>CM070590.1:40221955-42621955 GCA_036346355.1 Rhipidocladum racemiflorum
ATCATCGATCCTAGGGAGAGAGGATGCTTGTTCTTGGCCAGTGACCTCATTCAAAGGCCATTAGTCGGCCTTTTGTGCGAAGAGTGCGTCTTTCTTCTTCACAAGAAACCTTAGGGTGCCCAGGGAGAAAAGCTGGGGCGAATGAACCCCTTCTCCAAGCTGCTCCTTAAAAGTTTCTTCTTCTAACTCAATCAGCTCATGAGGAAGGCATCACTATCGGGCGCTTAGAAGCAATTGAAGTGCCAGGCAAAGAGATCAGCAATGAACTCTAAATCACGATTTTGGAGGCAAGCACAGCAACTCATTAGGGAAGACATCGGGATACTCACGGACTATGGGCTTTGAGCTATCTACGGCACAAAAAAGAGCACTAAGCAAAGGGGCTGTGCCTTCTTTGGGATAGGAGAAAAGGTATGACAATGCCATCGAGTTGACTAATGAGATAGACCTTCTAGCACAATGTCTGTCCCACAATGGTGCTTGGACAACTTGATCCATGCCCCAAATCACATCAAGACCCGGCATCTCAATGTTGATGAGATCTTAGAAACCCTACCTCTAGTGATCTCAGATTCTAACCCTGAACTCACAAGCTCGGCATTCAAAAGCAGATCCAGGTGAGCGGATCAACAAATTGTCTCTCGAGCGAGCGAGAATGAACTTATCTTTGAGCAACAAAGAAAGTGCGAAGAAAGCGAAAGAATGCGTTGCTCCAGTGTGTTGGGGTAGGCACGGAATGCCTGGATAACGCATTACCCAATACAACATGGAGGCTGCTGCTGCCTCCTCTGTGGTAGCCACATTCAGGCGATCAGCGGCCGGGTATTTGCTCGGGAGCGAAGCGTCTGTTTATCCCACCACGATCCACCAGGTGACCACAGACGAATTTGGTGCCTACTGGCTGGCATCGTCTTGCTTTGCTTTCCGGACATGTATTGGCGAGTGGCGCTTCAAATACAGGTGTAACGGGTGATATAATATCTGGTTACGAGACCCCTAACTGCACCTTTGGCGGCTAGGAGGCTGCCGAACTCTGAGGCGAGAGCGAGGAGGTAAGCCCTGGAATCTCTGGTGGCTGATCTTTGAAGAAGTGAAGCAGTTAAGTGAAGGTCGGCTCTGGAAAGGACCGCCATGATGGCCCAGACAGCCCAGGCATACACTTGCCTACGGCTCTCCTCGCGCCCTCATTGCTCTCCTCGTAGCGAATGGCCTTATCCAGCAACACGCATCTTTGGAGATGTCTGAACAATGAGCATGTGCTTGATCTCATCGGTGAGATGCTCACTGTTTCTTGACACCACTGTGAGCCAGGTATCGTAGTCACCTCATCCTCAACATGCAGAGGCAGCGGTTGAAGCGATGAAGATGATACATGGCCGAAGCTGTTTCACTGGCGGAGGGTTATAGAACTCCAGCTTCTTCATCTCGACCATTTCCTGCAGGATATGAAAGGAAGCGGAAAGCGATCTTGAACTCTGCCCATGTAACAACTTTGATCGGCGAGGCCATGACCTTGAAGGCTGCTCCACCATGGCCATTTCTTTGGACCACTGAAGGTAGTAGGAGGTGTGTTGAACCTTCACCGTCATCGGTGCGACCAGCAAGCACCAGCTTGCTCTCCATGGCATCAGAGCAGTCCTCGGCCTCCATGAGATGCGCGGCCCATGGGAGGATTGGCGATCAAAGTTCAGTTCGAGACATGGGGTGATAACTGGAAGGCTGTAAGCTGCTTTGAAGCGTTTGCTGCAGGCCACTGTTGCGCTGAAGCCTCATCTCCATGCTGAGTCTGCCGCTCCATCATTGCCTCCATGGGGGAAAAGGAGGAGGTGGAGGAAGCTCGCCACTCTGAGGCACGTCGGTGAGGCCCGAGCCTCGATCTACTGCATCGGCGAGGGACACAGGAGTCACCGAGTCCCACCGCCCCACTGTGACCCACATCCACCAGCATCTTTGAGGCTGCTTTGGGAACTGCAGCATTGACTCGCCTTCTTGGCGGCATCTGAGAATACCTGATGAGTTAACTAATTGTGCAACACGGTGCAAAATGCTTGATCCTAAAGGATGCGACAAAACAAATACAAACATTTCAAAAGCACTCATTAAGGTTGCATAAAGATCCAAAACAAAAGCCAGCTTAAAAGCGACAAAACAATCCTAATTACAAACACGGACATCTAAGCATACTTAACCCATTTTGTAGGCTAAACCCGTGTTATTCTAATTCTTTTGAACAAGATAGAAAGGAAGAATCAATTACAGAAATGTGGATTAAGATTAGATTCCTTTTGAAAAATGAATGAGTGAAAGGCTATAGAATGGTTACAAGAATAGCATTCTACACTTACAAAATAGAGTTTTGTACTTCAAAATAAATTTTGAGAAGAAAAATCACATTCCTAAGTCTAGCGACCAGGGCTAACTAAGTCTTCCTGCGAGTCAATGGCGCTCACGATACCAGCGTTTGTGAGGGCCCCTTGTCCTATACCGTGCCAATACAGTCGTCATCTGTAGCGTATAGCACCGTATAACAACATGAAGCGCAATCACGAAAATCCAGGCCCAAAAATTCGATCGGCGGAATCAGACCCTTAAGCTTCGGACCGGTACCTCACGCGTCCGATCTTGGTTCCACAGGATCAATAGCCCGATGCTCAGCGTACCAACAACGCACAAGTAATAGCGCACAAATGAACTAAGTTAACCCAATTTACATAAGCTGGCGTAAAATCTTACAATATCCTACAAAGTAGATTACACAAAGAAGAAACGACAACGGAAACCAAAAGTGACACCGAAACCCGGTCTGATGAGCCGCGGAGCACACCTAAGGCAGGTAGTGGAGGGGAGGACCTCTGTGAAGCCCACGACACTCATGAAGCGGAAGCTCAGCATCACCGAGACATCATCACTGTACCTTCCTCTTGTTGGAAAAAGGTTAAACAGCGGTGAGTACACGTATGTACTACTTAAGACTTTAAGATGTATGCAAATATAATTTTAATGCGAGGTGATTCAATGAAAGAAGGTGCTACACTAAGTCTATTGCGAAAAGCAAGAGTTGAATCAATTCGTCGAAAAGTAATCTACATAATTTGAAAGACTAATGGTTTGACTAAAACATATTTACTGATATATATATAACATTTGAGCTTCTCCATTGCCGCCATATATGATTACTTGATTGAGATGAGATTCAGCATCCATATATCGCGTCCACCAAGTGTTATATTCACTCCACATCCATAGTTCCATCAAGTACCA
Source organism: Rhipidocladum racemiflorum (assembly GCA_036346355.1). Lineage (NCBI taxonomy): Eukaryota > Viridiplantae > Streptophyta > Magnoliopsida > Poales > Poaceae > Rhipidocladum > Rhipidocladum racemiflorum. The sequence continues at coordinate 40,225,217 of CM070590.1, forward strand.
TATGTCGAACCACATATATAAATCCACCAAGTTTCCTGCTCGATTCATATACTTTTAGTTAAGACTCGAAATAGATTTTCATTTCAAAAAATAAACAAAGCGTCTATACATGAAACAAAAAGCCGATTTAATTGCTCATGTCAGTGAGTATGGCTAATCAGTGGTTATTTATTTTAAGACTCTGCCAGTATGTACACTTTATCCCCATAAACCGGACTTGCACCTGTCATCCGAGGAACACAGCGATACCAAAGGTACCCGTTGTACAAGCCGGAACACATTCTTTCCCCATCGTTGAGGTTTTAGCTTTTGTACCGGTGTGATATCCACCACTATGGCGATAAGGAGCCAACCGCACACCTGATGACCACCTTCTCGTGGCGGCAGATGTCTGTAAGTCTGTCTTGCGGCCCTTATCCCCATAGCAAAGCGTACACCATTGTATCACCCGATGTGTGGCTGAGCGATTTCCATTGCTAAGACCAAGCGCACTCACGAAGGTGCAAGCGTAGTCATTAGGAGACACTCACACGCGCTTGACTTGCTCATCACGGAAAAAAGGTCCACAATGACCCTACCAACGACGCGGCTACACTTCAAGTACTCAATTGCGTTGCCCCATCCCGACATACGGTTGCCGCGTAATGTCGTTAAATTATAGTTTCAAGGCCAGGTCCTTATAGTTTTCTCCCTGACTCAAGCGGGGGTACTCCACTTAACTTTCGTCAACCAATTTCGCCTGGTTTAACTAGCACATAACCTGCCACCTCCGCTTTCGGTCTAATTACCAGCTAGACACTTCACATTTTTACCAAATTACTTTCTCATGTCACATTTCTAAAACCACTTAAAAATATCATGGTTGAAAATGTATGGTACAAAGTGCCATTGTAATCACTACTATTGCAATGTCTAAGCATATCTGATTACTAGTTAGTTTATACCCAAGTGACATTTATTAAGTTGTCTAACCTCTACTAGGGTTATCAATGTGTGGAAGGAAATTAGATTAAGGAAAACCACCAATTAAGATTATATCTACCATTCCCACAAACTAAAGCTTTATTAAATTTAAAGCGATGCATATTAGTTTGAGAAATCAAAGTAAACATTGTGAAATATAGGATTCAAGATAGTCAAATGAGGTGCTTGCCTTGTTATTTGCGCTTCGATGATGTCGGGATGATGTTAGGAATTGGATCGTGACCGACTCGCTAGCCTCTAATCGGTCAAAGCAAGAAAACACGACAAAAGAAATACAACTTATAAAGAAAGATTTAAATGCACAAATGCCAACTAAACATCAAATAAGACCCACTTAAATATTTAAGAGGAGAAAGAAATGCTAAACGAAGAAAATGTGAAGCTATGACCTGTTATATCGTTCGGCCGAACAAGTGCCAAAATGGATTAAAACGTGCAAAATGAAGTAAAACCCAACTAAACTTAGTGAAATACCTAAAAATAGGTATAACATACCTAATGGGACTTATTGGAACTTGTTTGAAGTTGAAATGATCAGCAGGGAGCTAAAGCAGCGAAAGCAGCGTATTCTTTACCCTCGTGAATAAAAATCGTAAATTGAAGACAAATGCAATTAAATTTGCATGTGGAGCCTCAATATGGCCTCAGGTACATAACTAGGTGCTAAAAGCGCTCGAAAGATAGAAGAAAAACCTTTACGACCCTAAAAGCGACAAATTTGCGAAGCGGTAAAACGATCGTTTATAGGAAATCAATTCATGGCCAATTTTGCGGATTTTTGTAACAGGTTTCAAACAACGCATAAAAGCTAAAGCAAGATATTTAGAACTTAGTTGGATCGGTTGCAAAGCAATTCCTAATGAAATTGACCAAAATTGAATCAAAATGAAAAGCTTAAGCGGAGTAATTTTAAGAACCAAAACGTTTTGAGTCCGTGTTATTGAGTCCCAAGCGATCGAATCGGCGTGTGAGTTCGGAAATCCAGGTTCGAACACTCAACACCTAACTAAAGCGCTCGGTAGATTAGCAATTTTGCATCGAATTCGCCAAAGCGGCCAAAAGCGATCCAAAAGCGGCGGTTGCGACCAGCAGCGATCAAAAGCAATCAAAGGTACGTTTTGATCAAGAATGTCGTGAAACTTAGTTACGGACCATATTCTAGATGCTTGCAAGGTAATAATGACTTATGGGACCAATCACCGCCAAAATTGGCTTAACCTACTAGGACTTTTGATCCAACGTCCATGTAACTCCGGTATTTGCCAAATGCGACAAAAAGTGGGAAAAGGGCCAAAATGGAATCTAAAGCTGTGAAGCATGCTTTCAACCTTAGGGACCTTAAGCGAGGCGAAGCTGACCGAAAAGCCAAGAACGGCTTTGGGCCCTCTAATTATTAAAATAAAATGCGAGAAGTGCTAAAATGCAAAATCTAGCATTTTTATTTTATTTTAGCCTCTAAGAAGACTAATGGTGAAATCGATTCGTGCTCGGAGCTCTAGGAGTTTTATTCAACCAGTTGAGACCTAGAGCGAGCAAAGTATCTTTTGCAAAATAGTCAAAAACTAAACTCAGTATTTTTTATCGGGGTTTCTACCTTCTGAAAGCTATAGGGAGCTATCCATTCGGTCATCGGACCTCTAGGATTTTTCGCAAATAGAGTGACCTAGAGTGACAACTTTTGTGTAGAGATCGACAAATTGAATTACGACTCATACGATCGCGACTCTGACTATCGGAAGAGCTAATAGAATCGTCGATTCAAACTACGGACTCTAAGTATTTTGTAGAAAACACTTAACACCTAATTAAATAAAATAAAATCCGACATAGAATTGAATTGGAATTCTTCTGATAAGCGGCTCTAGCTACGAGAAGTGCCCACAGGTACCTCCGCTTCTTTTGCTCCACTAGAACTCAGACAAATCAGAAACCTAGCATTAGGTTGCCAGATTTCGAAGGTAGTCAAATGCTAGGTCGATAGTAGAGATTAAATGGACCTATGATGACTGAGTCTTGTTTTACGAGCACAATTGCCATGCGATGTTCCTAACACATGGTACCTAGACTTGACCTAGGCTAGGGTTTAGAAGAGCTTGATGATATGCGATGCTACGATGGGGATAGTCGTTCAGCTTAATGGCTGAAGGAAGTCAGGGAGTTTAGAAATCAACCTCGGCCTCAAAAACCCCATGCAAGCTCAAGGAAACATCCATGGGAGATGTTGGAATATTTTCATGAGAGGAGTTGAAGGAAAGGTGAGGAACACGATGGAGAGGATGAATCAGGCCTCAGTGTCGATTCAGTCGGTCGGATCGCCTCCAATCCAGCCGGAGTTTAGTTGTCCTAGAACAGGCTCCCACTCTTCTTGCTCTCACAGTTGAGGAGAAGGCAAATGGGTGGATTTGGGAAGATGGCTTGGAGACACACCCTTTTATACACTATGCACTTATGGAGGGCAATTTGGTCCAATGCCAAAACTTGAAGATTCAAACATCTAGGCTGATTTTGGTACTTCTAAGATATTTTGGATAGTTTTTGAGGACTTTTAGACATTTAATTTCCTAAATTTCCAGAATTTGTCGAGAAAGGACAATTACGGGCATGATTAGACTACAGATTTGATTTTGAGTAAGTTTAATTAAGTTAAAGGGTTCTTTTGGATCCCGATCGAGGTCTACTCGGCTCAAAATCACGAGAGAAATACACAAACTTGATGTTTTTAATTTTTGAACAGCGTTTGTGTACAATAGATACCGATTGCTTGAGTATAAAAATGCTCGAATATTACTGATTTCTTTAACAATAACCGCATGGTCACCATCATCTTAATGTTTAATCATGCATCAGGGTTTAAAACTTTAAACATAATCGAGGATCAAAAACACTTCTTAGGCAAGGCAATAGCGGATTCTAAGCATGTACATTAACCCATTTAATGTATTCTCTTTCTGATCAAGCTACAACACTAGTAGTCCTTTATTCTCCGACTAGAGATGATAATCACATTGAATTAGTTAAACTCAAAATTTCACTTAGCAACACATCATTCTATAAACCACATTTGTTACCTACTACATAACATGACAAACAACAACAATTCTTACTAGGGACAAGCGATTTCAGTCAAAAAGACTACTTACTTTGTTTGCAGCATTTTAGTTTTAAAACTCATCCCAAGGTCATAAGGAAACATGACTCTCAAAATTACAATGAGACAAACCCAAAACTTGGTCATGCAAAGGAATTTTCCAAAACACTTTTAAACCTCAAAAGCTCCCACAAGAGGGAACCACCTTGATCAAATAAACCTTTGCAAATAAAACCTTAATACCAAACCCCAAATTTTCACCAGAAACTAGAAGGGTTTTCCAAAGGTGATTTCTTAAACCAGTTAAAATAGCGAAATCAAACACCACTTACTCCTACAAAGCCCTTTGAACTTCAGCCCGACAGCTATTGGTCGGCACAACTCCCATGATAACTCCTTTAACCTCGGAGAAAAAGACAAACCACGAGGAATAAATTGAATGGCCACCTTCCCCATAAAGCAGTCCACAAACTAAGCATCAAAAGCTGGAAAGGCGCCGAAAGAAGCGCAACCCTAGACTCCTCTTCTTCATCTTCAACCAAGGAAGACAAAACCACACAAAGCATACGCAGGCGAGTGGTAGAAAATCAATACCAAACACTTTTCTTTATGGTTTCCATCAGCTAAAACCAAGAAAACCAACCTTAAGACCGACCTGAAACGATAAAGAACATCAGAGAGAATCACCACCAAACTTTCTGTTTGACTCCGAGGTCAACTACAGATCTCTGATAGAAAGGATAAGCACTCTTCTCCTCTGAGAGGTTAATATTTCTTGGTGATGGCGCTAGCTGAAACCACCTTTATCAATCGAACCTCACCCTTAATAAGAAGTAAAGAGGTGGCGGGAAACCCTTCGGCACCACAGCCCCATTTTATCACAACAGCAAGAACAACTCAATCATTTATCTCATAGACATAGCAACTTGCATTTATCAAATGAAGCATTCAACATCATAAGCTTAAATACAAAATTTAGCGTAAAAGAAACTTGAAATACCCATACCCTTTCCTACTGTGCATCCATTGTGTGTATCAAATTTTGGATTTAAGTTATACCCCTTTATTTGCAAGTTTTAATGTTGCTAATCCTATGACAAAATTTTAGTTGAAACCTAAGCCATGTTTCTAAGTTATTCCACATCACATTTTAATTGAACCCTATAGCATGACACTAAAATACACATTCCAAGGACCTACGGCCGCTAAATACGTGCATTGTAACACCCCGGCATTTAATATGCTGATTGCTACAAACATGAGCTAAACAACATCTAAATACCATGAATTAAGGTAGAATTACAGCGAAAGAGAGTAAATGCTAAAACCCGAAATTTGTGACATCTCCTTTGTTTTACATGATTTGAAGGGGCTTAACAATAGCATAGCAATATAAGGCATTATGAGGGAACAACTAAAACCTTAATAATTAAAGACTTAACAATGATATAGGAGTCTATTTTTCAAGCATGTAATGTCTCCAAGAGTCAAACGAGCAAATAAGACTCTCATATAGCAAAGCTCACCCTTAAAGCAATAATCCTTCGCACTTGCTTGATTTATTATCAAAAACTAATTGAATAACTTGTGGAATCAAATGAGTGAAGCTAAATGCGAAAGTCGCGGCTATTCTCCCTTCCGCATGCCGGTCTCATGGTACCTGAAACAACAAGAAAACCTGGCGTGAGTTCCAAAACTACGGCAAGCATATTGTAATGGTACAACAAGAACAATTACATGGCAATAATATCTCATATCATGCCAAACCATCTCATTCATGATCACATACCATTATCATCATCATTATGTGTATGCAATGCCGTCGCGATGCTCATGTCTCCTTAGAAGCGTAACACCCAAAATTTTTGCTTTTCTTAAATTCATGAGTTATTTGGCACTTTGGTGAATTTTTGGAATTTTCTGGAATTTATTTAGATTTATTTGGAATTTATTTAGATTTATTCCATTTTGAAAATAATTAAAGAATTTAATTTTGCAAATAAAATTTTGTTGGAAATATTTTATTTGAGTCCAAAATGATCCAAAATATTTTCGAGAATTTTCTAGAATTTTTAAGTCATTGCTATTTTTAATGAATTAAATGAATTGTGGGAAATTATTTTAAATATTAAATCGCTGGAAAATCGAACCGAGTAGGTTACTGTTCATCCGACCGAGCCCGAGGTCGGTTCGAGTTGGTCAGGCCGACCGAGCCAGACCGGCGCCGAGTGGTCAAACCAGAACCCGGGTCTTCGCCGGAACCCTAACTTGGCGTGGCGGACGGATCGAATCAAGCGGCCCACGATTGAAACCACGTCCACCGAGCCGAGCCGGACCGAGGCAGCGGGCTCGCCCGGTCAAACCCGGACCCAAACTCGCGGCGTTGGATCTCGATCCAACGGTACGTCATTGGCGTGCCACCGTCACCCTGGCAGGTGTCGCCGTAGGACTCACTTGCCCATGGCTTGGAGAGGACCTCTCCCGGATTCAGCAGCGTTTCACCAGGCCGAGGGAGCCCTATTCTTATTGCGCCGCCATGCAGAGTGTCGGGATACTTGCCCGTTCATTAACCTTGCGTCGCTCCAACCACCGCGACTCAAGCGCGCGCCGTCGGCCAGAGCTTCGCGGCGTAGTTGGAGGAGGTATCCGTCGGCATGATTTCTTAGCCAGATTCACGCCGCCGTCGGAAATCGTCTTCGCGAGAAGGAGCCAGAATCCGAGATCCAGCCGAGCGCTGCCGAAGAGACCACCCGCTTCGCCGGAGGCGGTGCGAAAGCGCCATCGGTGTGGTCTTCGCGTTCTCAGCAGCAGACGCCGGAGCTCAGTGGTTGAACATCAGCGAGACCCGCATGGCTTCTCCGCGTCGGATCTTCATCGCCATGCAGTCGGATTCGTCCACGTCTGCCACGGTAAAGAATCACGTGTTAATCTTGAGAATCCCTAATCTCAACCGTTAGAGTCTAGATCCCAACGGCTTAGATTGAACCCGCGTTCATAAGCGATAGACGGATCTTGGCCGTCCAGGTCAAGATCCGAGCGGTCGGATCGGTGGAGTTGTTTTCCAGCGCGTGTAGCGGATCTAATACTGGGCCCGTTGATTTTCAAATCAGCGGCGAGATCAAACCACGTGTCAGGAAGGCTGACCCGTCGCTGTATGTCTGTCAGCAGCGTGCGTGTAGCGTTGACACGCGGGGCGCAGCGTGTCGGAGGACCGCTTTGTCGGCCCGGCCAGTGAGCGAGTGAAGTAGAGCCCACGTAGACCGGCAGGAGCAGTCTTGGCCAGGGTCCGTGGACGAAGACCAGCGTCGTCACCGATTGAATCCACGTGTCCCTGCTTTGGCCTTAATAAATGTTTTTCCGAAAAGAAAATGATTTAATAATTCGGTTTAATAATTGATTTGAATTTCAAAACTACAAAAGCTTATAACTTTTTAGTTTCAACTCCGATTTGAGTGATTCAAATTTCTAAATTTGTATATAAATTCAGGTCTGCCCAAATATGAATTTTATTTAATTTCTAGGACTAAATTTTTTTCTCTGTAAAATTATTTAATTGATTATTTAAACTTTAAATAATCATAACTTTGCATTTAACTCCAAATTTAGCGATTCAGTTTCTAAAAAATTCATAAAATTATGTTCTCTCTGTTTATGGATTTTATTTGGATGTTTGAACACTTTTGCCTATTGTTTATTAGTGTATTTGCTTTATTTGCCACGCTTTCACGAGTAGGCGTTGAAGTGCTGGGAAGGATTCGAAGGAAGTATTGACCTAGGGAGTCCAACTCCAAGACCAAGAGCAAGTACTTTTTTGAAGGCAAGTTGTGCTTTGACCATGTTGATCCTGTTAGAAATCTATTTTGATTTAACCTATTGCATGCTAGTTCAATTAGAAAATACTTTATTTAAATATGGGGGGGAATTAGATAAATGCCAATTTGTTTGTATGACACCTTGATTATCTAAGTATGTACCATGACCCCTTGTCACCCCTAGTTGTGGTTTACTAGTTGGACATTATTAACTTGCCAACATAGGTTTTAGGCGGTTGCTTAGTATCTTTGCTTACACACCTTTCGTGCTCATGACATGATTTTTGGACAATCAAATGCTAATATTGACTTAATGATATATTGAACTTTTTTGTTTTGGAAAGGTATCATGTGATGTTGATGTACGTGGTGCATGGTAAATCAAGCGGGAGTTTTGATAAATAGTTTTCGGCCAAGGGGCATGTGGCAAAATGTAATGCAATTGGGCAGGTTGTGGCATTGGGGATGTTGATTTGGATTTCTTGAGGTAGTCTTGCCCTGGTCACCCCTAAGGACTTAACCTTGCAAGCCTTTGAAGCTGGGTCTAACGTGCAACCACATATCTGTAATGGGACGGACCTAGTTGACTAAGTTGCTAATAGCGCATTACTGTGGGACCTCGGGAAGTCAACTACACCCTTTGTGTAAGTTGTGCGGGGGGCGTGGGAAGTTTGAGGCAGGTACCCATCTAGCAGTTGATTGGCCTAGACTTACAGCAACTTAAAGCTAAGGGAAGGGATTAGTGTGCAATAATGCCGGGAGGACTCCCACTTGTATTGTTGAAGTTTCAGAAAGAAAGACTTTATTCTGAGGAACTTCGCACCAATAGTGTTGTTTATTTGGCGCTATCTTGTGGGTAGAAGTGCATAACCACTCTGCTGAGTGTAGAATCTATTCAGAGATAATGAGTGCATTAATCACGCGGTGTTTGGATGTCGGCTTCGGGAATTACAGATCAAGGTTAGATTTTCTCAAAAATAACCCCGGACTTGAAAGGTTAGGTTGGATTGACAATGATGTTAGAAATGTGGATTAGGATGGGAAAGATGTTTACTAAACTCCTTGAAAAGTTACCTATGCTATGCTTGTTTCTCTTTGCTTTTCGAGATCTACTTATGCTACTTGTCACAAATCTTGTGTTTCTCTTTGCCAAATATACCTTGAGCTATTCCTTTGTACCAAGCCATGTGCATATAGTGTATTAGCTTGCGATTACATTAGCATGACTTTGAGTACCAAGTACTCGCGCTTGCCACCATACAACACAAGTTGAAGAGGAGACTACACGACTTTGGAGGAGGAGGCTCCAAGAGGCAACCGTCTACTTAGAGAAGCCGAGCGTTCAGGTTGCACTGTGGTATCTTTGGATAGCATCACAGAGATTATCTTATTTTCATTATACTATTTCTATATAACCAATAAGTTTTGCCACTGCGAGTGATACATTTGTGACTTGACCATAAGGTCGAGTAACGATTAATTATTTAAATAAATTACTTTATTAAATGTCGAATGGTATGATTGTGATATTTACCGATGTTAAGGCGTGTGCACTAGCGCATTCTGGACTAGTGTTGAATGCGAGAGAGGTCGGATTTGCAAATTCGGGGTCCCGGCAGAAGGTAGTATCGGAGCCATCTTGGCCAAGTAAGCTCAACCACTAAAGCTGGGATAGTGCGTAATGTGAGGATAAAACCTATTTTCTAAAGCTAAAAATTTGTCAAGACAAGAAATGACATCTTTCGAAGCTTATCCCATTCTTTCTTTTCTTGTCTCTTGCTGAATTTTTCCTTACCTTCATCCGCGATTTGAAAATTTGAGTTCTTACGTGAGCACTATTGTGTGAGATGGAGGGAGAGTTCAACTTCGTTGATGCGGGGTTAGTCACGCTGCAGAACTTTGGCATATGCTACAAACTCCGAGGGATTTTGAGCTTACGCATATACCAAGTGGAAGTGATCGGACAAAGCGGGATTGATCAAGGCTTGTAACGTGAAGATTGAAGTACCAACTAGGAAGAAGAGCCAGGCAATGCGCTAGATACAACTGCCTTGCCGGGGAGATCTACAATGCAGATGGGTACATCCAAGAAGTATCCACGGCGAGCAATGCGGCACATTACCCGTATCGCGGAGAGTTGGAGAGCACGGTGTTAAAGATTCTCACCAGCGCAGTAATAGCCTTCTTGGCCGAAGGCGGTTCGGGATGAGATGCCATCAGTTACCACGGTCCATAGCCGCGACTTGTTGTCGCCCAGGAGGATGTACTTTCGATGATACAAGCGAAGGAGCTCACGGAAGGCCCGCAGGAGATCAGCGACCAGAAGAGCAGATGGCGGGAAGCTCAAGAGTATATATCACGCCTTACGAAGAAGTTGGCGAGTTGGAATGACTTTATGCGGACGAGGGCGAGCGGTTGATCTCGACAAGGCTACACGAGCAGAGATCGGGAGGAAGTCGAGATCTGATGAGAACGCGCTTCTTCAGACTACCGAGATGACCACGATTCTTTGGACATGGCAGTAATCGTTTAGCGCCTATGCGCGAAGCATCGATACCCGAGGCCATGGAGGTTTTCTCGATGAGTGAGCGTGGGTTCTATGAGTGAGAACTCCTTCGGCAGAAATCGCGTCATAGAATAAAGAAGTCACCCGCTTTAGGCGTTAGACTCCAGGTGTTAGTTCGATTTGGATTTTCATTGTTTCTAGCTTGAGTGTGCGTTATGTGTTGCAAGGCCCTTAGGCATTGTAGCCTTAACCATACCAAGTTACTATTGATTAGTTAATAAAGTTGGACCTTAAGAAGATTACACCTTTAAGCCCGCATAAGTTCCATATTACTTGCCTATTCTTGTTTCCCTCTCATCTCTAAAACCTAGAGCAAATCGATGAATGGTGAACATGAAACTTTGGAGAAGCAATGGGAGTGGTTCCTTATTGTGAAAAACCCCAATGATGGAGCACCCGCACTGCCATACAAGTGGATATCTGGCCGGGCTTTTTCTTATTGCTCAGTTTCGATTGATGCATGCTATGATGCAACGAGTCTGCAGCGTCAGCACTTTTCCAGGCCCATGGCTAATCCGTCAATGGGGACAAACGCCCGAGAATACAAATTGTCGAGTTTATGAGAACTGCTTGTACTTTCTCTGCAGAATACCAATCCATTGGGAGGCCCTTGATTGGTATAAAGGTCAATAGAGAGGAAGCTACGCATAGCTCAATGCATAGGAAATGAGAAGGTACTCTATGCTTCTCATCGAGTTGGAGGAAACGGCCATGAATGGTGGGAGAACTTACGTGCCCTTATGAAGAACCCTCAAAATATCACTTGGAAGAGTTCACGCAATTTGCATTAAAATCGATTATCACGTGCTGAAGGAATCATGGACCTTAAGAAGGAGGAGTTCGAGCCATTTGAAGCAAGGTAATCAGCAGATGGCAGAGCTTCTGAACAAGTTCTACGGCTTCTTACGCTCCTTTTTTTGAGGATGTTAGCGGCCAGATAAAAGCAGGCGAGTCTGTTTCATGAAGGAACTTAACTTCCGGGATTGCAAGTAGGATTGAAGTCACCCACACCCCTTTCCCGGATTTCCAAGGAGTGGTGAAATAAAGCGCTTATTCTTGAGGACAAAGCGCCAAAGGCTGGATAAGGAAACGAGGCCTTGAGAAATACGCGGCAGAGATCCACGCCCGAAGCATATGGCAATGTCCCGAGGAAATTGCACCAAATCAATTTTTAGATTCGAGCCAGCGAGAATGCTACAAAGAACGCGCGTCACGGCGCTAAGACACATCAATCGAACTACGAGACCCAGCCCCGCTAAAAGCAGCCCCACTCGAAGGCGATCGGCAAGAAACGATGAAATGGCAGCTGCTACAAGCTGTGAGCGGAGACACCTTGCCATGATTGTCCAAAGAAGACCGCGAGGGAAGTGACCAGTTAGCGCAACCTAGGAACCACCCGGCTAGAGGCGCCCGACACGAAGTCACACACCCCAGGCCGTGGTGAGAGGCGGAGTCAACCATGTCACGCGAGATGCCGCTGCGAGAGAATACTACGGATGTCGTCTTGGGTAAGTTACTTGTTAACTTCCGATTACACACTTAGCTTGGTTTGTTTTGACTACACCGGAGAAGCTTAAGTATTCGTTTTGTTTATGCCAAAGAGCTTTCTTTTGCTAGAAATGATTTGAGGATTACAAGACTTAGATGCATGCTTTTAGTTCAAACCCTGGTTCCGAACTCGAGCGAAAGTAGGATGTTCGGGGTGAAATACTAATAAGATGGAATAGAGTTTCTAGCAAACCTTATTATTTTGGAAACCCAGACCTTAGGCGTCATATTGGGAATGGATTGGTTATCCAAGCACAAGGCCGTGGATTATTGGACAAAGGACTATCTCAGGTTGAGAGCCCATGTATGGGGAAGAAAGAGGCTGGAATTTCAAGCCCACTATGCAGATTAGAGATAGACCGAGTTGATGATTGCGAGTGCCAAAGGCAATCTGCATGAAGGATATCTCAGATAGTGAATGAGTACCCGAGATGTTTTTCACGAAGATCTACGGTATGCGCTGACGCAGGGGACATAGAGTTTGTGATAGAGCTTGTACGAATGCAACACCAGCCATAAAGAGACCCTATCGGATGTCTAGAGAGTTGGTAGAGATGAAGAAAGCTTGATTAGAAGAGTTAATGGAGAAAAGTTTATCCCGGAGGCCAGGAGCGTTGGAAATCACCAGATGGGAGCACGATTACTGTACCGTCAAGAAAAAGGGCGGGAGTTTTAGGATGTGCATCGACTACCGTGCACTCCAATGAAGTCATAGTGAAGAATGAAGTATCAGCTACCCGGGATTGATGATTTGTTTGATGGTGAGGAAGGAGCTAGGAGTTTTTCTCCAAGATTGATCTAAGGTCCAGGGATACCATCGATTGAAGATCCGATCGGAGAAGATATCCCAAGATTGCATTCTCATCAAGATATGGACATTCACGAGTTCTACGGTTATGTGTCCTTCTGCCGGTCTGACAAAATGCGCTTGACATATTTCATGAATATGATGAATAAGGTGTTCATGGAATATTTGGACCAAGTTTGTTGTCGTGTTCATAGAATGATATCTAATCTACTCCAAAGCAGAGGATGAACATGCCGAACACTTGAGGCGAGTTTTGGAAAAGGCGAAACGAACAGCAACTTTTCGCCAAGTTCAAATTAAAGTGTGATTTTTGGAAGGATACAAGGTGGAGTTTCTTGGACATGTAATGACCCTTGGATGAGTACGCCCGTAGAATCAGAGCAAAGTAGGAAGTTTGTGTTACATTGGGAGGCAACCAAGATCAGTGACTCCATCCTCTGAGTTTCCTTGGAATGGCGAGGATACTATCGCTGCTTTCATTGAAGGCTTTTCGACAATTGCAAAACCTCTTGCATAATTCTTTGAAGAAGGAAAAGAAGTTTGCATGGGCGCTTGAGAATGTGAGAAAGGATTTAGGAGTTAATTTGAAGCGATTAACATCGGCAGGTGTTAGTTCTACCGATGGATGTTAATCAAAGCTTTGATATTTATTGTGACGCACTCGCGCCAAGGACTTGGATGTGTCAAGCCGTCATGAGAGAATGGAAAGGCTAAATGCCGCTTATGCATCAAGGCAGTTGGAGGCCGCGATGAGGAAAATTATCCGGACACATGACCTAGAAGTTAGTTGCCGTAGTAGTGCATGCCTTGAAGATATGGCGTCACTATCTGATTGGAAACAGATGTGAAGTGTATCACGGATCATAAGAGCACTTAAATACTTATATTCACCTAATCGGATCTCGAATACCATGAAGCAAGAGGAGAGTGGTTAGAGTTGATCAAGGACTACAATGTTTAGAATCCATTACCATCCCTGAGAGAAGGCTAACGTAGTAATGCAGCCCGATGCTTCTGAGTCGTAGGTACAAGCCATGCAGAGTGAGATACGTTGCTAGCCATAAGTCGGGATGAGTTATGTGGGAGTGATTTTTAAGAAAATGAAGATTGAGGTGGGTACCTAAGCGGATTCTTGGCGCGTGATTGGAAGTAAAACCTACTCTAGAGGACCGTGATCCGAGAAGCGACGAGAAGATGATGACACAAGATCCGCAGGGATTAAGTCCATCAAGGAGGAAGGCAAGGCGTAGGACTTCAAGTTGGATGAGGCAAGGCGTAACGTTGTGGATGAAGGATCGGATTTATGTGCCTAACAAGAAGGAGTTAAAGCAATCGATTTTGGAAGAAGCCTATGACGCTCCAAGTACTCAATTCATCACTGAAGCGCCAAGATGTATCAGGGATCTCAAGCGAGAGATTCTCGTGGTAGGAGCATGATGCGCTTGAAGTAGCCGAGACATGTTGCATTGTCACGGCTTATTTATGCCGGAGAGTCAAGGCAATGCATCGTAGACTGCGGTACAGGAGTTGCTACAAACACCGAAAAATACCCGAGGTGGAAGTGGGAGGAAATCGGATGGATTTCATTACCGGTTTGCCTAAGACTCCAAGGAGGATTATGACTCCATATGGGTTTATAGTGGATCGCTTGACCAAAGTAGGCTTCCATTTTATCCGTGAAGACCACTTTACTCGGGGGGATAAATTGGGCGTAGGTTGTACATGATCGAGATAAAATGCATGTTTTGCACGGAGTGCCAAAGAGGATTATATCTGATGTCAGACAGAGAGAGTACCCAATTTACCTCAAGGTTCGGGAATAAGTTGCATGAAACCATGCTGGAACCCGTTTGAACTTCAAGACAGCCTATCATCCATGAGGAGCGGATGGCCAGACCGAAAGAGTCAACCAGATTCGACGGAGGATAATATGTTAAGAGCTTGTGCATTGGCTTATGCTACCTCTTGGGATAAGAGTTTGCATCGTATGCTCAGTTCGGATTACAACAATAGTTATCGAATGCCAGTTTGCTGAGATGTCACCTTTTGAGGCACCATGATGTAGTCGGATCCATCGCTTCGACGCCATTGAATTGGAATGAGACCGGCGAGCTACTGTGTCTTCCGAACACGAATATTCTTCAAGGAGGGCCAAGAGCGGAGCTGCCATGATTAGGGAAAGGTTGAAGATAGCCCAATCACAGCCAGAAGAGTTATGCTTTGACTAACCGTCGCCGAGACTTGAGTTTTGAACCCGTAAGACTTTGTATGCACGCTCCTTGAGTTACGCCTCCAGTGGGAGTTAAGAGGTTCCATGCCAAAGGGAAACTACGCACCTGTTATGTTGGAACCATTTAAGATTTTTGGTAGCAGCAGAGGCGTAGAGTTGCTTATCACCGGAGTTGCCATAACAATCGTAATCAGGAGTATACATGACGTATTCCATGTGTCCTGCGAGTTGAAGAAGTGCACTCCAGGGTTCTGAGAAACAGACACACGCTTAGAGTCAATTGAGTTGCAAGAAGATTTGACTTATAAGGAACATCCACGTAAAGATTCTTAGACACAATGGATCGAGACGACCCGTAAATAAGTCAACCCGCGTTCTGTAGAGTTCGATTGGAGCAATCATATGTAGAAGCGAAGCTGGGTTTACTTGACAGGAGCGCGAAAAGAGGATTTGAGGGAAAGAGTTCCCAAACCTATTCCTTAGTTAATACTGAATCTCAACTTTGTGACGAGATTCTATATTAAGGGAGGGGAGGTTTGTAACACCTCAAGAAATTTGCTTTTCTTAAATTCATGAGTGATTTGGCACTTTGGTGAATTTTTGGAATTTTCTGGAATTTATTTAGATTCTATTTGAATTTATTCCATTTTGAAATAATTAAAGAATTTAATTTTGCAAATAAAATTTTGTTGAAATATTTTATTTGGAGTCCAAAATGATCCAAAATATTTTCGGAATTTTTCTCGAATTTTTTCTCGAAAGTCATTTGCTATTTTTAATGAATTAAATGAATTTACGGAAATTATTTTAAATATTAAATCATTTGGAAAATCGAACTTAGCTCAAGCATCTTTGCTCATCCGATCGAGCCCGAAGTCGTCAGACTCGAAGTTCGAGTCGAAACCCGAGCTCCCGACTGCGCCTGGGTGGTCAAACCGAACCCGCTTCGGTCGGGACCTCTCGGAACCCCCTACTTAGCGTGACTGGCCGGTTGGATCGAGATCCAACGGCCACGGTCGAGCCACATCACCGAGCCCGAGCCCGATCAAGAGCCAGGAATTAGCTCGGCTACGCGTGTCCGACCAGGGACCCAAACTTCAAGCGCACCATTGGATCTCGATCCAACGGTATCGCGCGTGCCCACGATCACCCCTAACCGTGTCAAGCGATGCGCGGACTCGCATGCCCGCAAGAACGAAGAGGACCTTGATTCAGCGTGTTCCTACTGATGCCGAGTGGTGGCCCTATTGTATTGCGCCCGCCCACCCGTAAGGTTTCGGAGATGCAGCCGCTTTCATTGCGCACCGTGAGCCTCCAACCCACGCCGCTCAAGCCGCCCCGCCCGTCAGCTGCCAGTCTTTACGCTGAGTTTCGCCAGAGCGCTGGAGGAGGTGGTTCGGCTGGCGGTTAGCTCGCTTCGTTTTCGCCGCGCTACCGGTCAAGTCGTCTTCCGCCGAGAAGGAGCCTGTGATCAGGAATCCTCGCTTCCGAGACGCACTCCGAAGAGACCACCCACTTTCGGGCGAGCGCGTCTGAACGCCGTCGGTGTGGTCTTACGTTCTCACCCGCCGGCCGCTGGAGCTCCAGCCGCTGGAACATCATGTGAACGCACCCGCCGAAGCTTCTCCACCGTCGGATCTTCATCGCACGGTCCAGATTCGGCCCACGCTACCCACGGTAAGAATCACATATTAATCTTCAGATCTAATCTCAACTGCATAGGTCCTAGATCCAACGGCTTAGATTGAACCACGTTCATAGCCCGATAGATTGGATCTTGACTCAGTCCGAGTCAAGATCGAGCGGTCTAGATCGATGGAGTTGTTTTCCAAAAGCGCGTTAAGCCAGATTTAATTCGGGTAGTTTGATTTTCAAATCAGCGGCCTGAAGATTGAGCCCACGTGGTCCGGGAAGAAAGCTGACCGTCCGCGGTCAAATACCGGCCCACGCCGCTGGCGTGCGTGTAGGACGGCGTGACGACACGCGGGCCCAGCCGCGGTCAGGAAGGAACCTGCACTGTCAATGAATGCCGTGAAGTCTGGGCCGTGGGTAGGAGCGCCCGTGGACTGCGGACCGGTGAACCGAGACTTGGCATACGGTCCGTGGACCCGAGGCCACGGCTTGTCAAATCACCGATTGGTCCACGTGTCCCTCACGACGCCTTAATAAATGTTTTTCCAAAAAGAAAATGATTTAATAATTCGGTTTAATAATTGATTTGAATTTCAAAACTTCAAAAGCTTATAACTTTTTTGCGTTTCAACTCCGATTTGAGTGATTCAAATTTCTTAAATTTGTATAAAATTCAGATCTACCCAAATAAGAATTTTATTGTTATTTTAGGACTAAAGTTTTCTCTATAAAATTATTTAATTGATTATTTAAACTTTAAATAATCATAACTTTTTGCATTTTAACTCCAAATTTGTGATTCAGATTTCTAAAAATTCATAAAATTATGTTCTCTCTGTTTGCGGATTTTATTTGGATGTTTCGACACTTTTTGCCTATTGTTTATTCGTGTATTTGCTATTTGCACGCTTCACGAGTAGAAGCGTTGAAGTGCCTAGGAAGGATTCCGAAGCTGAGAAATTGACTCAGGGATCCAACTCAAGACCAAGCAAGTACTTTTTGAAGGCAAGTTGTTGCTTTTGACCATGTTGATCCTATTTGAAATCTATTTTGATTTAACTCTATTGCATGCTAGTTCAATTAGAAAAATACTTTTATTTTAAATAATGGGGAATTAGATAAAATGCCAATTCTTTCGTATGACACCTTGATTATCTAAGTATGTGCCATGACCCCTTGTCACCCTAGTTGTGGTTTTACTTAGTTGGACATTATTAACTTGCCAACATGGGTTTAGACCGGTTGTAGTATATCGCTTAGACCGCGCTACGTGCTTCATGACATGATTTTGGACAATCAAATGCTAATATTGACTTAACTGATATATTGAACCTTGTTTTGGAAAGGTATCATGTGATGTTGATGGCTTGCGTGGTGCATGGTAATCAACGGAGGTTTTGATAAATAGTTTTCGGCCAGGGGCATGTGGGCAGAAGTAATCAGGTGCCAGCCAGGTTGTGGCATCGGGGATGTTGATTTGGTTCTTCCGGAGTAGTCTTAAGCCTTGCACCGGTCACCCCTAAGGACTTAACCTTGCAAGCCTAACTGAACTGGGTCCTAACGTGGCAACCCACATGTCTGTAATGGGAGCGGGACCTAGTTTGACTAAGTTGCTAATAACATGTGCACTGTGGGACCTCTCAGGAGGAGTCCAACTACACCCTTTGTGTAAGTTGTGCGGGGAGCGTCTGTACTGAGGCATGTACCCATCTAACGGTTGATTGGCCTAGACCGCCTTAGCTAAGGGAAGGGTTAGTGTGCAATAACCGGGAGGACCACTTGTATTGTTAGAAGTTATCAAAGACTTTGTTACTGAACTCGCCTTTGTGGTGTTTGACTGTATCTTGTGGGTAAAGTGCATAACCTCTGCAGAGTGTAGAATCTATTAGAATAGCCAGTGTCAGCGGTATTGGACATCGCCGGGAATTACAATCAAGGGTTAGATTTTCTCAAAAATAACTTGGACTTGAAAGGTTGGGTTGGATTGACAATGATGTTAGAAATGTGGATTAGGATGGGAAAGATGTTTACTAAACTCCTTGAAAAGTTACCTATGCTATACTTGTTTCTACTCGCTTCGAATCTACTTATACTACTTGTCAAATCTTTGTTTACTGCAAATATACCTTGAGCTATTCCTTTGTACCAAGCCATGCATATAGTGTATTAGCTTGCATTCTGCATGACTTGTCGAGTACCAGAAGTGCTCCACCCTTGCCACCATACAACACAAGTTGAAGAGGAGACTACACCGGCTTTGGAGGAGGAGCTCCAAGAGGCAACCGCTCACTTAGGAAAGCGAGCGATCAGTTGCCTGTGGTATACCTTTGGATGGCGCCACGAAAGTTATCTTATTTTCATTTGCTACTATTTCTCTCTTAATAAGTTTTGCCACTGCGAAGCGTACATTTGTGACTTGACCATAAGGTCGAGTAACTTAGCTGATTATTTAAATAAAGTACTTTATTAGTATCGAATGGTATGATTGTGATATTTACCGATGTTAAGGCGTATTGCACTAAGCGCGTTCTGGACTAGTGTTGAATACAGAGGGTCCAGATTTGCAAATCGGGGTCCCGAGCGAAAACTCATACCGGTATGGTTGAGTACACACCCGTCGATGTGCACCCTCTCCCCCGTTCCATCCCGAAGATGGAGGGTGCCTACTCCTCGCTTCCCCACACCGCGTTGGATGGAATCACGATGTAGGACTTACTCATTGGCTCTCCAGAATAGTCATAACTTTCTCACCGACCTTCCCCGGACTAGTTATGACTTTCTCACCACCCGGGCCATGTATCATGCCATGTATGCAAATATGCCAACATCATGAAATAACCTGTACATTAACGTATGGCATCATCATGGATAACTTGTACATTAACACATGGCATCATCACATAATAAACATATTCATCATATCAATGGCAAACATTAAAGCATGGCATGTGAACATATCATATATTCAAATTTCAATCTCAATCAATCAAACAACCCACAATCCGCTACCCATTCCAATACACTTGCCTCAACCACGGGCGACGGATTGGCGAGGTGAAGAGGGCACTCCCAGGGTCACACCACCTGCACATAGGTAGCACACACTCACAATCATGTCCACAAAACAGTATGCAAACCCTAGGTCGACTGCTCATGCTGCCCGATACAGAGGACGTGACAACTTCTAGATTTTGTCTAATCTACTCCAATTCCAGCACCACCAATTGATCTAAAAACTTGATAATCACCCTTAGAACAGTACCTAGACCAACCCCAAAGAGTCCCATGGCCATACCTTCGCCGGCCAGCGTGAAAACCCAATAGATCTCCTCCCGTATCGCTCCTCGCTCCACGCTTCAACGGATGGATCTTCGAGGTGCAGGGGTGGGGAGGCTACCCTAGGGCAGCAAGGGGGTGGAGGAGAGGTGGTAGAGAGGTGGGGCGCCAAGGGGGCCCGGGGAGGGGGCGCACGGCCACAAGGGAGAGAGGAGGTGGGGGTGGCGGCTAGGAGCAAGGAGGGAGGGAAGGGGCGCAAAAGGGGGTGGGGCGCAGGGCAGCAGGGGGAGCCCCTTTTTACCAGCCCAAGCAGGATTCCTGATCCTAAATGGACTCATACTCCATCCCACCAAAGCCGACAACCCCTTCTTTTAGGCCCGAACACCCCCGGAAAGGCGCAAATCCGAGCGGCCCAGCATAAATAAACATCATATCGTAGGGTTTTAACCTTAATTCCACATTTTATAATGTTTTTGCCCTCAACATTCACATTTTGTAATGCCACAATCTCTAATTTCACATTTTATAAAGTTTCGGCATTCCGTAGTGTCATAATTAGAACATCTTTAAACAACCAGCAAAGTTTCTTTAACAATAACAACAGTCTACATTATCTTAATGTTCTAACTATGCATCAGGGTTTAAAACTTTGAACATAATCGGGGGTCATAAGCACTTTTAAAGCAAAGCAATAGATTCTAAGCATGTACGTTAACACCTTTAATCATTCTTGCTATAGAGCAATCTACAACACTAGAAGTTCAATTAATCTTAAGCTAAAGGTAACAATTACATTTAATTGATTCAACTCGCAAATTAACTAAGGTGTACATCATTTCTATAAACCAGATTGTTACATACTACATAACATGCTAAACAACAATTTTCACTTTTGATAAGTAATTTCGATCAAGCGAATACTTACTTTATTTGCAGCATTTTTTTCTTTTAATACTCAGCCAAAAGTCGATTGTTTAGTGCACCGCAAACAATCTGAATTATGGTCGGATGGGAGTCGCGCTCCCTCTCCCAGATAGTCGACTCAAGGAGTCGGATGATGTATACTAGTTGGCTGAATGTCCCTACTCGATTCGTTCGGTGTGGATGTATTGATCTTTGGGCGATGAACAAGGGATGTACAAGCGGCGAGGGAGTCGGCTGTCCGATCCCCTTAGTGCTTTGGCTAGAGTCGTGGCTTCTGGAGGGCCTTTTCTCTGTCCCCTCTCCCTCTCGGGCCCCGCCTCTCCTTATATAGACGGAGGAGGCAGGTTACACAGGTGTTTGGGAAATCCACTAGAAAGGGGCGTGCGTGTCTCAGTCGGCTCTGTCTTTCCGACCGTCCTGCCGTCCGGCGGGGTTGGTGGCTCTGCGATGTGTGGTCTTGTGTGATGGCGTCACGGATGGCGCCTCGCGTGGTGCTCTATGCGCCTCGGCGGCTTTAATGGCGCTTGACTTTACCTTGGCCTCGGGAGTGGCGCACTCTCTGCGGTGTGCCAGGCGATGGGGCGAGGCTTGACTCGCTTCGGTGGCTCTTCGGCGATCTTTGGGAGAGGCGCCTACCGACTCTGCAGACGCCCGAGGGCCATTTGCGCACAAAGGCGATCGTCGACCTTTGGCGTGGGCCATCTTGGCCCGTGCGGCGAGTGGAGCTTGAGCTTCAATATTAGGCGGCCGGGCCGCCGACCGTTAGTCGGCCACGCCGCGGTCGGGGCTCGCTCCTGCAGCCCAAGTACCTTCGGCGGTCTTTGGGCCTTCGCCGTGGTTGGTCAGCCCGTTCGCGCATACGGGCTGTTGGGGGTACCCAAGGCATTGGTACTCGTCGATAACCAGAGCCTGGCGGGTCGGAGAAGTGCTCGGGAGTTTAACTTAGCGGTGATAGGCTGCCCGGCGGAGTCGGCGGCGCTAGGTCGGCGTGACTCCCTGGGAGCCGCGCCCGACCTAGAAAGGGCCCGGTCTTGTGGCGCTCCGGTGGAGTGTAACCTCGAGCCCCCGAGCGGGTCGGAGAGCCGATCGGGGTTTAGCCAGCGATGGTAGTCGTCGACCGGAGGTTAGCGGCGCTTAGTCAGCCTTGACGCTTGCAGGAGCCGTCTTGAAGCCTAGAAAGAGCTTCCAGAAGTCTTGGCAGCACCAGTGGAAATCTTCCCGAGCCCCAGCGGGTCGGAGAGCCGATCGGGGTTTAGCTCCTACAGAGGTAGCCCGTCGACCGGAGGTTGGCGGCGCCTAGGCTCGGCCTTATTTGCTTAGGGCCGTGCCAGCCTAAAGAAACAGTCTTGGCGAGCACACCGGTGGAGTCTAACCAAGCCCCAGAGAGAGTCGGAGAGCCGGTCGGGAGTTTTGCCCGTCGGACCCTTGCAAGCCACGCCCGTTCGGTAGGTTTTGGTCGGGTGGCTGAGCGCCACGTTTGCCTTCGTCGGCGAGCGTCGTGCTCGTCGCGAGCTACTATCGGGTAATCCGAGTGGAACCTTGGCGATCTCCCTCGAGGATCGTTTTCAAGCAGGCGTAGCTCGGCGTGGGCGTCAGGCCGGCCGAGGCGTTCCATAAAAACCTTTCCTTACTCGTCCGCATCGAGCTGCTTGGTCGTCCGCCAACCGAACACGGCTGGCCGCCACTCATCGATGAGCTCCGTAGGAGAAGTGTGAGGTATGGTCTCAGGCGGGCCCACGATGATTGGGTCGTCCAGCGACCCTAACTAGGAGCCCTGCAGGGCTCAATGCGACCCGCCTCGCTCTCTCTTTTTACGTGTTGGGGCGGCTTTCATTCCAGGTGGCTGGATTCGGCCTTCGTAACCCTCGGCCGCGGTCTGGGCCTGGCGCGAGCCCATGAACCGCTGCTCCCGAGGCCGGGCGGCCCAGTGGGCCGTTTTCATACCTTTCTTGGCGTGGGGCGCCCCGGCCCGATGTAGCCGGCGAGGTCTGCGGTGCGGCGTGGCGTGCGGCGCGAGGTGTTCGCTCTGTCGGAGCAGTTAATGCCTAGTGGGCTTTAAATGGGCTACGACCTGACACGTTCTGGGCGGGTGTGGCTGATGGTTTTAGCGGCTGCGTCGGTTCGCGAGGCGTCGGTTGAGCGCGGAGGCCCTCCCGTTCCCTTGACGCCTATAAAGGAAGGGGAGGCGGCGTGGGGGAACAAAACCTTCCGTTCGTGCCTTACGCAAAAGGAAAGAGAACGCAAGGAGAAAAAAGCTTCTGCTTCGTCGCGCCGTCCCCGGCTTCCCACGCACTTTCGAGGATGTCGACCCGCACTTGGCCGCGGTGGTCGCTACCTCGGCTTGGAGAGGAAGGAGCTCCTTCCTCAGCGGCCTCGATCCGGTGGCCCGGGTGCCGCCGGCCGGGGCCAGGTCCCCGGCTGGAAGGCAGCGAGATAGTCTCATTTGGCGGCCTTCTCTGGCCGGGGCTTTGGCCTCCCGCTCCACCAGATTCGTCAGGGGCTGCTTCACTACTATGGGAAGTTCACCACGAATCCGAATGGAGTCCTCCACATTGCGGTCTTCATGACGGCTGTGCGAGAGCTTTACGAGGATCGAACCCACTTTGGGGACTCTGGCGCCACTTCTTCTTCGCGAGGCCGCCGTCGGGCGCTGCCGACCTTCTTGGCGCTCTGGCGATCCAACTGCGCTCCCGCCGCAAGTCGCTTTACACTGATGTAAAGCTGCCGACGTCCAACCGGGGGTGGCATAGCGAGTGGTTCTATGTCCGAAACATCGACAACGATTGCCCGGAGGCCTTCGGTTGGGAATCTCTGAAGCGCGCATCCTTCTTTGGACACAGGGTCCGATCACGAGGACGGCGAAGGTTGATGAGATTCTCGAAAGCTCGCCAGACCTGGCGGCGGTCGGCGGGCAAGAGTGGTCCTCCGTGCGTTCATGGAGAGGCGCATTCAACCCCTCAAGGATCGGGCGCATCCCATGTTCGAGTACGCAGGGCGGCCGACCCGCGAGGTCGTCGGAGCGGGAGCTTCCTGCGTCGGAGGTCCTCGCGCGTGTGGCGCGATTTCCATCGAGGAGATCCCGAGCGGCCGAGCGGTGACTGTAGCCGTTCGGCGCTTGAGAATCCGCGAGGAGAGCAGTACGTCGGCGGCTCCTGTTTGCTTTTGCTTTGCTCTGCTCCTTCGCCCCCTTGCAGGCGTGTTCGTGCGAGGGCTCGGTGGCCTGATCTCCGCCCCTTGCTTCCGGGAAAAAAGAAGCGGCGACCACCAGCGCCGCGAAAGCGGAACGGCGTGATGCCGCCCTCTTGGCGAAGAAGGAAGCGACGAGGGATCGGAAGAGGAAAGAAGCGTGAGCGGTCGCGCGTGGCGAGAGGTCTCCCAGCGAGGCCCGAGAGTGACGGCGACGAAGAAACCGTGCGTCGGCGAGGAGCGGTTGGCGGAGGCGACTCCGGGCGGCTGCGATCGCGAGGTTCGGCCCAGCGAGGCCGGCGGCAAGTGGTTCCTCGAGAAGAAACCTCGAGCGCGGTACATCCACGAAGATCACGCGCAGACCCCTCACGCCCCCTCGTGGGGGCCCGGCAAAGAACACGCCAGTGCGGTTGTTCGCTCCTCTCGGTAAGTGACTTTACGTGCTCCCAGTTTGGTCCTCTCTGGTGCTTTTTTCTTCGTAACTCCTGATGGGCCGCTGTGTGAAGGGGGCATACCAGCGCTGGGAGAGCGCTGAGTCCTACCTCGGCGGTGAGAGTCGCACCCTTGGTCCCATCCGGCGGGCGTGCGGCGGTTGTTGGGGCGGGCTTCTTGGATCGCTCCCGTGGTTTGGGTTTGTCGGCGAGGGGCGCCCGGAGAAGGGATCGCGAGGAGCACTACGGTTCGCGGCAATGCAGGAAGAAGCCGTCGGGCGTGCCTCCGCCCGTCTGGGTTATGCAGTGAGGCCGGTGTGGTCCCGCCGCCGCCCGTGGGCGCTGACCGCCACCGCCCCAGCAACATCGACGAGAGGCGCTCGCTATCCTTGCCTTTCCCGCACCGCCGGCCAAGTAGAAGTCGGCGCGACTTCGCCGCCGGGAAATACTGGGATCTGCGGCGTTGCGACACCGTCGAAGCGAAATCTGCCGCCCCGCCCGGGAGCCACCGCCGCTTGGCCCGGTCCAAGTGTTCGGGAGAGCGCGCAGCAGTGCCGCATGACCGAGCAGCGGCGGCGAAGTCGAAAACGGAGGCAGTGCCGACCGCCCGTCTTTATCTTGGCCCGACCCGACCGGCCGTAGGGCCGCGTCGATTACGGGCGGCCAGACAGCTGGAGTTAGGCAGCTTTGGAGGAGGAGATGGAGAGGGTCCACGCCGAGCCTCACTCGTAACTTTTGCACCGCTTCAATAATTTCTTTTAAACTTCAGAGTAAGACACACAAGAACCAAAACTACACTTTTCTTTGCAGGGCAACCAACAAAATCGGTGTCAAAGCCAAAAGGTGACCAAAAGGCAGCATAACACAAAACTCTTCTTCTTCATCTTCAACCAAGGAAGACAAAACCACACACCGCATACGGAACAATCCACAAAAATCCAATACCAAATACTTTTCTTTTGGTTTCAATCAACTAAAACCAAGAAAACCACCCAAGTCCGACCGTCAGAACGGTAAAGAACATCCGAAGGAATCCAAGAAAACTACCCGGTCTACAACAGAAAGGGTAAGCACTCTTCTCCCACAGGAGTTAATAGTTCTTCGGTGATGGCGCTAACCGGCCACACCGTTAAACCACACCCTTACTAAGAACCAAAAAGAGGTGACCGAAACCCTTCGGCACCACAACCCCACTTTATCACAACAACAAGAATAATTCAATCATTTATCTCATAGACATAGCAACATGCATTATCAAGTGAAGCATTCAACATCAAAGCTTAAACACAACATTTAAGCGTAAAGAAACGATATCCATACCCTTTCCTACTGTGCATCCATGTGTGTCAAATTTTAGATTAGTTATACCATTTTTACAAGTTTTAATGTTGCTATCCTATGACAAAATTTTAGTTAAAACCTAAGCCATGTTTCTAAGTTATTCCACATCACATTTTAGTTGTACCCTATAGCATGACACTAAAAATACACATTCCAAGGACCTACATCCCGCTCTGATACCAACTGTAACACCCCGGCATTTAATATGTCCGAATGCTACCAAACATAGACTAAGCAACCTCTAAATACCACAATTACAAGTAAATTACAGCAAAGCACTAATGCTACAAACCAAAATTTCGACAGCATCTCCTTTGTTTTAACATGAATTGAAGGAAACACAATAGCATAGCAATATAAGGCAATATGAGAGACATCTAAAATAGCAATAATTAAATGCATGACAACAATATAAGTCTAATTCCAAGCATTGAATGTCTCCATGAGCCAAACATACAATATGACTATCATATCGCAAAGCTAAATCATAAAGCAATAAGCATCACACTTAATTTATTGTCAAAGCCTAATTGAATATCTTGTGGGACAAATGAGTGAAGCTACGTGTAGAAGTGTGACTAATTCCCTTCCCCGCATGCCGATCTCATGGTACCTAAAACAACAAAAAAGCACAAGCGTGAGTTCAACACTCAGCAAGCATATTGCAATGGTACATAAGAACAATTACATGGCTACATCAACTCATATCATGTCTATCATCTCATTCATGATCACATATCAATAACATCATCATTATGTATGCAATGCGATGCGATGCTCATGTCTCCTTTGAAACTCATACAGGTATGGTTGAGTACACACCCGTCGGTGTGCACCCTCTCCCCCCATCCATCCGGAAGATGGAGGGTGCCTACTCCTCGCTTCCGTTCACTGCGGTGAATGGAATCACGATGTAGGACTTACTCATTGGCTCTCCGGATTAGTCATAACTTTCTCACCGACCTTCCCCGGACTAGTTATGACTTTCTCACCGCCCGGGCCATGTAACATGCATGTATGCAAACATGCCAACATCATAAATATCTTGTACACTAACACATGGCATCATAACATAATAAACATATTCATCACATCAATGGTAATCATTAAGGCATGGTATGTGAACATATCATGTATTCAAATTCAATCCCAACCAATCTAGCAACTACAAACCGCTACCCATTCCACTACACTTGCCTCAACCATGGGCGACGGATTGGCGAGAAGTAGAAGGCACTCCCGGGGTCACACCACCTGCACAAAGGTACCACACACTCACAATCATGTCCACAAAATAGTAAGCAAACACTCTTCTACCCCGATATCGCAAACTACTCGCTAAACCCAAAAACAGAGGTTCTGTCCCGTCGGGACAGCAGCCTTCCAAAACGCATAACTCGGATACTAATACTCCGAATCAATTAAGCGAGTACATCCTCGCGTAGCTTAGGAAATTTCCCAACTTTTTCTCAGTATACGGAAAGACTTATTCGGACTCTAAAGTGGTTTAATCTACAGAAAACTGTGATCTGCTCCAATCACGTCACAGATTTTAATATGTTCGATAAAATGATCATAACTTTCAAACGGCTGGGCGGAACTGGACGTTCTTTATACTCACTGAAAGGTATTGAAATTACCTACAACTTCTTCAACAGCCGTACGACCAAATTCCGATTCTAAATTGGCGAAAACCCAAACCCTAGGTCATTTGCTCATCTTTGCCGAAATAGAGAACTTGGCAAACTCAAGATTCCATCTAATCTACTCAATTCCAGCACCACCAATTGATCTAAAAACATGATAATACCCCTTAGAACAGATCCTAGACCAACCCCAAGGATCCCCGTGGCCATACCTACGCCTGACGACCGAGAACCCAACGAATCTCCTCCCGGTTCGCGCGATCTCCTCCCTCGCTTCAAATCCACCAGATCCCCTCATCGCGGAGCGCTCCAATGGACGGATCTGCGGGGTGGTGAGGTGTAGAGGCTTCCCTAGGGCAGCAAGGGTGGTGGAGAGGGGAGGGGAGAGGTGGTGGCGCCATGGGGGAAGATGGAGAGGAAGGGGAAGGGTGGAGGTGCATGGGGGGGCTAGGGGGTGGCGGGTAGGGTTGGGAAAGGGAGTGGGGGCGCACCAAGGGGTGGGGCCCAGATTTGGCTGCCCAAAAGTCCCCCCTTGGGCCCAAACCCTTCCAACGGAGGCCCAACTCAACCCCAAGGCCCAAAGTCCCTCGGAGAGGCCCAAACACCCAAAAACGGCCCAAAAACACGCTATAAACAGCATAACGTAAAGTTTTAAGCTCTATTTTCACATTTTACAAAGTTTTGACCTTCCGTAGTGTCACATCTTCAAAGGGATATGTGCATGGCATTGCATTGCATTGCATGAATGAAGTGGTTTATGAGACGATTATGATGTTCAATAAGATGCATATGAAGATGTTATTTGAGATGTTTATGATGATGTTATATGAGAGCATAAATGAAGTTCATGATTTGATTCTCAGGATATGTGAATGGCATTAAGTATGTATGTGAGTTGCTATTGTTTTTGTATCATTGCAATACACTTTGCTGAGTGATGAACTCACGCTTGTGTTATGTTGTTTTTCTTAGGTACCATGACACTGGCATGCGGGAAAAGGGCTTAGAGGCACTTCATCACATAATTTTCCACACAATTAGACAAAGCTTACCTTTCGGAGTTGTGATCATGGTTTAGCGTGATGAAACTAGGATTATGATTTGTTCGTATGCTTTATTACATCCTTTACTTCGTATTGGTTCATGGAGTGGTTAAATTCATTATGCTAGACTTAAATTGCTGCATTATTACATTATTGCTGCTTTGGATGATTTCCATTATGATATATCATGTGGTATTTTGTTGTTGCTCGAATCATGGAAAAACAAAGGAGATGTTGCGAAATTTCTGGTTTTAGCATTTCCTCCTTTGCTGTAATTTATATTTATTTGTTGTTTTTAGATGTTGACTAGTCTATGTTTGGTAACATTCAAGCATACTAGATCTTTGAGGTGTTCTGACAACAAGCGGCGCCCAAGGCTAAGAAATCAGGCCTCACTCTCCCTCATGGGCTCAAATCCCTTCCCACTAAAGCCCGACTCACCCCTCTGGGCCCCAAACTCCCGGAGAGGCCCAAACACCCGAAATCAGCCATAAGCGCGATTAAACTTCATAACGTAAAGTTATAATCTCCGATTTCATATTTTATAATGTTTCGACCTTAGTAGTGTCACAATTGTGTGACAATGTGATCACACATGAGTACTTGTATAGGCACTTTAGATATGATTTTTGTGTATATTTGGAAGTCGTTGTGCCTGCTAGGGGCATTTGTAAACTTAGTGAAAAGGAGTTTTGGGCCATAGTTGAATGTGTATGAACTTACAAGGTCATACACTTAATAAATTGTAATACATTGGATTCGGACTAGATTTGTCACTAATGTGCCAAGTGGGCTTTGCACTTTGGTTTGGCCCCTAATGAAAGTTTCCACCGAGGATTATATAAAGGGGAGTACGATGTCTCTAGCGATGCAAACTGTCGTCCCACCGCATCCACCGAAACCCTAGTTGTCACTTCTCAAGCCATGCCGTGTGTCTTTGGTTCTAGTACACCGACACCGTTGTTCCTTCCTCGAACGTGTGGACTTCAGTAGAGACGTTGCTGGTATTGCAGCGCTGATCAGGATGATTGTTCATTCTGTTTGACAACCGCCAGAGGATGATCGACGACCGCTCGAGGACGCGCGCTTCATTGAATTGGGCTACATTAACTCTCTGTTTGCTGCACTACGCGTCTAGTAGTAACTATCTATAATCTCTTACTTACTTGGCTTTCTGGTTTACGTCGTAAAATTTTTTAATTTGAGCTAATGGACCCTACCCACGTATAAAACTCAAGATACACAACCACAAAAAAGCTTGTACCAAAACTCCCCATAATATCAAAATCCCAATATGTATAAACTTTCTGGGAGTAATATTTAGATTATTCTAGAAGTTGTCTTCAGCTCATTGAACAATCAACACTAACAACGTATATTTCTGTCTGTTCATTACCTAAAATTTAGCGAGCAAAGGTCCCAGATTGGCACTATAGTGTTGGATCGACGTGGCGCCTCACAAGCCGGTGTGGGTGTGTGCGTGCGCAAGTGGTATGTGTTTGTATTTCGATTGTTTCTTGTTCTTTAATAAATAGCAGAGCTTCTTGCCAATGTTAAAAAAATCACATCATAAATGTTGATTTTTGTAGATGGCAAGTGCTTTTATTTGTCACTATTTGAATGCTGCACAAATATTAAAGCATGAATGAAAATAAATAATTATTATTTACTTCTTCGTTTGCTTCAAAATTTGTGTAATTTATATTAAGAGAGTGGTACATAGATACACTACTCTTTGTAAGTTACCAGTTTCATACTACTCTAGCACGGACTGACAAGTATATAGTATAGTATGCTTGCGAAAAATTCATCCAAAAAGTTAATCAGAGCAGTATCCGTCACAGATCTAGAAGCAAATCAGAGATTTCATTCAGTAGTATCATCTTTTATCTTCTGGTAACAATGAGACCATTATTAGTGGCTATTGCAATAGATTCAACTGAATATAGACTACATCTCATCCTTTAATTGTCTGTTCCTTGAAGCTTGCAAAGCACATTGTCGCGATGCTTGACCATTCTTGGGATCACATGCACCTTTTGCGATTGGACCCACTTGTTTCAAACAATCCGCTGCGGTATTGGGGTCGCGATGGTCACCCGATGTAGAAACGACCTGCATTTTGGGCCTGCCATTCGTTGGTCCCGCATCTGTTTTATTCTCACGAGAATTAATCTGGACGACTAGGATTATTAGTGCAAATTTGAGCTCATTACTCTTCACGCACGACACAGTGGGTACGGAGGTTTATAGAGAAGTACCTGATAATAGCAATAGATGGCCAAGAACCAGGAGTAGAAGCGTATGACTTGTCCTCATCTTTGTTAAGGAAAACAAAAATAGTTAGAAGACACAGGAGGATGGTTGTATGTGGTGGGGTACTATTGCCGACCTTCTACCTCTATCTTGTGCTGAGCTAATGGATTGGCAATGGTTTTATAGTGAATGTGCGGTGTTTATAAAATTTGGCATCAATTTATAAATCTGATTGATGATGAGCACTACTAAATTAAATGCAATTAACCATGGGACATCCTTATCTTGTGTGATCCGATTGCCTACATAAGCATATCTGGTGCATATTAATTGCCTATACATGAATGCATATTCTAAGTAAAATATGACTTACATGACACATTTATAGGGTCATTGTCGAATATCTAAATATGTGATATGAGCATGAACAGAAAACTTAAAGATAACATCATATATGTTCACGCAAGTATTTTGGAAGCTCACGGATATCACGGGCCCGATTATGAGGATGAGATATGACGAGGGGATATCGGCGTTTGGAAAGGACTTGAGTCGTGTTTTGCGTTACAAGGAAACCAACTCGAGTACCTTTGGATGTCAAATGAAGTTCAGGTATCTTTGCGAAGATCTCAGAAAGGTGGACTCCTCGGTGGTTATGATGCGGTATATCAAACCAGGCTACACCCTATGGAGATGTTACCTCATCTATATAAGAACAGAAGTACAGAGATTTAGAGGGCCAAAAAAAAAGTGGGAGGAGAATGGAGAGCTTTGGAATCATTGGACTACGCTTCGATAGTTCATAAGTTAGGTTTTAGCCACATCCCAAAGACAATCCTCAATGTAACTAGAGGCTAGGCATCTTGCTCTGTACTCTGTTTTGCCAATTTCATTCTACATCCATACAAGAGTAGGTTATTACTCTGATCGGAGGCCCGAACCTATCGACATTATGTGCCATCACTTGAGTGTTTGACTATGCATATTCGAAGGTCCTGAGTATATAAGTTTATTGTCGACTCACTAAGATTCGATTGTTGGCGCGACAGGAAGGGACCTTCCATTGTATTTGTAGATCAGCCATGTCTTCGATAAGCGCCCATCGCGAAATTTCCCGCATCGACCTCTATGATGATGATGACTCGATTGTCTTCATCAACCCAACACTCACAATTGGATCACGAGATCACGTTCAAAACCATGCTTTATTCTTTGGGGACCAGGAGATCTCAAGCACATAGGCTTCATTGAGTCCCGCTCTTGGGACCCACAGAGAAGGTGTCCTCCATCGACCCGACCCTATGGGACTTGGCGTGACCCGGTCCGCGACACGTGGGTGCATCCGGACCGCCCGATATGTCATTTCTAAGAGTAGTATGGAAGTCGAGCCAAATTTATATCAGCAAAAGATTCCCTAAAAACACAGTATAAATGTGTGATCCTAGCTACGTTATGCTCACAAAAACATTGCCAAGAGTGCTCACATTAGAATTTAGAAGTTTTAGAAATTAGAACATAATGTTTCTGGATACCTTTGTTTTCTGATCCTGGAATTTGAATATCTATTTTTTTCTGATGGCATTTGTGATGTTTTGTAATAGAGGAAAGAGAGGATTAATGAGGGAGTGAGAATATTGCCAAAGCTAATTCCCAATGCCACCAAAGTAAGTTCTTACTGATTAGCCAGTGATTCACTTGTTAGCTGATCAAAAGTCCATCTAAAAAGCATCATGTGTATTGATTATTTAATCTTTTGCATCTGTAGGTTGACATCTGCATAATGTTGGAGGAAGCAATTAAGTACGTCTAGTTTCTATAGCTAGAAATCAAGGTGTTTGTTCATGTTAGAGCTAAATCAGATCAACAGAACAAGATAGCATAGACATTAGTAGAAAATTTCAACTTGAGGATTCTGGTGACTTATTTCAGCTAAGAATCAAGGTATTTGTTATATATGAGATTTTCTACTTGTTTCAACTTACTTCTCATTGTTAGATTGTTAATTATGGTGACTTATATCTAGTCTTTTAGGATTTAGAAATGTGTGTTAGATTCAACCTAATATAATTAGAATTCCTTAGGCTAGCCAATTAAATATAAAATCTTTAAAAATACAAACAATCATCATATATGGTTCTAGGGGTATCATCATAGACACTTCTATCCTAGAAGTGTCGTGATGAGCATCTCTCATTAGAGATGGTTCTAGCCTAGAACCATCTCTGATGTTAATTTCAAAAACCATCTATGTTGTACTCTTCTCATCACTAACACATGTTTAGAGATGGTTCACAAAACCGTTTGTCATAAGGTTTTTGAAGCGTCTGTAATGTGCTTTTGTGTAGTAGTGATATGGTATCGTGTGATAATGTAATCACACATGAGTACTATATAGGCTCTTTCGATATGATTTTTTGTGTATATTTGGAAGTCGTTGTGCCTGTTAGGGGACTCTTTGTAAACTTGATGTAAAAAGGAGTTTTCGGGCCATAGCTGAATGTGTATGAACTTACAAGGTCATAAACTTAATAGGTTGGAATACATTGGTTCGGACTAGATTTGTCACTAATGTGCCAAGTGGGCTTTGCACCTTGGTTTGGCCCCTAACGAAAGTTTCCACCGAGGGACTATATAAAGGGAGTACGTGATGTCTAGCGGATGCAACTATCATACCACCACATCAACCGAAACCCTAGCTGTCACTGCTCAAGCCATGCCGTGTGTGCTGGTTCTAGTACATCGACAACCGCCTGAGGATGATCGACGACCGCTCCAAGACGCGCGCTTCATTGAATTGGGCTACATTAACTCTCTGTCTGCTGCACTACGCGTCTAGTAGTAACTATCTATAATCTCTTACTTACTTGTCTTTCTGGTTTACGTGGTAAAATTTTTTAATTTGAGCTAATGGACCCTACCCATGTATAAAACTCAAGATACACAACCACAAAATAGCTTGTACCAAAACTCCCCATAATATCAAAATCCCAATATGTATAAACTTTCTGGGAGTAATATTGAGATTATTCTAGAAGTTGTCTTCAACTCATTGAACAATCAACACTAATAACGTATATTTCTGTCAGTTCATTTCCTAAAATTTAGCAAGCAAAGGTCCCAGATTGGCACTATATTGATGGATCGACGTGGCGCCTCACAAGCCGGGTGTGGGTGTGTGCGTGCGCATGTGGTATGTGTTTGTATTTCGACTGTTTCTTGTTCTTTAATAAATACCAGAGCTTCTTGCCAATCTTAAAAAAAATCACATCATAAATGTTGATTTTTGTAGATGGCAAGTGCTTTTATGCGTCACTATTTGAATGCTGCACAAATATTAAAGCTTGAATGAAGATAAATAATAATTATTTACTTCTTCGTTTGCTTCAAAATTTGTGTAATTTATATTAAGAGAGTGATACATAGATACACTTGTAACACTCCGGCTACCAAACATAGACTAAACAACATCTAAATACCACAATTAAACACAAATTACAGCAAAGGCGCACATGCTAAAAACCGAAATTTCGGCAACATCTCCTTTGTTTTATCATGATTTGAACGATAGCAGTATCATAGCAAAATATTTCATAACATAAGACATCTACAGCAGCAATATATAACGGATAAAACATCATCATAAACAATTAAACCAAAACCAACCACACAAACATCTATAGCTCAGCAAAGAAGATCAACAGCACATTAAAATTATTCCATACACCTAGTTCAGGGCACTATTATTATGATCATGACTCAAGGTTGGTAAATGTGACTGGAACTACGTGAAGATGTGTAGCTAATGCCCTTTCCCACATGCCGGTGTCGTGGTACCTAAAAAAAACAACATAAACACAAGCGTGATTTCATCACTCAGCAAGTATATTGCAATGGAACATACAAAAACAATTACATGGCTACAGCAACTAACATCATGTATATCATCTCATTCATGTTCACAAATCATTATCATCATCATTATGTATGCAATGTGATGCGATGCGATGCTCATATCTCCTTGGAAACTCATACCGGTATGGTTGAGTACACACCCGTCGGTGTGCACCCTCTCCCCCCTTCCATCCCGAAGATGGAGGGTGCCTACTCCTCGCTTCCGTTCTGCGGTGAATGGAATCACGATGTAGGACTTACTCATTGGCTCTCCTGAATAGTCATAACTTTCTCACCGACCTTCCCCGGACTAGTTATGACTTTCTCACCGCCCGAGACATGTAACATGCCATGTATGCAAATATGCCAACAACATCAATAACTTGTACATTAACACATGGCATCATAACATAGTAAACATGCTCATCAAAACATTGGCAATCATTAAAGCATGGCAAGTGATCATATAATATAATCAATTTCATCTATTGTCATTATACCCACTGAAAGGTATTGGAATTTCGCGTTCTTTATACCCACTGAAAGGTATTGAAATTATCTACAACTTCTTCAACAGGCGGCCAACCAAATTCAGAATCTAAATTGGCGAAAAAATGAACCTAGAGTCATTTGCTCATCTTTGCCGAAACAGAGAATGTGGCAACTCCTAGATTTCATCTAATCTACTCAATTTCAGCACCACCAATTGATTTAAAAACTTTATAATCACCCTTATAACAGTACCTAGACCAATCCCAAGGATTCCCATGGCCATACCTTCGCCCGACGCAAGAAAACCCAATAGATCTCCGCCCGGTTCGCGCGATCTCCTTCCTCGCTCCAATCCCGCAAGATCTCCTCGTCGCGGAGCGCTCGAACGGATGGATCTTCGAGGTGCTGAGGTGGGGAACTCCCCTAGGGGAAGCAAGGGAGGTGGAGAGGTGGTGGAGCAATGGGGAGCAATGGGGGAGGTGGAGGCGCCACAAGGAGGAGGTGGGGAGGTGTGGGAGGCGGCTAGGGCACTTGGGGGCGCAAGGGGTAGGGGTGGACACCTAAAGGGGCTGGGGGAGGCCCCCAACCAGGTCTCCTACTCCTATTTGGACTCAAACTCCATCCCATCAAAGCCCACGACCCTTTCCTTTAGGCCCAAACTCCCCTGGAAAGGCCCAAACTCCCGGAAACGTCCCGGAAATGCAAATAAACCTCAAACCGTATGGTTTTAACCTCCAATTCCATATTTCATAAAGTTTTTGACCTTAACATTCACCTTAAATAATGTCACACCATTCCGTAGTGTCACATTCTTCCCCCCTTCAACAGGATTCGACCAGAATCCGAGACCACGCCACTCGCAAACAACCAAATCAACGGGAGTTATGGTTCCTCCTCGAGAACACTCTTAGAAGCTCCTACGATTTGCACCACCAACACTCAGAGGCAAGGAGCTAAGGATCAAAGACTGATAGCTCTAAAGATAACTCACATTCAAAACTTGCCAGAATTCTTACTCAACACTGAAACACAAAAACACTCACATACGGCCTCAGCAAAACCCAAGCGGTAGGTTAAAGTCCCCAAACAGACCACGAAATAAAACGGTCTCACACTCCTCATTCCTTGCACTCCTTGGCACTAAAGTGCCTGATCCATTTAACCAAAGCCACTCTCCAGAAGGACATGGTACCAACTTCTAGATCTATCTTCTGCCCCCACGCACAAAAGTGATTCACGTCTCAACCTCTCAACTGTGGTTCGTCGTATTGAAGACGACGCAAACCAAGTGAGACACAACACTCTAAGATCGGCGACAAAAGATCCAATATTCTTCAAAAACAGAAAGCAATTACTAGCAACCACCAAGTGGTCCACTAATATTTGGATCAACTCTACCGAGGAACACCTCAATGACATTTCTCCAAGAAAGTTTGAATTGGGTCATACCCAACCTTCCTTTTACTCTTCACCTCCAAACTACTTACGATCAACCCCTAGCAACGCCTAATATCTTATGTCATTACCAAACCACACTAAATTTTCCTTTCTTAGAAGGTCTCGCTCTCGCATTCTTCCTTTCAAAGAATCAGAACAAGAGGTACAATCATTGAGTAAGCTCAACCCAAACCCATGAACCCAAACTGATCCACAAACAACAACTCGAACTCCAAAGCACTAAAAGCCACTTTGCAAAGAATTCGACAATAACCAAAGAGCATTCATTTTAACTTCCTAAGCCAAGATGCAAGGGAAACACAAATCTCCTACACCACAACCAACATACCAGAAATTCTTCATTCTTTCATACTAGAAAGAATTGGACATCTCGATTCATGACATGAATGCACACCTTTCAAGAGCACTCCGGATTAGTCATATAACCATTTATGACTTTCTCATCGACCTGGCTCACCGACTCCTTTATGATTAACATATATAAACAATGTCATGTTTACTTTTCACCATTCATTCATCATGTAACAACACTACCGAATAGTCATTCACAAGACGACTTCTTCCTCTGTATCACATGAATAAAACTCGAATAACATCGAGGATTGCGCAAATTCATATAAACTATGTCGGCGACATAGTTAACGATGAGCACCACATCGTATAAAACCCCACCAATTATATAAACATAAACTTGCAAAAAATCTATTTTTAACAAAAATCAAATTTTTGGAAAATAACATCGACTCCAAAGTCAAACATCTGCACACACAACCGCCACAAATTTTTTCTCGTAAGAAAGGAAACTCATTCCCAAAAGAGAACTCTTAGTAACCAAATTCACTTATGAAACACTCATATAATCCACCTTTTGAAGCACTATAAAACATCACACACATCATGCAAATAAATCCAACTCTAGTCAAAAGAGTTACAAATTAAATCTCAAGAATTTCCAACACAACCCACTATGTCCATCTGCTTCCTTTGAAATTAATTCCAAAGATAATTCAGTCACGAATCTGAAGGGGCGCGATCCACTCAAAGGCTTTTGGGTGTAAATCCATACTCATAGTGCAAACTAAACAAGTTAGCCAAATCCAAAGGTTGGCATTAATCACTACGAGTTTTAGGGAAACTCTGAAACACAACAGAAGAAACACTTCGACCAAAAGTATTCAACCAAAATAGCAATCAACCAAACCAGTCCAAAAGGTTTTAGACACAGGCTCAGGATGAAACCCACCATATCTAGTATTCCACTATACTTACCATTTAAGCATTCAATAATCACTATTTACTCATCAAAAGAGTCCAACCGGATTTAACAAAATTTATATAACAATTTCTTTCTCTAGTTACCATTCCCAACACTTTTAATTAAGGTTTAAGATGCCTATCACAAAGGCACCCAACCAAGACTACGTTGACATGATCCCCACGGATCACCAAATCATATAACAACGTATTCTATATTTCAAACACAGTACTTCACCAGTTACTTGAGCAAGGTCAACCTATCAATTTTATACCATCCATACATCAAAATCTTGACAATTGAAACTTGTTCAATCAATAAAATGACTTCAACAAATAAATAATATCTCTACAAGATAAAATTCGTAAATACGATTCTAAGATATGCATTCATTAAGATTAAAATCTTGCATCATGATTATTATCCATTGTTCATCCCATCACCACATGTACTCGACATAAAACCATAGTTTTACACTTTTCTTCTATTGGATCAATGGTTTCCAACAATTAACAACACTACCAAAGCATCAATATCAATTCCTTGCATAATCATCAATCAACAACATTGCTTTTAGCTACCTTACACATAGGTTGCAACAAAATTGTCACTACACAGCATACTCCAACTATTAAATTAGATTTAATAAGTTCGATCAGCACAATGTTCTTAACAACATCATTAACAATAAGTCTTATGTCCTCTCAATTGAAATCAATACTAACATTGTAGAGACACAACTACATACTCCCAAATATACTAGTAGTTTGCAACAACACAAAAAGCAACTCTGATCAACTTCCAAATTAGAGTCACTAGTCAACACGATTAAATTTCTCTATTAATTCATTTGATTAGAACATCTTTAAACAACCAACAAAGTTTCTTTAACAATAACCGCAGTCTACTTCATCTTAATGTTTAATCATGCATCAGGGTTTAAAACTTTAAACATAATCGAGGATCAAAAGCACTTCTTAGGCAAGGCAACAGATTCTAAGCATGTACATTAACACATTTAATCATTCCCACTATGAGGTACTCTACATCTAGAGGTTCATTTAATCTTAAGCTAAAGGTAACAATTACACCTAGTTGATTCAACTCGCAAATTAACTAAGGAGTACATCATTTCCATAAACCACATTGTTACATACTACATAACATGCTAAACAACAATTTTCACTTTTAACAAGTTATTTCAGTCAAACGAATACTTACTTTATTTGCAGCATTTTTCTTTTAATACTCAACCAAAACTCACAAAGAAGCTTGACTCTCAAAGTTGCAATAGGACATGACTCCAAAACACATTTCAATCTTAAAGACTCCCACAGGAGGGAACCAAGCATTCAAGTAAACCTTTACGGACAAAGGCACAACACATAAATCGACACAACTTAACTTTTTACACACGCTTCAATAACTGTAACACCCCGGCATCTAGTATGCCTGAATGCTACCAAACATGAGCTAAACAACATCTAAATACCATGAATTAAGGTAAATTACAGCAAAGGAGTGAATGCTAAAACCCGAAATTTCGGCAGCATCTCCTTTGTTTTAACATGAATTGAAGGAGCAACAACAGTATAGCAAAATAAGGCAATATGAGAGACATCTAAAACAACAATTATTCAAGACTTAACGACAATATAAGTCTAACATCAAGCACTTAATGCCTCCAAGTGTCAAATGAACAAATAAACTCTCATATACTAAAGCTAAACATTGAAGCAATGATCATCACACTTAATTTATTATCAAATTAATGGAATGACTTGTGGAATCATTATGGTGAAGCTACGTGTGGGCGTATGACTATTTCCCTTCCCCGCATGCCGTTCTCATGGTACCTAAAACAACAAGAAAACACAAGCGTGAGTTCGAAACTCAGCAAGCATATTGCAATGGACAACAA
Organism: Rhipidocladum racemiflorum; assembly: GCA_036346355.1. Lineage (NCBI taxonomy): Eukaryota > Viridiplantae > Streptophyta > Magnoliopsida > Poales > Poaceae > Rhipidocladum > Rhipidocladum racemiflorum. The sequence continues at coordinate 40,265,005 of CM070590.1, forward strand.
GATCAATAACATGGCAATAACATCTCTCATCATGTATGTCATCTCATTCATGAATACTTAACAATATCATCCTCATTATGTATGCGATGTAATGCAATGCTCATGTCTCCTTGGAAACTCATACCGGTATGGTGGAGTGCACACCCGTCGGCATGCACCCTTATCCCCCTTCCATCCCGAAGATGGAGGGTGCCTATCACTCGCTTCCATTCACCTCGGTGAAGGAATCACGATGTAGGAATTACGCAAAAGAATAGCCCGGACTAGTCATAACCGTTCTCACCGACCCTACCGGAATAGTTATGACTTATCTCACCGGCCGGCCATGAAAATATGCCATGTATGCAAAATGGACAGCAACGTATACATAAATAGAAATATTGCATATCAACACATGGAATCTCAACATATAGGACCATTTTCAACAATCGGCGGTAACCGTTCAAAACATGGCATGTGAATCTTTTATCAACAACAAGCATTTTTAATCATGGCATGAGGACAACATATCATTGACAACATTTAAATCATGGCCTAAGGACATCCTATCAAATATAACATGTAATTCATGGCAAGACAACATGTTATCTATTTCAAATTCTATCAAGCAATTCTAGCAACACGTATAGCATACAATCCACACAACACACTTGCCTTCAACCACGGGCAACGGAGTGACGAGAGGTTGAGGGCACTCCCGGAGGCACACCACCTGTAAACACGTGCCACACATTCAAATCGAGTCCACAAAACAGCACACATATAACCCACTACCCCGACTTCGCTTACAACTCCTAAAATCAGAAAACAGCAAATCTGTCCCGTCGGGACAGCAGCATTCCAACGGGCATAACTTCTGTTCTAGCACTCCAAATTGAATAAACGAGTACATCCTCGCGTAGCTTATGAAATTTCCCAACTTTTTCTAGTTATATGGAAAGACTGATTCGGACTCTAAAATTGTTTAATCTACAGATTACCGTGATCTGTTCCAATCACATCACAGATTTTAACACGCTCGGTAAAACAGCCATAACTTTCAAACGGCTGGGCGGAATTTCACGTTATTTATATGCGCGGAAAGATAATGAAATTCTCTACAACTTCTTAAAAGTCCGTACGGTCATATTCCAAATCTAAATTGGCGAAAACAGGAACCCTAGGTCGACTGCTCATGCTGTCCCAAAACAGAGACGTGGCAACATCTAGATCTAACCCAAATTACTCAAATCCAGCACCACTAATTGATCTAAAAACTTGATAATCACCTTAATAACAGTACCTAGATCAACCCAGGGAACCCCATGATCATACCTTTGCCCGACGTACAAAACTCCAATAGATCTCCTCGCTCCTCGCTCCACGGACGGATCCACGAGGAAGCAGGGGTGGGGAGGCCACCCTAGGGCAGCAAGGGGGTGGAGGAGAGGTGGAGATGTGGAGAGGTGGAGAGGAGGGAGAGCAAGGGGCGCACGGCCACACAAGGGGGGAGGGGCGGCTAGGGCAAGGGAGGGATGGTGGGGGCGCACACAAGGGTGGGGTGGGCGCAATAAGGGCAGGAGGGCCCCCTTTTACCAGCCCCTAATCTGAATCCTAGTCCTAAATGGACTCATAATCCATCCCACCAAAGCCCACAACCCCCATTTTAGGCCCAATTTCCCCCGGAAAGGCCCAAACCCCGAAAACGGACCGAAAACGGCACGAAAACGTTATTAACCTCCAAATCCTATGGTTTTAACCTTATTACCGCAACTCATACTGTTTTTGACCTTATCATGCACATTAAATACGGTTTCGACACTCCGTGGTGTCACATTCTTCCCCCTTCAACAGGATTCGACCTCGAATCTAAACGCACCAATATGCAACCCAGCAAAACCGAAGATAGCTAGGTTTTCACATCACATACCTGAGGCGAAAAGCTCGGGATACTTCTCGCGCATGCGAGACTCCAGCTCCCAAGTCGCTTCTCTCTCGGTCTGATGTGACCACAAAACTTTAACGAACTTGAGCGTCCGGTTCTTCATCACTCGCTCTGAAGTCCCCAGAATTTTCACAGGACGGGACTCGAAGGTGAGGTCCTGCTCAAGCACTAATGGTTCCAACGGAACCACCAACTCCGGATCATGCAAGTATTTCCTCAACATCGAGACATGGAACACATTATGCACACCTTGCATGGATTACGGTAGCTCAGACGATAGGCCAATCTACCAACTCGAGGCGATGATAGGAAAAGGCCCAACATACCTCGGTGAGCTTTTCTTTGGTGCCAAACGCACCACACCCTTGGTGGGAGATACTCGCAAAATGCGCTATCGCCCACCTCAAACTCCAAGTCTCGTGCGCCTCACATCAGCATAGCTTTTACATGCGCTCTGCGCTGCGAGAAGGTTCTACCGTACCTCATACGTGATCGGCAGTCCATCGAACTCAATCCGGTCCAAGAATCGCTCTCTCGCCCACTGCATCCCAACAAAGTGGCGATCTGCACTTCGGCCATACGATTACCTCATAAGGAGCAGCCGGATCTTTGGAATGATGGCTGTTATTGTAAGCAAACTCCGCAAGAGGCAAATGATCCTCCCAGCTACCTTTCCAAGCCATCACACAGGCCCTGAGCATGTCTTCCAAAGTCTGGATGGTACGCTCAGACTGCCCATCCGTCTGAGGGTGAAAGGCGGTACTAAGGCGAAGCTGCGTACCCAAAGCACTCTGCAAACTCTCCCAGAACTTGGAGACAAACTTCGCATCCCGATCAGAAATAAAGGTCTTGGGTACACCATGCAATCTCACAATCTCCCGCACATAGATGGGAGCCAACTCGCTCGCTGAATTGGTGGTGCGGATAGGAATGAAATGCGCAGACTTGCTGAGACGGTCCACCACAACCCAAACAGCATCCTTCTCTCGTGGTGTGCGAGGTAGGCCAACCACGAAATCCATGGAGATGTCATCCCATGGCCACACAGGAATCTCCAATGCATTTGCAATGCAGGCCAGGCGGGACACTTATGCTCAGCCTTGATCTTCTGACAAATCCCACAAGATGCCACATACTTGGCAATATCCACTCTCATTCTTTTCCACCAGAAATTCTTTTTCAAGTCCCTGTACATCTTGGTTTCCCCAGGATGGACCGTGTATGGGGTGCGATGAGCTTCTTTCAGAATGTCCTCTTTCACTTGGGATTTCTGAGGCACGCACAGACGGCCCTAAAACCTCAAAGCTCCCACATCATCAACGGTAAAGTCTCCCGACTTGCCATCCTCAAGGCGTTTCCTCGCCAGCTGGAGCAAACGATCATGCTGCTGTGCCTCCCGCACACGCTCGGGAATCGCTGACTCAAGAATCAATTGAGTTTTAGCTTGCACGGTCCCCGCAAAGTAGTAGGAGACCCCCAAATGCTCAAAATCAGCAACAAGACAATCAACAACAGGGGGCACAGTCTTGCGACTGAGAGCGTCGGCCACCACATTTGCCTTCCCCGGATGATACTGGATAGTAAGGTCATAATCTTTTATCAATTCTAGCCACCTCCTCTGCCTCAAGTTCAAATCTTTCTGAGTAAAGATGTACTTGAGGCTCTTGTGATCAGTGAAAATATCACAAGACTCGCCGTACAGGTAATGCCTCCATATCTTTAATGCAAACACCACAACGGCTAGCTCAAGGTCATGCGTGGGATAGTTCTGCTCATGCTTTTTCAGCTGCCTCGATGCATAAGCAATCACCTTGCCATCTTGCATGAGCACACAACCAAGTCCCAAACGAGAAGCATCAGAATAAACAGTGAAGTGCTTCCCCGGCTCGGGAAGGGTAAGAACGAGGAAGCGATCACTAACTTCTCCTTCAACATACAAAGCGTGCTCACACTGTATGCAGTCCTTTGAAATTTCATCCCCTTCGAGTCACCATGCGAAAGTGGCTTGGCAATGATAGAAAAATCCTGCACAAAACGCCGATAGTAGCCAGCCAACCCAAGGAAACTACGGACCTCTTTGACATTGGAAGGCCTCTTCCAACCCAAAACTTCTGATACTTTGCTAGGATCTACAGATATGCCCTTTGGATTGATGATGTGGCCAAGAAAACCCATACGAAATCCAGAACTCGCACTTTTTCAGCTTAGCAAAGAACTGATTCTCCCTCAAGGTGCTCAACACAAGCCTCAAATGCCGATCATGCTCCTCTTCTGATTTAGAGTAAACCAGAATGTCATCGATGAACACTACAACAAACTCATCAAGGTACTTGTGTAGCATACTGTTCATCGCCTCCATAAAGACAAAGAGAGCATTAGTTAGTCCAAAAGACATAACTTTAAATTCATAATGCCCGTACCTAGTGGAGAAAGCAGTCTTCTCAATGTCCTGCTCCCTCACACGGATCTGATTATACCCCGACTGAAGATCAATCTTGGAGAACACCTTTGCTCCCTTCAGTTGGTCAAACAGATCCTCGATGCGAGGTAAAGGATACTTGTTCTTGACTGTCACTTGATTAAGAGCACGATAATGAATGCACATACGCCAACTTCCATCCTTCTTCGAAACGAAGAGGACGGGTGCTCCCCATGGCGAAACGCTACGCCGAATAAAGCCCTTGGCCAACAGATCCTCCAACTGCTTTTTCAACTCATCTTGAAAAGGACGAGCCAGGCGGTATGGAGAGATAGAAATAGGTCGAGTGTCCGGAACAAGATCAATACGAAACTCCACATTCCTCACAGGAGGTAAACCAGGCAGCTCGTCAGGGAACACATCAACAAACTCCTTTACTACAGGAATCTCCTTAATGGAAACTGAAGAACATGGCTTCTCAGACAAGGTCATGAGGAAACCCAAATGCCTCAAACGGCGACCAGAAAACAAACTAGTGAAAGCAAAGACGGAACTGGAAGGTATACCACCCTGAAAGGTCAACTCTACTCCTGACGGGGCCTGCAAGGCAACCGTCTTCCAGAAACAACATATCTTGGCACGGTACTGATGAAGCCAGTCCATGCCCAAAATGACATCAAAAGGAGCCAACTGGATCACCATAAGATTGGCGAAGAAAACCTCATCATCAATGGCAATGGTGCAACCCGGGCAAACCAAGGAACTGCAATCAAACCCCCAGGAGAACGGACTAGCACAGACTCAGAAATCCGCTGAACTCCTAACTTACCTCTACTAGCAAACTCCGACGCCATAAAAGAATAGGATGCTCCGGAATCAAACAAAACAAAGGCATCAACGGAATCCACGAGCAGAGTAACTGAGACCACCTCTGGATGCCCGGCTGACTCGACGGTCGGCAAAGCGTACACTCCTGGTGGCGCCGGAACAGAAGAGCCACGACTCGGTGATGCCCCAGCAGAGCTGGGGCGGAGGAGGCAAGCGAGGAGGAAGCGGGCAGTGCGGGCACGATGACGCTGGTGGCACCCACGCAAAGGTCGGTGAGAAGCAGGAGCGACCATCATGTGCACCCATCCTCTGGAAGACGCCGCTGGAGTGGGAGGAGAAGGCACCGTCTCCCACTTGATGATGCTACCGGGATTCATCCGGCAGACTCGTCCCATGTGGCCGGGCTTGCCACAGTGGTTGCAACTCCCGGTCCAACCACACTCTGAAGCACGATGCTCACCACCGCACTTGAAGCACATCATGCCCTGCCCGGGCACCGGACGAACAGCCGCTCGCGAGGAAGACGACTGGGGTGTCTTCATCTTAGCCCCTGAGGAGGAGCCCTGTCCTCCCTTGAACTTCTTGAAAGTGGGTCGCTGAGAAGACCCACCTCCTCCACCAAAGGTCCTCTTCTGGCCCTCGCTTGGGGCCGCAAGAACCCCTGAACCACCCGGGTTTTGCTTATCCCGGGAGAGCTCCAACTCGAGCTCCATGCCCTTCGCCTGCTCCACCACAGAGCGAGAAGTCACGAGGACGATCGCCCCATGACAACTCTGAACTCCTGGTTGAGGCCCCTACGGAACCTCCTCTCCTTCTCCTGTAATTTTGCCGCCACAGTACGAAGCACCTGCACGCTGTTGAACTCCACCTCATACTCTGCCACCGACCTCTTTCACTGGGAAAGAGTAGTCAGAGTATGCTCCATCCGCTCAAGGAAAGAATCTGGGTAGAACTTGGCTCGGAAGCGAGCCACAAAGTCCTCCCAGGTGAATGGACCAAGATCGGGGGCTCTAGCAGCCAGAACCCCCTCCCACCAGATATCAGCTTGGCCCTTCAACTGAAAGGCCACAAAGCGAGCCCTCTGGACCGAGGTCAACTCTAGGACCTCAAACTGCCTCTCCATGTACCGCAGCCAATCTGCGGACTAGATTGGCATGCCCGCTCCGTCAAAAGTGTCAAGACGGAGGGACATCCACTCCCGGAGACTTATCCTCGGCTCCGGCGCAGCTGGGGCAACAACTGGGGCCACTGCAGGGGGAGGCACAATGAGGGGCTGCCCGCACCGGCTGGCGCAGCTCTGAATCTCCTCTGCAGAGCTGAACTAATTCCTCATTGGCGGCGGGAACCTCCGCCCGATCAGTAATGGTGGAAGCTCCTCTGGCTGGCCCACGAGCATTGAGCGAACGCTCCCCTCGACAGACTCTGCAACTCCACGAGAGCCTTGCCCTGGCCTCCACGGCCTCTACCCCTCGGCATGGCTGCTTTAGACAGACAACCATCCAAACACAAAAACATAAACACAACATCACACAATCAAGAACATGAATCAATCATCATCATAGACATATTCTTTATCATATATTCAAGCGCGATGCAATGATGAACCAAAACCCCATCCTCTTTGTGCAACCAAGTGTGTCAAATTTTAAATTAGTTATCCCACTTTTACAAGTTTTATTGTTGCTATCCTATAACAAAGTTTTAGTTAGAACCTAAGCCATGTTTCTAAGTTATTCCACATCAAATTTTAGTTATAACCTAAGGTATGAGACTAAAAATACAAATTCCAAGGACCTACAGCCCGTTCTGATACCAACTGTAACACCCTAGCATCTAGTATGCCTGAATGCTACCAAACATGAGCTAAACAATATCTAAATACCATGAATTAAGGTAAATTACAACAAAGGAGTGAATGCTAAAACCCGAAATTTCGGCAACATCTCCTTTGTTTTAACATGAATTGAAGGAGCAACAACAGTATAGCAAAATAAGGCAATATGAGTGTAACATCCCAAAATTTGGGTTTTCAAAAATTTTGGTTTAGTTTAGCTTCCCAAAAGTTTTCGTTGATTTTCTCGCATTTATAAAGCTTGATTTGAATTTTCTAAAAGCTAAAACAATTTAATTTGATTATTCTAAATCTCAAATAAAATAAATTTAATTTTATTTGGGTTCCTTGTGCTTCAAGAAATTTTCCTGTAATTTTTGAGATTTTTCGGAGCTCGTTTGCTATTTATTGGATTTATTCGGAATCGATTTGTATTAAGCCCTTTTATTGAAATTAATTAATTATTTGAAAAGTTTATATAAATTTTTGTTGCAAATATTTTATTTGAGTTCAAAATATCTCAAAATATTTTCTGGAATTTTTCTAGAATTTTTCTGGTATTTTTATTGCCTCATTTGGTTTATTTGAATTTGCGGAATTGTTTTAATTCAAAAATTGCTGGAAAATTCCGAAAATAGCACTGGGCCGAATCCCTTCTCTCTCTCCCGCTGGCCCAGCCAAGCCACCCCGCCAGCCGGCCGCCTCCCGCCCAGACGCCTCGCCAGGCAGTTTCCTCCAGACGCCTGCGCGCTGGCCGCACCACGCGCCGGGCGCTCCTCCTCCCTTGCGCGCCGGCGCCGACCGGCCCAGCGCCCCCCCGCCAGCCCACGTGTCGCCTCCACACGCGCCCACGTCAGCCCAATCCGTTTCATGCACGGTTTGTGCTCGATAAAATGCCCACAAGACCCGTTTTTCGTGTTTTCTTGATTTCTCTTGACCTAGCCGCCACACCAGCCCTAGTAGGTCTCCCATGACCTCTCCCACGCAGGTTCCACCCCTTGGATTTTCCCAAAAACCGAGAAAACCACCCCATGTCGCCCGAACGTCGCCCGACGACGGCCAAACTTTGGAGCCACGTCCCGGGCAGCTCGTCAACTCTTTTTGAGATCCGTCTTCGCCGTGGTGTGCCACAAGGTACCATCTATTTTCTGTCCAAAATTCAGCCAATTTGGCCAATGGGATCAAAAGTTATGGCCGTTTCAATCTCGAATCTTGCCGAGGCCATAACGCCCTCAATTTTTCGAGTTTGACTGTTAAATTTTTTGTGTAGACTCCTGGAGATGTCGTCTACAGGATGCACATCTTGCCCCACGGTTTTGGCCTCTAGATTTTGCGCAGAAAAATAATTTCTCCGATCAGACTGCGTACCAGACAGCGACAATCATCCTCGCGCGTTCCTCGCTGATCCAGAAGGTATTTCTTCGCACCACCTGCGTCACGCTGTGCCTCTTGGTCCCATCTAGCTCTCGGTCAAATTTCATTAAGTTCCGATCATTATTGTAGAAGTTATAGCCGTCCAAAGTTTTGATCCGAAACCCGTTAATCGCCAGTTTGTGATTAATCCGGAAGGGCGCCGCAAAATCCGCCTATACCGTTGAGCTCGTCTTGCCACGTTCTACGCAGTAGACATTCTCTCTTTGCCATCCCATCCTCCGGAATTTTTTATATATATTTAGGCCACCGTTTGCCGTCGCCGCGCGTCGCCTTTTGACGCCGCATATTTTGGTTCGCTCCGGCCGTATCGTCGCGCCCGGAGAGTCGTCTTGTACTGTTTTGGTCCCTCATTAGGATTCCTTTTGGTCTCCGTTCGCCGACAAAGCCCGGTTTCGGTTTTTACCCGCCGTCTTTTGAGCTAGCCGTAGCCGCCGGTTCTCGCGCCGGTTAGCCGTCCTCGGTAGCATTCTACTGCGGCCATGTCGTTGCAAGCGGTCGCTGCCGCTTCATGAAGTCTCCTATCATTGCTTGACCTCCGTCGTTAACATTAAATCGTTAACGTCCGCCCGTTAACGATCTGCGTTGCGCTCACGCACGCTCGCGGGTTAACGTTCCTCCGTTACCTGTTGCCGTTAACGTTTCACCGTTAACGCTCCGTTGTTAACGCTCCGCCGTTAACGTTCCTCCATTACCTGTTGCCGTCAACGTTTCACCATTAACGCTCTGTCGTTAACGCTCCTCCGTTAACGTTCCTCCGTTAACGCTTCGCCGTTAACGTTCCACAGTTAACGTTTTGCCGTTAACGTTTCCCCGTTAACGTGTCGTCAATGTTTCGCCGTTCACGCTCCGCCGTTAACGTTTCGCCGTTAACGTTCCTCCGTTAACGTTTTGCCGTTAACGTTTCACCGTTAACGCTCCGTCGTTAACGTTCCATCGTTAACATCCCACCGTTAACATTCCGTCGTTAACGTTCTACCATTAGCGTTCCGCCGTTAACGCTTCACCGTTAACGCTCCGTCGTTAACATTCCACCGTTAACGTTTCGCCGTTAACGTTCCATCGTTAACGCTTGGCTCTCTTCGCCTCGTTGTCATCGCATGCGTGCATTCTTGCACAAACCCTAGTGTGATGCCTTCACCTGCTCTATCATCATGACTGAGCCTAGCCTCATCGTCATATCATCTTCAAAGCTGAATCAAAACCCTAACCTAAGACCGGTTCGATGGACTAAGTTCATCGTGAGCCGCGTTGTTATCTTTGCAATCTTTCCCGTTGTTTCAATCGTGGTAAGACACTTGTCTTATCTTATCCCTGAAAACCTAATATGCCATTAATCGAGAATTCCTTCGTGGACTTGGTCGATAGACCATTGGCCATCTGTCATACCTTTGTGCCCGATCTAATTTATCTGTCTCTCTCTTGTTCGACTGTGTCCGTTCGGTCAACAAAAGTCAACTTCGTGAATCAGTTTAGTTCACTGTGAACTAACATATCCTTATGGACCCGATCTATAGATCGAGAGCCCATATGTCGTTATCTGTCCAATCGAGATAATAACTTCGGAAGAAATATTCTTCGGAATATTATTCTTTCTTTCCCAGTCATTAATCTTTCTCTTTTCGGTGTTCTTCCGAAAGCCCGTCCCCTCTTGTCCAATCTTCGATCTAATCCTTTCAAGTTCCTAAATTCTTCCGAGCTGTTGTGCCCAATGCTGTTCGATCTTAATTTGGAGTTTATTTGAATTGTCTTTTGAGTTTTGTTGTATTTGTGTTTCTTTATCGTTAGATGTGTCATCCGGAAGTCGTTTGAACGAGCTGAGGATCGAGAAAGCGGAAGTTGAAGCCCGAGGATCAAGGATCAAGGATAAAGACTAAAGGACAGTAAAGTTTGCAAGGGCCAGGCAAGTTGTGCTTTGACCATGTTGATCCCCTTTTCGAAAATTATGTTGTTTTAACTTATTGCATGCTAGTTGGATATAAACTGATTTCAATTAATTTGGGATTAGGTATTTAACCTACTTGTTATTGCCACCTTGTCTATAATAGTTGTACGCCATGATTCATTTGTCACCCTAGGATTGTTGATTAATAGTTGGTAGCTAATAAATTGCCAACATGGGTTAGATAGAACGTATTAGTGCCTTAGACCTGCAACGAGTCAGTGCCATCATTTTGGAATTACAAATGTCAATATTGATTAATGGAATATGCAATGTATTTTGAAATGGTGTGACGTGTTGCCAACACGATGATGTTGATATGCGAAGGCCTTAGTGCTTCTTCAAGGATGTTGAGTTGTTGTTGGCATTGTGTTGCGCAATAATCAACTGGGGTGATAAAATGATTTAGACTGGGGCAAGTGGCAAGAATGAGCTGGTGGGCCATGGTTGGCACCGGGGAAATCGTTTTGGTGCTTTGGGTAGTCTTGCCCTAGTCACTCTAAGGACTTAACCTTGCAAGCCTTTGAACTGAGTCAATCGTACAACCACGTGTCTGTAATGGGACGGACCTAGTTGATTAAGTTGCTAATAACTTACTTGTGGTACCTCGGGGTGTCAACTACACCGTTTGTGTAGATTGAAGGGGCGTGCAGGGCTGCGGCATGGTACCCATCCAGCGGTATGTCGGTCCCATACTTCGCCTTAGCTAAGGGAAGGGATGGTGTAGGGCAAAATCCGGTGAGGTGCACTTGTGTAGTTAGTGGCTTCCGACAGACGTTGTTTTGATCTCTCATTCGCATACTCTTGTTTGGCGATTCAGGGCTGACGTGGTGTGTTGATTGTATCTTGTGGGTAAAGTGTATAACCTCTGCAGAGTGTAAAACCTATTCGAATAGCCGAGTCCACGATCTTTGGACAATGCTCGGGAATTACTGATCAAGGGTTAGCTTTTCATGAAAATGAACTTGGGCTTGGAGGCGGTTGCACGTGGAAAAGTGATAAGCTGTTTAAGGATGTGGAATGGTTTACTTGTGAAATAACTGTGGAATCTATTACTATTATTACTTGTTTTACTGCTTTACAAACTATTATGATTATTTGTGATTGTTGCTTTTCTGCAAAATAACCATTCAGCCTGTTACTTGGAATAAGCCATGCATATAGCTATTAGATTTGCATTCTGTGCATGACTTGCTGAGTGCTTTATGTACTCACCCCTTGCAAACAAACAATCACCAGTGAGCAAAAGTCTACATCGTCGAAGAAGAAGAAGTTCCCTGAGAAGGCGATTATCTAGGAGTCGAACCCTATCAGTTGCCTGTGGCGTATTGATGGGATTCACCGATGTTCTTCGTTCCGCTGCTGCTTATTTGGAGTTGGAGCCGTCAAGGCTTCACAAGTGTAAGGTTGACCTTAAGGTCGTTCAATAGTTTATATTTTATATTTGAGTTATTTTTACTATTTCGCTGTGTATGATTGTGATATTCATCTATGTTGAGACTGTGTGCACTAGCGTGATCCTGGACTAGTGCAGAATACACAGAGGGTCCGGATCTGCAAATTCGGGTCCCGACAATGAGAGACATCTAAAACAGCAATTATTCAAGACTTAACGACAATATAAGTCTAACATCAAGCACTTAATGCCTCCAAGTGTCAAATGAACAAATAAACTCTCATATAGTAAACCTAAACATTGAAGCAATGATCATCACACGCAATTTATTATCAAATTAATGGAATGACTTGTGGAATCATTATGGTGAAGCTACGTGTGGGCGTATGACTATTTCCCTTCCCCGCATGCCGTTCTCATGGTACCTAAAACAACAAGAAAACCCAAGCGTGAGTTCGAAACTCAGCAAGCATATTGCAATGGACAACAAGATCAATAACATGGCAATAACATCTCTCATCATGTATGTCATCTCATTCATGAATACTTAACAATATCATCCTCATTATGTATGCGATGTAATGCAATGCTCATGTCTCCTTGGAAACTCATACCGGTATGGTGGAGTGCACACCCGTCGGCATGCACCCTTATCCCCCTTCCATCCCGAAGATGGAGGGTGCCTATCACTCGCTTCCATTCACCTCGGTGATGGAATCACGATGTAGGACTTACGCCCCAGACTAGTCATAACCGGACTGTAACACCCCAGCATATAGTATGCCTGGATGCTACCAAACATAGACTAAACAACATCTAAATACCACAAATTAACATAAATTACAGCAAAGGAGCAAATGCTAAAACCGAAAATTTCGGCAGCATCTCCTTTGTTTTAGCATAAATTTGAACATCACAATATCATATCAATATATAGATCAATCAAGATATCAATATGCATCGACAACAATAGATGAGCATCAACTAGAATAACAATAAGCAATGATAATCATGGAATAAGCATCAACTAAGACTAGGATGATAAAACAAATCGCTCCAAAGACCCACATGACACACATGAGGGAAACCATCACACATAATATCCATACACTAAAATCAACATAACTTATTTCCATGTTTCCATAGAAATGGGTGAATTATCTAGATTATGAGTGCTACGTGAAGAAGTGTAGCTAAATTCCCTTCCCGCGCGCTGATTTCATTGTACCTAAATAAACAAACAACATAAAACACAAACGTGAGTTCATCACTCAGCAAAGTGTAATGTAATGGAAAAGCAGTGCAAGACAACAAACCATCAACTTCAATCTTCATAAGCATTACATAATACAACATTACCAACCTCATGTACACGACATGTAAAACATCATAATCATCTCTTAGTCAATATGGCATTCGTCTCATGAACAACTCAACAACATTCTCATTAACATCTCAAAAGAATTCTCATTCGTAGTTTTATTCATGCAATGCAATGCACATGTCTCCTGGAAACTCATACCGGTATGGTGGAGTGCACACCCGTCGGCATGCACCCTTTTCCCCCTTTCATCCCGAAGATGGAGGGTGCCTATCACTCGCTTCCATTCACCTCGGTGATGGAATCACGATGTAGGACTTACTCACAAGAATAGCCCCGGACTAGTCATAACTGTTCTCACCGACCCTACCGGAATAGTTATGACTTATCTCACCGGCCGGCCATGAAAATATGCCATGTATGCAAGATGGACAGCAACGTATACATAAATAGAAATATTGCATATCAACACATGGCATCTCAACATATAGGACCATTTTCAACAATCGACGGTAACCGTTCAAAACAAGGCAGGTGAATCATTTATCAACAACAAGCATTTTTTTAATCATGGCATGAGGACACCATATCATCGACAACATTTAAATCATGGTCTAAGGACATCCTATCAAATATACCATGTAATTCAGGGCAAGACAACATGTTATCTATTCCAAATACTATCAAGCAATTCTAGCAACACATATAGCATACAAACCACGCAACACACTTGCCTTCAACCACGGGCAACGGAGTGACGAGAGGTTGAGGGCATTCCCGGAGGCACACCACCTGCAAACACGTGCCACACACTCAAATCGAGTCCACAAAACAGCATACATATATCCCACTACCCCGACTTCGCGTACAACTCCTAAAATCAGAAAACAGCAAATCTGTCCCTTCGGGACAGCAGCCTTCCAACGGGCATAACTTCTGTTCTAGGACACCAAATTGAATAAACGAGTACATCCTCGCATAGCTTAGGAAATTTCACAATTTTTTCTAGTTATATGGAAAGACTGATTCGGACTCTAAAATTGTTTAATCTACAGATTACCGTGATCTGTTCCAATCACGTCACAGATTTTAACACGCTCGGTAAAACAGCCATAACTCTCAAACGGTTGAGCGGAATTTAACGTTATTTATATGCACTGAAAGATAATGAAATTATCTACAACTTCTTAAAAGTCCGTACGGCCAGATTCGGAATCTAAATTGACGAAAAACGTAACCCTAGGTCAACTGCTCATGCTGTCCCAAAACAGAGACGTAGCAACATCTATATCTAACCCAAATTACTCAAATCCAGCACCACCAATTGATCTAAAAACTTGATAAACACCCTTAGAACAGTACCTAGATCAACCCCAAGGAAATCCATGATCGTACCTTTGCCCGACGCACGAAACTCCAATAGATCTCCTCGCTCCTCGCTCCTCACTCCTCGCTCCTCGCGCCTCGGATGGATCCACGAGGATGCAGGGGTGGGGAGGCCACCCTAGGGCAGCAAGGGAGGTGGAGAAGTGGTGGAGGGGTGGAGGAGCAATGGGGGAGAGGTGGTGGGGGCGCATGGGGAGTGGGGGTGGCGGCTAGGGTTGGAGAGGAGGGGTGGGGCTCCCCAAAGGGGAGGGCTGGCACAAGGGGGGTGGGCAGCAGCCCTTGCTGCCCAAAAGATCCACAAAACGGTCCAAAACTTCCCCCACCTTCGGCCCACTTCATCCCCCTAAGGCCCAAAACCACGGAAACGGCCCGGAAATGATATTAACCTCCAAATCCTAAGGTTTTAACCTTATTTCCACATCTCATACTGTTTTTGACCTTATCGTGCACGTTAAATAAGGTTACGACAATCCGTGGTGACACAACTGTGACACTACGTTTTGGTGTGACATTACAAATTGCGAAATTAGAGAAGAAAATCTTACGGCTTGAGGTTTACTCGCGTTTTTGGTCCTTTTGAAGCGTTGTGACACCACGGAGTGTCGTAACCTTATTTAATGTGCATGATAAGGTTATTAACATTATGAGATGTGTAATTAAGGTTAAAACTATAGGATATGGATGTTAATAGCTTTTCCGGGCTGTTTCTGGGGTTTTGGGCCTTCCCGGGGGAGTTTGGGCCTTGGTGGGCTTTGGTGGGATGGAGTAGGTCTCCGTAACGGACTAGGTTTGGGTGTGGGGGCTGGTAAAAGGGCTCCCCACCAGCCCTTGGGACGTCCACCCCTGCCCCATGCGCCCCTAACCCTAGCCGCCACCCTTCCTCCTCCCTCCACCTCCTAGCCGCCCCATCTCTTGCCCCCATGGCGCCCCCATTGCTCCCCATTGCACACCACCTCTCCTCCACCCCCTTGCTTCCCTAGGGTGACATCCCCACCCCTGCATCCTCATGGATCCATCCGAGGAGCGAGGAGCGAGGAGCGAGGAGATCGATTGGAGTTTTCGTGCGTCGGGCAAAGGTATGATCATGGGGATCTTCGGGGATGAGCTAGGTACTGTTATTAGGGAGTTTATCAAGTTTTTTGATCAATTGGAGGCGCTGGATTTGAGTAATTTGGGTTAGATCTAGATGTTGCCACGTTTCTGTTTTCGGGCAGATTGAGCAGTCGAGCTAGTGTTCGCATTTTCGCCAATTTAGTTTCCGAATCATGTCGTACGGATGTTGAAGAAGTTGTAGATAATTTAATTTTCTTTCCGTGGATATAAAGAAAGTTAAATTCCGCCCAGCCGTTTAAAAGTTATGGCTGTTTTACCGAGCGTGTTAAAATCTGTGACGTAATTGGAACAGATCACGGTAATCTGTAGATTAGACGACATTAGAGTCCGAATCAGTCTTTCCCTATACCTAGAGAAAGTTGGGAAATTTCCTAAGCTACGCGAGGATGTACTCGTTTAATTGATTCGGAGTGCCAGAACTCAAGTTATGCTTTTTGCAAGGCTGCTGTCCCGTCGGGACAGAACCTCTGTTTTTAGGTTTTGCGAGTAGTGGGCAATGTCGGGTTAGATGGGGTTTTGCGTACTGTTTTGTGGGCATGATTCTGAGCGTGTGATGCCTATGTGCAGGTGGTGTGACACCGGGAGTGCCCTCGACTTCCCACAAATCCGTCGCCATGGTTGAGGCAAGTGTGTTGTAATGTATAAGCGGAATCGTAGGATGCTTGTGGAGATTAGATGAAAGATTGAATACTTGCTATGATCACTTGCCATGCTTGCTGTTTTCCAATGATATATTGAGTATGATTATCATGATATGATGCTATGTGTCTATACTTATCATGATTCGATGCCATGTGTTTATGTGTACTATGACATGATGCCATATGTTTGTGTACAAATGAGATATGATAATTGGCATAGTTGCATGCATGTCATGAGATGGCGCGAGGGCGGTGAGAAAGTCATAACTAGTCCGGGGAAGGTCGGTGAGAAAGTTATGACTAGTCCGGAACGCCATTGAGTAAGACCTACATCGTGATTCCATCCACGTGGTGAATGGAAGCGAGGAGTAGGCACCCTCCATCTTCGGGATGGAAGGGTGAAAAGGGTGCACACCGACGGGTGTGTACTCAACCATACCGGTATGAGTTTCCAAGGAGATATGAGTATAACATTGCATTGCATTGCATTGCAATACATATTTAATGATGATGATGTTGTTATGTGCTCAAGTATGTGATGTAAGGTATTATTGTCTTGTAAATGATCTTGTTGTCCATTACAATATGCTTGCTGAGTTTTCGAACTCACGCTTGTGTTTTATGTTGTTTTTAGGTACTTTGAGATCGGCATGCGGGATAAAGGGGTCTAGCTACACTTCTACACGTCGCTCCACCATCATAGTCCATAATTAATCACTTGGAGACATGATTTTAAGAGTTGTGCCATAAACTTAATGTAGGGTTTAATTTAGCATGCTTGTGATTCCTTATTTGCTTGGTTATAGCTTATGAAGTGGTTGAGCATGCTTTTATTGGCGTAATTTGATGATATATCCATTTATGTTGATGTTTTATTAGTCGTGTGCTATGACATATCTTGCCATGATATTGATATTGTGTTAATTCATGTTAAAACAATGGAGATGCTGCCGAAATCTCGGTTTTTAGCATGTGCGCCTTTGCTGGAATTTATGTTTAATTGTGGTATTTAGATGTTGTTTAGCTTATGTTTGGTAGCATTCAGGCATATTAAATGCCAGGGTGTTGCTGATTAGTATCAGAGCGGGCTGTAGGTCCTTGGAATGTGAATTTTTAGTATCATGCTATAGGGTACAACTAAAATGTGATGTGGAATAACTTAGAAACATGGCTTAGGTCTTAACTAAAATTTTGTTATAGGATAGCAACATTAAAACTTGCAAAAGTGGTATAAGTAATTTAAAATTTGACACACATGGATGCCTGAGTAGGAAAGGGTATGGGAATCGTTGCGTTACGCTTAAATGTTGTATTTGAGCCTTGATGTTGAATGCTACATTTGTTTATGTATGTTGCTATGTTTATGAAAGAATTGAATTGAATTGTTCATGTTATTATGTTAAAGTGGGGTTGTGGTGCAGAAGGGTTTGATCACCTCTCTTTATTCATTGTAAGGGTGAAGTGTGGCGGTGTGGCCGGTTAGCGCCATCACCGAAGAACTATTAACCCCTGTAGGAGAAGAGTGCTTACCCTTTACGTGCGTAGATCGGGTAGTTGGCGGAGTCAAATAGAAGAGTTTGGTGGTGGGTTCCTTCATTATGTTCTTCACCGTTCGACGGTTGGTTTTGGTTAGTTTTCTTGGTTTTAGTTGATTGAAACTAAAAGAAAAATTATTGGTATTGGTTATTTAGCGGATCATTCCGTATGCGATTTGTGGTTTTTGGTCTTCCTTGGTTGGAAACGAAGAAGAAGAGTTTAGAGTTGCGCCTGGTTCGTCGCCTTTGCTTTGACACTCGGTTTTGCTGGTGATTGAGGAGTGTCTTAGGGAGGACACATATGTGGGTGTTGTCCTCCTATCTGAGAAAAGAGTTGAAGTTATCCTAGTGCCGACCTTAGGTTGGGTGGAGCTAAGTTTTGTAACTTTATCGGAAAAGGTTTGGTTGAACATTTTGTTTTCCCTAGTGCATCCTTCTTCCTTCTTGGAAGTATGGATCTTGAGATTTCTTGAAGAGTTTTGTGGGCAAATTTGGGAACTTGAGAGTGGAACTCTCCTGCATTTCTGTTAGAGTTTTGTTTTCTTCCTTGCCTGGAAAAGGAGAAATTGTCTAACGGTGTTCGTTCTGGTTCATGAGTTGTGGTTGTCCTTAAAAATGGAGTTGCATCTTCTTTGTCAAAAGTGAAAATGGTTGTTTAGCATGTCATGTAGTATGTAACAATGTGGTTATTGGAAATGATTTGTTCTTAAGTTAATTGGTGAGTTGAATCAGTTAAAAGTAATATTTGTGCTTAGCTTAAGATTAAATGAACTTCTAGTGTTACAGATTACCCTATAATGAGAATGAATAAATATGTTAATGTACATGCTTAGAATCTGTTGCCTTGCTTTGAAAGTGCTTATGACCCTCGAATATGTTTAAAGTTTTAAACCCTACTGCATAGTTAAAACATTAAGATGATGTAGACTGCCGATATTGTTAAAGAAACTTTGTTGGTTGTCTAAAGATGTTCTAATCTAATGGATTAATAGAGAGATTTAATCATGTTGACTAGTGACTTTAATTTGGAAGTTGATTAGAGTTGCTTTTTATATTGTCGCAAACCATTAGTATAATTGGAAGTATGCAGTTGTGTTCCTACGATGCTAGTATCGATGTCAATTGTGAAGACATAGGCTTTGTTGTTTATGTTATTGCTAAAGCATTGGGATGGACTAACCTATTAAATTTGTTTTTATAGTTGGAGTATGTTGTGTAGTGACAATTTGTTATGGTATATGGATAGTGTAACTAAAAACAATGTAGTTGTTTTTATGATTATGCCTATTTATGGATATTGATGATTTAATCTTGGTGGTAATTGTTTGGATTACTTTTTGGAAGCCATTGTAAAATAGAGATTATTATAACATGTGGCGATGAAGTGAACCATGGATATTTTAGCATGATATAGAATTGTATCCTAAAGAAGGTGTATCTTAGGATCATAATTTTCGATTTTGTCTTATGGAGATACTATTTGTATGTTGAAGTCATTTGTTAATGGAATAAGTTTTGATTGTCAAGATGTTGACGTATTTATGGTATAAAAATTGATAGGATGATCATGCTTAAGTATCTGTTGAAGTACTACGTTTGAAATATAGAATACGCTGTTTTATGGTGTGTTGGTTTGTGGGGTTCTTGAGGAGGTAGTATGGATTGATTTAAGATGGGTTTTCTCGATAAGTAAATAGTGATTATGGAATGATTAAATGTTAAGGATAGTGGGACACTGGTTATGGTGAGTCTCATGCCGAGCTTGTGTATAAAACCTTTTGGTCTGGGTTGGTGGTTTGCTATCTTGGTTAAATGTTTTTTTTGGTCAAGGTGTTCTTTATGTTGCATTTTCGAGTTTCCCTAAAACTCGTAGAGGTTGGTGCCCATCTTTGGTTTTGGCTAAGTTGTTTAGTTTATGCTATGAGTTTGATTTTGCACCCAAAAGCCTTTGAGTGGATCGCGCTCCTTCGCGGTCATGACTGAAGCATACTTGGAGTAAATCTTAAAAAGGAAGCCGATGGACATAGTGGGCTGTGTTGAAAATTCTTGAGATTTAATTTGTAAGTCTATTTGATTGGAACTGGATTTATTTGAAAAAGGTCATGTGGTGTTTGCAAGTGTTTCAAAAGGGTGGATTTTATGAATGTTTATAAGTGATTCGGGTTGGTGAAGTGTTCTCATTTTGGGAAAATGAGTCTCCCATTTCTCTTTGAGAATTGATGTTCTCTTTCAAAATGTTGATTTTGGTTAAAACGCGATGCTTTACAAATTTGGCTTTCAATTGTCGACGGGTTATGTATGACGTGGTGTTTTCCTGTTAATGGTGTTCCCCTCATAGTTTTATGATTGGGCGCAATCATCGATGCTATCCAAGTTTTAATCATGTGATGCAGAGGAAGAAGTTGTCTTGTGAATGCCTATTTGGTAGCGTTGTACATGATGAATGAATGGTGAAAAGAAAACATGACATCATTTATAGATGTCTATTGATAAAAGAGTTGTTGAGCCAGGTCGGTGAGTAAGTCATATAGGGAAATATGACTAATCCGGTGTGCTCTCGAAAAGCTTGGATTCATGTCATGAATCTAGATTTCCATTTGCTCTTTAGCATGAAAAGAAAGAGTGAAGAGTTCCTGGCATTTGGCTTTGTTGTAAAAGGATTGGGTTTCCTTGTTTCCTTGAGAGTTATTATGGCGGTTGTGGATTCTTTCGATTGGTTTGAGAATCGGTTGTCTCTTCCACAATGTTGTTTTTATGAGATGCTTGGCTGTGGTGAAAGTGAGTCGAGTTGTCATTGATTGTTGAGAATTTCTGACAAAGAATTGTGTGGAGTCTCTCTTTTTGTTTGAGTGGTCCCCGATGCGAGATGTATCGCATTGATTTGAGATTGGAGTTTTTCCTTTGCGACTTGACTTAGGAAAAAAGATCGAGTGATCTTTCGAGGTTTTCGAACCTTTGTTCCAAGTGATTTATTTTGTTTTGGGTTCGAGTTGATGAATGTGGTTCATTCGACTAAGGGAGTTGCTCTTTGTTGGCATTCTCGTTTGAGATGTGAATAGAAATGTCTATGGAATTGTTGAGCATAATGGAGGATTATACTCATGGGTTTGGTAGTTTTTGAGTGAGAAAGTGTGAGGGCGAGACCCTCATAGGAAAAGAACCAGTTGAGGTTTGGTAATAATTTACAGCTCTACCTTGGGCTAGGCGTAGAACTTTGGTTGTGGTTCGAAGGGTGGTCATGTTGGAAGTTGGTGATGTCGGTCCAAACCTTGTTGAGAATATGGTTGGATTGTTAAAAAGTGATGATAATTTG
The DNA here is from genome assembly GCA_036346355.1 of Rhipidocladum racemiflorum. Lineage (NCBI taxonomy): Eukaryota > Viridiplantae > Streptophyta > Magnoliopsida > Poales > Poaceae > Rhipidocladum > Rhipidocladum racemiflorum. Next base: position 40,286,085 of record CM070590.1, read on the forward strand.
AAATATAGTGATCTGTCGTGAACTTTGTCGTAGCTAGTTGTCCCTGGGTGTGTGTTATGCCTAGGAGGGGGTAGAATGAAAGTGTAGCGTGGTTTGTGGAAGAAAAGAAAAGTTTTGTCGATGAAGGCTATGTAATGAGTGACATTAGTTCATTTTGATTCTTTGTGAAAAGGGTCAAATAATTGGAAGAGATGGGATTATGTGTCATGATTGAGTTTGATGGAGTGTGGTAGTCAGGTTGGTTGTGATAGAAGTGCGAAATGTTTGTCGTGAGGATTCGAGCGTTTTGGGTTGATGGAGCCTTTGCGGCTGAGAAGCCTTTTGTCCCTTGGGGACTTGGTAGTTGTTTTGGTGTCCTTCGGATTCGAGGTCGAATCCAGTTGAAGGGGGGAAGAATGTGACACTACGTTTTGGTGTGACATTACAAATTGCGAAATTAGAGAAGAAAATCTTACGGCTTGAGGTTTACTCGCGTTTTTGGGCCTTTTGAAGCGTTGTGACACCACGGAGTGTCGTAACCTTATTTAACGTGCATGATAAGGTTATTAACATTATGAGATGTGGAATTAAGGTTAAAACTATAGGATATGGAGGTTAATAGCTTTTTCGGGCCGTTTCTGGGGTTTTGGGCCTTCCCGGGGGAGTTTGGGCCTTGGTGGGCTTTGGTGGGATGGAGTAGGTCTCCGTAACGGACTAGGTTTGGGTGTGGGGGCTGGTAAAAGGGCTCCCCGCCAGCCCTTGGGACGTCCACCCCTGCCCCATGCGCCCCTAACCCTAGCCGCCACCCTTCCTCCTCCCTCCACCTCCTAGCCGCCCCATCTCTTGCCCCCATGGCGCCCCCATTGCTCCCCATTGCACACCACCTCTCCTCCACCCCCCTTGCTGCCCTAGGGTGACCTCCCCACCCCTGCATCCTCATGGATCCATCCGAGGAGCGAGGAGCGAGGAGCGAGGTGCGAGGTGCGACGAGCGAGGAGAGAGGAGCGAGGAGATCGATTGGAGTTTTCGTGCGTCGGGCAAAGGTATGATCATGGGGATCTTCGGGGATGAGCTAGGTACTGTTATTAGGGAGTTTATCAAGTTTTTTGATCAATTGGAGGCGCTGGATTTGAGTAATTTGGGTTAGATCTAGATGTTGCCACGTTTCTGTTTTCGGGCAGATTGAGCAGTCGAGCTAGGGTTCGCGTTTTCGCCAATTTAGTGTCCGAATCTTGTCATACGGATGTTGAAGAAGTTGTAGATAATTTAATTATCTTTCCGTGGATATAAAGAAAGTTAAATTCCGCCCAGCCGTTTAAAAGTTATGGCTGTTTTACCGAGCGTGTTAAAATATGTGACGTAATTGGAACAGATCACGGCAATCTGTAGATTAGACGACATTAGAGTCCGAATCAGTCTTTCCCTATACCTAGAGAAAGTTGGGAAATTTCCTAAGATATGCGAGGATGTACTCGTTTAATTGATTCGGAGTGCCAGAACTCAAGTTATGCTTTTTGCAAGGCTGCTGTCCCGTCGGGACAGAACCTCTGTTTTTAGGTTTTGCGAGTGGTGGGCAATGTCGGGTTAGATGGGGTTTTGCGTACTGTTTTGTGGGCATGATTGTGAGTGTGTGATGCCTATGTGCAGGTGGTGTGACACCGGGAGTGCCCTCGACTTCCCACAAATCCGTCGCCCGCGGTTGAGGCAAGTGTGTTGTAATGTATAGCGGAATCGTAGGTTGCTTGTGGAGATTAGATGAAAGATTGAATACTTGCTATGATCACTTGCCATGCTTGATATTTTCCAATGATATATTGAGTATGATTATCATGATATGATGCTATGTGTCTATACTTATCATGATTCGATGCCATGTGTTTATGTGTACTATGACATGATGCCATATGTTTATGTACAAATGAGATATGATAATTGGCATAGTTGCATGCATGTCATGAGATGGGGCGAGGGCGGTGAGAAAGTCATAACTAGTCCGGGGAAGGTCGGTGAGAAAGTTATGACTAGTCCGGAAAGCCATTGAGTAAGACCTACATCGTGATTCTATCCACGTGGTGAATGGAAGCGAGGAGTAGGCACCCTCCATCTTCGGGATGGAAGGGGGAAAAGGGTGCACACCGACGGGTGTGTACTCAACCATACCGGTATGAGTTTCCAAGGAGATATGAGCATAACATTGCATTGCATTGCATTGCAATACATATTTAATGATGATGATGTTGTTATGTGCTCAAGTATGAGATGTTATATGTGATGTAAGGTATTATTGTCTTGTAAATGATCTTGTTGTCCATTACAATATGCTTGCTGAGTTTTCGAACTCACGCTTGTGTTTTATGTTGTTTTTAGGTACTTTGAGATCGGCATGCGGGAAAAAGAGGTCTAGCTACACTTCTACACGTAGCTCCACCATCATAGTCCATAATTAATCACTTGGAGACATGATATTAAGAGTTGTGCCATAAACTTAATGTAGGGTTTAATTTAGCATGCTTGTGATTCCTTATTTGCTTGGTTATAGCTTATGAAGTGGTTGAGCATGCTTTTATTGGCGTAATTTGATGATATATCCATTTATGTTGATGTTTTATTAGTCGTGTGCTATGACATATCTTGCCATGATATTGATATTGTGTTAATTCATGTTAAAACAAAGGAGATGCTGCCGAAATCTCGGTTTTTAGCATGTGCGCCTTTGCTGGAATTTATGTTTAATTGTGGTATTTAGATGTTGTTTAGCTTATGTTTGGTAGCATTCAGGCATATTAAATGCCGGGGTGTTACAACAACACTTCGAAAGGCCCGAAAACGCGAGTAAACCTCAAGCTGAAAGGTTTTATTCTCTAATTTCACATTCTATAATGTCACACCATACCGTAGTGTCACATTATCCCCCTTCCATCCCGAAGATGGAGGGTGCCTATCACTCTCTTCCATTCACCTCGGTGATGGAATCACGATGTAGGACTTATGCAAAAGAATAGCCCCGGACTAGTCATAACCGTTCTCACCGACCCTACCGGAATAGTTATGACTTATCTCACCGGCCGGCAATGAAAATATGCTATGTATGCAAAATGGACAACAACGTATACATAAATAGAAATATTGCATATCAACACATGGCATCTCAAGATATAGGACCATTTTCAACAATCGGCGGTAACCGTTCAAAACATGGCATGTGAATCTTTTATCAACAACAAGCATTTTTAATCATGGCATGAGGACAATATATCATGGACAACATTTAAATCATGGCCTAAGGACATCCTATCAAAAGTAACAAGTAATTCATGGCAAGACAACATGTTATCTATTCCAAATTCTATCAACCAATTCTAGCAACACGTATAGCATACAATCCACGCAACACACTTGCCTTCAACCACGGTCAACGGAGTGAAGAGAGGTTGAGGGCACTCCCGGAGGCACACCACCTACAAACACGTGCCACACACTCAAATCGAGTCCACAAAACAGCACACATATAACCCACTACCCCGACTTCGCTTACAACTCCTAAAATCAGAAAACAGCAAATCTGTCCCGTCGGGACAGTAGCCTTCCAACGGGCATAACTTCTGTTCTAGGACTCCAAATTGAATAAACAAGTACATCCTCGCATAGCTTAGGAAATGTCCCAACTTTTTCTAGATATATGGAAATACTGATTCAGACTCTAAAATTGTTTAATCTACAGATTACCGTGATATGTTCCAATCACGTCACAGATTTTAACACGCTCGGTAAAACAGCCATAACTTTCAAACGGCTGGGCGGAATTGTAGGACCGAATATAGCAATCAGAGGGGGGGTGAATGATTGTGCGGAAGCTAAAACCAAATTCTTGATCTATTAAAAGTTTACCCCAAAATAGAACCAAATAATTGCCTCGTTTTCGAAAAAAACAGAATGATAGATGTTTGGTAAAACGCGAATTCCCGGAGATCCAACCGTCCGATCGATCTTCGCAAGCTTACTGTTCCAGAAGATGGCGAGAATAAATCTAACTAGAATTGTAGCTCGCCAAAAGATTTGATGAACTTGATCTTTATTTCTCCTTTCTTTTGTCTAAAATACTCCAAACAAAAGAGTACAACCCTAAAGCTTGCTCAAAGCTTGATTGCCTTCAACAGGAGGCAACCCCTCTATTTAAAGAAGGCAAACACACCTAATCCTAGAAGGAGTCCTAATCCTAGAAGGATTCCTAATCCTAAAAGGATTCCTACTCCTAATCCTAGAAAGAGCATGTATTCAACACAACTCCACTTGGCCCAACCTGGCCGAGTACAACTCTTGCACGCGTATGGCAACCCTACCATACTCACGTGACTAACACTTTGCACGCGAATGACCTCATGCCATTCTCACGTGACTAACCATTCTTCATGTGCACCATTCTCTTAGCCCGAACGTCCCGCATGACATCCTTGACCACCAAGACCTCAGTTCCCCCTGAACCTAGTACCGAACCTCAGTTCCTCCATGAACCTAGTTCCAGTCCCGTCATCGACCACATTCGCCCTCGAGCAATACCTGCACATGAACATACTACAAAACGATTCCGAGCACAAGTCCGCGACTTGACTCACATTAAACCATGCAACCACTCACAGGAGTGCATTGCATTAAATATTCTAAGAACACGATTTCAAAACACGAACAAAAACCTTTGCAAAAATCAAAAAGCTTTTCAAATAATCAAACTGATTTCAGATCTTTTCAAATAAAGAAACCAAAAAATAAATCTTGTCGAAATATCAAACTGGTTTCAAATCTTTTTCAAATACTCATCATCAAAATCAACTGGATCAAAAATAACGATCCTTCAGAATTTAACGTTCTTTATATGCACTGAAATATAATGAAATTATCTAAAACTTCTTAAAAGTCCGTGCAGTCGATTCCAAATCTAAATTGGCAAAAACAGGAACCCTAGGTTGACTGCTCATGCTGTCCCAAAACAGAGACGTGGCAACATCTAGATCTAACCCAAATTACTCAAATCCAGCACCACCAATTGATCTAAAAACTTGATAATCACCTTAATAACAGTACCTAGATCAACCCCAGGGAACCCCATGATCATACCTTTGCCCGACGTACAAAACTTCAATAGATCTCCTCGCTCCTCGCTCCTCGCTCCACGGACGGATCCACGAGGAAGCAGGGGTGGGGAGGCCACCCTAGGGCAGCAAGGGGGTGGAGGAGAGGTGGAGAGGTGGAGAGGTGGAGAGGAGGGAGAGCAAGGGGCGCACGGCCACACAAGGGGGGAGGGGCAGCTAGGGCAAGGGAGGGATGGTGGGGGCGCACACAAGGGTGGGGTGGGCGCAATAAGGGCAGGAGGGCCCCCTTTTACCAGCCCCTAATCTGAATCCTAGTCCTAAATGGACTCATAATCCATCCCACTAAAGCCCACAACCCCCCTTTTAGGCCCAATTTCCCCCGAAAAGGCCCAAAACCCCGAAAACGGCCCGGAAACGTTATTAACCTCCAAATCCTATGGTTTTAACCTTATTACCGCAACTCATACTGTTTTTGACCTTATCATGCACGTTAAATACGGTTTCGACACTCCGTGGTGTCACAATAACTTCTTTTAAACTCAGAGCAAGGCACACAAGAACCAAAAACTATACCTTTCTTTGCAAGGCAACCAACTAAACAGGTGTCAAAGCCAAAAGGCGACCAAAGACGCGCAACACAAAACTCTTCATATTTGTCTTCACCCAAAGAAGACAAAACCAAGAAACACCGAAGGACACTCATGAAAATCCAAATTCCAAACACTTTTCTTCTGATTTCAATCAACTAAAACCAAGAAAACCAACCAAGACCGACCGTCAGAACCATAAAGAACATCCGAAGGAATCTACCACCAATCTCTTCTATTTGACTCCAGTCAACTACCCGACCTATGACAGAAAAGGTGAGCACTCTTCTCATACAGGGGTTAATAGTTCTTCGGTGATGGCGCTAACCGGCCACACCGTCAAACCTCACCCTTACTATGAACAAAAGTGGTGACCGAAACTCTTCGGCACCACAACCCCACTTTATCACCACAACAAGCACAATTCAATCATTTATCTCATATACATAGCAACATGTATTATCAAATGAAGCATTCAACATCAAAGCTTAAATACAACATTTAAGCGTAAAGAAACGATACCCATACCCTTCCCTATTGTGCATCCAGTGTGTGTCAAATTTTAGATTAGTTATACCACTTTTGCAAATTTTAATGTTGCTATCCTATGACAAAATTTTAGTTAAAACCTAAGCCATGTTTCTAAGTTATTCCACATCACATTTTAGTTGTACCCTATAGCATGACACTAAAAATACACATTCCAGGGACCTACAGCCCGCTCTGATACCAACTGTAACACCCCGGCATCTAGTATGCCCGAATGCTACCAAACATAGACTAAACAACATCTAAATACCACAATTAAACACAAATTACAGCAAAGGCGCACATGCTAAAAACCAAAATTTCGGCAGCATCTCCTTTGTTTTATCATGATTTGAACGATAGCAATATCATAGCAAAATATTTCAAAACATAAGACATCTAAAGCAGCAATATATAATGGATAAAACATCATCATAAACAATTAAACCAAAACCAACCACACAAACATCTATAGCTAAGCAAAGAAGATCAACAGCACATTAAAATTATTCCATACGCCTAGTTCAGGGCACTATTATTATGATCATGACTCAAGGTTGGTAAATGTGACTGGAACTACGTGAAGATGTGTAGCTAATGCCCTTTCCCACATGCCGGTGTCATGGTACCTAAAAACAATAACATAAACACAAGCGTGAGTTCATCACTCAGCAAGTATATTGCAATGGAACAAACAAATACAATTACATGGCTACAGCAACTCACATCATGTATATCATCTCATTCATGTTCACAAATCATTATCATCATCATTATGTATGCAATGCGATGCGATGCGATGCGATACTCATATCTCCTTGGAAACTCATACCGGTATGGTTGAGTAATCACCCGTCGGTGTGCACCCTCTCCCCCCTTCCATCCCGAAGATGGAGGGTGCCTACTCCTCGCTTCCGTTCACCGCTGTGAATGGAATCACGTTAATAGGACTTACTCATTGGCTCTCCGGAATAGTCATAACCTTCTCACCGACCTTCCCCGGACTAGTTATGACTTTCTCACCGCCCGGGCCATGTAACATGCCATGTATGCAAATATGCCAACAACATCAATAACTTGTACATTAACACATGGCATCATAAAATAGTAAACATGCTCATCATAACATTGGCAATCATTAAAGCATGGCAAGTGATCATATCATATAATCAATTTCATCTATCATCAACAAGCAACCTACAAACCGCTATACATTACAATACACTTGCCTCAACCACGGGCAACGGATTGGCGAGAAGTAGAAGGCACTCCCGGGGTCACACCACCTGCACATAGGTACCACACACTCACAAACATGTCCACAAAACAGTATGCAAACCCTCATCTACCCCAACATTGCCAACTACTCGCAAAACCTAAAAATAGAGGTTCTGTCCCGTCGGGACAGCAGCCTTCCAAAAGGTATAACTCGGGTTCTAAGACTCCGAATCAATTAAACGAGTACATCCTTGCGTAGCTTGGGAAATGTCCTAACTTTTTCTAGGTATAGGGAAAGACTGATTCGGATTCTAAAGTTGTTTAATCTACAAAATACCGTGATCTGTTCCAATCACGTCACAGATTTTAACACGCTCGGTAAAACAGCCATAACTTTCAAACGGCTAATCGGAATTTCGTGTTCTTTATACCCACTGAAAAATATGGAAATTATCTACAACTTATTCAACATGCGTCTGACCAAATTCAGAATCTAAATTGGGGAAAAACCGAACCCTAGGTCGACTGCTCATGCTGCCCGAAACAGAGAACGTGGCAACTCCTAGATTTCATCTAATCTACTCAATTCCAGCACCACCAATTGATCTAAAAACTAGATAATCACCCTTATAACAGTACCTAGACCAATCGCAAGGATTCCCATGGCCATACCTTCGCCCGACGCACGAAAACCCAATAGATCTCCTCCCGGTTCGCGCGATCTCCTTCTGCGCTCCAATCCCGCTGGATCTCCTTGTCGCGGAGCGCTCCAACGGATGGATCTTCGAGGTGTTGAGGTGGGGAACTCCCCTAGGGGCATAAAGGGAGGTGGAGAGGTGGTGGAGGGGTGGTGGAGCAATGGGGAGCAATGGGGGAGGTGGAGGCGCCACAAGGAGGAGGTGGGGAGGTGTGGGAGGCGGCTAGGGCACTTCGGAGCGCAAGGGGCAGGGGTGGACTCCTAAAGGGGCTGGGGGAGGCCCCCAACCAGGTCTCCTACTCCTATTTGGACTCAAACTCCATCCCACCAAAGCCCACGACTCTTTCCTTTAGGCCCAAACTCCCCTGGAAAGGCCCAAACTCCCGGAAACACCCCGAAAACGCGAATAAACCTCAAACCGTATGGTTTTAACCTCCAATTCCATATTTCATAAAGTTTTTGACCTTAACATTCACCTTAAATAGTGTCACACCATTCCGTAGTGTCACAACACTACTCTTTGTAAGTTACCAGTTTCATACTACTCTAGCACGTGCTGACAAGTATAGAGTACAATATGCTTGCAAAAAATTCATCCAAAAAATTAATCAGAGCAATATCCATCACAGATATAGAAGCAAATCAGAGATTTCATTCAGTAGTATCATCTTTTATCTTCTAGTAACAATGAGACCATTATTAGCGGCTATTAAAATAGATTCAACTGAATAGAGACTACATCTCATCCTTTAATTGTTTGTTCCTTGAAGCTTGCAAAGCACATTGTGCAGTAGCAGCCATTCTTGGGATCACATGCACCTGTTGCGATTGGACCCCACTGTTTCAAACAATCAGCGCTGCAGGTATTGGGGTCGCAGTGGTCACCCCCAATGTAGAACGACCTGCATTTTGGGCCTGCCATTACGTTGGTCCCCGCATCTGTTTATTCTCACGAGAATTAATACGGCAGCAAGGATTATTAGTGCAAATTTGGCACATTACTCTTCACGCACGACACAGTGGGTATGGAGGTTTATAGAGAAGTACCTGATAATAGCAATAGATGGCTAAGAACCAGGATTAGAAGCGTATTACTTGTCCTCATCTTTGTTAAGGAAAACAAAAATAGTTAGAAGACACAGGAGGATGGTTGTATGTGGTCGGGTACTATTGCCTACCTTCTACCTCTATCTTGTGCTGAGCTAATGGATTGGCATTGCTTTTATAGTGAATGTGCAGTGTTTATAAACTTTGGCATCAATTTATAGTACAGTTGATGATGAGCACTACTAAATTAAATGCAATTAACCACGGGACATCCTTATCTTGTCTCATCCGATTGCCTACATAAGCATATCTGGTGCATATTAATTGCCTATACATGAATGCATATTCTAAGTAAAATATGACTTACATGACACATTATAGGGTTGTTGTTGAATATCTAAATTTGTGATATGAGTATGAACAGAAAACTTAAAGATAACATCATATTTGTTCACGCAAGTATTTTGGAAGCTCTGGATATCACAGGCCCGATTATGAGGGATGAGATATGACGGAGGGGATATCCCGACGTTTGGAAAGGACTTGCTCGTGTTTGCGTTACAAGGAAACCAACTCGACTACGCCGGATGTCAAAGGAAGTTCAGGTATACTATGAAGATCTCTGAAAGGTTGTAACTCCCCGCCATCTAGTATGCCCGAATGCTACCAAACATAGACTAAACAACACCTAAATACCATAAATAAAGATATATTACAGCAAAGTCACAAATGCTAAAAACCAAAATTTCGGCAGCATCTCCATTGTTTTAACATGACTTGAAGCAATAGCAATAACATGGCAAGATATATCATAACATAAGACATCTAAAGCAGCAATAAAAATGGATAAAGCATCCACATAAACCAATAATATCAAATCCAACCACTCCATAAACTATAGCTAAGGAAATAAGGATCACATGCACACCAAAATTATTCCACACACTAAGTTCATGGCACTTATTATGATCTTGACTCAAATTGGTAGATGTGACTGGAACTACGTGAAAACAAAAAACAGAGAAACTGTCCCCCCCGGGACAGCAGACTTCGATCTAGCATAACATTAGTTCTAGGACTCCGAATTGATTAAACGAGTACATCCTCGTGTAGCTTAGGAAATTTTCTAACTTTTTCTAAGTATGTGGAAAAACTTATTCAGAATCTAAAGTTATCTAATCTACAAAACACTACATTCTGTCCCAGCTACATCACAGATTTGAAAAAAGTTCGGTAAATCGAGCATAACTTTCAAACGGCTAGGCGGAATTGGACGTTCTTTATGTTCACTGAAAGGTATTGAAGTTACCTACAACTTTCGCTATAGGTGGCCGACCAAATTCCGAATCTAAGGTCGCGAAAACTCAAACCCTAGGTCGACTGCACAATCTACCTGAAGCAGAGAATGTGTCAAACTCTAGTTTTCATCTAATCTACCCAATCACAGCACCACCACTTGATCTAAAAGCATCCAAATACCCTCTAGCAAAGCCCCTAGACCAACCCCAAGGATTCCCCTAGCCATACCTTTGCCCGACGAATGATGAACCGACGAATCTCCTCCCGGGTCACGAGATCTCCTTCCTCGCTCCAAATCCACCGAATCTCCTCGTCGCAGAGCGATCCAATGGATGGATCAGTGGGGTGGCGAGGTGGAGAACTCCCCTAGGGGCATCAAGGATGGTGGAGAGGGATGGGAGGAGAGGGGTGCAAGGGGGCGGCTAGGGGAGGTGGAGACGCAAGGGGATGGAGGGGGTGGCGGCTAGGGTTGTGTGGGAGGTGGGTGCGCATGGGAGGGGAAGAGGCAAGGGTTTGGGGCACATGGGGGCAGGCTATGCTGCCCCCAACTCCCCCACATGGGCTGGGGACTCCCACCTACAGCCCAAGTTAGTCCCCCAAGGCCCAAACTCCCCCGGAAACCCAAATTCTCCCCCGGAAAGGCCCAAACTCAAAGAAAAGGCCCAAAAACATGACACCAAAGTCGTACCTTAATGTCGACATCGTAAATGACTCATATGGTCATTCCGTAGTGTCATATTCTGCCCCCCTTAAATAGGATTCTACCCTGAATTCGAGACACGCCGCTTCGCAAACAACCAAATCGAAGGGAGCTATGGTTCACTTCTCAAAACCTGCTCAGAAGCTCCTACGATTTGCGCTAAGCAGAACTAAGAAGCAAGGAGCTAAGGCTCGAAGACTGACGGCTTGAATGATAACTCACATTCAAAACTTGCCAAACTCTTACTCAACACTGAAACACAAAGCACGAACACAAGGACTCCGAATGTCCCCAGCAATTGGATAAATTCCCAAACCGACAACGAAGAAAACAGTCTCACACTTCTCATTCTATGCATCCTTGGCACTAAAGTGCCCGAACCCTTTATCCAAAGCTACTCTTCAGAAGAACACGGTATCAACCTCTCTACTGTGGTTTGTCATATTCAAGACGACAGGAACCAAGCGGGACACATCATTCCAAGACTACCAACTGCTCGAACAATCGGGGTTAAAACCTTACAAAAGATTGATCTTTTACAACAAGACCAACACCCACCATTATCATCGAAAGAAATAGCCTACTATACAACCAGGGTCCTTAAAACCAGCAGAAACAAGAACAAAACAACCAAACAGAGTCACTACGATTGACACAAACTCGCTCATAACCCAGCGACAACAGATCCAATACACTTCGAAAAGGAAAAGCAATTACTAGCAGCCACCAAGTGGTCCACTAATAATTCAATCAACCCTACCAAGGAACACATTAATGAAACAATTCTCCAGGAAGGTTTGAATTGAGTCAAACACAACATTCCTTTACTCTTCACCCTTAATTTTTTTTTACGGTCAACCACTAGCAACACTTAATAACTTGAGTCATTAACAACCCACAATGGATTTCTTTTTCTAAGAAGGTCTCGCCCTCATGCTCTTCACTCAAAGGACTAGAACAAAGAGTACAACCATTGGGTAAGCTCAACCACAAACCATGAACCCAATTGATCCCCACGCATAACTTGAATCCAATGCACTACAATCACTTTGGAAAGGATTCGACAACAACCAAAGAGAATTAATTTTAATTTCCTAAGCCAAGACGCAAAGGAAACAAAAATCTCCTACACAACAACCAACATACCATAAATTCTTCATTGTTTCTTTTCATACTAGAAAGAAATGGACATCTCGATTCGTGACATAAATGCAAACTTTTCAAGAGCACTCCGGATTAGTCATATATCCATATATGACTTTCTCACAGACCTGGCTCATCGACTTATTTATGATTAATTATACATAAACAATGTCATGCTTCCTTTTCACCATTCATTCTTCATGTAACAACAATACCGAATAGTCATTCACCAAAAGACTTCTTCCTCGGTATCACCATATTGAAACACAAATAGCATCTATGATTGCACTAAATCATATAAACTATTACAGGAGCACCATTAACGAGGAAAACACCACGTCATATCATAACCCACCAGCAATTGAAAGCTAAATCGGTAAAGCATCGCGTTTAAACCAAAATCAACATTTTGGAAGAGAACATCAATTCTCAAGGAGAAAAGGGAGACTCATTCCCAAAAGAGATCACTTCACCAACCCGAATCACTTATGAAACATTCATAAAATCCACCTTTCGAAGCACTCGCAAACACCACACAAACTTTCCAAATAAGTTCAACTCCAGTCAAATAGAGTTACAAATTAAATCTCAAGAGTTTCCAACACAACCCACTACGTCCATCTGCTTCCTTTAAAAAAATTTATTCCAAAGATAACTCAGTGTGAACGCGAAGGAGCGCGATCCACTCAAAAACTTCTGGGTCTAAATCCATACTCATAGCACAATCTAAACAAATTAGCCAAAACCAAAGATTGGCACCAATCTCTACGAGTTTTAGGGAAACTCTGAAACACAACATAAGGAACACCTTGACCGAAACCCTTCAACCAAAAATAGAAAACAACCAAACCAATCCAAAAGGTTTTAAACACAAGCTCAGTATGAACCCCACCATATCTAGTATTCCACTATACTTACCATTTATGCATTCAATATTCACTATTTACTCATCGAGAAGCCCCGTCATAATTCAACCAAAAGCAACATAACCAATTATTTCTCTAGTTACCTTTCCCAACACTTATAAATACAATTTATGATGATTATCAAAAAGACATCCAACCAATACTACCTCATCATGATCCCCATAGACCAACACATCATATAACAACGTATTCTATATTTCAAACATAGTACTTCAACATATACTTAAGCATGATCAACCTATCAATTTTTTTATACCATCCATACGTCAACATCTTGACAATTGAAACTTGTTCAATCAATAATTGACTTCAACAAGTAAATATTATCTCTACAAGACAAGGTTCGTAACTATGATTCTAAGACATACATTCATTAAGGATAACATTCTACATAATGTTAATTATCCATGGTTCACTCCATCACAACATGTTACAATAACCTCTATTTTAACAATGGTTTCCAACAGGTAATCTACACAATTACCACCACTAATAAGTCATCAATATCAATAAGTGGGCATAATCATAAAAACAATGACATTGTTTTTGTTACTCTATCCATATATCATAACAAATTGTCACTACACAACGTATTCCAACAATTTAAAATAAATTTAATAAGTTAGACTAGCACAATGTTCTTAAAACACAACAAAACCTATATTTTCCCAATTTACATCGGTACTAGGATTATAGGAACACATATGCATACTCCCAAATATACTAATGGTTTGCGACAACATAAATAGCAGCTCTAACCCACTTCCAAGTTAAAGTCACAAGCCAGCGTGACTAAATTTCTCTATTAACACGTTCAATTAGAACATCTTTAAACAACCAGCAATGTTTCTTTAACAATATCATTAGTTTACATCATCTTAATGTTCTAACTATGCATCGAGGGTTTAAAGCTTTCAACATTATCGGGGTCATAGGCACTTTTAAAGCAAAGCAACACATTCTAAGCCTTGTACATTAACACATTTAATCATTCTCACTATAGAGTAAACTACAACACTAGTAGTCTATTTATCCTCAAGCTAGAGATACAATAACATTGAATTGATTCGACTCACAAATTAACTTAGCAATACGTCATTCCATAAACCACATTGTTACCTACTACATAGCATGGACAAAAACTTTTCTAAACACCTTCATAGGTCACCTACTCTTGACGAATAGGATGCAACCCAACTTTAAAGATAACTACAACTCAAGAACATGAACGAACACTGATAAACAACTTCTCTTTTCCAGGCAAGGAAGAAAACAAAACTCTAACAGAAATGCAGGAGAGATCAACTCTGATAGCCGAAACTCTTCAAGAAATCTCAAGATCTATACTTCCAAGAAGGAAGAAGGATGCACTAGGGAAAACCAAATGTTCAACTAAATCTTTTCCGATAAAGATTCAAACTTAGCTCCACCCAACTTAAGGTCTGCACAAGGGTAAACTCCAACACTTTTCTCAGATAGGGAGGACAACAACCACATAAGTTTCCTCCCCAAGACAGTCAATAATAACCAACAAAATAGGGTGTCAAAGGAAAAATTACGACCAACGACGCGCAACACAAAACTTTTATTCTTTGTCTTCACCCAAAGAAGACAAAACCACAAATCACCAAAAGAACAATCCGCGAGAAGCCAATACCCAAACACTTTTCTTTTGATTTCAATCAACAAAAACCAAGATAACCAACCAAACCGATCGTTAGAATGGTAAAGAACATCCAAAGGAACCCACCACCAACTCTTCTATTTGTCTCCAATCAACTACCCGATCTACGACAGAAAAGGTAAGCACTCTTTCCCCACAAGGGGTTAATAGTTCTTTGGTGTTGGCTTTAACCGGCCATACCATCGAACCACAACCTTACTATAAACAAAAATGGTGACCGAAACCCTTCGGCACCACAACCCCACTTTATCACGTTAACAAGAACAATTCAATCAATTATCTCATAAACATAGCAACATGCATCATCAAATGAACCATTCAACATCAAAGTTTAAATACAACATTTAAGCGTAAAGAAGCGATACCCATACCCTTTTCTACTGTGCATCCACGTGTGTCAAATTTTAAATTAGTTATTCCACTTACACAAGTTTTTATGTTGCTATCTTATGACAAAGTTTTAAGTATAACCTAAGCCATGTTTCTAGGTTATCCCACATCAAAATTTTAGTTAACCCTATGGTATTTCACTAAGTTCATACACCATGGACCTGAAGCCCGCTCTGATACCAACTGTAACACCCTGGCATCTAGTATGCCCGAATGCTACCAAACATAGACTAAACAAAACCTAAATACCATAAATAAAGATAAATTACAGCAAAGGCACAAATGCTAAAAACCAAAATTTTGGCAGCATCTCCTTTGTTTTAACATGACTTGAAGCAATAGCAATAACATGGCAAGATATATCATAACATAAGACATCTAAAGCAGCAATAAAAATGGATAAAGCACGAGGGTGCCTACTCCTCGCTTCCACTCACCGTGTGGGTGGAATCACGAGGTAGGTCTTACATCCATGGCGCTCCGGATTAGTCATAACTTTCTCACCGACCTTACCGGAATAGTTATGACATTCTCACCGACCGGGCCAAGTTTCATGCCATGTATGCAACATATGACATAATCATTAACCATAACCATTGCATAACATCTTAACATACCCTTTTTATCATATCATGGCAAACACTAAGCATGGCAATATAGCATAACATGGAAACAATTGCATCTAGTCAAGACAAGCAAATAAACCACATGCTACCCATCCCAATACACTTGCCTTAACCTCGGGCGACGGATTGGCGGGATGAGGAGGGCACTCCCGGGGTCATAGCACCTGCACAAAGATGCCACACAATCACAACGTGCCCACAAAACAGTACGCCCTCGCCCATCTACCCCGATTTCGCAAACTACTCCCGAAAACGAAAAACAGAGAAACTGTCCCCCCCGGGACAGCAGACTTCGATCTAGCGTAACTTTAGTTATAGGACTCCGAATCGATTAAACAAGTACAACCTCGCGTAGCTTAGGAAAGTTCCTAACGTTTTCTAAGTATATGGAAAAACTGATTCGGAATCTAAAGTTGTCTAATCTACAAAACACTACGTTTTGTCCCAGCTACGTCACAGATTTGTACACATTCGGTAAATCTAGCATAACTTTCAAACAGCTCGGCAGAATTGGACATTATTTATGTCCACTGAAAGGTATTGAACTTACCTAAAACTTTCTCAACAGGCGGCCGACCAAATTCCGACCCTAAGGTCGCGAAAACTCAAACCTTAGGTTGACTGCACAATCTGGCCGAAGCAGAGAACGTGACAAACTCTAGTTTTCATCTAATCTACCTAATCGCAGCACCACCACTTGATCTAAAAGCATCCAAATACCCTCTATAAAAGCCCCTAGACCAACCCCAAGGATTCCCCTAGCCATACCTTCGCCCGACGAACGATGAACCGACGAATCTACTCCCGGTTCACGTGATCTCCTTCCTTGCTCCAAATCCACCGGATCTCCTCATCGCGAAGTGCTCCAATGGATGGATCAGTGGGGTGGCGAGGTGGAGAACTCCCCTAGGGGGAGCAAGGATGGTGTAGAGGGATGGGGAGGAGAGGGGCGCAAGGGTTGCGGCTAGGGGAGGTGGAGGCGCAAGGGGATGGAGGGGGTGGCGGCTACGGTTGTGTGGGAGATGGGGGCGCATGGGAGGGGTTGGCGCTATGGTTTGGGGAGCATGGGCGCAGGCTATGCTGCCCCCTAACTCGCCCACATGGGCCAGGGACTCCCACCTACGGCCCAAGTTAGTCCCCCAAGGCCCAAACTCCCCCAAAAAGGCCTAAACTCATAGAAAAGGCCCAAAAACATGACATCAAAGTCGTACCTTAATGCCGACATCGAAAATGACTAATACGATCATTCCGTAGTGTCACAAAGGTGGACTCTTCAGTGGTTATGATCTGGTATATCAAACAGGCTACTCCCCGTGGAGAGGTTATATCATCTGTATAAGAACAGAAGTACGAAGATTTAGAGGGCCAAAAAAAAGGTGGAGGAGAATGGAGAGCTTTGGAACCATTGGACTACGCTTCGATAGTTCATAAGTTAGGTTTTAGCCACATCCTAGAGACAATCCTCTATGTTACTAGAGGCTAGGCATCCTGCTCTGTACTCTATTTTGCCAATTTCATGCTACATCCATATAAGAGTAGGTTATTACTCTGATAGGAGGCCCGAACCTATCGACATTATGTGCCATCATTTGCGTCTTTGACTATGTATATTCGAAGGTCCCGAGTATATTTGTTTATTGTCGACCCACTAACATTCGATAGTTGGCGCGACAGGTAGGGACCTTCCACTGTATTTGCAGACCAGCCATGTCTTCGATAAGCGCCCATCCCGAAATTTCTGCATCGACCTCTGTGGCGATGATGACTCGATTGTCTTCATCAACCCAAAGACTCGCAATTGGATGCGAGATCGCGTTGAAAACCATGCTTTATCACTGGGGACCAGGAGATCTCAAGCACATAGGCTTCATCGAGTCCCGCTCTTGGGACCCACACCGAGAGTTGTCCTCCATCAACTTCGACCTTATGGGACTTGGCGTGACCCGGTCCGCAACAAGTGGGTGCATCCGGACCGCACGATATGTAATTCTAAGTGTAGTATGGAAGTTGAGCCAAATTTATATCAGCATAAGATTCCCCCAAAACACAGTATAAATGTGTGCACCTACCTGCGCTATGCTCACAAAAACATTGCCAAGAGTGCTCACATTAGAATTTAGAAGTTTTAGAAATTAGAACACAATGTTTCTAGATATCTTTGTTTTCTGATCCTGGAATTTGAATATCTTTTTTTTTCTGATGGCATTTGTGATGTTTTGTAACAGAGGAAATAGGGGATTAATGAGGGAGTCAGAATATTGCCGGAGCTAATTCACAATGGCACCAAAGTAAGTTCTTACTTATTAGCCAGTGATTCACTTGTTGGCTGATCAACAGTCCGTCTAAAAAGCATCATGTGTATTGATTATTTAATCTTTTGCATCTGCAGGGAGGAAGCAGTTAAGTACGTCCAGTTTCTACAGCTAGAAATCAAGGTGTTTGTTCATGTTTGAGCTAAATCAGATCAACAGAAGAAGATAGCATAGACGTTAGCAGAAAATTTCAACTTGAGGATTTTGGTGACTTACTTCAGCTACGAATCAAGGTATTTGTTATATATGTGATTTTCTGCATGTTTCAACTTACTTCTCATTGTTAGATTGTTAATTATGGTGACTTATATCTAGTCTTTTAGCATTTAGAAATGTGTGTTAGATTCAACCTAATAGAATTAGAATTCCTGAGGCTAGCCAATTAAATATAAAATCTTTAAAAATACAAACAATCATCATATATGGTTCTAGGGGTATCATCATAGACACTTCTATCCCAGAAGTGTCGTGATGAGCATCTCTCATTAGAGATGGTTCTAGCCTAGAACCATCTCTGATGTTAATTTCAAAAACCATCTGTGTTGTACTCTTCTCATCACTAACACATGTTTAGATATGGTTCACAAAACCGTCTATGATAAGGTTTTTGAAGCGTCTGTGATGTGCTTTTGTGTAGTAGTGATATGGTATCGTGTGATCACACATGAGTACTATATAGGATCTTTCGTTATGATTTTTTGTGTATATTTGGAAGTCGTTGTGCCTTGCTAGGGGCCGCTGTAGGCTTGAGTTGAAAAGGAGTTTTCGGGCCATAGCTGAATGTGTATGAACTTACAGGGTCATACACTTAATAGGTTGGAATACATTGGTTCGGACTCGATTTGTCACTAATGTGCCAAGTGGGCTTTGCACCATGGTTTGGCCCCTAACGAAAGTTTCCACTGAGGGACTATATAAAGGGAGTACGTGATTTCTAACGGATGCAACTGTCGTACCACCGCATCCACCAAAACCCTAGCTGTCATTGCTCAAGCCCTGCCGTGTGCGCTGGTTCTAGTACACCAATACACGTTGTTCCTTCGTCGAACGTGTGGACTTCAGTAGAGACGTTGCTGGTATTGCAGCACTGATCAGGATGATTGTTCATTCTGTTTGACAACCTCCTGTGGATGATCGACGACCGCTCGAGGATGCGCGCTTCATTGAATTGGGTTACATTAACTCTCTGTCTGCTACACTGTGCGTCTAGTAGTAACTATCTATAATCTCTTACTTACTTCTACGGTTTACGAGGTAAAATTTTTTAATTTGAGCTAATGGACCCTACCGATGTATAAAACTCAAGATACACAATGTAACACCCCGGCATTTAATATGCCCGAATGCTACCAAACATAGATTAAGCAAACTCTAAATACCACAATTACAAGTAAATTGCAGCAAAGGAGCAAATGCTAATACCGAAAATTTCGGCAGCATCTCCTTTGTTTTTCCATGAATTGAAGCAACAACAAAAGCATAGCAATATATGGCAATATAATAGACATCTAAAATAGCAATAAATAATGGCAAGATAGCATAACATGGAAACAATTGCATCTAGTCAAGACAAGCAAATAAACCACATGTTATCCATCCCAATACACTTGCCTTAACCTCGGGTGACGGATTGGCGGGATGAGGAGGGCACTCCCGGGGTCAGACCACCTGCACAAAGATGCCCCACAATCACAACGTGCCCACAAAATAGTACGCCATTCCCCATCTACCCCGATATTGCAAACTACTCCCGAAAACGAAAAACAGAGAATCTGTGCCCCCGGGACAGCAGAATTCAAACTATCATAACTTTAGATCTAGTACTCCGAATCGATTAAACGAGTACATCTTCGCGTAGCTTAGGAAATTTCCTAACTTTTTATAAGTATATGGAAAAGCTGATTCGGAATCTAAAGTTGTTTAATCTATAAAACACTACGTTCTATCCCAGCTACGTCACAGATTTGAACACGTTTGGTAAATCGAGCATAACTTTAAAACGGCTGGGCGGAATTGGACGTTCTTTATGTCCACTGAAAGTTATTGAAGTTACCTACAACTTTCGCAACAGGCGGCCGACCAAAATCCGAATCTAAGGTCGCGAAAACTCAAACCTTAGGTCGACTGCACAATCTGCCCGAAGTAGAGAACGTGGCAACCTCTAGTTTTCATCTAATCTACCCAATCACAACACCACCACTTGATCTAAAAACATCCAAATACCCTCTAGCACAGCCCCTAGACTAAACGCAAGGATTCCCCATGCCATACCTTCGCCCGATGAACGATGAACGCCGAAATCCTTCCTCTCGGGCTCCCCGATCGTCCTCCTCATGCTGGAACTGCCGGATCTCCTCATCGCGGGGCCTTCCGATGGAGAGATCAATGGGATGGTGAGGTGGGGATCTCCTCTAGGGCAGCAAGGGGAGGGGAGAGGGGAGGGGAGAGGTGGTGGCGCCATGGTGGAAGATGGAGAGGAAGGGGAACGGTGGAGGCGCATGGGGGGGCTAGGGGGTGGCGGCTAGGGTTGGGAAGGTAGTGGGGGTGTACCAAGGGGTGGGGGCCAGATTTGGCTGCCCAAAAGTCCCCCCTTGGGCCCAAACCCTTCCACCGGAGGCCCAACTCAACCCCCAAGGCCCAAAGTCCCCCGGAGAGGCCCAACCACCCGAAAATGACCCAAAAACACGCTATAAAGTCGTACCAAAATGCCGAATTCTAAAATGTCATATTCTGGGGTGTCACATTCTTTCCCCCTTCATAGGATTCGACCCCGAATCCGAGACACACCACTTCGCAACCAACCAAATCAAAGGGAGCTAAGGTTCACTTCTCAAAACCTGCTCAGAAACCCATACGATTTGCACTAGCCCTGTAACACCCCGGCATTTAATATGCCTGAATGCTACCAAACATGAGCTAAACAACAAATAAATACCACAATTTACCATAAATTCCAGCAAAGGTACATATGCTAAAAACCGAGATTTCGGCAGCATCTCCTTTGTTTTAACATGAATTGAAGCAACAACAATAGTAACATGTCAATATAGCATAATGAACGATAACAAATAACATGATCCAACGGAAGAACAGTCACCATACCACTAAGGATATAAATTCTATCATCAATTACTCATAACGACCAACGAATCATCGAAACCATAGTTTAGTTCAAAGATTTAACCATAACCATAAGGGAAAGAACATGTCAATGTTTAATTGTGTGATGCTACGTGATGACGTGAGACTAGCTCCCTTTCCCGCATGTCGGATTCATGGTACCTAAGAAAAACAACATAAACACAAGCGTGAGTTCGTCACTCAGCAAGTATATTGCAATGGTACAAACATAAACAAATACCTGGCATTAATGTCTCACATCATATATATCATCTCATTCATGAACACATAACATTTTCCTCATCATTATGTATGCAATGCAATGCAATGCACATGTCTCCTTGGAAACTCATACCGGTATGGTTGAGTACACACCCGTCGGTGTGCACCCTCTCCCCCCTTCCATCCCGAAGATGGAGGGTGCATACTCCTCGCTTCCAAACACCACGTGGATGGAATCACGATGTAGGACTTACTCAATGGCTCTCCGGATTTGTCATAACTTCTTCTCCGACCTTCCCAGATTAGTTATGACTTTCTCACCGCCTGGGCCATGTAACATGTCATGTATGCAATTATGCCAACATCATATTGAACTCATATATTAACACATGGCATCATAACATAATAAACATGCTCATCATATCATTGGCAATCATTAAATCATGGTAAGTGATCACATATCATATTATCAACATCATCTATTATCAACAAGCAACCTACAAACCGCTATCCATTACAATACACTTGCCTCAACGACGGGCAACGGATTGGCGGGAAGTAGAGGGCACTCCCAGGGTCGCACCACCTGCACATAGGTATCACACACTCACAATCATGCCCACAAAACAGTACGCAAACCGTCATCTA
Source organism: Rhipidocladum racemiflorum (assembly GCA_036346355.1). Classification (NCBI taxonomy): domain Eukaryota; kingdom Viridiplantae; phylum Streptophyta; class Magnoliopsida; order Poales; family Poaceae; genus Rhipidocladum; species Rhipidocladum racemiflorum. The sequence goes on from CM070590.1 coordinate 40,308,298, forward strand.
CCCCGACATTGCCAACTACTCGCAAATCCTAAAAAACAGAGGTTCTGTCCCGCCGGGACAGCAGCCTTGCAAAAGGCATAACTTGAGTCCTGGGACTCCGAATCAATTAAACGAGTACATCCTCGAGTAGCTTAGGAAATTTCCCAACTTTCTCTAGGTATAAGGAAAGACTGATTCGGAGTCTAAAATTGTGTAATCTACAGATTACCGTGATCTGTTCCAATCGCGTCACAGATTTTAACGCGCTCGGTAAAACATCCATAACTTTCAAACGGTGTAACACCCCAAAAATTTTGCTTTTCTTGAATTCATGTGTGATTTGGCACTTTGGTGAATTTTTGGAATTTTCTGGAATTTATTTGGATTTATTTGGAATTTATTTGAATTTATTCCATTTTGAAATAATTAAAGAATTTGATTTTGCAAATAAAATTTTGTTGGAAATATTTTATTTGAGTCCAAAATGATCCAAAATATTTTCCAGAATTTTTCTGGAATTTTTCTGAGTATTTTGCTATTTTTAATGAATTAAATGAATTACTGGGAATTATTTTAAATATTAAATCGCTGGAAAATGCGAGTGGGTTTGTACTGTTCATCCGACCGAGCCCGAGTCCGACCCGAGCCACGTGGTCGAGCCGAACCCGTTCGCCCCGAACCCTAGCCACGCGACCGTTGGATCAAGATCCAACGGTTGTGATTGCGCCACGTCGCCCCTAGTCGAGACCGAGTCGAACCCGTTCGTGCCCGTGCGATCGTGGCCGTCCGTCGTGCCGCGTGGACGGCTAGGATTGAGCCGCGTCGCCTCGCCGTGTTCGGCCGGACTCGCCGCCCGTCTGCATCGCCTCGCCATGGAAACCGTGCGCATCTCGACGTCCGAGCCGGTATTTAAGGCGTGAGTGCGTGCCCGAGGATCACCGTCACCGTGCGCACCTTTTGCCCTAGCCGCCGCCACTCGGAGAGCTCCTCCGTGCTCACGATTCCTCGCCGGAGTTGATTAGGGTTAATTTAGGGTTTTGGCGTCGTTCCGCCGCCGTCCGCTTCTCCGTCGTGTTGGTGGCCGATCCGAGACCGCAAGGACGAGGCGCGTCTGGGAGTAGCGATCACTTCACCGGAGACGCCCTCAAGCGCCGTGTGGGAGGTCGCCTTCCCGACTCCGAGCAGCGGCGCCGCCGCAACACCATCGTCAACCCGAAGCACGCCAACCGTCCGATCGAAATCCAACGATCCAGGTGAGCCACGTGTAACCAAAACCTCGGAACCCGGATCGGATGCGGGACCGTTGGATTAAGATCCAACGGCCCACGATCGGCCACGTCGCTCAACACATGAGCCTAGATCCAATCCGAGCCGTCGGATTTCAAACCAACGGCCAGGATAGCGCCACGTGTACTCTAGCTGCGTACACTCGCGGCGTGGCGCGTGTCTCGACACGCAGCGGGCGCGTCTCGTGGGGCCGCAGCGTCGGCCAGCGCGCGCGCCAAAGATGAGCCCAAGCGGCCGACAAGTGGGGTCGCATGTCGGTTGACACGGTCCGGTGGACCGATTCACCGTGGACCAAGCCGTGCCGGCGCCGATCCGCAACCGCGATGCAGGACCGCGTGTCATCACCGGGTGATGCCACGTGGCATGATGACGTCATCTTTGACGTCATCGTGGAGCCGTTCGGTCGACGTCAGCAAAACACTGTGGACCAATCAGAGGCTGCCACGTGTCCATGCTGACGCAATAATTAATTTCCGAAAAAGAAAATGATTTATTAATTCGAAATATTGATTCAAATTTAGATTCAAACTTCAAACGCTTATAACTTTTGCGTTTCAACTCCGATTTGAGTGATTCAAATTTCTAAATTTGTATAAAATTAAGATCTACCTAAATATAAATTTTATTTAATTTTTGGACTAAAGTTTTTCTCTGTAAAATTATTTAATTGATTATTTAAACTTTAAATAATCATAACTTTTGCGTTTTAACTCCAAATTTGACGATTCCAGTTTCTAAAAATCCAGAAAATTATGTTCTCTCTGTTTATGGATTTTATTTGGAGTTTTGGGATGTTTTTGCCTAGTGTTTATTTGTGTATTTGCTATTTGCACGCTTTACGAGTAGACGTTGAAGTGCCGGAAGGATTCGAAGGAGAAGTGTTGACTCAGGATCCAACTCAAGACCAAGAGCAAGTACTTTTTGAAGGCAAGTTGTGCTTTGACCATGTTGATCCTATTTCGAAATCTATTTTGATTTTAAACTATTGCATGCTAGTTCAATTAGAAAAATACTTTGTTTAAACATGGGGATTAGATAAATACCAATTTGCTGTATGACACCTTGATTATCTAAGTATGTGCCATGATCCCTTGTCACCTTAGTTGTGGATTACTAGTTGGACATTATTAACTTGCCAACATGGATTTAGACCGCTGTAGTATACTGCTTAGACCTGCTACGTGCTCATAACATGATTTTGGATAATTAAATGTTAATATTGACTTAATGATATATTGAACCTGTTTTGGAAAAGTATCATGTGATGTTGATGGCACGTGGTGCATGGTAATCAACTGGGGTTTGATAAACGATTTTCGGCCAGGGGCATGTGGCAAGAGTAATCAGTGGGCCGATTGTGGTGTTGGGAATGTTGATTTGGTTCTTGGGTAGTCTTGCCCTGGTCACTCTAAGGACTTAACCTTGCAAGCCTTTGAACTGGGTCATACTTGCAACCACATGGCTGGAATGGGACGGCCCTAGTTGACTAAGTCGCTAAGGACTCACTTGTGGAGCCTCAGGTGTCAATTACACCGTTTGTGTGATTATGCGGGGAGCGTATCGTGGCTGTGGCCGAGATACCCATCTAACGGTGTGTTGGTCCCATACTTCGCCTTGGCTAAGGGAAGGGATGGTGTAGAGCACGAACAGGAGAGGACCACCTGTGTTGTTTGAGGCTTAGAAAGGCTTTGTTACGGGAACTCGCCTTTGTGGTGTTTGACTGTATCTTGTGGGTAAAGTGCATAACCTCTGCAGAGTGTAGAATCTATTTAAATAGCCGAGTCCACGGTACTGGACAATGCTCGGGAATTACAGTCAAGGGTTAGATTTTCTGAAAATAACTTGGATTTGAAAGGTTGGTCTGGTTTAAGAATAAAGATGATGGTAATGTGGTTTAGGATGGGGAAAATGTTTATTAAAACTTCTTGAAAAGTTATTTACGCTTTACTTATTTCTACTGCTTTCGAATCTACTTATATTACTTGTCAAATGCTGTTTATTGCAAATATACCTTGAGCTATTCCTTTGTACCAAGCCATGCATATAGTATATTAGCTTGCATTCTGTGCATGACTTGCTGAGTACCAAGTACTCACCCTTGCCTCAACACAATACCAGTTGAAGAGGAGACTACACCAGCTTTGGAGGAGGAACTCCAAGAAGATCCGTCTCACTTAGGGATGCGAGCCCGGTCGATTTACTGTGGTATCTTTGGATGGCGCCACGGTTATCTTATTTTCATTTGCTATTATTTTTCTCTGAATAAGTTTCGCCTTGCGAGGCATACATTTTGTAACTTGGCCATAAGGTCGAGTAACCAGTTTGGTTATTTAAATAAAGTACTTTATTGGTATCGTTTGGTATGATTGTGATATTTACCGATGTTAAGACTGTGTGCACTAGCGCGTTCCTGGACTAGTGCTGAATACACAGAGGGTCCGGATTTGCAAATTCGGGGTCCCGACAGAGGTGGTATCAGAGCCATACTTGACTGTAGGCTCAACCCTAGCTAGAATGGTCGTAGTGAGGATAAAACCTATTTTCTAAAGCTAAAAATTTGTGAAGACAAGAAATGACATCTCGACTTATCCCCTTCTCTCTTTTCTTGTCTCTTGCTGAAATTTTCCCTTACCTTGTCACAATTTAAAAATTCCGAATTCTTACGTAAAGCACTCTTGTGACAGATGGAGGAAGAGTTCAACTACGTTGATCTGGGAGTTGGTCACGCCGCGGAACTTTGGCATATGCTCTGAGACTCTCGGAGATTTTGAGAAGCCCCAATACCAAGTGGAAGTGATCGGACAAGCGGGATTGATCAAGGCTTGTGACGTGAGGATTGAGGTACTGCTAGGAAGAAGGGCCAGTGCAATCGCCCGATACACTTGACCTTTGCCGGAGATCTACAATGCAGATGGGTATCCAAGAAGTATCACGACGAGCAATGCGGCACATTACCCGTATCTACGCCAGAGAGTTGGAGAGCACGGTGTTCCGTTATCACCCACGCAGTGATAACCTTCTTGACCCGAAGGAGATTCAGGATGAGGATGCCACGGTTACACAGTTGGCACGATTTATTGTCGCCCAGGAGGATGTACTAGATAATACAAGCAAGGAGCTCACGAAGGCCCGCAAGGAGATCACGGCAGAGAAGAATAGATGGCGGGAAGCTCAAGAGTATGTGGCACACCTTCTGCGAAGGATTGACGAGTTGGAGATGACTTTGTACGGACTGCACCCAGAGCCGGCATTTCGAGCTACACGAGCCAGATCGGAGGAGTCGAGATCTCGATGAGGACCCGCTTCTTCGACTACCACAGATGACACAGGTGCTGGACATGGCAATCGTTTCGCGCCTATGCCGCATCATCCGTAACCAGGCCGTGGAGGTTTTCTCGATGAGTGAGCATAGGTTCTATAGTGAGACTCCTTCACGAGTCAAGTCATAGAATAAAGAGTCACCCTTTAGGCGTTAGACTCCAAAATTAGTTCGATTTGGATTTGCTTTGTTTCTTTGAGTGTGCATTATGTGTTGCAAGGCCCTTAGGCATTGTAAGCGACCATACCAAGTTATTAATAATAAAGTTGGACCTTAAGGTTACACCTTTAAGCCCCGCATAAGTTCCATATTACTTGTCTATTCTTGTTTCCCTCCCATCTCTAAACCTAGAGCAAATCGACGGATGGTGAACACCCGCGAAACTTTGGAAGCAATGGAAGTGGTTCTCGCCACAAAAAACCCCAATGATGGAGCACCAAAGACCGCTTTGGATATGCAGAATTTCGAGCTTTTCTTGCTGCCCAGACTCGCTTGATGCATGCTATGATGCAACAAATGCAGCACGCCAACGCTCAGGCCACGACCAATCAAGTTAATCATGGACCACGCGAGAATACAAGACTATCGAGTTCATGAGGACTCACCCACCCACTTTCTCTGGGAATGCCAATCCATTGGAGGCCGATGATTGGTTAAGATCAATCGAGAGGAAGCTACACATAGCTCAATGCATAGGAAATGAGAAGGTACTCTACGCTTCTCATCAGTTGGAAGGGACAAATTACCGAATGGTGGGAGAACTTACGTGCCACGAAGAGAACCCTCAAGATATCACTTGGGAAGAGTTCACAAATGCATTCGACAAAGATCACGTGCCTGAAGGAATCATGGACCTTAAGAAGGAGGAGTTCAGAGCATCAAGCAAGGTAATCACCAAAGGGTCGACTACTACGAACAAGTTCACACAGCTAGCACACTACGCTTTTTGAGGATGTAGCGACAGATAAATCCAGACAGTCTCGTTTTATGAAGGGACTTAACTCAGGATTGCAAGTAGGGTTGATCACCCACACCTTTCCAGATTTCCAAGAGTTGGTGAATAAGGCGCTTATTCTTGAGGACAAGCGCAAGGAACTGGATGAGAACAGGAAGCGCAGGATGCTTGTAGGACCGAGTAGGCAACTAGAGGGGGGGGGGTGAATAGATGCCGAATAAAATTCAACTATTTCTTTCTGAAAATAAAAGACCCCTAAATAGCGGAAGAATATATAATAATGAAGAGATCAAAACCCTAGATTAATTAGCGAGACAAGTCGAACAAAAAATCAAAACTAGTTCTATCAAAAATCAAACAAACCTTCTAATCAAGAATCAAAGAAAAAAATAAGAGAATATTGCAAAAACTTATTTTTTTTTATTCCAAAGCCATCTTCAACAAGATGACACCAAAAAAAAATCTTCTAATCTTCAATGATTAGAAAACCCTAAACAAAATCTCTAATCTCACAAGATTAGAAAACCCTAAACAAACTAAAGAGAGCACAAAAGCTTTTCTTTGTTGTAGGCACCTTTTGCTTCTTGCCCTTTGCATTGGATGATTCTCTAAACCCCTAAAACCCCTATTTAAAGGGCTCCATAGCAGTTGATTCCTTCTTGTATACGGCAAACCGGCTGGCTCCACCACGTTTCATGCGAGTCTCCTTCTCGGACACGGTAAAACCATTCTTTGCTGTACTCAGACTCATACGCCCGGGGCAAGTGGGCTGGTGACGCGCAAGACGATCGCCGGTGCTGCCTGTACTCCCTTTCGGACCACGGCATGCAGAAAGCAACGACTCACACACGCACACGATGCACACACTACATACGCACACATGCAACTCACGCCATGCACACACACACACACTAGCATGCACACACACATGCATGCATACTCACACACTCACATGCATGCACACACACATGCACGTACACACACACACTTGCATGTATGCACACACATATGCACACACACACTCTAAAAATTGTATACACGCTGCACGACCACTGCCGCCACGCTGCAACGATCTCGACCTCACATGCATCGTTTCTCTAGTCCGAAACATCTCGCATGACACCTCGACCCTCACGACCTCAGTTCCTCCCTGAACCTAGTCTCGGTCCCGTCATCGACCACGTTCGACCTCAAGCAACACCTGCACGTGAACAGAAAACACAAAAACAATTTCCGAGCCCAAGTCCGCGACTTGACTCAAATTAATCCATACAACCAACTGGTTTCAGATCTTTTTCAAATAAAGAAACCAAAAAATAAATCGGTTCAAATTGGTTTCAAAATCTTTTTCAAATACTGAGCCAAAATCAACTCAAATCTTTTCAAATCTCTTCGAATATTCAAATACTCATCATCAAAAAACACATGGATCAAAAAACAATGATCCTTCAATCTCCCCCTTGATGAGTAATTTGACAAAACACAATAAGATTTGACAAGAGTAAAAAAATGAGAGTTTGAGACCCAAAAGATTCCAAGACCAAGTAAAGACCAAGTAAATCCAAATTCTCAAACAGTATTCCAAGACCAAGTAAAAAAAAATGAGAGTTTGAGACCCAAAAGATTCCAAGACCAAGTAAAGACCAAGTAAATCCAAATTCTCAAACAGTATTCCAAGACCAAGTAAAGACCAAGTAAATCAAGTAAATCCAAATTCTCAAACAGTTTGAAATTCACCTCTCTTTTTATTTTTCTTCTTCTTGACTTTTGCTCTCCCCCTTTTTGACAAAATAGTCATCAAGATCTCAAAACTCCCCCTTAATGAATGCAGTATCTCAAGCTTTGAAGTATATTCAAGGTATATAATCAAAGTAAAGCATTTGGAGAGTTTTTACGAGAGTTTTCACATTTTGTGTCAATTTATCCAATGAGAAAGCAAATTGAGAGAATATGGAGGCTCTAACACATAGAATAGTTGTTGCATAAGCAAATTAGAGCAAACAAGTAAGATGTCATAAACTGATTTTGCCAAAGCTAAAAGGAAATCTATCATGAGCAAAGAGAGACTTTCAAATTCACTAATGTTTGTCTCAAGGCTTTTCAAAAATTTGAATTTCCTTTTTCTCTTTTAGCAAGTTTGACAATTTTGCTTTGTGAACAACAGGGATGACAAGTAACTGCACACTAGCCCATACTTGTGTATGAGTAGGTAGTTCTTTCTTGTATCTTTCTCAGTTTAAATTGGCAAGTGGCTTCACATTGTTCTGAACTTTTGTTTAGACAAGTAGCCTTTTCTTGCATCTTTTGAATTTAAATCCTGGCAAGGAAGCTGCACATTGTACTAAACTTGTGTTTAGCCAAGTAGCTTTTGCTTGCATCTTTTTCAACTTGCTTTTATCATTTAAAACACTGATTTTGCTTGAGACTCATAATGATCATTTGAAGTCCAACAAAAAGCTCACACATAGTTTCTAATCAGCTCTAGCCTTTCAACAGATGACAAGAAACTTTTAAGCCTATTTCACAAATGCAATACCATAATGAACAAGAGCCAAAATATTCTCAAAAAGCATCTCAAATTGAATTATTTTAGTCTTTTAGTCTTTTAGTGAGAAGTGAAGCAATGTAGCATTAATTTGACTATATACACAAGAATAGTCAACAAAGCTTTGTACTACATGATGCAATGAAAACAGGAGTTTTCTTTAAGTGTAACGACAAAATCAAATGAAAGAGTTAAAATCAAGACTCCTCAAATCAACCCATGGGGATGAATGATCCCAAGTTCGACGCGTAAGAAAGCAAAGCGAGAAGAATCAAGCGGCTTAGTGAAAATATCAGCAATTTGAGCATCCGAATCAACAAATTTCAGTTCAATAGCTCCTTTTTCAACATGATCTCTAAGAAAATGATATCGAACATCAATGTGTTTAGTCCTTGAATGTTGAACAGGATTTTTAGCGATGTGAATTGCACTAGTATTATCACAAAGAAGTGGAACACTACTAAAGTTAATGCCGTAATCTTTAAGAGTTGAAGTGATCCAAAGAATTTGTGAACAACAACTAGCGGCTGCAACGTATTCAAATTTTCAGCAGAGATTGAGCAATCGAGGACTGTTTCTTAGAAGACCAAGAAACAAGTGAAGTGCCAAGAAAATGACATGTGCAGAAGTACTCTTTCTATCTAATCTACACCCGCAAAATCAGCATCGTAATATCCTAGGAGTGTAAGCGAAGAAGAACAAGAATACCAAATGCCAAATTCAGGAGTGGAGCGAAGATACCTGAAAATTCTTTTAATTGCTTGTCGATGTGATTCTCGAGGAGAGGCTTGAAATTGAGCGCACAAACATACTGCAAAATGTATGTCAGGCCTCGGCGATCAAATGAAGTGATCCAATCATGCTTCAGATTCTTTTGGTCCATCTCGACACCATTCTCGTCAAGATCCAAAATTGTTGTTGTGCTCATTGGAGTAGATCTTGACTTTCCTTCTCCCATGTCGAATTTCTTTAGTAGCTCCTTTGTATACTTGGATTGGTGCAAGAAGATCCTTCTTTTGCTTGTTTGATTTGAAATCCAAGGAAGTATGTCAACTCTCCCATCATACTCATCTCGAATTCCCTGGACATCATTTCGGAAAATTGCAACACAAGAGAGTGGGAGGATCCTCCAAAGATAATATCATCCACATAAATTTGCACCACAAGAAATTGATCATTTGAATTTTGAGTAAATAGAGTTTTATCAACTTTTCCCATCTCAAAATTATGTTGAAGCAAGAAGCCTTTTAATCTATCATACCAAGCACGAGGGGCTTGTTTTAATCCATAAAGAGCTTTTGACAAACGATATACATGATTAGGAAATTTTTCATTTTCAAAGCCAGGAGGTTGTTTCACAAAAACTTCTTCTTCTATAAAACCGTTTAGAAAAGCACTTTTCACATCCATTTGAAATAACTTAAAACCTTTTGAAGCTGCAAAAGCCAAGAGGATGCGAATAGCCTCTAAACGAGCAACAGGAGAAAATGTTTCATCAAAATCAATTCCTTCAAGTTGAGAAAAACCTTGAGCTACAAGTCTAGCTTTGTTTCTAACAATTATTCCATCTTCATTTAACTTGTTCTTAAAAACCCATTTTGTTCCAATAATGTTTTGATTTTTAGGAGGTTCCACTAAAGACCAAACTTTATTCCTTTCAAAGTTTTCTAACTCTTCATGCATCGCATCTACCCAAGAACTATCAGTTAAAGCATGAGTAATGTTCTTAGGTTCAAAATTTGCAACAAAAGCGAGAATGCATGCATAAAAGAGTTTGAGATGAATTAGAACGTGTCACCCTTTCATGAAGACTTCCAATAATTTGTTCAGGAGGATGGTTCTTCAAAACAGTAAGGGAGGTCCAGTTGTTTCACTGTCGTGGGAGGTGTAGGAGAATCTGAAGTAATAGTCACATCAATTTGTTCAGAACATCTTCCCGTTACGTAGGTATGAGCTCATCATCATCATTATCTTCATCATTTTCTTGAATCTTTTATCCAAAAAGATTGGCTCTAAATCTTCTCGTGAACCTGAAATGCTCGGGTCTAGCTCGAGGCTAGCCTCATCAAAAGTAACATCGCATGTCTCCAACAATTTGTTAGTCGATAAATCAAGTACACGATATCCATGAGAGTGCAACGAATAGCCAAGGAAAATACCATACGTACTACGAGCTTGAATTTATCAAGATTTCCATGTTTAAGAATAAAGCATTTGCAACCAAACACTCGTAAGTGAGAAACAGATGGCTTACGATCAAATCTCGATTCATAAGATGTTTTACCAAGTAAAGCTCTGAGATAGACCCTATTTGATATATAGCAAGCAGAAGAAATTGCCTCAGCCCAAAATTTTCTTGAAGTGTTATATTCATCTAGCATAGTTCTAGCCATTTGAATCAAAGTTCTATTTTTCCTTTCTACAACACCATTCTGTGAGGGAGAATATGGCGAAGAAAATTGATGTTCAATCCCATTAGTTTCACAAAAAGATTTAAACAAGGCATTTTTGAATTCTGTACCATTATCTGTTCTTATGGCTTTCAATGAGTTAGGCAATTCATTTATCAATCTCTTAAAGAAGACATGAAAGAGTCCAAAAATCTCATCTTTTGAAGACAGAAAATGCACCCAAGAGTATCTCGAATAATCATCAACTATTACTAGAAAGTACCATTTACCTCCGGCCGATTGTACTCGAGATGGTCCTACCGTATCCATGTGAAGAAGTTGACCGGGGCCAGTGGTCATTACAGTAGAGACAGGAGCATGTGGGGCTCCAACCATCTTACCATGTCGACAGGAAGCACAAACAATGTCTTTGCAAGATTTTAATTTTGGCAAGCCACGAATTAAGTCTAGACCACTCAATCTAGATAACAGATCAAAGCCCATGTGACCTAACCGACGATGCCAAAAATTGAGATTTCTAGATTCTGAAGCAACAAAACAATGTGAACTTGAAGCATTGCTAAAATTTGCTATGAAAATTTTTCCAAGTCTAGATATCTCAAGAGTCAAGTTTCCAGAAGCATCGAGTACTCTACATGCATTTGGTTTAAAACTCACTTCAAAGTTTTCATCCAACAATTGAGATACAGATAGAAGGTTGAATTTCAGTTTAGACACCAAAGAGACATTCTTTAAAGTAAAGTGATCATTTACCTTCACAGTACCTTTTGCAATGACGCGTCCAGTAGTAGCATCTCCAAAAGTGATCGTTTCGTTCCCAGATGCTTTTGTTAGGGAGGAGAACCAACTTGGGTTGCCTGTCATGTGTTGACAGCATCCTGAATCAACAACCCAGATGTTCTCCTTCCCTTCTCGTACCACCTACATGTTATGAACAGAAGATGTTGAGGATTCATTGTGGGGTTAGAGAAATATGATTTAGGTATCCAAAGACCTTTGAATCACTCGACGAGGAGGTGATCGTACAAAAGCTTGTGAATGCAAAGTAAATGAATTTCCAGGTATTTTGTTTGCTTTCACTAGCGGAACATGTGGAGAAATGATACGTGTTTGTCTAAAGTTAGACTTAGCCTTTGAATTTTCCTTTCTCTGTTGTTTGGCTAGTCTAAAACAAAAATTCATCAAATGACCATCTTTTCCACAATGAGTGCAATTGTACTTAACAAATGGTTTGTCTTTAGAAGCAGAAGCAACATTTGCATTCATCATAGTAGAAGATAAAATTCAGCAGATTTGAAGACGCTTTTCTGTGTTCTTTGACAATTTCAAACTTTCCACTTTCAAGAGTTTTAACAATAGTAGGAGCATATGATTTGTGATGAGCATAAGGATCAAAACCTAAACCTTTGTGATGAGTGCTGACTTTTGATTGATCCAAAATCATATTTAGATTTTTCTTTCCTTTAGTAAAACGTTCTAAAGACTTTTCCAAGTAATCAATTTTTCGAGAGAGTGTTAAACAATTATTACAGAAACATCTACTTTTTCTTTTTGCTTGCGACAAGTTGAGCATGAAAGAACTTCATGTGTAAGCAAATCATTAACCAATTGAGTAATCTTAGCATCTGCATCATGCAACTTCAATTCTAGTATGGGACATTTAGAACAAGAAGTTTGACCATGTAAACCATCAGAAGAGCAACCAACATTTTTCACAAGTTTTTCATTTTTCAATTGTTTGGCATAAACTTGTTCTAGTTTAATCATATGTTCCTCTTTTAGAGATTTAATTTCAAATTTGAGATCTAAGCAAGAATCACATGTCTTTTCAGAATTTGAATTTCTAAGATCAAAGTTTTCAGTTTTCAGCATGGATAGATCTTTCTCTAAGTTTTTATTTTTGAGTGAAGATTTTCTTAAAGATTTTCTCAATATGACTAAAACTTCACAAAGCTCATCATACGAAGGTATTACCTCATCACCGCTTGGAAGTCTTGTCGTTGTCACTAGAATCACTAGTGTTCCCTTTCGCCATGAAGCACGATCCGGTGAAATCTTTCTCGTTCACCTTAGTTTGCTTCGCTTCCTTCTCATCGTCAGTTGAATCATCAATGTCGCTAAGTCTAAGCGACCAATTGCTGCGAAGACTTTGTTGAGCATCTTCTTTGTCCGTTGCTTATTTTTGTCCTTGCTTTCTTTTGGCCGGAAGGACTTGGAGGAGTTGCTTTGCTCCTTCTCCTCTTTATCTTTGTTCTTGAAACAGTTAGCACGGATGTGCCGGCCTTGCCGCAGCTTGTAGCAATGGATGGAGGCTCCTCTTCTCTCCCTTGATCTCATGTAAGCTGCATTGACACGCTTGGAAAGAAGAGCAAGTGTATCTTCCGGTATTTGATCTAGCTGCTCATCACTAAGAGCACTCAAAACAAGAATGGAATATGATGATGAAGAACTAGTGGCATTATCATATGAAGAATTAGCATTAAGAGCCATAGAGTTATCATTGGAAGTTCTTGAAACAATGTCTATCTCAAAAGTCTTGAGACTAGAATATAGTTTATCCAAAGTCATTTCACTCATCTTGTGAGCTTCCCTAAAAGCGATCACTTTCATTTGCCGATTTTAAGATCAAGAGATGATAGGAAATGTCTAGCATTTTCAGAGTCGTGTACTTTACATCTACAGCTCTAAGATTGTTTAAGATTACATTAAAGCGAGCAAAACAATCATCTAGAGATTCTCGAGAGTTCATTTCAAATCTAGTGTATTCTTTTAAATTGATCTTGCCTAGCTTCTTTTACAGAGTCGGTGCCCTCATGATAATCTTGAAGAGATTTCCAAATTTCATGAGCAAAGTGAGTAAATAACAGACTCTATCGAATTCTTTTCTAACAATTCCTAGAAGCAATATGTTAATAGATCTATTATTGTTATCAACCACTATCTCAAACTCGATATTCTCAATATCATCATTAGAAGGAAGCTAGTACGAAATTTTTACCTTGCGCCAAATTGCGTTACCTTGAGCTTGAAGATATGCGATCATTCGGATCCGCCGATGGGGAAGTCTGTGCCATTGAAGATTGGCGGCTTGTTCGAGTATTTCTCCGTTGCCATAATCTTACCGCTTACTAATCACCTGTTAAGATGGATTAGTAGAGCCTTGCTCGATACCACTTGTAGGACCGAGTAGGCAACTAGAGGGGGTGAATAGATGCCGAATAAAATTCAACTATTTCTTTACGAAAATAAAAGACCCCTAAATAGCGGAAGAATATCTAATAATGAAGAGATCAAAACCCTAGATTAATTAGCGAGACAAGTCGAACAAAAAATCAAAACTAGTTCTATCAAAAATCAAACAAACCTTCTAATCAAGAATCAAAGAAAAAAATAAGAGAATATTGCAAAAACTTATTTTTTTTTATTCCAAAGCCATCTTCAACAAGATGACACCAAAAAAAAATCTTCTAATCTTCAATGATTAGAAAACCCTAAACAAAATCTCTAATCTCACAAGATTAGAAAACCCTAAACAAACTAAAGAGAGCACAAAAGCTTTTCTTTGTTGTAGGCACCTTTTGCTTCTTGCCCTTTGCATTGGATGATTCTCTAAACCCCTAAAACCCCCTATTTAAAGGGCTCCATAGCAGTTGATTCCTTCTTGTATACGGCAAACCGGCTGGCTCCACCACGTTTCCGCTGCGAGTCTCCTTCTCGGACACGGTAAAACCATTTCTGCCTGTACTCCCAGCTCCATGCGCAGGGGCAAGTGGGCTGGTGACGCGCCACGATCGCCGGCTGCTTGCCTGTACTCCCTTCGGACACGGCATGCGTAGCAACGCACTCACACACGCACACGATGCACACACTACGCACGCACACATGCAACTCACGCCATGCACACACACACACACTAGCATGCACACACACATGCATGCATACTCACACACTCACATGCATGCACACACACATGCACGTACACACACACACTTGCATGTATGCACACACATATGCACACACACACTCTAAAAATTGTATACACGGCGTCACGACCACTGCCGCTACGCTGCAACGATCTCGACCTCACATGCATCGTTTCTCTAGTCGAAACATCTCGCATGACACCCTCGACCCTCACGACCTCGGTTCCTCCTCGAACCTAGTCTCGGTCCCGTCATCGACCACATTCGACCTCAAGCAACACCTGCACGTGAGCAGAAAACACAAAAACAATTTCCGAGCCCAAGTCCGCGACTTGACTCAAATTAATCCATACAACCAACTGGTTTCAGATCTTTTCAAATAAAGAAACCAAAAATAAATCGGTTCAAATTGGTTTCAAAATCTTTTTCAAATCGAGCCAAAATCAACTCAAATCTTTTCAAATCTCTTGAATATTCAAATACTCATCATCAAAAACACATGGATCAAAAACAATGATCCTTCAATGCAACAAAGAAGGATCACGCCAGTGAACGCAATAGCGCTTGAGAGTTGCACCAAATCAATTCTTGATTCCAACCACGAGTGCAACAAGGACACCATCCTCAAGACCAAGACTGTCAATCGAACTACGGACCAGCCACTTCGCTAGAAACGCTACTCCGTGCAACAAGAAGGAACAGTGAGACGCTGCACGATCGCGAACGAGCCAGGACACTTTGCCAACAGCTTGTCCAAAGAAGACAGCAGAGCGACCCCTTCGCTTCAACCTAGGAACCACAGCTAGGACGCCAAAGACCAGGAGCCACACCCTGCATCGTGGTTAGAGGCCGAGTCAACCATGTCAACTCAGATTCAATGCAGAAAGCTACGGACGTAGTACTGGGTAAGTTACTTGTTAACTCAGAACCTCCAACAGTATTGTTTGACTCTGTAGCATCTCATTCGTTTGTTTCGCAAGGCTTTGCTACTAGAAATGATTTGAGGATTGCAAGACTTAAGTGCATGCTTTTAGTTCAAACCCCTGGTTCCGAACTCCGAACGAAAGTAGGATGTTCCGGGGTGAGAATACTAATAGATGGAATAGAGTTCCTAGCAAACCTTATGATTTTGGAGACCCAGACCTTAGACGTCATATTGGGAATGGACTGGTTATCCAAGCACAAGGCCGTATTGGATTGTGGACGAAGGACTATCTCAGTTGAGAGCCCGTGTGGGAAGAAAGTGGAATTTCAAGCCACTGCAGTTAGAGATGGACAGTTGATGGTTAACAGTACCAAGGCAATCAGCATAGAGGATGTCCCAGTAGTGAATGAGTACCCCGATGTTTTTCCCGAAGATCTACCTGGTATGCCGCCAGACAGGGACATAGAGTTTGTGATAGAGCTTGTACCTGGTACAGCACCGATAGCAAAGAGACCCTATCGGATGTCCACCGAGGAGTTGGTAGAAATGAAGAAACAGCTAGAGGAGTTAATGGAGAAAGGATTTATCAGACCAAGTTCGTCGCCGTGGGGAGCACCAGTTTTGTTTGTCAAGAAGAAGGACGGGAGTTTCAGGATGTGCATTGACTACCGTGCACTCAATGAAGTCACCGTGAAGAATAAGTATCCGCTACCCAGGATTGATGATTTGTTTGATCAGTTAAGAGGAGCCGGAGTTTTCTCCAAGATTGATCTGAGATCGGGATACCATCAGTTGAAGATCCGATCAGAAGATATTCCGAAGACTGCATTCTCGTCAAGATATGGACATTACGAGTTCTGATTATGTCCTTTGGTCTGACGAATGCGCCAGCTTATTTCATGAATATGATGAATAAGGTGTTCATGGAATATTTGGACAAGTTTGTCGTCGTGTTCATAGACGACATCCTAATCTACTCCAAGACAGAGGATGAACATGCCGAACACTTAAGGCGAGTTTTGGAAAAGCTGAGGGAACAGCAACTTTTCGCCAAGTTCAGCAAGTGTGATTTTTGGAAGGACAAGGTGGAGTTTCTTGGACATGTAATGACCGCAGAAGGAGTCGCCGTAGATCCAAGCAAAGTAGAAGCTGTGTTACATTGGGAACAGCCAAAGACGGTGACCCAGATTCGGAGTTTCCTTGGAATGGCAGGATACTACCGCCGTTTCATCGAAGGCTTTTCGACAATTGCGAAACCTCTTACGCAACTACTGAAGAAGGAAAAGAAGTTTGCATGGACGCCAGAATGTGAGAAAGGATTTCAGGAGCTGAAGAAGCGATTGACGTCAGCACCGGTGTTAGTTCTACCGGATGTTGCTCAAAGCTTCGATATTTATTGTGACGCATCGCGCCAAGGACTTGGATGTGTGCTGATGCAGAATGGAAAGGTCGTCGCTTATGCATCAAGGCAGTTGAGGCCGCATGAGGAAAATTATCCGACACATGACTTAGAGTTAGCTACCGTAGTGCATGCTTTGAAGATATGGCGTCACTATCTGATTGGAAACAGATGTGAAGTGTATAAGGATCATAAGAGCCTTAAGTACATATTCACCCAGTCGGATCTGAATATGAGGCAGAGGAGATGGTTAGAGTTGATCAAGGACTATAATGTTGGAATCCATTACCATCCTGGGAAGGCCAACGTAGTAGCCGATGCTCTGAGTCGGAAAAGCCATACCGTGAGTACGTTGCTAGCCACAAGTCAGGATGAGTTATGTGAGGATTTTCAGAAGATGAAGATTGAGGTTGTACCTAGCGGATTCTTGGCTGCATTGGAAGTAAAGCCTACCCTAGAGGATCAGATCCGAGAAGGACAGAAGGATGATGACAAGATCCGCAGGATTAAGTCCATCAAGGAGGAAGGCAAGGCAGAGGACTTCAAGTTGGATGAGCAAGGCACGTTATGGATGAAGGATCGGATTTGTGTGCCTAACAAAAAGGAGTTAAAGCAACTGATTCTGGAGGAAGCCCATGACTCCAAGTACTCAATTCATCCTGGAAGCGCCAAGATGTATCAGGATCTGAAGGAGAGATTCTGGTGGCCGAGTATGAAACGTGAAGTTGCCGAGCATGTTGCATTGTGCGACGTATGCCAGAGAGTCAAGGCAATGCATCAGAGACCAGCAGGATTGCTACAACCGCTGAAAATACCTGAGTGGAAGTGGGAGGAAATCGGAATGGATTTCATTACCGGTTTGCCGAGGACTCAAGGAGGTTATGACTCCATATGGGTTATAGTGGATCGCTTGACTAAAGTAGCCCATTTTATCCCCGTGAAGACCACTTACTCGGGAGATAAATTAGCAGAATTGTACATGATCAGGATTGTCTGTTTGCACGGAGTGCCAAAGAGGATTGTATCGGACAGAGGAACCCAATTTACCTCAAGGTTTTGGAATAAGTTGCATGAAGCCATGGGAACCCGTTTGAACTTCAAGATACCTTATCATCCATGCAGACGGACAGACCGAAAAGAGTCAACCAGATTACGGAGGATATGTTGAGAGCTTGTGCATTAGCTTATGCTACTTCTTGGGATAAGAGTTTACCGTGATGCCGAGTTCATTTACAACAATAGTTATCAGGCTTGTTTCTGAGATGTCACCTTTTGAGGCCTTTGTATGGTCGACTTCGCTGACGCCATTGAATTGGAATGAGACCGTGGCGCCCGTGTCTTTGGGCCTGATATTCTTCAAGAGGTGAAGAGCAGATCGCTATGATTAGGAAAGGTTGAAGATAGCCCAATCTCGGAGAAGAGTTATGCCGACAATCGCCGCGAGACTTGAGTTTTGAACCGTAAGACTTTGTTTACCTCGAGTTACGCCTCTCGGGGAGTTAAGAGGTTCCATGCCAAAGGGAAACTTGCACCCTGTTATGTTGGACCATTTAAGATTTTGAGCCGCAGAGGCGGTTGCTTATCACCGGAGTTGCCGCAGTCGTTGGCTAAGGAGTGCATGATGTATTCCATGTGTCCCGATTGAAGAAGTGTCTCCGAGTTCTGAGGAGCAGACACCGCTAGAGTCAATTGAGTTGCAAGAGGATTTGACTTATAAGGAGCATCCGTGAAGATTACGGACACAATGGATCGAGAAACTAGAAATAAGTCAACCCGCTTCAGAGTTCATTGGAGTAACCATGCAGCGAAGCGACTTGGGAGCGCGAAGAGGATTTGAAGAAAGAGTTTCCAAACCTATTCTGTAGTGAGCCCTGAATCTCGGGGACGAGATTCTATTAAGGGGGGGAGGTTTGTAACACCCCAAAAATTTTGCTTTTCTTGAATTCATGTGTGATTTGGCACTTTGGTGAATTTTTGGAATTTTCTGGAATTTATTTGGAATTTATTTGAATTTATTCCATTTTGAAATAATTAAAGAATTTGATTTTGCAAATAAAATTTTGTTGGAAATATTTTATTTGAGTCCAAAATGATCCAAAATATTTTCCAGAATTTTTCTGGAATTTTTCTGAGTATTTTGCTATTTTTAATGAATTAAATGAATTACTGGGAATTATTTTAAATATTAAATCGCTGGAAAATGCGAGTGGGTTTGTACTGTTCATCCGACCGAGCCCGAGTCAGACTCGAGTTCGAGTCCGACCCGAGCCACGTGGTCGAGCCGAACCCGCTCGCCCCGAACCCTAGCCACGCGACCGTTGGATCAAGATCCAACGGTTGTGATTGCGCCACGTCGCCCCTAGTCGAGACCGAGTCGAACCCGTTCGTGCCCGTGCGATCGTGGCCGTCCGTCGTGCCGCGTGGACGGCTAGGATTGAGCCGCGTCGCCTCGCCGTGTCCGAGCCGGACTCCGCCGCCCGTACCGGCCTCGCCATGGAAACCGTGCGCATCTCGACGTCCGAGCCGGTATTTAAGGCGTGAGTGCGTGCCCGAGGATCACCGTCACGGGGCGCACTTTTTGCCCTCGCCGCCGCCACTCGGAGAGCTCCTCCGTGCTCACGATTCCTCGCCGGAGTTGATTAGGGTTAATTTAGGGTTTTGGCGTCGTTCCGCCGCCGTCCACCGTTCTCCGTCGTGTTGGTGGCCAGATCCGAGACCGCAAGGACGAGGCGCGTCTGGGAGTAGCAGTCACTTCACCGGAGACGCCCTCAAACGCCGTGTGGGAGGTCGCCTTCCCCGACTCCGACGAGGCGGCGCCCGCCATAACACCATCGTCAACCCCAAGCACGCCAACCGTCCGATCGAAATCCAACGATCCAGGTGAGCCACGTGTAACCAAAACCTCGGAACGGATCGGATCTCGACCGTTGGATTAAGATCCAACGGCCCACGATCGCCACGCCCGCTTCCAACACATGAGCCTAGATCAATCCGAGCCGTCGGATTTCAAACCAACGGCCAGGATAGCGCCACGTGTACTCTAGCTGCGTACACTCGCGCGTGAGCGCGTGTCTCTGACACGCGGGGCCGCGTCTCAGGGGGGGCCCACGCGTCAGCCGCGCCCGCGCCAGCATGAGCCCAAGCCGCTGACAAGTGGGGTCCGCATGTCAGTGACACGGTCCGGTGGACCGGATTCACCGTGGACCAAGCCGTGCTGCACGATCCACCCACGAAGACATGGACACGCGTGTCATCACCCGGGTGATGCCACGTGGCATGATGACGTCATGCTGACGTCATCGTGGGAGCCGTTCGGTGCTGACGTCAGCAAAACACTGTGGACCAATCAGAGGCTGCCACGTGTCCATGCTGACGCAATAATTAATTTCCGAAAAAGAAAATGATTTATTAATTCGAAATATTGATTCAAATTTAGATTCAAACTTCAAACGCTTATAACTTTTGCGTTTCAACTCCGATTTGAGTGATTCAAATTTCTAAATTTGTATAAAATTAAGATCTACCTAAATATAAATTTTATTTAATTTTTGGACTAAAGTTTTTCTCTGTAAAATTATTTAATTGATTATTTAAACTTTAAATAATCATAACTTTTGTGTTCTAACTCCAAATTTGTGATTCCAGTTTCTAAAAATCCAGAAAATTATGTTCTCTCTGTTTATGGATTTTATTTGGAGTTTTGGGATGTTTTTGCCTAGTGTTTATTTGTGTATTTGCTATTTGCACGCTTTACGAGTAGACGTTGAAGTGTGGGAAGGATTCAAGGAGAAGTGTTGACTCAGGATCCAACTCAAGACCAAGAGCAAGTACTTTTTGAAGGCAAGTTGTGCTTTGACCATGTTGATCCTATTTGAAATCTATTTTGATTTTAAACTATTGCATGCTAGTTCAATTAGAAAAATACTTTGTTTAAACATGGGGATTAGATAAATACCAATTTCTTTGTATGACACCTTGATTATCTAAGTATGTGCCATGATCCCTTGTCACCTTAGTTGTGGATTACTAGTTGGACATTATTAACTTGCCAACATGGATTTAGACCATTTGTAGTATATTGCTTAGACCTGCTACGTGCTCATAACATGATTTTGGATAATTAAATGTTAATATTGACTTAATGATATATTGAACCTGTTTTGGAAAAGTATCATGTGATGTTGATGGCACGTGGTGCATGGTAATCAACTGGGGTTTGATAAACAGTTTTCGACCAGGGCATGTGGCAAGAGTAATCAGGTGGGCCAGTTGTGGCGTTGGGAATGTTGATTTGGTTCTTCGGGTAGTCTTGCCCTGGTCACTCTAAGGACTTAACCTTGCAAGCCTTTGAACTGGGTCATACTTGCAACCACATGGCTGGAATGGGACGGCCCTAGTTGACTAAGTCGCTAAGGACTCACTTGTGGAGCCTCAGGGTGTCAATTACACCGTTTGTGTGATTGTACGGGGGAGCGTATCGTGGCTGTGGCCAGATACCCATCTAACGGTGTGTTGGTCCCATACTTCGCCTTGGCTAAGGGAAGGGATGGTGTAGAGCACGAACCGGAGAGGACCACCTGTGTTGTTTGAGGCTTCCGAAAGGCTTTGTTACGGGAACTCGCCTTTGTGGTGTTTGACTGTATCTTGTGGGTAAAGTGCATAACCTCTGCAGAGTGTAGAATCTATTTAAATAGCCGAGTCCACGGTACTGGACAATGCTCGGGAATTACAGTCAAGGGTTAGATTTTCTGAAAATAACTTGGATTTGAAAGGTTGGGCTGGTTTAAGAATAAAGATGATGGTAATGTGGTTTAGGATGGGGAAAATGTTTATTAAAACTTCTTGAAAAGTTATTTACGCTTTACTTATTTCTACTGCTTTCGAATCTACTTATATTACTTGTCAAATGCTGTTTACTGCAAATATACCTTGAGCTATTCCTTTGTACCAAGCCATGCATATAGTATATTAGCTTGCATTACATGCATGACTTGTCGAGTACCAAGTACTCACCCTTGCCTCAACACAATACCAGTTGAAGAGGAGACTACACGGCTTTGGAGGAGGAACTCCAAGAAGATCCGTCTACTTAGGGATGCGAGCCCGATCAGTTGCCTGTGGTATACTTGGATGGCGCCACGGTTATCTTATTTTCATTGCTATTATTTTTCTCTGAATAAGTTTCGCCTTGCGAGGTATACATTTTGTAACTTGGCCATAAGGTCGAGTAACCCGTTTGGTTATTTAAATAAAGTACTTTATTGGTATCGTTTGGTATGATTGTGATATTTACCGATGTTAAGACTGTGTGCACTAGCGCGTTCCTGGACTAGTGCTGAATACACAGAGGGTCCGGATTTGCAAATTCGGGGTCCCGACAAACGGCTAGGCGGAATTTAACGTTCTTTATATCCACTGAAAGATATTGAAATTATATACAACTTCCTAAAAGTCTGTACGGCCAGATTCGGAGCCTAAAGTGACGAAAACTCAAACCCTAGCTCGACTGCTCATGCTGTCCCAAAACAGAAACGTGGCAACATCTAGATCTAACCCAAATTACTCAAATCCAACACCACCAATTGATCTACAAACTTGATAAACACCCTAAGAACAGTACCTAGATCATCCCCAAGGAATCCCATGATCATACATTTGCCCGACGCATGAAAACTCCAATAGATCTCCTCGCTCCTCGCTCCTCGCACCTCGCTCCTCGCTCCTCGCTCCTTGCTCCTCGCTCCTCGCACCTCGCTCCTCGCTCCTCGCACCTCGCTCCTCGCACCTCGCTCCTCGCTCCTCGCACCTCGCTCCTCGGATGGATCCATGAGGGTGCAGGGGTGGGGAGGCCACCCTAGGGCAGCAAGGGGGTGGAGGAGAGGTGGTGGAGAGGTGGAGAGCAATGGGGGCAAAGGGGGCGCAAGGAAGAGGAAGAGGTGGGGAGGTGTGGGAGGCAGCTAGGGCACTTGGGGCGCAAGGGGCAGGGGGAGGACGCCCAAAAGGGTAGGAAGAGGCCCCCCAACCAGGACTCCTACCCTAAATGGACTCGAACACCATCCCACCAAAGCCCACGGACCTTTCCCTTAGGCCCAAACTCCCCCGGAAAAGCCCAAAACCCCTGAAATGGCCCGGAAAAGGCCCGGAGACGCTATTAACCTCTATACCTTATGGTTTTAACCTCCCATACCATATTTCATAAAGTTTTTGACCTTAACATGCACCATTTAATAGGTTACGACACTCCGTGGTGACACATCACTTCAAAAGGCCCAAAAACGCGAGTAAACCTCAAGCCGAAAGATTTTAATCTCTAATTTCACATTCTATAATGTCACACCATACCGTAGTGTCACATTCTTTCCCCCTTCAACAGGATTCGACCTCGAATCCGAAGGACGCTAATAAAACAACAACAAAATCCCCAACGGACAAAAGACTTCTCTGCCGCACAAACAACCGCACGAAACCTCAAACCGGAACACACGACAAGCGAGTTCTCAAAACCAACACTTGGCGAGAAAAGTAAAGATCTAGCTCAACTAAGGGCAACCTCTTAGAGGTCGACCTTCTCTTCCATTCCCAAACAGAATTTGCGTCTCAACCACAAAAGGCTCCATCAACCCAAAACGCTCGAATCCTCACAACAAACCCTTCACACTTCTATCACAACCAACCTGACTACCATACTCCAATAAACTCAACATGACATAATCAAAGCAAGTCACAATTGCTTTAACAACCTTTCTACATTCCCGAATATTTCCAACGAGGGGAAAACTCATTAAGGCTCACTTGCCCTTCCGATACACTATCATACTAACGTTTTATTCCATCCTTTCCCAGAAAAGAATCAAATCCAAGAACAACTAGTGACGACAATTGCTCACGGCAGGACAATTATCACGGAACTACCGTCAACTTCACTTCCACCCATCGCTACTCTTAATAATGGTTAAACCCATACATCATCAACCTCCATCACAAACCACCCTTATACCACTAAGGTTCGACACCTAGTTCCAAGCTAGGATCGAAAAACCTTACCAAACCATAAATGGTTCCTTTCTTAAGAGGGTCTCGCCCTCACACAAAAACACTTAGCTTTCAAGCCCAAAGCGTTAACAACCACTTTGAAAAGGATTCGACAACAACCAGAGAATATTCATTTCGATTTCCTAAGCCAAAAAGCAAAGGAAACACAAATCCCTTCACCACAACCAACACCAGAAATTCTTTATTGTTTCTTTTCATACTAGAAAACAAGGGAAATCTCGTTTCATGACATGAATGCACATTCTTCAAGAGCACTCCGGAATAGTCATATCTCCATATATGACTTTCTCACCGACCTGGCTCAACGACTCTTTTATCATTTAACATCTATACCCGATGTCTTGTTTACTTTTCACCATTCATTCATCATATAACAACAATACCGAAAAGTCATTCACCAAAAGACTTCTTCCTCGGTATCAAATGATGAAAACACAGTTAACATCGAAGGTTGTGAAAATTCATATAGACTATGACGGGCAAAGATAGTTGTGAAGAAACACCACGTCGTAAAAGAACCCACATCAATTGAAAACTGAACTTGCACAACATGGTATTTCATCCAAATTCAACATTTTGGAAGAGAACATCGAAATTTCAAGTCGAGCATCTAATCGCACAACCATCACAAACTTCCTCAAGGAGAGGGAAACTCATTCCCAAAAGGGGAACACCTCACTAACAAAATCACTTTGTAAAACTTTCATAAAGTCCACCTTTTTGAAGCACTCGCAAACATCACACACATTTTCAAAACAACTCCAACTCTAGCCAAAAAGAGTTACAACTTAAATCTCAAGAGTTTCCAACACAACCCACTAAGTCCATTTGTTTCCTTTAAAATTTATTCCAAAGATAATCCAGTGTGGATGCGAAGGAGTGCGATCCACTCAAAAACTTTGGGTTGTAAATCCATACTCATAGCACCGACTAAACAAATCAGCCAAAACCAAATATTTGCACCAATTTCTACGAGTTTCAGGGAAACTCCGAAACACAGCATATGGAACACCTTGACCGAAAACCCTTCAACCAATATGGCAAGCAACCAAACCAGTCCAAAAGCTTTTAAACACAAGCTCAGCATAAAAAGAACCATCTCTAGTACTCCACTACGCTTTCCATTAAAAGACTTCAATAATTACTATCTATTCCCTGAGGAGCCCGAACACAATACAACCCAAAAGCTTCACCGCAAATTCTCTCTTATTATCTTCCCCAATACTTATAAATAAAGTTTATGATGCTTACGAAAATACATCCCACGAATACTAAGTCAACAAGATCCCCATTGCCCAACATAACAAATAACATCATATTCTAGATTTGAAACAAGTGCTCCAACAAAACTTTCAGAATGACCAACCAATAACTTTCATACCACCTATATGTAAACGTCTCGGCAATCGAAACTTATTCAGTTAATGTTTAATTCAACATGTAAATATTATCTCCACAAGACAAGGTTCGTAAATATGATTCTACGACATACATTCTTTAAGGATGAAATTGTACATCATGTTAATTATCCAAAGCTCACTACATCGTAACATGTTAAAATTTTTCTCTTATTTTAACCATGGTTTTCAACAAGTAATCTAAACAATTACCACCACTACTTAGTCATCAATAACAACAAACAACATAATCATTAACCAACAACATTACTTTTAGCTACCCTATACATAGGTGATAACCAAATTACCACCACACAACAAACTCCAACTTTTTTTAAAAAAAATCAATTGAATACTAGCATTAACACTGCCCTTAACAACTGTGACACTACGTTTTGGTGTGACATTACAAATTGCGAAATTAGAGAAGAAAATCTTACGGCTTGAGGTTTACTCGCGTTTTTGGGCCTTTTGAAGCGTTGTGACACCACGGAGTGTCGTAACCTTATTTAACGTGCATGATAAGGTTAATAACATTATGAGATGTTGAATTGGGCTACATTAACTCTCTGTCTGTTGCCTTTGCAAGGCGTCTAGTAGTAACTATCTATAATCTCTTACTTACTTGGCTTTCTGGTTTACATGGTAAATTTTTTTAATTTGAGCTAATGGACCCTACCCATGTATAAAACTCAAGATACACAAACACAAAATAGCTTGTACCAAAATTCCCCATAATATCAAAATCCTAATATGTATAAACTTTCTGGGAGTAATATTTAGATTATTCTAGAAGTTGTCTTCAGCTCATTGAATAATCAACACTAACAATGTATATTTCTGTCTGTTCATTTCCTAAAGTTTAGCGAGCAAAGGTCTCAGATTGGCCCTATAGTGTTGGATCGATGTGGCGTCTCACAAGTCGGGTGTGGGTGTGGGCGTGCGTGTGTGCGTGCGCATGTGGTGTGTGTTTGTTGTGACACTACGGGATGTCAAGACACCATAAAATTTGAAATTAGGGAGTGTGACTTTATAAAATATGAAATTAGAGAATAAAACTTTATGTTATGCAGTTTAATCGCATTTCCGGGTCGATTTCGGGAGTTTGGGACTCTCTGGGGAAGTTTGGGCCCAAGGGGATAACTCGTGGGCTTTAGTGGGAAGGGGTATGGGCCCATGAGGGAGGGGAGGACAGAATTGGGGGGCTTGGTGTGCCCCCCTCCCTGCCCTAGCCACCCCTCCCCCTCTCCCACCTCCTCCTAGCCGCCACCCTCCACCCTCCATTGCGCCTCCACCTTCCCTAGCCGCCCCCATTGCGCCCCATCCCTTCCCACCACCTCTCCACCTCCCTTGCTGCCCCTAGGGGAGTTCTACACCTCAACACCTTGAAGATCTGTCTACTGGAGTGCTCCGCGACGAGGAGATCCGGTGGATTTGGAGCGAGGAAGGAGATCGCGCGAACCGGGAGGAGATCCGGTGAGTTTTCATTCGTCGGGCGAAGGTATGGCAACGGGGATCCTTGGGGTTGGTCTAGGATCTGTTCTAAGGGTTAATTTCATGTTTTTAGATCAATTGGTGGTGCTTTAATTGGATAGATTATATGAAATCTAGAGTTTGCCACGTTCTCTGTTTCGGGTAGCATGAACAGTCGACCTAGGGTTTGGTTTTTCGCCAATTTAGATTCGGAATTTGGTCATCCACCTGTTGAAGAAGTTGTAGGTAATTTCAATACCTTTCAGTGGGTATAACGAACGTCCAATTCCGCCCAGCCGTTTGAAAGTTATGCTCGTTTTACCGAACGTATTAAAAACTGTGATGTGATTGGAACAGATCACGGTATTCTGTAGATTAAACCA
Source organism: Rhipidocladum racemiflorum (assembly GCA_036346355.1). Classification (NCBI taxonomy): domain Eukaryota; kingdom Viridiplantae; phylum Streptophyta; class Magnoliopsida; order Poales; family Poaceae; genus Rhipidocladum; species Rhipidocladum racemiflorum. The sequence continues at coordinate 40,335,347 of CM070590.1, forward strand.
CTTTAGATTCCGAATCAGTCTTTCTATATACTTAGAAAAAGTTAGGAAATTTCCTAAGCTACGTGTGGATGTACTCTTTTAAATGATTCAGAGTATTAGAACCCAAGTTATGCCTTTTGCAAGGCTGCTGTCCCGACGGGACAGAACCCCTGTTTTTAGGTTTTGTGAGTAGTTAGCGATGTCGGGGTAGAAGAGTGTTTGCATACTATTTTGTGGACATGATTGTGAGTGTGTGGTACCTATGTGCAGGTGGTGTGACCCCGGGAGTGCCTTCTACTTCTCGCCAATCCGTCGCCCGTGGTTGAGGCAAGTGTATTGGAATGGGTAGCGGGTTGTGGTTTGCTAGATTGGTTGAGATTGAAATTGAATATATGATATGTTCACATTCCATGCTTTAATGTTTGCCATTGATATGATGATTATGCTTATTATGTTATGATGCCATGTGTTAATGTACAAGTTATTTATGATGTTGGCATGTTTGCATACATGGCATGATACATGGCCCGGGCGATGAGAAAGTCATAACTAGTCGGGGGAAGGTCGGTGAGAAAGTTATGACTATTCCGGAGAGCCAATGAGTAAGCCCTACATCGTGATTCCATCCACCGCGGTGTATGGAAGCGAGGAGTAGGCACCCTCCATCTTCGGGATGGAAGGGGGGAGAGGGTGCACACCGACGGGTGTGTACTCAACCATACCGGTATGAGTTTCCAGGAGATATGTGCATCGCATTACATTGCATTGCATTGCATTTTATGAGGATGTTATATGATGATGTCAATGATATGCTTACACTATGAATATGAGATGTGTATGATGTTGTATGTGAAACGTGGTGATGAAGGTATTGGAATGTATTTTCTTGTCCCATTGCAATATACTAGCTGAGTGATGAACTCACGCTTGTGTTTATGTTGTTTTTCTTAGGTACCATGAAACCGGCATGCGGGAAAGGGAGATAGTCACACGTCATCACTTAGCATCACACATCTAGAAGCACGTCATCACTTAGCATCATACATAGATACACTACTCTTTGTAAGTTACTAGTTTTATACTACTCTAGCACGTACCGACAAGTATATAGTACAATATGCTTGCGAAAAGTTCATCCGAAAAATTAATCAGAGCAGTATCCGCCACAGATCTAGAAGCAAATCAGAGACTTCATTCAGTAGTATCATCTTTTATCTTCTGTTAACAATGAGACCATTATTAGTTGCTATTACAATAGATTCAACTGAATAGAGACTACTTCTCATCCTTTAATTGTTTGTTCCTTGAAGCTTGCAAAGCACATTGTGCAGTAGCATCCATTCTTGGGATCACATGCACCTTTTTCCATTGGACCCCATTGTTTCAAACAATCCGCGCTACAGGTATTGGGGTCGCAGTGGTCACCCCCGATGTAGAACGACCTGCATTTTGGGCCTGCCATTATGTTGGTCCCCGCATCTGTTTGTTCTCACGTGAATTAATACGGCTGCTAGGATTATTAGTGCAAATTTGAGCTCATTACTCTTCACGCACGACACAGTGGGTATGGAGGTTTATAGAGAAGTACCTGATAATAGCAATAGATGGCCAAGAACCAGGAGTAGCAGCGTATGACTTGTCCTCATCTTTGTTAAGGAAAACAAAAATAGTTAGAAGACACAGGAGGATGGTTGTATGTGGTGCGATACTATTGCCTACCTTCTACCGCTATCTTGTGCTGAGCTAACGGATTGGCAACGGTTTTATAGTGAATCTGCGGTGTTTATAAAATTTGGCATCAATTTATAGTACAATTGATGATGAGCACTACTAAATTAAATGCAATTAACCACGGGACATCCTTATCTTGTCTCATCTGATTGCCTACATAAGCATATCTGGTGCATATTAATTGCCTATACATGAATGCATATTCTATGTAAAATATGACTTACATGACACATTTATAGGGTCATTGTCAAATATCTAAATATGTGATATGAGCATGAACAGAAAACTTAAAGATAACATCATATATGTTCACGCAAGTATTTTGGAAGCTCTGGATATCACGAGCCCGATTATGAGGGATGATATATGACGGAGGGGATATCCCGACATTTGGAAAGGACCCGGTCGTGTTTGCGTTACGAGGAAACCAACTCGAGTACGTTGGATGTCAAAGGAAGTTCAGGTATACTGTGAAGATCTCTGAACGATGTACTCCTCATTGGTTACGATCTGGTATATCAAACAGGCTACACCCCATGGAGAGGTTACGTCGTCTGTATAAGAACAGAAGTACGGAGATTTAGAGGACCAAAAAAAAAAGAAAAGCAGGAGGAGAATGGAGGGCTTTGGAATCATTGGACTACGCTTCGATAGTTCATAAGTTAGGTTTTAGCCACATCGCCAAGACAATCCTCAATGTAACTAGAGGCTAGGCATCCTGCTCTGTACTCTGTTTCGCCAATTTCATGCTACATCCATATAAGAGTAGGGTATTACTCTGATCAGAGGCCCGAACCTATCGACATTATGTGCCATCATTTGCGTGTTTGACTATGCATATTTGAAGGTCCCGAGTATATAGGTTTATTGTCGATTCACTAACATTCGATAGTTGGCGCGATAGGAAGGACCTTCCACTGTATTTGCAGATCAGCCATGTCTTCGATAAGCGCCCATCCCGAAATTTCCCGCATCGACCTCTGTGACGATGATGACTCGATTATCTTCATCAACCCAGCACTCACAATTGGATCTGAGATTGCGTTATCGCTGGGGACCAAGAGATCTCAAGCACATAGGCTTCATTGAGTCCCGTTCTTGGGACCCACACCGAGAGGTGCCCTCCATCGACTTTGACCCTATGGGACTTGGCGTCCTCAAGTACATTAAAATGGATAGCAACAGCAACAATGGTGACCCCAACATTTGTCATGGTAGCAGTCGAATAGATCACTGCATATTCATGGCTGGGGCCAACAATGGCACTACTGTCGAAAACACCCAAGAAAGGGTTTCGGGGGCAGATGCCATAGGCAACTGGGGACACCAAATCCTCCCAGGCACGCCCTAAGATCATGCAGCAATGACTTAAAGATAATACCATATATGTTCATGCAAGTATTTTGGAAGATCCGGATATCATGGGCCAGATTATGAGGGGTGAGATATAACAGAGGGGATATCCCCACGTTTGAAAAGGACTTGGTCGTGTTCCCATACTAGGAAACCAACTCGAGTACGCTGGACGTCAAAGGAAGTTCAGATATAGTGTGAAGATCTCCAAACAGTGGACTCCTCATTGGTTACGATCTGGTATATCAAACCAGCTACACCCCGTAGACAGGTTACCTCATCTGTATAAGAATAGAGGGAGGACAACAGAGAGCTTAGGAATCGACGGACTATGCTTCGATAGTTCATAAGTTAGGTCTTAACCACATCCCATAGACAATCCTCATTGTAACTAGAGGCTAGGCATCCTGCTCTGTACTTTGTTTCGCAAATTTCATACTACATCCATACAAGAGTTGGGTATCAGAGGCCCGAATCTATCGACATCGTGTGACAACATTTGCGTGTTTGACTCTGCATATTTGAAAGTCCGGAGTATATAAATTTATTGTCGATTCACTAACCTTCGATAGTTGGCGCGCCAGGTAGGGACCTTCTACTGTATTTGCAGATCAACCATGTCTTCGATATGCACCCGTCCCAAAATTTCCCGCATCGACCTCTGCGATGACGATGACTCGATCATCTTCATCAACCCAACACTCACAATTAGATATGAGACCGCGTTCAAAACCATGCTTTATCGCTTGGAGCTAAGCCATGGTGCTTACTTCCTTGCAGCCGGCGCCCCTTCTTTCCAAATTGATGCCTCAAAGAAAGCAAAGTTAGCCTCCACCTTCCTCTTCCTTGTGGGCTTTGGAGGTGAGTTTTTTTTTATGATTGGAGGTGTTCTTGCTGCTCTAATGGAGGTACTTCCTGGTTTAGATGGCTCTAGGGTTCTTAGATTTGGAATTTTTGAAGGGAAAAGTGGCTCTAGGTTTGCGAGGAAAAATGTTGTTTTCGGGCTGTTGCAACAACCGGTTTTGTAGCTATGATTTGGACAAGTTCGAATCGTCTCCTAAGTTATTGGTTGTAGAGGAAGTTGTAGCTTGTGTTCTTAAGTTTCATTAGAGTACAATAACACTAAATTCCATTTAGCCAATCAAATGTTATGATCATTTTACTACGGGTGTTCTGAATGTCCATGTGTTGGTAGTTGAAGTGTTGAACTTCTGATTAAAGCTAGGTGCAAGCCAATTTAGAATTTTTATTTGCCTAGAGATAGATGTGGAATTTCCTGTAGATTAAGAAAATGTATTTATTTGCTTGATTTGGGTTCAAGAATCAAAAGTTACGCTATGTTGAAGTGAGCTATCCCAAACTGAAATTTCCAGAAATTTTGAAGTTTGGGGCAGATCGGGATCGATGTTCATTTCAAATCTGGGAATGATGAAGTCATTTCTTATATGAATGGCTATGTAATAATTGTAGATTATCCTCTTGTGGTCATTTAGAGCACAAGAATTTCAAGTTTGGTTTAGCCATTTGGGAGATATGATTATTGTAGTATAGACTGTCCAGAACTAGAGTTAATGCAATTAATCGATGTTCATTTCAAATCTGGGAATGATTAAGGCATCTCCTGCATGAATGGCTATGGAATAATTATAGATTATCCTCTTGTGGTCATTTAAGGACTAATTTCACTAAATTTGAAAAGAGAGTCAAAAGTTATGATTGTTTTAGTGGCCGCTGTCCTGTGTGGCAGTAGTTTGGTTCTAGGGCAAGAATTGAATTTGAATTGGATTAGTGGTGAAATGATTAATTGGTCTCTGGAGGAAGTTTAAAGTGGGGTTAAGCATAGGAGCAAAAGTGATATTGTTATTTATAGTTTGAACCATGATTTCTATTGTTTTGAGATGAATGCACATATGGTTTTACAGGGATTGTGATCTCGGGGGTGGCCGCAACTTCTTGCCACTCCATTCCGAGTGGGTAAAGGCAAGTGTATCAACTAGTGTGATGCTAAAATGTCGCTTTCTTGCTAATCATTATGAATATGTTATGCTAATCATAATGGTATAATTGTGTGTATGTTTATATTTAAGGAGATTGAGATGGTTGTGGTTAATGCATGTTGCATTATATGGGGAAGAGAAATGTTAAATGATTATGAATTTGAAGGTCATATTAATGCTTTTGGTTGATTTGATGATGATTATATTTATGTTCATGTTGATGCAGATATGGATGTTGAAATAGAATGCATTTGTCATTCATTCATTCATGTCAACTGTAATTGTGCATTCATAATAGAAGAGGTGACCCATGCTGATGTGGGCCTCTGTGCTCACACGTAGTGAGTACGAAAGTCCTACTTTGTTGTCCCATCCACGGGGATGGATGGGAGCGAGACAGTAAGAGTAGGACCCTCCATGGGATGGAAGGGAATGAGTGTGACACCTCGGAGTGTCGTATACTTAATTATTGAACATGATAAGGTTAAATACAGTATGAGATGTGGAAATAAGGTTAAAACCATAAGAATTGGAGGTTAATAGCTTTTTCGGGCCGTTTCCGGGCCGTTTTCGGGGTTTTGGGCCTTCCCGGGGGAGTTTTGGGCCTTGGTGGGCTTTGGAGGGATTGAGAGGGACTCTTATTGGACAAGGGCAGGGTGTGGGGGCTGTTAAAAGGGGCTCCCCCTGCCCCCCCTTGCGCCCCCACCTCAGCCCCTTGCGCCCCCTCCACCTCTCCTCCCTCTTCCCCCCCTAAGCCCTAGCCGCCACCCCCTCCCCAAACCGTGCGCCCCCCACCCCTTCCTCCACCTCCACACCACCTCCCCTCCACCCCTTGCTGCCCTAGGGTGGCCTCCCCACCCCTGCACCTCGTGGAGTCATCCCGTGGAGCGAGGAGCGAGGAGCGAGGAGCGAGGAGCGAGGAACGTGGAGCGAGGAGCGATTCGCGAGGGGATTCTTTGGAGATTTGTTCGTCGGCCAAAGGTATGATCTTGGGGATCCTTGGGGATGATCTAGGTTCTGTTTTTAGGGTGTTTATCAAGTTTTTAGATCAATTGGAGGCGCTGGATTGAAGTAATTTGGGTTAGATCTAAACTTGTCCACGTTTCTGTTTTCGGGCAGATTGAGCAGTTGAACTAGGGTTCGAGTTTCCGTCGATTTAGAGTTCGAATCTGACCGTACGGACTTCTAGGAAGTTGTAGATAATTTAATTATCTTTCCGAGTACGTAAAGCACATTAATTTCCGATCAGCCGTTTGAAAGTTATGGCTGTTTTACCGAGCGCCTAAAAATCTGTGACGTAATTGGAACAGATCTCGGTAATCTGTAGATTAAACAACTTTAGAGGCCGAATCAGACTTTCCTTATACCTAGAGAAAGTTGGGAAATTTCCTAGGCTATGCGAGGGTGTACTCTTTTAATTCATTCGGAGTCCCAGAACTCAAGTTATGCCTTTTGCAAGGCTGCTGTCCCGCCGGGACAGAACCTCTGTTTTAGGTTTTGCGAGTAGTTGGCAATGTCGGGTTAGATGGGGGTTTGTGTACTGTTTTGAGGTTATGATTGTGAGTGTGTGATGCCTATGTGCAGGTGGTGTGACCCCGGGAGAGCCCTCTTCTTCCCGCCAATCCGTTGCACGTGGTTGAGGCAAGTGTGTTGTGATGGATAGCGAGTTGTAGGTTGCATGTTGAGATTAGATGGATTTGTTTACATGATATATGTCCACTTGCCATGTGTTAATGAATGATATGATATGATGAGCATGTTTAACATATTATGATGCCGTGTGTTAATATGTGAATTAAATATGATAATTGGCATGGTTGCATGCATGTCATGAGATAGGGCGAGGGCGGTGAGAAAGTCTTAACTAGTCCGGCAAGGTCGGTGAGAAAGTTATGACTAATCCGGAACGCCATTGAGTAAGTCCTATGTCGTGATTCCATCCACGTGGTGTTTGGAAGCGAGTAGGCACCCTCCATCTTCGGGATGGAAGGGAGGAAAGGGTGCACACCGACGGGTGTGTACTTCCCATACCGGTATGAGGTTCCAGAGGGTCAGGAGCATTGCATTACTTCGCATACAAATTGATGATGATATTGATAAGTAATCATGAATGAGATGATATACATGATGGAAGATGTTATTGCCATGTTGTTATGCTTGTTGTCCATTGCAAAGATGCTTGCCGAGTTTTCGAACTCACCCTTGTGTTTTCTTGTTGTTTTAGGTACCATGAGAACGGCATGGGGAAAGGGGATTAGTCACACGCTCACACGTTGCTTCACCTTAATGTTTCCCAAGTCAATTCATTTAGTTTGATAATAAATTGCGTGTGATGGTCTTTAAAATTAAGTCTTAGCTTGGTTAATGAGAGTTCTATTGTTTGTTTGACACTTGGAACCTTAAGAGCTTAATGTTAGTCTCTTATTGTCGTTAAGACTTTATTTATTGCTGTTTTAGATGTTTCTCTTATTGCCATATAATGCTATATTGTTGCTGTTCCTTAAATTCATGATAAAACAAAGGAGGTGCTGCCAAATCTCGGTTTTAGCCTATGCACCTTTGCTGGAATTTTATGTTAAATGTGGTATTTAGTTGTTGTTTAGCTTGTGTTTGGTAGCATTCGGGCATATTAAATGCCGGGGTGTTACAATGAGAGGGTGCACACCGATGGGTGTGCACTCGGCAATACCGGTATGTGCTAAGAAAGGTGCATTTATGAGCATGCATGTTGCATTTCATCACTAATGATAATTATTGTGCTAATTGGAAATATGTGGATTCGGGATTGAGTCATGGACTCCTCCCAAGAGGCTCCAAGAGGTATGTGGGTGAAATAAGCAATGAGGTAAAGGAGGTAAATGGTATTGATATAATTGTTTTATGTACTTGATGATTTGTATAAGAATTATGATTTTTTTTGTTGACTTAAGTGTGTGAATTGGTTATGAAATTATTATTTCATACACTTTGCTGAGTCTTGGACTCATGTTGGTTTTCTTTAATGTTTTAGGTACTCTGAGGATGTCTTGCAGGGATGGGACTTAGCTTCACCTTCACTCACTATCATGCCATGTTCAATTAATTGTTTGGAAGAGTGTTACTCATTGTTATTAAGCATTGGTCCTATTGTGTAAAAGTGTTTTGGTATTTTTGATTATTTGAGATCTTCGTTATGTTAAGATTACTAACTGCTAGAATTATCTTCTAAGTTGTTTTGTTTTGATTCCTAGATGTTTATATTTGTGAATGTTATAATTGTTATCTTTTTGCCTACTGAGTGGATGCCCATTTAGCACGGGAGATCTTGCCATTTTTTTTAGAAATTAGGATAGGTTTTGGTGACACTTAGGGCACGTGTGGTGCCAGGGTGTTACACTAGGGTGTTTCGCTTAATGCTCGTGGGCCAGCTCAGGAGGAGCTTCCAGCTGCACGGTCGGGGGCGGGGGTGCCCGCCGCAAATGAAGATTTAGTTCAGGCTCTGCAGAGGGAGATTCAGGAGCTGCGCCAGGCAGCCAAGGGGCAGCCCCTCGCTGTTGTGCCTCCCCTGCGGTGGCCCCTGTTGTTGCCCCGCTGCACCGGAGCCGAGGATGAGTCTCGGGAGTGGATGTCCCTCCGTCTTGACACTTTCGACGAGCAGCACGCCGATCGATCCGCAGATTGGCTGCGGTACATGGAGAGGCGCTTTGAGGTCCTAGATTTGACCTCGGTTCAGAGGACTCGCTTTGTGGCTTTTCACCTGAAGGGCCAAGCCGATATCTGGTGGGAGGGGTTCTGGCCGCTAGAGCCCCGATCTGGGTCCAAAGGACACAGGAGGACTTTGTGGCTCGCTTAGAGCCAAGTTCCATCAGAGTCTTTCCTTGAGAGGATGGAGCTTACTCGACCACTCTTTCCCAGGAAAGAGGTCGGTGGCAGTATGAGAAGGAGTTCAACAGCGTGGTGCGCCCGTCTGCCATTTGTGGCAAACACGATCGGGAGAAAGCTAGGAGGTTCCGTAGGGGCCTCAACCAGGAGTTCAGAGTTGTCATGGGGCGACTGTCCTCGTGACTTCGCTCGTGGTGGAGCAAGCGAAGGGCATGGAGCTCGAGTTGGAGCTCTCCGGGACAAGCAGAACCCGGAGGTTCAGGGTTCCTGCGGCCCAGCGGGGCCGAAGAGGACCTTTGGTGGAGGAGGTGGGTCCTCTCGACCCACCTTCAAGAAGTTCAAGGGAGGACAGGCTCCTCCTCGGGGCTAAGATGGGGCCGCCTGATCGTCTTTTCGCGAGCGACTGTTCGTCTGTGCCGGGCAGGGCATGAAGTGCTTCAAGTGCGGTGGCGAGCACCGTGCTTTAGAGTGTGGTTGGACCGGAGTTGCAACCAGCGTGGCAAGCCCGGCCATATGGGGCGAATCTGCCGGATGAACCCGGTAGCATCATCAAGTGGGAGACGGTGCCTTCTCCTCCCACTCCGGCGGCGTCTTCAGAGGATCGGTGCACATGATGGCTGCCCTGTTTCTCAGCCACCCTTTGCGTGGGCGCCACCCGGCGCATCGGGTGCCCACAGCCGTCTGCTTCCTCCTCGCTTGCCTCCTCCGCCCCAGCCTTGTTGGGGCATCACCGAGTCGTGGCTCCTTCGTCCCGGCGCCACCAGAGTGTACGCTTTGCCGACCGCCGAGTCACCGGGCATCCAGAGGTGGTTTCTGTACTCTGCTCATGGATTCCGTTGATGCCTTTGTTCTATTTGATTCGGAGCATCCTACTCTTTTGTATCGTCGGAGTTTGCTAGTAGAGCTAAGTTGGGAGTTCAAATGGATTTCTCGAGTCCGTGTTAGTCGATTCTCCTGGGGGTTGATTGCTAGTTCTTTGGTTTGCCCTGGTTGCACCATTGCCATTGATGATGAGGTTTTCTTTGCCAATCTCATGGTGATCCAGCTTGGCTCCTTTTGATGTCATTTTGGGCATGGACTGGCTGCATCGATGCCGTGCTAAGATCTGTTGTTTCGGAAGACAGCTTGCCTTGCAGGCCCGTCCGGGAAGAGTTGACCTTTCAGGTGGTATACCCTCGATTCCGTCTTTGCTTTGACTAGTTTGTTTTCTCGGTCGTTGTTTGAGGCTGTTGGGTTTCCTCATGACTTTGTCTCGAGAAGCCATCTTCCTCGATTCCCATTGAGGAGATTTCTCAGAGTGAAGGAGTTCGTTGATGTGTTCCCTGACGAGTTGCCTGGTCTACCTCCTGTGAGGAATGTGGAGTTTCGTATTGACCTTGTTCCTGGCACTCGACCTATTTCTATCTCTCCATACCGCTTGGCTCGTCCTTTTCAAGACGAGTTGAAGAAGCAGTTGGAGAATCTGTTGGCCAAGGGCTTCATTCGGCGTAGCGTATCGCCATGGGGAGCACCCGTCCTCTTCGTCTCGAAGAAGGATGGGAGTTGGCGTATGTGCATTGATTATCGTGCTCTTAATCAAATAACAGTCAAAAACAAGTATCCTTTGCCTCGCATCGAGGATCTGTTTGACCAACTAAAGGGAGCAAAGGTGTTCTCCAAGATTGATCTTCAGTCGGGGTACAATCAGATCCGTGTGAGGGAGCAGGACATTGAGAAGACTGCTTTCTCCACTAGGTATGGGCATTATGAATTTAAAGTTATGTCTTTTGGACTAACTAATGCCCCTGCTGTCTTTATGGAGGCGATGAACAGTATGCTACACAAGTACCTTGATGAGTTTGTAGTAGTGTTCATCGATGACATTCTGATTTACTCTAAATCAGAAGAGGAGCATGAGCGGCACTTGAGGCTTGTCGAGTACCTTGAGGAGAATCAGTTCTTTGCTAAGCTGAAAAAGTGCGAGTTCGGATTTCGTAAGTGGGTTTTCTTGGCCACATCATCAATCCAGAGGGCATATCTGTAGATCCGAGCAAAGTCTCAGCAGTTTTGGATTGGAAGAGGCCTTCCAATGTCAAAGAGGTGCGTAGTTTCCTTGGGTTGGCTGGCTACTATCGGCGTTTTGTGCAGGATTTCTCTATCATTGCCAAGCCACTTTCACGGTGACTCACAAAGGGATGAAGTTCCAAAGGATGGGCAGAGTGTGAGCACAGCTTTTCTGCACTTTGAAGGAGAAGTTAGTGATCGCCTCGTTTCTTACCCTTCCCGAGCCGGGGAAGCGCTTCACTGCTTATTCCGATGCTTCTGGTTGGGACTTGGTTGTGTGCTCATGCAAGACGGCAAGGTGATTGCTTATGCTTCGAGGCGGCTGAAAAAGCATGAGCGTAACTATCCCACCCATGATCTTGAGCTAGCCGCCGTGGTGTTTGCATTGAAGATATGGAGGCATTACCTGTACGGCGAGTCTTGTGATATTTTCACTGATCACAAGAGCCTCAAGTACATCTTTACTCAGAAAGATTTGAACTTGAGGCAGAGGAGGTGGCTAGAGTTGATAAAGGATTATGACCTCACTATCCAGTATCATCCGGGGAAGGCAAATGTGGTGGCCGATGCTCTTAGTCGCAAGACAATGCCCCCTGTTGTTGATTGTCTTGTTGCTGATTTTGAGCGTTTGGGAGTCTCCTATTGCTTTGCGGGGACCGTGCAGGCTGAAACTCAAATGATTCTTGAGTCAGCGATTCCTGAGCTGCAGCGAGAGGCACAAAGAAGATGATTGTTTGCTCCAGCAAGTGAGGAAACGCCTTGAGGAAGGCAAGTCTGGAGACTTTACTATTGATGATGCGGGAGCTTTGAGGTTTCAGGGCCGTCTGTGTGTACCCCAGAAATCTCAAGTGAAAGAAGACATCCTGAAAGAAGCTCATCGCACTCGCATACGGTCCATCCTGGGGAGACCAAGATGTACAGGGACTTGAAGAAGAATTTCTGGTGGAAAAGGATGAGAGTGGATATTGCCAAGTATGTGGCGTCTTGTGGGATTTGCCAGAAGATCAAAGCTGAGCATAAGCGTCCTGTTGGCTTGTTGAAGCCTTTGGAGATTCCTGTGTGGCCATGGGATGACATCTCCATGGATTTTGTGGTTGGCTTACCTCGTACTCCACGAGGGAAGGATGCTGTTTGGGTTGTGGTGGACCGTCTCAGCAAGTCTGCGCATTTCATTCCCATTCGCACGACTAATTCAGCGAGCGAGTTGGCTCCCATCTATGTGCGGGAGATTGTGAGATTGCATGGTGTACCCAAGACCATTATCTCTGATCGGGATGCGAAGTTCGTCTCCAAGTTCTGGGAGTTTGCAGAGTGATTTGGGTGCAGCGGCTTCGCCTTAGTACCGCTTTTCACCCTCAGACAGATGGGCGTCTGAGCGTACCATCCAAACTTTGGAGGACATGCTCAGGGCCTGTGTGATGGCTTGGAAGGGTAGCTGGAAGACCATTTGCCCCTTGCAGAGTTTGCTTACAATAACAGCTATCATTCCAAAGATCCTGGTCTGCTTCCTTATGAGGTGTCAGTATGGCGGAAGTGCAGATCGCCACTTTGTTGGGATGCTTGTGGCGAGAGAGCTATTCTTGGACCGGATTGGGTGCAGCAGATCGTTGATCGTGGTGTCGGAGGTTCGGCGAGAACCTTATCGCAGCACTGAAGCGCATGCAAAAGCTATGCTGATGTGAGGCGGCGAGACTTGGAGTTTGAGGTGGGTGATAGCGTACTCTTGCGAGTATCTCCCACCAAGGGTGTGGTGCATTTTGGCACGAAAGGAAAGCTCAGTCCAAGGTATGTTGGGCCTTTTCCTATCCTCGCCCGAGTTGGCAGGTTGGCCTATCGCCTAGAGCTACCGGAATCCATGCAAGGTGTGCATAATGTGTTCCATGTCTCGATGTTGAGGAAATACTTGCATGATCCGGAGATGGTGGTTCCGTTGGAACCATTAGTGCTTCAGCAGGACCTCACCTTCGAGTCCCGTCCTGTGGAAATTCTGGGGACTTCAGAGCGAGTGATGAAGAACAGGACGCTTAAGTTTGTCAAGGTCCTGTGGTCACATCAGACCGAGAGAGAAGCGACTTGGGAGCTGGAATCTCGCATGCGCGAGAAGTATCCCGAACTTTTCACCTCAGGTGTGTGATGTGAAAACCTAGCTGTCTTTGGTTTTGCTGGGTTTCGTGTTGGTGCGTTTAGATTCGAGGTCGAATCCTGTTGAAGGGGGGAAGAATGTGACACCTCGGAGTGTCGTATCCTTAATTATTGAACATGATAAGGTTAAATACAGTATGAGATGTGGAAATAAGGTTAAAACCATAAGAATTGGAGGTTAATAGCTTTTTCGGGCCGTTTTCGGGCCGTTTTCGGGGTTTTGGGCCTTCCCGGGGGAGTTTTGGGCCTTGGTGGGCTTTGGAGGGATTGAGAGGGACTCTTATTGGACAAGGGCAGGTTGTGGGGGCTGTTAAAAGGGGCTCCCCCTGCCCCCCCTTGCGCCCCCACCTCAGCCCCTTGCGCCCCCTCCACCTCTCCTCCCTCTTCCCCCCCTAAGCCCTAGCTGCCACCCCCTCCCCAAACCGTGCGCCCCCCACCACTTCCTCCACCTCCACACCACCTCCCCTCCACCCCTTGCTGCCGTAGGGTGGCCTCCCCACCCCTGCACCTCGTGGAGTCATGGAGCGAGGAGCGAGGAGCGAGGAACGTGGAGCGAGGAGCGATTCGCGAGGGGATTCCTTGGAGATTTGTTCGTCGGCCAAAGGTATGATCTTGGGGATCCTTGGGGATGATCTAGGTTCTGTTGTTAGGGTGTTTATCAAGTTTTTAGATCAATTGGAGGCGCTGGATTGAAGTAATTTGGGTTAGATCTAAACTTGTCCACGTTTCTATTTTCGGGCAGATTGAGCAGTCGAACTAGGGTTCGAGTTTCCGTCGATTTAGAATTCGAATCTGACCGTACGGACTTCTAGGAAGTTGTAGATAATTTAATTATCTTTCGGTGGACGTAAAGCACGTTAATTTCCGATCAGCCGTTTGAAAGTTATGGCTGTTTTACCGAGCGCCTAAAAATCTGTGACGTAATTGGAACAGATCTCGGTAATCTGTAGATTAAACAACTTTAGATGCCGAATCAGACTTTCCTTATACCTAGAGAAAGTTGGGAAATTTCCTAGGCTACGCGAGGGTATACTCGTTTAATTCATTCGGAGTCCCAGAACTCAAGTTATGCCTTTTGCAATGCTGCTGTCCCGCCGGGACAGAACCTCTGTTTTAGGTTTTGCGAGTAGTTGGCAATGTCGGGTTAGATGGGGGTTTGTGTACTGTTTTGAGGTTATGATTGTGAGTGTGTGATGCCTATGTGCAGGTGGTGTGACCCCGGGAGAGCCCTCTTCTTCCCGCCAATCTGTTGCACGTGGTTGAGGCAAGTGTGTTGTGATGGATAGCGAGTTGTAGGTTGCATGTTGAGATTAGATGGATTTGTTTACATGATATATGTCCACTTGCCATGTGTTAATGAATGATATGATATGATGAGCATGTTTAACATATTATGATGCCGTGTGTTAATATGTGAATTAAATATGATAATTGGCATGGTTGCATGCATGTCATGAGATAGGGCGAGGGCGGTGAGAAAGTCTTAACTAGTCCGGCAAGGTCGGTGAAAGTTATGACTAATCCGAACGCCATTGAGTAAGTCCTATGTCGTGATTCCATCCACGTGGTGTTTGGAAGCGAGTAGGCACCCTCCATCTTCGGGATGGAAGGGAGGAAAGGGTGCACACCGACGGGTGTGTACTTCCCATACCGGTATGAGGTTCCAGAGGGTCAGAAGCATTGCATTACTTCGCATACAAATTGATGATGATATTGATAAGTAATCATGAATGAGATGATATACATGATGGAAGATGTTATTGCCATGTTGTTATGCTTGTTGTCCATTGCAGTATGCTTGCTGAGTTTTCGAACTCACCCTTGTGTTTTCTTGTTGTTTTAGGTACCATGAGAACGGCATGGGGGAAAGGGGATTAGTCACACGCTCACACGTTGCTTCACCTTAATGTTTCCCCAAGTCAATTCATTTAGTTTGATAATAAATTGCGTGTGATGGTCTTTAAAATTAAGTCTTAGCTTGGTTAATGAGAGTTCTATTGTTTGTTTGACACTTGGAACCTTAAGAGCTTAATGTTAGTCTCTTATTGTCGTTAAGACTTTATTTATTGCTGTTTTAGATGTTTCTCTTATTGCCATATAATGCTATATTGTTGCTGTTCCTTAAATTCATGATAAAACAAAGGAGGTGCTGCCGAAATCTCGGTTTTTAGCCTATGCACCTTTGCTGGAATTTTATGTTAAATGTGGTATTTAGTTGTTGTTTAGCTTGTGTTTGGTAGCATTCGGGCATATTAAATGCCGGGGTGTTACAATGAGAGGGTGCACACCGATGGGTGTGCACTCGGCAATACCGGTATGTGCTAAGAAAGGTGCATTTATGAGCATGCATGTTGCATTTCATCACTAATGATAATTATTGTGCTAATTGGAAATATGTGGATTCGGGATTGAGTCATGGACTCCTCCCAAGAGGCTCCAAGAGGTATGTGGGTGAAATAAGCAATGAGGTAAAGGAGGTAAATGGTATTGATATAATTGTTTTATGTACTTGATGATTTGTATAAGAATTATGATTTTTTTTGTTGACTTAAGTGTGTGAATTGGTTATGAAATTATTATTTCATACACTTTGCTGAGTCTTGGACTCATGTTGGTTTTCTTTAATGTTTTAGGTACTCTGAGGATGTCTTGCAGGGATGGGCCTTAGCTTCACCTTCACTCACTATCATGCCATGTTCAATTAATTGTTTGGAAGAGAGTTACTCATTGTTATTAAGCATTGGTCCTATTGTGTAAAAGTGTTTTGGTATTTTTGATTATTTGAGATCTTCGTTATGTTAAGATTACTAACTGCTAGAATTATCTTCTAAGTTGTTTTGTTTTGATTCCTAGATGTTTATATTTGTGAATGTTATAATTGTTATCTTTTTGCCTACTGAGTGGATGCCCATTTAGCACGGGAGATCTTGCCAATTTTTTTAGAAATTAGGATAGGTTTTGGTGACACTTAGGGCACGTGTGGTGCCAGGGTGTTACACTAGGGTGTTTTGATGCTTTTAGATCAAGAGGTGGTACTGTGATTGGGTAGATTGGATGAAAACTAGAGATTTCATAGTTCTCTGTTTCGGGCAGATTGGGCACACGACCTAGGGTTTGAGTTTTCGCAGTTTTAGATTCTGAATTTGGTCGACCACCTGTTGAGAAAGTTGTAGATAACTTCAATAACATTAATTAGACACCAAGAATGTCCAATTACGCCCAGCCATTTGAAAGTTATGATCATTTTACCGAACATGTTCAAATATATGAAGTAATTGGGACAGAACGTAATGTTTTGTAGATTAGAAAATTTTAGAGGCCGAATCAGCTTTTCCCAATACCTAGAGAAAGCTAGGAAATTTCCTAAGATTCGTGATGATGTACTCGTTTACTTAATTTGGAGAACTAGAACTCAAGTTATGCTAGTTGGAAGCCTACTGTCCCGGTGGATAGATTCTCTGTTTTTCGGCATTGGGAGTAGTTCGCGAAGTCGGGGTAGATGAGCGATGGTGTACTATTTTGTGGACACGTTTTGAGTGTGTGGTATCTATGTGCAGGTGGTGTGACCCCGGGAGTGCCCTCTTCCTCTCGCCAATCCGTCGCCCGCGGTTAAGGCAAGTGTATTGGAATGGGTAGTGTGTTGTATGTTGCTTGTCTTGATTAGATGCAAATTGTTTTCATGATATGCTATCTTTCCATGATTAGTGTTTGCCCATGATATGGTGAAAATGGTATGTTATGATGCTATGCAATGATTAATTGTTTATGTTTATGGCATATGTTGCATACGTGGCATGAAAACTGGCCCGATCGGTGAGAACGTCATAACTAGTCCGGTAAGGTCGGTGAGAAAGTTATGACTAATCCGGTGAGCCATTTAGTAAGACCTACCTCGTGATTCCATCCACGTGGTGAGTCTAAGCGAGGATTAGGCACCCTCCATCTACGGGATGGATGGGGAAAGAGGGTGCACACCGACGGGTGTGCACTCGTCAATACCGGTATGTGCTTCGAGGAGACATGTGCATTGCATTGCATTGCATACATGATGTTTACAATTAAATGTGTACAATGAGATTGAGACATGGTTATGATGTCGTATATGAAACATGGTTTAGGTTATACTTAAAATTTTGCCATAGGATAGCAACATTAAAACTTGCATAATTGGAATGATTAATTTTAAAATTTGACACACTTGGTTGCACAATAGGATGGGGATTTGGTTCATCATTGCATCGCGTTTAATTATTTGATGGAGACTATGTATCTGATGATGTTTGATCTTTGCTTTTGTTTACATTGATGATGTGCTTATGATTATGTGATTGTATGGTTGTCTGACTATAGCAGCCATGCCGAGGGGTAGAGGTCGTGGTCGCCGTGGCCATGGAGGCCAGGGGCGAGGTTCTCAGGGAGTTGTTGAGTATGTAGCTGAGGGGAGCTCTTCGCTCAATGCTCATGAGCTAGCGTAGGGGGAGATCTCAGCAGCACAATCGGGGGCTGAGGTACCCGCCGCCACTGCGGACTTGGTTCAGGCTCTGCAGAGGGAGGTTCAGGAGCTGCACCAACAGTTGCTGGCAGCCCTTGCTATTGTGCCTCCCCCTGCAGCGGCCCCAGTTGTTGCCCCCGCTGTGCTGGAGCCGAGGATGAGTCTCCGAGAGTGGATGTCCCTCCGTCTGGACACTTTTGATGGAGCGGGCACGCCGGTCCTATCCGCAGATTGGTTGCGGTACATGGAGTGGCAGTTTGAGGTTCTGGAGTTGACCTTGGTCCAGAGAGCTCGCTTTGTGGCCTTTCAGCTGAAGGGCCAAGCGGACATCTGGTGGGAGGGGGTTATTGCTGCTAGAGCCCCCGCTCTTGGACCGGTCACCTGGGAGGACTTTGTGGCTCGCTTCCGAGCCAAGTTCTACCCAGAGTCTTTCCTTGAGAGGATGGAGCATACTCTGATGACTCTTTCCCAGGGAAACAAGTCGGTGGCAGAGTATGAGGTAGAGTTCAATAATGTGGTGTGCTTCGTGCTGGCTGTGGTAGCCGATGACAGGGAGAAGGCGAGGAGGTTCCGTAGGGGCCTCAACCAGGAGTTCAGAGTTGTCATGGGGGTGACTATCGCTCGTGACTTCTGCTCCGTGGTGGAGCAGGCGAAGGGCATTGTAACACCCCAATTTTTGCTTTTCAAGAATTTAAATAAGATTTGGCACTTTGGTGAATTTTTGGAATTTTCTGGAATTTATTGGATTTATTTGGAATTAATTTGAATTTATTCCCTTTTGAAATAATTAAAGAATTTAATTTTGCAAATAAAATTTTGTTGGAAATATTTTATTTGAGTCCAAAATGTTCCAAAATATTTTCTAGAATTTTTCTGGAATTTTTCTAAGTGTTTTGCTATTTTTAATGAATTAAATAAATTTCTGGGAATTAATTGGATTATTTAATCGCTGGAAAAACCTAACCGGTTTCATCGTTTCATCCGATCGACCCGAGTCCGAAGTCAGACTTCGTGTCCGACCCGACCGATCGCGCCAAATTGCTCCGGTCGAACCAAGTCGCCAAGCCCTAACGCGCGTGACCGTTGGATCGAGATCCAACGGCCACGTCGCCCGAACCCGAGCCCGACCGAGCCAGCCAGATCGCCCGAGCCAGACTCGAGCCCAAACCCCCGTACCGTTGGATCTTGATCCAACGGCTCACGTTGAGCCACGTCACCCAATCCGAATCCATTTCGGATTCCGCTGCCGCAGCCGTGTGGGCCTCGGTTTCCGCGAGTTTCACGGACGTTGAGGGGCCTATTTAATGCGCCGCCGCCGCCATCGTGTTCTCTGTTTCCTTGCGCACCCATAGCCCTAGACAACGTTGCCTGAGCCATCGCCGTTTGGCCGCGCGAGCTCGCCGTAGTTGGTCTAGCGCCCCGCTGCGGTTATTCGCCGTTTCCGCAGCCGTCCGCCGTCCTCTACCGCCGTTGAGCTCAGATCCGGAACCGCAAGGAAAAGCCACGCCGGGGGGGACCTTTCACTTCGCCGGAATCGCGCCCAAGCGCCGTTGCCGTGGTCGCCGTCCTCGTCTCCGGTGAGCCAGCTCCGCCGCGCGCCATCGCCGTCGTTCGAGCTCCACCAACCGTCCGATCAAGATCCAAGGGCCCAGATTCGTCCACGTCACCCCGGTGAGATCCCACGTGTTACTTTTTAGATCTATTTCCAACCGTTGGATCTAGATCCAACGGTTTAGATTGTGCCACGTAGCCGTAACTGCACCGTGCTTGGTTAGATGTCAACCGTTATATCTAGATCGAACGGCTAGGGTTAGCCACGTTGTAAACTCTAGATTCGATCTTGACCATCCGATCAAGATCGAACGGTCTAGATCAGCCGAGTAGTTTCCTATTGCATTAAGCTAGATCCGATCTGGGCCGTTGATTTTCAAATCAACGGCCGAGATCATGCCACGTGCTCAAAACTTGGACCGCCGCGGTCAACCCAGTCAGCCGCGGTCGCCGCTGACGTCAACCATGATGTCACGCGGGGCCCGCATGTCAGCGACCGTGCCAAACCGCACCATGACATCACACTGACGTCACGGTGGGGCCCGCGTGTCAGCCCACTCGGCTGAACCGTGTGTTGACGTCATGCTGACGTCACCAGAGGGGCCCCCATGTCAGAGACACGAGCCATGGACCGGGTCCATGGTGGACCGAGCCAAACCGTGCGCCGAGTCCATGGACCCAAGGCGACGTGGCGGCCTCTGATTGGTCCACGTGTCATGCTGACACAATAAATTAATTTCCGAAAAAGAAAATGATTTATTAATTCGAATTATTGATTTCAAAAATGGATTCAAACTTCAAACACTTATAACTTTTGTGTTTCAACTCCGATTTGAGTGATTCAAATTTCTAAATTTGCATAAAAATGAGACCTAATCAAATATGAATTTTAATTAAATTTTGATTATGAATATTTCTCTGTTTATATTTAATTAATGTCTTCTTTAAACTTTAAACGGTTATAACTTTTGCATTTAAACTACGAATTTGACGATTCCATTTTCTAAAAATTCATAAAATTATGCTCTCTCTGTTTATGAACTTTATTTGGATGTTTGGACACTTTTTGTTTACTGTTTATTTATTTATTGCTATTTGCACGCGTTACGAGTAGACGTTGAAGTACCCGAAGGCTTCGAAGGGGAGGTGTTGTCGAGAGCCATCTCAGGACCAAGATCAAGTACTCTTTGAAGGCAAGTTATGCTTTGATCATATTGATCCCATTTTTGAAATTAATTTGATTTAAATTATTGCATGCTGTCGGGACCCGAATCTGCAAATCCGGACCCTCTGTGTATTCAAAGACTAGTCCAGGAATGCGCTTAGTGCACACTGATCTTAACATCGGTAAATATCACAATCACACCACTCGATACTGAATAAAGTACTTTAATTAAATAGTCAATCGGTTACTTGACCTTATGGTCAAGTTACAAATATCGCCTCGCAGGCTAAACTTATTAAGAGAGAAATAGTAGCAGCGGAAAAATAAGATAACTCGTGGCGCCATCCAAGATACCACAGTGCAACCGGTGGGCTCGCCTCCTAAGTAGACGGTTCCTCTTGGAGCTCCTCCTCCAAAGCCGGTGTAGTCTCCTCTTCAACCGGTGTTGTATCTTGTGGCAAGGGTGAGTACTTGGTACTCGGCAAGTCATGCACAGAATGCACTAATATACTACATGCATGGCTTAATACAAAGGAGTGGCTCAGGGTATTTTTGCAGTAAACAGCATTTAACAAGTATCATAAGTAGATTCGAAAGCAGTAGTAACAAGTAAAGCATAGATAACTTTTCAAGGAGTTTAATAAACATCTTTCCCATCCTAGTCCACATTTCCATTAACGTCATTCGTAAACCAAACCCAACCTTTCAAGTCCAAGTTATTCTTTTGAGAAAATCTAACCCTTGACTGTAATTCCCGAGCGATGTCCATTACCGCGGACACGGCTATTCGAATAGATTCTACACTCTGCAGAGGTTATGCACTTTACCCACAAGGTACAGTCAAACACCACAAAGGCGAAGTTCGTGAATAAAGTCTTTCGGAAACTTCTAACAATACAAGTGGTCCTCCCCGGTTATTGCACACTAACCCTTCCCTTAGCTAAGGCGAAGTTTAGGCCAATCAACCATTAGATGGGTACCATTAGACCAGGGCAAGACTACCCGAAGAACCAAAACATCATTCCCAATGCCACAACTGGCCCACCTGATCATTCTTGCCACATGCCCCGGCCGAAAACTATTTATCGAAACCCCAGTTGATTACCATGCACCACGTGCCATCAACATCACATGATACTTTTCCAAAACAGGTTCAATATATCATTAAGTCAATATTAACATTTGATCGTCCAAAATCATGTCATGAGCACGTAGCAGGTCTAAGCAGTAAACTACAACGGTCTAAAATCCCATGTTGGCAATTTATTAATGTCCAACTAGTAACCCACAACTAGGGTGACAAGGGGTCATGGCACATACTTAAGTAATCAAGGTGTCATACAACAATTTGGCATTTATCTAATTCCCCATACTTAAATAAAGTATTTTCTAATTGAACTAGCATGCAATAGATTAAATCAAAATAGGTTTCAAAATAGGATCAACATGGTCAAAGCACAACTTGCCTTCAAAAAGTACTAGTTCTTGGTCTTGAGTTGGATCCTGAGTCAACACCTCTCCTTCGAATCCTTCCGGCACTTCAACGTCTACTCGTAAAGCGTGCAAATAGCAATACCCAAATAAACAATAGGCAAAAATTGTCCAAATATCCAAATAAAGTCCATAAACAGAGAGAACATAATTTTATGAATTTTTAGGAACTAGAATCGTTCAAATCGGAGTTAAAATGCAAAAGTTATGATTATTTAAAGTTTAAATAATGAATTAAATAATTTTACAGAGAAAAATTTTAGTCCAAAAATTAAATAAAATTCATATTTAGGTAGACCTAAATTTTATACAAATTTAGAAATTTGAATCACTCAAATCGGAGTTGAAACGCAAAAGTTATAAGCGTTTGAAGTTTGAAACAAAATCTGAAATCATTATTTCGAATTAATAAATCATTTTCTTTTTCGAAAATTAATTATTGCGTCAACGAGGACACGTGGCAGTCTCTGATTGGTCTGCTGACGTCAGCCGGTCCAGGGACTTGGTCCACGCTCTGCTCGGGTCTACCGTGGACTCGGCCCACGGCTCCATGTGTCGTGGTGGGTCCACTCGGGTGCGTCGCTGGCGTCGGCGAGCTTCGGCGCGGCACAAGTGGGACCCACTGGTGACATCATTGGCGTCACGCCACGGTGACGGGGCAGCCGCTGACATGCGGGCCCGCCATGACGTCAACGTGACGTCATGGTGCAGGGTGGCTGGGCCGCTGACATGCGGGCCCCGCGTGTCAGCGTCACACGCACACGCGCGTGGACGGCGCTGACCGCGGCGGTCAGCCTTCCCGGACGCGTGGCGCAATCTCGGCCGTTGATTTGAAAATCAACGGCCCAGATTAGATCTGGCTCTCACGCGTTTGGGTCAACGCGTTTGATCTGGAAACGGTCGAGATTGGATCTGGGATTTTGGACGGAATCTCACCGTGAGATGACGTGGCGCAATCTTGGACGTTCGATCTGGATCGGACGGCTGAGAGAGCTCGAAGTCCGGCGATGGCTCACAGCGGCGCTGGCTTGCCGGGGTTGGGGACGACGACCACGGCAACGGCGCTTCGGGCGTGCTCCGGCGATGTGACAGGTCTCCTCCGACGCGGCTTGACCTCCCGGTTCTGGATCTGACCTCAACGGCGGCGGAGGACGACGGAGATGGCGGCAATCGGCGAAGAACTACGGCGGAACGCTACGGCAACTACGGCGAGCGATTGCGGCTAGACGGCGGCGGATCCGGCGACGTTGTCTAGGGCTACGGGTGCGCAATGAAGCGGGCTTCACGATGGCGGCGACGGCGCAATAAATAGGGGCCTCGGCTTCCGTGTATCGCGTGGAGACAAAGGTCGACACGGCCAAGGCGGGCGGCGAGTCCGACGACGACCGGATTGGGTGACGCGGCGCTACAAGACACCGTTGGATCGAGATCCAACAAAGGCGTGGGTTTGGGTTCGGTCGGACTCGGCGAGCCGGGCCGGTCGGGCTGGTCGTCCTGATGTGGCTCAATCGTGGCCGTTGGATCTTGATCCAACGGCCACACTGTTTGGGTTCGGCCGAGCGGGTTAATTTGGACCAAGCTGGCGCGAGTCGGACTCGAGTCCGACTCGGACTCGGTCGGTCGGATGAACAAGAAACCCACTCGCATTTAAATAATCCAATTAAATTCTAAATTCAATTAAATCATTAAAAATAGCAAAAGACTCAGAAAAATTCCAGAAAAATTCTGGAAAATATTTTAGGGTATTTGGGACTCAAATAAAATATTTCCAACAAAATTTTATTTGCAAAGTTTAATTCTTTAATTATTTTAAAATGGAACAAATTCAAATAAATTCCAAATAAATCCAAATAAATTCCAGAAAATTCCAAAATTTCACCAAGGTACCAAATCACACATGAATTTAAGAAAAGCAAAATTTTGGGGTGTTACAAACCTCCCCCCTTAATAGAATCTCGTCCCCGAGATTCAGGGCTAACTAAGGAATAGGTTTGGAAACTCTTTCTTCAAATCCTCTTCGCACTCCAAAGTTGCTTCACTCTCCGCGTGGTTGCTCCACTGAACTCTACAGAAACGGGTTGACTTGTTCCTCGTTTCTCGATCCATGGTATCAAGAATCTTCACGGGATGCTCCTTGTAAGTCAAATCTTCTTGCAACTCAATTGACTCTAACGGTGTCTGTTCCTCAGGTACTCGGAGAAACTTCTTCAACTGGGACACGTGGAACACGTCATGTACTCACGATCACTTGTGTGGCAACTCCGGTGGTAAGCAACTTCGCCTCTGCGGCTCAAAATCTTAAATGGTCCAACATAACGGGTGCAAGTTTCCCTTTAGCATGGAACCTCTTAACTCCCACGAGGCGTAACTCGAGGTATACAAAGTTTTACGGTTCAAAACTCAAGTCCGGTGACGATTGTCAAGATAACTCTTAAGTCGTGATTGGGCTATCTTCAACCTTTCCCTAATCATGGCAATCTGCTCTTGACTTCTTGAAGAATATCAGGCCGAAGACACGGCGCTACTTTGTCTCATTCGATTCAATGGCGTCCGACGATTGTAACACCCTACAAATCTAAACTGTCATACAAGAAAATTTCGACAGCATCTCCCCTAAAATTAGGACAAAACGGAAGCGACAACAATATTCATAATAAACATTAAAAACAGGAATAACATAAAAGCATCAATACTAGAGATAACAAGTCTAAATCAACCAGAAAACAAACATAAACGTAAAACAGCTCCAAAGAGGACATCAACAGGTCTATAATTAATAAAATTTCAGCAAGCTAATGAATTATTAAATGCACTAGTCCATGTGATTCGTGATGACCCCGGAGGGTTGATTGTGCTACTAAGCCCACCCTTCAAACTTACGACTCGCGAGAACTACCTGAAAACAACAAAATAACAAGGGGTGAGATTGGGTAATCTTAGCAAAGCGGAACAACTTCTAACAAATAACACAGCCACGATAAAACTAGCATACCAAATTCCTCATGTCCAATACCACATTACAGAGTCCACACAACCTCAGTAGAATGCATATGATTGTGCACATGCTTATGCCATGATCCTCCTCACCGTGCCCTTTCTCAGGAACACACGGTGTTGTAGACGGTCTTGATCGCGCCGCAAGGCGTCGACAAACTTCCAATGCATGATTATGCAGTTAATGCTTCATGCATAAATACATTCATAACTTCCCACTCTGAATCCACATGCTTGCATACCATCAAATAACATGGATAAAATGCGAACATCATTGAGATAGAATACCTCAACAATTCATCTTGCAAACAACATCTTTCTTCATTCTTACTCATGATTCAAAAGCCAAACAACCACATCACAATGCAGGATAGGATATTGCAATCTCATAAACAAGTAGTTAAACCATGTAGGTGTGCTGCAATTAAGGTTTATATTGAAGACGAAACAAATAGCGGGTTATAGTTTAGCAAGACCGCTACTTCCACTTGCCTTTACCGACGTGGATGACGAATCTAGTTGCGTCCAGAAGGGGCACCACCTGAACAAGCATACTTTCAGTATATAAAAACACCACAATTGATCACACAATTCAAACACGCGTTTCCTACAACCCGTTCCCCTTTTAAACACCGAAAACCCCGATCTGTCCGGATCGAACAGCAGCAACCTCTCTTCCCAATTTCGTATCTTTTTTTCTACTATTCATAAAAATACAGAAAAATTACAGCAGCTAGATATTGACGAGATCTACAACTTTCATGAAGATCAAAAATTTAAATTCCACTGTTAAATATGCCTAAACAACTGCCCAACACAGTGGACGAAATCTGTTTCCAGATTCTGTTCGTTATCTTCCAACAGAGATAAATCTCAGTCAGACGGCCCAAAAATTCTGAAAAAAATACAGAAGGTAGGTCTTGACGTTATCTACAACTTTATAGTTATAGGTTTTTGCAGGAAAAATCATCTATGCCATTTAAACCGCGAAACAATCCGTGCTGCACAATCTTCCCTTCCAAAAACAGCACCACGTGAACATCTAACCTTCCCCCCCATCAAGATCCAACCAAACCACTCACCACCAGATCTAATACACTCCTAATACCTAGGTAGAACAGGGGTAAAAGATTGGGAATTTTACCTTGAGTTCCCCCTTGCGAAGCCACGAAGAACGCGCAACGATCTCCGTAACGGAAATCTGTTCGTCCTCCTCGCCTCCACGAATCCTCTTCTCGTTTTCTCCTTCGCGTTTCGCGGTGGATCTTGGGCCACCACGCAAGAGGAGGAAGAGGTGGAGTGGGGGCTGCTAGGGGGAGAGGGGGAGGCGCCCTAGGGCTTGGGGTGGGGGAGGTGGACCAGCCCACTTAGGGCGTGGGGAGGGGGAGGTGGGAGAAGAATTCCCGGCCCAGGCCCAAGTTTTCCTCGGCCCACTGTTTCTAGCCCGTAAACTCCAAATTTAATATTAATACGCCGCATAAACGTCAATTAATTAATTCCCCAACAATTTCCCTCATTCTTTCCGAAACAACAGAGAAAGAAAAACCCTAGGATCGCTCTAAAGTTCTAGGGCATCACATTCTCCCCTCCTTAAAAGGATTCGTCCCCGAATCTTCTTCTTTTAGCTACAGACCTAAAAGGAAAAGGAAGGCAAAAGGTAAACCACGACTTACCCCCAGCGTCATCAAATAGCGTAGGGTACTTCTTCCGCATCTGGTCTTCAGGTTCCCAAGTTGCCTCCCGCTCAGACTGATTGGTCCACAAATCTTTCATTGGACTCTAACACGAACTATTCCCCTATTAAATAAAGGACAGCTATTAGGTGAATCTGGTATCGATCTGGAATCTCAACTCCCACTTCTCTCTTCAACCCGATCGCGAAACTCCGCATTCCAATCTCAACTCCTCTACCACAGTTCGTCAGATTCGACGACGCGAACCATGTGAGACACAACGCTCTAGGTAAGTCTCTAAATCAACCCAAACACAAACTCCTATCTCCTACAAGTGATTGATCTTTTACAAAAAGAACCAATATCCACACTTACCAATGACAGAGATAGCCTACTTTACAACCAGGGTCCGTAAATCCGCAGAAACAATAACAACCGAACACAATCACTACGGTTGACACAAACTCGCTCGAACCCAGCGACAAAAAGTTCCAAAAATTAATGTAATTACCTGCAACTTCCAAGTTGTCCACTACTAAATTAAGCAACCCCACCGAGGAACACATCAATGAAAACAATTCTCCAAAAAGGTTTGAATTGAGTCATACACAACCTTCCTTTACTCTTCACTTTTAAACTACTTACGATCAGCGACCCACACTAGTTTTCCCTTGTAAGAAGGTTTCGCCTACACATTCTTCCACCCAAGGACCAGGGCAAGGAGTACAATCCTTGAATATACTCAACCATAACATAAACATTCATTTTCTTACCCCCAAGCTTGAACGTAAAAGAAATCTTAATTCTCACTAACACCACGAACGACAATCACCACCTTTAAACCAAAAGGCTGAAATTCACATACACGGGAACTCAACTTGGAATAGGAACTCCATAGAACCAAAAACACCAAAAAAAATTTTCTTCGGGGAGAAGCTCTATTCAAAAGAGAAACATCGTGAATGTCTTCTGCAAATGCATTTCACTTTTACCAAAACAAATCATCTCACTTTTATCCAAGGCCAAGCAATTCAGAAAAAAGAAACCGATCAAGGAATTAAATGCTTCCACACAACCACCATCTCTTTTTCCTTAAAAGGAACCAAACTCACTTCCCAACAGAAAAAATGTTTTAACCACAAATATCATTCATGTCACAACCAGAAGAATCGTCTCTTAAACGAAAACCGGCCAAACACCTCACACCACAACACAACTCTAGCCCAAAATAGAAATGCAAATATTTCAGATCATGAAGTTCCAAAACTTACATTGGATTAGCTACTTCTTTTAATCAACAATGCAACCGATAACTCGACCTTGAAAACTACGGACACAGTCAAAGCATACATCCTTGAGCATAAATTTCGCATTCATAACTTAAGCTAGTTTTCTTATAAAAGACGAATGAATGACGATATTTAATAGAATAACATTCCAAAATCTCCACAAATTACTTCAAGGTTAATCATTCTTTTTCCTTGTTTTAAGCCTCAAATTAACCCACATTTGTCGAATCATTCTAAGTTTAGGGAAACTTCAAACACAAAGACAAAGAATACTTTGACCGAAAGTATTCAACCCAAATATCAAACAGACAAACCAATCCATATGAATTTTTTTAATCATAAGTTCAGCATAACTCCCGCCATCTACAGATTCCACTACCCTTACCATTTAGATTTCAATATTCCCTATTTACTCATTGAGAAGGCCCATCAGATTTAACAACAACTACACAACAAATTCTTACTCTTATTACCTTATCCACAATTATAAATAAAGTTCACGGTGCTTATCAAAAACACATCCAACCAACACTACCTCATCAAGATCCCCACGGAGCAGACCTAACCTATAACATCATATTCTAAATTTGAAAGGCAATTGCTTCAACAAGTCTTTCAAAGATGATGAACCTATAAATTCCATACCACATACGCGTCAACATCTCGACAATGGAAATTTATTCACCTAAAAGATGACTCAACAAGTAAATATTATCTCCACAAGGCACAAATCGTAAATAGAACTTTAAAACATACATTTATTAAGGACAAAATCACGCGTCATGCTAACTATCCATGGTTCACTCCATCACATGTTACAATTTCCCCCATTTTAACAAAGGTTTTCAACAATTAATCTAAACAGTTACCACCACTACTAAGTCATCAATATCAATAATTGACATAATTGTAAAACAACAACATTGAATTAAATTTAATTTTTTTTAGCTACCCTATACACGGGTTATAGCAAAATTGCCACTCCAAGACATACTCCAGCTTTTTTTTTTAAAGTGAACTGAATAGGTTAAATCATCACAAAGCTCTTACGGCAATGGCAAAAACTTATGTCTTCCCAATTGATATCGATACTAGCATTATTGGAACACAACTGCATACTTCCGAATCTACTAATAGTTTGCAACGTCATAAATATCAACTCTAATGAATTTCCAAGTTAAAGTCACTAGCCAACACGATTAAATTAGAACATCTTTAAACAACCAGCATGGTTTCTTTAACAATATCGGTAGTCCACCATTACAATTAAATTGTTCTACCGACCTTATAATAAAATGTCTCTAAATAACCCACCAATTTTCTATTACCTTCACAGTAGTTTACATCATCTTAATGTTCTAACTACGCATCAAGATTTAAAGCTTTAAACATTGTCCATGGTCAAGGGCACATTAAAATAATGCAATAAATCCTAAGCATGCACATTAACACATTCAATCATTATCGCTATAGAGCAATCTACAATACTAGAAGTTTATTTAATCTCAAGCTAAAGATAACAATTACATCTTAATTGATTCAACTCACAAATTAGCTTAGAAGTACATCATTCCATAAACCACATTGTTACATACTACGAACACAGACATAAAATTTCTAAACACCGTCATGGGTCACCTACCCTTGACAAACAGGAGGCAATCCCAAACATTAAAAACAAACACAGTTCTAGATCAAGAACAAACACCGATAAAAAATTTCTTCTTCTCAGGCAAGGAAGAAAAGCAAAATCCAAACATAAATGCAAGAGAGTTCGACCCTCAAATGTTCAATCCTAGTAGCCAAAACTCTTCAAGAAATCCAAAACCAACACTTTCCACAAAGGAAGACAGATGCATAAGGGAAGACCAAATGTCCAACCAAATTTTGCCGATAAAGATTCAAACTTAGCTCCATCCAGCTTGATCTGCAACAGAGAAACTCCAACCCCTTCTTTTAAAAAAATCGGGAAACAACAACCACGTAAATTTCCTCCCAACGATAGTCCATAACAATAAATCAGGTGCCAAAGCAAAATTGTGACCAAAAGACGCATAACGTAGAACTCTTCTTACGTGTCTTCACTCAAAGGAGACAAAACCACAAACCGCCAAAAGGACAATCAGCGAGTGCTCAAAACTAAGCATTTTCCTCGGTTTGAACCAACCACATACCCAGAAAACCAACCAAAACCGACCACAAGACGGTAAAGAACATCGAAGGAATCCATCACCAACCTCTTTTATTTGACTCAGCCACTACCCGATCTACGACAGACACGGATAAGTACTCTTTCCCTACAGGGGTTTAATAGTTCTTCGATGGTGACTCTACCCGCCACACCGTCAAACCACAGCCTCACTACAAACAAAAGGTGACCGAAACCCTTCGGCACCACAACCTCCCTTATCACGATAACAAGAACAACTCAATCAATCATCTCAAAATCATAGTAACATACATTATCAAACGTAGCATTCAACAACAAAGCTTAAATTCAACCTTTAAGCATGAGGCAACAATACCCATACCCTTTCCTACTGTGCATCCATGTGTGTCAAATTTTAAATTAGTTATTCCACTAACACAAATTTTAATGTTGCTATCCTATGGCAAATTTTTTTAAGTATAACCTAAGCCATGTTTCTAAGTTATCCCAAATCACATTTTAGTTGAACCTATGGTATTTCACTAAGTTCATACACCACGGACCTGAAGCCCGCTCTGATACCAACTGTAACACCCTACAAATCTAAACTGTCATACAAGAAAATTTCGACAGCATCTCCCCTAAAATTAGGACAAAACGGAAGCGACAACAAGATTCATAATAAACATTAAAAACAGGAATAACATAAAAGCATCAATACTAGAGATAACAAGTCTAAATCAACCAGAAAACAAACATAAACGTAAAACAGCTCCAAAGAGGACATCAACAGGTCTATAATTAATAAAATTTCAGCAAGCTAATGAATTATTAAATGCACTAGTCCATGTGATTCGTGATGACCCCGGAGGGTTGATTGTGCTACTAAGCCCACCCTTCAAACTTACGACTCATGAGAACTACGAAAACAACAAAATAACAAGGGGTGAGATTGGGTAATCTCAGCAGTTTTAACAACTTCTAACAAATAACACAGCCACAGTAAAACTAGCATACCAAATTCCTCATGTCCAATACCACATTACAGAGTCCACACAACCTCAGTAGAATGCATATGATTGTGCACATGCTTATGCCATGATCCTCCTCACCGTGCCCTTTCTCGTGAACACACGGTGTTGTACCGCACTTGATCGCCAAGCTAGCGTCGACAAACTTCCAATGCATGATTATGCAGTTAATGCTTCATGCATAAATACATTCATAACTTCCCACTCTGAATCCACATGCTTGCATACCATCAAATAACATGGATAAAATGCGAACATCATTGAGATAGAATACCTCAACAATTCATCTTGCAAACAACATCTTTCTTCATTCTTACTCATGATTCAAAAGCCAAACAACCACATCACAATGCAGGATAGGATATTGCAATCTCATAAACAAGTAGTTAAACCATGTAGGTGTGCTGCAATTAAGGTTTATATTGAAGACTAAACAAATAGCGGGTTATAGTTTAGCAAGACCGCTACTTCCACTTGCCTTTACCGACGTGGATGACGAATCTAGTTGCGTCCAGAAGGGGCACCACCTGAACAAGCATACTTTCAGTATATAAAAACACCACAATTGATCACACAATTCAAACACGCGTTTCCTACAACCCGTTCCCCTTTTAAACACCGAAAACCCCGATCTGTCCGGATCGAACAGCAGCAACCTCTCTTCCCAATTTCGTATCTTTTTTTCTACTATTCATAAAAATACAGAAAAATTACAGTATCTAGATATTGACGAGATCTACAACTTTCATGAAGATCAAAAATTTCAATTCCACTGTTAAATATGCCTAAACAACTGCCCAACACAGTGGACGAAATCTGTTTCCAGATTCTGTTCGTCATCTTCCAACAGAGATAAATCTCAGTCCGACGGCCCAAAAATTCTGAACAAAATTCAGAAGCTAGGTCTCGACGTTATCTACAACTTTATAGTTATAGGTTTTTGCAGGAAAAATCATCTATGCCATTTAAACCGCGAAACAATCTGTGCTGCACAATCTTCCCTTCCAAAAACAGCACCACGTGAACATCTACCCTTCCCCCCCATCAAGATCCAACCAAACCACTCACCACCAGATCTAATACACTCCTAATCCCTAGGTAGAACAGGGGTAAAAGATTGGGAATTTTACCTTGAGTTCCCCCTTGCGAACCCACGAAGAACGCGCAACGATCTCCGTAACGGAAATCTGTTCGTCCTCCTCGCCTCCACAGATCCTCTTCTCGTTTTCTCCTTCGCGTTTCGCGGTGGATCTTGAGCCACCACGCAAGAGGAGGAAGAGGTGGAGTGGGGGCTGCTAGGGGGAGAGGGGGAGGCGCCTAGGGCTTGGGGTGGGGAGGTGGGCCAGCCCACTTAGGGCGTGGGGAGGGGAGGTGGGAGAAGAATTCCCGCCAGGCCCAAGTTTTCCTCGGCCCACTGTTTCTAGCCCGTAAACTCCAAATTTAATATTAATACGCGCATAAACTTCAATTAATTAATTCCCAACAATTTCCCTCATTCTTTCCGAAACAACAGAGAAAGAAAAACCTAGGATCGCTCTAAAGTTCTAGGGCATCACATGTGGTCGACCATACAAAGGCCTCAAAAGGTGACATCTCAGAAACTAGCCTAGTAACTATTGTTGTAACTGAACTCGGCATACGGCAAACTCTTATCCCAAGAGGTAGCATAAGCCAATGCACACGCTCTTAACATATCCTCCGTAATCTGATTGACTCTTTCGGCCTGGTCCATCCGCCTGCATGGATGATAGGTCAGATCTTGAAGTTCAAACGGGTTCCCATGGCTTCATGCAACTTATTCCGTAACCTTGAGGTAAATTGGGTACCTCGTCCGATACAATCCTCTTTGGCACTCCGTGCAAACAGACGATCTGATCATGTACAACTCTGCTAATTTATCTCCCGAGTAAGTGGTCTTCACGGGGATAAAATGGGCTAGTTTGGTCAAGCGATCCACTATAACCCATATGGAGTCATAACCTCCTTGAGTCTTAGGCAAACCGGTAATGAAATCCATTCCGATTTCCTCCCACTTCCACTCAGGTATTTTCAGCGGCTGCAACAATCCTGCTGGTCTCTGACGCATTGCCTTGACTCTCTTGCATACGTCGCACAATGCAACATGCTCGGCAACTTCACGCTTCATGCTCGGCCACCAAAATCTCTCCTTCAAATCCCGATACATCTTGGCACTTCCTGGGTGAATTGAATACTTGGAGTCATGGGCTTCTTCTAGAATCAACTGCTTCAGCTCCTTTTTGTTCGGCACACAAATGCGACCCTTCATCCATAACGTGCCTTGCTCATCCAACTTGAAGTCCTCTGCCTTGCCTTCATCCATGATGGACTTAATCCTGCGGATCTTGTCATCATCCTTCTGTCCTTCTCGGATCTGATCCTCCAGGGTGGGCTTCACTTCCAATGCTGCCATGAATCCTTCTGGTACGACTTCAATCTGCATTCTCTGGAATTCCTGGCATAGCTCATCCTGATTCGTGGCTATCAACATACTCACGTTATGGCTTTTCCGACTCAGAGCATCGGCTACTACGTTGGCCTTCCCGGGATGGTAATGGATTCCAACATTGTAGTCCTTGATCAACTCTAACCATCTTCTCTGCCTCATGTTCAAGTCCGATTGGGTGAAGATGTACTTAAGACTCTTATGGTCCGTGTATACTTCACATCTGTTTCCAATTAGATAGTGACGCCATATCTTCAAGGCATGCACTACGGCAGCTAGCTCTAGGTCATGCATCGGATAATTCTCCTCATGCGGCCTCAACTGCCTTGATGCATAAGCGACGACCTTTCCGTTCTGTATCAACACACATCCAAGTCCTTGACGCGATGCATCACAATAGATATCAAAGCTTTGATTGACGTCCGGCAGAACCAACACTGGTGCTGATGTCAATCTCGTCTTCAGTTCTTGAAATCCTTTCTCCATTAGCTCTTCAAGAATTTCTTCCGTCTCTACCAATTCTTCGGTGGACATCCGATAAGGTCTCTTTGCTATCGGGCGCTGTGCAGTACAAGCTCTATATCCCTGTCCGGTGGCATACCAGGTAGATCTTCAGGAAAAACATATGGGTACTCATTCACTACTGAGACATCTTCTATGCTGGTTGCCTTGGTACTGTTAACCATCGACTGTCCATCTCTAACGGCAGTGGCTTGAAATTCCACTTTCTTTCCACATGGGCTCTCAACTGAGATAGTCCTTCGTCCACAATCCAACACGGCCTTGTGCCTGGATAACCAATCCATTCCCAAAATGACGTCTAAGGTCTGGGTCTCCAAAATAATAAGGTTCGCTAGGAACTCTATCCCATCTATTAGTATTCTCACCCCAGAACATCCTACTTTCGTTCGGAGTTCGGAACCAGGGGTTTGAACTATAAGCATGCATTTAAGCCTTGCAATCTCCAAATCATTTTTAGCAGCAAAGCCTTGCGAAACAAACGAATGCGAAGCTCCAGAGTCAAACAAAACTGCAGGTGCATCGAGTTGACTAGTAACTTACCCAGTACGACGTCCGTAGCATTCTGCAGTGCATCCGCGGTGACATGGTTGACTCGGCCTCTCACCACAGTCTGGGATGTGGTTCCTGGTGCTAGCGTCCTAGCTGGCGTGGATCCCAGGTTGAAGCGAACTGGGGTTACTCCTGCCGTCTTCTTTGGACAACTGTTGGCAAAGTGTCTTGGCTCGTTGCAGTTGTAGCAGCGTCTCACTGTTCCTTGCTGACTGCCTGGAGCGGCGTTTCTGGCTGGGGCTGGGGTCTGATAGTTTTGATTGACGGGTCTTGGTGCTGGTGACGTTGTCCTTGTTGTATTCTATGGCTGGAATCTGAAGAATTGATTTGGTGCAACTCTCAGACGCTGTTGCGTTCCCTGGCGTGATCCCTGCTGTTGCATCCTGCGCTTTCTGTTCTCATCCAGTTCCTTGCGCTTGTCCTCAAGAATAAGCGCCTTATTCACCAATTCTTGGAAATCTGGAAAGGTGTGGGTGATCAGTCCCACCTGTAGTCCTGAGTTAAGTCCCTTCATGAAACGAGACTGTCTGGCTTTATCTGTTGCTACATCCTCAGGTGCGTAGCGAGCAAGCTGTGTGAACTTGTTCAGGTATTCGGCCACTGGCTGATTACCTTGCTTCAGTGCTCTGAACTCCTCCTTCTTGAGATCCATGATTCCTTCAGGCACGTGATACTGACGAAACGCAGCTGTGAACTCCTCCCAAGTGATATCTTGAGGGTTCTCTTGCGTGGCACAGAAGTTCTCCCACCATTCAGCGGCTGTTCCTTCCAACTGATGAGAAGCGTAGAGTACCTTCTCATTTCCCATGCATTGAGCAATGTGTAGCTTCCTCTCAATTGACCTTAACCAATCATCAGCCTCCAACGGATTGGCATTCCCGAAAAAAGTGGGTGGATGAGTCCTCATGAACTCGACGATACCGTATTACGGCGTTGTCCCCGATTGACTTGATTAGCGATGGCCTGAGCAAAGCTGACGTGTTGCATCTGTTGCATCATAGCATGCATCAATCGAGTCCGAGCAGCAAGAAATGCTCCAAAATTCTGCATATCCGTGGCGGTCTTTGGTGCTCCATCATTGGGGTTTTTCTGTTGGCGAGAACCACTTCCATTGCCTCCAAAGTTTCCACGGTGTTCACCATCGTGGTTTGCTCTCAGTTTTAGAGATGATAGGGAAAAAGAATAGACAAGTAATATGGAACTTATGCGGGTAAAGGTGTAACTTTAAGGTCCAACTTTATTAACTAATGATATCAATAACTTGGTATGGTTGCTTACAATGCCTAAAGGCCTGCAACACATAATGCACACTCAGCAAGCAATGAAAATCCAAATCGAACTAACACTGAGTCTAACGCCTAAAGGGTGACTCTTTATTCTATGACGCGACTCAGGCTGGGCGTCTCACTATAGAACCTACGCTCACTCATCGAAAACCTCCACGGCCTGGTACGGATCTTTGCGGCATAGGCGCCGAAACGATTGCCATGTCCAGCAATCGTGTCATCTGTGGTAGTCGAAGAAGCGATGTCCTCCTCAAGCTCGGCTCCTCCGGTGCAGCTCGTGCAGCTCAAGCATTGGCTCTGGCTCTGGTGCGTACAATGCCGTCTCTAACTCTCCTATCCTTTGCAGAAGGTGTGACACATACTCTTGAGCTTCCCGCCATCTGTTCTTCTCTGCCGTGATCTCCTTGCGGGCCTTCTGTAGCTCCTTGACTGTATCATCGAGTACATCCTCCTGGGCGACCACAAGTCGTGCCAACTGTGTGACCATGGCATCCACATCCTGAATCGCCTTCGGGTCAAGAAGGTTGTTGCTGCGCGGATGATATCGGAACACCGTGCTCTCCAACTCTCTGGCGTAGATGCGGGTAATGTGCCGCATTGCTCGTCGTGATACTTCTTGGATACCCATCTGCATTGTAGATCTCTGGCAAGGCGGTGTATCGAGCGATTACTGGGCCCTTCTTCCTAGCAGGTACCACAATCTTCACGTCACAAGCCTTGATCAATCCTACTTGTCTGATCACTTTCACTTGGTATTGTGGCTTCTCAAAATCTCCGAGAGTCTGTAGCATACGCCAAAGTTCCGCGGCATGACCAACTTCCAGATCGATGTAGTTGAACTCTCCCTCCATCTGTCACAAGAGTGCTCACGTAAGAACTCGAAATTTTTAAATCGTGACAAGGTAAGGAAAAATTCAGCAAGATACAAGAAAAGAAAGAATGGGATAAGTCGAGATGTCATTTCTTATCTTGACAAATTTTTAGCTTTTAGAAAATAGGTTTTAACCTCTCTACGACCATTCTAACTAAGGTTGAGCCTACGGTCAGTATGGCTCTGATACCACCTCTGTCGGGACCCGAATCTGCAAATCCGGACCCTCTCTGTATTCAGCACTAGTCCAGGAACGCGCTAGTGCACACAGTCTTAACATCGGTAAATATCACAATCACACCACTCGATACTAATAAAGTACTTTAATTAAATAGTCAAACTGGTTACTCGACCTTATAGTCAAGTTACAAATATACGCCTCGCAGGGCGAAACTTATTAAGAGAGAAATAGTAGCAGCGGAAAAATAAGATAACTTCGTGGCGCCATCCAGTATACCACAGGCAACTGACTAGGCTCGCTCCCTAAGTAGACGGTTCCTCTTGGAGCTCCTCCTCCAAAGCTGGTGTAGTCTCCTCTTCAACTGGTGTTGTATTGTGGCAAGGGTGAGTACTTGGTACTCAGCAAGTCATGCACAGAATGCAGCTAATATACTACATGCATGGCTTAATACAAAGGAGTGGCTCAGGGTATTTTGCAAAGAAACAGATTTAACAAGTATCATAAGTAGATTCGAAAGCGGTAGTAACAAGTAAAGCATAGATAACTTTTCAAGGAGTTTAATAAACATCTTTCCCATCCTAGTCCACATTTCCATTAACGTCATTCGTAAACCAAACCCAACCTTTCAAGTCCAAGTTATTCTTTTGAGAAAATCTAACCCTTGACTGTAATTCCCGAGCGATGTCCATTACCGCGGACACGGCTATTCGAATAGATTCTACACTCTGCAGAGGTTATGCACTTTACCCACAAGGTACAGTCAAACACCACAAAGGCGAGTTCCCGTAACAAAGTCTTTCGGAAACTTCTAACAATACAAGTGGTCCTCCCCGGTTATTGCACACTAACCCTTCCCTTAGCTAAGGCGAAGTTTAGGCCAATCAACCATTAGATGGGTACTGCCTCACCCGAGACGCTCCCCCGTACAACTTACACAAAGGGTGTAGTTGACCTCCTGAGGTCCCACAGGTACGTTATTAGCAACTTAGTCAACTAGGTCCGTCCCATTACAGACATGTGGTTGCAAGATTGACTCAGTTCAAAGGCTTGCAAGGTTAAGTCCTTAGGGTGACCAGGGCAAGACTACCCGAAGAACCAAAACATCATTCCCAATGCCACAACTGGCCCACCTGATCATTCTTGCCACATGCCCCGGCCGAAAACTATTTATCGAAACCCCAGTTGATTACCATGCACCACGTGCCATCAACATCACATGATACTTTTCCAAAACAGGTTCAATATATCATTAAGTCAATATTAACATTTGATCGTCCAAAATCATGTCATGAGCACGTAGCAGGTCTAAGCAGTAAACTACAACGGTCTAAAATCCCATGTTGGCAATTTATTAATGTCCAACTAGTAACCCACAACTAGGGTGACAAGGGGTCATGGCACATACTTAAGTAATCAAGGTGTCATACAACAATTTGGCATTTATCTAATTCCCCATACTTAAATAAAGTATTTTCTAATTGAACTAGCATGCAATAGATTAAATCAAAATAGATTTCAAAATAGGATCAACATGGTCAAAGCACAACTTGCCTTCAAAAAGTACTTGTTCTTGGTCTTGAATTGGATCCTGAGTCAACACCTCTCCTTCGAATACTTCCGGCACTTCAACGTCTACTCGTAAAGCGTGCAAATAGCAATACCCAAATAAACAATAGGCAAAAAGTGTCCAAATATCCAAATAAAGTCCATAAACAGAGAGAACATAATTTTATGAATTTTTAGGAACTGGAATCGTTCAAATCGGAGTTAAAATGCAAAAGTTATGATTATTTAAAGTTTACATAATCAATTAAATAATTTTACACAGAAAAACTTTAGTCCAAAAATTAAATAAAATTCATATTTAGGTAGACCTAAATTTTATACAAATTTAGAAATTTGAATCACTCAAATCGGAGTTGAAACGCAAAAGTTATAAGCGTTTGAAGTTTGAAACAAAATCTGAAATCATTATTTCGAATTAATAAATCATTTTCTTTTTCGAAAATTAATTATTGCGTCAGCGAGGACATGTGGCAGTCTCTGATTGGTCTGCTGACGTCAGCTGGTCCACGGACTTGGTCCACGCTCGGCTCGGGTCTACCGTGGACTCGGCCCACGGCTCCATGTCGGCCGGTGGGTCCACTTTCGGGTAGCGTCACGGCCCGGCGTCAGCGAGGCTCGGCCGCTGCGATAAGTGGGACCTTTGTGGCGTCATTCTTGGCGGCGTCACCGCGACGGCTGGAAGCGGCCGTGACATGCGAGCCGCCATGGCGTCAATGTGACGTCATGGTGCGGTAGGCTGGGCGGCCCGACATGCGGGCCCAGCGTGTCGGCGTCACCTGCCTGCCAGCGTGGGCGGCGGCCCGACGCGACCCGGTCAGCCTTCCGACGGCGTGGCGCCAATCTCGGCCGTTGATTTTCAAATCAGCGGCCCCAGATTGGATCTGGCTCTCACGTGTTTGGGTTAACGTGTTTGATCTGGACCGTTGGATCTAGATCCAACGGCCGAGATTGATCTGGGATTTTGACGGAATCTCACCGTGAGATGACGCGTGGCGCAATCTGGGACGTTTGATCCGGATCGGACGGTGAAGAGAGCTCAAGTCCGGCGATGGCTCACGGCGCGCTGGCTTGCCGGGTTAGGACGGCGACCACGGCAGCGGCGCTTTGGTCGTGCTCGGCGATGTGAGAGGTCTCCTCCGACGCGCTTGACCTCCGGTTCTAGATCTGACCTCAACGGGCCCGGAGGACGCACGGAGACGGCGGCAATCGGCGAAGAACTACAATGAACGCTCACGGCATCTACGGCGAGCGATTGCGGCTAGACGGCGGCTGCTCGGCGGCGTTGTTCAGGGCTACGGTGCGCAATGAAGCGGGCTTCACGATGGCGGCGACGGCGCAATAAATAGGGCCTCGGCTCGTATCGCGCGGAGACCGTGGTCGACTCTGGTGCTGCGGCGGTGTCCGACGACGACTCGGATTGGGTGACGTGGCGCGTGCACAGCCGTTGGATCGCGATCCAATGGTGCGTGGGTTTGGGTTCGGGTCGGACTCGCGGTAGCCGGCTCGGTCGGGCTCGGGTCCGGTGATTTGGCTCAATCGTGGCCGTTGGATCTTGATCCAACGGCCACACTGTTTGGGTTGGCCGAAGCGGGTTAATTTGGACCAATCAAGCGCGAGTCGGACTTCGAAGTCCGACTCGGACTTCGGTCCGATCGGATGAACAAGTAAAACCCACTCGCATTTAAATAATCCAATTAAATTCCTAAATTCAATTAAATCATTAAAAATAGCAAAAGACTCAGAAAAATTCCAGAAAAATTCTGGAAAATATTTTAGGGTATTTGGGACTCAAATAAAATATTTCGAACAAAATTTTATTTGCAAAGTTTAATTCTTCAATTATTTTAAAATGGAACAAATTCAAATAAATTCCAAATAAATTCCAGAAAATTCCAAAATTTCACCAAGGTACCAAATCACACATGAATTTAAGAAAAGCAAAATTTTGGGGTGTTACACATGCTAGTTGAATTAGAAAATGCTTTATTCAATTATGGGAAATTAGATAAATGCCAAATTGCTGTAGGACACCTTGGTTAATTAAATATGTGCTATGACCCCTTGTCGCCCTAGTTGTGGATTAATAGTTGGACATTGTTAAATTGCCAACATGGGTAGTTAGATCGATGTAGTATGCTTAGCCTTGCCACGTGAAATGCTTTGGACAATCAAAAGCTAATATTGACTTAATGAGATATTGAACCTGTTTTGAAAGAAGTATCATGTGTTGTGATTGTCGATGGCATGTGGTGCATGGTAATCAACTGGGGGTTTGATAAATAGATTTAGACCGGGGCATGTGGCAAGAATGATCGGGTGGGCAGCTTGTCGACCGAACATTGTTTTGGTTCTTGGGTAGTCTTGCCCTGGTCACCCTAAGGACTTAACCTTGCAAGCCTTTGAACTGAGTCAAACATGCAACCACATGTCTGTAATGGGACGAACCTAGTTGATTAAGTTGCTAACAACGTACCTGTGGGACCTCGGGGTGTCAACTATACCTTTTGTGTAGTTGTACGGGTTAGCGTAACGGGGCTGCGGCCAGGTACCCATCTAATGGTGGATTGGCCTAAACTTCGCCTTCGCTAAGGGAAGGGTTAGCGTGCAATCACTGGGGAGGATCACTTGTGCTGTTAGAAGCTTCCGAAAGACTTTGTTACGGACACTCGCCTTTGTGGTGTTTGGTTGTATCTTGTGGGTAAAGTGCATAACCTCTGCAGAGTGTAAAATCTATTCGAATAGCCGTGTCCGCGGTATTGGACATCGCTCGGGAATTACAGTCAAGGGTTAGACTTTCTTGAAAATAACTTGGACTTGAAAGGTTGGGTTTGGTTTAATAATGATGTTGATGGAAATATGGATTAGGATTGGAAAAGATGTTTATTTAATTCTTGGAAAAGTTATTGATCATAAACTTGTCTCTACTGCTTTCGAATCTACTTATCCTACTTATCAAATGCTGTTTTACTGCAATTATGCCTTGAGCTATTCCTTTGTACTAAGCCATGCATGTAGTATATTAGTTTGCATTCTGTGCATGACTTGCTGAGTACCAAGTACTCACCCTTGCCACCATACAACACCAGTTGAAGAAGAGTCTATACCAGCTTTGGAGGAGGAGCTCCAAGAGGAATCGTCTAACTAGGAAGTGAGCCCAGTCAGTTGCCTGTGGTATACTGGATGGCGCCACGAAGTTATCTTACATTCCGCTGTAGTTATTCTCTTTTACTAAGTTTCGCCCTGCGTGGCGTATATTTGAAACTTGACCTTAGGGTCGAGCAACCAGCTTGGTTAACTATTTAAGGTACCTTATTAATTCGTTGAGTATGATTGTGATATTTACCAATGTTGAGACTGTGTGCACTAGCGTGTTCCTGGACTAGTGTTGAATACACAGAGGGTCCGGATTTGCAAATTCGGGTCCCGAAAGGCATGGAGCTCAAGTTGGAGCTCTGCAGGGATAAGCAAAACCCTGGTGGATCAGGGGTTCCCGCGGTTCCGGGCGGGGGCCAGAAGAGGACCTTTGGTGGAGGAGGTGGGTCTTCTCAATGACCCACCTTCAAGAAGTTCAAGGGATGATAGGGCTCCTCCTTAGGGGCTAAGATGAGGCCGCCCCAGTCATCTTCCTTGCAGGTGGCTGTTCGTACTGTGCCCGGGGCAGGGCATGATTTGTTTCAAGTGCGGTGGTGAACACCGTGCTTCGGAGTGTGGTTGGACCGGTAGTTGCAACCACTGTGGTAAACCCTTTTTCTAAGTGGGAGATGGTGCCTTCTACTCCCGCTCCAGCGGCATCTTCTAGAGGGTCGGTGCACATGATGGCGGCCCCTGCTCCTCAGCCGCCCTCTATTTGGGCGCCACCAGCGGCCTACTGGTGCCCGCAGCCATCGGCTCCTCTTAAGTTACCTGCACCGCCCCAGCTTTGTTGGGGCATCAGCCGTGTGTTGGGGCTCCCGCTGCCCCGGTGCCACCGGGTGTGTACGCCTTGACGACCGCCGAGTCAGCCGGACATCGAGAGGTGGTTTCAGGTACTCTGCTTGTGGATTCAGTTGATGCCTTTGTTTTGTTTGATTCCGGAGCGTCCTATTCCTTAGTGTTGTATGAGTTTGCTAGTAGAGCTAAGTTGGGAGTTCAACGGATTTCTGAGTCTGTGATAGTCAGTTCTCCTGGGGGTTTGATTGCTAGTTCTTTGGTTTGCCAGGTTGCACCATTGCCATTGATGATGAGGTTTTCTTTGCCAATCTTATGGTTATTCCATTGGCTCCTTTTGATATCATTTTGGGCATGGACTGGTTGCATCAGTACCACGCCAAGATCTGTTGTTTTTGGAAAACAGTTACCTTGCAGGCCCCGTTAGGGGTGGAGTTGACCTTTTAGGGTGGTATACCTTCCAGTTCCATCTTTGCTTTGGCTAGTCTATTTTATGGTCGCCGTTTGAGGCAGTTGGGTTTTCTCATGGCTATTTCAGAAAAGCCATCTTCTTTAGTAGCAACTGAAGAGATTCCTGTGGTGAAGGGGTTTGCTGATGTGTTCCCTGATGAGTTGCCTGGTTTACCTCCTGTGAGGAATGTGGAGTTTCGTATTGATCTTGTTCCGGGCACTCGACCTATTTCTATCTCTCCATACCGCTTGGCTCGTCCTTTTCAAGATGAGTTGAAAAAGCAATTGGAGGTTCTGTTGGCCAAGGGCTTTATTCAGCGCAGTGTGTCGCCATGGGGAGCACCCGTCCTCTTTGTTTCGAAGAAGGATGGTAGTTGGCGCATGTGCATTGACTATCGTGCTCTCAACCAAGTAACGATCAAGAACAAGTATCCATTGCCTCGCATTGAGGATCTGTTTGACCAACTGAACGGAGCAAAGGTGTTCTCCAAGATTGATCTTCAGTCTGGGTACAATCAAATTCATGTGAGGGAACAGGACATTGAGAAGACTGCTTTCTCCACTAGGTATGGGCATTATGAATTTAAAGTTATGTCTTTTGGACTAACTAATGCTCCTGCTGTCTTTATGGAGGCGATGAACAGTATGCTACACAAGTACCTTGATGAGTTTGTGGTAGTGTTCATCGATGACATTCGGTTTACTCTAAATCAGAAGAAGAACATGAGCAGCATTTGAGGCTTGTGCTGAGCACATTGAGGGAGAATCAGTTCTTTGCTAAGTTGAAAAAGAGTGAGTTCTGGATTTCATAAGTGGGTTTTCTTGGCCACATCAACAATCCAAAGGGCATATCAGTAGATCCTAGCAAAGTCTCAGCAATTTTGGACTGGAAGAGGTCTTCCAATGTTAAAGAGGTGTGTAGTTTCCTTTGGTTGGCTGGCTACTATCGGCGTTTTGTGCAGGATTTCTCTATCATTGCCAAGCCACTTTCGCAGTTAACTCAGAAGGGGATGAAATTTTTGGGGAACGCGGTATGCTACACTAGCACAAATTAAAATTTCTACCGCAAACCAGAAAAGCTACTCGCAAGAAGGGGATCATAGATCTATTACCACTAGACGCGCAGTTGCGGAATCCTTCGCACGTCATTGTAGTGGATCGTTCTCGGCGTGGATTGTACTCGCCGCAGATCGTCCTCGCCACGGATCGTCCTCGCCGCGGATTGTCCTCGCCGCGGATCGTCCTTGCCACAGATCGTCCTCACTACGAATCGTCCTCTCCACGCCGTAGTAGCAGCAGTGTCACCACAGCAGTCCAGACGTCCGGGGATCGAACGCTGTGCGTCGTTGTGCAAGCACTAGGTCGCTCGG
The DNA here is from genome assembly GCA_036346355.1 of Rhipidocladum racemiflorum. Taxonomy (NCBI): domain Eukaryota; kingdom Viridiplantae; phylum Streptophyta; class Magnoliopsida; order Poales; family Poaceae; genus Rhipidocladum; species Rhipidocladum racemiflorum. The sequence continues at coordinate 40,379,474 of CM070590.1, forward strand.
TAGGGGCAACGAGAGGAGGTGGCTAGGGTTTCTGGTGAAACACCTCTAAACTGCACGAAAGTGTATCCTGTGTCTAGCCTCCTCCCCTCCTTATATATCCATGAGGTGAAACCCTAGGCAGTCAGGGCCCATCTACGCGCTAAGCCCACGAGGTCCATTAATTGCGGATCCAATCCGAATTAATGCATCCCAGCCCGTTAAGTGCGTGACCCTATGGGTTCATGCGCATTCGGACAAGGATTCGGAAAACCCTTTTTCTAATTCAACAGTCGGTAGCGGCTCCTTGCAGAGCATGCGAACTCCCAAACGCATATGATTAAAGTACTGATGTAATAATCCCTTTGCCAAACTATATGAAGATCGAACTCAAGGCGAGAAGCATGTCATCCTTTGTGATTCAATCCATCTCTCGTATCTGCGATATATTAATAAGTTGTGATTGACTTCTCAATCACGGCATGGCCATGCACTTCCTTAATCATATCACACGAGTGGCCGAGACATATATCTCTGTTACATTTGAGTGGCAAATTCCATCTTAACTGCTCACTTCCCTCTGCATGTTTCATAGTAAACATGAAAGCTACCTCTATAACTATCCAGTTAGGAAATAGTGTTTGGTAACCCCAAGGTAAACTATTACACATGTAGGAATATGACAATCTCAGGTCTAAGGATCATACATCTACTATGTATGAGATACACTGATGACACATAAGAATGTAACATTCTGGCAGTGTTCCATTGTGGGTCTATCTAACACATGTTCTTCAACATGCGTCCACAATGTATTGATGATATCTCCATATCCCATGGTCTATGAAACATGATCATCGAACAATACATGTGCTGATCTATTCATCGTTGTCCTATACGATGATATCCGATCAGAGATATTTCTCCAATTATATCAATAAGTAAAGAGCTTCATAAACAAGTCACACACTTGTTGATCAAAGCAATGATATACATTTATTGGACCAATAATCATATTATTATTCATAAACATAGTCATGTTACAATCATCCATATGATTGCCTCAAGGGCATAACACTAACAGAAATTTCAGTGGACTGCAGAGTGTGAGCACAGTTTCTGCACTTTGAAGAAGAAGTTAGTGACTGCTCCTGTTCTTACCCTTCCCGAGGCGGGAGGCGGTTCACTTGTCTATTACGATGCTTCTCGTTTGGGACTTGGTTTTGTGCTCATGCAAGTTGGCAAGGTGATTGCTTATGCATCGAGGCAATTGAAAAAGCATAAGCAGAACTATCCCACTCATGATCTTGAGCTAGCCACTGTGGTGTTTGCGTTGAAAATTTGGAGGCACTATTTGTATAGTGAGTCTTGTGATATCTTCACTGATCACAAGAGCCTCAAGTACATCTTTACTCAGAAAGATTTGAATTTGAGGCAAAGGAGGTGGCTAGAATTGATAAAGGACTATGACCTCACTATCCAGTACCATACGAGCATGGCAAATGTGGAGGCTGACGCTCTTAGTCGCAAGACAATGCCCCCTATCATTGATTGTCTTGTTGCTGATTTTGAGCGATTGGAAATCTCCTACTGCTTTGCGGGGACCGTGCAAGCTGAAACTCAATTGATTCTTGAGTCAGCGATCCTCGAAGGCAAAGTGGAGCACAACAAAGATGATCGTTTGCTCCAGCAGGTGAGGAAACGCCTTGAGGACGGCAAAACTGGGGACTTTTCCATAGATGATGTAGGAGCTCTGACGTTTCAGGGTCGCCTGTGTGTACCTCAGAAATCCCAAGTCAAGGATGATATTCTAAAGAGGCTCATCGCACCCCGTACACGGTCCATCCTAGGGAGACCAAGATGTATAGGGACTTGAAAAAGAACTTCTGGTGGAAAAGGATGAGAGTTGATATCGCCAATTATGTGGAGTCCTGTGGGATTTGTCATAAGATAAAGGCTGAACACAAGCGTCCCGCTGGTCTGTTGCAGCCATTGGAGATTCCTATGTGGGCTTGGGATGACATTTCTATGGATTTTGTGGTTGGCTTACCTCGTACTCCACAAGGAAAGGATGCTGTTTGGGTTGTGGTGGATCGCCTTAGCAAGTCTGCACACTTCATTCCTATCCGCACTACCAATTCAACGAGCGAGTTGGCTCCCACATGCACTACCAATCTATGTGCAGGAGATTGTGAGACTGCATGGGGTACCCAGGACAATTATCTCTGATCGGGATGCGAAATTTGTCTCAAAATTTTGGGAGAGTTTGCAGAGTGCTTTGGGTACACAGCTTCGCCTTAGTACCGCTTTCCACCCTCAAACGGATGTGCAGTCTGAGCGTACCATTCAGACTTTGGAGGACATGCTCAGGGCCTGTGTGATGTCTTGGAAAGGTAGCTGGGAAGATCATTTGCCTTTGGTAGAGTTTGCTTATAATAACAGCTATCATTCCAGCATCTGGGCTGCTCCTTATGAGGTGTTGTATGGCCGGAAGTGCAGATCGCCGCTTTGTTGGGATGTAGTGGGAGAGAGAGCGATCCTTGGACCAGATTGGGTTCAGCAGACTATTGATCGTGTGGCAGAGGTACAGCAGAAACTTATCGTAGCGCAGAGTAGACAGAAAAGCTATGCTGATGTGAGAAGGTGAGATTTGGAGTTTCAGGTGGGTGATAGTGTGCTCTTGCGAGTATCTCCCACCAAGGGTGTGGTGCGTTTTGGCACAAAAGGGAAGCTCAGCCCGAGGTATGTTGGGCCATTTCCTATCTTAGCTCGAGTCGGTAAGTTAGCTTACCGCTTGGAGCTAACGAAGTCAATGCAGGGAGTCCATAATGTATTCCATGTTTCGATGTTGAGGAAGTACTTGCACGACCCGGAGCTGGTGGTTCCATTGGAACCATTAGTGCTTGAGCAGGACCTCACCTTCGAGTCCCGACCTGTGAAAATTCTGAGGAATTCGGAGCGAGTGATGAAGAACAGGACGTTCAAGTTTGTCAAAGTCCTGTGGTCGCGTCAGACTGAGAGGGAAGCGACTTGGGAACTGGAGTCTCACATGCACGAGAAGTACCCCGAGCTTTTCACCTCACGTATGAGATGTGAAACCTAGCTATCTTTTATTTTGCTGGGTTGCGTATTGGTGTGTCTTGGATTCAAGGTCGAATCCTGTTGAAGGGGGGAGAATGTGACACTACGGAATGTCGTAACGTTATAAAATGTGAAAAGGGAGGTTAAAACTATACGGTATGAGGTTTAATCGCGTTTTCGGGCCGATTTCGGGAGTTTGGGCCTTTCCGGGGCGAATTGGGCCTTAGGCGGACCCCACTTGGGCCAATGGTGAGATTTTCTGGCCCATGAGGGGGAGGAGGGCAGCAAGGACCTGCCTTGCACTGCCCCATCCCCTCTTGTGCGCCCCCCCACATGGGAACCCTAGCCGCCCTTCGCCCCCTCCCTCCCACCTAGTGCGCCCCCCCTCTCCACCTTCCCTATCGCGCCACCACCCCTCCCCTCTCATCTCCACCCTCCTTGCTGCCCTAGGGGAGCCCCTCACCTCGCTACCCCGCTGTTCTCTCCATTGGAAAGCTCCGCGAGGAGGAGATCCTGCAGATTCGGAGCGAGGAAGGAGATCGGGAGAACCGGGAGGAGTTTCGTTGCCGTTCGTCGGTTCATCATTCGTCGGGCGAAGGTATGGTTAGGGGTAATCCTTGGGGATGGTCTAGGTGCTGTGCTAGAGGGTGTTTTGATGCTTTTAGATCAAGAGGTGGTGCTGTGATTGGGTAGATTGGATGAAAACTAGAGATTTCATAGTTCTTTGTTTCGAGCAGATTGGGCACACGACTTAGGGTTTGAGTTTTTGTAGTTTTAGATTCTGAATCTGGTCAACCGCATGTTGAGGAAGTTGTAGATAACTTCAATACCTTTAATTGGATACCAAGAATGTCCAATTACGACTAGCCGTTTGAAAATTATAATCATTTTACCGAACGTGTTCAAATCTGGATTAGACAATTTTAGATGCCGAATAAGCTTTTCGCAATACTTAGAGAAAGCTAGGAAATTTCCTAAGCTTCGCGATGATGTACTCAAGCATTTAATTTGGAGAACTTGAACTCAAGTTATGCTAGTTTGAAGCCTACTGTCCCAGGGGATAGATTCTTTGTTTTTCGGCGTTGGGAGTAGTTCACGAAGCCGGGGTAGATGAGCGATTGTGTACTATTTTGTGGGCACGTTTTGAGTGTGTGGTATCTATGTGCAGGTGGTGTGACCCGGAGTGCCCTTTTCCTCTCGCCAATCCGTCGCCATGATTAAGGCAAGTGTATTGGAATGGGTAGTGTGTTATATGTTGCTTGTCTTGATTAGATGCAAATTGTTTTCGTGATATGCTATCTTGCCATGATTAGTGTTTTCCCATGATATGGTGAAAATGGTATGTTATGATGCTATGCAATGATTAATTGTTTATGTTTATGGCATATGTTGCATACATGGCATGAAAACTGGCCCGGTCGGTGAGAACATCATAACTAGTCCGGTAAGGTCGGTGAGAAAGTTATGAATAATCTAGAGCGCCATTTAGTAAGACCTACCTCGTGATTCCATCCACATGGTGAGTGGAAGCAAGGAGTAGGCACCTTCCATCTACGGGATGGAAGGGGAAAGAGGGTGCACGCCGACGGGTGTGCACTCGGCAATACCGGTATGTGCTTCGAGGAGACATGTGCATTGCATTGCATACATGATGTTTACAATGAAATGTGTACAATGAGATTGAGACATGGTTATGATGTTGTATATAAAATTATGACTCGATCATGATGTTAAGTATGGTATGTATTGAATTTGGCATTGATTTGTTCTTTATGATCCATTGCAATATACTTGCTGAGTGATGAACTCACGCTTGTGTTTTATGTTGTTTTTAGGTACAATGAAACCAGCATGCGGGAAAGGGCATTAGCTACACTCCTACACTTAGCTTCGCACTTATATACAGTTTAACCATTTGGAGTCATAATAATAAGAGTAGTGCCATAAAACTTGGTGTATAGCTTGGTTTTGAGCTTAAGTTTATCATTTGATTCGTTATAATTTGTAAAATGGTTGAATTCCATATGTTAGCCATAAGTGTTGTTATTTCAATTGTTATCACTGTTTTTAGTTGTCTCTTATCATGCTATATCTTGCCTTATTATCACTGTTGCTTCAATTCATGGAAAAACAAAGGAGATGCTGCCGAAATCTTCGGTTCTAGCATTTGCACCTTTGCTGTAATTTATCTTTATTTGTTGTATTTAGATGTTGTTTAGTCTATGTTTGGTAACATTCAGGCATACTAGAGGCCGGGGTGTTACAAAGGTCCCATCAAAAGTCCAAACACATACTCAGGCATTTTCATCTCATCCGCGAGATTGTGGATAGAGGAGATGTAAAGATATGCAAAGTGCACAAGGATTCAAATGTTGTAGATCATTTCACAAAGCCTCTCACATAGCCCAAGCATGCGGCACACACAATAGCAATGGGTATTAGATACTTAAATGATTAACTCTAATGCAAGTGGGAGACAGTTGCAAATATGCCATAGAGGTAATCATAGAGATGATTATTTTTCCTAATGTTCATGATTTATCAATTTTGCAAGTATGTGACTTGTTAGTGAAACTCTATAATAACCACATGATGATTATTCTAAAGTGATCCCTATTCGATAATCATATGAGTACACATGAATAGACTAGCATATTGTCGGGACCCGAATTTTCAAATCCGGACCCTCTATGTATTCAGCACTAGTCCAGGATCACGCTAGTGCACACAGTCTCAACATCGGTATATATCACAATCATACTCAACAAAATATTAAAGTACTTTATTAAAAGGGAATATAACTGGTTGCTCAACCTTATGGTCAAGTTACAAAAATATGCCTCGCAGGGCTAGAGTCTTACTCGAATAAATTTGCAGTGGAATATAAAGAAAACGCGTGGCGCCAACCAATATGCCACAGGCAACTGACTGGGCTTGCCCCTAGTTCGTCGGCTCCTCCTGGAATTCCTCTTCCAATGCCAGGTCGACTCTTCTTCAAATGATGTTTGTATTGTGGCAAGGGTGAGTACTCAAAAGCACTCAGCAAGTCATGCACAGAGATGCAATGCTAATAGCTACATGCATGGCTTATTCCAACAATAGGCAAAGGGGTTCGTTTGTGGTAAGCGACATTCATAAATAACAGTAATAGATTAGAAAGCGGTAAAATAGTAATATCAATAATAATTGCATAAACAATTTTACAAGTAATGCATTTATCAACTTAAGCAAGTTCATCATTTCCAACACCATGTATCCATGACCCAATTTCATTTTCATAGAAGTCTAACCCTTGATTGTAATCACCGGGTAGTGTCCAATACCGTTGACTCGGCTATTCGAATAGGTCGTACACTCTGCAGAGGCTATACACTTTACCCACAAGATATAGTCAAACACCGCGAAGGCGAGTGATTGTAACAATGCCTTTCAAAAGCTACTGTAACACCCTAGCATCTAGTATGCCTGAATGCTACCAAACATAGAGTAAACAATATCTAAATACCACAAATTAACATAAATTACAGCAAAGGAGCAAATGCTAAAACCAAAAATTTCGGCAGCATCTCCTTTGTTTCTCATGCTTCGAAGCAACAACAATAGTAAGACAAGATATAGCTTGGTAAATGACAACTAAAACAGCAATAACAATGGAGATGGCAACACTTATATCTACAAACAGCGAATTCAACCATTTCACCAATTATAATGAAGCAAAAGATGAACTTAAGCTCAAAACCAAGCCGAGCACCAAGTTTCATGGCACAAATCTTATTATCATGTCTCCAAGTGATTAAACATAGACTATGAATGTGGAGCTACGTGTAGAAGTGTAGCTGAACCCCCTTCCCGCATGCCGGTCTCAAAGTACCTAAAAACAACATAAAACAAAAGCGTGAGTTCATCACTCAGCAAGTATATTGCAATGGCAAAAAAAAAAAACAATTCAATGTAACATCACTACATACCATGCTCAACTTCATGGTCAAGTCATAATCTCATATTCAACATCATATTCATGTCTCAAAATCATTGTTCTCATATCATCATCATCATGTATGCAATGCGATGCAATGCAATGCTGATATCTCCTGGAAGCTTATACCGGTATAGCTGAGTGCACACCCGTCGGCGTGCACCCTCTCCCCCCTTCCATCCCGTAGATGGAGGGTGCCTACTCCTCGCTTCCGTTCACCACGTGGATGGAATCACGATGTAGGTCTTACTCAATGGCGTTCTGGACTAGTCATAACTTTCTCACCGACCTTACCGGACTAGTTATGACTTTCTCACCGCCCTCGCCATGTCTCATGCCATGAATGCAAAGATGCCAACATCATAAAATAATTTGCACATTTACTTAAACCAATGATGGCATAGAATCATAATGGATCATTTTCATCATACCAATAGCAAGCATTAAAGCATGGCATGTTATCGCATCATAAATTCAATTTCAACTCATCAAAACTAGCGATCTACAACTCGCTACCCATTCCAATACACTTGCCTTAACCTCCGGTGACGGATTGATGAGAAGTAGTGGGCACTCCCGGGGTCACACCACCTGCACATAGGCATCACACACTCACAAACATGCCCACAAAATATTACACAACATTCATCTAACCCGACTTCTTACCCTACTTGCAAAACCCAAAAACAGAGGCTCTGTCCCGCCGGGACAGTAGACTTGAAATGGCCACAACTTGAGTTCTAAGACTCCAAATCAATTAAACGAGTACATCTTCGCGTAGCTTAGGAAATTTCCCAACTTTATCTAGTTATAGGGAAAGACTGATTCGGACTATAAAGTTGTTTAATCTACAAAATACCGTGATCTGTGCCAATCACGTCACAGATTTTAACACTCTCGGTAAAACAGTCATAACTTTCAAACGGCTGATCAGAATTTAACGTTCTTTATGTCCACTGAAATATAATGAAATTATCTACAACTTCTTCAACGTCCGTACGGCCAGATTCGTAATCTAAATTTGCGAAAAACTTAACCCTAGGTCGACTGCTCATGCTGTCCCAAAACAGAAACGTGGCAACATCTAGATCTAATCCAATCTACTCAAGTCCAGCACCACCAATTGATCTAAAATCTTGATAAACACCATTAGAACAGTACCTAGCCCAACCCCAAGGAGTCCCATGGCCATACCTTCGCCCGACGACCGAAATCCCAATGGATCTCCTCTCGGTTCGCGCGATCTCCTTCCTCGCTCCAAATCCACCGAATCTCCTCGTCGCAGAGCGCTCCAATGGATGGATCTTCGGGTTGGTGAGGTGGAGAACTCTCCTAGGGGCAGCAAGGGAGGTGGAGAGGGGAGGAGAGGGGTGGTGGCGCCATGGGGAAGATGGAGAGAAAGGGAAGGGTGGAGGCGCATGGGGGCTAGGGGTGGCGGCTAGGGTTGGGAGAGGGAGTTTGGGGCGCACCAAGGGGTGGAGGCCAGATTTGGCTTCCCAAAGTCCCTCCCCTTGGGCCCAAACCCTTCCACTAGAGGCCCAACTCAACCCCAAGGCCCAAAGTCCCGGAGAGGCCCAAACACCCGAAAACGGCCCAAAAGCACGCTATAAACGGCATAACGTAAAGTTTTAACCTCCATTTTCACATTTTATAAAGTTTTTGACAACAACATTCACATTTTATAAGATACGATACTCCGTGGTGTCACATTCTCCCCCCCTTCAACAGGATTCGACCTCGAATCCAAGACACACCAATACGCAACCCAGCAAAGTAAAAGATAGCTAGGTTTCACATCTCATACCTGAGGCGAAAAGCTCGGGGTACTTCTCGCGCATGCAAGACTATAGTTCCCAAACCGCTTCTCTCTCTGACTAAAGCCACTCGAACGAACCTGATCGAGACCCGATGGTAAGATGCTTAGGCTCGAAGACCCACAGTTCTAACGATAACCCACGATCAACCTCTTGCAAGAACTTTACTCAACATTGAAACCCAAAGCACCCATACAAGGCCTCGGCATGAACCAAGCGATAGGATAAAATCCCAAGCAGACCACGAAAGGAAATGGTCTCACACTCCTCCTTCGATACATCCCTTGGCACTAAAATGCCCGATCCCTTTAACCAAAGCCACTCTCTAGAAGGACATGGTACCAACTTCTAGATCCATCTTCCACTCCCACGCACAACAGTGATTCACGTCTCAACCTCTCAACTATAGTTCGTCGTATTCGTGACGACGCAAACCAAGTGAGACACAACACTCTAAGATTACTAACTGCTTGAACCATCGGGGTTACATTCTGATCTTTTACAACAAGACCAACACCCACTCCACTACCACCGAAAGGAAAAGCCTACTTATGGCCAGGGTTTCGAAAACCCGCAAAATCAATAACAATCGAACATTCCACTTTGGTTGGCACAACACGCTCAATAGCCCGGCGACAAAAAGATCCAATACTCTTCGAAAACCGAAAGCAATTACTAGCAACCACCAAGTGGTCCACTAATAATTTGATCAACCCTACCGAGGACACATAAATGGAAACAATTCTCCAAGAAGGTTTGAATTGGGACATAGACAACCTTCCTTTACTCTTCACTTCTACACCATTTACGATCAACTACTAGCCACACCAGATTTCTCTTACTAAGAAAGCCTCACCCTCACATCCTTCCACTTAAAGGACCAGGACAAACAGTACCATTGATGAGTCAGCCCAACCGTAACATGAACCCAAATGGTCCACATACAACAACTCGAACTCCAAAGCGCTAAAAGCCACATTGGAAAGAGTTCGGCAACAACCAAAGAGTACTCATTTTACTTTTCCTAAGCCAAGATGCAAAGAAAGCTCAGATCTATTACACCACAAGCAACATACCAAAAGATATTCATTCTTACTCCTCGTAATAGAAGGCAATTGAAATCTCGATTCAGGACATGCATGCACACTTTTCAAGAGCACTCCGGATTAGTCATATATCCTTATATGACTTTCTCACCGACCTGGCTCATCGACTCCTTTATGATTAAATATGCATAAACAATGTCACGTTTTCCTTTTCATCATTCATTCTTCATGTAACAACAATACCGAATAATCATTCACCAAACGACTACTTTCTCGGTATCACAAGTTTGAAACACACATAACACTGACGGCAACACCATTAACCGCAAAACACCACGTCGGGTCAGAACCCACCAACGATAGATAGCTAAACTTGCAAAACATCACATTTTAACCAAAATCAACATTTTGGAAAAGAACGTCAAAATTTCAAGTCGAGCATCTGCTCCCACAACCGTCACAAATTTTTTTTCTCTTTTTTTTTCCTCAAGGAGAGGGAAACTTATTTCAAAAAGGGAACACCTCACTAACAAAATCACTTTATAAAATATTCATAAAATCCACCTTTTTGAAGCACTCGCAAACATCACACACATTTCCCAAATAACTCCAACTTTAGCAAAAAAAGAGTTACAAATTAAACCTCAAGAGTTTCCAACACAAACCACTATGTCCATCTGCTTCCTTAAAAACTTATTCCAAAGATAATTCAGGGTGAACACGAAGGAGCGCGATCCACTCAAAAACTTTTGGATGTGAACTCAAACTCACGACACAAACTAAACAACTTCGCCAAAACCAAAGGTCGACACCAAACACTACGAGTTTTGGGGAACTCTGAAACTCAACGTAAGGAACACCTCCACCGAAAGCATTCAACCGAGATGGCAAACAACCAAACCAGTCTAGAAGGTTTTAAACACAAGCTCAGCATTAAACCCTATTCTTATCTTTTTAAACATTCAAATTACACTTCTCTTTCTTTCTTTTTTTTACTCATCGAGAAACCCATCATAATTCAACCAAAAGCTACATAACCAATATTCCTCTAGTTACCTTTCCCATCACTTATGAATAAAGTTCATGACGATTATCAAAAGACAACTAACCAATACTACCTCATAAAGATCCCTCTGCACTCAACACATCATATAACAACGTATTCTCTATTTCAAACATGGCACTTCAACAGGTACTTGAGCATGATCAACCTACCAATTTTATACAATCCATACGTCAATTTCTCGACAACAAAACTTACTCAATCAATAAATGACTTCAATACATACATGTTATCTATACAAGACAAAATTCGTGAGTTTGATTCTAGGATATACATTCAGCAAGAATAAAATCCTACATCATGTTAATTATCCATGGTCCACTCCATTACAACATGTTACAATAACCTCCATTTTTAACAAGGATTTTCAACAATTAATCTAAGCAATTACCACCACTATTAAGTCATCAATATCAATAACTTGCATAATCATCAATCAACAACATTACCTTTAGCTACCCTATACATAGGTTATAATAAAATTACCACCACACAACATACTCCAACTATTTAAAATAGATTGAATACTGGCATTAACACTGCTCTTAACAACATCATGAACAATAAGTCTTATGTCTTCTCAATTGATATCAATACTAGCATTGTATAGACACAACTCCATGCTTCCAAATATACTAGTAGTTTGCAACAACATAAATAGCAACTCTAATCAACTTCCAAATTAAAGCCACTAGTCAACATGATTAAATTCCTCTATTAACCCGTTAGATTAGAACATCTTTAAACAACCGGCAAGGTTTCTTTGACAGTATCATTAATTTACATCATCTTAATATTCTTACTATGCATCAAGGTTTAAACTTTTAACATTAACGAGGATCATAAGCACTTTTAAAGCAAGGCAACAGGTTCTAAGCATGTACATTAACCCATTCAATCATTTTCGCTAAGAGTAAACTACAACACTAGTAGTCTATTTGTTTTCAAGCTAGAGATAACAACCGCATTGAATTGTTTCAACTCACAAATTAACTTAACAATGCATCATCCCATAAACCGCATTGGTACATGCTACATAACATGCTAAACAGCAATTCTTACTAGGGACAAACGATTTCAATCAAGAGACTACTTACTTTGTTTGCAGCATTTTAGTTTTAAAGCTCAACCCAAATTCATAAGGAAACTTAACTCTCAAAATTGCAATAAGACGAACCCAACTTTGTCAAGCAAAAGGAATTCTTCAAAACACTTTTAAATCTCAAAGACTCCCACAAGAGGGGACCAACCGATCAAATAAACCTTTGCAAATAAAACCTTAACACCAAACCCCAACCTTTCACGAAACAAGAAGGGTTTTTCAAAGATGATTTCTTAAACCAGTAAAATAACGAAATCGAACACCACTTACTCCTACAAAGGCACGGAACTTCAGCCCTTACAACCAGGTCTGGCATAACTCCGCAATAACTCCTTTAACCTCGGAGAAAGACAACCACAAGATTAAATTGAATGCTTGTTCCCCGTAAAGCAATAAATAGGCATCAAAACTGGAAAGGTGCCCAAAAGAAGCGCAACACTAGACTCCTCTTCTTCGTCTTCAACCAAGGAAGACAGAACCATGAACCGCAAACGACACAATCCGCGCATACCCAACACTTTTCATTTGATTCAAATCAACTAAAGCCAAGAAAAACAACGAAAACCGACCGTCAGAACGGCAAAGAACATACGAAGGAACCCACCACTAACTCTTCTTTTTGTCTCCAGTCAACTACCTGGTCTACGACAGAAAAGGTAAGCACTCTTCTCCTACAGGGGTTAATAGTTCTTCGGTGATGGCGCTAACCAGCCACACCGTCAAACCTCACCCTGACTACGAAATAAGAGAGGTGGCCGAAATCCTTCGGCAGCAAAACCCCACTTTATCACAACAACAAGAACAATTCAATCAAATCTCTCAATAACATGGCAACATACATTACCAACTTTAGCATTCAACATCAAAGCTTAAATACAATATTTAAGCTTAACAAACGATACCCATACCCTTTTCCTACTGTGCATCCATGTGTGTCAAATTTTAGATTAGTTATACCACTTTTGCAAGTTTTAATGTTGCTATCCTATGACAAAATTTTAGTTAAAACCTAATCCATGTTTCTAAGTTATTTCTCATCAAATTTTAGTTGTACCCTATAGCATGATACCAAAAATACACATTTAAAGGACCTACACCCTGGCTCTGATACCAACTGTAACACCCCAGCATCTAGTATGCCTAAATGCTACCAAACATAGACTAAACAACATCTAAATACCACAAATTAACATAAATTACAGCAAAGGAGCAAATGCTAAAACCGAAAATTTCGGCAGCATCTCCTTTGTTTCTCATGCTTCGAAGCAACAACAATAGTAAGACAAGATATAGCTTGGTAAATGACAACTAAAACAGCAATAACAATGGATATGGCAACACTTATATCTACAAACAGCGAATTCAACCATTTCACCAATTATAATGAAGCAAAAGATGAACTTAAGCTCAAAACCAAGCCGAGCACCAAGTTTCATGGCACAAATCTTATTATCATGTCTCCAAGTGATTAAACATAGACTATGAATGAGCAGCTACGTGTAGAAGTGTAGTTAAACCCCTTTCCTGCATGTCGGTCTCAAAGTACCTAAAAACAACATAAAACACAAGCGTGAGTTCATCACTCAACAAGTATATTGCAATGGCAAAAAAAAAACAATTCAATGTAACATCACTACATACCATGCTCAACTTCATGGTCAAGTCATAATCTCATATTCAACATCATATTCATGTCTCAAAATCATTGTTCACATATCATGATCATCATGTATGCAATGCGATGCAATGCAATGCTCATATCTCCTGGAAGCTTATACCGGTATAGCTGAGTGCACACCCGTCGGCGTGCACCCTCTCCCCCCTTCCATCCCGTAGATGGAGGGTGCCTACTCCTCGCTTGCATTCACCACGTGGATGGAATCACGATGTAGGTCTTACTCAATGGCGTTCCGGACTAGTCATAACTTTCTCACCGACCTTACCGGACTAGTTATGACTTTCTCACCGCCCTCGCCATGTCTCATGACATGAATGCAAAGATTCCAACATCATAAAATAATTTGCACATTTACTTAAACCAATCATGGCATAGAATCATAATGGATCATTTTCATCATACCAATAGCAAGCATTAAAGCATGGCATGTTATCGCATCATAAATTCAATTTCAACTCATCAAAACTAGCGATCTACAACTCGCTACCCATTCCAATACACTTGCCTTAACCTCCGGCGACGGATTGATGAGAAGTAGTGGGCACTCCCGGGGTCACACCACCTGCACATAGGCATCACACACTCACAAACATGCCCACAAAATATTACACAAAATTCATCTAACCCGACTTCGCACCCTACTTGCAAAACCCAAAAACAGAGGCTCTGTCCCGCCAGGACAGCAGACTTCCAACGGCCATAAGTTGAGTTCTAAGACTCCAAATCAATTAAACGAGTACATCCTCGCGTATTTTAGGAAATTTCCCAACTTTTTCTAGTTATAGGGAAAGACTGATTCGGACTCTAAAGTTGTTTAATCTACAAAATACCGTGATCTGTGCCAATCACGTCACAGATTTTAACACGCTCGGTAAAACAGTCATAACTTTTAAACGGCTGATCGGAATTTAACGTTCTTTATGTCCACTGAAATATAATGAAATTATCTACAACTTCTTCAACGTCCGTACGGCCAGATTCGTAATCTAAATTGGCGAAAAACATAACCCTAGGTCGACTGCTCATGCTGTCCCAAAACAGAAACGTGGCAACATCTAGATCTAATCCAATCTACTCAAGTCCAACACCACCAATTGATCTAAAATCATGATAAACACCATTAGAATAGTACCTAGCCCAACCCCAAGGAGTCCCATGGCCATACCTTCGCCCGACGACCGAAATCCCAATGGATCTCCTCCCGGTTCGCGCGATCTCCTTCCTCGCTCCAAATCCACCGAATCTCCTCGTCGCGGAGCACTCGAATGGATGGATCTTCGGGTTGGTGAGGTGGAGAACTCCCCTAGGGGCAGCAAGGGAGGTGGAGAGGGGAGGAGAGGGGTGGTGGCGCCATGGGGGAAGATGGAGAGGAAGTGGAAGGGTGGAGGCGCATGGGGGGCTAGGGGGTGGCGGCTAGGGTTGGGAGAGGGAGTTTGGGCCGCACCAAGGGGTGGAGGCCAGATTTGGCTGCCGAAAAGTCCCCCCCCTTGGGCCCAAACCCTTCCACTAGAGGCCCAACTTAACCCCCAAGGCCCAAAGTCCCCCGGAGAGGCCCAAACACCCGAAAACGGACCAAAAACACGCTATAAACGGCATAACATAAAGTTTTAACCTCCATTTTCACATTTTATAAAGTTTTTGACCACAACATTCACATTTTATAAGATACGATACTCCGTGGTGTCACAGCTACTTCTAGACCCGGTACTGCCCTCTAAGGTTTCAACACTAATGGGACTGGTTACCACTCTCAGGGCCCCCGCTCTTGCACCATGTGAGCCTACTCATAAACTCGGCCTCACACCACCACGACAGTACCAAAGACTAGACATCATAGTTTACTCGGCCAGGTCTGTCCCATTGCAGACTTGTGGATGAATGAGAGACTTAGTTCAAATTCTTGCAAGGTTAAGTCCTTAGGGTGACCAAGGCAAGACCACTCAAGAATTCACAAGTAACTAAATCAAATAAACCAAATGCGACCTCCCATGTGCCACACCTGGCCCACCAGAACAATCTTGCCACTTGCCCCAGTCTAAATCATTTTATCACCCTAGTTGATTACCATGCACCACGTGCCATCAACTGTTAGTGTTATGCCCTAGAGGCAATCATATGGATGATTGTAACATGACTATGTTTATGAATAATAATATGATTATTGGTCCAATGAATGTATATCATTGTTTTGATCAACAAGTGTGTGAATTGTTTATGAAGCTCTTTACTTATTGATATAATTCGATAAATATCTCTGATCGGATATCATCGTATAGGACAACGATGAATAGATCAGCACATGTATTGTTCGATGATCATGTTTCATAGATCATGGGATATGGAGATATCATCAATACATTGTGGACGCATGTTGAAGAACATGTGTTAGATAGACCCACAATGGGACACTACGAGAATGTTATATTCTTATGTGTCATCAGTGTATCTCATACATAGTAGATGTATGATCCTTAGACCTGAGATTGTCATATTCCCTACATGTTTAATAGTTTACCTTGGGGTTATCAAACACTATTTCCTAACTGGATAGTTATAAATGTAGCTTTCATGTTTACTATGAAACATGGAGAGGGAAGTGAGAAGTCAAGATGGAATTTGCCACTCCAATGTAATGGAGATATATGTCTCGGCCACTCATGTGATATGATTAAGGAAGTGCATGGCCATGCCGTGATTGAGAAGTCAATCACAACTTATTAATATATCACGGATACGAGAGATGGATTTAACTGTCAAAGGATGACATGCTTCTCGCCTTGAGTTCGATCTTCATATAGTTTGGCAAAGGTATTATTACATCAGTACTTTAATCATATGCGTTTGGGAGTTGGCATGCTCTGCAAGGAGCCGCTACCGACTATTGGATTAGAAAAAGGGTTTTCCGAATCCATGTCCAAATACGCATGAACCTACAGGGTCACACACTTAACGGGCTGGGACGCATTAATTTGGATTGGATCCGTAATTAATGGACCTCGTGGGCTTATCGCGTAGATGGGCCCTGACTACATAGGGTTTCACCTCGTGGCTATATAAGGAGGGGAGGAGGCTAGACGCAGAATACACTTTCATGCGGTTTAGAGGTGTTTCGCCAGAAACCCTAGCCACCCCCTCTTGTTGCCCCTGCCGAGCTTAATCTGCCCGGCACACCGACGCGTGCTCCATCCGCTGGACGCGTGTGGACTACTGTGGTGACGCTGCTACTACGGGCGAGGAGTAGGCTCCCTCCATCTACGGGAAGGAAGGGGAAAGAGGGTGCACGCCGACGGGTGTGCACTCGGCAATACCGGTATGTGCTTGAAGGAGACATGTGCATTGCATTGCATTGCATTTTATGATGATGTTATATGATGATGTTATATGAAGAGGTCAATGAGATGCATCCAATGTGAATATGAAATGTTTATGATGTTGAATATGAAAAGTGGTGATGAACGTATTGGAATGTGTTTTCTTGTTCCATTGCAATATACTTGCTGAGTGATGAACTCACGCTTTTGTTTTATGTTGTTTTTAGGTACTTTGAGACCGGCATGCGGGAAAGGGGTTTAGCTACACTTCTACACGTTGCCCCACACTCATAGTCTATGTTTAATCATTTGGAGACATGATAATAAGAATTGTGCCATGAAACTTGGTGCTTGGCTTGGTTTTGAGCTTAAGTTCATCTTTTGCTTCATTATAATTGGTGGAATGGTTGAATTCACTATTTGTAGACATAAGTGTTGCCATATCAATTGTTATTGCTGATTTAGTTGTCTCATATCATGCTATAACTTGTCTTATTATTGATGTTGCTTCAAATCATGGAAAAACATGGAGTTGCTGCCGAAATTTTTGGTTTTAGCATTTGCACCTTTGTTGTAATTTTACCTTTATTTGTGGTATTTAAATGTTTTTTAGTCTATGTTTGGTAACATTCAGGCATACTAGATGCCGGGGTGTTACAGTTGGTATTAGAGCGGGCTTTAGGTCCTTGGAACATGTATTTTAGTGTCATATCTTAGGTTCAACTAAAATGTGATGTGGGATAACCTAGAAACATGGCTTAGGTTATACTTAAAATTTTATCATAGGATAGCAACATTAAAACTTGTGTAAGTGGAACAATTGATTTAAATTTTGACACACATGGATGCACAGTAGGAAAGGGTATGGGTACCGTTGCTTTACGCTTAAATGTTGTATTTAAGCCTTGATGTTGAATGCTATACTTGATAATGTATGTTGCTATGTTATTAAGAGAATTGATTGTATTGTTTTGTGTTATTGCGATAAAGTGGGGTTGTGGTGCCGAAGGGTTTCGGTCACCTCTTTTTGTTCATAGTAAGGGTGTGGTTTGACGATGTGGCCGGTTAGCGACATCTCCGAAGAACTATTAACCCCTGTGGGAGCAGAGTGCTTACCCTTTCTGTTGTAGATCGGGTAGTTGACTGGAGTCAAATAGAAGGGTTTGGTGGTGGATTCCTTCGGATTTTCTTTACCGTTCTGACGACCGGTTTGGGTTGGTTTTCCTTGGTTTTAGTTGATTGAAATCAAAGGAAAAGTGTTTGGTATTGGATTTCGTGGATTGATCCTTCGGCGGTTTGTGGTTTTGTCTTCCTTGGTTGAAGACGAAGAAGAGGAGTTTAGTGCTGTGCCTTTTTGGTCACCTTTTGGCTTTGACACCGGTTTTGTTGGTTGCTTTGCAACGAAAGGTATAGTTTTGGTTCTTGTGTGTCTCACTCTAAGTTTAATAGAAGTTATTGAAGTTGCGTGCAAAAACTTAAGATGTGTCGATTTAAGTTTTGTGCCTTTGCCCGTAAAGGTTTACTTGATGGCTTGGTTCCCTCTTGTGGGAGTCTTTAAGATTGATGTGTGCTTTGGAGTCATGTCCTATTGCAACTTTGAGAGTCAACCTTCTTTGTGAAGTTTGGTTTAGTTTTAAAATGAAAATGCTGCAAATAAAATGAGTAGTCATTTGACTGAAATTATTTGTCAAAAGTGAAAATTGTTGTTTAGCATGTTTTGTAGTATGTAACAATGTGATTAATGGAAATGATGTACTCCTAAGGTAAATTGTGAGTTGAATCAATTAAATGTAATTTTTAGCTTTAGCTTTAGATTAAATGAACTTCTAGTGTTGTAGATTACACTTTAGTGAGAATGATTAAATGTGTTAATGTACAGCCTTAGAATTTGTTGCTTTGCTTTAAAAGTGCCTATGACCCCCGATAATACTTAAAGTTTTAAACCCTGATGCATAGTTAGAACATTAAAGATGATGTAAACTGCTGATATTGTTAAAGAAACCTTGCTGGTTGTTTAAAGATATTCTAACTTAACGTGTTAATAGAGAAATTTAATCATGCTGGCTGTGACCTTAACTTGGAAGTTGATTAGAGTTGCTACTTATGTTGTTCCAAACCAATAGTATATTTGAAAGTATGCATATGTGTTCCTATAATGCTAGTACCGATGTCAATTGGGAAGACATAGATTCTGTGGTTGTTCTAAGAGCTTTGTGACGTTGTTGATATTGATGACTTAGTAGTGGTGGTAATTGTGTAGAATACTTGTTGGAAACCATTGTTAAACTGGAGGGTATTGTAACCTGTTGTGATGGAGTGAACCATGGATAATTAGCATGATGTAGAATTTAATCCTTAATGAATGTATATCTTACAATAATGTTTACGAATTTTGTCTTGTGGAGACAATATCTATTTGTTGAAGTCATTGATTAATTGAATAAGATGCGATTGTTGAAAGGTTAATGTTTGGATGGTGTAAAATTGATAGGATGATCATGTTAAAGTATTTGTTGAAGCATTATGTTTTAAATTGAGAATATGATGTTATATGATGTGTTTGTCTGTGGGGATCAGGATGAGGTAGTATTGGTTGGATGTCTTTTTGTTAGGCAGCATAAAATTTATTTATCAATGTTGGGAAAGGTAATTCGAGAAAGAATCTGTTGTGTAGTTTTGGTTGAGTTATGATGGAGCTCCTCAAGGAGTAAATAGTGATTATTGAAGTCTTTAATGGAAAGCATAGTGGAATACTAGAGATGGTTCTTTTTATGTTGATCTTGTGTTTAAAAGCTTTTGGACTGGTTTGGTTATTTGCTAGTTTGATTGAATGCTTTCGGGCAAGGTATTACTTATGTTGTATTTCAGAGTTTCACTAAACTTGTAGTGGTTGGTGCCAATTTTTTGTCTTGGCTAATTTGTTTGGCTTAAGGCTATGATTATGGATTCACACCCAAAAGTTTGAGCGGATCGCGCTCTTTCGTGTTCAACAGAATTATCTTTGGAAACCATACGTAAGGGAAGTAAATGGATATGGTGGGTTGTATTGGAAACCATGGAGTTAGGCACTCAACTTGTAACTCTATTGTGATTAGAGTTGGCTTTATTTGGAAAATGTGTGCGGTGTTTGCAAAGTGCTTCAAAAAGGTGGATCTTATGAACGTTCCATGAGTGATTTTGCTGGTGAAGTGTTTCTTTTGGGAATGAGTCTTTTTTTTCTTTGAGAGAATTTGTAGCGGTTGTGGGTGCATATGTTTGACTTGAGAATTGATGTTCTCTTCCAAATTTTATTTTTGGTTAAAATGCGATGTTTATCATAAAAGAGATGATGAGCCAGGTCGGTGAGAAAGTCATATATGGATATATGACTAATCCGGAGTACTCTTGAAAAGATTGCATTCATGTCAGGCATCGAGATTTCCTGTGTTTTTTTTAGCATGGAAATAAAGACTAGATAAATGCTGGAATTTTGGTTATATTACAGATTTGAGTTTCATTTCTCCTTGAGAGAT
Organism: Rhipidocladum racemiflorum; assembly: GCA_036346355.1. Taxonomy (NCBI): domain Eukaryota; kingdom Viridiplantae; phylum Streptophyta; class Magnoliopsida; order Poales; family Poaceae; genus Rhipidocladum; species Rhipidocladum racemiflorum. The sequence continues at coordinate 40,400,033 of CM070590.1, forward strand.
ACTTAGTTGGTTATGGATTCTTGTGTGTGATTTGAGAAACGGTTTCTTTCCAAAATGTTGATTTTGGTGAAAATGAGAGGTTTGGCTTTGGTGAAAGCGAGTTGAGAAATTTTGGATGTCGAGAACTTCTGTCAAAGAATTGTGTGGAGTCTCTCTTTTGTTTGAGTGCTCCCCGATGCGAAATGTATCGCATTGATTTGAGATTTGAGTTTTTCCTTTGTGGCTTGACTTAGGAAAAGAAAAAAAGAGTGGTCTTTGGATGTTGTCGAATCTTTGTTCCAAAGTGATTTGTAGCGCTTTGGGTTCAAGTTGATGAATGTGGTTCATCCGGCTAAAGGGAGTTGCTCTTTGTTGGCATTCTCATTTGAGATATGAACAGAAATGCTTATGAAATTGTTGAGTATAATGGAAGATTATACTCATGGGTTGGTAGTATTTGAGTGAGGAAATGTGAGGGCAAGACCCTCATAAAAAAATCAGTTGTGGTTTGGTAAGAATCTACAGCCCTAGCTTGGGCTAGGCGTAGAACTTGGATGTGGTTCAAAAGGTGGTTATGATGGAAGCTGGTGATGTCGGTTCAATTTTTGTTGAGATTATGGTTGGTTATTAAAAAGGTGATGGTAATTTGAAATAAAGTATTCTGTCGTGAACATTGCCATAGCTATTTGTCCCTGGGTGTGTATTATGTCTGGGAGAGGATAGAATGAAAGTGTATCGTGGTTTGTGCTCGAAAGGAAAGTATTGTCGATGAAGGCTATGTGCGTAGATGTCATTAGTTAATTTTGATTCTTTGTGAAAAAGGTCAAATAATTGGGATAGATGGGATTTTGTGTAATTGATTCTTTGGAGCTTCTCAGTTAGAACCCCAGTTATTAATAAGACACCGTTGGTGATTTGTTGGTAGAGAGGCATTTAAAAAAGATGTGATTCGCTTTGATTGGGTCATCTTGAGATTAATAAGTTGTGGTAGACATGTTGAGGAATGAAATTAAGGTTTCGTGAATGAAGTTGAAAAGAGAAGTTGTTCTGAGTTCATCAGGTTGGTTGTGATAGTAGTATGAAGGGTTGGACGTGAGGATTTGGGCGTAAAAAAATTTGATTAAGCCTATTAGTAGGTGAAATCGAGGACTTCGGTTGACTTTTGTAATATTATTGGGAATTGAAGTGAAGGTGGAACCGTGAGAGGTTGCACTTTGTTGAGCTAAATCAATCCTTTCTCGCTAAGTATTGGTTTTTAGAACTTGCTTGTCGTTTGTTTCGGTTTGAGTCTTTGTGTGAATGTTTTGTGTTGCAAAGAAGTCTTTTGTCCCTTGGGGACTTTGTTGTTGTTTCTGGCATTCTTCGGATTCGAGGTCAAATCCTGTTTAAGGGGGGAGAATGTGACACTACGGAATGTCGTGACTTTATAAAATGTGAAATTGGAGAATAAAACTTCGCGGTATGAGGATTAATCTCGTTTTCAGGCCGATTCTGGGTGTTTGGGTGTAGAAACACCCCAGCATCTAGTATGCCTGAATGCTACCAAACATAGACTAAACAACATCTAAATACCACAAAATAAATTAAATTACAGCAAAGGAGCAAATGCTAAATCCGAAAATTTCGGCAGCATCTCCTTTGTTTCTCATGCTTCGAAGCAACAACAATAGTAAAACAAGATATAGCTTGGTAAATGACAACTAAAACAACAATAACAAAGGATATGGCAACACTTATATCTACAAATAGCGAATTCAACCATTTCACCAATTATAGTGAAGCAAAAGATGAACTTAAGCTCAAAACCAAGCCGAGCACCAAGTTTCATGGCACAAATCTTATTATCATGTCTCCAAGTGATTAAACATAGACTATGAATGTGGAGCTACGTGTAGAAGTGTAGCTAAACCCCTTTCCCGCATGCCGGTCTCAAAGTACCTAAAAACAACATAAAACACAAGCGTGAGTTCATCACTCAGCAAGTATATTGCAATGGCAAAAAAAAAAACAATTCAATGTAACATCACTACAAACCATGCTCAACTTCATGGTCAAGTCATAATCTCATATTCAACATCATATTCATGTCTCAAAATCATTGTTCACAAATCATCATCATCATGTATGCAATGCGATGCAATGCAATGCTCATATCTCCTGGAAGCTTATACCGGTATAGCTGAGTGCACACCCGTCGGCGTGCACCCTCTCCCCCCTTCCATCCCGTAGATGGAGGGTGCCTACTCCTCGCTTCCATTCACCACGTGGATGGAATCACGATTGTGGGAGCTCTGGAATCATATTAGCGATGCAGGACATTACTGTTGCATCAGTTAGAAGATTAATGCAACCCGTAACGTCTCCTGACCGCTAAACCAACTTCGTACTCGGATTGGGGCCAATTAATCGGCAAAACTCGTGAGGAGTGTACATGCCAAATGATTGATCCCAACTCGAGCTTCAGCAACCGTGCATTGTATCTTGGTTCCCTGGATCAAGAGCCAAGACTCCACGCGTTGTCATACAAGACAGGTCTCAACTATGCAAGAGTAAATATATTACACATGAAAGGTAACGTTATTACAATAGTTTAACTTTACAAGTCTCGGCTTACAGCCGGCACAAGTCCAAAAGAATCTTCCAACACCAGCGGAAACTCCAAAAGAAGAACACGCAGTGTGCCTCCACCCCCAGGCAACTGGCTGGATGATAACCCAGCTAAGCCCCAGCGGAATCGCTGGCCAATAAACGAATCGCGACTGCCTGGAACATCTGCATCATTACCTGCTTCTTCTCCTTCTGACCAAAGTCCGTTAGAGCAAACGGTGAGTACACGTATGTACTCGCAAGACTTTAGTGTATGGAATATATACATATAAAATGTAGGTTAAATCAATGAATAATAGGTTTCTACACTAGTCTTTTGAGCACAAAGCAGATTTTGCTTGCAATATGATAATAGATTCACATTCGCATTTTTACAAAAGAAGCTGAAGAAAACATTTCAAACAAATAGTAATAGATAAACCATTAACCAAATCAACCATCCAACCGTTCCTTTCACCAAAACAACCAACCACCTGCACCTTATCCGAATCCAAGATCCAAACACACACCTGACCAACACAATCTAACCTCAAAACCCATTTCCCCAGAAGTCAACCCCGACCCAAAATCTATACTTGATAATACTTTCCAAGCTGTTCATGACCGTGAGCACGGCTAATCGATTAGTTTATTTATCTCTGCAGAGACTATACACTGTACCCACATGACATGTTCTAGCAATCATTTTATCCATGCCTCGCGATACCGAAGTACCCGATTTGCTAGACAGTGACGGAACCTTTCGAGAGATTGGAGTTTTAATCCTGGACCGGCCCGGTAACGTGCATCCCTAACTACAGCCACAAAGGCCGCCAGTGGTTCCCATAGGCACCGACTAGCCCACGACCTCCCTGTAGTAGGCATTACCGTTGTATTGGGTAAACTTTCCTTCGATGCCTCGACAAGAAAGTCCCTAGAATGCACCGACACCACAGGTGCATCCAATCCTCTTTGCCCTCCAAAATGCAGGGTCAGATCCCTTTTCCCCGTACTAGGCTGAGGCCATCCCATACTGGCACATGTGGTTGCATGAATTATACCTAGTAAATAGCACCAAGTTCGGTCCTTAGGGTGACTCAGGCGAGATCTTCCAAACCCACTTGCTATGGCCACAAAGGATCGACACTAGCGGCCCCACCGAGCACACACTAGCCTTCAACCTCCCCATAGCAAGGGACCAACTGAGACCAAATCACTCCAAACCAGCCAACGGCCTGACAACCGATCCGAACCTGAAACCAGCCTACCAACCGGAACCATTACCCGGCCAAATACCACCAACTCCAAACCACCAAACATCTCGCCCGGTCTAAACTCTCCACGTTTTTCCACTCTACTCACGCAACCATTCCCTTTTTCCAACAAAACCCCAAAACCTCCAATTCCAACCTGACACCCTTCACCCATCCTATAGTTCTAGGAGTTTATTAATAAGAACATCCTGATCTCCTGCAACCAATTCTACTGCTGAACTAAGCATATGCAACTATTATTCTTTAATACCCTCTGACACTTACTAACGTGTCTAAATTATTCTTAAGTCTATCAAGGATTGCATATTCAGATTAAATTGAGGTAATCCACCATTTCTGGTTTAACTACTGCTTCCCACAAATTATCACTTTTAATAAACTTATGAGCATGCATAATAGTTTTGGCAATCAAAAATAAGAATTTCCAAATATGGGATTCAAAATGGTCAAGGAGGTGCTTGCCTGTTTGCTCTTCGGTGAAATCGGTCTCCGGGACGTAGTCGGGATCGTCGACAACGTTCGAAGTGTCTACGTCTATACGAAAAGCAACGAGACCAAAATCATCGATCAAAATAGGCAAAGAAGCAATCAAAATCCAAAAAGAAGCGAAAATGGAAAACGAGAACCTAGACGGAAAAAGAAATTCTAAATCTTCTCCCAGAGGCCGGCAGTACCGCTGTTGATTGGGCGGTAGTGCCGCTCTGGCCGGCAGTACCGGTTGGATTTTCCGGTAGTGCCGCTGGCCGGGAACCGAAATGGGTCACTCTCTGGAAAATAACTACCGGCGCTCTAAACCCGGTAGTGCCGGACCCTCCGGCAGTACCGCCTTCACACCAGCGGTAGTGCCGCTCTCCCCGAGTCCAAAATCCCAAAAATTGAGATTCCGCCCAAAAGACTTGAACCGGCGTAAGTGCATGGATAGGTTCCTGGGGACCCATGGGACCTATTCACGCAGGTTTCGTCAAGTTTCGAGTTCGTTTGCTCAAAATCTCACTTTTCGGATCCTTTCTCTCCCGATACCGGCGCGAAAATGGATTTCGACCCAGAGGGTGTCGAAACTCGAGTTTCATCGCGGCAACGGGTTCTCTACTACTCTAGGGACTTAAGTGCGCTAGACCTGCGAGCTTTGGGACTTCGGAACTTGAAATCGTTCCGAATGCCCAGAGTGCAACTTTTGCAAATCCTTCGGGAAAACGGATTTCGCAACACGCGCACTAGGCCCGCTAGAACACTAAGGTCCTACGTGATCTAACTACTGATTGGAACCTCCGAAATATGCTATTCGACTTCTACTACCCGAAAACCTAAATATACTTTTCGAATCCAACTTTCGTCCCGAATCGAGTTCAAACTCGATTCTCCCACAAGAAACGACTTACGAGGCTCTAAGAAAACATCCGCAGGTCATTTCCCCGACTTCCCGGAGTTAGGGTTCCGAGAGGAAGGACTCTGGAACTCCAGAAATGACTCCTTGCAGCGAATGAGTCCAACGAAGCGTAGATCAGGGTTACAGAAACTACTCGATCACGTGGAAGGATTCTTCTACCCTTGACCTAGGTTTAACCACTCGGAAAACGACTATGCACCACAACAACTAGGGTTTCTAGAGTTTAACTAGGACGTAAAGAACGATTACAAGCCAAGGAAGAGCTAGGGTTTGCATCTGCACCTAGGGTTCAAGCTCAACTTTAAAACCTACCTCGGGTGAAGCTCCTTGACAGCTTGGAGACGCTTCTCTACCCTTGCTCCTGCTTCTACTCGGCCTCCCGGAGCTCTAACCGGCTGGAGATGGCGAGGAGGAGGAGAGAGCTCCAATGGAGAGAGAGGAAGGAGAAGAGAGGAAGAAGGAGGAGGAGAGCAGGAGAAATGAGAGAGGAGAGGGAGAGGAGGTGCTCCCTGGTGTTATTAAAGAGCTGGGACGTGCACGCAAACCGAGGCAAAGAGATAAACACGAGCACAGGACCAAAACCTGTCGCCGCCGGCAGCATCGCTTGGAGCGGTCGATCTTGCCGCTTCGGCCGATAGTACCGCAGCAAAAGTGCTTGATCTTGCCGGCAACAGCTAAAAACTTCGGGAATTTTACGGTTTTATGATGGTTCTCCAATCAACTAACTTGAGGACTATTGGAATAGGTTCGAGGGGTCCTGATAAAGGTTTTAAAACTTAAGTTTGGGATCTAGCTCTCACGATTTTAAATTTTACCCGATTCCGGATTCTGAGACTCCAATCGGGGAAAACGATCAAACGAAACGACAAAACCGAATTCAAGGGCAAATAACTCCAAATTCTGTGATGCCCTAGGTATGAGAACGATCCTAGTTCTTTTCCGTCGTGGTTGTTTCGAAAAGAGAGAAGTTTGGTCGGGAATTGATTAACTAAAGTTCATGTGACGTTTTAATATTTTTTTTGGAGCGTCGGGCTAGAATCAGGGGGCCGAGGACAACCTGGGCCGAGGCCGGGATTTCCCTCCCCACCTCTCCCTCCCCCTTCCCCTAAGTGGGCCGGCCCACTAGCCAAGGGGGGCGCCACCCCTTTCCCCCCTAACCCTAGGCGCCTCCTCCCTCTCCCTCCCCTAGCAGCCACCTCTCCCTCCCCTTCCTTCCCCTACATGGTGGCTCAAGATCCGCCGCGAATCGCGAAGGAGAAGGCGAGGAGCGACTCCGTGGAGGCGTGGAGGACGAGCAGATCGCCGATTCGGGGTTCATCGCGTGTTCTTCATGGGTTCGCAAGGGAGAACACTAGGTAAAATTCCCAAACTTTTACCTCTGTTTTACCTAGGGATTAGGAGTGTATTAGATCTGGTGGTGAGGGTTTTGGATGGATCTTGTTGGGGGAGAAGGGTAGATGTTCACGTGGTGCTGTTTCTGGAAGGGGGGATTGTGCAGCGCGGATTGTTTTGCGTTTTACGTGGCATAGATGATTTTTCCTGCCAAAACCTATAACTAGAAAGTTGTAGACAACGTCGAGACCTAGCTTATGTAATTTTTTCAGAATTGTTGGGGAAGTTTTCTGAGAGTTATCGCTGTTGCAAACCGACGAACAGAATCTGGGAACAGATTTCATCCACTGTGTTGGACGACTGTTTAGGCATATTTAACAGAGGAATTAGAATTTATGATCTTCTGGAAAGTTGTATATATCGTCAATATCTAGCTGCTGTAATTTTTTAATATTTTTATGTTCTGTAGAAAAAAAGATACGAAAAAGAGAATGGGGGTTGCTGCTGTTCGATCCGGACAGATCGGGGTTTCGGTGTTGGAAAAGGGGAACGGGTTGTAGGAATTGCGTGTTTGAGTTGTGTGATCAATTGTGGTGTTATTGCATACTGAAAATATGCTTGTACAGGTGGTGCCCCTTCTGGACGCAACTAGATCCGTCATCTACGTCGGTAAAGGCAAGTGGAAGTAGTGTTATGGTTGAGCTATACATCGTTGTTTGCATTGCCTTCGTTATATTTTCCGATGACATTAATCATACATGGTTTGATCATTTGCTAGGAAGATTGCAATAATTAGATTAGCAATGTGATGATGTGCTTTGGCTTTGAACCTTGAGTAAAGAGAAGAATGATGTTGCCTATTGGTTGAATTGTCTAAATAGTTCATCTCAATGTTATTTGTTTTCTATCCATGTTATATGATGGCATGCAAATATGTGGACTCAATGTGGAAAATTATGAATGAATTCATGCATGAAGCATTAACTGCATAATCATGCATTGGAAGTTTGTCGACGCCTTGCGCGACCGTGCAGCACAACACCGTGTGTTCCTGAGAAAGGGCACGGTGAAGAGGATCATGGCATAAGCATATGCACAAGCATGAGCATTTTACTGAGGTTGTGGTAATCGATGTTGTGGTGTTGAATGTAAAGCATGTGGTGTGTTAAATTCTTGATGGATGTGATTATGTGTTAATTGTTCCGCTTGCTGATATTACCCAATCTCACTGCTTGTGTTTTGTTGTTTTCAGGTAGCGTGCAAGAGACATAAGCATGAGGGGTGGGCTAGCAACACAATAAACCTTCGAATGTCTTCACAACTCCCATGAACTAGTGTTTATTTAATACATTAGCTTGCTGAAATTTATTTACACTTAGACTATTTGTTGTTATGACTAAACTTATTCTTGCTTATGGTTGGTTTAGACTTGTTGTCGCTAGTATTGTTGAATTGCTTATATTCCTGTTTGAATTGCTTATCATGAAATGCTTCCGTAATGTCCTGTTTTTAGGGGAGATGCTGTCGAAATTTTCTTGTTCTATAGTTTAGTTTTAAGGGGTGTTACAGTTGGTATCAGAGCGGGCTTTAGGTCCTTGGTGTATGAATTTAGGAGAGATATTCTAACATGAACTAAAACTTTGCTGTGTGAAATTAGTAACATTGCTTAGGTATAACTCTTAAAATTGCCTTAGGAGTAATAAACTTTTAATACTGAATAGGATTGTTAATCAACTTTAAAATTGACACACTTGCACTATTAGGATGGGATGGGCTGCATTGCATGGCATGCGTATGTTCGACTATATTTATTGTTTGATTGTGGGTGATTTTGTTATGCTTTTGTTGTTGTTGTGATTGTTTGCTTGCGGCTTGTTGGGTGCAGTATGCCACCAAAGACGCGTGCGGTAGGCCGTTCGGGGGGCCTCGCTCCCGAGCCGTCGGAGGCAGCTGAACCTACCCAGCCGAGGTGGGGTTTTGGCAGAGATAGTGGCTGCCATGAGGGCGATGCAGGAGGAGTTGCGGTGCCGAGGAGGGCGCGACAGCCGCCCGCCGTGGGCGCGGGCTGAGCGCTGCGGCTGCGGCGGCAAAGTGTGGCATCAAGCCGAGGAGTGGGTTGGACCGCGCCGATAGCTTTGATGGGGTGGGCAATCCGATCCAGCAGCGGATTGGTTGTCCTATGTGGAGATGCAATGGACGCTTTTGAGGTGGCGGCGCAGAGCGTGTCCGCCGTGGCGCAGCTCTTGAAGGGGAAGCCCAGATCTGGTGGAGGGGTGCGCCGACCTCGAGGGGCGCTGGCCGGTGACTCCTCTTGGGAGGAGTTTGTCCGGTAATTTGAGAGGAGGTTCTACCCGCCACCTTCCTCGACAAGATGCAAATTGACTTGGGACAAGATGCCCAAGACAAGAAGACTGTGGCGGAGTACGAGGTTGGCTTCAACCAGATCAGACGCTTTGTGCCCCATGTGGCACGTGACGAGTGGAGAAGGCAAGGCGGTTCCGGCAGGGACTCCGCCCCGCCATTCGCCATATCTTTGGCGCTTTCCCCATTGTCGATTTCGGACAATGGTGGAGCAAGCTACGGGTGTAGAGCTGCAGCTGAACTACACCGAAGAGCATCGCAAACCTGCCACGGAGAGCAGGTTAAGGGCCCTCCAGAGAAGAAGGGCCAATCCTCCGGTACTTGGAATAAGAAGGGGAAGAATTTTCGTCACACCCTATGGTGGCCGTCCTACTCAAAGAAGACACCTCGTGGGGTGAGCCCGATCTGCCGTGCCATAGTCACTCCTGGCATGGGGATGGTATGTTTCCGTTGTGGCGATTCCCATCGCCGCAGCGAGTGCTCGTGGAAGGGAAGGTGCACCATCTGTGGTCGGGAGGATCACAAGGATGTGGTGTGCCGTAAGAACCCCAACGGCAAGCTGCGTTGGGAGCCGGTGACATCCTCTCCAGGTGGACAACGATAGGGGGGCGTGATGCATATGTTGCCATCAGCTCCTACTCTGCAGCACCTCCCGGCGCCTACTCCGACTCCCTCGTTCTACCCGGCGCCACTCTCAGGGACTTACTGGATGCCCCAGCTTCCACCGCCACCTTCCTCCGGGACTTCGCCGTGGGTCCCTGCGCTGACATATCCAGATGCGAGGGCTGCACCATCTCAATCTACCTCGGGAGTCCACGCTTTGCCCTCTTCGGGGGATGCGGATCGTGGCAATGTGGTGACAGGTACTATTTCTGTTAATTCTGTGGTTGCCAGTGTGTTGTTCGACTCCGGCGCTAGCTACTCGTTTGTCTCTGTGGATTTTGTTGTTCGGGCTGGTGCATGTCTGCAGAGTTTGGGTGATGCCGTGGTGGTTAGTGCACCGCAAGGCTTGATTTCTAGTTCGAGAGTCCGTCGGGCTGTCACTTTACGTTAGGCGATGAGGAGTTCATGGCGAATCTGGTGGTGATTTCCTTGGAGCCATTTGATGTTATCCTTGGCATGGACTGGCTATCCCAGCATCAGGCGGTGATTAACTGCGCTTGGAGGACAGTCACCTTGCATGCTCCGTCTGGGCAAGAAATAACTTTCCAGGGGAGTGCTATGCGGTACTCCCTCTCCTTTTTGTGTAAGCTGTTCCCAAACTCCCGGATGTTGAAATCAGGGGTCCTTTGGTCCATGGTTGAGGGTCGAGAGGAGGAGAAGAGTTTGGAGGGCATTGCTGTAGTTTGCCGATATCCAGATGTGTTTCCCAGTGAGCTTCCGGGATTGCCTCCGGAGCGGGAGACTATCTTCCGCATTGATCTTGTTCCTGGTACGAGGCCAATTTATAAAACCCCGTACCGGATGGCTCCGATAGAGCAAGTTGAGTTGAAGAGGTAATTGGACGAACTCCTAGCTAAGGGGTTTATTAGAGTGAGCTCATCTCCTTGGGCGGCTCCGGTCTTGTTTGTGGGGAAGAAAGATGGCACCAAGCGGCTATGTGTGGACTCATCGGGCGCTTAATCAAGTTACCATTAAGAACAAGTATCCATTGCCTCGCATTGATGACCTTTTGATCAATTGAGGGTGCCAAAGTATTCTCCAAGATCGATTTGCAATCTGGGTATCATCGCTATGGATTAAGGAGGAGGATATTGAAAAGACGGCTTTCAACACGAGGTATGGGCATTTTGAGTTTGTAGTCATGTCTTTTGGACTAACGAATGCTCCTGCTGCCTTTATGGAAGCCATGAACAGGATGCTCCATGAATATCTTCTTGTCTTTATTGTCGTCTTCATTGACGACATTCTTGTCTACTAAGTCCGAGGAGGAGCACGCCGTGCATCTCGGTCTAGTTTTGGAGGCTCTTCAGAGAAATCAATTCTATGCCAAACTCAAGAAGTGCGCCTTACGGTTGTCGGAGGTGAGTTTCCTTGGGCATGTCATCAACCAAAGTGGTATCACAGCTGACCCAAAGAATGTTCTTCTTTGTGGTTGGATGGCGAAGACCGTCTAGTGTGATGGAAATTAGGAGTTTTCTTGGGTTGGCAGGTTATTACCGGCGCTTCGTGCATAATTTCTCTATCATAGCTAAGCCGATGACAAGGCTCACTCAGAAAGGGGTTCCTTTCATCTGGACAGAGGAGTGTGAGACTAGTTTCCAGACGCTAAAGAACAAACTGGTCAATGCACCTATTCTATCTTTACCTGTGAGTGGCAAGCGATATACAGTGTATGCAGATGCCTCCAGGATTGGTTTGGGTTGTGTGCTCATGCAAGAAGGCTGTGTCATTGCTTATGCTTCAAGACAGTGAAGACTCATGAGCAGAATTATCCCACCCATGATCTCGAGTTAGCCATTGTGGTTTTTGCCTTGAAATTGTGGAGGCACTATCTTTATGGGGAATCTTGTGATATTTTCACCGATCATAAGAGCCTCAAATATATATTCACCCAAATGAGAGCTGAACTCGCGACAACAGAGATGGTTGGAATTGATAAAGGACTTTGATGTGTCGATCCAGTATCATCCCGGCAAGGCTAATGTCGTGGGCGGATGCCTTGAGTAGAACGGGTGTCCCCAAGACCGCTATGCCCTTGGTTGCGGAGTTGGAAAGAGGACAGGTCACTTCATCGCTTTGCTGGGGTTGCGCAAGAGGAGACTCGGATGATCATTTAGTCTTGCATACCCGAGCGGTTGTATGAGGCTCAGCTGCAGGATCGTTTGCTTCAGGAGGTTCGGCGGAGGATTTCAGAGGGGAAACATCGGGATTTCAGCATAGATGAGCATGGTTCCATCCGGTTTAGAGGCCGTCTTTGTGTGCCTCAGAAATCGGATGTGAAGATGGACATTCTAAGGGAAGCCCATAGGACTCCGTATTCCGTTCACCCTGGCGAGACCAAGATGTATCGGGATCTGAAACAGAGTTTCTGGTGGAAGAGGATGAAGGTGGATATCGCCAAGTATGTGGCTTCTTGTGGAGTGTGCCAACAGATAAAAGCTGAGCATAAGAGGCCTGCCGGTCTGTTACAGCCATTGGAAATTCCGGAATGGAAGTGGGAGCACATCACTATGGACTTTGTGATTGGGTTACCTCGCTCGCCGCGAGGTAGAGATGCCATTTGGGTGGTGGTGGATAGACTCACTAAGTCCGCACATTTCATTCCAATGAAGACGACCAATTCGGCACCAGATCTAGTTCCCTTATACATGAAGGAAGTGCTTAGGCTCCATGGCGTGCCTAAATCGATTGTCTCCGATCGTGACACTAGATTTGTGTCCCTGTTTTGGCAGAGTTTGCATAGTGCTCTGGGAACAAAACTCTCTCTTAGCACATCTTTTCATCCCCAGACAGATGGCCAGTCTGAGCGGACCATCCAGACTCTAGAGGACATGCTTCGAGCGTGTGTTCTTTCTTGTAAAGGAAGTTAGGAGGATCACTTGGCCTTGGTAGAGTTTGCTTATAATAACAGTTACCAGGCTAGCATTCGAATGGCCCCATTCGAGGCGCTTTATGGGCGAAAGTGTGTCTCCCCACTTTGCTGGGATGCAGTTGGTGGAAATTCTTTGCGAGGTCGGATTGGGTTCAGGGGACCTTTGAGAAAGTGCAGAGATACGGCAGAATCTCCGCCGCCCAGAGCCGTCGAAGAGTTATGCCGATAACAGGAGGCGGGATTTGGAATTTTCAGTGGGTGATCAAGTCCTTCTCAAGGTATCTCCAACAAAGGGTGTCGTCTGCTTTGGTACCACCGGCAAGCTTAGCCCGAGGTACATTGGTCCGTTCCGTAGTGGCACGGGTGGGCGTTTGGCCTACCGTCCTGGAGTTGCCGGACTCTTTGAGGGGAGTACATGATGTCTTCCATGTCTCTATGTTATGGAAGTATCTTCATGACCTGCAGCACAAGATTGACTCCGAGCCGACACAGTTGAGCAAGACTCGACGTTGGAGTGTCGTCCACTTCGTATACTAGACTCCTCGGAGCGGGTCATGAGGAGGAGAACCATCAGGTATGTGAAAGTTATGTGGACAAATCAATCCGAGCGGGAGGCAACTAGGGAACTGGAGGACCAGATACGGAAGAAGTATCCTGCGCTTTTTGAGAATACTGAAGGTAAAATGTTGTTTACTTTTTTTTGCCTTTTTTTTTCTCTTTTAGCGCCGTAGCTAAAAGGACTAGATTCGGGGACGAATCCTTTTAAGGAGGGGAGAATGTGATACCCTAGGTATGAGAGCGATCCTAGTTCTTTTCCGTCGTGGTTGTTTCGAAAAGAGAGAAGTTTGGTCGGGAATTGATTAACTAAAGTTCATGTGATGTTTTAATATTTTTTTTGGAGCGTCGGGCTAGAATCAGGGGGCCGAGGACAACCTGGGCCGAGGCCGGGATTTCCCTCCCCACCTCTCCCTCCCCCTTCCCCTAAGTGGGCCGGCCCACCAGCCCACGGGGGCGCCACCTTTTCCCCTAACCCTAGGCGCCTCCTCCTCTCCCTCCCCTAGCAGCCACCTCTCCCTCCCCTTCCTTCCCTACGTGGTGGCTCAAGATCCGCCTGAATCGCGAAGGAGAAGGCGAGGAGCGACTCCGTGGAGGCGTGGAGGACGAGCAGATCGCCGATTCGGGGTTCATCGCGTGTTCTTCATGGGTTCGCAAGGGAGAACACTAGGTAAAATTCCCAAACTTTTACCTCTGTTTTACCTAGGGATTAGGAGTGTATTAGATCTGGTGGTGAGGGTTTTGGATGGATCTTGTTGGGGGAGAAGGGTAGATGTTCACGTGGTGCTGTTTCTGGAAGGGGGGATTGTGCAGCGCGGATTGTTTCGCGTTTTACGTGGCATAGATGATTTTTCCTGCCAAAACCTATAACTAGAAAGTTGTAGATAACGTCGAGACCTAGCTTATGTAATTTTTTAAGAATTGTTGGGGAAGTTTTCTGAGAGTTATCGCTGTTGCAAACCGACGAACAGAATCTGGGAACAGATTTCATCCACTGTGTTGGACGACTGTTTAGGCATATTTAACAGAGGAATTAGAATTTATGATCTTCTGGAAAGTTGTATATCTCGTCAATATCTAGCTGCTGTAATTTTTTAATATTTTTATGTTCTGTAGAAAAAAAGATAAGAAAAAGAGAATGGGGGTTGCTGCTGTTCGATCCGGACAGATCGGGGTTTCGGTGTTGGAAAAGGGGAACGGGTTGTAGGAATTGCGTGTTTGAGTTGTGTGATCAATTGTGGTGTTATTGCATACTGAAAATATGCTTGTACAGGTGGTGCCCCTTCTGGACGCAACTAGATCTGTCGTCTACGTCGGTAAAGGCAAGTGGAAGTAGTGTTATGGTTGAGCTATACATCGTTGTTTGCATTGCCTTCGTTATATTTTCCGATGACATTAATCATACATGGTTTGATCATTTGCTAGGAAGATTGCAATAATTAGATTAGCAATGTGATGATGTGCTTTGGCTTTGAACCATGAGTAAAGAGAAGAATGATGTTGCCTATTGGTTGAATTGTCTAAATAGTTCATCTCAATGTTATTTGTTTTCTATCCATGTTATATGATGGCATGCAAATATGTGGACTCAATGTGGAAAATTATGAATGAATTCATGCATGAAGCATTAACTGCATAATCATGCATTGGAAGTTTGTCGACGCCAACAGGCGCGATCAAGACGGCATACAACACCGTGTGTTCCCGAGAAAGGGCACGGTGAAGAGGATCATGGCATAAGCATATGCACAAGCATGAGCATTTTACTGAGGTTGTGGTAATCGATGTTGTGGTGTTGAATGTAAAGCATGTGGTGTGTTAAATTCTTGATGGATGTGATTATGTGTTAATTGTTCTGCTTGCTGAGATTACCCAATCTCACTGCTTGTGTTTTGTTGTTTTCAGGTAGCGTGCAAGAGACATAAGCATGAGGGGTGGGCTAGCAACACAATAAACCTTCGAATGTCTTCACAACTCCCATGAACTAGTGTTTATTTAATACATTAGCTTGCTGAATTTTATTTACACTTAGACTATTTGTTGTTATGACTAAACTTATTCTTGCTTATGGTTGGTTTAGACTTGTTGTCGCTAGTATTGTTGAATTGCTTATATTCCTGTTTGAATTGCTTATCATGAAATGCTTCCGTAATGTCTGCTTTTAGGGAGATGTCATTAAATTTTCTTGTTCTATAGTTTAGTTTTAAGGGGTGTTACAAATTCAAACTGGAAACTTTACAGAGCACTAATCCACACCTAGTTAGCCTAATTAAGCTTAATTATAAACACGGGCGTTACAATCCTACCCCCCTTGGAATAATCTCATCCTCGAGATTAGCTAGACTCTGCGAAGAAAGAGGGAAACTCAATTCTAAGACGATCTTCTCGTTCCCAAGTAGCTTCGTCCTGGGTATGATTACTCCTTTGGATTTTGAGCATTCTGATGACTTGATTAAGTAGTAAGGCGCCACTTCTTCAAGTACTTGGATCGGATGCTCGTGATACGATAGATCAGGCTGAAGATCAATCGTTTCCAATGGGGTAAGTTCTGTGGGCTTCCGAAGACATTTCTTTAGCTGCGATACGTGGAATACATCGTGTACCTCGGAAAGCTGAGGGGGAAGTTCAATCTGGTAAGCAACTTCACCTTTCCTCGCAAGAATGCGGTACGGTCCGACGTAACGCGGCGCTAATTTCCCACGAACTTGAAAACGACGAGTGCCACGTAGCGGCGACACCTTGAGATAGACGAAATTGTCTACATCAAAACTCAGCCGCGGCGAGTATCAAGATAACTTTTCTCGCCGATCGAGCTTCCTTTAGTCGGTCTCGAATCAACTTGACATGATCTTCGGCTTCTTGGATTACAGCAGGTCGAAGAATTGTCTTTCGCCGACTTCGCACTGAACCAAGGAGTTCTGCACTTTCTCCCATAAAGTGCTTCGAACGGCGACATCTGGAGACTTGCCTGATAGCTGTTGTTGTAGGAGAATTCAGCGAAAGCTAAACATTTTTCCCACTTTGCGTTGTAAGCCAACACACAAGCTCTTAGCATATCCTCCAAGACTTGGTTAGTTCTTTCAGTTTGGCCATCAGTCTGAGGATGGTACGCTGTGCTGAAAAACAACTTGGTACCAAGGAGTTCATGCAGATTTTTCCAGAATCGCAACGTAAATTGGGTCCCACGGTCTGACACAATGACCTTAGGAACACCATGCAGTCGGACTATGTGATTCAGGTAAAGTTCTGCAAGTTCCATGCCGACTTCATCCCACTTCCACTCTGGAATTTTTAAAGGCTGGAGCAATCCCGCAGCGCGTTGATGCTCCGCTTTTACCCGCTGACACACATCGCAAGTAGCGACAAATTCAGCGATCTCCTTTTTTATACCAGGCCACCAGAAACTTACACGAATATCCTGGTACATTTTCGTACTTCCAGGGTGGATCGAAAGAGGAGTATTGTGAGCTTCATTCAAGATCAATTGTTTGATCTCCTGGTCATTCGGAACGTACAATCGCCGTCCACGCATGACCATCCCATCTGCTCTTTCCAAAAACTCCGAAGGCGCGCTTTCCTTCAAGCTGCGCTTGATTTCAGCCACTTTCTCATCAACGATTTGCGCGGCTAGAATTTGGGACTCAAAAGTGGGCTCTAAGGTTAGGGCCACCACAAACCCTTCTTGAACCACTTCCAAATTGAGTCTCCGAAACTCATCCATCAGTTGAGGATGACTAACAAAAGTTGATGCACTAATGGCGTGCAGTTTGCGACTGAGGGCATCTGCAACCACATTAGCTTTGCCTGGATGATAATGGATTCCCAGATCATAATCCTTGATCAGCTCCAACCATCTGCGCTGCCTCAAGTTCAGATCTGGTTGGGTGAAGAAATATTTCAGGCTCTTGTGATCGGTAAATATCTCACATCTGTTTCCAATGAGATAATGACGCCACAGTTTTAGAGCATGAATGACCGCTTCCTATTCCAAATCATGGGTTGGATAGTTGGCTTCGTGAGGTTTCAGTTGTCGTGAAGCATAAGCTACCACCTTGCCGTCTTGCATCAGCACACAACCGAGACCCTGACGCGAAGCATCACAGAAAACGTCAAAGCTCTTATGTATGTCTGGTAAAACAAGAATTGGGGCAGAGGTGAGTCTTCGCTTCAACTCTTGAAAACTTGCCTCACAACTTGATGACCACTCAAATTTCTTTTCTTTTTTGAGTAGTTCTGTCAACGGTTTAGCGACTTTGGAGAAGTTCTCGATGAACCGTCGGTAGTAACCGGCAAGACCGAGGAAACTTCAGATCTCAGAATACCTCCGTGGCTGCTCCCAAGCAATTACATCCTGCACCTTACTTGGATCAACTGCAACTCCACCTCCAGAAAGAACATGCCCTAAGAAAGCAACTTCTTTGAGCCAGAACTCACACTTGCTGAATTTTGCGTAAAGCTGGTGCTCGCGGAGTTTGTCGAGCACTAACCGCAAATGGAGCTCATGCGCTTCTTCACTTCTGGAGTAGATGAGGATGTCATCAATGAACACCACCACGAATTTGTCCAGGTATTCCATGAATACCTTGTTCATGAGGTTCATGAAAGTGGCAGGGGCATTGGTAAGACCAAAGGAAACCACTGTATACTGCATACAATCCGTGAGCGAGTAGTAAACGCAGATTTTCAATGTCCTCCTGGCCGAATTTTGAGTTGGAAGTACCCAAGCCTCAAATCAATTTTGGAAAAGATCTGAGCCCCGCTCAGTTGATCAAATAGATCATCGATCCGCGGAAGGGGATACTTATTCTTAATGGTGACTTCGTTCAACGAACGATAGTCGACGCACATGCGAAGACCGCCGTCCTTCTTTTTAACGAAGAGCACTGGACTACCCCATGGCGAAGAGCTAGGACAGATAAAACCCTTTGCTAGCTGCTCCTTGAGTTGCTTCTTGAGTTCGATCAACTCATCCGAGGGCATCCGGTAAGGGCGCTTGGATATTGGTGCTGTTCCAGGTAGCAAATCTATAATAAACTCCAAGTCTCTGTCTGGAGGCAATCCCGGCAATTCTTCAGGAAAAACATCGGGATACTCACAGACAACCGGTACTTGTGCCATCTCAAGAATAGGCAAGGAATGAAGAGAGGGCTTTTGCACCGATAACGGGCTGGAGTTAAATTTGACTTGGATGCCATCTGGATTTACGAAGGAAATAGAACGTTCGGCACAATCGATACGTCCTTGGTTCTTAGATAACCAATCCATCCCTAGGATTACATTAAGTCCAAGTGTATCGATCTGAATCAGATCTCCACTAAATCGCACTCGTTCAATCTCAATCGAGACTCCTAGGCAAATACACTGAGCCCGAAGGACTGAGCCAGGGGAATGAACTAACATGTAATTGCCTAGCAAACTAGTCTTAATCCCTTGATCCTTAACGAACCTTGAAGACACAAAGGAATGGGAAGCTCCCGAATCAAACAAAACCACAGTAGGAGCTGAATGCACAAGAAACATACCGAGGACCACATCTGGTGCATTACTTGCTTCCTCCGCTGTTACCAAATTAAGACGACCCAGAGCAGGTGACTCAAGCAGAACGAGAACCCGCCGGCCAACTCCGATGACCACCACATCCACTAACAGGAGCTTGAGGACTAACCGAGCGCTTTGAGCTGAAGGGCGAGTCGGTAGGGGTCGACGATGAGGGCAAACATTGGCAAAATGGCCAACCTGTCCACATGCAAAGCATGAAAGCGGCGTCCCCCTTTGCTGTCCTCCTTGCATCTGCCCACCACGGTTATGGGATTGAACCGCAGATTGAGAGGCACGAGGAACAGGTCGTTGAGGTTTTGGAGGAGAAGTAATGGACTGAACACTGACAGCCTTCCCAGGGCGAGACCTTGACGGGCCCGCACTCAGCCTACTTTTGGGCCAGCCACTGCTGATTTTCGCAGAATCGCCTTTGCACTGCCTTTCCACCCGACCGCCTTTATCCACTAGCTCTTGGAGATTTGGGAAATCAAGAGCTGCGAGCGAATGTTTAACTTCATCATTCAAATGCTCCTGGAACCAAGCAGTTTTCCGGGCCTCGCTCGGAATCTCATCAGCGACATAACGAGTCAGGTAATTGAACTTATGCAGATAGTCCATAACGGACATGGACCCTTGCTTCAAATTATAAAATTCTCTTCTTTATCTCCATCAAGCCGGAGGGAATATGGATCGCATTTAAAAGTCGCTTTGAAATCTGCCCAAGTGGTAACTTGTCCAACAGGGCAAATAGTCTTAAAATCGTTCCACCATGTCGCCGCCGCCTTGGAGATAATGTGCAGCATACTGACTTTCTCGTCATCCGTGCATCTAGCCAACTCAAGTTTATCTTCAATGTCGCGGAGCGTCGTCTGGCCCAAAGGATCGATGGTCGTGGAGAAATTCGGAGGCGAGTCCGTTGGAACTCTGCCACCGAAGTCCGGGTTGCATCGCTGCCACACCTCCAAAAGCAACGGCACCCAGATTCTCTGAATTCTGCACCAATCTCTCGAGTAAACGAGTCTGCATCACCAGTACTTGGGCCATGGATGGAGGAGGAGGTAATTCCTCACTCCGCGCTTCCTAACGTCCATGTGCTGACGCCACTGGGTCATTAGAATGCCGCGAAACATGGCTATGGGATCCCTGCTGCGGCGGATCACGAAGTGAGGGGTTCGGTTCATCTCGCGCCGTACCCTCGGCCATAATCGCACGGACTGGCCGTCTCCTCGGCATCCTGCTTAACACAAGGTTCAACAATGTGAACAACAAGTGACATACCAGAAATGAGACGACACAATGGGATTACTGCGGGATTCATATGCATTTAATAGGATTCGCATCAATACAAGGCAATGAAGCATGCATTGCAGCGAAAGGATTGCATACACGATAGATTTAAGGACGACAACAAGGCACTTCCTTGCGCGCTACAGTTGATTCATATTACATCATCACTCCCACTTAACACAAGTTCCCACCTAACCTCTGTACAGCAAAAGTACATCACCAGCCAGCTCGTATCTACGACAAAAGCGTGCTTCAGTACTACCTATTACACAGAGGACTACTAAAATCCAGGTCTACACATCCCCACCATTCTCGGCAGGAGCATCGGAAGGGCCTGGAGCTGCAGAAGAAGTAGATGACTCCACCGGGTACATCAGCTCATACTCACGACCACCCAAGACGAGGTTACGACCCGGTGCTACACTCGACGAGGCTCCAGGGCGCACAGCTGAGACGCGACGGCGGCTGCTGCCTCGCACGGACATCCTGGCATTGCGGGAGACCCGACGGTAGGATCCGTAAGGGCGAGGAAGTTCCTCTGCCAGCTCAAGCTCATCGTGCTCCCCGTAGATCATCTCAGTGGTGAAGAAGCCATGGTTGACGAACGGTGCCATATGGCTCTCTAACTCGGAAATACGACGGCGAGCGACCGTAAGCTTCGCCCCGGCGAAGCAGGTACCTGTCAACAGCTCGCACGTACCCAACCTGCCAAGCTTCCACTAAATCCATCTGCGGATTCACCTGTGCATAGAGGTTTGCCTGGCCGTCCGGCTCACGAGAGGGACAACTCGGAAACATCTGCGACAGCTCGGGAAGGTCGAAACGGAGTCGAAGGATTGCCATATACGCCCCATCTAGCAACGCTGCGAGAGGACTCGGAGCTGTGCCATAGTAGAGACGTGTCTGCTCTCCTGCAAGACGACCTCGAATGGTGACCTCTGCCACAAAAAGAGAGGATGCTGGGCTAAGTCCAGCGCTTGAGATCATGAACTCTGGTGGCTCAGTGAACCCAACACGGCGCATCATCTCCCAAAGGGTGGCCTGAACAGAACCCTCTAGGATAGCACGCGTGTAGAAACGAGGTTCCCAACGTCCCGACATCTAAAAGCAAGAAAAGAACTAGTTAGCAAAACCTCAACGGAGACAAACCAAAAGAGAGGAAACCAAGCAACTACCACACAAAACAACTGCGAAAGCCACAGCCCGAAGCCTTAATCTTGTCCTTATACAACGAGTAACTAACTGTTGAATAGGTAAGACTTCCCCAAACTCTATCTTTAGGTTTTGAGTGAGAAAGGGAATAGAATGAATCCCATTTTCCTACTTCACTCCTATCCCAGAAAACAAGGTTTGAAATTCAGCTAAGAGGAAATTCACTTTGAAGATTCGAAATCAGAAAAAGAAGCTATAGAGGGGAAAAGGCTAGCATTCTACCATTTCACAATTAAGAATACTAAGTTAAAATAACTCACCTGTGAAAACTCATTCCTAAGTTCTATTATCTAGCGATCTACTTTATCCTTTCAGTTTTAACATAGCTCTGATACCACCTCTTGTGGGGCCTCCGGAATCAGATTAGCGATGCAGGACATTACTGTTGCATCAGTCAGAAGATTAATGCAACCCGTAACGTCTCCTGACCGCTAAACCAACTCCGTACTCGGATTGGGGCCAATTAATCGGCAAAACTCGTGAGGAGTGTACATGCCAACTGATTGATCCCAACTCGAGCTTCCGCAATCGCGTGCATTGTACCGGTTCCCTGGATCAAGAGCTCCAAGACTCCACGCGTTGTCATACAAGACAGGTCTCAACTATGCAAGAGTAAATATATTACACATGAAAGGTAACGTTATTACAATAGTTTAACTTTACAAGTCTCGCCATACCGGCACAAGTCCAAAAGAATCTTCCAACACCAAATGAAACTCCAAAAGAAGAACACGCAGTGTGCCTCCACCCCAGTGCAATCGGGCCGGATGATAACTCCAGCTAAGCCCCAATGAATCGTCGGCCAGCAATGACTGCGACTAAATGCCTGGGAACATCTCGCATCATTACCGCTTCTTCTCCTTCTGACCAAAGTCCGTTAGAGCAAACGGTGAGTACACGTATGTACTCGCAAGACTTTAGTGTATGGAATATATACATATAAAATGTAGGTTAAATCAATGAATAATAGGTTTCTACACTAGTCTTTTGAGCACAAAGCAGATTTTGCTTGCAATATGATAATAGATTCACATTCGCATTTTTACAAAAGAAGCTGAAGAAAACATTTCAAACAAATAGTAATAGATAAACCATTAACCAAATCAACCATCCAACCGTTCCTTTCACCAAAACAACCAACCACCTGCACCTTATCCGAATCCAAGATCCAAACACACACCTGACCAACACAATCTAACCTCAAAACCCATTTCCCCAGAAGTCAACCCCGACCCAAAATCTATACTTGATAATACTTTCCAAGCTGTTCATGACCGTGAGCACGGCTAATCGATTAGTTTATTTATCTCTGCAAAGACTGTACACTGTACCCACATGACACGTTCTAGCAATCATGTCATCCATGCCTCGCGATACCGAAGTACCCGATTTGCTAGACAGTGACGGAACCTTTCGAGAGATTGGAGTTTTAATCCTGCACCGGCCCGGTAACGTGCATCCCTAACTTCAGCCACAGAGGCCGCCAGTGGTTCCCATAGGCACCCACTAGCCCACGACCTCCCTGTAGTAGGCATTACCGTTGTATTGGGTAAACTTTCCTTCGATGCCTCGACAAGAAAGTCCCTAGAATGCACCGACACCACAGGTGCATCCAATCCTCTTTGCCCTCCAAAATGCAGGGTCAGATCCCTTTTCCCCGTACTAGGCTGAGGCCATCCCATACTGGCACATGTGGTTGCACGAATTATACCCAGTAAATAGCACCAAGTTCGGTCCTTAGGCTGACTCAGGCGAGATCTTCCAAACCCACTTGCTATGGCCATAGAGGATCGACACTAGCGGCCCCACCGAGCACACACTAGCCTTCAACCTTGTTGGGTTACAGGTAGGCTACGCGAGCATAAAATCAAAATTTCTACCACGATCACCCAAGATCACATGGAAGTAAAGGATCACAGATCGTTACCCTTGTCGCGCAGATGCAGCGGAAGCAGATTCACGCGCGTTGAGGAAGTAGTTGATCACCTCCCGATCGGCACCGATCTCCACCGAGTTGTTGCCGTCCTCGTCCGAGTGGTCGCTGACCTCGTCCGAGTGGTTGCCGACCTCGTCCGAGTGGTCGCCGATCTCGTCCGCGTGGTCGCCGACCTCGTCCGCGTGGTCGCCGACCTCGTCCGAGTGGTCGCCGACCTCGTCCGCGTGGTCGCCGATGAAAGTCGTCGGAGATCCAACCGAAAAGCGCGTCCACGGATGGCGGCGCCTAATGATATCACACGCATCGAGCAGAACGCCGTGCGGGGTGTGCTAGCACCTCGCCGCACGCCTTGGGTTTCGGGAGCAGGAGGGATGCACGGCGGCTGAACGTGGTGAGGGTTCTTTTCCGTGCCATGCACTTCCTCTGGCCTCCCTTTTATAGACACGCTAGTGGGCCGAAGCCCGCTAGGTTTCCATCTCCAATGCGGATCCTATCCATGCACAAACCCGTAGAACTATTCCAACTCGTTAAGTGTGTGACCCGTTAGGTTCAGTGCAAGTCGGTTATGAATTCGAACCCGCTTTCCAATTCATTGATCAACAGCGGCACCTAGCAAGACGTATTGACCCTGGATGCACGTAATCAATATTCGGCTGAACCTTGATACACTCACATACCGATCCCTTCGCCACACGATACCGCCAAGCTCAAGGCGAGATGCGTGCCACCCTTGTTGATAGCTCGACCACTTCACTCGACAAAGGTGATGGATACAAACCATGACCAACTCTTTAGTCATATTAGCACGGCCGCATGCTTTCCTTATCCATCCACTCGAGGGGCCCAGAGGTATCTCTCCCGTTATCTAGGAGGGGCAAATCCCATCTTGATCATCACACCCTTGGCAATGTATCGTGGCATACCCAGATTTCATCTTTATGACTACCCTGTTACGGTGTAGCGTTTGATGATACCAAAGCATACAAGTCTACATGCTAGGCATCCATGACAATCTCAGGTCTAAGGACCATATAGGCGCACTCACTCGAGACTATACGCTGATGGCACTATAAGAGATAACACCTCACAGCGTCTCGGAGTGGGTCTTGTCCGACTACCCATGTTCTCCAACATGTGTCCACATTATTGGTTTGATATCTCCATATCTATGGTATGCGAAACATTACCATCAACCAATACATGTGCTGATCAAATCATCACCGCTCCTCGTAATGATATGGATCAGGGACCTGTTTAGAATAATGTCACTTGACAATGTGTTTCACAATCAGATCGTATCCAATGAACAAAGTCGTAACATATATTCAGGGAACCGATAAACAAAGTTATCATTATTACATGAACAAAGACGTATTATAATCATCACCATGATTGATCTAGGGCATATTCCCTTCAATCTCCCACTTGCACTAGAGTCAATCATATAGGTACCGAATACCCATTGCTCTTGTGTGCGCCTCATGCTTTGGTTGTGGAAGGGGCTTTGTCAACGGATCAGCCACATTTAGATCCGTGTGCACTTTGCTTATCTTCATATCACCTCTCTCAATGATCTCTCGGATCAGGTGATATCGCCTGAGTATATGTTTGGATTTTTGGTGAGATCTAGGCTCCTTTGCTTGTGCAATGGCACCACTATTGTCACAATAGAGGTCCACTGGAAAGGATGCACTAGTGACCACTCCCAATTCAGAAATAAATTTCCTGATCCAACCGCTTCCTTTGTCGCTTGAAGCCGCAATGTACTCGGCCTCCGTTGTGGAATCACCATCTGTATCTTGCTTGGAACTTTTCCATCTCACTGCCCCACCGTTGAGACAGAATACAAACCCGGATTGCGATCGCGAATCATCTCTGTCGGTTTGGAAGCTAGCATCGGCGTAACCTTTTACGACGAGCTCCTCCTCTCCTCCAAAGACCAAGAACATCTCCTTAGTCCTTCGCAAGTATTTGAGGATGTTCTTTACAGCCACCCAGTGACTATCACCAGGATTCGATTGGTACCGCCGTGACACTCGTGAGCATATGACACATCCGGGCTGCGTACACAACATGGCATACATGATGGATCCAATAGCCGGCGTATGGGATCCGACTCATTCTCTCTTGCTCATCGGTGTCGAAGCACACTGAGTCTTGCTAAGACTTACACCATGTGACATTGGCAAGAAACCTTTCTTGGAATCATGCATGTTGAACCGTTTTAGTATCTTGTCAATGTACGTACTTTGGCTCAATCCAATTAGCCTTTTTGATCTATCTCTATAGATCTTTATGCCCAAAATATATGCTGCATCTCCCAAGTCTTTCATCGAGAAACTCTTTCTCAGATAAGATTGTGCAGCATCCAACATCGGAATATCATTTCCGATCAATAGTATGTCATCCACATACAAGACCAGAAATACAAGTGCGCTCCCACTAGCCTTCTTGTAAATACAAGGCTCTTCCTCATTTTTGATGAAGCCAAACTGTTTGATCACTTCATCAAAACGAAGGTTCCAACTCCGAGATGCTTGCTTCAGTCCATAAATGGACTTCTTAAGCTTGCATACTTTGCCAGCATTAGTAGGATCGACAAAACCCTCGGGCTGTACCATGTACACATCCTCGCTTAGGTTTCCATTTAGGAAAGCCGTTTTGACATCCATTTGCCGAATCTCATAATCATGATATGCGGCAATTGCTAGCATAATCCGGATAGATTTTACCATGGCGACTGGCGAATAAGTTTCATCATAGTCCACACCATGAATCTGCTTATACCCTTTTGCCACTAATCGTGCCTTAAAAATGTGAACATTTCCATCGGCGTCTATCTTCTTCTTAAAGACCCATTTGCACTCGATAGTTTTTACACCATCAGGCAGATCAACCAAGCTCCAAACTTGATTATCATACATGGACTTTAACTCGGATCTCATGGCCTCCACCATTTCTCGAGTCCGGGCCCACCATAGCTTCCTCATAATCCTTGGGCTCGTCATTTTCCAATAATAACACATCGCGTTGTTCGGCCATGAGGAACATGAACCTCTCAGAGCGGCTTGCCCGTGAGGACCTCCGTGGGGCTGGCACCTCATCAACAGGTTCAACAACACGTTGCTCATCCCGGCCGAGGACTAGCTGGAGCTGAAGCATTTTCAGGTATTTCTAACTTCTTCGAGTTGCACCTTGCTCCCACTAGCTCTTTGAAAAACTCATTCTCCAAAAGACACCATCCGGCGACAAATACTTTGCCTTCTTCCTGGTTATAAAAATAATACCCTTTGGTTTCCTTTGGGTACCCCACAAAGAAGCATTTATCCGACTTGGCGTAAAGCTTATCGACGTCATACGCTTTACATAAGCCTCACAAATTTCAAATTTTAAGAAAAGACAAGTCAGGATGTTTCCCTTTCCATAACTCATATGGTGTCTTATCAACGGATTTAGATGGAACCCTATTCAGCATGAACGCACTTGCTTCTAGAGCGTGTCCCGAATGACAATGGAAGATCGACTTGACTCATCATAGACCGTACCATGTCCAACAAAGTTCGGTTCCTCCGCTCGGATACCCCATTCCATTGAGGTGTCCCGGCGTGAGTCAATTGTGGAACAATTCCACAACTCTTTAGATGATCACTAAACTCTTGGCTCAAATATTCACCTCCACGGTCGGACCGTAGAAATTTAATTTTCTTGCCCAAATGATTTTCTACTTCATTCTGAAACTCCTTGAATTTTTCAAAAGATTCAGACTTATGCCTCATTAGATAGATATAGCCATATCTACTAAAGTCATCGGTGAAAGTAATGAAGTAATCGATAACCACCTTCGGCAATTGAGCTCATTGGTCCACATACATCAAGATGTATGAGAGCCAACAACTCGCGCATTCTCTCACTTGTGCCGTGAAAGGTGCCTTTGTCATCTTGCCAAGTAAACAAGACTCGCATGTTTCAAAAGATTCCAAATCTAATGGACCAAGAAGACCATCTTTATGGAGGTTCTCCATGCGTCTTTTATTTATATGGCCCAAGCGACAATGCCATAAATAAGTGGAATTAGCATCATTTGTTTTGAGTCTTTTAGTATTAACATTGTTTATAGAAGCATTACCAAGATCTAGAACATACAACCCATTCACCAATGGACAGTTACCATAGAGCAAGCCTTTGAAATAAATAGAACAATTCCTCGTTCTTTATTACAAAATCATATCCATCTTCCTCTAAACATGAAGTAGTGATAATGTTCTTACTCAAGGCATGAATGTAATAACAATTATTCAATTCCATGACTAAACCAGAAGGTAATGACAAGGGATAGACACCAACGGCCTTCGCAAAGCAACCATTGCTCCATTGCCGACGCGAATTTCCAACTCGCGAATCTTGCAATCTCTAGTCCTTCTTAACCCTCGCAACGATTTGCAAGTATGAATCATTGATCCGGTATCAAATACCCAAGACTCGGTAGGACAAGTTGCAAGATTAACTTCTATAACATTAATACAAGTAGAAGGAACCTTTCCTTTCTTTCTGCCTTCAAGGTACTTTAGACAGCTTCTCTTCCAATGCCCACAACCCTTGCAGAGTGACATTTATCGAAGCATTAGGGCCAAACTTTGGCTTTTCTTTAGGCTTTGGTTTTGGGTCTTGGATCTTATCCTCACCACAACTTATAGCCTTGGCGCTTCCTTTTCTTATCCTTTGAATCATCATCACATGATTTGTGCCTTTCTTTATGCTCTCTTCCGCAGTTTTCAGCATTCCATGCAGTTCGGTCGATTCTTCTCCAGGTCGTTCATATGAAAGTTCGTAATGAACGGTTCATAGCTCGCAGGGAGCGACTGGAGAATCACATCTGTGGCCAACTCATTTTGCAAGGGAAAACCGAGCTTCTCCAAGCTCTCAATGTAACCAATCAACTTGATTACATGAGGGCTAACAGAAGCACCCTCACCACCTTGCACGCAAACAATGCTTTAGATATCGAATATCTTTCAGCCCTTGCTTGGTTCTCAAACATGCCCTTAAGGCCTACAATCATAGTGTAGGCATCGGCGTGCTCATATTGCTTTTGAAGTTCAGAGTTCATTGTGGCAAGCATGAGACAAATTGACATCTAGGGCGTCGTTAGTGTGCTTCTCATAAGCACGCTTATCGCAATGGATGCATTTTCGTGCAATTCATCAGGATATGGACCGTCTAGAACATATTCCTTCTTTTCAGCCTTGAGAACAATTCTCAAGCTTCGATACTAATCCATAAAATTCGTCCCCAGAGTTTTTCCTCTCTAGAATCGATCGCAAGTTAAAACCAGAGTTTGCATTAACAGCGTTTGGTGCCATCTACAACATAAATAAGCAAAGTTTCAGCACTAAGTTCATGTTAATCTCTTATTAAATAATTTTAATAAAAGATGCTTCCATTAAGATCACTTTCCCTCTGGCGATCTCCATGGAACAAGATCCATGGTCACTACGGTTCGGGTAATGACTTGTCAATACCACTTGAACCCGTGACATAGGTAGGCAACACCTTGCCAATCACATCATATGTGACTCTTGCTTGTTGGGGTGGCATCATATGCCGGCGCCCAACATCGATGCCCCAAGTCCCAAATCCTATTTGGATGACTCCGTTAAGCAAACCAATACTATGCTCGTGAGTGCACGGGTTAGGCTACACTCACTCTATTGTACAAGTAAGAGGGTGGCGTTCCTGACTTGTCAAGACCTTATCCACCATCGTACAAGACAGTAGACGCAGCTATTGAAAAAGGGCATCTTACTCTTAATTTTCGAGGGAAACTATTCAATCAGATTAACATATTCACCACATATGACGTGAAAGAATAGCAATGCAAGGTAAATCATCACAGGCAAAACAAATAGACTGTGAACTAGTATGGCCTATGGCGTGGTGATCTCCATCTTCCACGACCTTCCTTGCACACCCGGCCACCTCTAACAGTATCCACACGTACCGAGCAGGAACGCCGTGCGGGGTGTGCTAGCACCTCGCCGCACAGCTTGGGTTTCTGGGGAGCAGGAGGGATGCACGGCGGCTGAACGTGGTGAGGGTTCTTTTCCGTGCCATGCACTGTTCCTGGCCTCCCCTTTTTATAGACACGCTAGTGGGCCGAAGCCCGCTAGGTTTCCATCTCCAATGCGGATCCTATCCATGCACAAACCCGTAAACTATTCCAACTCGTTAAGTGTGTGACCCGTTAGGTTCAGTGCAAGTCGGTTATGAATTCGGAACCCGTTTCCAATTCATTGATCAACAGCGGCACCTAGCAGTACGTATTGACCCCCGGATGCACAGAATCAATATTCGGTTGAACCTTGATACACTCACATACCGATCCCTTCGCCACACGATACCAGTCAAGCTCAAGGCGAGATGCGTGCCACCCTTGTTGATAGCTCGACCACTTCACTCGACAGTGTGATGGATACAAACCATGACCAACTCTTTAGTCATATTAGCACGGCCGTGCGTTTTCCTTATCCATCCACTCGAGGGGCCCAGAGGTATCTCTCCGTTATCTAGGAGGGGCAAATCCCATCTTGATCATCACACCCTTGGCAATGTATCGTGGCATACCCAAAGATTTCATCTTTATGACTACCCTGTTACGGTGTAGCGTTTGATGATACCAAAGCATACAAGTCTACATGCTAGGCATCCATGACAATCTCAGGTCTAAGGACCATATAGGCGTACCACTCGAGACTATACGCTGATGGCACTATAAGAGATAACACCTCACAGCGTCTCGGAGTGGGTCTTGTCCGACTACCCATGTTCTCCAACATGTGTCCACATTATTGGTTTGATATCTCCATATCTATGGTATGCGAAACATTACCATCAACCAATACATGTGCTGATCAAATCATCACCGCTCCTCGTAATGATATGGATCAGGGACCCGTTTAGAATAATGTCACTTGACAATGTGTTTCACAATCAGATCGTATCCAATGAACAAAGTCGTAACATATATTCAGGGAACCGATAAACAAAGTTATCATTATTACATGAACAAAGACGTATTATAATCATCACCATGATTGATCTAGGGCATATTCCCTTCAAACCTCCCCATAGCAAGGGACCAACTGAGACCAAATCACTCCAAACCAGCCAACGGCCTGACAACCGATCCGAACCTGAAACCAGCCTACCAACCGGAACCATTACCCGGCCAAATACCACCAACTCCAAACCACCAAACATCTCGCCCGGTCTAAACTCTCCACGTTTTTCCACTCTACTCACGCAACCATTCCCTTTTTCCAACAAAACCCCAAAACCTCCAATTCCAACCTGACATCCTTCACCCATCCTATAGTTCCAGGAGTTTATGAATAAGAACATCATGATCTCCTGCAACCAATTCTACTACTGAACTAAGCATATGCAACTATTATTCTTTAATACCCTCTGACACTTACTAACTTGTCTAAATTATTCTTAAGTCTATCAAGGATTGCATATTCAGATTAAATTGAGGTAATCCACCATTTCTGGTTTAACTACTGCTTCCCACAAATTATCACTTTTAATAAACTTATGAGCATGCATAATAGTTTTGGCAATCAAAAATAAGAATTTGCAAATATGGGATTCAAAATGGTCAAGGAGGTGCTTGCCTGTTTGCTCTTCGGTGAAATCGGTCTCCGGGACGTAGTCGGGATCGTCGGCAACGCTCAAGTGTCTACGTCTCATACTTAAAAGCAACGAGACCAAAATCATCGATCAAAATAGGCAAAGAAGCAATCAAAATCCAAAAGAAGCGAAAACGGAAAACGAACCTAGACGGAAAAAGAAATTCTAAATCTTCTCCTGCAGGCCAAGATCAGCATTGTTGATTGGGCGGTAGTGCCGCTCTGGCCGGCAGTACCGGTTGGATTTTCCGGTAGTGCCGCTGGCCGGGAACCGAAATGGGTCGCTCTCTGGAAAATAACTACCGGCGCTCTAAACCCGGTAGTGCCGGACCCTCCGGCAGTACCGCCTTCACACTAGCGGTAGTGCCGCTCTCCCCGAGTCCAAAATCCCAAAAATTGAGATTCCGCCCAAAAACTTTGGAACTTCGACGTAAGTGCATGGATAGGTTCCTGGGGACCCATGGGACCTATTCACGCACGTTTCGTCAAGTTTCGAGCTCGTTTGCTCAAAATCTCACTTTTCGGATCCTTTCTCTCCCGATACCGGCGCGAAAATGGATTTCGACCCAGAGGGTGTCGAAACTCGAGTTTCATCGCAGCAACGGGTTCTCTACTACTCTAGGGACTTAAGTGCGCTAGACCTGCAAGCTTTGGGACTTCGGAACTTGAAATCGTTCCGAATGCCCAGAGTGCAACTTTTGCAAATCCTTCGGGAAAACGGATTTCGCAACACGCGCACTAGGCCAGCTAGAACACTAAGGTCCTACGTGATCTAACTACTGATTGGAACCTCTGAAATACGCTATTCGACTTCTACTACCCGAAAACCTAAATATACTTTCCGAATCCAACTTTCGTCCCGAATCGAGTTCAAACTCGATTCTCCCACAAGAAACGACTTACGAGGCTCTAAGAAAACATCCGCAGGTCATTTCCCCGACTTCCCGGAGTTAGGGTTCCGAGAGGAAGGACTCCGGAACTCCAGAAATGACTCCTTGCAGCGAATGAGTCCAACGAAACGTAGATCAGGGTTACAGAAACTACTCGATCACGTGGAAGGATTCTTCTACCCTTGACCTAGGTTTAACCACTCGGAAAACGACTATGCACCACAACAACTAGGGTTTCTAGAGTTTAACTAGGACGTAAAGAACGATTACAAGCCAAGGAAGAGCTAGGGTTTGCATCTGCACCTAGGGTTCAAGCTCAACTTTAAAACCTACCTCGGGTGAAGCTCCTTGATAGCTTGGAGATGCTTCTCTACCCTTGCTCCTGCTTCTACTCGGCCTCCCGGAGCTCTAACCGGCTGGAGATGGCGAGGAGGAGGAGAGAGCTCCAATGGAGAGAGAGGAAGGAGAAGAGAGGAAGAAGGAGGAGGAGAGGAGGAGAAATGAGAGAGGAGAGGGAGAGGAGGTGCTCCCTGGTGTTATTAAAGAGCTGGGACGTGCACGCAAACCGAGGCAAAGAGATAAACACGAGCACAGGACCAAAACCTGTCGCTCGGCCGGCAGTACCGCCCGGAGCGGCCGGTACTGCCGCTCGGCCGGTAGTACCGCAGGCAAAAGTGCGGTACTGCCGCCCGGCAGCAGAAAACTCAGGAATTTTACAGTTTTCGCGATGGTTCTCCAATCAACTAACTTGAGGACTATTGGAATAGGTTCGAGGGGTCCTGATAAAGGTTTTAAAACTTAAGTTTGGGATCTAGCTCTCACGATTTTAAATTTTACCCGATTCCGGATTCTGAGACTCCAATCGGGGAAAACGATCAAACGAAACGACAAAACCGAATTCAAGGGCAAATAACTCCAAATTCAAACTGGAAACTTTACAGAGCACTAATCCACACCTAGTTAGCCTAATTAAGCTTAATTATAAACACGGGCGTTACAACGATGTAGGTCTTACTCAATGGCGTTCCGGACTAGTCATAACTTTCTCACCGACCTTACCGGACTAGTTATGACTTTCTCACCGCCCTCGCCATGTCTCATGCCATGAATGCAGAGATGCCAACATCATAAAATAATTTGCACATTTACTTAAACCAATCATGGCATAGAATCATAATGGATCATTTTCATTATACCGATAGCAAACATTAAAGCATGTCATGTTATCGCATCATAAATTCAATTTGAACTCATCAAAACTAGCGATCTACAACTCGCTACCCATTCCAATACACTTGCCTTAACCTCCGGCGACGGATTGATGAGAACTAGTGGGCACTCCCGGGGTCACACCACCTGCACATAGGCATCACACACTCACAAACATGCCCACAAAACATTACACAACATTCATCTAACCCGACTTCGCACCCTACTTGCAAAACCCAAAAACAGAGGCTCTGTCCCGCCGGGACAGCAGACTTCTAACGGCCATAACTTAAGTTCTAAGACTCCAAATTAATTAAAAGAGTACATCCGCGCGTAGCTTAGGAAATTTCCCAACTTTTTCTAGTTATAGGGAAAGACTGATTCGGACTCTAAAGTTGTATAATCTACAAAATACCGTGATTTGTTCCAATCACGTCACATATTTTAACATGCTCGGTAAAACAGTCATAACTTTCAAACGGCTAATCAGAATTTAACATTCTTTATGTCCACTGAAAGATAATGAAATTATCTACAACTTCTTAAACGTCCGTATGGCCAGATTCGGAATCTAAATTGGCCAAAAACTTAACCCTAGGTCGACTGCTCATACTGTCCCAAAATAGAAACGTGGCAACATCTAGATCTAATCTAATCTACTCAAGTCCAGCACCACCAATTGATCTAAAAACATGATATTGATCATTAGAACAGTACCTAGCCCAACCCCAAGGAGTCCCATGGCCATACCTTCGCCCGACGCACGAAAACCCAATAGATCTCCTCCCGGATCGCTCCTCGCTCCTCGCTCCAAATCCACCGGATCTCCTCGTCGTGGAGCGCTCCAATGGACGGATCTTCGAGGTGTTGAGGTGAAAAACTCCCCTAGGGGCAGCAAGGGAGGTGGAGAGGGGAGGAGAGGGGTGGTGGCGCCATGGGGGAAGATGGAGAGGAAGGGGAAGGGTGGAGGCGCATGGGGGGGCTAGGGGGTGGCGGCTATGGTTGGGAGAGGGAGTTTGGGGCGCACCAAGGGGTGGGGGCCAGATTTGGCTGCCCAAAAGTTCCCCCCATGGGCCCAAACCCTTCCACCGGAGGCCCAACTCAACCCCCAAGGCCCAAAGTCCCCCGGAGAGGCCCAAACACCCGAAAACGGCCTAAAAACACGCTATAAACGGCATAACGTAAAGTTTTAACCTCCATTTACATATTTTATAATGTTTTGACCTCAACATCCACATTTTATAAGATTAAGACACTCCGTGGTGTCACATTCTCCCCCCCCTTCAACAGGATTCGACCCTGAATCCGAGACACGCCACTTCGCAAACAACCAAATCGAAGAGAGCTATGGTTCACGCCTCAGAACCCGCTTAGAAGCCCCTACGATTTGCACCAGCTAGCACTCAGAAGCAATGAGCTAAGGATCAAAGACTGATAGCTCTAAAGATAACTCACATTCAAAACTTGCCAGAATTCTTACTCCACTTTGAAACACCGAGTACAAACATAAGGATTCAGAACGTCCCAAGCAAAAGGATAACTTCCTAAGCTAACAATGAAGGGAAACGGTCTCATATTCCTCATTTTTATGCATTCCTTGGCACTAAAGTGCCCGATCCCTTTAACCGATGTTTCTCCTCAGAAGAACACGGCACCAACCTCTAGAACCCTCTTCTGCTCCCACGCACAAAAGTGCTTTCACATCTCAACCTCTCTACTGTGGTTCGTCGTATTCTAGACGACGCGAACCAAGCAAGACACAACACTCCAAGACTACCAACTGCTTGAACAATCGGCTAGCACCTTGCAAAAGATTGACCTTTTACAAAAGACCAATACCCACCACTACCACCGAAGGAAAAACCTACTTTATAACCAGGGTCCTTAAAACCCGCAAAAACAATATCAACCGAGAAATCCACATCGGTTGACACAACTCGCTCAGAGCTCGGCGACAAAAGATCCAATACACTTCGAAAAGGAAAAGCAATTACTAGCAACCACCAAGTGGTCCACTAATAATTTAATCAACCCTACCGAGGGACACATCAATGACACAAGTCTCCAAGAAGGTTTGAATTGAGTCCTACACAACCTTCCTTTACTCCTCACTTCCAAACTAGTTACGATCAACCACTAGCAACGCCTAATATCTTAGGTCATTACAAACCCACACTAGATTCCTCTTTATAAGAAGGTTTAGCCCTCGCATTCTTCCTTTCAAAGAATCGGAACAAGGGTACAATCATTGAGTAAGCTCAACCAAGACCCATGAACCCAAAATGATCCACATCCAACAACTCGAATTCCAAGGCGCTAAAAGCCACATTGGAAAGAGTTCGGCAACAACCAAAGAGTACTCATGTCATTTTTCTAAGCCAAATTGCAAAGAAAACTCAAACCTCTAACACCACAGCCAAAACACCACAAATTATCCGTTCTTTCTTTTCTTACTAGGAAGAAATGGAAATCTCGATACATGACAAGAATGCACACTTTTCAAGAGCACTCCAGATTAATCATATATCCATATATGACTTTCTCACCGACCTGGCTTACCGACTCATTTATCATTGAACATTTATAAACGATGCCATGCTTCATTTTCACCATTCACTTATCATGTAGCAACAATACCGAAAAGTCATTCACCAAAAGACTTCTTCCTCGGTATCACATGATTGAAACACACATAACATTGACGGCTGCGCTAAATCATATAGACTATGACTGCAACACCGTTAGCTGGAACACACCACGTCATGTCAAAACCCACCATTTCTCGAAAGCTAAACTTGCAAAACCTCATATTTTAACAAAAATCAGCATTTTGGAAAAGAACATCGACTCCAAAGTTAAACATCAGCAGACACAACCGCCACAAATGTTCTCAACAAGAAAGGGAAACTCATTTCCAAGAAGGGAACACTTCACTAACAAAATCACTGATGAAACATTCATAAAATCCACCCTTTTGAAACACTTGCAAACACCGCACACATTTTCCAAATAACTCCAATTCTAGCCAAAAAGAGTAACAAATTAAATCCCAATAAACTCCAACACAACCCACTATGTCCAACTGCTTCCTTTAAAATTTATTCCCAAAGAAAATTCAGGGCGAACGTGAAGGAGCGCGATCCACTTAAAACTTTTGGGTGTCAATCCATACTCATAGCACAACTAAACAAATGGGCCAAACCCAAAGATTAACACCAATCCCTACGAGTTTAGGGAAACTCTGACACACAACATAAAAAAAACGCCTTGATCGAAAGCATTTGACCAAGATAGCAAACAACCAAACCAGTCCAAAAGGTTTTAAACACAAGCTCAGCATGAAACCCTATACTTATCTTTTAAACATTCAATATTCACTATTTTCTCATCGAGAAACCCCTCAGGTTACAACAAGAGCTACAAAACAAATTCTTTCTCTTATTACCTTTCCCAATACTTATAAATAAAGTTCATGACGATTATCAAAAGACAACTAACCAATACTACCTCATAAAGATCCCCACAGACCAACACATCATATAACAACGTATTCTCTATTTCAAACATGGCACTTCAACAGGTACTTGAGCATTATCAACCTACCAATTTTATACAATCCATACTTCAATTTCTCGACAACAAAACTTACTTAATCAATAAATTACTTCAACACATACATGTTATCTCTACAAGACAAAATTCGTGAGTATGATTCTAGGATATACATTCAGCAAGAATAAAATCCTACATCATGTTAATTATCCATGGTCCACTCCATTACAACATGTTACAATAACCTCCATTTTTAACAAGGATTTTCAACAATTAATCTAAGTAATTACCACCCTTATTAAGTCATCAATATCAATAACTTGCATAATGATCAATCAACAACATTACCTTTAGCTACCCTATACATAGGTTATAACAAAATTACCACCACACAACATACTCCAACTATTTAAAATAGATTGAATACTAGCATTAACACTGCACTTAACAACATCATGAACAATAAGTCTTATGTCTTCTCAATTGATATCAATACTAGCATTGTATAGACACAACTGCATGCTTCCAAATATACTAGTAGTTTGCAACAACATAAATAGCAACTCTAATCAACTTCCAAATTAAAGCCACTAGTCAACATGATTAAATTCCTCTATTAACCCGTTAGATTAGAACATCTTTAAACAACCGACAAGGTTTCTTTGACAGTATCATTAATTTACATCATCTTAATGTTCTTACTATGCATCAAGGTTTAAACTTTTTACATTAACGAGGATCATAAGCACTTTTAAAGCAAGGCAACAGGTTCTAAGCATGTATATTAACCCATTCAATCATTCTCGCTAAGAGTAAACTACAACACTAGTAGTCTATTTGTTTTCAAGCTAGAGATAACAACCGCATTGAATTGTTTCAACTCACAAATTAACTTAACAATGCATCATCCCATAAACCGCATTGGTACATGCTACATAACATGCTAAACAACAATTCTTACTAGGGACAAACGATTTCAGTCAAAAGACTACTTACTTTGTTTGCAGCATTTTAGTTTTAAAGCTCAACCCAAATTCATAAGGAAACTTGACTCTCAAAATTACAATAAGACGAACCCAACTTGGTCATGCAAAAGGAATTCTCCAAAACACTTTTAAATCTCAAAGACTCCCTCAAGAGGGGACCAACCGATCAAATAAACCTTTGCAAATAAAACCTTAACACCAAACCCCAATCTTTCATGAAACAAGAAGGGTTTTTCAAAGATGATTTCTTAAACCAGTAAAATAACGAAATTAAACACCACTTACTCCTACAAAGCCATTAACTTCAGCCACGACAACTGTGTCCGCATAACTCCGCAATAACTCCTTTAACCTCGGAGAAAGACAACCACATGATTAAATTGAATGCTTGTTCCCCGTAAAGCAATCAATAGGCATCAAAACTGGAAAGGCGCCCAAAAGAAGCGCAACACTAGACTCCTCTTCTTTGTCTTCAACCAAGGAAGACAGAACCACGCCCCGCAAACGACACAATCTGCGCACACCCAACACTTTTCATTTGATTCAAATCAACTAAAGCCAAGAAAAACAACTAAAACCGACCATCAGAACGGCAAAGAACATACGAAGGAACCCACCACTAACTCTTCTTTTTGTCTCCAGTCAACTACCCGGTCTACGACAGAAAGGGTAAGCACTCTTCTCCTACAGGGGTTAATAGTTCTTCGGTGATGGCGCTAACTAGCCACACCGTCAAACCTCACCCTTACTATGAAATAAGAGAGGTGGCCGAAACCCTTCAGCACCAAAACCCCACTTTATCACAACAACAAGAACAATTCAATCAAATCTCTCAATAACATGGCAACATACATTACCAACGTTAGCATTCAACATCAAAGCTTAAACAACGATACCCATACCCTTTTCCTACTGTGCATCCATGTGTGTCAAATTTTAGATTAGTTATACCACTTTTGCAAGTTTTAATGTTGCTATCCTATAACAAAATTTTAGTTAAAACCTAAGCCA
The DNA here is from genome assembly GCA_036346355.1 of Rhipidocladum racemiflorum. Lineage (NCBI taxonomy): Eukaryota > Viridiplantae > Streptophyta > Magnoliopsida > Poales > Poaceae > Rhipidocladum > Rhipidocladum racemiflorum. The sequence goes on from CM070590.1 coordinate 40,438,351, forward strand.
TGTTTCTAAGTTATTTCTCATCAAATTTTAGTTGTACCCTATAGCATGATACTAAAAATACACATTCCAAGGACCTACAGCCCGCTCTGATACCAACTGTAACACCCCAGCATCTAGTATGCCTGAATGCTACCAAACATAGACTAAACAACATCTAAATACCACAAATTAACATAAATTTCGGCAACACTTATAACTTGATGAGAAATCCGAAAATTTCGGCAGCATCTCCTTTGTTTCTCATGCTTCGAAGCAACAACAATAGTAAAACAAGATATAGCTTGGTAAATGACAACTAAAACAGTAATAACAAAGGATATGGCAACACTTATATCTACAAACAGCGAATTCAACCATTTCACCAATTATAGTGAAGCAAAAGATGAACTTAAGCTCAAAACCAAGCCGAGAAACAAGTTTGATGGCACAAATCTTATTATCATGTCTCCAAGTGATTAAACATAGACTATGAATGTGGAGCTACGTGTAGAAGTGTAGCTAAACCCCTTTCCCGCATGCCGGTCTCAAAGTACCTAAAAACAACATAAAACACAAGCGTGAGTTCATCACTCAGCAAGTATATTGCAATGGCAAAAAAAAAACAATTCAATGTAACATCACTACATACCATGCTCAACTTCATGGTCAAGTCATAATCTCATATTCAACATCATATTCATGTCTCAAAATCATTGTTCACATATCATCATCATCATGTATGCAATGCGATGCAATGCAATGCTCATATCTCCTGGAAGCTTATACCGGTATAGCTGAGTGCACACCCGTCGGCGTGCACCCTCTCCCCCCTTCTATCCCGTAGATGGAGGGTGCCTACTCCTCGCTTCCATTCACCACGTGGATGGAATCTTGATGTAGGTCTTACTCAATGGCGTTCCGGACTAGTCATAACTTTCTCACCGACCTTACCAGACTAGTTATGACTTTCTCACCGCCCTCGCCATGTCTCATGCCATGAATGCAGAGATGCCAACATCATAAAATAATTTGCACATTTACTTAAACCAATCATGGCATAGAATCATAATGGATCATTTTCATCATACCGATAGCAAACATTAAAGCATGGCATGTTATCGCATCATAAATTCAATTTCAACTTATCAAAACTAGCGATCTACAACTCGCTACCCATTCCAATACACTTGCCTTAACCTCCGGCGACGGATTGATGAGAAGTAGTGGGCACTCCCGGGGTCACACCACCTACACATAGGCATCACACACTCACAAACATGCCCACAAAACATTACACAACATTCATCTAACCCGACTTCGCACCCTACATGCAAAACCCAAAAACAGAGGCTCTGTCCCGCCGGACAGCAGACTTCCAACGGCCATAACTTGAGTTCTAAGACTCCAAATCAACTAAACGAGTACATCATCGTGTAGCTTAGGAAATTTCCCAAATTTTTCTAGTTATAGGGAAAGACTGATACGGACTCTAAAGTTGTTTAATATACAAAATACCATGATCTGTTCCAATCACGTCACAGATTTTAACACGCTCGGTAAAACAGTCATAACTTTCAAACGGCTGATCGGAATTTAACGTTATTTATGTCCAATGAAAGATAATGAAATTATCTACAACTTCTTAAACGTCTGTACGGCCATATTCGGACTCTAAATTGGCGAAGAACTTAACCCTAGGTCGACTGCTCATGCTGTCCCAAAACAGAAACGTGGCAACATCTAGATCTAATCCAATCTACTCAAGTCCAGCACAACCAATTGATCTAAAAACATGATATTGATCATTAGAACAGTACCTAGCCCAACCCCAAGGAGTCCCATGGCCATACCTTCGCCAGACGCACGAAAACCCAATAGATCTCCTCCTGGATCGCTCCTCGCTCCTCGCTCCAAATCCACCGGATCTCCTCGTCGCGGAGCGCTCCAATGGATGGATCTTCAAGGTGATGAGGTGGACAACTCCCCTAGGAGCAGCAAGGGAGGTGGAGAGGGGAGGAGAGGGGTGGTGGCGCCATGGGGGAAGATGGAGAGGAAGGGGAAGGGTGGAGGCGCATGGGGGGCTAGGGGGTGGCGGCTACGGTTGGGAGAGGGAGTTTGGGGCGCACCAAGGGGTGGGGGCCAGATTTGGCTGCCCAAAAGTTCCCCCCTTGGGCCCAAACCCTTCCACCGGAGGCCCAACTCAACCCCCAAGGCCCAAAGTCCCCCGGAGAGGCCCAAACACGCGAAAACGGCCCAAAAACACGCTATAAACGGCATAACGTAAAGTTTTAACCTCCATTTACATATTTTATAATGTTTTGACCTCAACATCCACATTTTATAAGATTAAGACACTCCGTGGTGTCACATTGGGACCTTCCGGGGGAGTTTGGGCTTTGGGGGAACAAATTGGGCCGCTGGGGGAGGCTATTGGGCCATGTGGGGAAGATGGGGTGCAGCATAGCCTGCCCATGCGCCCCCCAAACCCTATGGCGCACCCCACCTCCTCCTACCACTCATAGCCGCCACCCCTCCTTGCGCCTCCACCCCTTCCCCTTCCTCCCCCACCTCCCCACCTCCCCTAGCCGGCCCTAGGAGAGATCCACTCCCATCCCTTGCTGCCACACCCTTCCATACCATTGTCCTCTCCATTGGGAAGCTCCGCGACGAGGAGATCCGGCGGTTCCGGTGCGAGGAAGAAGATTGGGGAACCAGGAGGAGAAGTTTTGGTGTTCGTCGTTCGTCTGGCAAAGGTATGGCTATGGGTGATCCTTGGGGATGGGTTAGGTGTTGTGCTAGAGGGTGTCTTGGTGTTTTTAGATCTAAAGGTGTTGCTACGAATTGATAGAATTGATGAAAACTAGAGATTGCATAGTGCTCTGCTTCAGGCAGATTGGGCACACGACCTAGGGTTTGAGTTTTTGCAATTTTACTATCAGAATTTGGTCGTCCGCCTGTTGCAAAAGTTGTAGGTAATTGAAATACCTTTAATTGGACACCAAGAATGTTAATTCTGTTCAGTTGTTTGAAAGTTATGGTTGTTTTACTGAACATGTTCAAAACTGTGACGAGATTGGAACAGATTACGTTGTTCTGTAGATTAAACAATTTTAGAAGCCAAATAAGCTTTCCCAATAATTAGAAAAAGGTAGGAAATTTCCTAAGCTTCGTGATGATGTACTCGTTTACTTGATTTGGAGTCTTAGAACTCAGGTTATGCTTGTTTGAAGCCTGCTGTCCCGTTAGGACAGATTCTCTGTTTTTCGGTTTTGGGAGTAGTTTACGAAGTTGGGGTAGATGAGCGATTGCCTACTGTTTTGTGGGCACCTTTGGAGTATGTGGTACCTATGTGCAGGTGGTGTGACCACGGGAGTGCCCTCATCATCTCGCCATTCCGTCGCTCGTGGTTAAGGCAAGTGTATTGGAATGGGTAGCGTGTTGGATGTTGCTAGTCTTGATTAGATGCAAATTGATTACATAATATGCTATCTTGTCATGATTCGTATTTGCCCATGATATGATGAAAATGCCTTATTATGATGCTATGCAATGAACAGTTGAGTTATGTGCAAGTTGTTTATGTTTATGGCATAATTGCATACATGGCAAGAGAACTGGCCAGGTCGGTGAGAAAGTCATAACTAGTCCGGTAAGGTCGGTGAGAAAGTTATGACTAATCTGGAGCGCCATTGAGTAAGACGTACCTCGTGATTCCATCCACCGTGGTGAATGGAAGCGAGGAGTAGGCACCCTCCATCTACGGGATGGAAGGGGAAAGAGGGTGCACGCCGACGGGTGTGCACTCGGCAATACCAGTATGTGCTTCAAGGAGACATGTGCATTGCATTGCATTTTATGATGATGTTATATGATGGTGTTATATGAAGAGGTCAATGAGATGCATCCAATGTGAATATGAAATGTTTACGATGTTGAATATGAAAAGTGGTGATGAAGGTATTATGTGACACCACGGAGTGTCGTAACCTTATAAAAGGTGAATGTTGAGGGCAAAAACATTATGAAATTTGGAATTAGAGGTTGAAACCTTACGGTATGGGGTTTATTTGCGTTTCCGGGCCATTTTCGGGGATTTGGGCCTTTCCGGGGGAGTTTGGGCCTAGGGGAAAGGGTTGTGGGCCTTGGTGGGGAAGAGTTTGAGTCCTTATAGGAGTAGGAGACCTGTTTGGGGGCCTCCTCCTGCCCTTTTGGTGCGCCCCACCCCTGCTGGTTGCGCCCCCTCACGCCCCTCAATGCCCTAGCCACCACCTCTCTCTCCCTTGCTTGCGCCCCCTCCATTGCTCCCCATTGCGCCACCACCTCTCCACCTCCCTTGCTACCCCTACATGAGTTCTCCACCACATCAACCCAAAGATCCATCCGTTGGAGCGCTCCGCAACGAGGAGATCCGGTGGATTTTGGAGCGAGGAAGGAGATCGCGCGAACCGGGAGGAGATCTGTTGGGTTTTCGGTCGTCGGGCGAAGGTATGGCCACGGGGATCCTTGGGGTTGGTCTAGGATCTGTTCAAAGGGGTATTATCATGTTTTTAGATCAATTGGTGGTGCTGGAATTGAGAGATTAGATGGAATCTTGAGTTTGCCACGTTCTCTGTTTCGGGCAGCATGAGCAGTCGACCTAGGGTTTGGGTTTCCGCCAATTTACATTAGGAATTTTGTCATACGGCTATTTAAGAAGTTGTAGGTAATTTCAATACCTTTCAGAGGGTATAAAGAACGTCCAATTCCGCCCAGCCGTTTGAAAGTTATGCTCATTTTACCGAATGTATTAAAATCTGTGACGTGATTGGAACAGATCACGGTATTCTGTAGATTAAACCACTTTAGATTCCGAATTAGTCTTTCCGTATACTCAGAAAAAGTTAGGAAATTTCCTAAGCTACGCGAGGATGTACTCGTTTAATTGATTCAGAGTTTTAGAACCCGAGTTATGCCTTTTGTAAGGCTGCTGTCCCAACGGGACAAAACCTCTGTTTTTGGGTTTTGCGAGTTGTTTGCGATGTCGGGGTAGAAGAGTGTTTGCGTACTGTTTTGTGGACATGATTGTGAGTGTATGGTACCTATGTGCAGGTGGTGTGACCCCGGGAGTGCCTTCTACTTCTCGCCAATCCGTCGCCCGTGGTTGAGGCAAGTGTATTGGAATGGGTAGCGGGTTGTAGTTTGCTAGATTGGTTGAGATTAAAATTGAATATATGATATGTTCACATGCCATGCCTTAATGATTGCCAATGATATGATGAATATGCTATTTTGTGTTATGATGCCATGTGTTAATGTACAAGTTATTTATGATGTTGGCATGTTTGCATACATGGCATAATGTATGGCCCGGGCGGTGAGAAAGTCATAACTAGTCCGGGGAAGGTCGGTGAGAAAGTTATGACTATTCCGGAGAGCCATTGAGTAAGTCCTACATCGTGATTCCATCCACCGCGGTGTATGGAAGCGAGGAGTAGGCACCTTCCATCTTCGGGATGGAAGGGGGGAGAGGGTGCACACCGACGGGTGTGCAACCAGGACATATGTGCATCGCATTGCATTGCATTGCATTATATGAGGATGTTATATGATGATGATATATGATGATGTCAATGATATGCTTACGCTATGAATATGAGATGTGTATGATGTTGTATGTGAAAAGTGGTGATGAAGGTATTAGATTGTATTTTCTTGTTCCATTGCAATATACTTGCTGAGTGATGAACTCACGCTTGTGTTTATGTTGTTTTTTTAGGTACCATGAAACCGGCATGCGGGAAAGGGAGCTAGTCACACGTCATCACTTAGCATCACATATATAAACATTGACATGTTCCTTCCTTTAAATTCTGTTGGTTAATTTGTGTGCTTGGTTTTCTCATTTACTTCGTTTGGCTCATGAGATGGTTGTAATCTTTATTCTAGTCTTATACTGCTGCTAGAACCTTTATTATTGATGATTTAGATGTCATTCTTTATACTATACCCTATGATCATATTGTTGTTGCTTCAATTCATGGAAAAACAAATGAGATGCTGCCGAAATTTTCGGTTTTAGCATTTACTCCTTTGCTGTAATTTACCTTAGTTTATGGTATTTAGATGTTGTTTAGCCTATGTTGGGTAGCATTCGGGCATATTAAATACCGGGGTGTTACATATTAGAATGTGTTTTCTTGTTCCATTGCAATATACTTGCTGAGTGATGAACTTACACTTGTGTTTTATGTTGTTTTTAGGTACTTTGAGACAGGCATGCGGGAAAGGGGTTTAGCTACACTTCTACACGTAGCTCCACACTCATATTCTATGTTTAATCATTTGGATACTGTGACACCTCGGAGTGTCGTATCCTTAATTTTTGAACATGATAAGGTTAAATACAGTATGAGATGTGGAAATAAGGTTAAAATCATAAGGATCGGGGGTTAATATCGTTTCCGGACCGTTTCCGGGCGTTTGAAGATTTTGGGCCTTCCGGAGGAGTTTTGGGCCTTGGTGGGCTTTGGTGGGATGGATTAGGACTCCGTAACGGACTAGGATTGGGTTGAGGGCTGATAAAAGGGGCTCCCCAGCCCCTTGGGCGCCCATGCTGCTGTTGTTGCGCCCCACCTCCCCTCTTGCGCCTCTCCTCCCTCCCTCCTCCTAAGCCCTAGCCCCCAAAACCGTCGCACCCCTCCCTTTCCTCCACCTCCACACCACCCCTCCACTCCCCTTGCTGCCCTAGGGTGGCCTCCCCACCCTGCACCTTGTGGAGTCATCCCGTGGAGGCGAGGAGCGAGGAGCAAGGAGCGAGGAGCGAGGAACGTGGAGCTTAGGAGCGATTCGCGAGGAGATTCGCGGAGATTGATTGGAGTTTTGCGCTCGGGCAAAGGTATGATCTTGAGGATCCTTGGATTTGATCTAGGTACTGTTATTAGGGTGTTTATCAAGGATTTTTAGATCAATTGGAGGCGCTGGTTTGAAGTAATTTGGGTTAGATCTAAACTTGTCCACGTTTCTGTTTTCGGGCAGATTGAGCAGTCGAACTAGGGTTCGAGTTTCCGTCGATTTAGAATCCGAATCAGACCGTACGGACTTCTAGGAAGTTGTAGATAATTTAATTATCTTTCCGTGGACGTAAAGCACGTTAATTTCCGATCAGCCGTTTGAAAGTTATGGCTGTTTTACCGAGCGCCTAAAATCTGTGACGTAACTGGAACAGATTGTGGTAATCTGTAGATTAAACAATTTTAGAGTCCGAATCAGTCTTTCCTATAACTAGAAAAAGTTGGGAAATTTCCTAAGCTTAGCGACGGTGTACTTTCGTTTATTCGATTTGGAGTCCCAGAACTCAAGTTATGCCTTTTGCAAGGCTGCTGTCCCGCCGGGACAGAACCTCTGTTTTTAGGTTTTGGCGAAGATAGTTGGCAATGTCGGGTTAGATGAGGTTTGTGTACTGTTTTGAGGTTATGATTGTGAGTGTGTGATGCCTATGTGCAGGTGGTGTGACCCCGGGAGTTCCCTCTTCTTCCCGCCAATCGTTGCTGCACGTGGTTGAGGCAAGTGTGTTGTGATGGATAGCAAGTTGTAGGTTGCATGTTGAAATTAGATGGAATTGCCTACATGATATATGTCCACTTGCCATGTTTTAATGATTGATATGATATGATGAGCATGTTTAACATATTATGATGCCATGTGTTAATATGTGAATTGAATATGATATTTGGCATGGTTGCATGCATGTCATGAAGAGATAGGGCGAGGCGGTGAGAAAGTCTTAACTAGTCCGGCAAGGTCGGTGAGAAAGTTATGACTAGTCCGGAACGCCATTGAGTAAGTCCTATGTCGTGATTCCATCCACGTGGTGTTTGGAAGTTTAGTAGGCACCCTCCATCTTCGGGATGGAAGGGAGAAAGGGTGCACACCGACGGGTGTGTACTTCCCATAGCAGGTATGAGGTTCGGAGGAATCGAGGGAGCAATGCATTACATCGCATACAAATTGATGATGATATTGTTAAGTATTCATGAATGAGATGTTATACATGATGAAAGATGTTATTGACTTGTTGTTATGCTTGTTGTCCATTGCAGTATGCTTGCTGAGTTTCGAACTCACCCTTGTGTTTTCTTGTTGTTTTAGGTACCATGAGAACGGCATGCGGGAAAGGGGAATAGTCACACTCTCACACGTTGCTTCACCTTAATGTTTCCCCAAGTCAATTCATTTAGTTGGATAATAAATTGCGTGTGATGGTCTTTAAAATTAAGTCTTAGCTTGGTTAATGAGAGTTCTATTGTTTGTTTGACACTTGGAACTTTAAGAGCTTGATGTTAGTCTTTTATTGTCGTTAAGACTTTATTTATTGCTGTTTAGATGTTTCTCTTATTGCCATATAATGCTATATTGTTGCTGTTTCTTAAATTCATGATAAAACAAAGGAGGTGCTGCCAAAATCTCGGTTTTTAGTCTATGCACCTTTGCTGGAATTTGATGTTAAATGTGGTATTTAGATGTTGTTTAGCTTATGTTTGGTAACATTCAGGCATAGTAAATGCCGGGGTGTTACAGTTGGTATCAGAGCGGGTCAGAGGGTCCTTGGAATGTGAATTTTTAGTGTCATGCTATAGGGTACAACTAAAATGTGATGTGGAATAACTTAGAAACATGGCTTAGGTCTTAACTAAAACTTTGTTATAGGATAGCAACATTAAAACTTGCAAAAGTGGTATAACTAATCTAAAATTTGACACACTTGGTTGCACATGATGGGATGGGGTTTTGGTCTATCATTGCATTGCGCAATTTAATTATTTAATGAAGGATATGCTTATGATGATGTTTGATCTATGATCTTGATTGTGTGATTTTGTGTTTATGTTTTTGTGTTTGGATGGTTGTAACTGCCTAAGCAGCCATGCCGAGGGGTAGAGGCCGTGGGCCAGTGGCCGTGGAGGCCAGGAGGCGAGGCTCCCCAGAGAGTTGCGGAGTCAATGTCTGTATAAATGATTGGATTGTTCTGTTGTGGTGATAAAAGTGGGTTGTGGTGCCGAAGGGTTTCGGTCACCTCTTTCAGTTCATAGTAGCAGTGGTTTGACGGTGTGGCGGTTAGCGCCATCACGAAGAACTATTAACCCCTGTAGGAGAAGAATGCTTATCCTTTCGCCCTTGATCGGGTAGTTGATCGGAGTCAAATAGAAGAGTTGATGGTGGTTCCCTTCCGGATGTTCTGCCGTTACGGCTCGACGGCCGTTTTGTTTTTCTTGGCTTTAGTTGAGCTGAACCAAAAGAAAAGTGTTTTGTATTGGATTTTCGGATCGTTCTGGAGTGCGGTGGTGAGCACCGTGCTTGAGTGTGGTTGGACGGGAGTTGCAACCAGCGTGGCAAGCCTGGCCATACGGGGTGAGTCTGCGGGATGAATCCGGTAGCATCATCAAGTGGGAGGCGGTGTCTTCCTCCTCCCACTCCGGCGTCTTCCGGAGGATCGGTGCACATGATGGCTGCCCCTGTTTCTCAGCCACCCTTTGCGTGTCGCCACAGCGCATCTTGGTGCCCGGCTGGCCGTCTGCTCCTCCTCAGTTGCCTCCTCCGCCCCAGCCTTGTTGGGGCATCGAGTCGGGCTCCTTACGTCGGCGCCACCAGGAGTGCACGCTTTGCCGACCGCCGAGTCAGGGCATCGAGAGGTGGTTTTCGTACTCGCTCGTGGATTCTGATGCCTTTGTTCTATTTGATTCCCGAGCATCCTACTCTTTTGTGTCGCCGGAGTTTGCTAGTAGAGCTAAGTTGGGAGTTCTGGATTTCTACGAGTCCGTGTTAGCCGATTCTCCTGGGGTTGATTACTAGTTCTTTGGTTTGCCCTCGTTGCACCATTGCCATTGATGATGAGGTTTTCTTTGCCAATCTCATGGTGATCCAGGTTAGCTCCTTTTGATGTCATTTTGGGCATGGGTGGCTGCATCGATTACCGTGCTAAGATCTGTTGTTTACGGAAGACAGCAGTTGCCTTGCAAAGCCGTCCCGTGAAGAGTTGACCTTCGGGGTGGTATACCCCTCGGGCCTGGCTTTGCTTTGACTAGTTTGTTTTAGTGGTGTTTGAGGTCATGGTTTCCTCAGGCCTGTGTCTGAGAAACCATCTTCCTCAGGTCCCATGGAGGAGATGTCTGTAGTGAAGGAGTTCGTTGATGTGTTCCCTGACGAGTTGCCTGGTCTACCTCCTGTGAGGAATGTGGAGTTTCGTATTGATCTTGCTCCGGGCACTCGACCTATTTCTATCTCTCCATACCGCTTTAGCTCGACCTTTTCAAGACGAGTTGAAGAAGCGCTTGGAGGATCTGTTGGCCAAAGGCTTCATTAGCGTGGCGTATCGCCATGGGGAGCACCGTCCCTCTTCGTCTCGAAGAAGGATGGAAGTTGGCGTATGTGCATTGATTATCGTGCTCTTAACCAAGTGTGATCAAAAACAAGTATCCTTTGCTCTCAGATCGAGGATCCGCTTTGACCAACTGAAGGAGCAAAGGTGTTCTCCAAAATTGATCTTCGATCGGGGTATAATCAGATCCGTGTGAGGGAGCAGACACCGAGAAGACTGCTTTCTCACTAGGTATGGGCATTATGAATTTAAAGTTATGTCTTTTGGACTAACTAATGCTCCTATTTGTCTTTATGGGAGGCGATGAGCATTATGCTACACAAGTACCTTGATGAGTTTGTGGTAGTGTTCATCGATGACATTACGATTTACTCTAAATCGGAAGAGGAGCATGAGCGATACTTGAGGCTTGTCTTGAAAAATACCCGAGGAGAATCAATTCTTTGCTAAGGTGAAAAAGTGCGAGTTCGATTTCGTAAGTGGGTTTTCTTGGCCACATCATCAATCCAGAGGGCATATCGGTAGATCCTAGCAAAGTCTCGCAGATTTTGGATTGGAAGAGGCCTTCCAATGTCAAAGAGGTGCGTAGTTTCCTTGGGTTGGCTGGATACTACTCCGGCGTTTTGTGCGAGATTTCTCTATCATTGCCAAGCCACTTTCACAACCGACTCGGAAGGGATGAAGTTCCAGGGTGACTGCAGAGTGTGAGCACAATTCGTGCACTTTGAAGGAGAAGTTAGTGGCCTCCTGTTCTTACCTTCCCGAACCGGGAAGCGCTTCACTGCTTATTCGATGCTTCGGTTGGGACTTGGTTGTGTGCTCATGCAAAATGGCAAGGTGATTGCTTATGCTTCGAGGCAGCTGAAAAAGCATGAGCGAACTATCCACCCATGATCTTGAGCTAGCCGCCTGTGGTGTTTTGCATTGAAGATATGGAGGCATTATTTGTATGGCCCGAATCTTGTGATATTTTACTGATCACAGAGCCTCAAGTACATCTTTACTCAGAGAAAGATTTGAACTTGGAGAGGTGGGGCTAGAATTGATAAAGGATTATGACCTCACTATCCGGTATCATCAGGGAGGCAAATGTGGTGGCCGACGCTCACGCAAGACAATGCCCCTGTTGTTGATTGTCTTGTTGCTGATTTTGAGCGCTTTGGGAGTCTCCTCATCGCTTATGCGGGACCGTGCAAGCTGAAACTCAATTGATTCTTGAGTCGGGCCGATTCGGCGTGCAGCGGTGAGGCACGCGAAGCATGATCGTTTGCTCAAACAGGTGAGGAACGCCTTGAGGATGGCAAGTCGGAGACTTTACCGTTGATGATCTGCGGGAGTTTTGAGGTTTCAGGCCGTCTGTCAGGCGTGCCCAGTAAATCTCAAGTGAAAGAAGACATTCGAGGAGAAGCTCATCGCACTGCACACGGTCCATCTGGAGAGACCAAGATGTCTGAGGGACTTGAAGAAGAATTTCTGGTGGAAAAGGATGAGAGTGGATATTGCCAAGTATGTGGCGTCTTGTGGATTTGCCGTAAGATCAAAGGCGAGCATAAGCGTCCCGGCCGCCTGCGGCCATTGGAGGTTCTGTGTGGCCATGGGATGACATCTCCATGGATTCGTGGTTGGTCTACCTCGTTCTCCACTCTAGGAAGGATGCTGTTTGGGTTGTGGTGGACCGCCTCGGCAAGTCGGCGCATTTCATTCCCATCCGCATTTACCAATTCGGCGAGTTGGCTCCCATCTATGTGCGGAGATTGTGAGATTGCATGGTGTACCCAAGACCATTATCTCACGATCGGGATCTGAAGTTCAGTCTCCAAGTTCTGGGAGAGTTTGCAGAGTGCTTTGGAGTACGCAGCTTTGCCTTAGTACCGCTTTTCACCCTCAGACGGATAGGCGTCTGGAAAGGCCACTATCCAAACTTTGGAGGACATGCTCGGGCCTGTGTGATGGCTTGGAAGGGTAGTTAGGAAGACCATTTGCCCCTTGCAGTTTGCTTACAATACTTGGCTACCATTCCAAAGATCCGGGCTGCTCCTTATGAGTCTTTGATGGCGGAAGTGCATCGCCGCTTTGTTGGGATGCTTTGTGGGCGAGAGCTATTCTTGGGCCGGATTGGGTTCAGTGATCGTTGATCGGCGTGTCGAGGTTCGGCAAAACCTTCTCGCAGCACCAGAGCGCATAAGAGCTATCTTTGATGTGAGGCGGCGAGATTTGGAGTTTGAGGTGGGCGATATAGCGTACTCTTGCAGTATCTCCCACCAAGGGTGGTGCGTTTTGGCACCAAAGGAAAGCTTCACCCAAGGTATGTTGGGCCTTTTCCTATCCTCGCCCGAGTTGGCGAGGTTGGCCTATCGCCTAGAGCTCTGGAATCCATGCAAGGTGTGCATGATGTGTTCCATGTCTCGATGTTGAGGAAATACTTGATCCGAGTTGGTGGTTCCATTGGAACCATTAGTGCTTCAGCAGACCTCACCTCTTCGAGTCCGTCGTGCAAATCTGGGGGACGTCAGGCCAGTGATGAAGAACAGAGGCGCTTAAGTTTGTCAAGGTCCTGGTCACATGGTCAGACCGAGAGAGAAGCGACTTGGGGCTGGAATCTACGCGCGAAAGTATCCCGAGCTATTCGCCTCGGGTATGTGATGTGAAAACCTAGCTGTCTTTGGTTTTGCTTTGGGTTTCGTGATTAGCGCGTTTAGATTCGAGAGTCGAATCCGTTGAAGGGAAGAATGTGACACCTCAGTGTCGTATCCTTAATTTTTGAACATGATAAGGTTAAATACAGTATGAGATGTGGAAATAAGGTTAAAATCATAAGGATCGGGGGTTAATATCGTTTCTCGGACCGCTTCCGGCCGTTTTCGAGTTTTGGGCCTTCCAGGAGTTTTGGGCCTTGGTGGGCTTTGGTGGGATGGATTAGGACTCCGTAACGGACTAGGATTGGGTTGAGGGCTGATAAAAGGGGCTCCCCCCCCGCCCCTTGCGCCCATGCTGCTGTTGTTGCGCCCCACCTCCCCTCTTGCGCCCTCTCCTCCTCCACCTCCCCTAAGCCTAGCCCCCCAAAACCGGCGCGCACCCCCTCCCTTTCCTCCCACCTCCACACCACCTCCCTCCACCCCTTGCTGCCCTAGGGTGGCCTCCCCACCCTGCACCTTGTGGAGTCATCCCGTGGAGCGAGGAGCGAGGAGCAAGGAGCGGAAGCGAGCGTGGAGGCGATGAGCGGTCGCGAGGAGATTATGGAGATTGATTGGAGTTTTGCGCTCGGGCAAAGGTATGATCTTGAGGATCCTTGGATTTGATCTAGGTACTGTTATTAGGTGTTTATCAAGTTTTTAGATCAATTGGAGGCGCTGGTTTGAAGTAATTTAGGTTAGATCTAAACTTGTCCACGTTTCTGTTTTCGGGCAGATTGAGCAGTCGAACTAGGGTTCGAGTTTCCGTCGATTTAGAATCCGAATCAGACCGTACGCAGACTTCTAGGAAGTTGTAGATAATTTAATTATCTTTCCGTGGACGTAAAGCACGTTAATTTCCGATCAGCCGTTTGAAAGTTATGGCTGTTTTAATGAGCGCCTAAAATCTGTGACGTAACTGGAACAGATTGTAGTAATATGTAGATTAAACAATTTTAGAGTCCGAATCAGTCTTTCCTATAACTAGAAAAGTTGGGAAATTTCCTAAGCCATGACGGTGTACTCGTTTATTCGATTTGGAGTCCCAGAACTCAAGTTATGCCTTTTGCAAGGCTGCTGTCCCGCCGGGACAGAACCTCTGTTTTTAGGTTTTGCGAATAGTTGGCAATGTCGGGTTAGATGAGGGTTTGTGTACTGTTTTGAGGTTATGATTGTGAGTGTGTGATGCCTATGTGCAGGTGGTGTGACCCCGGGAGTTCCCTCTTCTTCCCGCCAATCCGTTGCACGTGGTTGAGGCAAGTGTGTTGTGATGGATAGCAAGTTGTAGGTTGCATGTTGAAATTAGATGGAATTGCCTACATGATATATGTCCACTTGCCATGTTTTAATGATTGATATGATATGATGAGCATGTTTAACATATTATGATGCCATGTGTTAATATGTGAATTGAATATGATATTTGGCATGGTTGCATGCATGTCATGAGATAGGCGAAGCGGCGGTGAGAAGTCTTAACTAGTCCGGCAAGGTCGGTGAGAAAGTTATGACTAGTCAGGAGCGCCATTGAGTAAGTCCTATGTCGTGATTCCATCCACGTGGTGTTTGGAGGCGGTAGGCACCCTCCATCTTCGGGATGGAAGGGAGGAAAGGAGTGCACACCGACGGGTGTGTACTTCCCATGCAGTATGAGGTTCGAGGGTCAGAGCAATGCATTACATCGCATACAAATTGATGATGATATTGTTAAGTATTCATGAATGAGATGTTATACATGATGAAAGATGTTATTGACTTGTTGTTATGCTTGTTGTCCATTGCACGGTATGCTTGCTGAGTTTTCGAACTCACCCTTGTGTTTTCTTGTTGTTTTAGGTACCATGAGAACGGCATGCGGAAAGGGAATAGTCACACTCTCACACGCTTGCTTCACCTTAATGTTTCCCCAAAGTCAATTCATTTAGTTGGATAATAAATTGCGTGTGATGGTCTTTAAAATTAAGTCTTAGCTTGGTTAATGAGAGTTCTATTGTTTGTTTGACACTTGGAACTTTAAGAGCTTGATGTTAGTCTTTTATTGTCGTTAAGACTTTATTTATTGCTGTTTAGATGTTTCTCTTATTGCCATATAATGCTATATTGTTGCTGTTTCTTAAATTCATGATAAAACAAAGGAGGTGCTGCCAAAATCTCGGTTTTTAGTCTATGCACCTTTGCTGGAATTTGATGTTAAATGTGGTATTTAGATGTTGTTTAGCTTATGTTTGGTAACATTCAGGCATAGTAAATGCCGGGGTGTTACAGATACATGATAATAAGAATTGTGCCATGAAACTTGGTGCTTGGCTTGGTTTTGAGCTTAAGTTTATCTTTTGCTTCATTATAATTGGTGGAATGGTTGAATTCGCTATTTGTAGACATAAGTGTTGCCATATCAATTTTTATTGCTGATTTAGTTGTCTCATATCGTGCTATAACTTGTCTTATTATTGCAGTTGCTTCAAATCATGGAAAAACAAGGAGATGCTGCCGAAATTTTTAGTTTTAGCTTTTGGACCTTTGCTGTAATTTTACCTTTATTTGTGGTATTTAAATGTTGTTTAGTCTATGTTTGGTAACATTCAGGCATACTAGATGCCGGGGTGTTACAACTAGCCTTGACGTGAATACTCCATGCATGTACGCATTGAAGCCGTTTCCTCTCCATTGAAGCCATTTCCATCCAGCCGTTTCAAGCGGATGTATTACTTTTTCCTGCCGTTTCCTCCGCATGCATGTCCTTCATTTACTAGCAACGTATGCACATCCTCCATTTTCTTGCAACGCATGAATGCAAAAGGAGTTCCCATTTCCTGCAAACTTGAATTAGCAACGTTCCTCCACTACAAACAATGCATCTTCTAGTCATCTCCATTTCATACGTGTGATGTTTCCTTCTTCCATTTATTCATTTTCTAGCAACACACGTTTCTCTATTTCCTACACTCGTTGGAACTAGCAACGTTGTCACTGCCGCCGTTGTCACTGTCGTCGTTGAAGCTATCGTCGTCGTCGTCGTCACCGTCGTCGTCGCCGCTGTCATCACCGCCGGCGCACTCTCCGACCTCGCCTTCTTTTACGTCGACGGTCTGCGCTACTGCCTGCGCCGAACGGTATTCTTGTTCTCTTTTCCTTCGTGTATATATACATATACATGTTATTTTGTAGGTGTGTATATGTATGGCTGTGCATATGTGTATATTAGGAGGTGTCACACGTATATATATTAGAATGCGTGCATGTATATATATATACATGTATAGAATGGATGCATCTGTACGCAAGGCCATTCGCCCCACCGCCGCGCGCCTTCGCCGAGTTGCCCCCTGGCCATTGACGCCGACTGTCCTTTGGCCGACCTGCGCTAGTCGTCCTGGCCAACCTCTCTGCCTCAGTCACGTAGCCAAAACCGAAGAAAATAAACCGTGTCTCACATAGCCGAACTACCAAGACAAAGGAAAGGCTAGAAGTATACCCATATACACCTTGAATAGTGCCATGCATAGAAGATGAGAAATTTGTACGTAACTTCTCAGGAAAATTGCGAATTTTGTCGTTTTCGCGACAAATTTTGTTAATTAGTAAAAATTAATACCTTTCTACAGTAATTTTTATGAAATTTTATAAAAAGAATTTATACTGTTAAATTATTCACGGAATGTCCAAATTTACGAATTTTGTATATCTTAAACTATACGTCCAAAAATGTCCAAATAAATTTTGTAAATCT
This sequence comes from Rhipidocladum racemiflorum, assembly GCA_036346355.1. Classification (NCBI taxonomy): domain Eukaryota; kingdom Viridiplantae; phylum Streptophyta; class Magnoliopsida; order Poales; family Poaceae; genus Rhipidocladum; species Rhipidocladum racemiflorum. Next base: position 40,455,086 of record CM070590.1, read on the forward strand.
TAGAAAATGCTAAACTAATTATCTAGAAATTTGCATGGGATTGTAAGCCAGTTCGATATGTAGTATCTTTCCGAATGTGTGTTTATACGTTGTTTCGAGTATTTATTTGGTTCTTTATCTACTGCGCGTAGACGTTGAGTTGTGTGACGCTGTCGGAAGTGAAGATCAGGACCAAGATCAAGCTTTAGACCAAGACCAGCTATTTTTTGAAGGCAAGTTGTTCTTTGACCATATTGCTCCTAGTTTTTTAAATGTATTTTGATTTAAATTATGCATGCTATATTGTTAAAATGATTTAAATTAATTTGGGATAAAGTAGCTAATTCACCTATTTGTTAATTCCACCCTTGATGTTAAAATTTGTATACCATGTATCCATTGTCAACACGGGAGGCTAGACCGTGAATAGTTGCTTAGCCATGCTTACATGAAATATGTTTCAAATGGCAAATAAGATTGACTAATGTTATATGGAATGAATTTTGGAATTGGTGTAATCTTGGCGCATAATGATATGAAGTGTAGGTACCTTTGTGGTTCTATATGGTAATTGATATTATTGTTGGCATGTGTTGCACAATAATCAAACTGGGGGGATTTAGTCTGGAGCAAGTGGTAAGAGGCTTCATGCTAGGTGGGCCCTAGTGGAAACAGTCTTTGGGATAATAGCCTTCGAGGCAACAGCCTTTATGGCAATGAGATGAGCGATGTGAGGGGCTTCATGCCAGGGTTGTGAGAGAAGGATGTCTTGCCCTGGACAGTTAAGGACTTCACCTTGCAAGCCTTTAAACTAGGCCTTTCGTACAACCACATGACTAGAGTGGGACTGGAACACCCTATTTTTTCCTTTTCATGTATTTAAATACTATTTTGCATTTTTTGAGAATTTTTGGAATTTTCTGTAATTTATTTGGATATATTTGGATTTAATTTGAATTTATTCCCTTTTGAAATAATTTAAGAATCAAAAGTTATAAATAAAATTTTAATGGAAATATTTTATTTGAGTCCAGAATGTCTCAAAGTATTTTCTAGAATTTTTCTGGAATTTTTTTGATTATTTTGCTATTTTCCTTGAATTATTTGAATTTTTAGAAATTATTTTAATTATTATATCACTAGAAAATACAGCCCATATCGGGCCACGTGCATGGGAGCCGAACCGGCGTGGTCCACGCAGGCACGCCGAGTCGTTAGTGACGTCCGCAGCGTGGCGTCGGCATAAACCCCGCATGTCGGCGGCTCGATCCGTGCGGTGGCGTCACGTGTTATCCGCCTTGAGCGTCCGCGGTGGGGCCCCGTGTCGATCCGCTTCGGCCAGAACCGTTCGGCGTCGGCCTGGCGTCATCCGTGTGGGTCCCGCGTATTAGGGACACGTGCACCGTGGACCGAGTCCATGGACCGATTGACGCAATGCTGACATCATAATTCAATTTTTCAATAGAAAAATAATTCGGTGGAAATTCAATTTCCACGTTGACGTTATAAATCGGATTTTTCAATAGAAAAATAAATGAATTAATTCGGTTTATTCAATTTCCACGCTGATGTTATAAATCGGATTTTTCAAACTTCAAACGCTTATAACTTTTGCATTTTCATTCTGATTTGGGTGATTCTAATTTCTAAATTTTTATAAAATTGAGCTTTACATAATGGTGAATTTTATTTAATTTTTGGACATGATTTTTCTCTGTTTATTTAATTGATTTTTCGAACTTTAAACGAGTTTAACTTTTGAGTTTTAACTCTGATTTGGGCAATTTAAATTTCTAAAAATTTATAAAAATGTGCTCTTTCTGTTTATGAGCTTTATTTGATTTTTTGGACACTTTTGGTCTACTGTTTAATTATTTATTGCTATTTGCAACGTTACGAGTAGACATTGAAGTGCCTGAAAGCTTCGAAGGTGAAGTTTTGACCCAAGAGCTAGCTCAAGACCAAGACCAAGTACTTTTTGAAAGCAAGTTATGATTTGACCATATTGCTCATATTTTTGAAAATTAGTTTGATTTAAATTATTGCATGCTAGTTTAATTAGCAATTGTTTTAATTATTTCTAGGAATTAGATAAATGCCAAATTGCAGTATGACACCTTGACTATTAAGTTATGTGCTATGAACCCTTGTCACCCTAGTTGTGAATATGTAGTTGGACATTATTAAGTTGCCAACATTGGGTACCTAGACCGTCGTAGTATATTGCTTAGACCGACTACGTGCACATGACATGATTTTGGACTATCAAATGTTAATATTTACTTAATGAGATATTGAACCTATTTTGGAGAAGTATCATGTGTTGTGATTGTTGATGGCACGTGGTGCATGCTAATCAACAGGATTTGATAAATATATTTAGACCGGGGCAAGTGGCAAGAATGATCGGGTGGGCCATGAGTGGCACCGGGGAAGTCATTTTGGTTCTTCAGGTAGTCTTGCCCTGGTCACCCTATGGACTTAACCTTGCAAGCCTTTGATCTGAGTCAAACGTGCAACCACATGTTTGTAATGGGACGGACCTAGTTGAGTAAGTTACTAATAACTTATATGTGGTACCTCGAAGTGTCAACTACACCTTTTGTGTAGCTTGAAAAGGGAGCGTACCAGGGCTATGGCATGGTACCCGTCCAACGGTATGTCGGTCCCATACTTCGCCTCTGTTAAGGGAAGGGATGGTGTTTGACAAAAGCCAGAGAGGTTCACTTGTTTAGTTTGCGGTCTCTGAAAGGCTTTGTTACGATCACTCGCCTTTGTGGTGTTTGATTGTATCTTGTGGGTAAAGTGCATAACCTCTGCAGAGTGTAACAACCTATTCAAATAGCCGAGTCAACGGCATTGGATACTTCTCGGGGATTACAGTCAAGGGTTAGACTTTCATGAAAACAACTTTGACTCAAAAAGTTTGGTTGGGTTTATTGATGACTCTGATGGAAATGTGTATTAGGAAAGGGATGAATGTTTACTTAACTCCTGGAAAAATTATTGATATTACCTTTACTTTTACTGCTTTCGAATCTACTTATGCTACTTGTTAAATGCTACTTTACTGCAAATGACCCTGTTAGCCTATCCTTTGTATTAAGCCTTGCATGTAGAATATTAGCTTGCATTCTGTGCATGACTTGCTGAGTACCAAGTACTCACCCTTGCCACAATACAACATCAGTTGAAGAAGAGGCGATGCCAGCTTTGGAGGAAGAACTTCAGGAGGAATCGTCTATCTAGGGAGCGAGCCCAGTTAGTTGCCTATGGTATACTGGATGGCACCATGTTGATGCTTTTATTCCGCTGCAATTTATTTCCTTTAATAAGTTTTTACCCTATGTGGTGTACTCTTGTAACTCTACCATAAGGTCGAGCAACCAGTTTGGTTAATTAATTAAAGTACTTTGTTACTATCGATGTGTATGATTGTGATATTTATCGATGTTGATAATGTGTGCACTAGCGTGATCCTGGACTAGTGCTGAATACATAGAGGGTCCAGATTTGCAAATTAGGGTCGGTCTTAGTTTAGTAGGATTATGAAATCTTACCTTTGATACCTCATGATGACAGTTACATCGGGGTAACTGTGTGGGGTAGCGTACCAAAGCTATGGCTTGGTGCCCATCCAATGGTGATTGTCGGTCCTACAATTCGATCCTTCGTGGGGGAAGTAGTAGTGAAGGCAATACCGGAGAGTATCATAGGTGTAGATGGAAGTTTCTGAAAAACTTCGTTACGGTCAATCGCCTTTGTGGTGTGCGACTGTATCATGTGGGTAAAGTGTACAACCTCTGCAGAGTGTGTCAAAACTATTCAGATAGCCGAGTCCACGGTACTGGACAAAGCTCGGGGATTACTGTCAAGGGTTAGATTTTCGAAAATAAAACGTGGAAAGGGTGGTTGTATGACAGAGATAATTGCTAAAGTGATTTAGGGCTTTGTGCCAAACTGTTTGAAAAGAGATTGATAACTTATTAGATAATATGGTTTTACTGCCTTTGAATCTATTAAGATTATTTAATCAAAGCAAAATTTTGTTTGATGCAAATTAACCATTTAAACCATTCTTTGGAAGAAGCCATGCATATAGTAATAGGATTGCATCTTTGTGCACGACTTACTGAGTATATTGTATACTCACCCTTGCTTTCAACACAATCATCAGTTGAGGAGAAGACAAAAACTTCGGAGGAGGTGAAGTTCCACGAGGAGGCAATTATCTAGGAGTTGAACCTTGTTAGTTGCCTGTGGCATATTGATGGGAGTCACCGACGTTCTTCATTCCGCTACTGATTATTTACTTTTGTTATTGTAAACCCTGCGTGGCAGACTATTTGTAAGTTGGCCTTAAGGTCTTGCAACCAGTTTATTTAATGTTTGAAGTACTTTATTATTAATTCCGTTGTGTATGATTGTGGTACTTCATCCCTGTTGTTACTGTGTGCGCTAGCGTGATCCCGGACTAGTGCAGAATACACAGAGGGTCCAGATTTGTAGATTCGGGTCCCGACATTGTCGATGTAAAAAATATCACTTTTCTGTGACTGAAGGGAGTAACATGTAAAACCGGTGTTTTCTAGAGCCAGAACTTGGCTTAAAAGTCTATTTTGTTAAATTTAAAATATTTAAACATAAATCTCTGGATATGTAAGATTCTTTTGCAAAAATCTAAGTTGTCTGTAGACACAACTCAGGTTGGACTAGTTAGCTAGTATACACCGGAGTGGGTACTTAATAGTCCTTCAATTTCTAAATACATATCTGCCAGGGATTGGCTATCTGGCAAAAGACCACGGTACCCACGGGAGGTGCTGGGCCCGCCGAACTGACGATGCCGACAGAAAAGTACTCGGGAGGACCAAACGAGCATCCCCCTTTTTTCCTCCGAGCATACACGTCCACAACTTTACTCACGGCCATCCCAAGCCCGACCATGAGCAGGCATGCTCGTAAGGATCACGACATGCTCAGATATTTGGTCGGTGGGCCCAGTGAGTGCTATGAGGAAGGAAGGAGGCAACCAATCAGCCGAAGATTAAGGGAAATCTTACCCGAAATTCAAATAGCGCACGGATCAAGGAAGGCGGATCGCAAATATGAAGACGTACCGTAATCCCAGGAGGTAGTTACCTTCTTTGTATCTCTAGTTGTAGTATTTAAACCGCCCTGAAGATCTGTAACAGGGGACCCAGAGATAGAACACAATACACTGGAGTAGGGCTATTATCTCGCCGGTGAGAGGCCCGAACCAGGATAAACACCGCATCCCCCTTCTCCCGACCTGGCATTGCTCGAACGACTCCCTCGGTCTGTACGACAGGGCTCTGTTGATCCCCCATTCAACAAGTAAGCTCGACGGGAGCCCGTTCTCCAATCGTCGACAGCTGGCACCGTCCGTGGGGACGACAGCTTGATTCCCGTACGGATCAAGATCCTCGAGGATGCCGAACTCGGGGGACACTCGGAATCTTTGTGTTTTCGACGACGTCGAAGACGACGACATGTACTACGCCGGCGACGGCGTGGCCAATGTGACCAATCCCATCGGTCACACCGAGTCCGGGAGCTCTTCCCCGGACCCTGGGATGCGAGGGCAGATCCTCCGTTCCCCAGACATTACCCTCGGAGACCAAGAGGATGACTATGACGGACTCTACGATGGCCTGGATATACCAGACGACCTAGAGTTCGACCGAGAGACTGCATCTCGAGGGGATACAACGATGTCCCCGTCATATTCATCCCACTCTCGTCACGTCAACATGGCTGGAAGCCGTGCCGAGCCCGAGGTACGATCCTCGTACGCTGCTAAACGCGACCACTATGAGGCGGCCAGGCTCCACCTAGAGGCGTCTTTGGGAAAGACCCTTGCGAGCATACGCCGCCAAGCGAAAGGGAGGTGGGCGTCCGGGGAAAGGAACTCTCGCGAGTACCAAACCCCTGATCGCATCCCGGAACGCCGTCATAGCTCACCGCCGCCGGTTCACTAGAACCGAGAACGGCTACAGGCCTTGGCGGCGGTTGTGCGCGACCTACGCAGCTTTCCCGAGCAAGTGGACCTAGAGGCCGTGGGCAAGGTTGTGGCCGAAGATCTGGAAAGGCTTGCCGCTGAGCTGAAAGTCTCGGACCCCTCTCATGGCCAGGATGCCCGGAATGCTTCCCGGGACCATCGAAGGCGCTCCCCCATGCGCTCGCACAGAGATGAATCCTGGAGCCATGCTCGGAGATCACCCCAGGCCGCTAACCTGATCCGGGAGAAGCCTCGGAACAGTTCCAGAGCGATCTCGGGACGTCGCACCAACAATCATCCGGGTCACGAGCGTTCTGAACGCTCCATGACCGAGCGGTCGTCGGCACAACCATCGCGTGAAGTCTTCTCTCGACTCGGCCCGCGTACGGGGCGTTGGGCGGAAGACACACGCGGAGGCCGTTATGAACGAGGATTTCGCCACGAAGCTCCGAGCTTCGGCTGCCAGGCTTTCACGAGCTCTCTCCGGAGTTTCGCATGGCCGAACAAGTTCAAGCTCGGCCACATCGAGAGGTTCAACGGGACCCAGAACCCGGATGAATTTCTCCCAATATATACCACTACCATCCTCGCCGCTGGAGGCGATGAAGGGGTGATGGTGAATTATCTGCCGACGGTTTTGGACGGAGCTGCTCGTACATGGCTCTTCAACCAACAGGTAGGGTCCATACGATCCTGGGGGCAGCTCAGCGCCGCGCTCCGAGCAAATTTCCAGAGCTGTTACATTCGCCCGGGAAAGGAGCGCGACCTGGAGCGCTTGATACAGACGGATGGAGAGACCCTGCGACAGTTCGTCCAGAGATTCATCCAAGTCCGAAACTCAATCCCGAACATATCAGACGAGGCTGTCGTCCGGGCTTTCAAGTTCGGGGTGCGGGATGTACGCTTCACGCAAGATCTGGAGATCCATCCAGATCTAACAGCAAACGAGCTCTTCCAAATGGCTGACCGGCATGCCAAAGCAGATGAGGCCGTCCAGTGGAAGAAAATGCTGGATGAAGGAAAGTTACCGCCCCAGCCCGGGCTAGAAACCTCCGCCAGCAAAAAGGGCTCAAACTCCGTGGATAAGAAGATCAAGAAGAAGAAGAAAAAGCAGCTCCCACCGGGCATGGTTGCCGCCGTGGAGCAGCAACAGCCTCGAGCAACCCAGCCGCAGTGCCAGGGGTTTAACGCTCGGGGAAGAGGACAAACACACAGGCCCCGCGACCGAGGTGGCCAGGGGGATCAACAGGGCGACCTCTACTGTCCGCTTCACCAGGCACACGGGCATGACCTACGGAATTGCCGAACATGGACCTACCGCCTAGAGCAGTTTTACAGTGGCAGGGGTCCCATGCCGTCGCTCCCAGAGCAGGGTGAAAATGGCAATGGCAAGCAGCCCGTCGAAGAAAACGAGGATGACATGGAATATCAAGAACCTCAGAACCACATCGCGGTTATCTTCGGGGGCTCCTCCGCCTACAAATCTCGCCGGGATTTAAAGGACGCTGCGAGGGAAGTACACCATGTCACCCAAGGTAAGCCTCCAGTGCAGCAACTTAAATGGTCCGAGTTGTCCCTCACCTTCTCCAAGGACGATTGTCCCCTTGGAATGACCAAACCACAGAAGCTCCCGATGGTCGTGAGCCCCACCATCAGCAACATTGTCGTTGGTCGGGTTCTCATAGACTCCGGGAGCTCCTTGGACCTGATTTCCGCTAAGTTTTTGGACGAGATGCAGATCCCTCGTTCCAAAATCAAAAGTATAGCCGTACCCTTCTTCGGGATAGTCCCGGGCACCTCGATCAAGCCTCTGGGGCAAGTCGTTCTGCCCGTGACCTTCGGCGGTCCGAGCAATTTCAGAACGGAGCTAATCACCTTTGAGGTGGTAGACTTCGAATCGTCCTACAACGCCATCCTCGGCAGGCCGGCTTTGGCTAAGTTCATGGCCGCTTCGCATCACGCGTACCAATGCCTGAAGGTGTGAAATCATGTGCTGAAAAATTGGCTTAGAATTGAATTTGCAAATATGTTTGTTCATGTGTTTTGACAATTGACAAGAAACAGTAAGTTTTGCCTTGGCGCCGGACCAATCCTAAAGAAAACAGTAAGTTTCCCATCTACGACGGACAAACTTTCTTGGTCCTTTGTAAACATGCTTTTTGACAACCTCTTTCTCCTATGTACAACGGACAAAGTTTTTGTGTCCGTCGTGAACATGTTTTTGAGCGCATGAGCCAAACCCTATTTTCCAAGAATCCAGTAAGTTTCGCATGTACGACGGACAAAGTTTTTGGGTCTGTCGTGAACGGCTTTTTGAGGTTTGATTTCGCATGAACAACGGACAAAGTTTTTGGGTCCGTTGTGAACGTGTTTTCACCGGAATGTTTTCTTCTTGGAACTGAGAGTTTCACATGTACGCCGGACAGAGATTTCTTGTCCGTCGTGAATGGACTTTTTCTAGGGTTTTTATTTCTTGTCCGTTGTGAACGTGTTTTGCTCAGTTTGGATGTTTTGCAAGAATTGAAATGGTTTGACCTTGAGATTATGAAATTTGTGATGATTTCATGATGTGTGTTTTGAAGTGGACTTTATGCAATGCTCATGTGAGTAGTTGCATGGATTGACATTGAGTCAAGTCGTGGACTTGTGCTCGGAATCGTTTTGTGATTTGTTCATGTGCAGGTATTGCTCGAAGACGAATGTGGTCGATGACGGGACCGGAACTAGGTTCATGGAGGAACTGAGGTTCGGGACTAGGTTTAGGAGGAACTGAGGTTTTGGTGGTCAAGGATGTCATGCGGGACGTTCGGGCTAAGAGAATGGTGCACATGAAGAATGGTTAGTCACGTGAGAATGGCAGGAGGTCATTCGCGTGCAAAGTGTTAGTCACGTGAGTATGGCAGGTGGCCATACGCGTGCAAAGTGTTAGTCACGTGAGTATGGAAGGGTTACCATACGCGTGCAAGAGTTGTACTCGGCCTGGTTGGGCCAAGTAGAGTTGTGTTGGATACGGATTCCTTCTAGGGAATAGGAATCGTATTCAGAACTCCTTGTGGGTTGGTGCTTTAAATAGGTGGGGGGTCTCCTGTTGAAAGGCACCAAGCAGAGCTAAGCGCATCAAGCCTTGAGCTTGGTTTTAGGGTTTGTACTCTTTTGATGAGAGTATTTTAGACAAGAAATAAAGATCAATTCTTCCAAGATTTTTGCGTGCTACAGTAACCACGTCGCTACAGTGTTTTCTGTTTTGGTTCTTGTTTGCATGCTTGTTCTAATTCTAGATTGGTTTTTGATCGTTGAGTTTCATCTTGATTTGATCCATCAAAAACCGTTCTAGGGTATTGATTTAGAGTTTCTCAAAGTCTAGTTGATTAATCTTTTGAAGATCTTGTTTAATCTTGAAGTTTTGATTAGATTGATTCTCGTCAAGTTCTGAAACAGCAAGCTTACGAAGCTTATAACTTTTGATCCGTAAGTCCGATCGAGCTGATTCTTTTTGGGTTCGGTTCGTACTGGAATCTAGTTTCTTGTGTCCAAATTTCAGATCGATCCGACGGTTGGATCTCCAGGAATTCTCATTTTACCGAACCTCTATCATTCTGTTTTGTCGAAAACGAGGCAATTATTTGGTTCTGTTTTGAGGTGAACTTTTAGTAGATCAAGAATTTGGTTTTAGCTTCCGCACAATCATTCACCCCCCCCCCTCTGATTGCTATATTCGTATACTTCGATCCTACAAGTGGTATCAGAGCAAGGTTTCTCTAATCTATCTTAACCGGTGATTAGATCAATGGATCGTTATTCGACAAAACCATGTGTGTTCGATGGTGTTGATTTTCAGTTTTGGAAGGCCAAGATGGAGGCGTTCATCCAAGCACAGGGCTTCACAATTTGGGAGAAGGTCTACAAGCCATATGAAGTCCCTGCAAACAACAACGTCAACGACACCAATCGCACACATGTTGAAGCAAATAGCAAGGCGCGCAACTTGATCATCCAAGGCTTGGGACACAATGACTTTGATCGTGTGGTTCATCTTCGATCCAAGATATGAGGTATGGAAATCTCTTTGTGATTACCATGAGGGTTCTAACTTGTCAAAGAGGTTCGCCAAGATATTTACAAAAAAGAATACATGCGTTTTGAGATGAAACCTAGTGAATCAGAGATGACTTCTTTGCACGTTTCAATAAAATTCTTAGCAATCTACGTCTTTGTTGGAGTTAGCTACTGCGATGCTGAAAATGCTCGACAATTGCTTAGTGCTTTGGACATGTCAGTGTGGGAGATGAAAGTAACATCTATACAAGAATCTACTACCATGAGCACACTCACATTAGATGTTCTTTACTCTAAGTTGAAAACTCATGAGTTAGATGTTCTTGCCAGGAAGGGTAACATTAAATCAATTGCTTTGATCTCTAACCCTAACATGTCAAATGCAAATTCTTCTTCTAGCTTTGCCTTGTCTTCCATGTCTTCTTTAACAGATGAGCAACTTGAAGAGTTTCCTGAAGAAGATCTAGCACTACTCTCTTCTCGCTTTAACAAAGCTTTGCAGAATGTGAGAATGAGAAAGAGAGGTGGTCCTCCAAGATGCTATGAGTGTGGTGACCTCAACCATATTCGCACAAATTGTCCTAAGCTTGCAGGAAAAACATCAAAGGAGGAGAAGGACAACGGCGGAAGGAATGAGAAAAAAAGGTTCTCGTCAAATGATAGGAAGAAGAAGAGCTTCATCAACCGCAAGGTGGTTCACCGAGTTCTTTCCGCTCTTGAACAAGTCAATTTGAGCGATGTGGACTCGGAGAGCAGCGAAGATGATGCAACTCCAAGCAAGCATGATTTGATAGGATTATGTCTCATGGCAAGCAGCAAGGATAGCTTCACTGAGGACGACCACGACAAATGACTTCAATGAGGTAGATCCTCTTATGATGAATTAGCTATTCTTTGTTGCTCGTCTTGGAAAATTGCTTGACAAACGTGATAAGAAAATTAAGAAACATGATTTCATTATTGAATCATTGAATGCTGAAATTACTAGACTTAAGACTTTGATTCCTAGTGATGATACTTGCAAATCATGTGACTTAATTTACAATGAGCTCACCTTGCTTAGGAAAGAACATGCTCTTTTGTTGCATCTAAATGAGAAAAATGAGAAACATGTTGTACATGCTAGCTGTTCCACTGATGATTTGCATAGTTCAACTTCTTGTTCTAAATGCTCAACTCTTGAATTAAAATTGAAAGATGCAAATGCTAGGGTTTCTCAATTAACTGATAATTTGCTTTTACATGAAATTCTCTCATGCTCAACTTGTCGCAAGCAAAAAGGAAAAGTAGATGTTCCCTGTAATAATTGTTTAACTCTTGCTAAGAAAGTTGATTACTTGCAAAATTCTTTGGAACGTTTCACTAATGGCAAGAAGAAGTTGAACATGATTTTGGATCAATCTAAGGTTAGCACAAACAAGAGAGGTTTAGGTTTTGATCCTTATGCCACATATGAAACTAAACCTCGCACTGTTGTTCAGGCTCCTTGCAAAATTGAGTTATCTAATGAGCCTAAGAAAATTGCTTTTCAATCTGCTGGTTTTTTATCCTCTACTATGATGAATGCAAAATGTGCTTTTACTGTTAAAGCTAAACATCATGTCAAGTACACTTGCACTCATTGTGGTAGAGATGGACACTTAGTAGATTTTTGCTTTAGACTAGCCAAACAAAGAAAAGAAGGAAAGAACTGAGGCTAGGTCAAATTTCAGCAAAGCACATTTGTATGCGCCTAGAGTGATGAAAACACCTTCTGTTCCTACAAACATGGGAAAAGGAAAAGCTGATTTTGTGCATAAAAATTCTCGTGTTGTGCCTACTGTTGTACGTCGTGTGTCTCAAGATCGGATTCCCAAAAATCTCATTCCTAACTTGATCGAGACCTCCACATGTTTTGTTGCTATGTAGGCTTCTCGCGAGGAAGGAGAACATATTGCTTGTGGATTACGGTTGCTCACGCCACATGTACGGTTATATGAATTGGTTCTCCTTACTCACTCGTGCATCTCGTGCTGAAAGTGTTACTTTTGGAGATGCTTCTTCCTCTTCTGTTGTGGCAAAAGGTACAATAAAGGTAAGTGACAAGTTTATGTTCAAAGATGTGGCTCTTGTTGAAAATTTGAAATATAATTTGCTTTCTGTCTCACAAATGCTTGATGAAGATCTTGAGATAAGCTTTAAGAAAAATGAATGCAAAGTGCTAGATGCTTCAGGTGATCTTGTGTTCAAAATTTCTCGTTTTGGAAGAGTCTTTAAAGCTGATTTTGATGCATCACCTTCTTCTAAGCATAGGTGTCTAATAGCCAATGTTTCTAAAGATTTATTCTTTTGGCATCGTAGACTTGGTCATGTTGGTTTTGATCATCTAACTCGTGTAAGTGGTTTAGATCTTATACGTGGCCTGCCTAAGCTTAAGGGTGATAGCAATCTAGTATGTTCTTCTTGTAGACATGGTAAGATGATTGCAGGTTCACATCCACCTCTTACCATGATGATGACAAACGCTCCAGACAGCTTCTACATCTTGATACTGATTGGACCATCTCGAGTTCAATCCTTTGGAGGCAAAGCGGTATGTGCTTGTGATTGTTGATGATTTTTCTAGATACTCTTGGGTGTATTTTATGGCATCTAAGGATGAGGCTTTTAGTCATTTTAGAAGTCTTGTTCGTTGACCTTCCAGAGCTCTCAAAGCTATTAGAAGTGATAATGGAACTGAATTAAAAATGCTTCCTTTGATCTCTTTTGTGCTTGAAAAAGGAATTGATCATCAATTTTCATCTCCTAGAGTGCCTCAACAAAATGGTGTAGTTGAAAGGAAAAATAGAACGTTAGTTGAAATGGCTAGAACTATGCTAGATGAGCATCACTCTCCTCGAAATTTTTTGGGCTGAAGCGATTTCAATCGCTTGTTATGTTTCAAACCGTGTGTTTTTAGATCAAAATTGGGTAAGACTCCATATGAGCTTCGGTTTGGACATAGACCTTCTGCTTCTCACTTTCGAGTTTTTGGATGCAAATGTTTTGTCTTGAAATCTGGAAATCTTGATAAATTTGAAGCTAGATCAACTGATGGCATTTTTCTTGGATATCCTGCTCATACTCGTGGCTATCGTGGTGCTTGTTTTGGAGACTAACAAAATTGTGGAAACTTGTGAAGTTACTTTTGATGAGGCTAGTCCAGGCACTAGTCCAAGTGATGCAGTACAAAGCATACATTCAGGGGAGAAAATCTTTGAAGATGATGATGATGTTGAAGATGAGGTCTTGACTCTTCCTAATGCACAACAAGATGTAGCACCTTTGGCACCTACTACTACATCACCTACAGCTAACCATCCTCAAGCTACAACATCATCGTACATGCTGAAAATGAAGAAGGAGAAGGAGAAGTCTCAAAAGCCAATGCTCCCTTGTACATTCAAAAATGCATCCATCTGAACAAATTATTGGAGACCTAAATGAGAGAGTCACTCGATCCAGGTTTATTCATTCGACACTCATGCTCATTCTCGCTTTAGTTGCCTCTTTTGAACCTAAAGATATATCTCATGCATTATCTCGACTAATCTTGGATCAATGCCATGCATGAAGAAATAGAGAATTTTGAACGAAATAAAGTTTGGAAACTTGTCTCACCACCTCCAGATTTTAATGTTATTGGAACTAGATGGGTTTTCAAAAATAAACAAAGTGAGGATGGTGTTGTTGTTAGAAACAAGGCTAGATTGGTTGCTCAAGGTTACACTCAAATTGAAGGCTTAGATTTTGATGAAACCTTTGCTCCTGTTGCTAGAATTGAAGCCATTAGAATCCTTTTAGCTTTTGCTGCATCCAAAGGTTTCAAATTGTATCAAATGGATGTGAAAAGTGCTTTTACGAATGGCTACATAAATGAGGAGGTTTATGTCAAGCAACCACCTGGTTTTGAAAATCCAAAGTTTCCAAATCATGTGTTCAAACTAACAAAAGCTTTGTATGGTTTGAAACAAGCCCCTAGAGCATGGTATGATAGGCTAAAAACCTTTTACTTGAAAAGGGCTTTTAATGGGAAAGGTTGACAAAACTCTCTTTTTACTCAAGCAAGGCAATGATCAACTATTCGTTCAGATTTATGTTGATGATATTATCTTTGGTGGTTCATCTCATGTTTTAGTGTCTGAGTTTTCAGAAACAATGAGGAAGGAGTTTGAGATGAGTATGATGGGTGAGTTGACATACTTTTTGGGATTTCAAATCAAGCAAACAAAGGATGGTACTTTTGTACATCAAAGCAAATACACGAAAGACTTGCTACATCGCTTTGGAATGGAAAACTGCAAGCCGATCATGACACCTATGGAAAGCAATTGCACACTTGATCCGGATGAAGATGGTGAGCCGGTTGATCAAAAGGAATATAGAAGTATGATAGGTTCACTTTTGTACCTCACTGCATCAAGGCTGGATATACAATTTGCTGTATGCTTGTGTGCTCGTTTTCAAGCTTCCCCACGTGCTTCACATCGACAAGCTGTCAAAAGGATTTTCAGGTATCTTCATGGAACTCAAGATTTTGGCATTTGGCTTTCTGCTTCCTCATGCATTAGTTTGAGATCTTTTTCTGATGCTGATTTTGGAGGATGTAGAATTGATAGGAAAAGTACTTCTGGTTCATGTCACTTCTTGGGAAATTCTCTCATTGCATGGTCATCTAGAAAGCAATCTTCTGTTGCACAATCAACTGTTGAATCTGAATATGTGGCTGCTGCTAGTTGTTGTTCTCAAATTCTTTGGATAGTAGCTACACTTAAAGATTATGGGGTTATTTTGGATAGTGTTCCTCTTCTGTGTGATAACACTAGTGCAATTTGCATTGCTAAGAACCCTGTGCAACATTCAAGAACAAAACACATTGACATCAGATTTCACTTTCTTAGAGATCATGTTGAAAAAGGCAACATTGTGCTTCATCATGTGGATACTGAACATCAATTGGCAGACATTTTCACAAAACCTTTGTCTTCTTCTCGTTTTGCTTTTATTCGGGGAGAACTTGGGATTGTTCATCCAATGGGATTGTTTTGAGGGGGAGTTTCTTTGCCAAGTTCTTTCACTTGATGAGCTCACTTTATCATATTTCTTTATATACTATATAATTGAGCTAATATATGATAATCTAAATTGTCTCACTTGAACTAAGAATGACATTGCGGAATTCCCTGATCTGATTGCCTATAGCTAAATACTCTGTGATATCTTACTCTTCTAGGCTTGTTATTGAATTTTCTTGACAAATTTGGGCTATGGAGCAAGTGTGTTTTCAACTTTACTCTTTCATAAGACCTTTAATCACTTTTGCATGTTTACAATCAAAGAAAAGGAAAAAGAACAGTGGAATCAATATAAAAGGGGGTTTGTTAAAAGCAAAAGCTTCAAGTTATGTGCTTCAGGCTTGCTTTCCCTAAAAAATAAGATGTATGCTTCAAGCATGCCATTCCCTCAAAGATAAGATGTATGCTTCAAGCATACCACTCCTAGAAAATAAAAGAAGTATGCTTCAAGCATGCCACATGCGATTTATTGTTTAAAGATTAAATTGGTCTACTAGATTGGAGTTGAAACTACTTGCTCGCCCTAAGTTGTTAGTTGCTTCAATTTTTAAAGCCTTGCTTTTTCTACTAAAGGTTTTGCTTAGTACTTGGCTATAGTTGACTGAATTGAGGTTGAGATGCATGTCATTCCCTAACTTGTTAAAATCACTTCAAGATCATGTATTTTGCATATTATGTGATATATAAGGTTATATGATCGAATGAGCTCATCTTTTCTTATCTTGGCACTCCCTTGTTTCTCCTTGTAAAATCTTTGCTACAGGAAAAATTTTGAACCTGTTCTCTCTTTTACTCTTGATGAATCCATTGTCAAAGGGGGAGAAATTTGAGAATCATTGAAAAGTTTAAGGAAAAAGGGGGAGAAGAAAAAGGGGGAGTTGTTTTTGGAAATTTGAGTATTTTGGGAGAAGTTTGGAGAATTTTGAAATTTTTGGGCACATTGCACATTTACACACATTTTCCTTCTCAGGGGGAGATTTTGTTTTGCATTTTGGTCAAAAGGGGAATTCTATGTTTTCTCTTTTTGGTCCTTGATCCTTTGGATTTCAAAATCTTTTGTAAAGTGAATGCCAAATGTTCAATTCTAAGTGGTGTTGCCAATGTTTTCATCAAGGGGGAGATTGTGAAATCATGTGCTGAAAAATTGGCTTAGAATTGAATTTGCAAATATGTTTGTTCATGTGTTTTGACAATTGACAAGAAACAGTAAGTTTTGCCTTGGCGCCGGACCAATCCTAAAGAAAACAGTAAGTTTCCCATCTACGACGGACAAACTTTCTTGGTCCTTTGTAAACATGCTTTTTGACAACCTCTTTCTCCTATGTACAACGGACAAAGTTTTTGTGTCCGTCGTGAACATGTTTTTGAGCGCATGAGCCAAACCCTATTTTCCAAGAATCCAGTAAGTTTCGCATGTACGACGGACAAAGTTTTTGGGTCTGTCGTGAACGGCTTTTTGAGGTTTGATTTCGCATGAACAACGGACAAAGTTTTTGGGTCCGTTGTGAACGTGTTTTCAGGAATGTTTTCTTCTTGAACTGAGAGTTTCACATGTACGCCGGACAGAGATTTCTTGTCCGTCGTGAATGGACTTTTTCTAGGGTTTTTATTTCTTGTCCGTTGTGAACGTGTTTTGCTCAGTTTGGATGTTTTGCAAGAATTGAAATGGTTTGACCTTGAGATTATGAAATTTGTGATGATTTCATGATGTGTGTTTTGAAGTGGACTTTATGCAATGCTCATGTGAGTAGTTGCATGGATTGACATTGAGTCAAGTCGTGGACTTGTGCTCGGAATCGTTTTGTGATTTGTTCATGTGCAGGTATTGCTCGAAGACGAATGTGGTCGATGACGGGACCGGAACTAGGTTCATGGAGGAACTGAGGTTCGGGACTAGGTTCAGGAGGAACTGAGGTCTTGGTGGTCAAGGATGTCATGCGGGACGTTCGGGCTAAGAGAATGGTGCACATGAAGAATGGTTAGTCACGTGAGAATGGCAGGAGGTCATTCGCGTGCAAAGTGTTAGTCACGTGAGTATGGCAGGTGGCCATACGCGTGCAAAGTGTTAGTCACGTGAGTATGGAAGGGTTACCATACGCGTGCAAGAGTTGTACTCGGCCTGGTTGGGCCAAGTAGAGTTGTGTTGGATACGGATTCCTTCTAGGGAATAGGAATCGTATTCAGAACTCCTTGTGGGTTGGTGCTTTAAATAGGTGGTGGGTCTCTGTTGAAAGGCACCAAGCAGAGCTAAGCGCATCAAGCCTTGAGCTTGGTTTTAGGGTTTGTACTCTTTTGATGAGAGTATTTTAGACAAGAAATAAAGATCAATTCTTCCAAGATTTTTGCGTGCTCTGATAACCACGTCGCTCTGGTGTTTTCTATTTTGGTTCTTGTTTGCATGCTTGTTCTAATTCTAGATTGGTTTTTGATCGTTGAGTTTCATCTTGATTTGATCCATCAAAAACCGTTCTAGGGTATTGATTTAGAGTTTCTCAAAGTCTAGTTGATTAATCTTTTGAAGATCTTGTTTAATCTTGAAGTTTTGATTAGATTGATTCTCGTCAAGTTCTGAAACAGCAAGCTTGCAAAGCTTATAACTTTTGATCCGTAAGTCCGATCGAGCTGATTCTTTTTGGGTTCGGTTCGTACTGGAATCTAGTTTCTTGTGTCCAAATTTCAGATCGATCCGACGGTTGGATCTCCAGGAATTCTTGTTTTACCGAACCTCTGTCATTCTGTTTTTGTCGAAAACGAGGCAATTATTTGGTTCTGTTTTGAGGTGAACTTTTAATAGATCAAGAATTTGGTTTTAGCTTCCGCACAATCATTCACCCCCCCTCTGATTGCTATATTCGTATACTTCGATCCTACAGAAGGTTCCCGGACCAAGCGGGGCCATTACCGTAAAGGGGAACCACAAGTCCGCACTGAATTGCGATGAAAGGGCGTTGGATATGGTTGGTCAGTTACCCACTCGCGGCCTCGACCAAGAGCCAAAGCACTCCCGGCCTAAACTTGCCCTCCAACCTGGGGGAGAGACCAAGGCTGTTCCACTCAACGAGTCGGAACCGGCCAAGGTCGTGCATTTGGGATCTTCCTTAGATCCCAAATAGGAACTCGAGCTCATCACCTTCCTCAAGGCAAGATCAGATGCGTTCGCCTGGGAACTATCCGACATGCCCGGGGTCCCTAGGGAGGTGATTCAGCACAGGCTAGCAGTTCAGCCTGACAAAAAAACCAGTGCGACAAAAACTTAGACGCTTTTCCCCAGAAAAGCAGGCGATCATCCGGGAGGAGCTCGACAAACTCCTAAAAGCTGGTTTCATTAGGGAGGTCGAACACTCCGAATGGCTAGCCAATCCAGTCTTGGTCAGAAAGAAAGGGGGCAAGTGGCGCATGTGCGTCGATCACACGGGCCTAAACGCGGCATGCCCGAAAGACAACTACCCGCTGCCTCGCATAGACCAATTGGTCGACGCGACGGCGGGATCGCAGACCATGAGCTTCCTAGATGCTTATTCGGGCTATCATTAGATCAGCCTACCGCGCGAAGACGAAGAAAAAACCTCCTTCATCACCCCATTCGGTACTTTCTGCTATACGACCATTTCTTTCGGTCTAAGAAATGCGGGAGCAACCTTTTAGCGCCTCATGCAGAAAACCTTCGCGGACCAAGTGGGTCGAAATTTGGAGGTCTATGTCGACGACATAGTAGTAAAAAGCAAGAGCGCCTCGGGTCACGTTGCTGACTTGGAAGAAACATTTTGTAACCTCAATAAGCATCAAATAAAGTTAAATCCAGAAAAATGCGTGTTCGGCGTGAAAGCTGGCAAGGTTCTCGGCTACATGGTCGGACCACAAGGCGTCGGGGCAAACCCAGAGAAAATCGAAGCCATTGAGAACATGAGGTCGCCCACATGCGTGAAGGAAGTGCAAGCTCTGACCAGGAGAATGGCCGCTTTAAGCCGGTTCATTTCCCGCCTGGGGGAGCGAGGACTACCTTTCTTTAAAGCCCTCCGCAAACACAACAGCTTTACATGGATGGAGGAAGCTGATCACTCATTCAAAGAGCTGAAGCAGTACATTTCCAAGCTGCCCGTCCTCGTCACACCTGCAGCGGGGGAAGAATTGCTGCTATTCCTGGCGGCAACCCCGCAAGCAGTGAGCGCAGTGTTAGCAGTGGAGAGAGATGGTTTCCAACGACCTATTTATTATGTCAGCGAAGTACTTCATGGACCAAAGGAGCGTTACTCCGAGGTCCAGAAAATACTGTACTCGTTGCTGATTGTCTCCAGGAAGTTGCGCCACTACTTTCAAGCGCACAAGATCGTGGTACCGACCAGCTTCCCGCTCAGGGAAATCCTGAAAAACCAGGACGCTAGTGGTCGCATAGCCAAGTGGGCCATGGAGCTCGCTGAATTCGAGATAATGTTTTCGGCCCGCACGGCGATCAAATCACAGGTCCTGGCTGACTTTGTGGCAGAATGGTCGGCTACAGCACCACTAGCGATCGAAACCACCGGTTCAAGGGAAAACTCCTGGACCTTGTGTTTCGATGGATCCCGAGCATATGAGCGCTCGGGGGCTGGCGTCGTCTTGGTCTCCCCGGATGGAGAGCAACTCCAGTACGCCATCCAACTACATTTTGCCGCGACCAACAACGCGGCAGAATAAGAAGGCCTCTTGGCCGGACTTCGAGCATGTAAATCATTAGGTTTCCAACGGCTCACTGTGATGGGCGATTCACAGTTGGTCGTGAACGAGGTCAACAAGGAGTATCAGTGTTCCGATACCTCAATGGCGCTGTACCTGGCAGAAGTAAGGAAGATGGAGAAATACTTAAAGAATTTCGAAGTAATCTACATCCCCAGGAAGGATAATTCCCTGGCCGATCAAATGTCTAAGGTCGGTTCCTCTCAAAATACCGCTCCGGCGGGGGTGCTTGTCGATCACCTATATAAGCCCTCCATTCCCTCCAAAGAGGAGGCATCAGAGGCCGGCGGTAGGGTCTCCTTCCTCGAGCAAAGTGCAAGTTGGATGACGCCATGCATCCAATACCTTGCGCATGGGACGTTGCCCGAGGAAGAAGCCGAGCGTTCCCGGCTAACAAGGCGATCTTCTCAGTACAAACTAATCGAAGGCGACCTATACCGAAAAGGCGCATTAGGAATCCTTTCCAAATGCGTCTCTCAGGAGGAAGGCCAGTACCTTCTTCGTGACATCCATGAAGGAATGTGCGGACCTCACTCATCGTTCAGAACGCTTGTGAGCAAGGCCTTCCGATTGGGTTACTACTGGCCTACGGCCTTGACGGATGCACGGTCAATCGTAACGACCTGTCGAGCATGCCAGTTCCATGTTCGCAAAGCCCGTCAACCAGCGTATGCCCTACAAACCATACCGCTTTCGTGGCCATTCTCGACCTGGGGGCAAGACGTCCTCGGACCCTTCCCTCGAGGCCAGAAAGGCTGCAAGTAGGCCGAGCCCGTCTCAACCATCTAGGCCCAGGCGCCCCAGAGGTTCCTCCGCGGCAATGTGGTAACTCGGTTCGGGAAACCCAACCGTCTCATCACAGATAATGGGACCCAGTTCACCAGTGAACTATTCCAATGTTACTGCGAGGAGGTCGGGATCAAGGTCTGTTTCACCTCTGTGGCACATCCACAGAGTAACGGAGCAGCCGAACGAGCAAATGGACAGTTAGTTCAGGGCATAAAAAAGAGGATCTTCAAGTGCCTCAACCAGCACAGACAGCAGTGGGTGGATGAGCTTCCCGCCGTTCTTTGGTCCGTCCACACCACGACGAGTCGAGCCACAGGCGAAACGCCTTTCCAACTCGTCTACGGTGCGGAAGCCATTTTGCCTACCGAGATTGTGCTAGGTTCCCCAAGGGTGCAACTGATCGATTCCATCGATCAGGAGGTCGAACGCCTCATCGACCTGGACCTCGTCGAAGCAACACGCGAACAGGCGCTGCTCCGGTCTGTGGTTTACCTACAAGCTCTTCGTAGGCACGCAGCTAAGTCAGTCCGACCAAGGTCCCTGCAAGTTGGTGACATGGTCTTACGAAGAGTTGAAGACCTGTAAAAGGCCAATAAGCTGACCCCAAGATGGGAGGGACCCTACACGGTCGTGTCCACAGCACGCCCGGGGGCTGTTCGCCTCGCGATGGAAGACAGTCAGGAGCTCGCCAACACCTGGAACATTGACCAACTACGTAAATTCTATGTTTAGACACGTATCCCTATCTCGCACCCTTTGCGTTCCTCCCTATAAGATATTTCCTTTTCTTCTGATTTTGTCCTCGCTTTGACAAAACGAGCATCGTCATCTACCAGCACCGCAAGCGAGCTTATCCAACGAGTATGTACGCTCCATTCCCCTTGGCCTCCGGCCGGATGATCGCCCATCCGATCACTCTCCACAGTAGCTCTTCGCTGTATGTGTGGTCGGCGCGAGCATCCATTTAAGCCCGGTGCAGTGACCGCTCGGTTATGGCGACTCTACGTATTGTTGGCTTAAGCCCGTCTGCTCTGCGCGCGCGACAATCCTCGCCCTCATCTTTTTCTCGACTTGATCAACCTGTTTGATCAATCAAAAAGCGTTACGATCAAAGTCTGCCTCAGCTTTCCCATGAACAAACTCGTGCTCACAAAGGTAGGGGCACGACCTTTGTCCATGACGGGGGCTCCGTATGATAGGAACGTTCCGTCCCTTTTTCCGAGGATCCTTTGCTCGTATTCATGTTATATGCTCCTATGCAGGGACTTGGTTTTTTTTTGCAGGACCGGGTTCGTGCAAGCATACATTGAAAGCGAAGTCGGGAAAAACAGGCAAGGTCCCAAACTTATGCAATTTTGCTCATTAAACCAAAAAGGTTGTTCTTTTACAGGATTTGAAAGAGCTAAAAGAAAAAAGAAGAAAGCTAAGTCCTATGCTCGGCTTGGAGGGCAGCAAGCTCCTCCTTAAGGGAGTCGACCTCTGCCTCCAGGTCCAAAACCTTCCGCCGAGCCGCGCGACCTTCAGCCGCGCTGTCCCGAAGGCATTGCACCTCCTTGAGCTGGGTCTCCTCGCGCTCCCGAGCTCGCTGAAGGTCGCGGCGCAGGTCGGGGACCTCCTACCGCAGCTTCACCAGCTCCTCCTCAAGCTCGGCACACTTCCGTTCCGAAGTGCTCTTCGCCGACTCGCTCTCGAAGAGCTGGTCCTGAAGCCCGACGATGAAGCCCTTCGCCGACTCCAGCTCCTTCAGGTCGGCCTCGCGCACCTCGGAGACCCGACGCTCGAGATCAGCGATTTTGGCGTCTTGCTCGCGGTGGTACGCCCAGTTCTCCTCCGCTGGAACCGCGGAGGCATCAATGTCCTCCATGGCTTTCGCAACAAACTTCGGGCGAAAGGAAAGAAGAGTCAAAAAGGTCCACAGAAGATGCTCGCCTTATGGAAAAAGATAGAAGCAAAGGACTTACCAGGAGAGCCCGGCTGACCAGCTTGTCCTGAAGCCGCTGGCGGTCAGTAGCGCCAGCTCGGAAAAAGGGATTGACCCACGCAGGATCATCCTGATCCTGAGCTGGCATGTCAAGATCTTGCCCCTCCTGGGCACCCGGTGCTCCCAGGAGGGCAACGGCGTCTCCCCCTTCGACCAACCCCAGGTCGCCCTGAGGTTGGTCTTCCTCAACGACAGGCGGCTCATGGCCGCCTTCCTCCTGTTCGGCCACTGCGCTCGGGGGCTGGACGCCAACTGCGAGTGCGCCCACCCCTTGCTCCGCGACCGGGGGCGATTGGTCGAGGACGACCACTTCCGCCCCTTGCACCTCCGCAGCCGGAGGCAATTGGTGCTCCGCGACCGGAGACAATTGCTCGAGGACGACCACCTCCTGTCCTTGGTCCGCGGCTGGGGGCAGCTGGTCATCGACGACCACCTCTTCTCCTCGGTCACCGGCCAGGGGCAGCTGGTCAATCATGACCACTTCTCCCCCTTGTTCCGCGGCTGGAGGCAGCTGGCCAACGGCGGCCGACTCCTCTTTTTGACTAGCGGCCAAGGGCTGTGGGTCGAGAGCCACCAACCCCTGGCCCTCAGAGCCCGTCGTCTGGGCCTCGCTTGCGCTTGCCCCTTCACAAGGGACTAAGGCCAAGGCTTCCTGATCCTCGGCCCCTTGCGGCTCTTGCTCCTCCGCGTCTGGAGTCGGTTCCACGTCCTCTGGGGAAGATCGGATTCTGCCGAGGGAAGCTTGGGCTCCGCTGAGGCCGCAGCCGGCACCGACTCCTCCTCCGCCTCGGCCATTACTTGGTCGAAGACGCGGTCGAGCTCGGTGTCAACTGCAGAGTCGATAATCTCCTCAGCCATCTGACGGAAGTCCAAGGACAACACCCGAGCTATCACGCCCACGCCAAGCGGAGTGGGGTTAGCCCGGGAAAAGATCGCAAAACAAGAACAAAAGGAATCCAACGAGGGAACCAAACAAGGCTTACCTTCCGCCCGGCGAGCAGCGCCGTCCTCCTCGGTTTCCTCACCTTGGGCCACGAGCGTCCTACCCGTGGCGGCCTCGTAGGCCTCAGCAACGGCCACGACGCGATCTTTCGCCGCGTCCCTAGCTCGCGCCATCGCCGGGTCGACATCGTCCATGTCGACCCCTTCCAGTGCCGAGGTTGATCGGGAAGTCGACCTCCTGCTCCTTCTGACCAGAGCATAGGCGTCTTCCTCCTCAGGGTCCTCGACCACCTGAGCGAGCTGGTCCTAGAGAGCCTTGATTTTCCTCTCCAGTTGCTCCTTGCTCGGGGGCGACCTGGCCTCCTCCTCAGCCTTCTTCGCCTGCTCGGCCCATCAGCTCCGGCCTCTTCCGTTTAAAGTCATCAAACCAGATTCGAAGCTCGCTTACCTCCCGTCGGTCGGCGTACTCGAGGTGTTGCGTGGGAGGAGTCCTGGTCGAAGCTCGGCGCTTCGACCGCTTGGCACGAGGAGGCGAGGCAGACGCTTGGCGGGTCTGACCCATCAACCTCTTGCGGGAACCTCTGGCCGGGGTGTCAGCTTGCGGCAGCGACGCGGTGCTCGACACGGCGAGCTCGAGGGCGACCTTCTCCTGCAAACGGAGACAGGGAGAGATGAGCTCGGGAAACGTGCCTTCGGGCAGGAGCAAACAGAAGTACCTACCGCGTCGCTGCGGTCAAGAACATTCTTGGGGATCTGACGATTGGGCATCAGCTCCTTCTCCTTCGGGGCGCCGAACATCTCGGCGACCCTTTCGTTGACCCAGTCCATCCTCGGGGCTATGACACAACCAGAAAATTTCAGAGAAAGAATAAGACCAAGCGCCGGAAAACAGCAATACCCGAAGGAGCAACCAAAACATACCTGCGTTGTCCTCGTGGGTGATGTCGTTCCACCCGGTCACCTCGAAGAAAGGATGCTCACGGCGTCGCAGGGGGGACACCCGGTTGAAGGAAAAATTCCGGGCAATGTTGTGATGCCACTGAGAGCGATCCTAGTTCTTTTCCGTCGTGGTTGTTTCGAAAAGAGAGAAGTTTGGTCGGGAATTGATTAACTAAAGTTCATGCGACGTTTTAATATTTTTTTTGGAGCGTCGGGCTAGAATCAGTGGGCCGAGGACAACCTGGGCCGAGGCCGGGATTTCCCTCCCCACCTCTCCCTCCCCCTTCCCCTAAGTGGGCCGGCCCACTAGCCAAGGGGGGCGCCACCCCTTTTCCCCCTAACCCTAGGCGCCTCCTCCCTCTCCCTCCCCTAGCAGCCACCTCTCCCTCCCCTTCCTTCCCCTACGTGGTGGCTCAAGATCCGCCGCGAATCGCGAAGGAGAAGGCGAGGAGCGACTCCGTGGAGGCGTGGAGGACGAGCAGATCGCCGATTCGGGGTTCATCGCGTGTTCTTCGTGGGTTCGCAAGGGAGAACAGTAGGTAAAATTCCCAAACTTTTACCTCTATTTTACCTAGGGATTAGGAGTGTATTAGATCTGGTGGTGAGGGTTTTGGATGGATCTTGTTGGGGGAGAAGGGTAGATGTTCACGTGGTGCTGTTTCTGGAAGGGGGGATTGTGCAGCGCGGATTGTTTCGCATTTTACGTGGCATAGATGATTTTTTCTGCCAAAACCTATAACTAGAAAGTTGTATATAACGTCGAGACCTAGCTTCTGTAATTTGTCAGAATTTTTGCGGAAGTGTTCTGAGAGTTATCGCTGTTGCAAACCGACGAACAGAATCTGGGAACAGATTTCATCCACTGTGTTGGACGACTGTTTAGGCATATTTAACAGAGGAATTAGAATTTATGATCTTCTGGAAAGTTGTAGATATCGTCAATATCTAGCTCCTGCAATTTTTTCATATTTTTATGTTCTGTAGAAAAAAAGATACGAAAAAGAGAATGGGGGTTGCTGCTGTTCGATCCGGACAGATCGGGGTTTCGGTGTTGGAAAAGGGGAACGGGTTGTAGGAATTGCGTGTTTGAGTTGTGTGATCAATTGTGGTGTTATTGCATACTGAAAATATGCTTGTACAGGTGGTGCCCCTTCTGGACGCAACTAGATCCGTCGTCTCACGCCGGTAAAGGCAAGTGGAAGTAGTGTTATGGTTGAACTATACATCGTTGTTTGCATTGCCTTCGTTATATTTCCCGATGACATTAATCATACATCGTTTGATCATTTGCTAGGAAGATTGCAATAATTAGATTAGCAATGTGATGATGTGCTTTGGCTTTGAACCATGAGTAAAGAGAAGAATGATGTTGCCTATTGGTTGAACTGTCTAAATAGTTCATCTCAATGTTATTTGTTTTTCTATCCATGTTATATGATGGCATGCAAATATGTGGACTCAATGTGGAAAATTATGAATGAATTCATGCATGAAGCATTAACTGCATAATCATGCATTGGAAGTTTGTCGACGCCAGCGTGCGCGACCGTACCGGTACAACACCGTGTGTTCCTGAGAAAGGGCACGGTGAAGAGGATCATGGCATAAGCATATGCACAAGCATGAGCATTTTACTGAAGTTGTGGTAGTCGATGTTGTGGTGTTGAATGTAAAGCATGTGGTGTGTTAAATTCTTGATGGATGTGATTATGTGTTAATTGTTCCGCTTGCTGAGATTACCCAATTTCATTGCTTGTGTTTTGTTGTTTTCAGGTAGCGTGCAAGAGACATAAGCATGAGGGGTGGGCTAGCAACACAATAAACCTTCGAATGTCTTCACAACTCCCATGAACTAGTGTTTATTTAATACATTAGCTTGCTGAATTTTATTTACACTTAGACTATTTGTTGTTATGACTAAACTTATTCTTGCATATGGTTGGTTTAGACTTGTTGTCGCTAGTATTGTTGAATTGCTTATATTCCTGTTTGAATTGCTTATCATGAAATGCTTCCGTAATGTCCTGTTTTTAGGGGAGATGCTGTCGAAATTTTCTTGTTCTATAGTTTAGTTTTAAGGGGTGTTACAGTTGGTATCAGAGCGGGCTTTAGGTCCTTGGTGTATGAATTTAGGAGAGATATTCTAACATGAACTAAAACTTTCTTTGTGTGAAATTAGTAACATTGCTTAGGTATAACTCTTAAAATTTCCATAGGATAATAAACTTTTAATCTTGAATAGGATTGTTAATCAACTTTAAAATTGACACACTTGCACTATTAGGATGGGATGGGCTGCATTGCATGGCATGCGTATGTTCGACTATATTTATTGTTTGATTGTGGGTGATTTTGTTATGCTTTTGTTGTTGTTGTGATTGTTTGCTTGCGGCTTGTTGGGTGCAGTATGCCACCAAAGACGCGTGCGGTAGGACGTTCGGGGGGCCTCGCTCCCGAGCCGTCGGAGGCATTGAACCTACCCAGCCGAGGGCGGGTTTCGGCAGAGATAGTGGCCGCCATGAGGGCGTCTGAGGAGGAGTTGTGGTGCCGAGGAGGCGCCTGAGGCCGCCCTGTGGCGCGGTGGCGCTGTCTTGGCCGCGAAGCGCGGCAAGTGGCATCAAGCCGAGGGAGTGGGTTGGACTGGTGGATAGCTTTGATGGGGTGGGCAATCCGATCCAGCGGCGGATTGGTTGTCCTATGTGGAGATGCAGCTGGACGCTTTTGAGGTGGCGGCGCAGCGTGGCGCAGCTCTTGAAGGGGGAAGCCCAGATCTGGTGGAGGGGTGCGCTGACCTCGAGGGGCGCGCCGGGTGACTCCTCTTGGGAGGAGTTTGTCCGGCAATTTGAGAGGAGGTTCTACCCCGCCACCTTCCTCGACAAGATGCAAATTGACTTGGGACAGTATGCCCAAGACAAGAAGACTGTGGCGGAGTACGAGGTTGGCTTCAACCAGATCGTACGTTTTGTGCCCCATGTGGCACGTGACGAGGTGGAGAAGGCAAGGCGGTTCCGGCAGGGACTCCGTCCTGCCATTCGCCATATCTTTGGCGCTTTCCCGTTGTCGATTTCCGGACAATGGTGGAGCAAGCTCTGGGTGTAGAGCTGCGGCTGAACTACACCGAAGAGCATCGCAAACCTGCCACGGGAGAGCGAGGTTAAGGGCCCTCCAGAGAAGAAGGGCCAATCCTCCGGTACTTGGAATAAGAAGGGAAGAATTTTCGTCACCACCCTATGGTGGCCGTCCTACTCAAAGAAAGACACCTCGTGGGGAGGTGCACCCCGATCGCAGTGCCATAGTCACTCCTGGCATGGGGATGGTATGTTTCGTTGTGGCGATTCCCATCGCCGCGGCCGAGTGCTCGTGGAAGGGAAGGTGCACCATCTGTGGTCGGGAGGATCACAAGGATGTGGTGTGTCAGAAGAACCCCAACGGCAAGCTGCGTTGGGAGCCGGTGACATCCTCTCCAGGTGGACAGCGACAGGGGCGTGATGCATATGTTGCCATCGGCTCCTACTCTGCAGCACCTCCGGCGCCTACTCCGACTCCCTCGTTCTACCCGGCGCCACTCTCATGGACTTCTTGGATGCCCAGCTTCCACCGCCACCTTCCTCAGGGACTTTCTTTGTGGGTCCCTGGCCGACATATCCAGATGCGAGGTGCACCATCTCGATCTACCCGGGAGTCCACGCTTTGCCCTCTTCGGGGATGCGGATCGTGGCAATGTGGTGGCAGTACTATTTACATTAATGCGTGGTTGCTAGTGTGTTGTTCAACTCACGCTAGCTACTCGTTTGTCTCTCGTGGATTTTGTTGTTCGGGCTGGTCTGTCTGCGTGCAGAGTTTGGGTGATGCCGTGGTGGTTAGTGCACCGCAAGGCTTGATTTCTAGTTCGAGAGTGCATCAGTGTCGCTACTTTACGTTAGGCGATGAGGAGTTCATGGCGAATCTGGTGGTGATTTCCTTGGAGCCATTTGATGTTATCCTTGGCATGGATCGGCTATCCCAGCACCAAAGCGGTGATTGATCGCGCTTGGAGGACGATCACCTTGCATGCTCCGTCTGGGCAAGAAATAACTTTCGAGGAGTGCTATGCGGTACTCCTCTCCTTTTGTGTAAGCTGTTCCCAAACTCCCGGATGTTGAAATCAGGGGTCCTGCAGTCCATGGTTGAGGATCGAGAGGAGGAGAAGAGTTTGGAGGGCATTGCTGTAGTTTGCCGATATCGGATGTGTTTCCCGGTGAGCTTCCGGATTGCCTCGGAGCGGGAGACTATCTTCGCATTGATCTTGTTCCTGGTACGAGGCCGATTTATAAAACCTCAGACTGGATGGCTCCGATAGAGCAAGTTGAGTTGAAGAGGCAATTGGGCGAACTCCTAGCTAAGGGGTTTATTAGAGTGAGCTCATCTCCTTGGGCGGCTCCGGTCTTGTTTGTGGGGAAGAAAGATGGCACCAAGCGGCTATGTGTGGACTACCGGGCGCTTAATCAAGTTACCATTAAGAACAAGTATCCATTGCCTCGCATTGATGACCTTTTGATCAATTGAGGGTGCCAAAGTATTCTCCAAGATCGATTTGCAATCTGGGTATCATCAGTTGCGGATTAAGGAGGAGGATATTGAAAAGACGGCTTTCAACACGAGGTATGGGCATTTTGAGTTTGTAGTCATGTCTTTTGGACTAACGAATGCTCCTGCCGTCTTTATGGAAGCCATGAACAGGATGCTCCATGAATATCTTGATGTCTTTATTGTCATCTTCATTGACGACATTCTTGTCTACTCGAAGTCCGAGGAGGAGCACGCCGTGCATCTCGGTCTAGTTTTGGAGGCTCTTCGTAGAAATCAATTCTATGCCAAACTCAAGAAGTGCGCCTTCTGGTTGTCGGAGGTGAGTTTTCTTGGGCATGTCATCAAACAAAGTGGTATCACAGTTGACCCAAAGAATGTTCTTCTTTGTGGTTGGATGGCGAAGACCGTCTAGTGTGACGGAAATTAGGAGTTTTCTTGGGTTGGCGAGTTATTACCGGCGCCGTGCATAATTTCTCTATCTTAGCTAAGCCGATGACAAGGCTCACTCGAAAGGGGTTCCTTTCATCCAGACAGAGGAGTGTGAGACTAGTTTCCAGACGCTAAAGAACAAACTGGTCAATGCACCTATTCTATCTTTACCGTGAGTGGCAAGCGATATACGGTGTATGCAGATGCCTCGAGGATTGGTTTGGGTTGTGTGCTCATGCAAGAAGGCTGTGTCATTGCTTATGCTTCAAGGCAGTGAAGACTCATGAGCGTAATTATCCCACCCATGATCTCGAGTTAGCCGTGGTTTTTGCCTTGAAATTGTGGAGGCACTATCTTTATGGGGAATCTTGTGATATTTTCACCGATCACAAGAGCCTCAAATATATATTCACCCAAATGAGAGCTGAACCTGCGGGCCAGAGATGGTTGGAATTGATAAAGGACTTTGATGTGTCGATCCAAAGTATCATCCCGGCAAGGCTAATGTCGTGGCGGATGCCTTGAGTAGAACGGGTGTCCCCAAGACCGCTATGCCCTTGGTTGTGGAGTTGGAAAGAGGACAGGTCACTTCTTTGTTTCTTTGGGGTTGCGCAAGAGGAGACTCGGATGATCATTCAATCTTGCATACCCGAGCGGTTGTATGAGGCTCAGCTGCAGGATCTTTGCTTCAGGAGGTTCGGCGGAGGATTTCAGAGGGGAAACATCGGGATTTCAGCATAGATGAGCATGGTTCCATCCGGTTTAGAGGCCGTCTTTGTGTGCCTCAGAAATCGGATGTGAAGATGGACATTCTAAGGGAAGCCCATAGGACTCCGTATTCCGTTCACCCTGGCGAGACCAAGATGTATCGGGATCTGAAACAGAGTTTACGGTGGAAGAGGATGAAGGTGGATATCGCCAAGTATGTGGCTTCTTGTGGAGTGTGCCAACAGTAAAAGCTGAGCATAAGAGGCCTGCCGGTCATTCTGACCATTGGAAATTCCGGAATGGAAGTGGGAGCACATCACTATGGACTTTGTGATTGGGTTACCTCGCTCGCCGCGAGGTAGAGATGCCATTTGGGTGGTGGTGGATAGACTCACTAAGTCCGCACATTTCATTCCAATGAAGACGACCAATTCGGCACCAGATCTAGTTCCCTTATACATGAAGGAAGTGCTTAGGCTCCATGGCGTGCCTAAATCGATTGTCTCCGATCGTGACACTAGATTTGTGTCCCTGTTTTGGCAGAGTTTGCATAGTGCTCTGGGAACAAAACTCTCTCTCAAAGACATCTTTTCATCACCAGACAGATGGCCAGTCTGAGCGGACCATCCAGACTCTAGAGGACATGCTTCGAGCGTGTGTTCTTTCTTGGAAAGGAAGTTGGGAGGATCACTTGGCCTTGGTAGAGTTTGCTTATAATAACAGTTACCAGGCTAGCATTCGAATGGCCCCATTCGAGGCGCTTTATGGGCGAAAGTGTGTCTCCCCACTTTGCTGGGATGCAGTTGGTGGAAATTCTTTGCGTGGTCGGATTGGGTTCAGGGGACCTTTGAGAAAGTGCAGAGATACGGCAGAATCTCTGGCCAGAGCAGCCGTCGAAGAGTTATGCCGATAACAGGAGGCGGGATTTGGAATTTTCAGTGGGTGATCAAGTCCTTCTCAAGGTATCTCCAACAAAGGGTGTCGTCTGCTGCACCACCGGCAAGCTTAGCCCGAGGTACATTGGTCCGTTCGGTGGTGGCACGGTGGGGCGGTTTGGCCTACCGTCTGAGTTGCTTGACTCTTTGAGGGGAGTACATTATGTCTTCCATGTCTCTATGTTGCGGAAGTATCTTCATGACCCGAGCACAAGATTGACTCGGAGCCGATTCTGATTGAGCAAGACTCGACGTTGGAGTGTCGTCCCACTTCGTATACTAGACTCCTGGAGCGGGTCATGAGGAGGAGAACCATCAGGTATGTGAAAGTTACGTGGACAAATCGATCACGAGCGGGAGGCAACTTGGGAACTGGAGGACCAGATACGGAAGAAGTATCTCGCGCTTTTTGAGAATATCAAGGTAAAATGTTGTTTACTTTTTTGCCTTTTTTTTTTTTTCTTTTAGCGCCCGTAGCTAAAAGGAGTAGATTCGGGGCGAATCCTTTTAAGGAGGGGAGAATGTGATGCCCTAGGTGCGAGAGCGATCCTAGTTCTTTTCCGTCGTGGTTGTTTGAAAAGAGAGAAGTTTGGACGGGAATTGATTAACTAAAGTTCATGCGACGTTTTAATATTTGTTTTTGGAGCGTCGGGCTAGAATCAGTGGGCCGAGGACAACCTGGGCCGAGGCCGGGATTTTCCTCCCCACCTCGCCCACCCCTTCCCTTCGTGGGCCGGCCCACTAGCCAAGGGGGGCGCCACCCCTTTTCCCCCTAACCCTAGGCGCCTCCTCCCTCTCCCTCCCCTAGTAGCCACCTCTCCCTCCCCTTCCTTCCCCTACGTGGTGGCTAAAGATCCGCCGCGAATCGCGAAGGAGAAGGCGAGGAGCGACTCCGTGGAGGCGTGGAGGACGAGCAGATCGCCGATTCGGGGTTCATCGCGTGTTCTTCGTGGGTTCGCAAGGGAGAACAGTAGGTAAAATTCCCAAACTTTTACCTCTATTTTACCTAGGGATTAGGAGTCTATTAGATCTGGTGGTGAGGGTTTTGGATGGATCTTGTTGGGGGAGAAGGGTAGATGTTCACGTGGTGCTGTTTCTGGAAGGGGGGATTGTGCAGCGCGGATTGTTTCGCATTTTACGTGGCATAGATGATTTTTCCTGCCAAAACCTATAACTAGAAAGTTGTATATAACGTCGAGACCTAGCTTCTGTAATTTTTTAGAATTTTTTCGGAAGTGTTCTGAGAGTTATCGCTGTTGCAAACCGACGAACAGAATCTGGGAACAGATTTCATCCACTGTGTTGGACGACTGTTTAGGCATATTTAACAGAGGAATTAGAATTTATGATCTTCTGGAAAGTTGTAGATCTCGTCAATATCTAGCTCCTTCAATTTTTTCATATTTTTATGTTCTGTAGAAAAAAAGATACGAAAAAGAGAATGGGGGTTGCTGCTGTTCGATCCGGACAGATCGGGGTTTCGGTGTTGGAAAAGGGGAACGGGTTGTAGGAATTGCGTGTTTGAGTTGTGTGATCAATTGTGGTGTTATTGCATACTGAAAATATGCTTGTACAGGTGGTGCCCCTTCTGGACGCAACTAGATCCGTCGTCTACGTCGGTAAAGGCAAGTGGAAGTAGTGTTATGGTTGAACTATACATCGTTGTTTGCATTGCCGTCGTTATATTTCCCGATGACATTAATCATACATGGTTTGATCATTTGCTAGGAAGATTGCAATAATTAGATTAGCAATGTGATGATGTGCTTTGGCTTTGAACCATGAGTAAAGAGAAGAATGATGTTGCCTATTGGTTGAACTGTCTAAATAGTTCATCTCAATGTTATTTGTTTTTCTATCCATGTTATATGATGGCATGCAAATATGTGGACTCAATGTGGAAAATTATGAATGAATTCATGCATGAAGCATTAATCGCATAATCATGCATTGGAAGTTTGTCGACGCCAACAGGCGCGATCAGACGGTACAACACCGTGTGTTCTGAGAAAGGGCACGGTGAAGAGGATCATGGCATAAGCATATGCACAAGCATGAGCATTTTACTGAGGTTGTGGTAGTCGATGTTGTGGTGTTGAATGTAAAGCATGTGGTGTGTTAAATTCTTGATGGATGTGATTATGTGTTAATTGTTCCGCTTGCTGAGATTACCCAATTTCACTGCTTGTGTTTTGTTGTTTTCATTTAGCGTGAAATAGACATAAGCATGATGGTTGGGCTAGCAACACAATAAACATTCGAATGTCTTCACAACTCACATGAACTAGTGTTTATTTAATACATTAGCTTGCTGAATTTTATTTACACTTAGACTATTTGTTGTTATGACTAAACTTATTCTTGCATATGGTTGGTTTAGACTTGTTGTCGCTAGTATTGTTGAATTGCTTATATTCCTGTTTGAATTGCTTATCATGAAATGCTTCCGTAATGTCCTGTTTTTAGGGAGATCTTGTCGAAATTTTCTTGTTCTATAGTTTAGTTTTAAGGGGTGTTACTGATTGGTATCAGAGCGGGCTTTAGGTCCTTGGTGTATGAATTTAGGAGAGATATTCTAACATGAACTAAAACTTTCTTTGTGTGAAATTAGTAACATTGCTTAGGTATAACTCTTAAAATTGCCATAGGATAATAAACTTTTAATACTGAATAGGATTGTTAATCAACTTTAAAATTGACACACTTGCACTATTAGGATGGGATGGGCTGCATTGCATGGCATGCGTATGTTCGACTATATTTATTGTTTGATTGTGGGTGATTTTGTTATGCTTTTGTTGTTGTTGTGATTGTTTGCTTGCGGCTTGTTGGGTGCAGTATGCCACCAAAGACGTGTGCGGTAGGCCGTTCGGGGGGCCTCGCTCCCGAGCCGTCGGAGGCAGCTGAACCTACCCAGGCTGATGTCCGGACCCCGAATTTGCAAATCCGGACCCTCTGTGTATTCAGCACTAGTCCAGGAACGCGCTAGTGCACACAGTCTTAACATCGGTAAATATCACAATCATACCAAACGATACCAATAAAGTACTTTATTTAAATAACCAAACTGGTTACTTGACCTTATGGCCAAGTCACAAATGTACGCCTCGCAGGACGATACTTATTAAAAAGAGAAATAATAGCAGCGGAAAATCAAATAACTTCGTGGCGCCATCCAGTATACCACAGGCAACTGACTGGGCTCGCATCCCTAAGTAGACGGATCCTCCTGAAGTTCCTCCTCCACAGCTGGCGTAGTCTCCTCTTCAACTGATGTTGTGTGGAGGCAAGGGTGAGTACTTGGTACTCAGCAAGTCATGCACAGAATGCAAGCTAATATACTATATGCATGGCTTGGTACAAAGGAATAGCTCAAGGTATATTTGCGATGCTTGACATTTGACAAGTAATATAAGTAGATTCGAAAGCAGTAGAAATAAGTAAAGCGTAAATAACTTTTCCAGAAGTTTAGTAAACATTTTCCCCATCCTAAACCACATTTCTATCATCTTTATTCTTAAACCAATCCAACCTTTCAAATCCAGGTTATTTTCAGAAAAGTCTAACCCTTGACTGTAATTCAGAGAGCATTGTCGAGCATCAGTGGACTCGGCTATTTAAATAGATTCTACACTCTGCAGAGGTTATGCACTTTACCCACAAGATACAGTCAAACACCACAAAGGCGAGTTCCCGTAACAAAGCCTTTCGGAAGCCTCAAACAACACAGGTGGTCCTCTCCGGTTCGTGCTCTACACCATCCCTTCCCTTAGCCAAGGCGAAGTATGGGACCAACACACCGTTAGATGGGTATCTGGCCACAGCCACGATCGCTCCCTCTGCACAATCACACAAGCGGTGTAATTGACACCCTGAGGCTCCACAAGTGAGTCCTTAGCGACTTAGTCAACTAGGGCCGTCCCATTCCAGCCATGTGGTTGCAAGTATGACCAGTTCAAAGGCTTGCAAGGTTAAGTCCTTAGAGTGACCAGGGCAAGACTACGAAGAACCAAATCAACATTCCCAATGCCACAACTGGCCCACCTGATTACTCTTGCCACATGCCCTGGCCGAAAATCGCTTATCAAACCCCGCTTGATTACCATGCACCACGTGCCATCAACATCACATGATACCTTTCCAAAACAGGTTCAATATATCATTAAGTCAATATTAACATTTGATTGTCCAAAATCATGTCATGAGCACGTAAGCTTGAGTCTAAGCAATGTACTACAACGGTCTAAACCCATGTTGGCGATTTAATAATGTCCAACTAGTAATCCACAACTAGGGTGACAAGGATCATGGCACATACTTAAGTAATCAAGGTGTCATACAAACAAATTGGTATTTATCTAACCCCCATGTTTAAACAAAGTATTTTTCTAATTGAACTAGCATGCAATAGTTTAAAATCAAAATAGATTTCGAAATAGGATCAACATGGTCAAAGCACAACTTGCCTTCAAAAAGTACTTGCTCTTGGTCTTGATTTGGATACTTAGTCAATACTTCTCCTTCGAATCCTTACGGCACTTCAACTAATACTCGTAAAGCGTGCAAATAGCAAATACACAAATAAACACTAAGCAAAAACATCCCAAATCTCCAAATAAAATCCATAAACAGAAAGAACATAATTTTCTGGATTTTTAGAAACTGGAATCGTCAAATTTGGAGTTAAGACGCAAAAGTTATGATTATTTAAAGTTTAAATAATCAATTAAATAATTTTACAGAGAAAAACTTTAGTCCAAAAATTAAATAAAATTCATATTTAGGTAGATCTTAATTTTATACAAATTTAGAAATTTGAATCACTCAAATCGGAGTTGAAACGCAAAAGTTATAAGCGTTTGAAGTTTGAATCTAAATTTGAAATCATTATTTCAAATTAATAAATCATTTTCTTTTTCGGAAATTAATTATTGCGTCAGCATGGACACGTGTCAGCTCCTGATTGGCTGGCTGACGTCAGCCGGCTCATGGGCTCAGCTCACGGCGCGGTTCGGTCCACGGTGGACCCGGTCCACGGCTCCACGTGAGGCAAGCGGTGGGACCCACTGTCGGTCGCGAGGTCTCACGCAAACGCGGCCGACGTGTGGGCCCTCTCGACATCGCGGGGCCCGCGTGTCGAGACACGCAGCGCTCACCGCAGCGTCTGGCGCTGACCGCGTCGGTCCATCTCCCCGACACGTGGCGCAATCGCAGCCGTTGGTTTGAACATCGACGGCGCGGATTAGATCCAGGGTTTAACACGTTGAAACCACTCGTTGATCATGGGCCGTTCGATTTAGATCGGACGGTCCAGATCTAATCCTAAAATAGTACTGCTACGGCACGTGGCGATTGTGAACCGTTGGATCTTAATCCAACGGTCCAGATCCAATCGGGTTGGGGACACGTGAACTCACCTCAACCGTCCGATCTGGATCGGCGGTTCCGGTTCACCAGCTCGCGAAGTCGGCGATGGCGCGGGCGAGGCTTGGGCACCG
The DNA here is from genome assembly GCA_036346355.1 of Rhipidocladum racemiflorum. NCBI lineage: Eukaryota > Viridiplantae > Streptophyta > Magnoliopsida > Poales > Poaceae > Rhipidocladum > Rhipidocladum racemiflorum. The sequence goes on from CM070590.1 coordinate 40,491,739, forward strand.
GAGACGAGAACGATGGCGAGCCCGGCGGGCGTTCGGGGTTGCTCGGCGAGATGAATCCTTCCTTCGTGCGCGTCTCCTCACGGTGGTTCCGGATCCGGGCTCCTTCGGCGGAAGACGACGGACGGCGGCGAATCGGCGTTCAACGGCTGCGCCGCAGGGCTCCAACTCCGGCGAGCACGTGCGGGCAAACGGCAACGGCTTTCAGGCGAGATGGCTCGGGGAACGGGTGCGCAAAGATGAGGGCAACCTCGGGGCGTCTCACGCTTTAAATAGCCTCGGCGTTCGTGCGAGGCGGAAACCTAGTTCTACACGGCGGCGGCGCGCGGCGAGTCGGCTCGGACTCGGCGGAGACGATGACGCTCAGCCGTCCCACGTGGCACGATCAGCGGCCACGATCGCGCGGCGCGATCGGATCCGGGCGGATACGGCTCGAACCGCAGACAGGCGGATCTCACCGTTGGATCTTGATCCAACGGTTGGGATTGATTAGGGTTTTGAGCTGGTTTGATCGAGTCAATCGCGGCGGGTCGGACTCGAACTTCGAGTCGACTCGGGCTCGATCGGATGAACGATGCTCGACTCGGTTTGGATTTCCAGCGATTTAATATTTAAAATAATTCGATAATTCATTTAATTCATTAAAAATAGCAAACGACTCAGAAAAATTCCAGAAAAATTCTGGAAAATATTTTGGATCATTTTGGACTCAAATAAAATATTTCCAACAAAATTTTATTTGCAAAATTAAATTCTTTAATTATTTCAAAATGGAATAAATTCAAATAAATTCCAAATAAATCCAAATAAATTCCAGAAAATTCCAAAAATTCACCAAAGTGCCAAATCACACATGAATTTAAGAAAAGCAAAATTTTGGGGTGTTACAAACCTCCCCCCCTTAATAGAATCTCGTCCCCGAGATTCAGGGCTTACTACAGAATAGGTTTGGAAACTCTTTCTTCAAATCCTCTTCGCGCTCCCAAGTTGCTTCGCTTTCTTCATGGTTGCTCCACTGAACTCTACAGAAACGGGTTGACTTGTTTCTAGTTTCTCGATCCATTGTGTCTAAAATCTTCACGGGATGCTCCTTATAAGTCAAATCCTCTTGCAACTCAATTGACTCTAGCGGTGTCTGTTCCTCAGGAACTCGGAGACACTTCTTCAACTGGGACACATGGAATACGTCATGCACTCCTGCCAACAACTGTGGCAACTCCAGCTGATAAGCAACTTCGCCTCTGCGACTCAAAATCTTAAATGGTCCAACATAACGGGGTGCGAGTTTCCCTTTGGCATGGAACCTCTTAACTCCCCTGAGAGGCGTAACTCTGAGGTAAACAAAGTCTTCTGGTTCAAAACTCAAATCTCATGACGATTGTCGGCATAACTCTTCTGTCGAGATTGGGCTATCTTCAACCTTTCCCTAATCATAGCGACCGTTCTTGACCTCTTGAAGAATATCAGGCCCAAAGACACGGCGCTCGCCGGTCTCATTCCAATTCAATGGCGTCCGAAGCGTGGTCGACCATCTGATGCCTCAAAAGGTGACATCGTAGAACTAGCCTGATAACTATTGTTGTAATCGAACTCGGCATACGGCAAACTCTTATCCCAAGAGGTAGCATAAGCCAATGCACAAGCTCTCAACATATCCTCGAGAATCTGGTTGACTCTTTTCTGGTCTCGTCCATCCGTCTGTGGATGATAAGGTATCTTGAAGTTCAAGCGGGTTCCCATGGCTTCATGCAACTTATTCCGAGAACCTTGAGGTAAATTGGGTACCTCGTCTGATACAATCCTCTTTGGCACTCCGTGCAAGCAGACAATCTGATCATGTACAATTCCGCTAATTTATCTCCCGAGTTAGTTGTCTTAACGTTGATATAATGGGCTAATTTATTCTATCTATACACTATAACCCATATTGAGTCATAACCTCCTTGAGTCTTGACAAACCGGTAATGAAATCCATTCCGATTTCCTCCCACTTCCACTCGGTATTTTCAGCGGTTGTAGCAATCCTGCTGGTCTCGATGCATTGCCTTGACTCTCGGCATACGTCGCACAATGCAACATGCTCGGCAACTTCACGTTTCATACTCGGCCACGAGAATCTCTCCTTGAGATCTGATACATCTTGGCGCTTCCAGGATGAATTGAGTACTTGGAGTCATGGGCTTCCTCCAGAATCAGTTGCTTTAACTCCTTTTTGTTAGGCACACAAATTCGATCCGTCATCCATAACGTGCCTTGCTCATCCAACTTGAAGTCCTCTGCCTTGCCTTCCTCCTTGATGGACTTAATCCTGCGGATCTTGTCATCATCCTACATCCTTCTCGGATCGATCCTCTAGGGTAGGCTTTACTTCCAATGCGGCCAAGAATCCGCTAGGTACAACCTCAATCTTCATCTTCGAAAATCCTCACATAACTCATCACGACTTGTGGCTAGCAACGTACTCACGGTATGGCTTTTCCGACTCGTGAGCATCGGCTACTACGTTGGCCTTCAGGGATGGTAATGGATTCCAACATTATAGTCCTTGATCAACTCTAACCATCTCCTCTCGCCTCATATTCGAGATCCATAGGTGAATATGTACTTAAAACTCTTATGATCCGTATATACTTCACATCTGTTTCCTGATCGAGATAGTGACGCCATATCTTCAAAGCATGCACTACGGCGGCTAACTCTAAGTCATGTGTCGGATAATTTTCCTCATGCGGCCTCAAGCGCCTTGATGCATAGCGGCGACCTTTCCATTCTGCATCAGACACATCCAAGTCCTTGGCGCGTCGTCACAATAAATATCGAAGCTTTGAGCAACATCAGGTAGAACTAACACGGTCTTGGCGTCAATCGCTTCTTCAGCTCCTGAAATCCTTTCTCACATTAAGGCGTCCATGCAAACTTCTTTTCCTTCTTCAGTAGTTGCGTAAGAGGTTTACAGAATTGTCGAAGCCTTCGATGAAAGCGGCGGTAGTATCCTGCCATTCCAAGGAAACTCCGAATCGGGTCACCGTCTTTGGCTGTTCCCAATGTAACACGGCTTCTACTTTGCTTGGATCTCTGGCGACTCCTTCTGCGGTCATTACATGTCCCGAAACTCCACCTTGTCCTTCCAAAAATCACACTTGCCGAACTTGGCGAAAAGTTGCTGTTCCTCGGCTTTTCCAAAACTTCGCCTTAAGTGTTCGGCATGTTCATCCTCCGATCTGGAGTAGATTAGGATATCGTCTATGAACACGACGACAAACTTGTCCAAATATTCCATGAACACCTTATTCATCATATTCATGAAATAATTTGGCGCGTTAAATCGAGACCAAAGGACATAAGCTGTAAACTCGTAATGTCCATATCTTGACGAGAATGCGGTCTTGAATATCTTACGATCGGATCTTCAAGCGATGGTATCGATCTCAGATCAATCTTGGAGAAAACTCAGCTCCTCTTAAGCGATCAAACAAATCATCAATCTGGGTAGCGGATACTTATTCTTCACGGTGACTTCATTGAGTGCACGGTAGTCAATGCACATCCTGAAACTTCCGTCCTTTTTCTTGACAAACAAAACTGGTGCTCCCCACGGCACGAACTCGGCCTCGATAAATCCTTTCTCCATTAACTCCTCTAGTTTGTTTCTTCATTTCTACCAACTCCTCGGTGGACATCCGATAGGGTCTCTTTGCTATCGGTCTTTGTGCAGGTACAAGCTCTATCACAAACTCTATGTCCTGTCAGCGGCATACAGGTAGATCTTCGGAAAAACATCTGGGTACTCATTCACTCTTGGGACATCCTCTATGCTGATTGCCTTGAACTTGTTAACCATCAGCTGTCCATCTCTAAGCTGCGGTGGCTTGAAATTCCACTTTCTTCCCACACGGGCTCTCAGCGAGATAGTCCTTCGTCCACAATCCAATACGACCTTGTGCTTGGATAACTTGATCCATTCCCAATATGACGTCTAAGGTGCAGGTCTCCAAAATTATAAGGTTTGCTAGGAACTCTATTCCACCTATCAGTATTCTCACCGGAACATCCTACTTTCGTTCGGAGTTGAACCAGGGTTTGAACTAAAAGCATGCACTTAAGTCTTGCAATCCTCAAATCATTTCTAGTAGCAAAGCCTTGCGAAACAAGCGAATCTGAAGCTCGAGTCAAACAAAGCCCATTGCTTGATGCCGAGTTAACAAGTAACTTACCCAAGATCTGACGTCAGTAGCATTCTTCGCAGTTGCATCTGCGGTGACATGGTTGACTCGGCCTCTCACCACGATGCAGGGTGTGGCTCCTGGTCTTTGGCGACCTAGCTGGGGTGGTTCCTAGGTTGAAGCGGGCGGGGTCACTCCTGCTGTCTTCTTTGGACAAGCTGTTGGCAAAGTGTCTGGCTCGTTCGCGATTGTAGCGGCGTCTCACGGTTCCTTCTTTGTTGCACAGGGTAGCGTTTCTAGCGAAGGGCTGGGTCTGCAGTAGTTCGATTGACAGGTCTTGGTGCTGGGGATGGTGTCCTTGTTGCATTACGTGGTTGGAATACGAAGAATTGATTTGGTGCAACTCTCAAGCTGTTTGTGCGTTCCTGGCGTGATCCTTCTTTGTTGCATCCTGCGCTTCTGTTCTCATCCGGTTCCTTGCGCTTGTCCTCAAGAATAAGTGCCTTATTCACCAACTCTTGGAAATCTGGAAAGGTGTGGGTGATCAACCCTACTTGCAATCCTGAGTTAAGTCCCTTCATAAAAGCGGCTGCCTGGATTTATCTGTCGCTACATCCTCGGTGCGTAGCGTGCTAGCTGTGTGAACTTGTTTAGGTAGTCGGCCCTTTGGCTGATTACCTTGCTTTAATGCTCTGAACTCCTCCTTCTTAAGGTCCATGATCCCTTCAGGCACGTGATACTGTCGGAATGCAGCGGTGAACTCTTCCCAAGTGATATCTTGAGGGTTCTCCTGCGTGGCACAGAAGTTCTCCCACCATTCACATTTGTCCCTTCCAAGCGATGAGAAGCGTAGAGTACCTTCTCATTTCCTATGCATTGAGCTATGTGTAGCTTCCTCTCGATTGATCTTAACCAATCATCGGCCTCCAATGGATTGGCATTCCCAGAGAAAGTGGGTGGGTGAGTCCTCATGAACTCTGATAGTCTTGTATTACGGCGTGGTCACGATTAACTTGATTGGTGTGGCACGAGCGGTGACGTGCTGCATTTGTTGCATCATAGCATGCATCAAGCGAGTCACAGGCAGCAAGAAAAGCTCCGAAATTCTGCATATCCGGTGGCGGTGCTTTGGTGCTCCATCATTGGGGTTTTCTGTGGCGAGAACCACTTCCATTGCTTCCAAAGTTTCCGCGGGTGTTCACCATCTGTCGATTTGCTCTAGGTTTAGAGATGAGAGGGAAGCAAGAATAGACAAGTAATATGGAACTTATGCGGGGCGAAAGGTGTAGCCTTAAGGTCCAACTTTATTATTAGTAACTTGGTATGGCTGCTTACAATGCCTCACGGGCCTTGCAACACATCTTGCACACTCGACAAACAAAGCAAATCCAAATCGAACTAATTTTGGAGTCTAACGCCTAAAGGGTGACTCTTTATTCTATGTGTGACTCGTGAAGGAGTCTCCTCAGAGAACCTATGTTCACTCATCAAGAAAACCTCCATCTGTCACAAGAGTGCTTTACGTAAGAACTCGGAATTTTTAAATTGTGACAAGGTAAGGGATAATTTCAGCAAGAGACAAGAAAAGAGAGAAGGGGATAAGTCGAGATGTCATTTCTTGTCTTGACAAATTTTTAGCTTTAGAAAATAGGTTTTATCCTCACCACGACCATTCTAGCTAGGGTTGAGCCTACAGTCAAGTATGGCTCTGATACCACCTCTGTCGGGACCCCGAATTTGCAAATCCGGACCCTCTGTGTATTCAGCACCAGTCCAGGAACGCGCTAGTGCACACAGTCTTAACATCGGTAAATATCACAATCATACCAAACGATACCAATAAAGTACTTTATTTAAATAACCAAACTGGTTACTTGACCTTATGGCCAAGTCACAAATGTACGCCTCGCAGGACGATACTTATTAAAAAGAGAAATAATAGCAGCGGAAAATCAAATAACTTCGTGGCGCCATCCAGTATACCACAGGCAACTGACTGGGCTCGCATCCCTAAGTAGACGGATCCTCCTGAAGTTCCTCCTCCACAGCTGGCGTAGTCTCCTCTTCAACTGATGTTGTGTGGAGGCAAGGGTGAGTACTTGGTACTCGACAAGTCATGCCTGAGAATGCAAGCTAATATACTATATGCATGGCTTGGTACAAAGGAATAGCTCAAGGTATATTTGCGAAATGACATTTGACAAGTAATATAAGTAGATTCGAAAGCAGTAGAAATAAGTAAAGCGTAAATAACTTTTCCAGAAGTTTAGTAAACATTTTCCCCATCCTAAACCACATTTCTATCATCTTTATTCTTAAACCAATCCAACCTTTCAAATCCAGGTTATTTTCAGAAAAGTCTAACCCTTGACTGTAATTCCCGAGCATTGTCCAGTACCGTGGACTCGGCTATTTAAATAGATTCTACACTCTGCAGAGGTTATGCACTTTACCCACAAGATACAGTCAAACACCACAAAGGCGAGTTCAGTAACAAAGCCTTTGGAAGCCTCAAACAACACAGGTGGTCCTCTCCGGTTCGTGCTCTACACCATCCCTTCCCTTAGCCAAGGCGAAGTATGGGACCAACACACCGTTAGATGGGTATCTGGCCACGACCACGATCGCTCCCCGTACAATCACACAAACGGTGTAATTGACACCCTGAGGCTCCACAAGTGAGTCCTTAGCGACTTAGTCAACTAGGGCCGTCCCATTCCAGCCATGTGGTTGCAAGTATGACCCAGTTCAAAGGCTTGCAAGGTTAAGTCCTTAGAGTGACCAGGGCAAGACTACCCGAAGAACCAAATCAACATTCCCAACGCCACAACTGGCCCACCTGATTACTCTTGCCACATGCCTGGTCAGCTGTTTATCAAACCCCAGTTGATTACCATGCACCACGTGCCATCAACATCACATGATACCTTTCCAAAACAGGTTCAATATATCATTAAGTCAATATTAACATTTGATTGTCCAAAATCATGTCATGAGCACGTAGCAGGTCTAAGCAATGTACTACAACGGTCTAAACCCATGTTGGCGATTTAATAATGTCCAACTAGTAATCCACAACTAGGGTGACAAGGGATCATGGCACATACTTAAGTAATCAAGGTGTCATACAGCAAATTGGTATTTATCTAACCCCCATGTTTAAACAAAGTATTTTTCTAATTGAACTAGCATGCAATAGTTTAAAATCAAAATAGATTTCGAAATAGGATCAACATGGTCAAAGCACAACTTGCCTTCAAAAAGTACTTGCTCTTGGTCTTGAGTTGGATCCTGAGTCAATACTTCTCCTTCTAATCCTTACGGCACTTCAACGTCTACTCGTAAAGCGTGCAAATAGCAAATACACAAATAAACACTAAGCAAAAACATCCCAAATCTCCAAATAAAATCCATAAACAGAAAGAACATAATGTTCTGGATTTTTAGAAACTGGAATCGTCAAATTTGGAGTTAAGGCATAAAGTTATGATTATTTAAAGTTTAAATAATCAATTAAATAATTTTACAGAGAAAAACTTTAGTCCAAAAATTAAATAAAATTCATATTTAGGTAGATCTTAATTTTATACAAATTTAGAAATTTGAATCACTCAAATCGGAGTTGAAGCATAAAAGTTATAAGCGTTTGAAGTTTGAATCTAAATTTGAAATCATTATTTCAAATTAATAAATCATTTTCTTTTTCGGAAATTAATTATTGCGTCGGCATGGACACGTGTCGGCTCTGATTGGCTGGTGGCGTCGGTAGGCTCATGGGCTCACTCACGGCGGCGGTTCGGTCCACGGTGGACCGGTCCCACGGCTCCGCGTGAGAGGCAAGCGGGTGGTGGGACCCACTGTCGGTCGCGAGTCTCACGCATAAGCGCGGTGGCGTGTGGGCCCTCGACATGCTGAGGGCCAGCGTCAGGACACGCGCTCACACGCAGCGTCTGGCGCTGACCGCGTCGGTCCATCTCCCGACACGCGTGGCGCAATCGCGTAGTTGGTTTGAACATCGGCGGCGCGGATTAGATCCAGGGTTTAACACGTTGAAACCACTTTCGTTGATCATGGGCGTTCGATTTAGATCGGACGGTCGAGATCTAATCCTAAAATAGTAATGCTCACGACGCGTGGCGATTGTGAACCGTTGGATCTTAATCCAGCGGTCGGATCCAATCGGGTTGGGGACACGTGAACTCACCTCAACCGTCCGTCTGGATCCGGCGGTTCACCGAGCTTCGCGAAGTCCGGCGATGGCGGCGAGGCTTGGGCACCGGAGGCGAAGCGATGACGAGCCCGACGGGCGTTCGGGGTTGCTCGGCGAGATGAATCCTTCCTTAGTGCGTCTCGTCACGGTGGTTCCGGATCTGGGCTCCTTCGGCGGAAGACGACGGACGGCGGAATCGGCGTTCAACCGCTGCGCCAGGGCTCCAACTCCGGCGAGCACGTGCGGGCAAGCAGCGACGGCTTTCGGGCGAGATGGCTCGAGAGAGCAGGTGCGCGCAAAGATGAGGGCAACCTCGGGGGCGTCTCACGCTTTAAATAGCCTCGGCGTTCGTGCGAGGCGGAAACCTAGTTCTACGGCGGCGGGCGCTGGCGGCGGAGTCCGGCTCGGACTCGGCGGAGACGATGACGCTCAGCCGTCCACGTGGCACGATCAGCGGCCCACGATCGCGCAGGCGCGATCGGATCCGGGCGGATACGGCTCGAGCCGTGCAGGCGGATCTCGGTAGTTGGATCTTGATCCAGCGGTTGGGATTGATTAGGGTTTTAATTTGGTTTGATCGAGTCAAGCGGCGCGGGTCGGACTTCGAACTTCGAGTCTGACTTCGGGCTCGATCGGATGAACGATAACCGACTTCGGTTTGGATTTCCAGCGATTTAATATTTAAAATAATTCCCGATAATTCATTTAATTCATTAAAAATAGCAAATGACTCGAGAAAAATTCGAGAAAAATTCTGGAAAATATTTTGGATCATTTTGGACTCAAATAAAATATTTCCAACAAAATTTTATTTGCAAAATTAAATTCTTTAATTATTTCAAAATGGAATAAATTCAAATAAATTCCAAATAAATCCAAATAAATTCGAGAAAATTCCAAAAATTCACCAAAGTGCCAAATCACACATGAATTTAAGAAAAGCAAAATTTTGGGGTGTTACAGTGAGGCGGGTTTCGGCAGAGATAGTGGCCGCCATGAGGGCGTCTGAGGAGGAGTGCGGGTGTTGAGGAGGCGCCTGAGCGCCCGTATGGCGTGGTGAAAGCGCTGTCTGCATTCTTGAGTGGCTGACGGTGGCATCAAGGCGAGGAGTGGGTTGGAGCTGGTGGATAGCTTTGATGGGGTGGGCAATCCGATCCAGGCAAATGGATTGGTTGTCCTATGTGGAGATGCTGTTGGGCGCTTTTGAGGTTGCGGCGCAGAGCGTGTCCGCTTAGTGGCGCATGACTCTTGAAGGGAAGCCCAGGATCTGCAGTGGAGGGGTGCGCTGACCTCGAGGGGCGCGCCGGGTGACTCCTCTTGGGAGGAGTTTGTCCGGAAATTTGAGAGGAGGTTCTACCCCGCCACCTTCCTCGACAAGATGCAAATTGACTTGGGACAGTATTGAAGGGAATATGCCCGAGAGGCAATAATAAATTGTTTATTATCATATTCCATGTTTATAATAGATGTTTATTTCTCATGCTAAAATTGTATTAATCAGAAACGTTAATACATGTGTGTTTAATAAACAAAAAGGTTCCTAGTAAAGTCTTTTTTTAAACTAGCTCGTTGATTAACTGATGATCAAGGTTTCCTGATCATGAACATTGGATGTTATTAATAACGGGGTCATGTCATTAGAAGAATGATGTGATGAACACACACCCAAGTTGGTATAGCAAATACGATCAAGTCATTTAGTTTGTTGCTGTATCAAACACATTCGAAATAGCTTTTTTTTTCCTTAGACCATGAGATGATGTCAATCACTAATTCCGGAAGAGTACTTTGATGACATCAAACGTCACTCCGTAACACGGTGACTATAAAGATGGATTTGGGTACTATGAAAGTATTAGTTGAGGCTCATGCATCAAGAGTGGGATTTGTCCATCCAGATGACGGAGAGATATACTCTGGGCCCTCTCGGTGATATCACATTGACATCGCTTGCAAGCATGTGACTAGGTCACAAGAATGTTATATCACGGAACGAGTAAAGAGTACTTGTCGGTAACGGGATCGAACTAGGTATAGTTGATACTGATGATCGGATCCCGGACAAGTAAAATATCGTGAGACAAAAGGAATTGGTTATGTCGTTTTCTGGTTTACGCGATCACTAGTTCATCGTTGAGTGAATGGGAGTCATTATGGATCTCCAGATCCCGCTGATGATTATTGATCTGAGAGGAGTCTCAATCATGTCCATTTTATTCACGAACCGTAGGGTGACACACTTAAAGTTCATCGATGCATTTGAGTGGATACGAAACACCGGAGAAAAATATGGACAGTACAGGGACTGTTTCGAGTATCGCCGGAATAGTTTCGGGATATCGGAATAGTTAAAGGGGGTATATGTTAATGTTTGTTAATTAAAAGAATTAACAAATATTAAATCTGAAATAAAAATGTTTATGGGAGAAAACCTTTCATTTTCTTGAGTGGGGTTTTAATGGAAATCAAAGTGGTTAATTTGTGAGTGGAGAGATCACTCACATGAAGAGAGGAGGGCAAGGGGCAGCCCCCATGCGCCGGCCACCCCACCCCTTGGCATGCCTCCTCCTCCTCCTATAAAAGGGAGGAGGAGCTCCTCTCTTTAGTGTTCATCCATGACCCTTTGGTTGGTCCATTCTCCCTCCTCCCGCTGATCCGTTTTATTTGTGGCTTAAGCGAAGCCCGCTGAAATTATTTCTTCACCACCACCACCACTAAGCTGTAGTGTTGTTGGAGTTTTCCGAGGATCCACTACTTCCGCTGCCCGCTGAACGAGGATTGGAGGTCATCGTTGATCCGCACGTGTGACCAAGTGCGGGCGCTGCCGTTAGTGGCGCTCATCTTCGCGACTTTGAAGTCGGAGTGTACCTCTACATCAACCACGTTTGTTTGCGGGAGCGTTATTCCCGCTTCCGGTCTTCGAGGGTGAGTCCTTCTGAAACCGTTTACTTGCATCTCCTAGATATGATCTTGGTGTTTGGTTGCAATCGTAGGAAAAATTTTTGTTTTCCATGCTACGAAACCCTTCGGTGGTATCAGAGCCGTGTCTATGCGTAGATGTTTTGTACGGTTTTAAAACACATGTGGATGTGGGCGTTGATGATCATGTTATTGCATACTTTCGTGTATTTTGGATCATGGTGGCATAGTGGGATTTGAAGCGGCCGGACTAACCTTACATGTCCTCGCACATGAGACTTGTTCCACGCTCGACATGCAACTAGTATTGCATAAGTGGCTTTGCGGGTGTCAGTTTCTCCCACTATAGTCATGATCTAATTTACAACGGTTTGCTAATAATGTTTTTATCACCGTTGTGGTTCTTGTTCGTAGGTAAGAATAGTTTTTCCTAGAAAGCCCAAAACCACGTAAAATATGCAAAAATAAATTAGAGGCGTCTAACTTGTTTTTGCAGGGCTTGTGATGTGATATGGTCATTGATACAAAGATTGTTGTATGAAATGAAATTTATTGTAAATTTAAACAACCGGCAGAGCCATTTGGTTGTTTTTCTTTTATGGCCTTGCGTGCTAAATATATGTCCATGTGATATATTGTAATGGAGGAAGACAATCAAGATGGCGGCATCATGGACCTTGGTGCCATCTTGGTGGAATGATGGAGATCATACCATGTCGCACAAGATGGAGATCAAGTCTTTGAAAGGACCATATCATATCACTTTATTCATGCATGTGATGTTAATCCTTTTATGCATCTTATTTTGCTTGATTATGATCACGTCGATAGCACTATAAGATGATCCCTCCAAATTAATATCAAGATAATAATGTGTTCTTCCATAGTATGCACCGTTAAGAAAGTTCGTCGTTTCGAAGCACCACGTGATGATCGGGTGTGATAGACTCTACGTTCGCATACAGCGGGTGTAAGCGATTTACACATGCAAATACTTTGGTTCTACTTGGCGAGCCTAGCATGTACAGACATGGCCTCGGAACACGAACGAAAGGTAAAGCATGAGTCATATGGATGATATGATGAACATATTGATGTTCGCCTTTGAAACTATGCCGTCTCACGTGATGATCGGTTTCGGTATAGTGAATTTGGTTCATGTAATCACTAAAGATGACTAGAGGGATGTTGTTTTTGGAGTGGGAGTTCTCGTATTAATTTTGAATTAACATTGAACTTAATCTATTATGAACTTAGTCTAAATAACTTTGCAAATATGTTGTAGATGGCACCCCTATTTTCAATTTCAATCTGTTCATGGAGAAAGAGAAACTAGCCACCAATGGTAGCAACTTTACCAACTGGGCCCTTAACACGAGGATTCTCCTCATTGCTCAAAGGAGCTATGTGCTAGAAGCACTGCTAGGTGACCCGCCTACCGATGATGCCCCAGGAGGAGAAAAATGTTTTCTTGACTCGCAAGGAGGACCACAGTTTAGTTCAATGCGGCATTTTGTATGGCCTTGAGCCTCGAGCCAAAAACGCTTTGAGCACAAAGCAATGCTTTTGATACAATGAGGGAGTTGAAAATGATCTTCGACACCCATGCCGCATGAGAGAGAGTTATGAAGCTTGAGAAAAGTTCTTTAGCTGCATGATGGAGGAAAATAGCTCAGTTAGTGAGCACGTACTCAAAATGTGCAGGTACGCCGATAAACTCATAGCTTTGGGAATAACTTGATCCCCATTGAGCTAGGAATTCATCGTGTTCTCCAGTCCTACGCCACCAAGCTACAAGAGCTTTGTGATGAACTACAACATGCAGGGCATGAAGAAGTCTCTCCCCGAACTTCTGTCAATGCTAAAAACTGCTGAAGTGGAGATCAAGAAGGAACATCAAGTGTTGATGGTCCAAAAGACTATCAGTTTCAAGAAGAAAGGTAAGTCTAAGGGAAACTTCAAGAAGAAGGGCAAGTCTGTTGCTACATCGAGAAGAAGACCAAGGCTGGCCCTAAGTCGACATCTTGAATGTTTTTATTGCAAGGGCACTGGGCCTTTGGAAGCGCAATCGCCCAAAATATCTGGTGATAAGAAGGGCGGGAAAGTGAGCAAAGGTATATATGATATACATGTTATTGATGTATACCTTACTAGTACTCGCATGATAGTACCTGGGTATTTGATACGGTTCGGTTGCTAACATATGTAACTCAAAGCAGGAGCTAAGGAATAGCGACAACTAGCAAGGGATGAGGTAATGATGCGGCGTCGGCAATGGATCAAAAGTTGATATGATCGCCGTCGACGCTACCTATCCAATTATCATCAGGATTAGTTATAAACCTAAATAATTGTTATTTAGTGCCTGCGTTGAGCATGAACATCATATCCGGATCTTGTTTAATGCGAGGCGGTTATTCATTCAAGTCCGAGAACAATGGTTGTTCAATTTATATGAATAATATCTTTTATGGTCATGCACGAAAAGAATGGTTTGTTTATTTTGAATCTTGATAATAGTACACATGTTCATAATGTGAATGCCAAAAGAATTAAGTTGAATGATGATATTGCTGCATATATGTGGCATTGCCGCTTATGTCATATTGGTGTTAAACGCATGAAGAAGCTCCATTCTGATGGACTACTAGAATCACTTGATTATGAATCATTTGAGACATGTGAACCATGCCTCATGGGCAAGATGACTAGAACCCGTTTTCGGTACAATGGAGCTGGCAACCCGACTTATTGGAAATCATACATACCGATGTGTGTGGTCCAATGAGTGTGTCAGCGCGTGGTGGATATCGTTACTTCGTTACTTTCACGGATGATTTGAGTAGATATGGATATATTTACTTAATGAAACACAAGTCTGAAACATTTGAAAAGTTCAAAGAATTTCAGAGTGAAGTAGAAAATCATCGTAACAAAAAGATCAAATTTCTACGATCTGATCGTGGAGGAGAGTATCTTAGTTACGAGTTTGGCACACACATGAAACAATGTGGAATAGTTTCACAACTCACTCCTGCTGGAACACCACAAACAGTAATGGTGTATCCGAGCGTCGTAATCGTACTTTATTGGATATGGTTCGATCTATGATGTCCCTTACAGATTTGCCACTTTCATTTTGGGGTCATGCACTAGAAACAGCTGCATTCACTTTAAATAGGGCACCATCTAAATCCGTTGAAATGACACCGTATGAATTATGGTTTGGCAACAAACCTAAGCTGTCATTTCTAAAAGTTTGGGGATGCGATGTTTATGTGAAGAAACTTCAACCTGATAAACTCGAACCCAAAGCGGAAAAATGCGTCTTCATAGGATACCCTAAAGAAACAATTGGGTACACCTTCTATCACAGATCCGAGGGCAAGGTTTTCGTTGCCAAGAATGGATCCTTTTGGAAAAAGAGTTTCTCTCGAAAGGTGTGAGTAGTAGGAAGGTAGAACTCGGCGAGGTTGTTGAACCTTCTCTTCATGGAATGGCAAGTGCAGCAGTGTGGAAATTGTTTCGGAGTTGACTTCACCAAATGAAGAGGGAACTAATGATAAGGATCATGAAACTCGAAAGAGAACACTACCGCACCTCGCAGTCAACAAGAGCGCATCTTGCTCGACTTTTATGTTCCTACTATGAATGTCATGGTAGTTGAGAATAATGACCCCGCGACGTATGATGAAGCGATGATGAGCCCAGATTCGACAAATGGCTAGAAGCCATGAAATCCGAAATGGGATCCATGTATGAAAACCAAGTATGGACTTTGGTGGACCTACCCAATGACCGTAAGGCCGTTGAGAACAAATGGATTTTCAAAAGAAAATAGACGCGATGGTAATGTGACCGTCTATAAAGCTCGACTTGTCGCAAAGGGTTTTCGACAAATTCAAGGAGTTGACTACGATGAGACTTTCTCACCCGTAGCGATGCTAAAGTCTGTTAGGATTATGTTAGCAATTGCTGCATTTTTCGATTATGAAATCTGGCAGATGGATGTCAAAAGCTGCGTTCCTTAATGGAAACATTGAGGAAGAGTTGTATATGATACAACCCAAAGGTTTTGTTGATCCTAAGGATGCTAATAAGGTATGCAAACTTCAGCGATCCATTTATGGACTGAAGCAAGCATCACGAAGTTGGAATCTCCGTTTTGATGAGGTAATCAAAGGTTTTGGATTTGTCCAAACTTACGGAGAATCTTGTGTTTACAAGAAAGTGAGTGGGAGCTCTATAGCATTACTGATATTATATGTGGATGACATATTGTTGATAGGAAATGATATAGAACTTTTGAAAAGTGTAAAAGATTACTTAAACAGTAAGTTTTCAATGAAGGACCTTGGTGAAGCGGCATATATTTTAGGCATCAAAATCTATAGAGATAGATCGAGACGCTTAATTGGGCTATCACAAAGTACATATCTTGACAAGATTCTAAAGAAGTTTAGAATGGACGAAAGTAAGAAAGGGTTCTTACCTATGATGCAAGGCAAGGCGTTGAGTAAGACTCAGAGTCCAGCTACAAGCAGAAGATAGAGAAGTAATGAATAAGATTCCCTATGCTTCACCATAGGCTCTATCATGTATGCTATGTTGTGTACAAGACCGGATGTGGCACATGCTATTAGTTTGACTAGCGGTACAGTCGATCCAGGTTTTGAACATCGACTGGGCGTGATCAAGAATATCTTTAAGTACTTAAGAAGAACTAAGGATATGTTTCTCATATATGGTGGTGAAGAAGAGCTCGTCGCCAAAGTGTTACGTCGACGCTTAGCTTTGACTCTCGATCCGGATGACTCTAAGTCTCAATCCGGGTACATTTTTGAAATGAATGGAGGAAGCAGTGAGTGGAGAAGTTCCAAGCAATCTGTGGTGGCAGGATCTTCAACAGAGGCGGAATATATTGTCGCTTGTAAGCGTATGAGAAGCGGTTTGGATGAAGATGTTCATATCCGAACTAGGTGTGGTTCCGAGTGCGTTGGACCCGATGGTTATCTATTGTGACAACAATGGTGCCATAGCCAATGCTAAAGAACCAAGGTCACACAAGAATTCCAAACATATTAAGCGTCGGTTTCACTCCATCCGTGAACATGTCAAGGATGGCGATATAAAGATTTGCAAAGTGCACACGGATCTGAATGTGGCAGACTCGTTGACTAAAGCTCTCCCAAGGGCAAAACATGATCAACACCAGAACTCAATGGGTGTTAGAATCATCACAATGTAATCTAGATTATTGACTCTAGTGCAAGTGGGAGACTGAAGGGAATATGCCCGAGAGGCAATAATAAATTGTTTATTATCATATTCCATGTTTATAATAGATGTTTATTTCTCATGCTAAAATTGTATTAATCAGAAACGTTAATACATGTGTGTTTAATAAACAAAAAGGTTCCTAGTAAAGTCTTTTTTTAAACTAGCTCGTTGATTAACTGATGATCAAGGTTTCTGATCATGAACATTGGATGTTATTAATAACGGGGTCATGTCATTAGAAGAATGATGTGATGAACACACACCCAAGTTGGTATAGCAAATACGATCAAGTCATTTAGTTTGTTGCTGTATCAAACACATTCGAAATAGCTTTTTTTTCCTTAGACCATGAGATGATGTCAATCACTAATTCCGGAAGAGTACTTTGATGACATCAAACGTCACTCCGTAACACGGTGACTATAAAGATGGATTTGGGTACTATGAAAGTATTAGTTGAGGCTCATGCATCAAGAGTGGGATTTGTCCATCCAGATGACGGAGAGATATACTCTGGGCCCTCTCGGTGATATCACATTGACATCGCTTGCAAGCATGTGACTAGGTCACAAGAATGTTATATCACTAACGAGTAAAGAGTACTTGTCGTAACGGATCGAACTAGGTATAGTTGATACTGATGATCGGATCCGGACAAGTAAAATATCGTGAGACAAAAGGAATTGGTTATGTCGTTTTACGGTTTACGCGATCACTAGTTCATCGTTGAGTGAATGGGAGTCATTATGGATCTCGAGATCCCGCGATGATTATTGATCCGAGAGGAGTCTCAATCATGTCCATTTTATTCACTAACCGAAGGGTGACACACGTAAAGGTCATCTATGCATTTGAGTGGATACGAAACACCGGAGAAAAATATGGACAAGACAGGAATTTATTGAGTATCGCGAATAGTTTCGGGATATCGGAATAGTTAAAGGGGTATATGTTAATGTTTGTTAATTAAAAGAATTAACAAATATTAAATCTGAAATAAAAATGTTTATGGGAGAAAACCTTTCATTTTCTTGAGTGGGGTTTTAATGGAAATCAAAGTGGTTAATTTGTGAGTGGAGAGATCACTCACATGAAGAGAGGGAGGGCAAGGGCAGCCCCCATGCGCAAGCCACCCCACCCCTTGGCATGCCTCCTCCTCCTCCTATAAAAGGGAGGGAGGAGCTCCTCTCTTTGGTGTTCATCCATGACCCTTTGGTTGGTCCATTCTCCCTCCTCCTGCTGATCCGTTTTTCGAGCTGTGGCTTAAGCGAAGCGCTGCTGAAATTATTTCTTCACCACCACCACTAAGCTGTAGTGTTGTTGGAGTTTTCCGGGGATCCACTACTTCCGCTGCCCCGCTGGAACGAGGGATTGGAGGTCATCGTTGATCCGTACGTGTGACCAAGTACGGAGGCGCTGCCGTTAGTGGCGCTCATCTTCGCGACTTTGAAGTCGGGAGTGTACCTCTACATCAACCACGTTTGTTTGCGGGAACGTTATTCCCGCTTTCGGTCTTCGAGGGTGAGTCCTTCTGAAACCGTTTACTTGCATCTCCTAGATATGATCTTGGTGTTTGGTTGCAATCGTAGGAAAAATTTTTGTTTTCCATGCTACGAAACCCTTCAAGTATGCCCAAGACAAGAAGACTGTGGCGGAGTACGAGGTTGGCTTCAACCAGATCGTATGTTTTCTGCCCCATGTGGCACGTGACGAGGTGGAGAAGGCAAGGCGGTTCCGGCAGGGACTCCGTCCTGCCATTCGCCATATGCTGGGCGCTTTCCCCATTGTCGATTTCCGGACAATGGTGGAGCAAGCTCTGGGTGTAGAGGCTGCTTTGAACTACACCGAAGAGCATCGCAAACCTGCCACGGGAGAGCAGGTTAAGGGCCCTCCAGAGAAGAAGGGCCAATCCTCCGGTACTTTGAATAAGAAGGGAAGAATTTTCGTCACCCGACCCTATGGTGGCCGTCCTACTCAAAGCACACCTCAGGGAGGTGCGCGATCTGCGTGCCATAGTCACTCCTGGCATGGGGATGGTATGTTTCCGTTGTGGCGATTCCCATCGCCGCGGCCAGTGCTCGTGGAAGGGAAGGTGCACCATCTGCGTGGTCGGGAGGATCACAAGGATGTGGTGTGTCGTAAGAACCCCAACGGCAAGGCTGCGTTGGGAGCCGGTGACATCCTCTCCAGTGGGCGGCTGTGGGGGCGTGATGCATATGTTGCCATCGGCTCCTACTCTGCAGCACCTCCGGCCGCCTACTCCGACTCCCTCGTTCTACCGGCGCCACTCTCGGGGACTTACTTGGATGCCCCGGCTTCCACCGCCACCTTCCTCCGGGACTTCGCCGTGGGTCCTGCGCCGACATATCCAGATGCGAGGGCTGCACCATCTCGATCTACCAGGAGTCCACGCTTTGCCCTCTTCGAGGATGCGGATCGTGGCAATGTGGTGATAGGTACTATTTCTGTTAATTAGTGCGTGGTTGCTAGTGTGTTGTTCGACTCGGCGCTAGCTACTCGTTTGTCTCTCGTGGATTTTGTTGTTCGGGCTGGTGCATGCGTGCGAGTTTGGGTGATGTCGTGGTGGTTAGTGCACCGCAAGGCTTGATTTCTAGTTCGAGAGTGAGGGCTGTCACTTTCTGTTAGCCGATGAGGAGTTCATGGCGAATCTGGTGGTGATTTCCTTGGAGCCATTTGATGTTATCCTTGGCATGGGTGGCTATCCCAAAGACTAAAGCGGTGATTGGCTGCGCTTGGAGGATGATCACCTTGCATGCTCCGTCTGGGCAAGAAATAACTTTCGAGGAGTGCTATGCGGTACTCCCTCTCCTTTTGTGTAAGCTGTTCCCAAACTCCGGATGTTGAAATCGGGGTCCTGCAGTCCATGGTTGAGGGTCGAGAGGAGGAGAAGAGTTTGGAGGGCATTGCTGTAGTTTGCCGATATCCAGATGTGTTTCCCAGTGAGCTTCCAGGATTGCCTCCGGAGCGGGAGACTATCTTCCGCATTGATCTTGTTCCTGGTACGAGGCCGATTTATAAAACCCCGTACCGGATGGCTCCGATAGAGCAAGTTGAGTTGAAGAGGCAATTGGGCGAACTCCTAGCTAAGGGGTTTATTAGAGTGAGCTCATCTCCTTGGGCGGCTCCGGTCTTGTTTGTGGGGAAGAAAGATGGCTCCGATAGAAAAAGTTTTAAGGGGTGTTACAAATGTCCTGACCAGTGAGCCCCATTTGGGCAAGCTCACTGATCATCCTGAGCACCTGCTCCTCCTCAGGCTGCACGGGCAGGCGCGCCGTCTCAGCGACCGGGGCAGGCTCCCCAGTATAGATCAACTGAGACCCCTCCGCCTTTTTCTGGTAGAACCAAAGGTCGGCCCAACCCGACACTGAGTCCTTCAAAGAAACAAGGGGGTACTCGTATGGTCGGTTGGGCCGAAGACGAAGATAAACGCAGTCGGCGGGACCTTCCCGGCCGGTGCGGAAGGGAGAGTAGAAATGGAAGAAAAGGCTGGCGGTGGGCATCATGCCCACGAATGCCTCGTAGAGGTGGGAGAAGACCGCAAGGGCGAGAATGGAGTTGGGGTGGAGATGAGACATTTCGCACCCACAAAAGGCAAGCACGGAGGCGAGGAAGTCGCTCTCGGGCAGGCGGAGCCTGTTGACGGCATAAAGCTCGCAGGAAACGATCTCCGTCCACCGCGGTGCCGGCGCCGCGTCACTCCCAGGCACTCGACCCGAGCTTGGGTCGACGTACCCCTCATTCGTGAGAGCCTGGAGCCTCCTGCGGGTCATCTGGCTAACTTTGAAACGCGCCATGGCCAAAGGAGGAAGGAGAGCGAAAAGGGCTCTTGGGCGCTAGGGCTCCTAGAAAATTTTTGGCCAAAGGCGAGCAAAGAAACACAGTGTAACTCCAACCTCTCCCAGTGGACAGAGTTAAAAAGGCAGTGAAGAGACAAGTCAAAAACCGCCGCCTATCACGTAGCGACACATGCCCGGTAAAAGCGCACCTTCCAAGAAACTGTCTTACCGTTACAGGGAGGCTTCTCAGAGAAGGAACCGCAGAACCACCAAACGATGCGCCCACATGGAGCAAGCACGCGGTGGGTAAAAAGGTCACCTCCCGACGTAAAATGGTCGTAAGCCACGACCAAGAGAAATTCAATCCCCCCTTCAAGTCTTCTTAGGCTCAAGGGGAAGCCCGATGGTTCCCCGCTTGAACCTCGGGGGCTAGCTGTCGGGGATTGGCTATCTGGCAAAAGACCACGGTACCCCCGGGAGGTGCTGGGCCCGCCGAACTGACGATGCCGACGGAAAAGTACTCTGGAGCACCAAACGAGCATCCCCCTTTTTTCCTCCGAGCATACACGTCCACGACTTTACTCACGGCCATCCCAAGCCCGACCACGAGCAAGCATGCTCGTAAGGATCACGACATGCTCAGATATTCGGTCAGTTGGCCCAGCGAGTGCTACGAGGAAGGAAGGAGGCAACCAATCAGCCGAAGATTAAGGGATATCTTACCCGAAATTCAAATAGCGCACGGATCAAGGACGACGGATCGCAAATATGAAGACGTAGCGTAATCCCAGGAGGTAGTTACCTTCTTTGTATCTCTAGTTGTAGTATTTAAACCCCCCTGAAGATCTGTAACAGGGGACCCAGAGATAGAACATAATACAATAGAGTAGGGCTATTATCTCGCCGGTGAGAGGCCCGAACCAGGATAAACACCGCATCCCCCTTGTCCCGACCTGGCATTGCTCGGACGACTCCCTCGGTCCGTACGACGGGGCTCTGTTGATCCCCCATTCAACAAGTAAGCTCGACGGGAGCCCGTTCTCCAATCGTCGACAATATCGTTCTATCTTTCAATTTTTTTAAATATATATCGTTCTATAATATTGAGAAGACTTTTAACCCTTTTTTCCTAATATACTATTCCCTTTTGGTTATATCTAATATCATTTATTACTGTAGACTAGAGTAATACATAATATCCAATAGCAACAATTGGTGTAATAAAAAAGAATAATTTAATCTCTTGTAAATTTATATTGGTTGAAATGTAAAATCTTAAAACATTACCTGTTCAAGAATAGAAGAGTACTACATTTGGCTGGCCATGTATACATACGAGCTGTGTACCACTTAAGTACGGTCGCAGCTAAGGGTGACCACCGTCCATGTTCGTGTGTAAGGGCTATAGGGAAATCTTTTGCCACAGATTTTGGGGCTTACATAAGAAAGGATTTTTTTTAAATAATACTTTTTTTAAATTGAATTGCGTTTTTTATATACGGAATAAAAAATTTGCAAAAATAATATGCCGTCACCAAACGGTATGGCGAATACCCTATTTTCGCCGTACCGTGTGCTGAATACCCTATTTTCGCCACACGGTTCGGCGACAATAGGCTAATTGCGCTATTAATTGTACTGAACCATGGGTTAGGGTATTTTCGCCGTACGGTGTGGCGAAAATAGGGTATTCACCACACTGTTCGGCGAAAATAGGTAGTCGCCATACTATACGGCGAAAATATATTATTCGCCAAGCCGTATGGCGAAAATAGGTAGTCGCCAAGCCGTATGGCGAAAATATACAAAACATGGAATAAAATAATTATACCATATGCATATAGTGTTGGATGTTCCATTTATGCAAAAATATGTAGGTATCGTACCATATTATGGAAAAATATTTCATCTACGCCTTTGTTCACTACAAAAATATACCGCCACAATAACCCTAAGTAGTATTGTCAACCATAACTTTTAAGCCTTTTCGGCAGCCTGAGAAATGTCACGTTCGAATGTATTTTTCGGCACGAATACCGCAGATTTGCTCTTTGATATATGGAGTACCATATTATGGGAAAATATTTCATCTACGCCTTTGTTCACTACAAAAATATACCGCCACAATAACCCTAAGTACTATTGTCAACCATAACTTTCAAGCCTTTTCGGCGGCCTGTAAAATGTCACGTTCGAATGTATTTTTCGGCACGAATACCACAGATTTGCTCTTTGATATATGGAGTACCATATTATGGGAAAATATTTCATCTACGCCTTTGTTCACTACAAAAATATACCGCCACAATAACCCTAAGTACTATTGTCAACCATAACTTTCAAGCCTTTTCGGCAGCCTGAAAAATGTCACGTTCGAAAGTATTTTTCAGCACGAATACCGCTGATTTGCTCTTTGATATATGGAGTACCATATTATGGGACAATATTTCATCTACGCCTTTGTTCACTACAAAAATATACCGCCACAATAACCCTAAGTACTATTGTCAACCATAACTTTCAAGCCTTTTCGGCAGCCTGAGAAATGTCACGTTCGAATGTATTTTTCGACACGAATACCACAAATTTGCTCTTTGATATATGGAGTACCATATTATGGGAAAATATTTCATCTACGCCTTTGTTCACTACAAAAATATACCGCCACAATAACCCTAAGTACTATTGTCAACCATAACTTTCAAGCCTTTTCAGCAGCCTGTGAAATGTCACGTTCGAATGTATTTTTCGGCACGAATACCGCAGATTTGCTCTTTGATATATGGTGTACCATATTATGGGAAAATATTTCATCTACGCTTTTGTTCACTACAAAAATATACCGCCACAATAACCCTAAGTACTATTGTCAACCATAACTTTCAAGCCTTTTCGGCAGCCTGTGAAATGTCACGTTCGAATGTATTTTTCGGCACGAATACCGTAGATTTGCTCTTTGATATATGGAGTACCATATTATGGGAAAATATTTCATCTACGCCTTTGTTCACTACAAAAATATACCGCCACAATAACCCTAAGTACTATTGTCAACCATAACTTTCAAGCCTTTTCAGCAGCCTGTGAAATGTCACGTTCAAATGTATTTTTCGGCACGAATACCGCAGATTTGCTCTTTGATATATGGAGTACCATATTATGGGAAAATATTTCATCTACGCCTTTGTTTTTGCTGATAGAATTAAATGGTAAGACATAATATGAGAAAGGACAATAACAAAAGCATGTAGATGCAGCCAGCAATCTTAGTACGCAAACTCAACCTTAGTACGGCAGATACAACGGATATTAAACAGTGACGGCATTGCTAGGAGAAGTGCCAATAACACTTATTGTAATGGTGGAACAAGTGATCGTTCCGCCTATGTTCGTAGAGTGGGAATGATGCCATACATTTTCTACATATTACATCACCTGTCAATCTTGTGCGATTTGTCCTTGTCCTAAAAAAACAAATAACGATGCATGAAATGGTAGTGTTACCCTAATTTGTATGGACATCATTTGGTTTACCCCGAAGCCGCTGGCACAACAGTAGTGAGCGCGGGCGTCCGTATCTCCATGCGTAGACTGCGTAACCTTCGCTACCAGGTTGCAGTCACATTTTGGGCGTGGCAGCTCCGGCAGAACTGGGGCGTCAACGCTACTCTCATCCGGGTATTGGGGGGTTAGCCTTCGCTTGCTGAAGAGGCGACGGTAGAACGACATCGTGGCCTACTGTGTGTGTGGGGAAAACGAGATCAACTGGATTTTTATCAGCTTACCAGGTGTGGGGACCATGGTAGGCCCGCGTGGTGGCGCCTGCCAACTGGATCCTCCAGCCGTGCCTGGAGCTGGAGGCACCTGGGTGTGGAAGCTGGACCCTGGCTGTAGTGGTGGTCGAGAAGGTGGTGTCGAGGAGCTGAGCCCTGGTGGCGTCTTGGACGAGGTGCCAGCCGAAACAGTCGGGGCTGGGCCCTGCCAATCAGCACCAATCTCCACGATCCGTCGGGACTGCAGCTCCACACGCCCCATGGCCTCTGAGAGCTAATCCGGTGTGAAAGTGGTCCCCTGCCGCAGCCTAGACAAAAAGTCAGTGGCATGCTGGTGCAAGTCCCTCGCCTCGTCCACCTATCACGTACAAACAAACGATAAACATAACGAAATAGCATTGAAATTACAATTGCATTAATGAGTGAAAACACAACGAGTCTTACCATCTGGTGCAGTGCCACTCCTGCGTGGCTGGAGTACAAGTCTGCGATGCTAGGAGCAAACACCTGGACCGGCTCCTCGCGTAGGAGACGAGTACGGGTCCGGGGCACGTACCAGGACAAGTACTCCTGGTAGGAAGAGGAGTCGTAGGGTGCGACCTACTCGACAACGTCCTCCAGCGCCCCCTCCCACAGCGCAAGCCATGGCCCCATCCTCTGCAGCAAGGTCACCAGCGCCTTCTTGGGTCCCTGGGTGGAGTACCTGCATAAAAGACCTCATTACTACAAATATGTCGTAAGCACTTAGCATACATGTAGTGGAGAGTAACTCACGAGTGCACTTTCGTTGGCACGCGTTCCCCCCAAGGAACAGGGACCACCTGGCGTAGTCCGAACTGCTTGAGGACTCGGTGCGGCGCGTAGTCCTTTATGAAGACGTTGAAGACGAACTTCCTCCTCGTCAACCAGTAAGCCAGGTCCCTATGGCATAGCAGCGACAAGGCCCCCGCAGCAGCTCTGTCTCCTATACGCTCATCGCTGTAGGGGTCCCAGACGACATGCCCCTCCCTCAGGTGGTCGAAGGCCTCCGTGAAGGAGTGGTACGCCGCACGTACCTAGAGACCTGCCCACTGTGGCTGCAATAGAGTAGAAATAACTGTAAGCACATGGCATTGAAATTACAATTCCATTAATGCGTAAGAACATGTACCCGTCACCTGGTCCAGAGCGAGCCCATCGTCGGTTGGTCCAGCGCATCACCGACGTACATGTCGGTGGTGTAGTGCCGAGGGTCAACATGGGGTCGCCCCATGTAGAAGCGCTCGGATGACCAAAGCTGAAAAAGAAGCGGCATCCCGGTAAGATTGGGGTTCCTGCCTTTCTTCACACACGCGTCGCAAAGGGCGCGGTACATGCAAGCAAGAACCGCCGAACCCCAGGATACCTACGGTACATCATCAGGCTCCGAGTCCACAATAGCCCGTGCGTAGGCTATCCAACGCGCGTCCACGGTGTCGCCGTGACTCGACGTGAACATCACCCAGCCGAACAACCAAAGCAGATATGCCTCAAGGTGCCTAGCAACCTGGTAGTCGGTGGGCTGGGCCGCCATCTGCTGCACCTGCGACAATTGAAAGAGTGTGATATCACGTTAATGCTATGCAAAGCTGGAGTAACATAGTAATATGTACAATCACTAACCTCGAACTGTGCCAACCACTTCCTCGATGGCCCGTGCTTCTCGCCTACCGGTATCTCTAGGTCGACCTCCGCAACCCCGGCGAAGCGCACCTGTAAGTCTGCGTCCCACCCAGCAGGAGCCACCGAGGGGCCGATCGGATCACCGGCGATCGGCAATCCAGTGAGCATGGCGACGTCCTGCAGCGTCACCGTCATATCCCCGACAGGCAGGTGAAAAGTGTGCGTCTCCGGCCTCCAGCAGTCGACCAAACACGCTAATAGCGAGTGGTCGTACGGGAAACGCCGCGACCGCTGCGGGTCGTCACCCTGTGCCTGGGGGTCGTGATCGCCGGGGTCGGCAGCTGAACCCTCCACCATGTGGACTAGCGGAAGCAGCCCGGCACGTGCAAGCCTAACGAGGAACCATAGAGTTGAATCAACTGAATGTAATGAACACTAATTGTACGAACAATGGAACATGTACAAGTACTGCAACTAACCTGGTGTGGAAGCGAGCGTCAACGCACCATGCCTTATTAGGCACACGAATCCGCAGTAAGGCCAACCTGTCATTCCCCTGTGTCGTGTGGATGTGCGCACGGTGTCGCGCATCCAACACAGGGTCCAGAAGTGAGTCGACCTGCTCCATCCCTGCACATAGAAATATTTCAACACAAATCATACTACACAACGTATGGCAGACACGACATATATGAATAAAAGTACACAACGTATATGAATAAAAGACCCAATGGGTTGAACATAAATAAAACATGTGAGCAACACAACATAATTGAATAAAAGACACCACATATATGAATAAAGGACATCCAATCGCATCAATATTGCAATACATATATGTATAAAAGACATAAGGGGTGAACATAAATAAAAGTACACAACATGTGTAGACACAAAATACATGAATAAAAGACCCAATCGCGTCAATATTACAATAAAAGACATCCAACGTGCATATAATTACATATTTCGATACATAGCCACCGCCACGTTCAGAACCTACACCCTACGTGCACTGGTTTGCCTTGTGGCCATACTCGCCGCACTCAGAACACCTCCTAAGAGGGCCACCCACTTCAGATTCATCCATGTCGTTGCGAATGCGCCTAGTCTGTGGACGACCAGACTGCCCTTCCGCACAACTCCGCAAGGTTGTATCCGGCAAACAGATGCGCTCATCTCTGTTAATCGCAGTGAAATCACCGTGTGCACGAAAACCACGAAACTCACCCGACCAGATATGGACAACATGATCATTCAAGTAGAAAGGGGACATGTATTGCGATGTGTTCATCCCAATTTGCCCACAAGCAGCCATCACGTGTGAGCAAGGAATATGGAGAAGTCTTGGCTTATTGCAGCTGCATTCACACCATCCAGATGCCCCTTGGCCTAGATTAACCTCGTGCGTAATAACCGCTGTGTCCGTTCCCAATCCCCTTTTGCACCGAAGAGTCACCTCGAAGCGGTATTCAGTGACCCCGTAGCTACGCACCATATGCTGCTGAGCTTTCATGGTTCGTTCCTCCATGTAGGTCATCATCCGCGAACAATACGTCGTTTGCAATGTCGAGGCATGAAGTACCGCTTCCGCATGCCTTTTTTGGTAGTAGCTGATAATGCCGTGCAACATGCCTTCAAGGATGGCCACAAGATGTAGCGGACGGAGGCCTCGGATGACCCAATTGTAAACCTCGGCTATGTTCGTTGTCATCACACCAAACCTGTTCAACGCAAAACAGTTTAGAACAACAGCCCAAATTGTTTAGCGGTGTTTTGATATTTTTATGTACCATACTAACTTGGCGCCTCCGGTGTCATGGAGCAATGCCCACTTCTCTAGAGGCTCAGCCTCTATCCAGTGCGAGAAACACTTAATGTTCCTCGACGTTCGTCTCCTCATATTAGGAGGATCGAGCTCCCCAAGGGGTGTTAGCCTTTTGGGTGGACATTCGTTCAGCGTAGGTGGTTTCTTCTTCATCTCTTCGATATGCGCACTGGTGTGCTTATCCAACTCGGCGAATAGCGCGTTGAACTTATGTGCCTGAT
Source organism: Rhipidocladum racemiflorum (assembly GCA_036346355.1). Classification (NCBI taxonomy): domain Eukaryota; kingdom Viridiplantae; phylum Streptophyta; class Magnoliopsida; order Poales; family Poaceae; genus Rhipidocladum; species Rhipidocladum racemiflorum. Next base: position 40,519,568 of record CM070590.1, read on the forward strand.
TCTTCTTGCATAACCTCTTAAACAGGTTCATTAGTTTCTTGCTTTTGAACTGCCTGAAGAAATTGGCACCCAAATGTCTCATGCACCACCTGTTTTGTAGGTCAGGCCATGAAAATGGTTCATCTCGATCCTCCTGTAGAGTCTTAATTGCCGAGAGGATACCTTTGTGATGATCATGAATGATGCACATGCTGGGCCGATGACCAACTACCCCCACCTTCAGATATCTGAAAAACCACAGCCAGCTATCCCGATTCTCACCCTCAACAAAAGCAAAGGCCAATGGGAGTATGTGGTTGTTCGTATCAATTGCAATGGCTGTTAGAATCTGCCCCTTGTATTTTCCTGTCAAAAATGTGCCATCAACACAAAGCAATGGACGATAGTACTTGAATGACGCAATGCAAGGCCCCAATGAAATGAAAGCACGACGAAATGTACAGATCCCATTTGCATCTGTTTCGCTTTCTTTGAAAGCGGTGTATGTGCCAGGATTGGTTTGCTTCAGTACTTCAAGCACACGAGGTAGGTTGCAATACTAAGCCTCGTATGGGCCAAACCTCTTCTCTAATGCTTTCTGCTTCGCACGCCAGGCTATGGAGTAGCTTATCTGATACTTAAATGTTCGTAACATTGCTTTCTGAATATACGAACACTCGATATCCCGCTTCTCAATGATTTCATTAAACATCACGCTAGCTATTACAGCCGCATTCAGGTTACGGTGTTTGACATGAACATTTTCTAGTCTGCATGTGTGCTCGTCCACTCTTGATGCAATCCAATACGTCTCACACTTTGGCTTGTATGCATGTACTCTAAATTCACAACCATCGATTACGCACTTCACTGTGTACTTATCTGGGCTAGACAGGACAACCCGAAACTCTCTTTGCAATGATAGTGCCCACAAGCTCACTGCCAACTTCAATTCAGAATTGTTCGAGAACATTTGATTCAACCGAATGGCACCAGTACCATACTCACAATGCGAGTCATGGCCCCACAAAGCTTCCATACCAGCTTTGTTCTGCCTGTTCCATTCATCGGGGATGGGTACCTCCGCTGAGCCAGTACTACCATGCATTTCATCATCTTCCTCCCGTTCGTCATCTTCGCCGATGGTATCGACATGGTCCAACATTTCGGCTTCCTCTTCTGTTGCCATGCGGTCCACCCAATCCAATTGATCCACAAGTTGATCGATATCCTCCCCTTCATCAGCCCGACCCTCTGCGCTTGCTGCATCCATGTGATCATCCCCCGCTGCTGCCTCAACCGACACCGCTGGCTGAACTTGTTCAGCTGTAGCCGATGTGCTGCTCTCGCTCACACCAGTAGTACTCACCTCTTCCCTAGGGCAAGCTTGCACCAGCATCACACATTCGAGGCTAGATCCCTTGCACCACCTTAGCCATTTCTGCCACAACTGTGTTCGATCTACTATCTTCAACTCCCACATAGCCGGGTCACCCTTGCTACGTGTGTATACGATTTGGATGATAACAGAATAAACACTTGGATCCAGGGAAAAAAATTGGGTCAACCAAAGTTTTACATCACGAATGCTAACAGTATCGGGGGACAAGTGCTCGGCCATGGTGACCGCAAAGCAGCTAAAATTCACTCCATTCTGCCCAATTTTTACTTCCCCATCGCCATAATATATCCTGAATTTCACTGGTTCCGACATCACTGCGACGACATAGACATAATTAATATTTCCTTCCCTACTTAAAATGGAATATCAGAACCGTAAATTCAACCACGCTAATTAACTACCGCGTTATCGATACTATATTCTTATAATATTATAGCGCATGTGTAATATGTCTATTTGATAAATGTTCGAAAATATCGGCCGATTAGCCGATTAACTGGCCGATTGGCTCGTGATCGAAGACCTAAAGATTCCATTTTTTAAGTTTACGGTGATAAAGCGTGGCCGACCATTCGATAATACGAGATTAATCACTTTTTCAATATTTTATTAATTACATGGATATATTGCCCTTGCGGACCTACCGACTAATGATTGACCGATTAGTTCAGTTAATCCTAGGTCGACCAATTAGCTACCGATTAATGATTTCTTCAACAATGGTAATAACTAAATTTCATTACTGTAAATTTAAAAACGTTTACATATGCAAACTAATATCACCACTGTAAATTAAATAACTAAAACTGCTACTCTAAATTAAAGAACTAGAATCGCTACTCTAAATTGCACTGATCTAGATCGCTACTATAGATTGCACTGACCTAGATCGCTAGTCTAGATTGCACTACTATATATCGCTACTCTAAATTGCACTACTCTAAATTAAAAAAACATGAAATTAAACGAAATTGCGATGCGAGGTTACCTTCTTCTCCTCCTCCTCCTCTTCTTCTTCTTCTCTTCTTCTTCTCCTCCTCCTCCTCTTCTTCTACTCCTCCTCCTCTCTCTCTCCCTCTCTCCTTCCCTTTCTCTCTCTCCCTCTCTTCCGGCCGGCGGCGCCCTCCTCTCCCTTTTCTTCTCTGGTTCGGCGGCCGAACGAATAGATCGATCGATCGATCGATCTGGCGTGGGGCAATTTTACCGAGCTATTTTCGCCACACCGTGCGGCGACAACCTATTTTCGCCGTACGGTTTGGCGAAAACTCTGTATTCGCCATACGGTTTGGTGAAAACTGGGTGTTCGTCACACCGTGTGGCGAAAATACCCTTGATTCCCGTGCGGCAGTTTAATAGCGCAATTAAGCTATTTTCGCCGAACCGTGTGGCGAAAATAGGGTGTTCGCCGCACGGTTCGGCGAAAATAGGGTATTCGCCGTACGGTTTGGCGACGGCATATTATTTTTGCAAAAAAAATTTTCCGTATATTAAAAACGCAATTTGGTTTAAAAAAAGTATTATTTTAAAAAAATTCCATAAGAAAGCCCAGTTCGGTCGTCGCACTTGACTCCATGGGAGAGGGTCACGACGCACAAGTCACGGCATGAGTTTTTTTTTTTTTTAAGAGAGAATATCATTCGACTTTAATTTATTGATTTACAAAGATCATTACATCATTTGCCAGAACATTCAAAATAAAAACAGGTGGTTCATCGACCCAAATACAAGAGATTTGAGAAACAAAAGCCCTACTAAGAAGCTCATGCCCTACTTTGTTTACCTCGGCATGAGTATTTATTTATCGAAAACACTAATTTATGACCTCCGTAGCAATGCTCACGCAAGAGTTTTTTCATGTGATACGTGTCACACGTAAAGACGTAAAGGCTAGCATAGCCCGGTGTTTCGTTGGTCAAGACTTTACGCGCGTGCATTTTTTCTCTAAATACAAACTTACCATTTTTTCTGGGTTGATTTTTTTTAGTTTAACATTTTCGAGTTGAATTTTTTTGACTAATTTAAAATTTTCTAAGTTGAAATTTACGACTTGAAATTTATAGTCAAAACTTTTCAAACCAAAAGTTTTCGGCCGAATGTTTTTGAGTCAAGACTTTTCACGAAGAAAGTTTTTTCAAATCGAAATTTTTCAGAACAAATTTATTTGAACTAAAATTTTTTATTTGAAATTTTCAAGTTGAAACTTACTGAAATAAAATTTTGTAATTTGCAAATTTTTTGAGTTAAAACGTTCTTATTTGAAATTTTTTAATTTAAAATTTTTTGTGTTGAATTTAAATCGAAACCCTTGAAACTGAAAGTTTTTAGAGTAGAAACTTTTTGATTTGAAATTTTTGGGTTGAAAGTTTTTCATTCGAAATTTTTTTGTGTTGAAAATTTCTAATTTAAAATTTTTCAATTTACAACTTTTTGACTTCAAACTTTACACTTTAAACTTTCTAATTTGAAATTTTCTGATTTAAAATTTTTTAAATTTAAATTTTCTTATTTGAAATATTTTTAAGTTGAAACTTTCTTATATGAAATTTTTTATTTCAATTTTCTAACTTGAAATTTTTGGGTTGAATTTTTTTATTTAAAAATTTTAAGTTAAACTTATCTGTACTTTTTTCTAATACAAAATGCAAGGAATTATTCGTGTCTGACCGCATATAGCATGTAGATTGTTCTATCTGGTAGTAGCTCACCTGGATTACTCTACGGAGCTTTATGTGGAACGCTCAACTTGAGTGCGCATTGAACGGTCGTGAGACCGATGTAAATTAGTCGGAACCTTTATTTATATTTTGATGGGCGCCGCATCAGTATTGGCATTGTATTAATTGTATGGTCAAATCTCTGCGGCAGCGACGTCTATCAGATCGAACTCCGGTTTCGGTAGGACCAGCTGCTTTCATGCTAGAGATGATGTCAAGTACAGGCCACAACTTCATTGATTGTACGCGCGTGCGGGGTCATGCGAGGCATATTTGTCATGCAGAAATTTACAAAATGAAAAATCACTTGAAACAATATAAATTCCTCTAAAATCATGTTAAAATCATCCATCCCAAACTGATGCAATGTAGAAAAGGAACTTCCTATTATTAAAATTGTCCGCAGGGTTTTGGAGAATCATTTATGGACATGACTAAAAGTATCTATAATATAGAGACGGCTGTTGTCTCCATACTGTATCGTATCATCTAAAGATAAAAATTAAAAACAAGCTCTACAATAGATAATATTTTAAGGTTGTCTCTATGACATACTATAATATTTTAATTATGGCATGAAAAAATATTTATTATACACAATAATTACTACTATAGGAATATATATCAGAATCAGTTATTTTTCGTCATCACAATCGGTTTTGATAGTGATACAAAGTCCAATGATAGTGATGAGGAGGCACTATAAAAGTCGGTTTTCGCCCGATAGTAATAAATACTCATCACAATCGGTTCTGATATCAGAACCAATTGTGATGACATCCTTATCACAATCAGTTTCATATCACAACTGATTGTGATACCTGCACTCATCACAAAGTACCTCTAAGATAGAACCGATTGTGATGAGTGTGGCTATCACAATTAGATCTAAGCTAGAACCGATTGTAATGACCATATTATTGCTATACACCATTCGAAAACAACCCTAAATTCATAGTATATGCATCCACAATATAATTCACAGTACACATGCATTCGCAATATCACAGAACATTCATATACATTTACAATATCATAGCACATAACATTCACAACACAACCATATCATATTTACAGTACACATATCACATTTACATGATATAATATTGTTCACAACATATGGACTATTAGGAGCCTGTCAATTCTCTATAACTACCAACGTCCGCTCTAATTTCTATTGGGTACCACATGCATAAGTGGTCTCATAGAATGTTGAGATCTTTGTTGTCAACGCTCTTGAGGGGGTTATTGAGTTTCTGCAAAATAGAAAGTAGTGCACTAGTTTAAGTTTTAAAATAAATATGTAAAAGGTTCAGCGTATTATGCATATACATATACCTTAGGAAAAGGTAGAAGCCACACAGGTCGTCGCACTCCTGTTGGTTACATTGTGAAAAAGAAAACCAAATTAGGAGACAAATAATAGATGTTAGAAAAAAAAATCCTATCCTAGCACTTGTACCTTGAAGCGCTTTGTCGGGACCCGAATTTGCAAATCCGGACCCTCTGTGTATTTAGCACTAGTTCAGGGTCATCCTAGTGCACACAGTCTCAACATTGGTAAATATCACAATCATACACATCGATGGTAATATAGTACTTTAATTAAGATAACCAAACTGGTTCCTCGACCTTATGGTCAAGTTATAAGAGTACGCCACATAGGGCAAAACTTATTAAGGAAATAAATTGCAGCGGAATAAAAGCATCAACGTGGCGCCATCTAGCTAGTATACCACAGGTAACTGACTGGGCTCGGTCCGTAGGTAGACGGCTCCTCCTGAAGCTCTTCCTCCAAAGCTGGTGTCGCTTCTCCTTCAACTGATTTTGTATTGTGGCAAGGGTGAGTACTTGGTACTCAGCAAATCATGCACAGAATGCAAGCTAATATTCTATATGCATGGCTTATTACAAAGGATAGGCTAATAGGTACATTTGCAGTAAATCAATAGTTAACAAGTAGCATAAGTGGATTCGAAACCAGTAAAAGTAAAGGTTATATCAATAACTTTTCCAGGAGTTAAGTAAACACTTTTCCTTTCCTAATCCACATTTCCATCAACGTCATCATTTAACCCAACCAAACTTTCCAAATCCAAGTTGTTTTCAAGAAAGTCTAACACTTGACTGTAATCCCCGAGCAATGTCCAGTACCGCGCACACGGCTATTCGAATAGATTTTACACTTTTGTAGAGGTTATGCACTTTACCCACAAGATATAGTCAAACACCACAAAGGCGAGTGATCGTAACATAGCATTTCAGAGACTGCAAACTTTAGAAGTGAACCTCTCCGGCTTTTGTCATACACCATCCCTTCCCTTAACAGAGGTGAAGTATGGGACCGACATACTGTTGGACGGGTACCAAGCCATAGCACTGGTACGCTCCCCTTTCAAGCTACACAAAGGGTGTAGTTGACACCCCGAGGTATGATAGGCAAGTTTTTAGTAACTTACTCAACTAGGTCCGTCCCATTGCGGACATGTGGTTGCACGTTTGACTCAGATCAAAGGCTTGCAAGGTTAAGTCCTTAGGGTGACCATGGCACGACTACCCGAAGAACAAAATCAACTTTCCCGGTGCCACACCTGGCCCACCATATCATTCTTGCCACTTGCCCCAGTCTAAATCTATTTATCAAACCCAGTTGATTACCATGCACCTTGTGCCTCCAACAATCACAACACATGATACTTCTTTAAAACAGGTTCAATATCTCATTAAGTCAATATTAACATTTTATTGTCCAAAATCATGCCATGTGTACGTAGCAGGTCTAAGCAATATACTACCACGGTCTAAATACCCATTGTTGGCAATTTAATAATGTCCAACTATGTATCCACAACTTGGGTGACAAGGGTTCATGGCACATAATTGAATAGTCAAGGTGTCATACTGCAATTTGGCCTCTATCTAATTCCTAAAAATAATTTAAACAATTTCTAATTAAATTAGCATGCAATAATTGAAATTAAATTAATTTCATAAATGGCATAAATATGGTCAAAGCATAACTTGCCTTCAAAGAGTACTTGTTCTTAATCTTGAGCTGGCTCCTAGGTCAACACTTCACCTTCGAAGCCCTCAAGTACTTCAACGTCTACTCGTAACGCGTGCAAATAGCAATAAATAAATAAATAAAACAGTACATACACGTTGCCCAAAAGTTCAAATAAAGTCCACAAACAGAAAGGGCATAATTTTACAAATTTTTAGAAATTTGAATCGTCCAAATCGGAGTTAAAATGCAAAAGTTGTAATTGTTTAAAGTTTAAAGTTTAAAGAATCTACTAATTAAATATAAACAGTAAAAAATTCATATTCAAAATTTAATCAAAATTCATAATTTAGTAGATCTAAATTTTATAAAAATTTAGAAATTGGAATCGTTCAAATCGGAGTTAAAACGCAAAAGTTATAAGCGTTTGAAATTTGAAAATTCAAATAAATCAATAAACCAAACTAATTCATTTATTTTTCTTTTGAAAAATCCATTTATTGCGTCAGCATGACATCAGCACGGGATTTGAATTTCCACCGAGTTATTTTTCTATTGAAAAATCGATTTATGACGTTATCATGACGTCAACGGGTCCATGGACTAGGTCCACGGCTCGAGTTCAGCTCACTATGGACCCGGCCCACGGGCACGTGTCTCTCTGACATGTGGGACCACTCGGGTGATATCAGCGTTGACGTCACCGTGCCTCGTCCACACGATACTGACATGTGGGCCCCACCGTGACGTCACGGATGATGTCATGGAGCCGTTGGGCCAGCCGCTAACACGCGGGCCCCACGCGTGACGTCAGCGACGACTGTGGCTGACCCGCATGGACCACGACTTTTTAGCTCCCGCGCACGTGGCAAGTGGCACGATCTGGGCCGTTGATTTGAAAATCAACGATCCAGATTGGATCCAATGCCGCACGTTGCGGTGCAACGCGGCTAATCTGGGCTGTTCGATTTGGATCGGATGGTCCAGATTCGCTCGGGTTTCGTCTCACCGTGGGGTGGCATGGCATGGCATGACCCGGGTGGCGACACGTGGCTCAATCTACGCCATTCAATTTCGATCGAACGGCCGAGATTGCATCTAATGCTACAGCGCGACTAATCCTAACCGTACGATCTAGATCTAATGGCTGAGATCCAATCTAGGCACGGTACAGTTCACAGCAACGTGGCTCTATCTATACCGTTGGATCTAGATCCAATGGTTGGGATCAGATCCAGAAACCGAAACGTGAAATCGATCGAGGTGACGTGGACGAACCTGAGCCGTGCGATGAAGATCCAACAGCTGAGAAGCTTCGCGGTTCCGGCGATGGCGCGGTGGAGCAGAGGTTGCCGGAGACGAAGACGATGACACGGGAAACGGCATTGCGGGCGCACTCCGGCGAGGTGAGTGGGACTCCCAGGTGCGGCTCATCGCGATGGTTCCGGATCTGGACTCAATCACGGTAGAGGACAGCGGAAACGGCGGCAAACGGCAGAAAACGGAAAGTGGTGGAGCACAAATCCAACTTCGGCGTGCTCTAGCGGGCGAACAGCGGTGGCTCGGGCTCCGTGGTTTAGGGCTACGGGTGCGCACAGAAGAGAGGAACAAGATTGCGGCGGCGGCGCATTAAATAGGGGTCTCGGCTTGGATTCAGATGGTGCGACGTGGCGCAATGCTGGCCGTTAGATCAAGATCCGAAGGCCACGCGCATTAGTGTTCGGCTGGCTCGGGTCGGGCTTGAGTCCGGTTCGAGTCGGACTCGGACTCGACTCTGACTCGGGTCGGACTCGGTCGGGCTCGGTTGGAGGAACAGTACAAACCCACTCGGTTAATTTCCAGCGAGTTAATATTCAAAATAATTTCTAGAAATTCAATTAATTCGAGAAAAATAGCAGAAAAATCAGAAAAATTCCAAAAAAAATCTGGAAAATACTTTGAGACATTTTGGACACAAATAAAATATTTTCAACAAAATTTTATTTAAAACTTTTAAGTCTTTAATTATTTCAAAAGGGAATAAATTCAAATTAAATCCAAATATATCCAAATAAATTCCAGAAAATTTCAAAAATTTACCAAAGTGCCAAATTTCATTTAAAATCATGAAAAGCAAAAAATTGGGGTGTTACAAACCTCCCCCCTTAACAGAATCTTGTCCCTGAGAGTTAGGGCTAACTAAGGAATAGGTTCGGAAATTTTTTCTTGAAATCCTCCCCGCGCTCCCAAGTCGCTTCGCTCTCTGCATGGTTGCTCCACTGGACTCTGTGGAAATAGGTTGACCTATTTCTCGTCTCTTGATCCATGGTGTCCAGAATCTTCACGGGATGCTCCTTGTAGGTTAGATCCTCCTGCAGCTTTATTGACTCTAACGGTGTCTGCTCATCTGGTACCCGGAGACACTTCTTCAGTTGTGACACACGGAACACATCATGCACACCTGCCAACAACTGCGGCAACTCCAATTGGTAAGCAACTTCACCTCTGCGGCTTAGGATTTTGAATGGACCGATATAGCGCGGCGCGAGTTTTCCTTTGGCATGAAACCTCTTAACTCCCTTGAGGGGTGTAACCCTAAGGTACACGAAATCCTTCGACTCAAAGCTCAAGTCTCGTCGACGGTTATCCGCATAACTTTTCTGTCTTGACTGAGCTATCTTCAGTCTTTCTCGGATCATAGCAATCTGCTCTTCGGCTTCTTGAAGAATGTCGAGTCCAAAGACACGGTGTTCACCTGTCTCATTCCAGTTCAATGGCGTCCGGCAAGGTCGAACATACAGTGCTTCAAAGGGTGACATCTGTAGACTGTCCTGATAACTATTATTGTAGCTGAACTCAGCATACGGCAGACTTTTATCCCAAAAGGTAGCATAAGCCAATGCACATGCTCGTAGCATATGTTCCAGAATCTGATTAACCCTTTCAGTTTGCTCGTCCGTCTACGGGTGATATGCGGTACTGAAGTTCAAACGGGTCCCCATAGCTTCATGCAACTTATTCCAAAACCTTGAGGTAAATTGGATACCTCTGTCTGATACAATCTTCTTCGGCACTCTGTGCAAACAGATGATCCTAGTCATGTACAACTCTGCTAGTTTATTTCCTGAGTAAGTGGTCTTTATAGGGATAAAATGGGCGACCTTGGTCAAGCGGTCCACTATAACCCATATGGAGTCATATCCCCCTTGAGTTTTCGGCAATCCGGTAATAAAGTCCATGCCAATTTCCTCCCACTTCCACTCAGGTATTCTTAGCGGCTGCAGTAATCCCGCCGGCCTCTGTGCTTTAACTCTTTGGCACACATCACACAACGCAACATGCTCGGCAACTTCACGGTTTATACTCGGCCACGAGAATCTTTCCTTCAGGTCTTGATACATCTTGGCACTCCCTAGATGAATGGAATACTTGGAGTCATGGACTTCCTCCAAAATCAACTGCTTCAGCTCCTTCTTGTTCGTCACACAGATGCGATCCTTAATCCACAATGTGCCTTGCTCATCCAGTCTAAAATCCTTAGCCTTGCTTTCATCCATCTTGGACTTGATTCTACGGATCTTGTCATCATCATTCTGTCCATCTCGGATCTGGTCTTCTAAGGTAGGCTTCACCTCCAACGCGGCCAAGAATCCTTCCTGTACTACTTCTAGTTTTAGCTTCTGAAACTCCTTGTATAGCTCATCCTGACTTGTGGCTATCATCGTATTCACGGTATGACTTTTCCAACTCAGGGCATCGGCCACCACATTAGCCTTTCCGGGATGGTAATGGATTCCGACATTGTAATCCTTGATCAACTCCAACCTTCTTCTTTGCCCCATGTTCAGATCCGATTGGGGGAAGATGTATTTAAGACTCTTATGGTCCGTATACACTTTGCATCTATTCCCAATCCGGTAGTGTCGCCACAACTTCAAGGCATGCAATACAGCTGCTAACTCTAGGTCATGCATCGGGTAATTCTCTTCATGCGGCCTCAGCTGCCTTGATGCATATGCAACAACCTTCCGGTTTTGCATCAACACGCATCCAAGTCCCTGGCGCGATACATTACAATATATATCAAAGCTCTGATTAACATCTGGTAGGACTAACACCGGCGCCGATGTCAATCGCTTTTTCAGCTCCTGGAAACCTTTCTCACACTCTGGCGTCCAGTTAAACTTCTTTTCTATCTTCAGCAACTGCGTAAGAGGTCTCGCAATTCTCGAAAAGCCTTCGATAAAACGGCGGTAGTAACTGGCCATCCCAAGGAAACTCCAAATCTGGGTCACTGTCTTCGGCGGTTCCCAATGTAACACGGCCTCAACTTTGCTTGGATCAACAGTGACTCCTTCTGCGGTCATCATATGTCCAAGAAACTCCACCTTGTCTTTCCAAAAATCACACTTGCTGAATTTCGCAAAGAGTTGCTGTTCTCTCAGTGTAGGATCGAAGTATACGAATATAGCAATCAGAGGGGGGGTGAATGATTGTGCGGAAGCGAAAACCAAATTTTCAATCTACTAAAAGTTCACCCCAAAATAGAACCACATAATTGCCTCGTATTCAACAAAAAAAACAGATTGATAGTCGTTCGGTAAAACGCTAATTCTCGGATATCCAAATGTTGGATCGATCTGAAATTTGGACACAAGAAACTAGATTCCAATACGAATTGAACCCAAAAAGAATCAGCTCGACGGACTTACGGATCAAAAGTTATGAACCTCGCAAGCTTGCTGTGGCAGAATATGACGAGAATTGATGTAATCAAAACTTGTAGATTAATCAAGAACGACAAAAGATTAATCAACTAAACTTTGAGGAACTCTAAAACAATACCCTAGAAAGGTTTTTGATGGATCAAATCAATATGAAACTCAAAGAACAAAAACCAATCTAGAATTATAACAGGCATGCAAACAAGAACCAAAACAGGAAACATTGTAGCAACGTGGTTAATGTAGCACGCACGGATCTGGAAGAATTGATCTTCATTTCTTTTGTCTAAAGTACTCCCATCAAAAGAGTACAAACCCTAAAACAAAGCTCTATGCTTGATTCATGCCCTTCAACAGGAGACAACCCCTCCTATTTAAAGGAGCAAAACACAAGGAGTCCTGAATACAATTCCTACTCCTAATCCTAGAAGGAGTCCCACTCCTAATCCTAGAAGGAGTATGTATTCAACAGAACTCCACTTGGCCCAACCTGGCCGAGTACAACTCTTGCACGTGTATGGCAACCCTGCCATACTCACGTGACTAACAACTCTGCACGTGTATGGCCCACCTACCATACTCACGTGACTAACCATTCTTCATGTGCACCATTCTCTTGGCCCGAACGTCCCGCATGACATCCTTGACCACCAAGACCTCAGTTCCTCTTAAACCTAGTCCCGAACCTCAGTTCCTCCATGAACCTAGTTCTGATCACGTCATCGACCACGTTCGCCCTCTAGCAATACCTTCACATGAGCAAACAAGAAATGAATATGAGCACAAGTCCACGACTTGACTCAAAGTCAATCTATGCAACTACTCACACGAACATTGCATAAAGTCCACTTCAAAATAAGCATCATGAAATTCTCACCAATTTCATAATCTCAACTTCAAACCAAAATTCAATTTCAAAATTGCTCAAAACCCTAATGGAGCAAAAGACCATTCACGCCAGACCAAACACTGGTCTGGCGCAACACACGATAGACCAAAAACCCGGTCCGACGTACATGCGAAACTCTCAGTTCAAATCAGAGAAAACATGTTCAAAAAACACGTTTACGACGAACCAAATTTTTGGTCCGGCGTACATGCAAAAAACAAACTTCAAAATGCCGTTCACGACGGACCAAAAATTTGGTCCGGCGTGCATGTAGAAATAGCCGTAAAAAATGAAGTTCACCACAGTCCAACAATTTGGTCCGGCGTAGATGTGAATTCAAGCCTCAAAAACATGTTCATGGCGGACCGAATATTTAGTCCGACGTAGATGCGAGAAATGGTCCAGCGCAGATGGGAAACTTACTGTTTTTGCGAAATTTAGTCCGGCGCTAAAAGAGAAATACTATTTCTTTTCAATTTGTCAAACACATGTACAAACACATTTTGCAAATTCAATTCTTAAGCCAATTTTTCAGCACAAGATTTCACACTCAGCTTCTCCAAAACTAACCTCAAGTGTTCTACATGCTATCCCTCGTCTTGGAGTAGACTAAGATATCATGTATGAACACAACAACGAACTTGTCCAAATACTTCATGAATACCTTATTCATCATATTCATGAAATAAGACGGCGCATTCGTCATACCAAAGGACATAATTGTAAGCTCGTAATGTCCGTATCTTGACGAGAATGCGGTCTTCGGAATATCTTCTGATCGAATCTTCAACTGGTGATATCCAGATCTCAGAGCAATCTTGGAGAAAACTCCGGCTCCTCTCAACTGGTCAAACAGATCATCGATCCTGGGTAGCGGGTACTTATTCTTCACGATGACTTCATTGAGTGCACGGTAGTCAATGCACATCCTGAAACTCCCGTCCTTCTTCTCGACGAACAGAACTGGTGCTCCCTATGGCGACGAACTCGGTCTGATGAATCCTTTCTCCACCAACTCTTCAAGCTGTTTCTTTATCTCTACCAACCCCTCGGTTGACATCCGGTAGGGTCTCTTCGCTATCGGTGCTGTTTCGGGTACTAACTCAATCACAAATTCTATATCCCTATCTGGCGGCATACCTAGCAGGTCTTCAGGAAAAACATCAGGATACTCATTTACCACTGGAACATCTTCTATGCTGACTGTCTTTACACTGTTGACCATCAAATGCTCGTCTCGAACGGCGGTAGCTCGAAATTCCACATTTCTCCCACACGGGCTGTCAACTGATATGACTCTTCTTCCATAGTCCAACACGGCCTTGTGCTTGGATAACCAATCCATTCCCAAGATAACATCTACGGTCTGGGTTCCCAATATAATAAGGTAGTCATAACTAATCCGAGGAAGGTCGGTGAGAAAGTTATGACTATTCCGGAGAGCCAATGAGTAAGTCCTACATCGTGATTCCATCCACCGCGGTGTATGGAAGCGAGGAGTAGGCACCCTTCATCTTCGGGATGGAAGGGGGGAGAGGGTGCACACCGACGGGTGCGTACTCAACCATACCGGTATGAGTTTGCAGGAGATATGTGCATCGCATTGCATTGCATTACATGAGGATGTTATATGATGATGTCAATGATATGCTTACGCTATGAATATGAGATGTTTATGATGTCGTATGTGAAAAGTGGTGATGAAGGTGTTAGAATGTATTTTCTTGTTCCATTCCAATATACTTGCTAAGTGATGAACTCACGCTTGTGTTTATGTTGTTTTTCTTAGGTACCATGAAACCGGCATGCGGGAAAGGGAGCTAGTCACACGTCATCACTTAGCATCACACTTATAAACAATGACATGTTCCTTCCTTTAAATTGTGATGGTTAATTTGTGTGCTTGGTTCCCTCATTTACCTCGTTTGGCTCATGAGATGGTTGGAATCTCTATTCTAGGCTTATACTGCTGCTAGAACCCTTATTATTGATGATTTAGATGTCATTCTTTATACTATATCCTGTGATCTTATTGTTGTTGCTTCAATTCATGGAAAAACAAAGGAGATGCTGCCGAAATTTTTGGTTTTAGCATTTACTCCTTTGCTGTAATTTATCTTAATTTATGCTATTTAGAGGTTGATTAGTCTATGTTTGGTAGCATTCGAGCATATTAAATGCCGGGGTGTTATAGTTGGTATCAGAGCGGGCTGTAGGTCCCTGGAATGTGTATTTTTAGTTTCATGCTATAAGGTACAACTAAAATGTGGTGTGGAATAACTTAGAAACATGGCTTAGGTTTTAACTAAAATTTTGCCATAGAATAGTAACATTAAAACTTGCAAAAGTGGTATAACTAATCTAAAATTTGACACACAATGGATGCACAGTAGGAAAGGGTATGTGTATCATTTCTTTATGCTTAATTGTTGTATTTAAGCTTTGATGTTGAATGCTTCATTTGATAATGCATGTTGCCATATCTATGAGATAAATGATTGAATTGTTCTTGTGGTTGTATTAAAGTGGGGTTGTGGTGCCGAAGGGTTTCGGTCACCTCTTTTTGTTCATAGTAAGGGTGTGGTTTGACGGTGTGGCCGGTTAGCGCCATCACCGAAGAACTATTAACCCCTGTGGGAGAAGAGTGCTTATCCTTTCTGTTGTAGACCGGGTAGTTGGCTGGAGTCGAATAGAAGAGTTTGTGGTGGATTCTTTCAGTTGCTCTTTACCGTTCAAACGGTCGGTTTCGGTTGGTCTTCTTGGCTCTGGTTGATTGAAACCAAAAGAAAAGTGTGTGGGTATTGGATTCTCGCAGATTGTTCCGTAGGCGGTTTGTGGTTTTGTCTTCCTTGGTTGAAGACGAAGAAGAAGAGTTGTGTGTTGCGCGTCTTTTGGTCGCAATTTTTTTTTTGACACCCGGTTTTGTTGGTTATTGTGGTCTTGGGGAGGAAACTTTTGTGGTTGTTGTTCTCCCTATCTAAGAAAGGTGTTGGAGTTTCCCCTTATGCAGACCTCAAGTTGGGTGGAGTTAAGTTTGAATCTTTATTGGAGAAGATTTGGTTGAACATTTGGTTTTCACTGGTGCATCTGACTTCCTTCTTGGAAGTTGTAGGTCTTGCGATTTCTTGAAGAGTTGTGGCTATCAGAGTTGGAAACTTGAGAGTTGTAGTCTCCTGCATTTTTGTTGGAGTTTTGTTTCATTCCCTGCTTGGAAAGAAGAAATTGTTTATCGGTGTTCGTTCATGTTCCTGAGCTGTGGTTATTTTTTTTAAGCTGGGTTGCATCCTGTTGGTCAAGAGTAGGCGAGCCATGAAAGTGTTTAGAAAGTTTTGTGTCTGTGCCATGTAGGATGTACTAATGTGGTTTACAGAATGACGTATTGCTAAGTTAATCTGTGAGTTGAATCGGTTCAATGTGTTTGTTATCTTTAGCTCGAAAATAAATAGACTGCTAGCGTTGTATATTATTTTATAGCGAGAATGATTAAAATTGTTAATGTACATGCTTAGAATCGGTTGCCTTGCTTTAAAAGTGCTTATGGTCCTCGTTAATGTTAAAAGTTTAAACCTTGATGCATAGTTAGAACATTAAGATGATGTAAATTAATGATACTGTTAAAGAAACTTTGCTGGTTGTTTAAAGATGTTCTAATCTAACGGGTTAATAGAGAAATTTAATCATGTTGACTAGTGGCTTTAATTTGGAAGTTGATTAGAGTTGCTATTTATGTTGTTGCAAACTACTAGTATATTCGGAAGTATGCAGTTGTGTCTCTACAATGCTAGTATTGATATCAATGGAGAAGACATAAGACTTATTGTTAATGATGTTGTTAAGAACATTGTGCTGATCTAACTTATTAAATCTAATTTAATAGTTGGAGTATGTTGTGTAGTGACAATTTTGTTGCAACCTATGTGTAAGGTAGCTAAAAGCAATGTGGTTGATTGATGATTATGCAAAGAATTGATATTGATGCCTTGGTAGTGTTATTAATTGTTGGAAACAATTGATCCAATAGAAGACAAGTGTAAAACTGTGGTATTATGTCGAGTACATGTTGTGATGGGATGAACAATGGATAATAATCATGATGCAAGATTTTAACCTTAATGAATGCATATCTTAGAATCCTAATTATGAATTTTATCTTGTAGAGATATTACATAATTGTTGAAGTCATTTTATTGATTAAACAAGTTTCAATTGTCAAGATTTTGACATAGGGATAGTATAAAATTTATAGGTTGAACATGCTGAAAGATTTGTCGAAATACTATGTTTCAAACTTGGAATAAGATGTATTATGAGTTGGTGGTCCGTGGGGATCATGTCAATGTAGTCTTGGTTGGGTGCCTTTTTAATAAGCATCATAAACCTTAATTAAAGGTGTTGGGAATGGTAACTAGAGAAAGAAATTGTTATGTAAATTTTGTTAAATCCGGTTGGACTTTCTCAATAAGTAAGTAGTGAATTTCGAAGTTTTAATGGAAAGCATAGTGGAATACTAGAGTTGATTGCATTTATGCTAAGCTGGTGTTTAAAAACCTTCTGGGCTGGTTTGGTTGTTTGCTATCTTGGTTGAATGCTTTTGGTCAAAGTGTTCCTTATGTTGAGTTTCAGAGTTTTCCCTAAAACTCGTAGAAATTGGTGCCAATATTTGGTTTTGGCGAATTTGTTTAGTTTGTGCTATGAGTATGGATTTTTACACCCAAAAGTTGTTGAGTGGATCGCACTTCTTCGCGTTTGCACTAAATTATCTTTGGAATCATTATTTTAAAGGAAGCAGATGGACATAGTGGGCTGTGTTGGAAACTCTTGAGATTTAATGTGTAACTCTTTTTGACTGGAGATGGATTTATTTGCATAATGTGTGTGATGTTTGCGGGTGCTTCAAAAATGTGGATTTTATGAATGTTTTATAAAGTGATTTTGTTAGTGAGGTTTTCCCTTTTTGAAATGAGTTTCCCTCTCCTTGAGAAAATTTGTGATTTGCCAGGGAGCAGATGCTCGACTTGAAATTTTGATGTTCTCTTCCAAAATGTTGAATTTGGATGAAATGCAATGTTTTGCAAGTTCATTTTTCAATTGATGTGGGATGTGATGCGACGTGGTGTTTTACTGTCAACTATGCTGCCGTCATAGTCCATATGAATTTCCGCAACCTTCGATGTTAATTGTGTTTCCATTATTTGATACCGAGGAAGAAGTCATTTGGTGAATGACTATTCGGTACCGTTGTTACACGATGAATGATTGGTGAAAAGGAAAACGAGACATTGTTTATGCATAATTAATCATAAAGGAGTCGATGAGCCAGGTCGATGACAAAGTCATATATGGATATATGACTAATCCGGAGTGCTCTTGAAAAGTGTGCATGCATGTCATGAATCGAGATGTCCATTTCTTTCTAGTATGAAAAGAAAGAATGAAGAATTTCTAGTATTTTGGTTGTGGTGTAGGGGATTTATGATTCCTTTGTGATTTGGCTTGGATGTTACCGAATTCATTCCAAAATGGTTGTTAACGCTTTGGGTTTGAGTTGTCGTGTGTGGTTGTCGGGACCCCGAATTTGCAAATCCGGACCCTCTGTGTATTCAACACTAGTCCAGGAACGCGCTAGTGCACACAGTCTTAACATCGGTAAATATCACAATCATTCCATTCGATACTAATAAAGTACTTTATTTAAATAACCAACTGGTTACTCGACCTTATGGTCAAGTCACAAATGTACGCCTTGCAGGGCAAAACTTATTAAGAGAGAAATAGTAGCAGCGGAAAATAAGATAACTTCGTGGCGCCATTCAGTATACCACAGGCAACTGACTGGGCTCGCTTCCCTAAGTAGACAGTTCCTCTTGGAGCTCCTCCTCCAAAGCTGGTGTAGTCTCCTCTTCAACTGGTGTTATATGGTGGCAAGGGTGAGTACTTGGTACTCAGCAAGTCATGCACTGAATGCAAGCTAATATACCATATGCATGGCTTGGTACAAAGGAATAGCTCAAGGTATATTTGCGATGCTTGACAAAGATTTGACAAGTAGCATAAGTAGATTCGAAAGCAGTAGAAACAAGTATAGCATAGGTAACTTTTCAAGGAGTTTAGTAAACATCTTTCCCGTCCTAATCCACATTTCTAACATCATTGTCAATCCAACCCAACCTTTCAAGTCCAAGTTATTTTTAAGAAAATCTAACCCTTGACTGTAATTCGAGCGATGTCCAATACGCGGACACGGCTATTCGAATAGATTCTACACTCTGCAGAGGTTATGCACTTTACCCACAAGATACTGATCAAACACCACAAAGGCGAGTTCAGTAACAAAGTCTTTCTGAGACTTCTAACAATACAAGTGGTCCTCCAGGTTATTGCACACTAACCCTTCCCTTAGCTAAGGCGAAGTCTAGGCCAATCAACCGTTAGATGGGTACTGGCCTCGGCAGACGCCCGCTCCGCACAACTTACACAAAGGGTGTAGTTGACCTCCTGAGGTCCCACAGTGCGTTATAAGCAACTTAGTCAACTAGGTCCGTCCCATTCTGGACATGTGGTTGCACGTTAGACCCAGTTCAAAGGCTTTCAAGGTTAAGTCCTTAGGGTGACCAGGCAAGACTACGAAGAACCAAATTAACATCCCCAATGCCACAAGCGGCCCACCTGATTACTCTTGCCACATGCCCTGGCCGAAAACTATTTATCAAACCCCGCTTGATTACCATGCACCACGTGCCATCAACATCACATGATACCTTTCCAAAACAGGTTCAATATATCATTAAGTCAATATTAGCATTTGATTGTCCAAAATCATGTCATGAGCACGTAGCGAGTCTAAGCAAAGATACTACAACGGTCTAAACCCATGTTGGCAAGTTAATAATGTCCAACTAGTAAACCACAACTAGGGTGACAAGGGGTCATGGCACATACTTAGATAATCAAGGTGTCATACAAATTGGCATTTATCTAATTCCCCATATTTAAATAAAGTATTTTCTAATTGAACTAGCATGCAATAGGTTAAATCAAAATAGATTTGAAATAGGATCAACATGGTCAAAGCACAACTTGCCTTCAAAAAGTACTTGCTCTTGGTCTTGAGTTGGATCTGAGTCAATACTTCTCCTTCGAATCCTTCCCAGGCACTTCAACGTCTACTCGTAAAGCGTGCAAATAGCAAATACACGAATAAACAATAGGCAAAAAGTGTCCAAACATCCAAATAAAATCCAAAAACAGAGAACATAATTTTATGAATTTTTAGAAACTGGAATCGTCAAATTTGGAGTTAAAATGCAAAAGTTATGATTATTTAAAGTTTAAATAATCAATTAAATAATTTTACAGAGAAAACTTTTAGTCCAAAAATTAAATAAAATTCATATTTGGGTAGATCTGAATTTTATACAAATTTAGAAATTTGAATCACTCAAATCGGAGTTGAAGCATAAAAGTTATAAGCTTTTGAAGTTTTGAAATTCAAATCAATTATTAAACCGAATTATTAAATCATTTTCTTTTCGGAAAAACATTTATTGCGTCGGCGAGGACACGTGGACCAATCGGGTGACGGCCAGCGTGGCCTCGGGTCCACGGACGGCGCCTGCAGTCTCGGCTCGGTCCACCGTGGGCTCGGCCCACGGCTCCGCGATCGGCCGGTGGGTCCTTCGACACGCGGGCCCGCGTGTCGGCGTTACACTGCACGCTGCTGCGTGACGGCGCCACCGCGACGGTCAGCCTTCCCGACACGTGGCTCAATCTCGGCCGATTGATTTGAAAATCAACGGCCCGGATTAGATCGGCTAACGCGCTTGGAAAACAACTCCATCGACCGACCGTTCGATCTTGATCGGACGGTCAAGATCCAATCTATCGCTATGAACGTGGTTCAATCTAAGCCGTTGGATCTAGATCTAACGGTTGAGATTAGATCTGAAGATTAACACGTGATTCTTTACCGTGGGTGACGTGGACGAATCTGGACCGTGCGATGAAGATCCGACGGTGGAAAAGCTTCGCGGGTCTGCGATGTCCACGGCGGAGCTCCGGCGGCCGGCGTTGAGAACGAAGACCACACCGACGGCGTTTCGGGCACGCTCCGGCGAAGTGGGTGGTCTCTTCGGGTGCGTCTCGAAGCGGGGATTCCGGATCTGGGCTCCTTCTCGGCGGAAGACGACGGACGGCGGCGCAAACCGCGGCGGACACCTCCTCCATCTACGGCGAGCTCGCGCGGGCTGACGGCGGCGGCTTGAGCGGCGTGGGTTGGAGCTACGGGTGCGCATTGAAACGGCGATCCCGACACGGGTGGCGGCGCAATAAATAGGGCCCTCGGCGTCAGTAACGCAGCGAATCGAGGTCCTCTCCTGGCGGGCGAGTCCGGCGGCGACACGGTTAGGAGTGGCGCAGACGCAGCGCCGCGGCCGTTGGATCGAGATCCAACGGTGCATAAGTTTGGGTCCGGTCGGACTCGGTATTGGTGGCTCGGTCGGGCTCGGGCTCGGTGGCGTGGCTCAATCGTGGCCGTTGGATCTGGATCCAGCGGTCCTTGATTAAGGCTTTCGGCCGAGTGGGTTCGATCGAGTCACGTGGCTCGGTCGGACTCGAACTCGAGTCTGACTTCGGCTTCGATCGGATGAGCGAAGCAGGCTTCGATTCGATTTTCCAGCGATTTAATATTTAAAATAATTTCCAGAAATTCATTTAATTCATTAAAAATAGCAAATGACTCAGAAAAATTCCAGAAAAATTCTGGAAAATATTTTGGATCATTTTGGACTCAAATAAAATATTTCCAACAAAATTTTATTTGCAAAATTAAATTCTTTAATTATTTCAAAATGGAATAAATTCAAATAAATTCCAAATAAATCCAAATAAATTCCAGAAAATTCCAAAAATTCACCAAAGTGCCAAATCACTCATGAATTTAAGAAAAGCAAAATTTTGGGGTGTTACAAACCTCCCCCCCTTAATAGAATCTCGTCCCCGAGATTCAGGGCTAACTAAGGAATAGGTTTGGGAACTCTTTCCTCAAATCCTCTTCGCGCTCCCAAGTCGCTTCGCTCTCTGCATGATTGCTCCACTGAACTCTACAGAAACGGGTTGACTTATTTCTGGTCTCTCGATCCATTGTGTCTAGAATCTTTACGGGATGTTCCTTATAAGTCAAATCTTCTTGCAACTCAATTGACTCTAGCGGTGTCTGTTCCTCAGGAACTCGGAGACACTTCTTCAACTGGGACACATGGAATACGTCATGTACTCCTGTTACTTATTGCGGCAACTCCGGTGATAAGAAACTTCTCCTCTGCGGCTCAAAATGTTAAATGTTCCATCATAACTTTGTTCGAGTTTCCCTTTGGCATGGAACCTCTTAACTCCCCTGAGAGGCGTAACTCTGAGGTATACAAAGTCTTCTGGTTCAAAACTCAAGTCTCGGCGACGGTTGTCAGCATAACTCTTCTGTCGTGATTGGGCTATCTTCAACCTTTCCCTAATCATGGCAATCTGCTCTTCAGCCTCTTGAAGAATATCAGGCCCGAAGACACGGCGCTCGCCGGTCTCATTCCAATTCAATGGCGTCAGGCAAGGTCGACCATCTGATGCCTCAAAAGGTGACATCGTAGAACTAGCCTGATAACTATTGTTGTAATCGAACTCGGCATACGGCAAACTCTTATCCCAAGAGGTAGCATAAGCCAATGCACAAGCTCTTAACATATCCTCGAATCTGGTTGACTCTTTCGGTCTGGCCATCCGTGCGTGGATGATAAGGTATCTTGAAGTTCAAACGGGTTCCCATGGCTTCATGCAACTTATTCCGAACCTTGAGGTAAATTGGGTACCTCTGTCCGATACAATCCTCTTTGGCACTCCGTGCAAGCAGACGATCTGATCATGTACAACTCTGCCAATTTATCCCCGAGTAAGTGGTCTTCACGGGGATAAAATGGGCTACTTTGGTCAAGCGATCCACTATAACCCATATGGAGTCATAACCTCCTTGAGTCTTAGGCAAGCCGGTAATGAAATCCATCCCGATTTCCTCCCACTTCCACTCAGGTATTTTCGGTTGTAGCAATCCTGCTGGTCTCGATGCATTGCCTTGACTCTCCGGCATACGTCGCACAATGCAACATGCTCGGCTACTTCACGCTTCATGCTCGGCCACGAATCTCTCCTTGAGATCTGATACATCTTGGCGCTTCGAGGATGAATTGAGTACTTGGAGTCATGGGCTTCTTCCAAAATCAGTTGCTTTAACTCCTTCTTGTTAGGCACACAAATGCGATCCTTCATCCACAACGTGCCTTGCTCATCCAACTTGAAGTCCTCTCGCCTTGCCTTCCTCCTTGATGGACTTAATCCTGCGGATCTTGTCATCATCTTTCTGTCCTTCTCGGATCACGGTCCTCTAGAGTAGGTTTTACTTCCAATGCGGCCAAGAATCCGCTAGGTACCACCTCAATCTTCATTTTCGAAAATCCTCACATAACTCATCACGACTTGTGGCTAGCAACGTACTCACGGTATGGCTTTTCCGACTCGAGCATCGGCTACTACGTTGGCCTTCAGGGATGGTAATGGATTCCAACATTGTAGTCCTTGATCAACTCTAACCATCTCCTCGCCTCATGTTCGAGATCCGGTGGGTGAATATGTATTTAAGGCTCTTATGATCCGTATACACTTCACATCTGTTTCCAATCAGATAGTGACGCCATATCTTCAAGGCATGCACTACGGCAGCTAACTCTAGGTCATGTGTCGGATAATTTTCCTCATGCGGCCTCAACTGCCTTGATGCATAAGCGACGACCTTTCCATTCTGCATCAGCACACATCCAAGTCCTTGGCGCGATGCGTCACAATAAATATCAAAGCTTTGATTAACATCCGGTAGAACTAACACCGGTGCTGATGTCAATCGCTTCTTCAGCTCCTGAAATCCTTTCTCACATTCTGGCGTCCATGCAAACTTCTTTTCCTTCTTCAGCAATTGCGTAAGAGGTTTTGCAATTGTCGAAAAAACTTCAATGAAACGGCGATAGTATCCTGCCATTCCAAGGAAACTCCGGATCTGGGTCACAGTCTTCGGCTGCTCCCAATGTAACACAGCTTCTACTTTGCTCGGATCTCATTGACTCCTTCTCAAGCGGTCATTACATGTCCAAGAAACTCCACCTTGTCCTTCCAAAAATCACACTTCTTGAACTTGGCGAAAAGTTGCTTTGTTCCTCGACTTTTCCAAAACTCGCCTCAAGTGTTCGGCATGTTCATCCTCTGTTTTGGAGTAGATTAGGATATCATCTATGAACACGACAACAAACTTGTCCAAATATTCCATGAACACCTTATTCATCATATTCATGAAATATGCTGGCGCATTTGTCAGGCCAGAAGGACATAGCTGTAAACTTCGTAATGTCCATATCTTGGCGAGAATGCGATCTTGAGGATATCTTCGATCGGATCTTCAAGCGATGGTATCGACCTCGAGATCAATCTTGGAAAACTCCGGCTCCTCTCAGCTGATCGAACAAATCATCAATCCTGGGTAGCGGATACTTATTCTTCACGGTGACTTCATTGAGTGCACGATAGTCGATGCACATCCTGAAACTCCCGTCCTTCTTTTTGACAAACAAAACTGGTGCTCCCCACGGCGACGAACTCGGCCTGATAAATCCTTTCTCCATTAACTCTTCTAGCTGTTTCTTCATCTCAACCAACTCCTCGGTGGACATCCGATAGGGTCTCTTTGCTATCGGTGCTGTACCAGGTACAAGCTCTATCACAAACTCTATGTCCTGTGCAGCGGCATACAGGTAGATCTTCGGGAAAAACATCTGGGTACTCATTCACTCTTGAGACATCCTCTATGTAGATTGCCTTGGTATCGTTAACCATCAAGCTGTCCATCTCTAAGCTGTAGTGGCTTGAAATTCCACTTTCTTCCCACACGGGCTCTCAATCGAGATAGTCCTTTGTCCACAATCCAATACGGCCTTGTGCTTGGATAACCAATCCATTCCCAATATGACGTCTAAGGTGCAGGTTTCCAAAATAATAAGGTTTGCTAGGAACTCTATTCCATCTATTAGTATTCTCACCCGGAACATCCTACTTTCGTTCGGAGTTCGGAACCAGGGTTTGAACTAAAAGCATGCATCTAAGTCTTGCAATCCTCAAATCATTTCTAGTAGCAAAGCCTTGCGAAACAAGCGAATCTGAAGCTCTAGAGTCAAACAAAGCTATTGCAGTCTTGAGTTAACAAGTAACTTACCCGATCACGACATCCGTAGCATTCTGCAGTGCATCTGCGATGACATGGTTGACTCGGCCTCTCACCACGATGCAGGGTGTGACTCCTGATCTTTGGCGTCCTAGCTGGGGTGGTTCCTAGGTTGAAGCGGCCCGGGTCACTCTGCGGTCTTCTTTGGACAAGCTGTTGGCAAAGTGTCTGGCTCGTTCTTGATTGTAGCGTCTCACTTGTTCCTTCTTTGCACTGGAGCGGCGTTTCTAGCGAAGTGGGGTTTGGTAGTTTTGATTGACGGGTCTTGGTCTTGGTGGCGGTGGCGGTGTCCTTGTTGCATTTTGTGGCTGGAATCTGAAAAATTGATTTGGTGCAACTCTCGAGGCCATTGCGTTCCTGGCGTGATCCTTCTTTGTTGCATTCTGCGCTTCTGTTCTCATCCAGTTCCTTGCGCTTGTCCTCAAGAATAAGCGCCTTATTCACCAATTCTTGGAAATGCGGAAAGGTGTGGGTGATCAATCCTACTTGCAATCCTGAGTTAAGTCCCTTCATAAACGAGGTATCGGCTTTATCTGTCGCTACATCCTCGAGTGCGTAGCGTGCTAGCTGTGGTGAACTTGTTCGGGTAGTCGACCTTGGTGATTACCTTGCTTGATGCTCTGAACTCCTCCTTCTTAAGGTCCATGATTCCTTCAGGCACGTGATAATCTTGACGGAATGCGGTGTGAACTCTTCCCAAGTGATATCTTGAGGGTTCTCTTGCGTGGCACGAAGTTCTCCC
This sequence comes from Rhipidocladum racemiflorum, assembly GCA_036346355.1. Lineage (NCBI taxonomy): Eukaryota > Viridiplantae > Streptophyta > Magnoliopsida > Poales > Poaceae > Rhipidocladum > Rhipidocladum racemiflorum. The sequence goes on from CM070590.1 coordinate 40,545,305, forward strand.
ACCATTCGTGGTATTTGTTCCCTCCAACTGATGAGAAGCGTAGAGTACCTTCTCATTTCCTATGCATTGAGCTATGTGTAGCTTCCTCTCTATTGACCTTAACCAATCATCGGCCTCCAATGGATTGGTATTCCCAGAGAAAGTGGGTGGGTGAGTTCTCATAAACTCTGACAGTCTTGTATTCTGGCGTTGTCCCTGATTGACTTGATTAGCTGTGGCCTGAGCAGTGACGTTTTGCATCTGTTGCATCATAGCATGCATCAACTGAGTCTGAGCAGCGAGAAAAGCTCCGAAATTCTGCATATCTAGTGGCGGTGCCGGTGCTCCATCATTGGGGTTTTCTGCTGGGCGAGAACCACTCCCATTGCTTCCAAAGTTTCCGCGGGTGTTCACCATCTGTCGATTTGCTCTAGGTTTTAGAGATGAGAGGGAAACAAGAATAGGCAAGTAATATGGAACTTATGCGGGGCGAAAGGTGTAACTTTAAGGTCCAACTTTATTAACTAATCAATAGTAACTTGGTATGGTTGCTTACAATGCCTAAGGGCCTTGCAACACATACTGCACACTCAGCAAACAATGAAAATCCAAATCGAACTAACACTGGAGTCTAACGCCTAAAGGGTGACTCTTTATTCTATGACGCGACTCGGCGAAGGAGTCTCACTATAGAACCTACGTTCACTCATCGAGAAAACCTCCACGGCCTGGGTACGGATGCTGCGGCATAGGCGCGAAACGATTGCCATGTCCAGCAACTGTGTCATCTGTGGTAGTCGAAGAAGCAGTGTCCTCATCGAGATCTGACTCCTCCGGATCTGGCTCGTGTAGCTCAAATCTTGGCTGCAGTTACAGTCCGTACAAAGTCATCTCCAACTCGTCAATCCATCGCAGAAGGTGTGACACATACTCTTGAGCTTCCCGCCATCTGTTCTTCTCTGTCGTGATCTACTTGCGGGCCTTCTGTAGCTCCTTGCTTGTATCATCAGTACATCCTCCTGGCGACAACAAGCCATGCCAAGCTGTGTAACCATGGCATCCTCATCCTGAATCGCCGGGTCAAGAAGGTTATTGCTGCACGGGTGATAACGGAACACCGTGCTCTCCAACTCTCTGGCGTAGATACGGGTAATGTGCCGCATTGCTCGTCGTGATACTTCTTGAATACCCATCTGCATTGTAGATCTCCTGGCGGTCACGGTGTATCGAGCGATTGCACAGGCCCTTCTTCCTACCAGGTACCTCAATCTTCACGTCACAAGCCTTGATCAATCCCGCTTGTCTGATCACTTCCACTTGGTATTGCGGCTTCTCAAAATCCCCGAGAGTTTGTAGCATATGCCAAAGTTCTCGCAGCGTGACCAACCCCGGATCAACGTAGTTGAACTCTCCCTCCATCTGTCACAAGAGTGCTCACGTAAGAACTCGAAATTTTCAAATCGTGACAAGGTAAGGAAAAATTCAGCAAGAGACAAGAAAAGAAAGAATGGGATAAGTCGAGATGTCATTTCTTGTCTTGACAAATTTTTAGCTTTAGAAAATAGGTTTTATCCTCACTACGACCATTCTAGCTTAGGGTTGAGCCTACGGTCAGTATGGCTCTGATACCACCTCTGTCGGGACCCCGAATTTGCAAATCCGGACCCTCTGTGTATTCAACACTAGTCCAGGAACGCGCTAGTGCACACAGTCTTAACATCGGTAAATATCACAATCATACCATTCGATACTAATAAAGTACTTTATTTAAATAACCAACTGGTTACTCGACCTTATGGTCAAGTCACAAATGTACGCCTCGCAGGGCAAAACTTATTAAGAGAGAAATAGTAGCAGCGGAAAATAAGATAACTTCGTGGCGCCATCCAGTATACCACAGGCAACTGACTGGGCTCGCTCCCTAAGTAGACGGTTCCTCTTGGAGCTCCTCCTCCAAAGCTGGTGTAGTCTCCTCTTCAACTGGTGTTGTATGGTGGCAAGGGTGAGTACTTGGTACTCAGCAAGTCATGCACAGAATGCAAGCTAATATACTATATGCATGGCTTGGTACAAAGGAATAGCTCAAGGTATATTTGCAGTAAACAGCATTTGACAAGTAGCATAAGTAGATTCGAAAGCAGTAGAAACAAGTATAGCATAGGTAACTTTTCAAGGAGTTTAGTAAACATCTTTCCCATCCTAATCCACATTTCTAACATCATTGTCAATCCAACCCAACCTTTCAAGTCCAAGTTATTTTTGAGAAAATCTAACCCTTGACTGTAATTCCCGAGCGATGTCCAATACCGCGGACACGGCTATTCGAATAGATTCTACACTCTGCAGAGGTTATGCACTTTACCCACAAGATACAGTCAAACACCACAAAGGCGAAGTTCCTCGTAACAAAGTCTTTCGGAAACTTCTAACAATACAAGTGGTCCTCCCAGGTTATTGCACACTAACCCTTCCCTTAGCTAAGGCGAAGTCTAGGCCAATCAACCGTTAGATGGGTACTGGCCTCGGCCCGATGACGCTCCCCGTACAACTTACACAAAGGGTGTAGTTGACCTCCGAGGTCCCACAGTGCGTTATAAGCAACTTAGTCAACTAGGTCCGTCCCATTACTGAGACATGTGGTTGCACGTTAGACCCAGTTCAAAGGCTTGCAAGGTTAAGTCCTTAGGGTGACCAGGGCAAGACTACAGAAGAACCAAATCAACATCCCCAATGCCACAAGCGGCCCACCTGATTACTCTTGCCACATGCCCCGGTCGAAAACTATTTATCAAACCCCAGTTGATTACCATGCACCACGTGCCATCAACATCACATGATACCTTTCCAAAACAGGTTCAATATATCATTAAGTCAATATTAGCATTTGATTGTCCAAAATCATGTCATGAGCACGTAGCAGGTCTAAGCAGTATACTACAACGGTCTAAACCCATGTTGGCAAGTTAATAATGTCCAACTAGTAAACCACAACTAGGGTGACAAGGGGTCATGGCACATACTTAGATAATCAAGGTGTCATACAGCAAATTGGCATTTATCTAATTCCCCATATTTAAATAAAGTATTTTCTAATTGAACTAGCATGCAATAGGTTAAATCAAAATAGATTTCGAAATAGGATCAACATGGTCAAAGCACAACTTGCCTTCAAAAAGTACTTGCTCTTGGTCTTGAGTTGGATCCTGAGTCAATACTTCTCCTTGAATCCTTCCTAAGCACTTCAACGTCTACTCGTAAAGCGTGCAAATAGCAAATACACGAATAAACAATAGGCAAAAAGTGTCCAAACATCCAAATAAAATCCATAAACAGAGAGAACATAATTTTATGAATTTTTAGAAACTGGAATCGTCAAATTTGGAGTTAAAATGCAAAAGTTATGATTATTTAAAGTTTAAATAATCAATTAAATAATTTTACAGAGAAAAACTTTAGTCCAAAAATTAAATAAAATTCATATTTGGGTAGATCTGAATTTTATACAAATTTAGAAATTTGAATCACTCAAATCGGAGTTGAAACACAAAAGTTATAAGCTTTTGAAGTTTTGAAATTCAAATCAATTATTAAACCGAATTATTAAATCATTTTCTTTTTCGGAAAAACATTTATTGCGTCGGCGAGGACACGTGGACCAATCGGGTGACGACGTGGCCTCGGGTCCACGGACCGCAAGACGGTCTCGGCTCGGTCCACCGTGGGCTCGGCCACGGCTCACGACAGCGGTGGGTCCTCGACACGCGGGCCCGCGTGTCGGCGTCCACACTGCCAGCGTGGGCGGCGCCGACCGCGACGGTCAGCCTTCCGGACACGTGGCTCAATCTCGGCCGTTGATTTGAAAATCAACGGCCCGGATTAGATCGGCTAACGCGCTTTGGAAAACAACTCCGCGATGCGGACCGTTCGATCTTGATCGGACGGTCAAGATCAATCTATCGCTATGAACGTGGTTCAATCTAAGCCGTTGGATCTAGATCTAACGGTTGAGATTAGATCTGAAGATTAACACGTGATTCTTTACCGTGGGTGGCGTGGGCGAATCTGGACCGTATGCGATGAAGATCCGACGGTGGAGAAGCTTCGCCAGTCTGCGATGTCCACGGCGAGCTCGGCCGCGGCGTTGAGAACGAAGACCACACCGAGCGGCGTTCGCACGCTCGGCGAAGTGGGTGGTCTCTTCGGTGCGTCTCGGCGGGGATTCGGATCGGGCTCCTTCTCGGCGGAAGGCGATGGGCCGGCGGCGGAAAACGGCGCAAACCGCGGCGGACACCTCCTCCAACTACGGCGAGCTCGCGCGGGCTGACGGCGGCGGCTTGAGCGGCGTGGGTTGGAGCTACGGGTGCGCAATGAAACGGCGATCCCGACATGGGTGGCGGCGCAATAAATAGGGCCCTCGGCGTCCGTGAAACGCGCGGAATCCGAGGTCCTCTCCGTTGCGGCGGTGGAGTCCGGCGGCGACACGGTTAGGGTGACGTGGCACGCGCACAGCCGTTGGATCGAGATCCAACGGTGCGCGAGTTTGGGTCCGGGTCGGACTTGGGCGGTATTGGCTCGGTCGGGCTCGGGCTCGGTGGCGTGGCTCAATCGTGGCCGTTGGATCCGGATCCAACTGGCCACGCCTTGATTAAGGCTTCGGCGAGTGGGTTCTGGCCGAGTCACGTGGTTCGGGTCGGACTCGAACTCGAGTCTGACTCGGGCTCGGTCGGATGAACAGTAACCGACTCGGTTCAATTTTCCAGCGATTTAATATTTAAAATAATTTCCAGAAATTCATTTAATTCATTAAAAATAGCAATTGACTCAGAAAAATTCCAGAAAAATTCTGGAAAATATTTTGGATCATTTTGGACTCAAATAAAATATTTCCAACAAAATTTTATTTGCAAAATTAAATTCTTTAATTATTTCAAAATGGAATAAATTCAAATAAATTCCAAATAAATCCAAATAAATTCCAGAAAATTCCAAAAATTCACCAAAGTGCCAAATCACTCATGAATTTAAGAAAAGCAAAATTTTGGGGTGTTACAGTGGTCCACTTGGGTTCAAAAGAATTGTACTTCTCTTGCTCTATAGATGGGAGTGAGGATATAAATGTTCTTGGTTTATGGTTGAATATGCGAAATATGTGTACACTTGGGCTTGTTAACTAAGTGCTTTTGTGTGAGGGCGAGACCCTCTTAAGAAAGGAACCAATTGTGGTTTGGTAAGGTTTTACGATCCTTGCTTGGGGCTAGGTGTCGAACCTTAGTGGTATAAGGGTGGTTTGTGATGGAGGTTGATGACGTATGGGTTTAACCTTTATTAAGAGTAGAGATGGGCGGAAGTGAAGTTGACGGTAGTTCGGTGATAATTGTCCTGCCGTGAGCAATTGTCTTAACTAGGTGTTTATGGGTTTGAGTCTTGCCTGGGAGAGGATGGAATGAAATGTTAGCATGATCGTGTATCGGAAGGGCAAGTGTGCCTTAATGAGTTATTCCCCTCGATGGAAATTTTCGAGATTGTAGAGAGGTCGTTAAAGGAATTGTGACTCGCTTTGATTGTGTCATGTTGAGTTTAATGAAGTGTGGTAGTAGTGTGAAGTGTTTGTCATGAGGTTTCAGGCGTTTTGGGTTGATGGAGCCCTTTGTGGTTGAAACGCAGTTTCTGTTTAGGAATTGAAGTGAAGATGGAACCGTGAGAGGTTGCACTCTGTTGAACTAAATCAACATTTTCTCGTTAGTGTTGGTTTTGAGAACTTGCTTGTCGTTTGTTCCGGTTTTAGTCTCTGTGTGAATGTTTTGTGTTGCAAAGAAGTCTTTTGTCCCTTGGGGAACTTGTTGTTGACTTTGGCGTTCTTCGGATTCGAGGTCGAATCCTGTTTAAGGGGGGGGGAGAATGTGACACCACGGAGTGTCGTAACCTTATTTAATGTGAATGTTGAGGTCAAAAACATTATAAATTATGGAATGGGAGGTTGAAACCTTATGGTATGGAGGTTAGTAGCGTTTCCGGGAGTTTGGGCCTTCCCAAGGCGTGTTGGGCCTTAGGGGGGACCCCTCGTGGGCCAAAAGTGGGGCTCTCTGGCCCATGAGGGGAGAGGGGGGCAGCATGTTGCCCTTGGGGTGCCCCCTTGCTGCCCTAGTAGCCTCCACCTCCTCCTCTCCCTCCCATAGCCGCCACACACCCTTTTGCCCCTTGCTTGCGCCCCCTTGCTCCCCATTGCTCCTCCACCCCTCTCCTCACCTTTCCACCACCCTTGCTTCCCTTAGGGGAGTTCTCCACCTCAACACCTCGAAGATCCGTCCATTGGAGCGCTCCGCGACGAAATGATCCGATGGATTTGGAGCGAGGAAGGAGATCGCGCGAACCGGGAGGAGATCCATTGGGTTTTCGTGCGTCGGGCGAAGGTATGGCCATGGGAATCCTTGGGGTTGGTCTAGGATATGTTATAAGGGTTAATATCATGTTTTTAGATCAATTGGTGGTGCTGTAGTTGGGTAGATTAGATCGAATCTTGAGTTTGCCACGTTCTCTATTTCGGGCAGCATGAGCAGTCGACCTAGGGTTTGGGTTTTTGCCAATTTAGAATCGGAATTTGGTCGTACGGCTGTTGAAGAAGTTTTAGGTAATTTCAAAACCTTTCAGTGGGTATAAAGAACGTCCAATTCTGCCCAGCTGTTTGAAAGTTATGCTTGTTTTACCGAACGTATTAAAATCTGTGACGTGATTGGAACAAATCACGGTATATTGTAGATTAAACAACTTTAGATTCCCAATCAGTCTTTCTGTATACTTAGAAAAAGTTAGGAAATTTCCTAAGCTATGCGAGGATGTACTTGTTTATTCGATTCGGAGTCTTAGAACCTGAGTTATGCTTTTTGGAAGGCTGCTGTCCCGACGGGACAGAACCTCTGTTTTTGGGTTTTGCGTAGTTTGCGATGTCGGGGTAGAAGAGGGTTTGCATACTGTTTTGTGGTCATGATGGTGAGTGTGTGGTACCTTTGTGTAGGTGTTGTGACCCTGGGAGTGCCCTCTACGTCTCGCCAATCCATCGCCGTGGTTGAGGCAAGTGTATTGGAATGGGTAGCGGGTTGTAGTTGCTAGATTGGTTGAGATTGAGATTGAATATATGATATGTTCACAAGCCATGCCTTAATGATTGCCAATGATATGATGAATATGTTGATTATGTTATGATTGCCAATGATATGATGAATATGTTGATTATGTTATGATGCCATGTGTTAGTGTACAAGTTATTTATGATGTTGGCATGTTTGCATACATGGCATGTTACATGGCCCGGGCGGTGAGAAAGTTATAACTAATCCGGGGAAGGTCGGTGAGAAAGTTATGACTATTCCGGAGAGCCAATGAGTAAGTCCTACATCGTGATTCCATCCACCGCGGTGTATGGAAGCGAGGAGTAGGCACCCTCCATCTTCGGGATGGAAGGGGGGAGAGGGTGCACACCGATGGGTGTGTACTCAACCATACCGGTATGAGTTTCCAGGAGATATGTGCATCGCATTGCATTGCATTATATGAGGATCTAATATGATGATGATATATGATGATGTCAATGATATGCTTACGCTACGAATATGTGATGTGTATGATGTCGTATGTGAAAAGTGGTGATGAAGGTGTTAGAATGTATTTTCTTGTTCCATTGCAATATACTTGCTGAGTGATGAACTCACGCTTGTGTTTATGTTTTTTTTCTTAGGTACCATGAAACCGACATGCGGGAAAGGGAGCTAGTCACACGTCATCACTTAGCATCACACTTATAAACAATGACATGTTCCTTCCTTTAAATTGTGATGGTTAATTTGTGTGCTTGGTTCCCTCATTTACTTCGTTTGGCTCATGAGATGGTTGGAATCTCTATTCTAGGTTTATACTGCTGCTAGAACCCTTATTATTGATTATTTAGATGTCATTCTTTATACTATATCCTGTGATCTTATTGTTGTTGCTTCAATTCATGGAAAAACAAAGGAGATGCTGCCAAAATTTTCGGTTTTAGCATTTACTCCTTTGCTGCAATTTATCTTAATTTATGCTATTTAGAGGTTGATTAGTCTATGTTTGGTAGCATTCGGGCATATTAAATGCCGGGGTTTAACAAAGGTTTGCTAAGAACTCTACCCCATGTATTCGTATTCTCACCCCAGAACATCCTACTTGAGATCGGAGTTCTATCCCAGGGGTTTGAACTAGAAGCATGCATTTAAGATTCACAATCTCCAAATCATGAAGCGGGATTGTCTAGCCTTATCTGTCGCTACGTCTTCAGGTGCGTAGCGTGCAAGCTATGTGAACTTGTTCAGATACTTAGACACCGGTTGATTACCTTGCTTTAGCGCCCTGAACTCTTCCTTCTTTAAGTCCATTATTCCTTCTAGTACGTGATACTGGCGAAATGCAGTGGTAAATTCCTCCCATGTGATGTCCTGTGGGTTTTCCCGCGTGGCGTAAAAGTTCTCCCACCACTCTGCTACGGTCCCTTCCAACTGGTGAGAGGCGTAGAGTACCCTCTCATTTCCTACACATTGGGTGATATGCAGCTTCCTCTCAATTGAACTTAGCCAATCATTCGCCTCTAGTGGATTGGCGTTCCCAGAAAATGTGGGTGTTGTGACACTACGGTATGGTGTGACATTATAGAATGTGAAATTAGAGAATAAAACCTTTCGGCTTGAGGTTTACTCGCGTTTTTGGGCCGTTTGAAGTGATGTGTCACAACGGAGTGTCATAACCTTTTAAATGGTGCATGTTAAGGTCAAAAACTTTATGAAATATGGTATGGCAGGTTAAAACCATAAGGTATGGAGGTTAATAGCTTTTCCGGGCCGTTTTCGGGGTTTTGGGCCTTCCCGGGGGAGTTTTGGGCCTTGGTGGGCTTTGGTGGGATGGATTAGGTCTCCGTAACGGACTAGAATTGGGTGTGGGGGCTGGTAAAAGGGGTTTCCCTGCCCCTTTGGGGCGTCCACCCTGCTGCCTTTGTGCCCCTTGAAGCCTTGGTGCGCCCCCCTCACCTCCCCCCACTTGCCAAGCCCTAGCCGCCCCGTCCCTTTGAGCCTTGCGCCTCCCCCTTGCTCTCCTCCATTGCCCCACCTCTCCACCACCTCTCCTCCACCCCCTTGCTGCCCTAGGGTGGTCTCCACACCTCTGCACCTTGTGGATCCATCCGTTGGAGCGAGGAGCGAGGAGCGAGGAGCGTGGAGCGAGGAGCGATCCGCGAGGAGATCGATTGGAGTTTTCGTTCGTCGGGCAAAGGTGGTGCGACCCCGGGAGTGCCTTCTACTTCCCGCCTTTCCGTTGCCCGTGGTTGAGGCAAGTGTGTTGTAATGAATAACGAATGTTATGTTGCTTGTTGAGACTAGATGAAAGATGGATTTCATGATATGATCAATTGCCATGCTTTAATGTTTTCCTATGATATGATGAGTATGCTATGATGCCATGTGTTAAATATACAAGTTTATGATGACGATGGCATATTTGCATACATGACATGTTACATGGCTCGGGCGGTGAGAAAGTCATAACTAGTCCGGGAAGGTCGGTGAGAAAGTTATGACTAATCCGGAAAGCCAATGAGTAAGTCCTACATCGTGATTCCATTCACCGTGGTGAGCAGGCGAGGAGTAGGCACCCTCCATCTTCGGGATGGAAGGGGAGAGGGTGCACACCGACGGGTGTGTACTCAACCATACCGGTATGAGTTTCCAAGGAGACATGAGCATTGCATTACATTGCATACATAATGATGATGATACTGTTAAGTGTTCATGAATGAGATGATATACATGATGGGTGATGTTATTGCCATGATATTGTTCTTGTTGTCCATTACAATATACTTGCTGAGTTTCGAACTCATGCTTGTGTTTTATGTTGTTTTTTTTAGGTACTTTGAGATCGGCATGCGGGGAAGGGAAATAGTCACACGCCCACACATAGCTTCACCTTAATGATTCCACAAGTCATTCTATTAGTTTGATAATAAATTGCGTGTGATGATCATTGCTTTAGTGTTTAGCTTTACTATTTGAGAGCTTATTTGTTCTTTTGACACTTGGAGACATTAAGTGCTTGATGTTAGTCTTATATTGTCGTTAAGACTCTATTTATTGCTGTTTTAGATGTTTCCCTTATTGCCATATAATGCTATATCGTTGTTGCTCCTTAAATTCATGATAAAACAAAGGAGGTGCTGCCGAAATCTCAGTTTTTAGCCTATGCGCCTTTGCTGGAATTTTATGTTAAATATGATATTTGGATGTTGTTTAGCTTATGTTTGGTAGCATTCGGGCATATTAAATGCCGGGGTGTTACAGGTGTTCACCATCTGTCGATTGCTGCAAGTTTTAGAGACGAGAGGGAACAAGAATAGACAAGTAGTAGAGAAACTTATGCGGGGAGGAAGGTATATCTCAAAATACAACTTTATCATTTATTAATAACTTGGTATGGTTGCTTACACTGCCTAAGGGCCATGCAACACATACTACACACTCAGCAAGCAATGAAAATCCAAATTGACTAACACACTAGAGTCTAACGCCATTAAGGGTGACTTTATTCTATAACGCGACTCGACGAGGAGTCTCAACTGCGAAACCTACGCTAACTCATCGAGAAAACTTCCACTGCCCCCTTGCGGTGGGTGCGGAGGCATAGGTGCGAAGCGATCGCCATACCCCACAACGGCAGTAGTTAAAGAAGCGGCATCATCCTCAGGTTTAGGCTCCGGCTGTGGTGCTGGCTGATGCTTCTGCTCAGGTGCTGGTTCCTTCAGGTCTGGGGCGTCCAACTCTAATACTGGCTCCGGCCCTACCCATACAGTGCGGTCTCCAGCTCTGCGATCCTCTCCGCAGCATAGGCGACGTACTCACGAGCATTCTCCAGGTGCTTTTTCCCTTCCTCAACCTGCTCGCGAGCCTTCATCAATTCCTGAACTGTATCATCGATAAGCTTCTCCTGGGCGAGTACGAATCTGGCCAAGGGTGTGACGGTAGCATCCTCATCTTCTATCGGCTTCCACTGAGCTATGCTGTCTCAGCGTGGGTGGTGACGGAATACTGTGCCTTCCAGCTCTCTGGAGTAAGTGCGAGCAATCTGTTGCATCGCTCGACGAGACACCTCCTGGATTCCCATCTCAAATGTTGACCTCCTAGCGGTGAAGTGAAATGGACGACTGAACTTCGTCTTCTCTCGAGCATACACTGTGATCTTGACGTCCCATCCTATGATCAGTCCTGCCTGCACGTTAGCGGTCCCTCGGTAGAGCGGCCTCTCAAAACCTCCAAGCAACTGCAGCATACGCCACAACTCGGCAGCGTAGCCTTCGTCACGCTCGGCGTAGTTGTTCTTCATCAACATCTGCCAAAAGACACTCACGTAACAACTCAAAAGTTTTTAAAACCAATGGAGTAGTAAGAGAAGTTCAGCAAAAGGGGTATGAAAGGAGAGAAGGGGATGAGTCGAGATTTCATTCATTGTGTTGTCAAATTTTAACTTTTGAAAATAGATTTTATCCTCACTACGACCATTCTAACTATGGGTGAGCCTACAGTCAGTATGGCTCTGATACCACCTCTGTCGGGACCCGAATTTGCAAATCCAGACCCTCTGTATATTCAGCACTAGTCCAGGATGACGCTAGTGCACACAGTCTCAAAATCGGTAAACATCACAATCATACACATCGATGGTAATATAGTACTTTAATTAAGATAACCAAACTGGTTGCTCGACCTTATAGTAAAGTTACAAGAGTACGCCACACAGGGCGAAACTTATTAAGGAAATAAATTGCAGCGGAATAAAAGCATCAATGTGGCGCCATCCAGTATACCACAGGCAATTGACTGGGCTCGCTCCCTAGGTAGACGGCTCCTCATGAAGCTCTTCCTCCAAAGCTGGCGTCGCTTCTCCTTCAACTGATTTTGTGTTGTGCCAAGGGTGATTACTTGGTACTCAACATGTCATGCACAGAATGCAAACTAATATTCTATATGCATGGCTTATTACAAAGGATAGGCTAACAGGTACATTTGCAGTAAATCAACAGTTAACAAGTAGCATAAGTAGAATCAAAAGCAGTAAAAGTAAAGGTTATATCAATAACTTTTCCAGGAGTTAAGTAAACACTTTTCCTTTCCTAATCCACATTTCCATCAACGTCATCATTAAACCCAACCAAACTTTCCAAATCCAAGTTGTTTTCAAGAAAGTATAACCCTTGACTATAATCCCTGAGTAATGTCCAGTACCTCGGACACGGCTATTTGAATAGATTTTACACTCTGCAGAGGTTATGCACTTTACGTGTCTCACTAGCATGTGGGACCCCTCGGGTGATGTCAGCGCTGAAGTCCCCGCGCCTCGGCCACACGATACTGACATGAGGGCCCCACTATGACGTCAGCGTGATGTCAGCGTGACGTCATGGAGCCGTTGGGCCAGTCGCTAACACGCGGGCCCCACACTGACGTCAGCGGCGACCGTGGCTGACCCACGTGGATCGCAACGGTCCAGCTCCCACGCACGTGGCATGATCTGGGCCGTTGATTTGAAAATCAACGGTCCAGATTAGATCCAATGCCGCACGTTGCGATGCAACGCGGCTAATCTAGGCCATTCGATTTGGATCGGATGGTCCAGATTCGCTCGAGTTTCGCCTCACTGTGGGGTGGCGTGGCATGACTCGGGTGGTGACACGTGGCTCAATCTACGCCGTTCAATTTGGCATCTAACGCTACAACGCGGCTAATCCTAACCGTACGATCTTGATCTAACGGTTGAGATCCAATCTAGGCACGGTACTGTTCACGGCTATGTGGCTCTATCTAAACCGTTGGATCTAGATCCAACGGTTGGGATTAGATCTAGAAACCGAAATGTGAAATCGATCGAGGTGACGTGGACGAACTTGAGCCTTGCGATGAAGATCCAACGGCTGAGAAGCTTCACAGTTCCAGCGATTGCGCGGCAGAGCAGAGGTTGCCGGAGACGAAGACGATGACACAGGAAACGGCGTTGCGGGCGCGCTCCGGCGAGGTGAGTGGGACTCCCAGGTGCGGCTCGTCACGATGGTTCCGGATCTGGACTCAATCACGGCGGAGGACGGCGAAAACGGCGGCAAACAGCGGAAAACCGCGGCGGAGCACAAATCCAACTTCAGCGAGCTCTAGCGGGCGAACGGCGGCGGCTCGGGCTCAGTGGGTTAGGGCTACGGGTGCGCACAGAAGACAGGAACACGATGGCGGCGGCGCATTAAATAGGGGTCTCGGCTTCCGTGAAAACCGCGAAAACCGAGGCCCACTCGGCGGCGGCGGCGGAATCCAACTTGGATTCGGATTGGGCGACGTGGCGCAACGCTGGCCATTGGATCAAGATCCGATGGCCACGCGCGTTAGGGTTCGGCTGGCTCGATCGGGCTTGAGTCCAGTTCGAGTCGGACTCAGACTCGAGTATGACTCGGGTCGGACTTGGTTGGGCTCGATCGGAGGAACAGTACAAACCCACTCGGCTAATTTCCAGCGATTTAATATTCAAAATAATTTCCAAAAATTCAATTAATTCGAGAAAAATATCAGAAAAATTCCAGAAAAATTCTAGAAATTTTTTTGAGACATTTTGGACTCAAATAAAATATTTCCAACAAAATTTTATTTAAAACTTTTAATTCTTTAATTATTTCAAAATGGAATAAATTCAAATTAAATCCAAATAAATTCCTGAAAAATCCAAAAATTCACCAAAGTGCCAAATTTCATTTAAAATCATGAAAAGCAAAAATTGGGGTGTTACACGCTTCCACTCCAGCTGGTCGTCTGGTTTGTCATCGTGTTGCCCTCCTTCAGCAACATACATTGAGAAAGCCCTACATATATTGGAGATATGTCATTCACGAAAAAAATTAGCATAGTTAATTACAGAACGTATTACTTTAGAGGAACATACTTAGTTCTGCAAAACAGACTTGTTTGCGTAGGCCATTGATATCTTCTTGAGCGAGTTAAAAGTGTAAACTTTGTTTTCACTCAGAGTGACCATAAATAGAACCCAATGGTTGCTTTCAAAATGGTATGCAGTGCAAGAAAATAAGTTCCTATACAGTTTACGTGCGTACAAGTAATTGAAGGGTAAAGTCATTACAATAGTATATACTCCTCGTTGTACGGGAAGACAATGAAGTCCTTTTTTGCCTAAGCATAAAATGCTCGCTTGATGTAATTGGTAACGAACTCCAATTCAAGCCTAGCCATGGTCGCAGACATCATCTTGGGGTCGATGAACCCAACTGGGTGTAGATTTATCACGGCTCGCTGTCTCATTATTCCGCAACTCGTGTTAATTGTTAAAAATACAATACAAAATACTATAACAGTTAATGGTTCGTGCTATATGGTGTGATACTCACAGCGTCCAGGATCGGACAGTAGAAATATCGATTGCTTTTTGTCCGTACAAATGGAACAGATCCTCAAAAAACATTGGGAATGTCCCATGCTCCTCGTGGTGGAAATGTCCCCCTCAAAACCTCACATGGAAATCAACGCGACGCTCATTCACATTCGCCTGGTCAGTGTACTATCCATGCTGTGATACTACGGAATGACGGTATGAGTTATTTTCGATCTCGGCCATAAGGTACGACTCTTGTAACATGTTTTTGCACCGTTTCTGCAAGTGTGGGTCTTTCCGAGGGATTTTGGGCCTTTCCGGAGGGGAATTGGGCCTTCCGGGGGAGTTCGGGCCTTGGGGGGTCCATGTGGGCCGAAGGTGGGACATATTTGGGCCTTTTGGAGGTGGTCTAGGACAGCAAAACTGCTGCCCTAGCCCTACCTGCGCCCCAAACAAGTCCCCTCCCTAGCCCTAGCCCCCACTTGTTTCCCCTCCACCCCATTGCCTGCTCCTCCCTAGCCGCCACCCCCCTTAGCCTCTTGCGCCCTCCCCCATCTCCACTCCACCTCCCCTTGCTGTCCAAGGAGGTCCTTGCTTCCCAAGGAAGCCTCCCTGTGTCGCCATCCCGCAGATCCGTCCATTGGAGCGCTCCACGACGAGGAGAACTGGTGGATTTGGAGCGAGGAGGGAGATCGCGCGATCCGGGAGGAGATCCATTGGGTTTTCGGGCGTCGGGCGAAGGTATAGCCATGGGAATCCTTGGGGTTGGGCTAGGGTATGTTCTAAGGGTGATTATCATGTTTTTAGACCAATTGGTGGTGCTGGATTTGAGTATTTTGGTTTAGATCTAGACGTTGCCACGTTTCTGTTTTGGGATAGCCTGAGCAGTCGACCTAGGGTTCCTGTTTTTACCAATTTAGAGTTGGCATCTGACCATACGTACTCTTAAGAAGTTGTAGATAATTTCATTATATTTCAGTGGACATAAAGAACGTTAAATTCCGCCCAGCCGTTTGAAAGATATGACTGTTTTACCGAGCGTGTTAAAATCTATGACGCGATTGGAACAGATCACGGTAATCTGTAGATTAAACAATTTTAGAGCCCGAATCAGTCTTTCCATATACCTAGATAAAGTTGGGAAATTTTCTAAGCTACGCGAGGATGTACTCATTTAATTGATTCGGAGTCCCAGAACTCAAGTTATGCCTTTTGCAAGGCTGCTGTCCCGGCGGGACAAAACCTCTGTTTTTAGGATTTGCGAGTAGTTGGCAATGTCGGGGTAGATGAGGGTTTGCGTACTATTTTGTGGGCATGATTGTGAGTGTGTGATACCCATGTGCAGGTGGTGCGACCCCGGGAGTTCCCTCTACTTCCCGCCAATCCGTTGCCCGTGGTTGAGGCAAGTGTATTGTAATGGATAGCGGTTTGTAGGTTGCTTGTTGATATTAGATGATGTTGATAATATGATATATGATCACTTGCCATGCTTTAATGATTGCCAATGATATGATGAGCAGGTTTATTACGTTATGATGCCATGTGTTAATATGTGAGTTAAATGTGATGTTGGCATAATTGCATACATAACATGTTCCATGGCCCGGGCGGTGAGAAAGTCATATCTAATCCGGGAAGGTCGGTGAGAAAGATGTGACTAATCCGGAGAGCCATTAAGTAAGTCCTACATCGTGATTCCATCCACGTGGTGTTTGGAAGCGAGGAGTAGGCACCCTCCATCTTCGGGATGGAAGGGGGGAGAGGGTGCACACCGACGGGTGTGTACTCAACCATACCGGTATGAGTTTCCAAGGAGACATGAGCATTGCATTACATTGCATACATAATGATGATGATATTGTTAAGTGTTCATGAATGAGATGATATACATGATGGGAGATGTTATTGCCATGATATTGTTCTTGTTGTCCATTGCAATATGCTTGCTGAGTTTCGAACTCATGCTTGTGTTTTCTTGTTGTTTGAGGTACCATGAGAACGGCATGCGGGGACGGGAAATAGTCACACGCCCACACGTAGCTTCACCATATTGATTCCACAAGTCATTCTATTAGTTTGATAATAAATTGCGTGTGATGATCATTGATTTAAGGCTTAGCTTTGCTTTATGAGAGTTTTATTGTTCGTTTGACAATTGGAGACATTAAGTGCTTGATAATAGTCTTATATTGTCGTTAAGGCGTTAATTATTGGTATTTTTAGCTGTCTCTCATATTGCCTTATTGCTATATTGTTGTTGCTTCCTCAATTCACGTTAAAACAAAGGAGATGCTGCCGAAATCTCGGTTTTTAGCATATGTACCTTTGCTGGAATTTATGGTAAATTGTGGTATTTAATTGTTGTTTAGCTCATGTTTGGTAGCATTCAGGCATATTAAATGCCGGGGTGTTACACATGCAGTAAGTGAGTGCACTTTTCAAAAGCATTCAATTCATGGGAATCGACAAGGGGAGTTCCACGTATGTACTACTTGAAATCTTAAGTGGGCTCTGTGGCATCTGTCATCTTTGTCTTCTGGATAGAAGGACTCTCCAAGGTTGGGACAAGGGACTTTCCTTGCATTGGAGGGGACTTTGTGGCAAGTTTCGAAGCTGTTATACAACAATAGAGAAAATTTCAACAGCATCTCCCTATTGTTCTCCAAATACACATCTCGACAACAGGTTAAGAAGGTGTGTATCCAGAGAACACTAGGAAGATGCTGTTGAAACTTTCTTTAGAGTTGTACAATAGGTCAGAAACTTGCCCGAACCACATATGCTCAAACTGTCCAAAAAATGTGGATAATTCGAGATTGTTAATTTATAAATATGCCATTTTGGCATGTTTATAAACAAGCACTCTGTAACACCCCGGCACCTATTATGACTGAATGTTACAAAAAATAGACTAAACAACATCTAAATACCACAAATAAAAATAAATTATAGCAAAGGTGCAAATGCTAAAACCGAAAATTTCAGCAGCATCTCCTTTGTTTTTCCATGATTCGGAGCAACAACAAAGTATCACAAGTTATATCATAATGGAAAGCATCTAAACAACAATAACAGGTGACATAGCAACAATATAAGTCCAGGATAAAGCATTCAACCACTTCATGAGCTAGACGAATCAAATAATAAGACTGAGCACACAGTTAAGAAATTCTCCAAGTTTCATGGCATTAATTCTATTATCATGACTCCAAATGATAACACTGTCTAATTTGTTTGGAGCTACATGTAGATGTGTAGCTAAACCCTTTCTCCCGCATGCCGGTTTCCTGGTACCTAAGAAAAACAACATAAACACAAGCGTGAGTTCATCACTCAGCAAGTATATTGCAATGGAACAAGAAAACACATTCCAATACCTTCATCACTACATTTCATATTCAACATCATAAACATCTCATATTCACATTGTATGCATCTCATTGACATCATCATATAACATCATCATATAATGCAATGCAATGCAATGTACATGTCTCCTTGAAGCACGTACCGGTATTGCCGAGTACACACCTGTCGGCGTGCACCCTGTTTCCCCTTCCATCCTGTAGATGGAGGGTGCCTACTCCTCGCTTCCATTCACAACTGTGGATGGAATCATGAGGTAGATCTTATTCAATGGCGCTCCGGATTAGTCATAACTTTCTCACCGACTTTACCAGACTAGTTATGACTTTCTCAACGATTGGGCCAGTTTTTATGCCATGTATGCAACATATGTCTTAAACATAAACAACTTGCATATAAACTCAACTAATCATTGCATAGCCTCATAATAAACCATTATCATCATGTCGCAAGCAAGAGTCAATCATGGCATCGTATCATAAAAACATGTGTAAACCATCTCATATTCGAATATTACGGCTCTCTAAGCCGCAACCACTACAATACAGTTGCCTTCACCCTCATGAGACGACGTGGCGAGATGACGACGGCACTCCCAGGGTCACACCACCTGCACAAAGGTTCAATACACTCAACCACATGCACACAAGACCACACAAGAACACTTAGCTAAACCGACTTTGCGATGTACTCCCAATACCTAAAAATAGAGATTCTGTCCATCGGGACAGCAGCCTTCGGAAGGCCATAACTCATGCTTAAAAACTTCAAATCAGACAAACGAGTACATTTTCTCAAAGCTTAGGAAATTTCCTAGCTTTTTCTAAGTATTCGCGAAGTCATATTCGGCATCTAAAATTGCCTAACTTTAAAACGTCACAGTTTCGATCATGCTTAAAAACTCCAAATCAGACATCAACCCGATCTGTCCAAATCACGTCACAGTTTCGAACATGTTCGGTAAAACAACCATAACTTTCAAACGGCTGATTGCAATTAGTGTTCTTGGTGTCCACTAAAAGGTATTGAAATTATCTACAACTTTCTCAACATACGGCCCATCAGAAAACTCATCTAAAATTATGAAAATTGCGACCGAAGGCCGACGACCCAATCTGTTCGAGGACAGAACGTGGGACAACAATTGCAAACTCCCTAATCTCATCTAGGAATAGCACCTAAACACCAAAATTAACCAAGATCTCCCCCATCTAACCCATGCCAAAACTCTACAAACAGATCTATGAACACTTACCTCGCTCGAAGAGACCGACGAACAACGAACTCCTCCTCTCCTCGGTCCAATCCTCCCTCCAATCACCGGAAACGTCGGGATCGCCTGATTCCGATGGACGAAGGGCTTCCAACCCTCATGAGAGCAGCGTGGGAAGGGCGCTAGGGCCTGCTAGAGGAGGGGATGGGAGGCGCAAGGGGATGGGGGTGGTGCGGCCTAGGAGGAAGAGGGGGAAGGGTGCAACCAAGGGAGGCACAAGGAGGGGTGGGAAACCCTAGGAAATGGCTGGATTTTCCCCCATAGGCCAAAAACTCCCCCACCAACGGCCCACTTCATCCCCCCAAAGCCCAAACTAGCTCCCGCTAGACCCAAACTACCCCGGAGTGTAACACCCCGGCATCTAGTATGCCTGAATGTTACCAAACATAGACTAAACAACATCTAAAAACCACAAATAAAGATAAAATATAGCATAGGCGCAAATGCTAAAACCGAAAATTTCGGCAGCATCTCCTTTGTTTTTCCATGGTTCAGAGCAACAACACAATAACACATGATATATCATAATGTAAAACATCCCAAGCAACGATAACGGGTAACATAGCGGCAATTTAAGTCTAGCATAATGAATTTAACCACTCCATGAACTAATACGAAGTAAAGGATGTAATCAAGCACATGAACAAATCATAATCCTAGTTTCATCCCACTAGATTCATGGTCACAACTCTGAAAGGTAAATATTGTCTAATTGTGTGGAAATTATGTGATGAAATGCCGCTAAGCCCGTTTCCCGCATGTCGGTGTCAAGGTACCTAGAAACAACATAAACACAAGCGTGAGTTCATCACTCAGCAAGTATATTGCAATGGATCTGTTTGCACCAAAATTCGGCATATATTAAAATCAGTTCGAATCGGATGAAAGAGTTCGTATGAAGAGAAATCAGTATAAGAATCGGAAGGAAAATCCGTTTCTAAGGAAACCGGATCAGAGGCCGATACGGATTAATGCCGTGTCCATGTACAACTCGGATCGGCCGGACGTATTATAAAAGTTGGTGGACATCGACAGAATAAGAGGAATCAATCCAACACAACACATCTACTTTTTACAAGTTCTTTTTACATCGTTTTAGATTCATAGATCTCTCTGCAAGTCGACGGAATCAACATAGCTGCGCATCGCCGATTGTTGGTTTTAGCCGATTTCACCAGGTTCAATCTGCTTTGTTTTGCTGCGCATCGCCTTCTCAAAGCCGATGTCACCTTGTATCCGGATTAACCGTAATTGGTTGATCTAGTTATCCCCTAATCGGTTTTCAGCCGACTAGCGAGAAGCCGATAAACAGTGTTCTATCGGCTTTGATTAAATTACAAATTCTACCTTGTCAATTTCAGGTCAAATTGACTAGCACGCTCTGCAAACCCGGTGTTTGTCTTGTGTGTTCGAGGCTGAAGATCCTACCTCATGTTTTTAGCGCGAACATATTTTGGCACGCCTAGTGGGATAAGATCAAGATGACATCAACCGATAAGCCTGCGGTTACCGCCGATATCAATATAGATGCTATAATCACGCCTCAAATGGCCGATTTAACCACTGAGCAGCGGAAAGAAATCGAAGACCGAAAGGCGGCTTTGGAAGAGATGATGCTACGGTGTTTCCAGAAAACACGCCGTGGTGTTACTCAAAAGACTGCGCTCCCAAGTATCAATCCTATCGGCGATTCATCATCTGAACCGGTAAGCCGATACACCCCTGCTCAAGCCGATTTGTCTAACATGATTGAGCAATCTGTGCATCACGCACTAATTAACCAATCATCGGCTTTAGTATCTACCCTGAAACCAATGATAGAAAATAGTGTGAAAACAATTGCCCAGGAATTGGCTGTATCTGGAAGCCTATTAGATCCACTACAAACTATCCCCACATACCCAGTATATTCCATAACACCGAACTCCAGCACAGTAAATGTGTCGGCTCAAACACCCGTCATGATGCTGACTCAACCTACTATTTTGAAACCTAGTACACAGAAAGGAGGTTTTGCGCACTACCATGGGCACACAGATGGGGCTAAAATAAGCGCACCAAACCCGTCAAACGGACTCTCCAGTAGCCTCGGTTTATCGGCTTCTCAGCCGATTGAAACAGATCAGGCTTCTCAATCACGGGGAGCCACAACTATGAAACAAGTGCCATATAGGGTAGTACCGTACGTCGAACCTCTCACACCTGTATCCGATACGTTGGTCTTTAGGAATCACGATTATGATCAAATACCAAGACCCCCTGTGGCACGATTTGGACAAAGACCCGAGTTTGCACTCGGGGGGTAGGGCGTGAACAATGAAAATTGGCAATGTCCGGTTGCGCTACAAGCCGACAATGTCAATTGGGCAGAACAAATTGCTAACGTTTTGAGAGAACAGTTCGGCTTACAACCCAGAGGAAGGGTAATTGGCTATAGGAAGCCGTATCCCGATTACATAGATCGCATGCCATACCTACACAACTTTAGAATACCAGACTTCGCTAAATTTTCGGGCGACGATTCTGTTACCACCATTGAACATATCGGACGGTTTATGGCTCAGTGTGGGGAAGCTGCGCAGTCCGATGGATTAAAAATTAGGCTATTTCCTTTATCATTGTCTGGTGCTGCATTCACTTGGTTTACCAATTTACCCCCAAATTCAGTTCACGTGTGGAACGATTTAGAGAGCCGATTTCATGAGTACTTCTTTTCGGGGACTATGGAGCTTAGGATTTCTTATCTTAGTTCAGTCCGACAGATGTACGGCGAATCGGTTTCTGACTATATCAGAAGATTTAGAGGCGTACGAAATAGATGTTTCAGTGTAACATTACCCGATGATTAGTTGGCTGATCTAGCATTCCAAGGGTTAATCCCACCATTAAAAGAAAAACTATCTGGCCAAAAGTTCCCCGATTTAGGCCACTTACTCCATCGTGTATCGGCACATGAAAGCCGATATGCAGAGAGTAAAGGGTTTAAAGAGAGATTTAAATTAAACGGTAATGAGAAGGCCAAAGTGAACATGGTAGAGTATAATTCAAGCGACACTTCCGAAGACGAAGAAGTGGGAATAAATATAGCCGAGTGGACTAAGGGTTCTAAAAGGCCACTCGTGTGCTATCTTGTAACACCCTACAAATCTAAACTGTCGTACAAGAAAAATTCGACAGCATCTCTCCTAAAATTAGGACAAAACGGAAGCGACAACAAGATTCATAATAACCATTATAAACAGAAATAACATAAAAGCATCAATACTAGAGATAACAAGTCTAAATCAACCAGAAAACAAACATAAACATAAAACAGCTCCAAAGAGGACATCAACAGGTCTATGATTAATAAAATTTCAGCAAGCTAATGAATTATTAAATGCACTAGTCCACGTGATTCGTGATGACCCCGGAGGGTTGATTGTGCTACTAAGCCCACCCTTCAAGCTTACGACTCGCGAGAACTACCTGAAAACAACAAAATAACAAGGGGTGAGATTGGGTAATCTCAAAGAAGCGGAACAACTTCTAACGAATAACACAGCCACAAGAAAACTAGCATACCAAATTCCTCATGTCCAATACCACATTATAGAGTCCACACAACCTCAGTAAAATGCATATGATTGTGCACATGCTTATGCCATGATCCTCCTCACTGCGTTCTTTCTCGTGAACACACGGTGTTGTACTGCACGGTCGCAAGACGCCAAGGCGTCGACAAACTTCCAATGCATGATTATGCAGTTAATGCTTCATGCATAAATACATTCATAACATCCCACTCTGAATTCACATGCTTGCATACCATCAAATAACATGGATAGAATGCGAACATCATTGAGATAGAATATCTCCACAATTCATCTTGCAAACAACATCTTTCTTCATTCTTACTCATGATTCAAAAGCCAAACAACCACATCACAATGCAGGATAGGATATTGTAATCTCATAAACAATTAGTTAAACCATGTAGGTGTGCTGCAATTAAGGTTTATATTGAAGACGAAACAAATAGCGAGTTATAGTTTAGCAAGACCGCTACTTCCACTTGCCTTTACCAACGTGGATGACGAACCTAGTTGCGTCCAGAAGGGGCACCACCTGTACAAGTATTATTTCAGTACATAGCGACATCACAAATGATCACACAACTCGAACACACGCTTCCTAATCCCCGTTCCCTTCTTAAGCGCCAAAAACCCCAATCTGTCCGGGTCAAACAGCAGCACCCTCTCTTCACAATTTCGTATCTTTTTTTATACAAATCATAAAAATACAAAAAATTACAGTAGCTATATATTGACGAGATCTACAACTTTCATGAAGATCACAAATTTCAATTCCACAGTTAAAAATTCCTAAACAAACGTCCAACACAGTGGACAAAATCTGTTTCCAGATTCTGTCCGTCATCTTGCAACAGAGAACTCTCAGACCCATGCCCCAAAAATTCTGAAAAAATTACAGAAGCTATATCTCGACGTTATCCACAACTTTCTAGTTATAGGTTTTTGCAGGAAAAATCGTCTATGCCATGTAAAATGCGAAACAATCCACACTGCACAATCTCCCCTTCCAAAAACAGCACCACGTGAACATCTAACCTTCTCCCCCATCAAGATCCATCTAAATCACTCACCACCAGATCTAATACACTCCTAATCCATAGGTAGAACAGGGGTAAAAGATTGGGAATTTTACCTTGAGTTCTCCCTTGAGAACCCACGAAAAACGCGCGACGATTCCCGAAACGGAAATCTGCTCGTCCTCCACGCCTCCACGGATCCTCTTCTCGCTTGCTCCTTCGCGTTTCGCGGTGGATCTTGAGCCACCACGCAAGGGGAGGAAGAGGAGGGGTGGTGTGGCTGCTAGGGGAGGAAGGGGGGCGCCCTAGGGCTTTTGGGGGGGTGACACCCCTTTTATATGGTGGGCCGGCCCACTAGGGGAAAAGAGAGAGAGGTGGGGAGGGGATTCGCAGCCCAGGCCCAGGTTTTCCTCGGCCCACTGTTTCTAGCCCGACAACTCCAAATTTAATATTAATACGCCGGATAAACTTCAATTATTTCATCCCCCGACAAATCCTTCATTCCTCTCCCGAAACAAAACCAGGAAAAGGAACCCTAGAATCGCTCTGACGCTCTAAGGCATCACATCTGCTCAAGCCGACGAAAAATAAGGTAGAAGTCAAATACTCATATGATGTGTCAAAATGTGACAAGATATTTGATCTATTGTTGGAAGAAAAACTCATAAGGTTACCAGAGGGACACGTCATCCCATCGGCCGAAGAAATTAAAAAGCGAAGGTATTGTAAATGGCACCATTCGTTTTCACATAACACTAACGATTGCAATATTTTTCGACAGCAGATTCAATCGGCCATCACTGATGGCACATTAAAGTTTGCAGAAGAATCGGCTATGCAGATAGATATGAATCCTTTCCAAGTCAACATGGTGCAATGCTCATGAAAAGGAAAAGGACCTGCAGAAGATATCAAGCCGACTAAAGGAATTGAAGCACGATCAAAAGGAGACGAAACAGTGCAGATCACTATCGGCTCCATACAAATAGAAGCCGATAAGAACGGACAGAACTCGAGAACAGTGAAACCAAAGGGAGACCTGGAGATTGGAAAATGGTATCAGGCTGAAAGAGCTTCAAGAAAAGTAAATTTCAAACCAAAGCCGACCTTCTCGCAACTTCTGGGAAAGTATGAAATGATAAGTCAAAAATACAGTACTCGACGATCCCAAAGTCTTCATTGGTCTGATCGAAAAACAGGTGAATGTTGGCAATCCGATGCGACACATCGACCAGCTACCGAAGAAGAAATACACCGGCAATGTCCCTTTTGGCAGTTCTGCTGGGAAAAAGGGATGATCTTACCAACAGTCATGTCCTATCCTATGCAACACTCGTCCGCATATCGGCCAAACCAATCGGTAAAAGACAGGTTATCTAGATCAATACATGATCAACTAGAAATAAGAAACAGGAGGCCGATCCATGAAAGATTGTCAACGTCAGAGCAAGGCGAGTCCTCCCGAACTCAAGAATTATCGGTTTCTCATAACATAAGTAGAATGGAGTCTGACAGCGAAATGAGCAATTTAGCTGGGAAAATCAGGAAGCCGATAGAACCTAAACCTAGGTGGTGCCCCTCAGGTCTTAGTAAATCACATCGCAGGCGGCTTCAACGACTAAAGACGCAAGAAGAAAGGGAAGCCGAGAAAGAGAGAGAGAGGGATCAGATGTTCAATAAATTAAGGCCTATACCAGTTTCGAAAAAGGAATGGAGAAAGAAGGAACAGACCGATAGTGACTCAGATCAATCGGTCGAATTCGGGTCTCCGATGATCCGAGATGATACACCACCAATGGATATAAACATGGTATTCACTTTACCTGCTGAGTTCAAGACCGAGGAATCGGCTGAAGAAGCATTCGCCCAATTGTGCCTTGGCGCACCAGATGCCGTGTTTGAAAAGCCACAAGACATGCATCGGCATCTAAAACCATTATACCTGAAAGGGTATATTAATGGCTGGCCAATATCTCGAATGTTGGTCGATGGTGGGGCAATAGTTAATCTAATGCCGCTAAGTACCTTCAAGAAGTTGGGTAAAGCCGACGAAAATTTGATCAAAACCAATATGGTGCTAAATGACTTCATGGGAGATCCTACTGAAGCTAAAGGCGTGATGATGTCAGAACTAACAGTCAGCAGTAAAACTTTGCCGACTGCGTTTTTCGTGATAGAAGCCAAAGGTAATTATAGTGTGCTCCTTAGACGGGACTGGATCCACGCCAATTGTTGCATACCATCGACTATGCATCAGAAGTTGGTACAATGGAACGATGATACAGTTGAAGTTGTACCAGCCGATACATCGGCTCATATCGCCATGGCCAGCCCTGACACCAATTGGCCACATGAAGAAGCTGAATGTATCTCAGGAAAAATCTTGGACGATTGCGATTTCATTTGCATCGAGAAGTCAGTATTCAAGCCGATCAACGTTAAACCTAACACGTTTGATCAGACAAACGAAGTGGTGAGAAGATGGAGTCCAAGACAATAGCAAAACTACAAGAAAGAGTAAGAAGCTATCGGCAAGAAGAATATGAAGAAGCTGTCAAGGATTTTGAAGAAGAAAGGAAAGGGTTAGGGTTTACCTCTGCCGATTTGCTTGAAGAAATCAATATTGGAGGAGCCGACAGTAAAAGACCAACATTTGTGTGTGCTAAATTAGAACCCAAGTATAAAGAAAAGTTGGTCGAAATACTCAAAAAATATAGAGATTGCATTGCATGGGAGTATTATGAGATGCCAGGTTTAAGCTGACAATTAGTTGAACATAGGCTACCCATAAAACCTGGGTATCGGCCATTCAAACAATATCCTAGACGATTTAATCCTACGTTGTACGACGCTATAAAAGAAGAGGTAGGACGATTACTAGAGGCAAAGTTTATCCGGCCCTGCCGATATGCTGAATGGGTCTTGAATATCGTTCCTGTAAAAAAGAAGAACGGCAAACTTAGGGTGTGCATTGATTTTAGGGATTTAAATAAAGCCACACCAAAAGATGAGTACCCGATGCCTATAGCCGATATGCTTATCGATGCTGCGTCTGGGAATAAAATCATAAGTTTTTTGGACGGAAATGCTGGATACAATCAGATATTCATGGCGGAGGCCGATATCCCTAAAACAGCCTTTAGGTGCCCAGGGGCCTTAGGGCTATATGAATGGACGGTTATGACCTTTGGTTTAAAAAATGCCGGCGCCACTTATCAACGTGCTATGAACCATATTTTCCATAATTTAATCGGCAATACTGTGGAAATATACATTGACGATGTAGTAGTAAAATCCAAAGAAGACTGGCAACATTTAGCCGATTTGGAAAAGATGTTTGAGAGCACAAAGGCACATGGATAAAAATGAACCCCCTAAAATGCGCTTTCGGAGTATCGGCTGGACAATTCATTGGGTTTACAGTGCATGAAGGAGGGATTGAAGTGAACCAAGCTAAAGTAAAAGCTATAGCCGATACTAGACCGCCGACAAAAAAAAGGGAGTTGCAAGTACTGATAGGGAAAATTAATTACTTGCGACGCTTCATTTCAAATTTGTCAGGACGAACTCGCGCCTTCACACCACTACTGAAAATAAAAGACGACCAAGAGTTCAAATGGGGAACCAATCAGCAAAAGGCCTTCAACGACATAAAAGGTTATCTGACAAGTCCACCAGTATTGGCCGCACCAAGGCATGGTATACCCTTTAAACTACATATATCGGCTGAAGGAGATATAGTGGGGGCAGTCCTAACACAGGAGGCCGATAAGAAGGAACGGACCATATTTTATCTAAGCCGACGTCTCTTAGATGCAGAAACCAGGTATCCCCCTAGTAGAGAAATTATGCTTATCTTTGTATTTTGCTTGCACTAAATTAAGGCATTACATGTTGGCGTCAAGATGCATTACAGTCTGCAAAACTGATATAGTCAAGTACATACTATCTGCACCAATTTTGCGAGGTTGGCTTGGTAAATGGGCGTACGCCTTAACTGAGTTCGATTTAACCTATGAATCGGCTAAATCTGTAAAAGGACAAGCTGTGGCCGATTTTATTGTAGGAAGTGAAACGTTAACAGGAACGGCCGATGTGACTCTTTGGCAGTTGTATTTAGATGGATCCGTTTGCCAAGAGGGCGAAGGCATCGGCGTAGTATTAATTTCACCTAGAAAACAGGAATATGAGTTCATGTATCAGCTAAATAGCCGATGTTCAAATAATCAAGCAGAGTATGAAGCGTTACTAAAAGGGCTACAATTGCTAGACAGCATTGGGGTAAAAGACGTCGAAGCTTTTGGAGACTCGATGTTAATTGTACAACAAGTCAAGGGGGAATACCGATGCAACAATGGTGCGCTAATCCAGTACTTACATCAATGCCTCCAGATTATTGAGACGTTTACTACATTCTCTATAGAACATATTCCCTGGGAAGCTAATGATAAAGCGAACCGATTGGCACAATGTGCATCAGGGTACAGGATTGAAAGCCGACAGGAACCAATCGAGCTAAACGTTTGGTCGATCTTGTGTGTCCATCCTGTCGACTGGAGAACAGAAATAATGGATTATTTATCAGACCCATCTAAGCCGACTGAGCAGAAGGTCAGGCGCAAAGCACTCAAATATGTTCTACTGGAGGATGTATTATAGTTTTGAACCATGGAAGGCTTATTGCTAAGATGCCTGGGAACTGAAGATGCCAAAATAGCAATGGAGGAAGTCCATGAAGGAATTTGTGGATCACATCAATCGGCCCATAAAATGAAATGGATACTGAGACGAACAGGATATTTTTGGCCAACAATGTTAGAAGACTGCTTCAAATATTATAAAGGATGCCAAACATGCCAAAAGTTTGGTAACATACAGTCAGCACCAGTATCGACTTTGCATCTGATCATCAAGCCATGGCCGTTTAGGGGATGGGGCAAAGACATAATCGGCCAGATATTTCCGTCGTCCAGCAAAGGATATAAATTTATCCTTGCAGCCGCAGACTATTTTTCAAAATGGGTTGAGGCTGTACCACTCAAGAAAGTTACCAGCAAAGAGCTGATCGACTTTGTAAATGAACACATCGTCCATCGGTTTGGAATTCCACAGACGATTACTACTGATCAAGGGACTGTGTTCATGTCTAACGAATTCAAATGTTTCGCGGGAAGTCTTGGGATAAAATTACTCAACTCTTCTCCTTATTACGCTCAGGCCAATGGACAGGCCGAGTCGTCGAACAAGACATTGATAAAGCTAATAAAAAGGAAAATTGAGGAAGAACCAAGGAAATGTCATTCAACGCTATCAGAAGCTTTATGGGCTTATCGGCTATCTTATCACAGATCAACTAAATTATCACCTTTTCAGTTGGTATATGGACAAGAAGCCATTTTGCCCGTGGAAATCAACATCGGCTCAGTAAGGCTATTTGAGCAAGATAATTTGCCAGCTGATGGATACAAACAGGCAATGCTAGACAATCTAGATGACTTAGCCGAGCTAAGGCTGATTACATTAGATCAGCTCAAAAAGAATAAGGAAAGGATTGCCAGGTCATATAATAAAAAGGTGGTTTTAAAATATTTTAATCAAGCCGATTTGGTATGGAAAACCGTGTTGCTGATCGGTTCTAAGGACAGTCGATTCGGCAAGTGGTCTCCAACGTGGGAAGGACCCTACCGAATAAATCAGCTAGTTGATGGGAACTCGTACATAATCGAGACACTAGATGGGTTGGTACTACCTAAAGCAATCAACGGAAAGTATTTGAAAGCATACTATCCTAGCGTATGGATCGGATCCTAAGCGCAAGTAAAAATCCACGAGAGGTCACTCAAGCACATGCACACAAGATCGGTTAAACAGCCGATCAAATCAAAAATCATCAGATTATAGCTTAGTTAAACAGCCGATCAAATTATCCAAAAACGATCACCAGGTTAAAATATCGTTTACAAACGATCGGCTACACAGCCAGTACTATAGATTGGTTCATCAAAAGGAGTCTGTGCCCTATTCCCAGTCAATGAAGTCCAGAGCCGGGCAAATGAGCCCCCAAAGCCGATAGTGCTGCCGCCGCCCTGCCGATAGTGGCTTGAACGCTATCAATCAGTTGTTGATCGGCTAATGCGTCGCCAGGGACAGGGATCACCTTCGCCAATTGAGTTTTGACCAGGGCAAACACTTCACCTATCTGCCTCCTCTGAGTCGCCAGCAAGGACGTTGAGTCAGTTATTTTTATCTGGATTTCTGCAAGCTCTTTGGTGACCAAGGCCAGCTGCTCCTCAAGCCGACTTTTGGTCGTTTCCAATTCTTGGGCTTTGTTCTTAGCCAGCTTGAGAGCGGCAGCACCCTGATCAAAAGCACTTTTTTGGAGTTTGGTGTCAGCTATGAGTTTGTCCAAGATCTGTTGATCAGCTTGCTGAACCTTCCTCTGTTCAACTCTTAATTTGGCTGATTCCACGTCTAAACGACGAGCGTCCAAGTGGCAGACTTCCAATAATGCATTCATGGCAGCGGGAGGAAGATCGGCTTGTATGGCTGCCATGGCATCTCTCAAAGGTTGGGTGTTGGACAAGAGAGCTACCTCCGGCTGCATCACTTCGTCCAAAAGACGATTTAGACGTTCTTGCATGCCTGGCTGAGCAGTCACAACGGCCAATGCAGGCGCGGAGGCGGCTATTATACGTTGAATATCGGCCGGGTAGTCGTCAGTGGCTAACACCTCTGGGTCATCGAGCTTGTCCAGAGTAATGCCCAGGAGATCGGCTAGATCTGTTTTCAATATTGGGATCTCAGGGATATCGGCCGTTGGGGGCAGTACTGCTGGAAGTGGAGGAATAGCCGATGAAGCACCTTGAAGATCGGCTGCAACCGCCGCTACTTGTACTGACGGGGATTACTGGAAAAGACAACTTATAGCGCTTAGTAATGCGACTTAATGTTTTACTCAAATTAACAGGCTTACATCAGTAGCCGAGTGCTCCGGGGAACAATCGGTTTGACACCTCACAGGTCTGGGCGAACGCCTGGCAGATTTCTTCTTCCTCTCTGCGATGGATGCGGATTAGTACAGACGGAAACGAGGAGGATGAAAGCCAATGTAAAGAAAACAACTTACTTTGAGGACGTTGACGAGCCAAGTCCGACAGAGACGGACCTTGGATGCCCAAGTTGCCCGAAGTATACCCCGTGGTGCCGACCGATTGACCCGGTCGTCTTTGTCGGCTGCTACCGGTGGAGGCATGAGGACCAGCCGTTTGATCACCAGTAGCTGTAGTCCCACCCTGGGAAGATTGGAAATAAGGCATTTGTAAGTAAAAGCCGATTGTCAGTATAAACTAAGGAAAATTTAGACGCCGGTACCTCTACGGCTACTGAGGAGTCGGTATAACCGGAACTCTCGCTGGGACCAGAAGCCACCGTTGGATCACGGAAATCAGGCAAAAAGGTAAGAATTATAGCCGACGGAGTTCTGTCCATCAATAAGGCCTCCGATATCCTAGACCACCATTGAGAGAATACGGCCGATCGACGGGAATTAAGATTAAAATGTGGCATTGAAAGGAGTTGTAATCCGTCGGCTACTTCAGGTACAATCTCCGCAGCAACACTATTGGTCACTCGAGAGCGGGGTTCGATACAGGACAACAAAGGAAAAGAGGGAATGGTTTGCCCAAAACCCAATTGGCGGGCATAAACCGATGGGTGATAAAATTCGTAAGAAGGCTAAAATGTCCTGTTGCGTGTATTCAAACCGACGTGAATAATGCAAGGGGAAAGGATGATTTTATACAAGTCTAAAGAGAACTGGGTCATCAAGGAACTATCGGCATCTAAGTGAAGGAATGATGGACATGGATAATCAGCTATGTCAGCGTAACGGAAAAAGTCCTGTTGGCCAAAAGAGTCTCTATCCAGGGTGAGGAAGAAGCTGAGGTATTTGTGCAAGCCAACTGGATCCATTTTTAAATCACCAGCAGAGGACATGATAAATCTCTCCCCATAAGATTGGCTAGCTCTATACTGGGGGACTACATGTTCTAAGTAATCTTCTCTAGGGAAGGTTGAACTCCCCGAAGGTTCAGATAGAATGGATCGGCTGAACATACAATGAAGCCATGTCTGGATAAACCACAAGGGGCACCCTATGTTACCAACAACATGCTTGGCAAAACCATAAAAGAGTCGGCTGCGGATTACGTACATCATTTGATATACCGCCCCCAAAAACATCTTGCTAAGAGCAAGCCGATGCCCCTCTACAAAGCGTTCCGCTATCAATTGAAAGGATTGGGTAGGGCCAAGGGAAGCACCGCAGAATAAGTATCGGTCTAACCAGAGGTTGAGAAAAGCGGCATGCTCCTCGGCCGATACCGGACCATTAACTCTATTGTTATCCTGAATATATCTGTGCCAGCCCTCACCTTTCTTTCGGATCAACTTAAATATAGGTTTTCCGCTAAAAGCCGATAATTGATCTCCATCTGGCCGAAGACAACACAATTGGGCCACATCAAGCAAAGTAGGGCCAACTGGGCCAGATGGGAATAAAAAAGCGTTGAAAGAATCCGACCAAAAATAACAGGCCGCAGCTACTAAAGGTTCGTTGGCTTCAGGGTCGGCTAGACTCAAAGGAAGGGATTCGGCTATACCCATTCTTTCCCATTCTATCCTCTTTTGAGCCGACACCCTAATAAACCAAGACCTCCACCACCTCAGGCTCGTGGGCCAAGCCCTGAAACTTTTTCCCCACTCAGAAATATTATACCCAGCAGCCGACAGCGGAAGCCTAGGGATCTCATCGTTAATAACTATATCGGCTTGCATGGTACCTATCAGCCCTAGGTAGTATTGATCTAAGCTTTGAGGGATCGGGATGAATACCTGCGAAGGGTCCATTTTAGCCGATTTCAGAAAGGGAAAAAGAAGGACGGGGGAAGCCGATGATTCATGATTCGAGAGCTTGAAAATGTGCGAATGACCGTGGGGGGACCCTCATATTTATACTGCGGTGAAAAGAGAGGCGAAAGGGCGGGAGCAGTTGTGCATTTAAAACGCACCGAGATTATTACGGCGCAGTTAATGGAGCAGTTCCCAAGAAATGTGCCTCTGTGAGTCGATATGGGGAGAAAAGCCAATAGGTTTTTTTTGGAAAATAACAAATTATCTTCCAAAAACAGGGGGCATATGTTTGCACCAAAATTCGGCATATATTAAAATCAGTTCGAATCAGATGAAAGAGTTCGTATGAAGAGAAATCGGTATAAGAATCGGAAGGAAAATTCGTTTCTAAGGAAACCGGATCAGAGGCCGATACGGATTAATGCCGTGTCCATGTCCAACTCAGATCGGCCAGACGTATTATAAAAGGTGGTGGACATCGAGAGAATAAGAGGAATCAATCCAACACAACACATCTACTTTTTACAAGTTCTTTTTACATCGTTTTAGATTCATAGATCTCTTTGCAAGTCGACGGAATCAACATAGCTGCGCATCGCCGATTGTTGGTTTTAGCCGATTTCACCAGGTTCAATCTGCTTTATTTTGTTGCGCATTGCCTTCTCAAAGCTGATTTCACCTTGTATCCGGATTAACCGTAATTGGTTGATCTAGTTATCCCCTAATCGGTTTTCAGCCGACTAGCAAGAAGCCGATAAACAATGTTCTATCGGCTTTGATTAAATTACAAATTCTACCTTGTCAATTTCAGGTCAAATTGACTGGCACGCTCTGCAAACCCGGTGTTTGTCTTGTGTGTTCGAGGCTGAAGATCCTACCTCACGTTTTTAGCACGAACAGGATCATAAAGAACAAATCAATGCCAACATCGATACAAACCATACTTAACATTATGATCAAGTCATAATTTCATATACAACGTCATAACCATGTCAAAATCTCATTGTACACAATTCATTGTCATCATCATGTATGCAATGCAATGCAATGCACATGTCTCCTCGAAACATATACCGGTATTGCTGAGTGCACACCCGTCGGCGTGCACCCTCTTTCCCCTTCTATCCTGTAGATGGAGGGTGCCTACTCCTCGCTTCCATTCACCACGGCGATGGAATCATGAGGTAGGTCTTACTCAATGCTCTCCAGATTAGTCATAACTTTCTCACCGACCTTTTCGGACTAGTTATGACGTTCTCACCGACCTTGCCAGCTTTCATGCCATGTATGCAATTATGCCATAAACATAAACAACTCGCACATATACTCAACGATTTATTGCATAGCATCATAATAAACCATTTTCATCATATCATGGCAAACACTAATCATGGCAAGATAGC
The DNA here is from genome assembly GCA_036346355.1 of Rhipidocladum racemiflorum. Classification (NCBI taxonomy): domain Eukaryota; kingdom Viridiplantae; phylum Streptophyta; class Magnoliopsida; order Poales; family Poaceae; genus Rhipidocladum; species Rhipidocladum racemiflorum. The sequence goes on from CM070590.1 coordinate 40,579,254, forward strand.
ACATCATGTAAACAATTTGCACCTAGTCACAACTAGCAACATATAACACGCTACCCATTCCAATACACTTGCCTTAACCTCCGGCGACGGATTGGTGAGAGGATGAGGGCACTCCAGGGGTCACACCACCTGCACATAGAGACCACACACTCAAAACGTGCCCACAAAATAGTACACAATCGCCCATCTACCCCGACTACGCAAACTACTCCTAAAACCGAAAAATAGAGAATCTATCCCGACAGGACAGCAAACTTCAAACTATCATAACTTGATCTCTAATTCTCCAAATCGAGTAAACGAGTACATCATCACGAAGCTTATGTAATTTCCTAACTTTTTCTAAGTATTGGGAAAAGCTGGTTCGGCATCTAAAATTGCCTAATCTACAGATAAACCCGATATGTCCCATTCACGTCACGGTTTTGAACACGTTCGGTAAAACAGCCATAACTTTCAAACGGCTGAACGGAATTAAGCATTCTTGGTGTACAATTAAAGGTATTGAAGTTATCTACAACTTTCTCAAAAGGCGTCCGACCAAATTCTAAATCTAAAATTGCGAAAACTCAAACCCTAGGTCATGTGCCCAATCTGCCTGAAACAGAGAACTATGGAATCTGTAGTTTTCATCCAATCTACCCAATCACAGCACTACCTCTTGGTCTAAAAGCATCAAAACACCCTCTATCATAGCACCTAGACCAACCCCAAGGATTGCCCATGGCCATACCTTCACCGGACGAACGACGAACGCCGAATCCTCTCCTCCCGGTTTCCCGATCGTCTTCCTCGCGCCGGAACCGCCGGATCTCCTCGTCGCGGGGCTTCCCGAGGGAGGGAACAGCGGGATGGCAAGGTGAGGAGCTCTCCTAGGCCAGCAAGGGGGAGGCGGCTAGAGGGGGAGGCGTGTGGGGGAGGTGGGGGAGAGAGAGGGCGGCTAGGGATCGCAAGTGGGGGCGCAGCATGGGCAGGGGGAGGGCGCCCCAAGCCAGGGAAACCTGGTCTCTCCCTCCCTCATGGGCAAAAATACCTTCCCACCAAAGCCCACGACTCATCCTCTTGGGCCCAAACTCCCCCGGAGAGGCCCAAACTCCCAAAATCGGCCCAGAAACGCGATTAAACTTCATAGCGTAAAGTTTTAACATCCGATTTCACATTTTATAATGTTTCGACCTTCCATAGTGTCACATTCTCCCCCCCCTTCAACAGGATTCGCCCTAGAATCCAAGACATGCCAAAAAAAACAACAACAAAGTCCCCAAGGGACAAAAGACTTCTTGCAACTCAAAACATTCACACAAAGACTCAAACCGAAACAAACGACAACAAGTTCTCAAAACCAATACTTAGCGAGAAAGTGTTGATTTAGCTCAACTAAGTGCAACCTCTCACGGTTCCACCTTCATTTCAATTCCCAATAATATTAGCAGAAGTCAACCGAAGTCCTCGATTTCACCCACTAAAGGGCTTAATCAAATTATCACGCCTAACTCCTCATATCAAACAGTTCATATTCCCTCACATCCAACCTGATGAACTCAAAAAAACCTCCCTTTTTAACTTCATTTACATAACTTAATTTCATTTCTCCACCTATCTACCACATCTCATTAAACTTAAGATGACACAAAGAAAGCGAATCACATCTCCTTTAGCAACCTCTCTACCACGTCTTATTAATAACTGGGGTTCTAAACGAGAACATCCAAAGAATCAATTACACAAAATCCCATCTCTTCTAATTATTTGACCTTTTTCACAAGGAATCACAATTAAACAATGTCATTTACATACATAGTCTACATCGACAATAACTTCCTTTCCAAACACAAATCATGCTACATTTTTTTTATTCTATCATCTTCCGGGCATATCTCATACCCAAGTACACTAGCTAAGACAATGTTCATGACAGAACATTGTATATCACAATTTCTATAACCTTCATAACCACCAAACGGTACTCTCCACAAAATTTAAACCACGACATCTATAACCTCCATCATAACCACCTTTTAAACCACAACCAAAGTTCTACGCCTAGCCCAAGCTAGGGCTGAAAGTTATTACCAAACCACCATTGGTTCTTTTCCTAAGAGGGTCTCGCCCTCACATATTCACACTAAAAAACAACCAAGCCCATGAGTATATTCCTCCAATATAATCAACAGTTCCATAAGCATTTCTATTCATATCTCAACGAGAATGCCAACAAAAAGCAACTCCCTTTAGCCGGATGAACCACATTCATCAACTCGAACCCCAAAACGCCACAAATCACTTTGAAACAAATATTTGACAACATCCAAAGACCACTTTTTTTCTTTTCCTAAATCAAACCGCAAAAGAAAAACTCAAATCTCAAAACAATGCGATACATTTCGCATCGGGGAGCACTCAAACAAAAGAGAGACTCCACACAATTCTTTGACAGAAGTTCTCAACAACCAAAGCATCTCAACTCGCTTTCACCAAAGCCAAACCTCTCATTTTCACCAAAATCAACATTTTGGAAGGGAACCGTTTCTCAAATCACACACAAGAATCCACAACCATCACAGTATCTCTCAAAGAGAAAGGGAAACTCAAATCTGTAACATAACCAAAATTACAGCATTTATCCAATCTTTATTTTCATGCTAGAAAGCACAGGAAATCTCGATTCATGACATGGATGCAATATGACACTACCGAATGTCGTAACCTTATAAAATGTGAATGTTGAGGTAAAAAACATTATGAAATATGGAATTTGAGGTTGAAACCATACGGTATGAGGTTTATTTGCGTTTCCGGGCCGTTTCTGGGAGTTTGGGCCTTTCCGGGGGAGTTTGGGCCTAGGGGAAAGGGTCGTGGGCCTTGGTGGGGAGGAGTTTGAGTCAATTTAGGAGTAGGAAACCAGGTTGGGGGCCTTCTCCAGCCCATATGTGCGACCCACCCCTGCCTCTTGCGCCCCCCCACTTGGAGAAACCCTAGCCGCCACCCCTTGCTCTCCTCCCTTGCGCCCCTCCCTCCCTCACTCCTCCTCCCCACCTTGTGCGCCTCCCATCCCCTCTCCTCCACCCCTTGCTGCCCTAGGGGAGCTTCTCCACCTCACCACCCTGAAGATCCGTCCATTGGAGCGCTCCGCGACGAGGAGATCCGGTGGATTTGGAGCGAGGAAGGAGATCGCGCGAACCGGGAGGAGATCCGTTGGGTTTTCGTTCGTCGAGCGAAGGTATGGCCACGGGGATCCATGGGGTTGGGCTAGGATCTGTTCTAAGGGTTAATATCATGTTTTTAGATCAATTGGTTGTGCTATAATTGGGTAGATTAGATGAAATCTAGAGTTTGCCATGTTCTCTGTTTCGGGCAGCATGAGCAGTCGACCTAGGGTTTGGGTTTTTGCCAATTTAGAGTCAGAATTTGGTCATCCGCCTGTGGAAGAAGTTGTAGATAACTTCAATACCTTTCAGTGGGTATAAAGAACATCCAATTCCGCTGAGCCGTTTGAAAGTTATGCTCGTTTTATAGAACGTATTAAAAACTGTGACGTGATTAGAACAGATCATGATATTCTGTAGATTAAACCACTTTAGATTCCAAATCAGTCTTTCCATATACTTAGAAAAAGTTAGGAAATTCCTAAGCTATGCGAGGATGTACTCGTTTAATTGATTAGGAGTTTTAGAACCCAAGTTATGCCTTTTGGAAGTCTGCTGTCCCGACGGGACAGAACCTCTGTTTTTGGGTTTTGCGAGTAGTTTGCGATGTCGGGGTAGAAGAGTGTTTGCGTACTATTTTGTGGACATGATTGTGAGTGTGTGGTACCTTTGTGCAGGTGGTGTGACCCCGGGAGTGCCCTCTACTTCTCGCCCATCCGTCACCCGTGGTTGAGGCAAGTGTATTGGAATGGGTAGCGGGTTGTAGTTTGCTAGATTGGTTGAGATTGAAATTGAATATATGATATGTTCACATGCCATGCTTTAATGATTGCCATTGATATGATGAATATGCTTATTATGTTATGATGCCATGTGTTAATGTACAAGTTATTTATGATGTTGGCATGTTTGCATACATGGCATGATACATGGCCCGGGCGGTGAGAAAGTCATAACTAGTCCGGGGAAGGTCGGTGAGAAAGTTATGACTATTCCGGAGAGCCAATGAGTAAGTTCTACATCGTGATTCCATCCACCGCGGTGTATGGAAGCGAGGAGTAGGCACCCTCCATCTTCGGGATGGAAGGGGGGAGAGGGTGCACACCGATGGGTGTGTACTTAACCATACCGGTATGAGTTTCCAAGGACACATGTGCATCGCATCGCATTGCATACATGATGATGATGATAATGATATGTGATCATGAATGAGATGATAGACATGATGTGAGTTGTTGTAGCCATGTAATTGTTCTTTTGTACCATTGCAATATACTTGCTGAGTGTTGAACTCACGCTTGTGCTTTCTTGTTGTTTTAGGTACCATGAGACCGGCATGCGGGGAAGGGAAATAGTCACACTTCTACACGTAACTTCACTCATTTGTTCCCACATTCATTCAATTGGGTCTTGATAACAAATTAAGTGTGATGCTTATTGATTTATGGTTTAGCTTTGCGATATGAGAGTCTTATTGTTCGTTTGGCTCATGGAGACATTGAATGCTTGGATTTAAACTTTTATTGCTGTCATGCCTTTAATTATTGCTATTTTAGATGCCTCTTATATTGCCATTTATTGCTATGCTGTTGTTGTTCCTTCAATTCATGTTAAAACAAAGGAGATGCTGCCGAAATTTCGATTTTTAGCATTCGTGCCTTTGCTGTAATTTACTTGTATTTGTGGTATTTAGAGGTTGTTAAGTCTATGTTTGGTAGCAATCGGGCATATTAAATGCCGGGGTGTTACACTCAATCTTTTGAAGAGCACTCCGGATTAGTCATATATCCATATATGATTTTCTCACCGACCTGGCTCATCATCTCTTTTATGATAAACACCGCATTTTAACCAAAAGCAAAATTTTGGAAGAGAACATCAATTCTCAAGTCAAACATCTGCACCCACAACCGCTACAAATTCTCTCAAAGAAAATAAAAAGACACTCATTCCCATAAGAAACACTTCAGCAGCAAAATCACTCATGGAATGTTCATAAGATCCACCTTTTTGAAGCACTTTGCAAACACCACAAAAACTTTCCAAATAAGTCCAACTCTAGCCCAGTAGAGTTATAGATTAAATCTCAAGAATTTTCAACATAACCCAATATGTCCATCTGTTTCCTTTAAAATTTATTCCAAAGATAATTCCGTGTGAACACGAAGGAGCGCGATCCACTCAAAAGCTTTTGGGTGTGAATCCATACTCATAGCATAACTTAAACAAATTAGCCAAAACGAAAGATTGGCATTAATCACTACAAGTTTAGGGAAATTCTGAACTACAACATAAGGAATACCTTGCCCGAAAGCATTCAACCGAACTAACAAACAACCATACCAGTCCAAAAAGGTTTTAAACACCAACTTAGCATATATACAACCATCTCTAGTGTTCCATTATGCTTTCCATTAAAGACTTCAAAATTTACTACTTACTCATTGAGAAGGTCCAACCGGATTTAACAAAATTTACATAACAAATTCTTTCTCTAGTTACCATTCCCAACATTTTTTTATTAAAGTTTATGATGCTTATCAAAAAGCCATCCAACCAATAATTCCTCATCATGATCCCCACAGACCAACACCTCATATAACAATGTATTCTATATTTCAAACATAGTACTTCAACAGATACTTAAGCATGATCAACCTATCAATTTTTTTTATACCATCCATACATCAACATCTTGGCTAATGAAACTTGTTCAATCAATAAATGACTTCAACAAGTAAATATTATTTGTACGAGACACAGTTCGTAACTATGATTCTAAGACATACATTCATTAAGGATAGAATTCTACATCATGTTAATTATCCATGGTTCACTCCATCACAACATGTTTCAATAACCTCTATTTTAACAATGGTTTCCAACAAGTAATCTACACAATTACCACCACTACTAAGTCATCAATTATCAATAAACGGGCTTAATCATAAAAACAACTGCATTGTTTTTAGTTACACTATCCATATATCATAACAAATTTTCACTGCACAACATACTCCAACTATTAAAATAAATTTAGTAAGTTAGACCAGCACAATGCTCTTAAAACAACAACAAAACCTATATCTTCCCAACTGACATAGGTGCTAGCAATATAGGAATACATCTGCGTATTTCCAGATATACTAATGGTTTGCAACAATAGAAATAGCAACTCTAATCAACTTCCATGTTAAGGTCATAAGCCTGCATAATTAAATTTCTCTACTAACACATTAAGTTAGAACATCTTTAATAGTAATAGTAGTTTACATCATCTTAATGTTCTCACTACGCATCAAGGTTTAAAACTTTAAACATTATCGAGGGTCATAAGCACTTTTAAAGCAAAGCAACAGATTCTAAGCATGTACATTAACACATTTAATCATTCTTGCCATAGACTACTCTACAACACTAGTAATCTATTTATTCTCAAGCTAAAGATAACAATCACATTGAACTAATTCAACTCACAAATTAACTTAGGAGTACATCATTTCCATAAACCACATTGTTACATACTACATAACTTGCTAAACAACAATTCTCACTATTGACAAATAATTTCAGTCAAATGACTGCTTACTATATTTGCAGCATATTCTTTTTTTTAAAAAAACTCAACAAAAATTCACAAAGGAACTTAACTCTCAAAGTTGCAATGGGACATGACTCACACTGGGTTATGCAAAAGATCTCCAAAACACATTTCAACCTTAAAGACTACTACAGGAGGGAGCCAAGCGATCAAGTAAACCTTTACGGACAAAGACACAAAACATAAATCGACACATCTTAAGTTTTTGCACACAACTTCAATAACTTCTTTTTAACTCAGAGTGAGACACACACAAGAACCAAACTATATTTTTCTTTGCAAAGCAACCAACAAAAACGACGTTAAAGCCAAAAGGTGACCAAAAAGGCGCAACACTAAACTCCTCTTCTTCGTCTTCAACCAAGGAAGACAAAACCACAAACTGCCGAAGGATCAAACCGCGAAAATCCAATACCAAACACTTTTCCTTTGATTTCAATCAACTAAAACCAAGAAAAACAACCAAAACTGACCGTCAGAACGGTAAAGAACATACGAAGTAATCCACCACCAAACTCTTCTATTTGACTCCAGTCAACTACCCGATCTACGACAGAAAGTGTAAGCACTCTTCTCCAACAGGGGTTAACAGTTCTTCGGTGATGGCGCTAACTGGCCACACCGTCAAATCTCACCCTTACTATGAATAAAGAGAGGAGGCCTGTAACACCCCAATTTTTGCTTTTCATGAATTTAAATGAAATTTGGCACTTTTGTGAATTTTTGGAATTTTCTGGATTTATTTGGAATTTATTTGAATTTATCCCGTTTTGAAATAATTAAAGAATTAAAAGTTTGAAATAAAGTTTTGTTAGAAATATTTTATTTGAGTCTCAAATGCCCTAAAATATTTTCCAGAATTTTTCTGGTATTTTTTTGATCATTTTGCTATTTTTCTTGAATTAAATGAGTTTTTGGGAATTATTTTGAATATTTAATCACTGGAAAATGTCGAAGCGGTTTGTACTGTTCCTCCGACAGAACCCTAGTTGGACTCGAGTCCGAGTCCGACCCGAACCCAAGTCGAGCCGTGTCTCAGCCAGCCCCAGTCCAACCTAACCCCAACCCAATCGATCCGGACCGTTGGATCCGGATCTAACGGTCAGGATTGGATCGCACCATTTCGACCGGATCCGGTCCGGACCCGTGCGCGCCAAGCAATCTCGACCGTTAATCGTGCCACGTGGAAGGTCCAGATTGCATCGTCTTCGTCCAAAACCCTACCGGACTCCGCCGCCGTGTGGGCCTAGGGCTCCGCTTTTCGTGTGGACGCCGAGGGTATTTAATGCCAGGGACATGCCCTGAGAATCGCCTTGACCTCACGCACACTTTGCCCTAGCCGCCGCCGCCTGGGATGCCCTTCCGTGGCCATAATCGCTCGCCAGAGTTGGAGCTTCACTCCGCCGCGGTTTTCCGTCCTCTCCGTCGTCGTCCACCGTCCCCCGCCGCGTTTGAGCCCATATCCGGAACCACCAGGCCAAGGCGCACCGGTGGAGTCCTTTCACTTCGTCGGAGAATGCGCGAAACGCCGTAGCCGTGGTCGCCGTCTTCGTCTCCGGTCTGCCAACGCCGCCGCGTCACCATCGCCGCTCGCGAGCTCCCTCAGCCGTCCGATCGCCATCCACTCCCCTGATCCATCCACGTCGCCCCGAGGTATTTTCTATGTTGCGATTTCCATATCTAATCCCAACCGTTGGATCAAGATCCAACGGCTCACGTTCGTCCACGTCACCGCGACGGAATACACGTTGCGGTAATTAGATCCAATCTCGACCGTTGGATTCGGATCCAACGCACGAGATTGAGCCACGTAGCCATAGCCGCACCATGCATGGTTAGATATCAACCGTCCGATTTAAATTGAGCGGCTCAGAACCACCGCGTTAATCCAACACGTGAAAATCTAGATCCAATCCGCGCCATTGATTTTCAAATCAACGGTCATGATCGAGCCACGTGCACCTAGCCGCAACGAATACTTGAGCCAAGAGTTTGGTGATCATCTAAAGCAATGTGGAATCGTTCCACAACTTACTCCGCCAGGAACGCATCAATGGAATGGCGTATCCGAACGACGGAATCGAACTTTATTGGATATGGTTCGGTCAATGATGAGCCAAACAGATCTGCCATTATCCTTCTAGGGGTTCGCTCTAGAGACAACTGCGTTCACATTAAATATGGTCCCATCAAAATCCATTGAGAAGACACCCTATGAGATATGGACCGGGAGAAGTCCCATATTGTCATTTCTCAAGATATGGGGATGCGAGGCTTATGTAAAACGTTTGCAATCAGATAAACTCGCACCTAAATCAGAAAAATGCTTCTTTGTGGGGTATCCTAAATAAACAAAAGGATATTACTTTTATAAAAGAAACGAGAACAAAGTTTTTGTTGCTCGAAATGGTGTCTTTTTGGAGAAAGAGTTTCTTTCCAAAGAAATCAGTGGGAGTGATGTGCATCTCGATGAAATTCGAGAATCGTATGAATATGTTCAAGCTACCACTGAACCTTCACAAGATGTACAAAGTGTTGTACAACCTGTGGAAGAGACACCAGCCCTACATAGGTCGGGGAGGCCGCATCATGAACCCATAAAATATGGACATGACATATTATTATTGGACAAAGATGAGCCCACGACTTACAAAGAAGCGATGATGGACCCAAACTCCGAAAAATGGCTTGGAGCCATGAGATCCGAAATTCAATCCATGCATGACAATCAAGTTTGGAACTTGGTCGATACTCCTGATGGTGTAAAAACCATAGAATGCAAATGGATTTTCAAGAAGAAGACAGACGTAGATGGAAATGTTCAGATCTATAAGGCACGGTTGGTGGCAAAGGGTTTGGAACAAGTTCAGGGAATTGACTATGATGAAACTTTTTCACTGGTAGCCATGCTCAAGTCTGTCCGGATCATTTTAGCAATTGCTGCATATTTCGATTATGAAATATGGCAGATGGACATCAAGACAGCTTTCCTTAATGGGAATCTATCTGAGGATGTATACATGATACAACCTGAGGGTTTTGTTGATCCTAAAAATGCTAAAAAGATATGCAAGCTTCAGAGATCCATTTATGGGTTAAAGCAAGCATCTCGAAATTGGAACATTCGTTTTGATGAAGTGGTCAAAGGATTTGGCTTTATCAAAAATGAAGAAGAGCCTTGTGTTTACAAGAAGGCTAGTGGGAGCACACTTGTGTTTCTGATCTTGTATGTGGATGACATATTATTGATCGGGAATGATATTCCTATGCTTGAAGATGTTAAGACTTCGTTGAAAAGGAGTTTCTCAATGAAGGACTTGGGAGAAGCATGTTATATCTTGGGCATATAGATCTATAGAGATAGATCAAAAAGGTTGATTGGATTAAGCCAGGAAACGTACATTGATAAATTATTGAAAAGGTTCAATATACATGAATCTAAGAGAAGTTTCATGCCAATGTCACAAGGCATCAGTCTAAGCAAGAATCAGTGTCCTTCCATGTAACACCCCAAAATTTTGCTTTTCTTAAATTCATGAGTGATTTGGCACTTTGGTGAATTTTTGGAATTTTCTGGAATTTATTTGGATTTATTTGAATTTATTCCATTTTGAAATAATTAAAGAATTTAATTTTGCAAATAAAATTTTGTTGGAAATATTTTATTTGAGTCCAAAATGATCCAAAATATTTTCCAGAATTTTTCTGGAATTTTACTGAGTCATTTGCTATTTTTAATGAATTAAATGAATTTCTGGAAATTATTTTAAATATTAAATCGCTGGAAAATCGAACCGAGTCGGTTACTGTTCATCCGACCGAGCCCGAGTCAGACTCGAGTTCGAGTCCGACCCGAGCCCGACCGCGCCCGTGGTCAAGCCGAACCCGCTCGCTGGAACCCTAACCGCGTGACCGTTGGATCTTGATCCAACGGCCACGATTGAGCCACGTCATCGAGCCCGAGCCAGACCGAGCCAGCCAGCTCGCCCGAGTCCGACCCGGACCCAAACTCGCGCACCGTTGGATCTCGATCCAACGGCTGTGCGCGTGCCACGTCACCCTAACCGTGTCGCCGCCGGACTCCGCCGCCGCAACGGAGAGGACCTCGGATTCCGCGCGTTTCACGGACGCCGAGGGCCCTATTTATTGCGCCGCCACCCGTGTCGGGATCGCCGTTTCATTGCGCACCCGTAGCTCCAACCCACGCCGCTCAAGCCGCCGCCGTCAGCCCGCGCGAGCTCGCCGTAGTTGGAGGAGGTGTCCGCCGCGGTTTGCGCCGTTTTCCGCCGCCGTCCGTCGTCTTCCGCCGAGAAGGAGCCCAGATCCGGAATCCCCGCTTCGAGACGCACCCGAAGAGACCACCCACTTCGCCGGAGCGTGCCCGAAACGCCGTCGGTGTGGTCTTCGTTCTCAACGCCGGCCGCCGGAGCTCCGCCGTGGACATCGCAGACCCGCGAAGCTTCTCCACCGTCGGATCTTCATCGCACGGTCCAGATTCGTCCACGTCACCGACGGTAAAGAATCACGTGTTAATCTTCAGATCTAATCTCAACCGTTAGATCTAGATCCAATGGCTTAGATTGAACCACGTTCATAGCGATAGATTGGATCTTGACCGTCCGATCAAGATCGAACGGTCCAGATCAGTGGAGTTGTTTTCCAAGCGCGTTAGCCAGATCTAATCTGGGCCGTTGATTTTCAAATCAACGGCCGAGATTGAGCCACGTGTCCGGGAAGGCTGACCGTCGCGGTCAGCGCCCACGCTGGCAGCGCAGGACGCCGACACGCCGGGCCCACGTGTCGAGGACCCACCGTCACCGATCGTGAGCCGCCGTGGGCCGAGCCCACATGGACCGAGCCGAGACTGCGGCGCCGGTCCGAGTGGACCCGAGGCCACGCTGTCGTCACCCGATTGGTCCACGTGTCCTCGCCGACAATAATAATGAATTTTCGAAAAAGAAAATGATTTATTAATTCGAAATAATGATTTCAGATTTTGATTCAAATTTCAAAAGCTTATAACTTTTGCGTTTCAACTCCGATTTGAGTGATTCAAATTTCTAAATTTGTATAAAATTCAGATCTACCTAAATATGAATTTTATTTAATTTTTGGAATAAAGTTTTTCTCTGTAAAATTATTTAATTGATTATTTAAACTTTAAATAATCATAACTTTTGCATTTTAACTCCAAATTTGTGATTCCAGTTTCTAAAAATTCATAAAATTATGTTCTCTCTGTTTATGGATTTTATTTGGATGTTTGGACACTTTTGCCTATTGTTTATTCGTGTATTTGCTATTTGCACGCTTTACGAGTAGACGTTGAAGTCAGGAAGGATTCGAAGGAGAAGTACTAACTCAGGATCCAACTCAAGACCAAGAGCAAGTACTTTTTGAAGGCAAGTTGTGCTTTGACCATGTTGATCCTATTTTGAAATCTATTTTGATTTAACCTACTGCATGCTAAGTTCAAATAGAAAAATACTTTATTTAAAAATGAGGGATTAGATAAGTACCAATTTCTTTGTATGACACCTTGATTATCTAAGTATGTGCCATGACCCTTGTCACCCTAGTTGTGGTTTACTAGTTGGACATTATTAAGTTGCCAACATGGGTTTTAGACCGTTGTAGTATCGCTTAGACACGCCACGTGCTCATGACATGATTTTGGACAATCAAATGCTAATATTGACTTAATGATATATTGAACCTGTTTTGGAAAGGTATCATGTGATGTTGATGGCACGTGGTGCATGGTAATCAAGCGGGTTTGATAAATAGTTTTCGACCGGGCATGTGGCAAGAGTAATCAGTGGGCAGCTTGTGGCATTGGGGATGTTGATTTGGTTCTTTGGGTAGTCTTGCCCTGGTCACCCTAAGGACTTAACCTTGCAAGCCTTTGAACTGGGTCTAACGTGCAACCACATGTGCAGTAATGGGATGGACCTAGTTGACTAAGTTGCTAATAACGCACTGTGGGACCTCGGGAGGTCAACTACACGCTTTGTGTAAGTTGTGCGGGAGCGCATCGGCCGAGGCCAGTACCCATCTAACGGTTGATTGGCCTAGACTTCGCCTTAGCTAAGGGAAGGGTTAGTGTGCAATAACCGGGGAGGACCACTTGTATTGTTAGAGGTTTCCGAAAGACTTTGTTACGGGAACTCGCCTTTGTGGTGTTTGACTGTATCTTGTGGGTAAAGTGCATAACCTCTGCAGAGTGTAGAATCTATTCGAATAGCCGTGTCCGCGGTATTGGACATCGCTCGGAAATTACATTCAAGGGTTAGATTTTCTCAAAAATAACTTGGGTTTGAAAGGTTGGGTTGGATTGACAATGATGTTGGAAATGTGGATTAGGATGGGAAAGATGTTTACTAAACTTCTTGAAAAGTTACCTATGCTATACTTGCTTCTGCTGCTTTCGAATCTACTTATGTTACTTGTCAAATGCTGTTTACTGCAAATATACCTTGAGCTATTCCTTTGTACCAAGCCATGCATATAGTATATTAGCCTGCATTCTGTGCATGACTTGCTGAGTACCAAGTACTCACCCTTGCCACCCTACAACACCAGTTGAAGAGGAGACTACACCAGCTTTGGAGGAGGAGCTCCAAGAGGATCCGTCTACTTAGGAGCGAGCCCGATCGATTGCCTGTGGTATACTGGATGGCGCCACGAAGTTATCTTATTTTCCGCTGCTACTATTTCTCTCTTAATAAGTTTCGCCCTGCGAGGCGTACATTTGTGACTTGACCATAAGGTCGAGTAACCAGTGTGGTTATTTAAATAAAAGTACTTTATTAGTATCGAATGGTATGATTGTGATATTTACCGATGTTAAGACTGTGTGCACTAGCACGTTCCTGGACTAGTGCTGAATACACAGAGGGTCCGGATTTGCAAATTCGGGGTCCCGACAGAGGTGGTATCAGAGCCATACTGACCGTAGGCTCAACCCTAAGCTAGAATGGTTGTAGTGAGGATAAAACCTATTTTCTAAAGCTAAAAATTTGTCAAGACAAGAAATGACATCTCGACTTATCCCATTCTTTCTTTTCTTGTCTCTTGCTGAATTTTTCCTTACCTTGTCACGATTTGAAAATTTCGAGTTCTTACGTAAGCGCTCTTGTGACAGATGGAGGGAGAGTTCAACTACGTTGATCTGGGGGTTGGTCACGCTGCAGAACTTTGGCATATGCTACAAACTCTCGGGGATTTTGAGAAGCCGCAATACCAAGTGGAAGTGATCAGACAAGCAGGATTGATCAAGGCTTGTGACGTGAAGATTGAGGTACCTACTACGAAGAAGGGCCCAGGCAATCGCCCAATACACTGCACTGCCAGGAGATCTACAATGCAGATGGGTATCCAAGAAGTATCACGACGAGCAATGCGGCACATTACCCGTATCTACGCCAGAGAGTTAGAGAGCACGGTGTTCCGTTATCACCACAAGCAGCAATAACCTTCTTGACCCGAAGGCGATTCAGGATGAGGATGCCATGGTTACACAGTTGGCACGACTTGTTGTCGCCCAGGAGGATGTACTCGATGATACAAGCAAGGAGCTACAGAAGGCCCGCAAGGAGATCACGACAGAGAAGAATAGATGGCGGGAAGCTCAAGAGTATGTGTCACACCTTCTGCGAAGGATTGATGAGTTGGAGATGACTTTGTACGGACCGTAACTGCAGAGCCAAGATTCGAGCTACACGAGCCAGATCCGAGGAGTCGATCTCGATGAGGACATCGCTTCTTCGACTACCACAGATGACACGATTCTTTGGACATGGCAATCGTTTTGCGCCTATGCCGCAGCATCCGTACCCAGGCCGTGGAGGTTTTCTCGATGAGTGAACGTAGGTTCTATAGTGAGACTCCTTCGCCGAGTCGCGTCTTAGAGTAAAGAGTCACCCTTTAGGCGTTAGACTCCAATGTTAGTTCGATTTGGATTTTCATTGTTTGCTGAGTGTGCAGTATGTGTTGCAAGGCCCTTAGGCATTGTAAGCAACCATGCCAAGTTATTAATATCAATAATAAAGTTGGACCTTAAAGTACACCTTTCGCCCCGCCTAAGTTCCATATTACTTGTCTATTCTTGTTTCCCTCTCATCTCTAAAACTTAGAGCAAATCGACAGATGGTGAACACCCGCGGAAACTTTGGGAGTAATGGAAGTGGTTCTCGCCCAGCAGAAAACCCCAATGATGGAGCACCAGCACCGCCAGTTGACATGCAGAATTTTGGAGCATTTCTTGCTGCTCAGACTCAGTTGATGCATGCTATGATGCAACAAATGCAACACGTCACTGCTCAGGCCACTGCTAATCAAGTCAATCAGGGACAACGCTTGAGAATACAAGACTGTCGAGTTCATGAGAACTCATCCACCCACTTTCTCTCGGGAATGCCAACCCATTGGAGGCCGATGATTAGTTAAGGTCAATCGAGAGGAAGTTACACATAGCTCAATGCATAGGGAATGAGAAGGTACTCTACGCTTCTCATCGGTTGGAAGGAACAAATTACCGAATGGTGGGAGAACTTCGTGCCACGCAAGAGAACCCTCAAGACATCACTTGGGAAGAGTTAACAAGCTGCGTTAAAGTCGGTATCACGTGCTGAAGGAATCATGGACCTTAAGAAGGAGGAGTTCAGAGCATCAAGCAAGGTAATCAGCCCGGTGGCCGACTACGAACAAGTTCACACAGCTAGCACGCTACGCACTTTGAGGATGTAGCGACAGATAAAGCCGCATACCTTCGCTTTTATGAAGGGACTTAACTCAGGATTGCAAGTAGGATTGATCACCCACACCTTTCCAGATTTCCAAGAGTTGGTGAATAAGGCGCTTATTCTTGAGGACAAGTGCAAGGAACTGGATGAGAACAGAAGCGCGAGAATGCAACAAACAGGATCACGCCAGGACGCAATAGCAGCGTATGAGAGTTGCACCAAATCAGTTTTTGATTCCAGCCACGAGAATGCTACAAGGACACCGTCACCAGCACCAAGACACATCAATCGTAACTACTGACCCCAGCCCCGCTAGAAACACTACTCCAGGCAACAAGAAGGAACAGTGAGACGCCGCTACAATCGCAACGAGCCAGGACACTTTGCCAACTTGTCCAAAGAAGACAGCAGAGTGACCCCGCTCGCTTCAATCTAGGAACCACCCTAGCTAGGACGCCAAAGACAGGAGTCACACCCTGCATCGTGGTGAGAGGCCGAGTCAACCATGTCACCGCAGATGCAACTGCGAGAATGCTACGGACGTCGTCTTGGGTAAGTTACTTGTTAACTCAAGCACCTGCAATGCTTTGTTTGACTCTGGAGCTTCGCATTCGTTTGTTTCGCAAGGCTTTGCTACTAGAAATGATTTGAGGATTGCAAGACTTAGATGCATGCTTTTAGTTCAAACCCCTGGTTCCGAACTCCGAACGAAAGTAGGATGTTCCGGGGTGAGAATACTAATAGATGGAATAGAGTTCCTAGCAAACCTTATTATTTTGGAAACCCAGACCTTAGACGTCATATTGGGAATGGATTGGTTATCCAAGCACAAGGCCGTATTGGATTGTGGACGAAGGACTATCTCAGTTGAGAGCCCGTGTGGGAAGAAAGTGGAATTTCAAGCCACTGCCGTTAGAGATGGACAGTTGATGGTTAACAGTACCAAGGCAATCAGCATAGAGGATGTCTCAGTAGTGAATGAGTACCCAGATGTTTTTCCTGAAGATCTACCTGGTATGCCGCCAGACAGGGACATAGAGTTTGTGATAGAGCTTGTACCTGGTACAGCACCAATAGCAAAGAGACCCTATCGGATGTCCACCGAGGAGTTGGTAGAGATGAAGAAACAGTTAGAAGAGTTAATGGAGAAAGGATTTATCAGACCGAGTTCGTCGCCGTGGGGAGCCCCAGTTCTGTTCGTCAAGAAAAATGATGGGAGTTTCAGGATGTGCATCGACTACCGTGCACTCAATGAAGTCACCGTGAAGAATAAGTATCCGCTACCCAGGATTGATGATTTGTTCGATCAGCTGAGAGGAGCCGGAGTTTTCTCCAAGATTGATCTAAGATCGGGATACCATCAGTTGAAGATCCGATCAGAAGATATCCCGAAGACTGCATTCTCGTCAAGATATGGACATTACGAGTTTACAGTTATGTCCTTCGGTCTGACAAATGCGCCAGCATATTTCATGAATACGATGAATAAGGTGTTCATGGAATATTTGGACAAGTTTGTTGTCGTGTTCATAGATGATATCCTAATCTACTCCAAGACAGAGGATGAACATGCCGAACACTTAAGGCGAGTTTTCGCCAAGTTCAGCAAGTGTGATTTTTGGAAGGATATGGTAGAATTCCTCGGACATGTAATGACCGCAGAAGGAGTCGCCGTAGATCCAAGCAAGGTAGAAGCTGTGTTACATTGGGAGCAGCCGAAGACTGTGACCCAGATTCGGAGTTTCCTTGGAATGGCAGGGTACTACCGCCGTTTCATTGAAGGCTTTTCGACAATTGCGAAACCTCTTACGCAATTGCTGAAGAAGGAGAAGAAGTTTGCATGGACGCCAGAATGTGAGAAAGGATTTCAGGAGCTGAAGAAGCGATTGACATCAGCACCGGTGTTAGTTCTACCGGATGTTAATCAAAGTTTTGATATTTATTGTGACGCATCGCGCCAAGGACTTGGATGTGTGCTGATGCAGAATGGAAAGGTCGTCGCTTATGCATCAAGGCAGTTGAGGCCGCATGAGGAAAATTATCCGACACATGACCTAGAGTTAGCTGCCGTAGTGCATGCCTTGAAGATATGGCGTCACTATCTGATTGGAAACGGATGTGAAGTGTATACGGATTATAAGAGCCTTAAATACATATTCACCCAGTCGGATCTGAACATGAGGCAGAGGAGATGGTTAGAGTTGATCAAGGACTACAATGTTGGAATCCATTACCATCCCGGGAAAGCCAACGTAGTAGCCGATGCTCTGAGTCGGAAAAGCCATACCGTGAGTACGTTGCTAGCCACAAGTCAGGATGAGTTATGTGAGCATTTTCAGAAAATGAAGATTGAGGTTGTACCTAGCGGATTCTTGGCCGCATTGGAAGTAAAACCTACTCTAGAGGACCAGATCCGAGAAGGACAGAAAGAGGATGACAAGATCCGCAGATTAAGTCCATCAAGGAGGAAGGCAAGGCAGAGGACTTCAAGTTGGATGAGCAAGGCACGTTATGGATGAAGGATCGGATTTGTGTGCCTAACAAGAAGGAGTTAAAGCAATCGATTTTGGAAGAAGCCCATGACTCAAGTACTCAATTCATCCCGAAGCGCCAAGATGTATCAGATCTCAAGGAGAGATTCTCGTGGCCGAGCATGAAGCGTGAAGTAGCTTCGAGCATGTTGCATTGTGCGACGATGCCGTGAGAGTCAAGGCAATGCATCGAGACCAGCAGGATTGCTACAATGAAAAAATACCGAGTGGAAGTGGAGGAAATCGGGATGGATTTCATTACCGTTTGCCTAAGACTCAAGGAGGTTATGACTCCATATGGGTTATAGTGGATCGCTTGACCAAAGTAGCCCATTTTATCCCTCGTGAAGACCACTTACTTGGGGGGATAAATTGGCAGAGTTGTACATGATCAGATCGCCTGCTTGCACGGAGTGCCAAAGAGGATTGTATCTGGACGAGGTACCCAATTTACCTCAAGGTTCGGAATAAGTTGCATGAAGCCATGGGAACCCGCTTGAACTTCAAGATGCCTTATCATCCACGACGGATGGCCAGACCGAAAGAGTCAACCAGACTCGGAGGATATGTTAAGAGCTTGTGCATTGGCTTATGCTACCTCTTGGGATAAGAGTTTGCCGTATGCCGAGTTCGGGCCATACAACAATAGTTATCAGTGCTAGTTTACGTGATGTCACCTTTTGAGGCATCAGATGGTCGACTCTGCCTGACGCCATTGAATTGGAATGAGACCGGCGAGCGCCGTGTCTTCGGCCCGATATTCTTCAAGAGGTCAAGAGCATTGCCATGATTAGGGAAAGGTTGAAGATAGCCCAATCACTTAATGTAAGAGTTATGGCCGACAACCATCGCCGAGACTTGAGTTTTGAACCGTAAGACTTTTGTATACCTCGTAGTTACGCCCCGAGGGGAGTTAAGAGGTTCCATGCCAAAGGGAAACTCGACCTGCTATGTTGACCATTTAAGATTTTGAGCCGCAGAGGCTAAGTTGCTTATCACCGAGTTACAATGCACAGGAGTACATGACGATTCCATGTGTCCCAGCTTGAAGAAGTGTCTCCTAGTTCCCGAGGAAATGCACCGCTTAGAGTCAATTGAGTTGCAAGAAGATTTGACTTATAAGGAACATCCCGTGAAAGATTCTAGACACAATGGATCGAGAGACGGTAAATAAGTCAACCCGTTCAGAGTTCAAGTGGAGCAATCATGCAGAGAGTTAAGCGACTTGGGAGCCATAAGAGGATTTGAGGAAAGAGTTCCCAAACCTATTCCTTAGTTAGCCCAATCTCTGGACTAGATTCTATTATGTGGAGGTTTGTAACACCCCAAAATTTTGCTTTTCTTAAATTCATGAGTGATTTGGCACTTTGGTGAATTTTTGAATTTTCTCGAATTTATTTGATTTATTTGGAATTTATTTGAATTTTTCCATTTTGAAATAATTAAAGAATTTAATTTTGAAAATAAAATTTGTTGAAATATTTTATTTGAGTCCAAAATGATCCAAAATATTTTCCAATTTTTCCGAATTTTTCGAGTCATTTGCTATTTTTAATGAATTAAATGAATTTCGAAATTATTTTAAATATTAAATCGCTGGAAAATCGAACCGAATGTTATCGTTTCATCCGATCGAGCCCGAGTCAGACTCGAGTTCGAGTCCGACCCGAGCCCGACCGCTACTCGCGGGTCAAGCCGAACCCGGCCGCTGGAACTTTAACTGCGGATCGCTTGATCTTGATCCAACGGCCACGATTGAGCCACGCCACCGAGCCCGAGCCCGACCGGAAGCCAGCCTACCGCCCGAGTCCGACTCCGACCCAGACTCGCCGCGACCGCTGATCTCGATCCAACGGGCTGCGCTGCGCTAATGCCACCCTAACCGCTGTCGCCGCCGGACTCCGCCGCCAAGAACGCGAGAGGACCTCTGATTCGCTGCTTACCTGACGCCGAGGGCTCCTATTTATTGCGCCGCCACCCGTCGGGATCGCCGCTTTCATTGCGCACTGTAGCTCCAACGCACGCCGCTCAAGCCGCCACCGCGAGCTGTGGGCCGTAGTTGGAGGAGGTGTCCGCCGCGTTTGCACCATTTTCCGCCGCCGTGCCGCCTTCGCCGGAAGGAGCCTGATCCGTAATCCCCGCTTCAAGACGCACCAAGAGACCACCCACTTTGCCGAGCGCGTTCAAACGCCGCCGTTGTGGTCTTCGCTTCAACGCCGCCACGGAGTTCGCCTGCGGACATCGCAGACCGCGAAGCTTCTCCACCGGCTTCGGATCTTCATCGCGACGGCCCGTATTCGGCCCACGCTACCCACGGTAAAGAATCATGTGTTAATCTTCAGATCTAATCTCAACCGCTAGATTTAGATCCAACGTTAGATTGAACCACGCTCATAGCGATAGATTGATCTTGGACCGTCCATCAAGATCGAATTCCGGGCCCGCATCGCTGGAGTTGTTTTTCCAAGCGCTGCTAGCCAGATCCGGGTCGTTGATTTTCAAATCAACGGCCGAGATTGAGCCACGCGGTCCGGAAGGTCGACCCGTCGTCGCTGGGCCCACGCTAGGCAGGACGCCGACACGGCCCGCGGTCGAGGACCCACTCGCTCGATCGTGAGCCGCGGGCCGAGCCTACTGGACCGAGCCGAGACTGCGGCTGGTCCGTGGACCGAGGCCACGCTGTCGTCACCCGATTGGTCCACGTGTCCTCGCGACGAATAATGAATTTTCTCAAAAGAAAATGATTTATTAATTCGAAATAATGATTTGCATTTTGATTCAAATTTCAAAAGCTTATAACTTTTAAGTGCTTCAACTCCGATTTGAGTGATTCAAATTTCTAAATTTGTATAAAATTCAGATCTACCTAAATATGAATTTTATTTAATTTTTGGAATAAAGTTTTTCTCTGTAAAATTATTTAATTGATTATTTAAACTTTAAAAAATCATAACTTCTGCATTTTAACTCAAAATTTGACGATTCCAGTTTCTAAAAATTCATAAAATTATGTTCTCTCTGTTTATGGATTTTATTTGGATGTTTGGACACTTTTTGCCTATTGTTTATTCGTGTATTTGCTATTTGCACGCTTTACGAGTAGACGTTGAAGTGCCGGAAGGATTCGAAGGAGAAGTACTAACTCAGGATCCAACTCAAGACCAAGAGCAAGTACTTTTTGAAGGCAAGTTGTGCTTTGACCATGTTGATCCTATTTTGAAATCTATTTTGATTTAACCTACTGCATGCTAAGTTCAAATAGAAAAATACTTTATTCAAAAATGAGGGATTAGATAAGTACCAATTTGCTGTATGACACCTTGATTATCTAAGTATGTGCCATGACCCCTTGTCACCCTAGTTGTGGTTTACTAGTTGGACATTATTAAGTTGCCAACATGGGTTTTAGACCGTTGTAGTATACTGCTTAGACCTGCCACGTGCTCATGACATGATTTTGGACAATCAAATGATAATATTGACTTAATGATATATTGAACCTGTTTTGGAAAGGTATCATGTGATGTTGATGGCACGTGGTGCATGGTAGTCAACCCGTTTGATAAATAGTTTTCACCAGGGCATGTGGCAAGAGTAATCAGTGGGCCGCTTGTGGCATTGGGGATGTTGATTTGGTTCTTCTAGCAGTCTTGCCCTGGTCACCCTAAGGACTTAACCTTGCAAGCCTTTGAATCGGGTCTAACGTGCAAACCACAAGTCCGTAATGGGACAGACCTAGTTGACTAAGTTGCTAATAACGCACTGCGGGGACTCAGAGGTCAACTACACCCTTTGTGTAAGTTGTACTGGGAGCGCATCGGCCGAGGCTAGGTACCCATCTAACTGCTGATTGGCCTAGACTTCGCCGTAGCTAAGGGAAGGGTTAGTGTGCAATAACCGGGAGGACCACTTGTATTGTTAGAGGTTTCCGAAAGACTTTGTTACGGAACTCGCCTTTGTGGTGTTTGATCAGATCTTGTGGGTAAAGTGCATAACCTCTGCAGAGTGTAGAATCTATTCTAATAGCCGTGTCCGCGGTATTGGACATCGTCGAATTAGTCAAGGGTTAGATTTTCTCAAAAATAACTTGGGTTTGAAAGGTTGGGTTGGATTGACAATGATGTTGGAAATGTGGATTAGGATGGGAAAGATGTTTACTAAACTTCTTGAAAAGTTACCTATGCTATACTTGCTTCTGCTGCTTTCGAATCTACTTATGTTACTTGTCAAATGTCACATCGCAAATATACCTTGAGCTATTCCTTTGTACCAAGCCATGCATATAGTATATTAGCCTGCATTCTGTGCATGACTTGCTGAGTACCAAGTACTCACCCTTGCCACCCTACAACACCAGTTGAAGAGGAGACTACACCATCTTTGGAGGAGGAGCTCCAAGAGGATCCGTCTACTTAGGGAGCGAGCCCAGTCATTTGCTTGTGGTATACTGGATGGCGCCACGAAGTTATCTTATTTTCCGCTGCTACTATTTCTCTCTTAATAAGTTTCGCCCTGCGAGGCGTACATTTGTGACTTGACATAAGGTCGAGTAACCAGTGTGGTTATTTAAATAAAAGTACTTTATTAGTATCGAATGGTATGATTGTGATATTTACCGATGTTAAGACTGTGTGCACTAGCGCGTTCCTGGACTAGTGCTGAATACAAAGAGGGTCCGGATTTGCAAATTCGGGGTCCCGACATTCCACAACTGATGAGCGAGACAAGATGAGCAAGATTCCTGTAACACCCCAATTTTTGCTTTTCATGAATTTAGATGTTATTTTACACTCTGGTGAATTTTTGGAATTTTCTGGAATTTATTTGGATTTATTTTGGATTTAATTTGAATTTATTCCCTTTTGAAATAATTAAAGAATTCAAAGTTGCAAATAACATTTTGTTGGAAATATTTTATTTGAGTTCCAAATGCCCTAAAATATTTTCTAGAATTTTTTTGGAATTTTTCTAAGTATTTAACTATTTTTCTTGTATTAAATGAATTTCTAGAAATTAATATGGTTATTTAAATCGCTGAAAAAACCGAGATGGTTTTACTGTTCATCCGACCGGACCCGAGTCCAAGTCAGACTCGAGTCCTACTCGAACCCGACCAAGCCCTAACCCTCTCGATCGTTCGATCAAGATCGAACGGCCGAGATTAAGCCGCGTTGCCGAACCCGAGCCCGACCGAGCCAGCCAGGTCGCCCAGTCGGACCCGACTCCAAACCCCAGCAACCGTTGGATCTTGATCCAACGGCTGCTGTTGCGCCACGTCACCCAAATTCGACTTGGATTCGGATTCTGCCGCCGCAGCCGTGTGCGCCTCGGTTTCCGCGGTTTTCACGGACGCCGAGGGGCCTATTTAATGCGCCGCCGCCGCCAACATGTTGCCGACTTCGGTGCGCACCCGTAGCCCTAGACAACGTCACCTGCGCCGCTGCAGTTTGCCCGCGCGAGCTCGCCGAAGTTGCGATAGGTCTCCGCCGCGGTTATTCGTCGATTCCGCCGTCGTCCTCCGTCCTCCGCCGCCGTTGAGCCCAGATATGGAACAGCAAGGAAGAGACGCCTCAGAGAGCACCATTCACGTCGCCGGAGGAGACCTGTAGCGCCGCGCCCTTGGTCATCGTCCTCGTCTCTAGTGACCTCTGCTCCACCGCACGCCATCGCCTCCTCGCGAACTCCATCAGCCGTCCGATCAAGATCCGAGGGCCCAGATTCGTCCACGTCACCACGGTAAAATCCCACGTTGCAATTTCTAGATCTATTTCTAACCGTTGGATCTAGATCCAACGGTCCAGATTGTGCCACGTAGCTAGAACCGCACCGTGCTTGGGTAGATGTCAGCCATTAGATCTAGATCGTACGGCTAGCGTTAACCCACGTAATAGCATTAGATTAGATCTTGACCGTCCGATCAAGATCGAATGGTCCGGGTCAGCCGAGTAGTTTTCTATTGCGTTAAGCCAGATCCAATCTGGGCCGTTGATTTTCAAATCAACGGCCGAGATCCAGCCACGTAGCCAGAAGGTGGCGATCGCGGCCGCGGCCGCCGCCGATCATGGCCGACGCCACGCGTGACGCCGCAGGGGGCCCGTGTGTTAGCAGCCCAGCCAAACCGCACCATGACGTCACCGTGACGTCACGGTGGGGCCCAGCTATCAGCTGTCCTCAGCAGTGCGTGATGATGTCACTGCTGACGTCATCCGAAGGGCCCACCTATTAGTGAGACACGTGCGCTGTGGACCGGGTCCACGGTGGACCGAGCAAAACCGTGCGCCGGGTCCATAGACCCGAGGTGACGTGGCGGCCTCTGATTGGTCCACGTGTCATGCTGACGCAATAAATCTTTTTCTGAAAAAGAAATTATTTATTTAATTTGGTTTATTGATTCAAATCTAGATTCAAACTTCGAACGCTTATAACTTTTGCGTTTCAACTCCGATTTGAGTGATTCAAATTTCTAAATTTGTATAAAATTGAGATCTACCTAGTGGTGAATTTTATTTAATTTTTAGGCCAAAGTTTTTCCTCTGTAATATTATTTAATTGACTAATTAAACTTCAAACGCTTATAACTTTTGTGTTTTAACTCCGATTTCGCCAATTCAAACTCCTAAAAAATTATAAAATTATGCTCTCTCTGTTTATGGACTTCATTTGGATGTTTGGACACTTCTTGTCTGCTGTTTTATTCATTTATTGCTATTTGCACGCGTTACGAGTAGAAGTTGAAGTGCCCGAAGGCTTCGAAGGTGAAGTTTTGACCTAGGAGCCACCTTAGGACCAAGATCAAGTATTCTTTGAAGGCAAGTTGTGCTTTGTCCATGTTGATCCTTTTTTGAAATTAATTTGATTTAAATTATTGCATGCTAGTTCAACTATAAAATGCTTTAATTGATCTTGGGAGATTAGTTAATTACCGAATTGTTGTTTGCCACCTTGACACAGATAATTGAATGCCATGAACCCCTTGTCACCCTAGTTGAGGATTAAATAGTTGGACTTTATTAAATTGCCAACATGCGAATTTAGATCGTTGTAGTATATTGCTTAGACCTGCTACGTGCTCATGACATGATTTTGGACAATCAAATGTTAATATTGACTTAATGATATATTGAACCTGTTTTGGAAAGGTATCATGTGTTGTGATGTTGATGGCACATGGTGCATGGTAATCAACTGGGTGTTTGATAAATAGATTTGGACCGGGGCATGTGGCAAGAAATGATCGGGTGGGCCAGTTGTGGCATCGAGAGCGTTGTTTTGGTTCTTCGGGTAGTCTTGCCCTGGTCAACCTAAGGACTTAACCTTGCAAGTCTTTGAACTGAGTTAATCGTGCAACCACATGTCCGTAATGGGACGGACCTAGTTGAGTAAGTTACTAATAACTTGCATGTGATTCCTCGGGAGTCAACTACACCCTTTGTGTAGGTTGAAATGGGAGCGTACCAGTGCAATGGCATGGTACCCGTCCAACGGTATGTCGGTCCCATACTTCGCCTTTGATAATGGAAGGGATGGTGTATGGCAAAAACCGAAAAGGTTCACTTGCGTAGTTAGCCATTTCCGAAAGGATTTGTTACGATCACTCGCCCTTGTGGCCTTTGGCTGTATCTTGTGGGTAAAGTGCAAAACCTCTACAGAGTGTAAAATCTATTCGAATAGCCGTGTTCGCGTTATTGGACATTGCTCGGGGATTACAGTCAAGGGTTATACTTTCGTGAAAACAACTTGCACTTGGAAGGTTTGGTTTGGTTAATTGATGATGTTGATGGAAATGTGGACTAGGAATGGGAAAGATGTTTATTTAACTCCTGGAAAAGTTAATGATATTATACTTGTCTTTACTGCTTTCGAATCTACTTATGATGCTTGTCAATTGCTGTTTTACTGCAATTATACCATGATCCATTCCCTTGTACTAAGCCCTGCATGTAGTATATTAGTTTGCATTCTGTGCATGACTTGCTGAGTACTAAGTACTCACCCTTGCCGCAATACAACATCAGTTGAAGAAGACTCTACAACAGCTATGGAGGAGGAGTTTCAAGAGGAGCCGTCTAACTAGGGATCGAGTCCAGTCAGTTGCCTGTGGCATATTGGTTGGCGCCATGCGTTTTCTTTATATATTTTGCTACAGATTTTATTTGAATAAGTCTTAGCCCTGCGAGGCGTACTTTTGTAACTTGACCATAAGGTCGAGCAACTAGTTTGGTTATCTTAATTAAAGTACATTATTATTATCGATGTGTGTGATTGTGATATTTACCAATGTTGAGACTCTGTGCACTAGCGTGATCCTAGACTAGTGCTGAATTCGGGTCCCGACAGAGGTGGTATCAGAGCCATACTGACTGTAGGCTCAACTCATAGTTAGAATGGTCGTAGTGAGGATAAAACCTATTTTCTAAAGCTAAAAATTTGTCAAGATAATAAATGAATTCTCGACTTATCCCTTTCTCTCTTTTCTTACCCCTTGCTGAATTTTTCCCTTACCCTCATCGCAAATTGAAATATGTTCTTATGTGAGCATTTTGTGATAGATTGAGGGAGAGATCAACTACGTCGATCTTAAGGTTGGCCACACCGTGCAACTTTGGCGTATGCTGTAGTTTCTTGAAGGTTTTGAGAAGCCGCAATACCAAGTGAACGTCACAGACAAGCGGGACTGATTAAGGCTTGTGATGTGAAGATCAAGGTACATGCCAGGAAGAAGGGCAAGGGCAACTGTCCGATATACTGCACCGCTAGGAGGTCGACAATGCAGATAGGAATTCAGGAGGTATCACGACGAGCAATGCGACACATCGCCCGCATCTATGCCAGCGAGCTGGCAGGCGCGGTGTACCGCTACCACCCACACAACAACAACATACTTGACCCAAAGCTGATTCAGGATGAGAATGCCACGGTCACACAGCTGGCACGACTTGTCATCGCTCAGGAGGATGTGCTCGATGATACGAACCGGGAGCTACAGAAGGCTCGCGAGGAGGTCATGATAGAGAAGAACCGATGGCGGGAGGCTCAAGAGCATGTGTCCCACCTTCTGCGAAGGATTGACGAGTTGGAGATGGCATTGTACGGACCAGGACCAGAGCCAGTACTCGAGCTACATGAGCCGGACCCGGAGGAGTCAGATCTCGATGAGGACACCGCTTCTTCGACTACCACAGTTGCAGGGCATGGTGATTGTTTCGCGCCAATGCCACCGCACCCGCACCAAGGCAGTGGATGTTTTCTTAACGAGTGAGCCTAGGTCTTGTAGTTGGGACTCCTTCGTCGAGTCGCGTTATAGAATAAAGATTCACCCTTAGAGGCATTGGATTTTCATTGCTTACTGAGTGTGCAGTATGTGTTGCAGGCCCTTAGGCATTGTAAGCAACCATACCAAGATATTATTATGGTATAGTTAATAAAGTTGGATTTTGAGTTACACCTCCCCGCATAAGTTACTCTACTACTTGTCTATGCTTGTTTCCCTCTTGTCTTTAAACCTTGGAGCAATCAACAGATGGTGAACACCCGCGGAAACCTTGGAGGCAATGGGAGTGGTTCTCGCCCAGTTGGGAACCCTAATGATGGAGCACCTGCACCTCACCTAGCACCGCTAGTCGACATGCAGAACTTTGGAGCTTTTGTAGCTGCACAAACCCAGCTGATGCATGTCATGATGCAACAGGTGCAGCAGGTCACTGCTCAGGCCACCGCTAACCAAGCAAATCAGGGACAACGATAGGGAGCAAAGTTGTTGGAGTTCATGAGGACTCATCCACCCACTTTCTTTGGGAATGCCAACCCGTTGGAGGCGGATGACTGGCTAAGGTCGATAGAAAGGAAGTTACACATTGCCCAATGTATGGGAAATGAGAAGGTGCTTTACGCCTCTCATCAGTTGGAAGGGACCGCCGCTGAATGGTGGGAAAACTTCTGCGCCACGTGGGAGAATCCACAGGACATCACATGGGAGGAGTTTACGGCTGCGTTTCGTCAATATCATGTACTAGAAGGGATCATGGACTTTAAGAAGGAAGAGATCAGGGCATTGAAGCAAGGTAATAAACCGGTGTCAGAATACCTGAACATGTTCACACAGCTTGCACGCTACGCACCTGAAGACGTAGCGACAGATAAGGCCAGATAGTCTCGCTTCATGAAGGAACTCAACTCCGGACTACAGGTAGGACTGATCACCCACACCTTTCCAGATTTCCAGGAGCTTGTGAACAAAGCGCTTATTCTTGAGGACAAGCTCAAGGAACTGCATGAGAACAGGAAGCGCAGAATGCAGCAGCAAGGATCACGTCGGGGAGAGCAGCAGCGTCTGCGGGTTGCGCCAAATCAGTTTTTCAGATTCCAACCGCAGAATGCAGCAAGAACACCGTCGCCAGCACCAAGGCCGGTGAATCAGAATTTCCTGACCCCAGCCCCAGCCAGGAACGCTGCTACAAGCAACCAGCAGGGCACAGTGAGGCGTTGCTATACATGCAATGAGCTAGGGCATTTCTCCAACAACTGCCCCAAGAAGACAGCTGGAGTGACCACAGTTCGCTTCAACTTGGGCTCCACACCAGCCAGGACCCCAGCCCCGGAAGCAAACCGCGGAGCAGCACAGCTAGGAGCCGCACCCCAGACCGTGGTGAGAGGCAGAGTTAATCACGTGACCGCAGATGCACTCCAGAATGGCACGGACGTCATACTGGGTAAGATACTTGTCCACTCAGTACCTGCAACAGAGTTGTTTGACTCTGGAGCTTTGCATTCGCTTGTTTCCTGAGATTTTGTTTCTAAGAATGATTTGGAGATTGTGGATCTTAAGTGCATGCTTATAGTTCAAACCCCTGGGTCAGAACTCCGATCTCAAGTAGGATGTTCTGGGGTGAGAATATTAATAGATGGGGTAGAGTTCCTAGCGAACCTTATTATATTGGGAACCCAGACCCTAGATGTTGTCTTGGGAATGGACTGGTTATCTAAGCACAAGGCCGTGATAGACTGTGGACGAAGAGTCATATCAGTTGAGAGTCCGTGTGGAAGGAAAGTGGAATTTCAAGCGACTGCCGTTAGAGATGGACAGCTGATGGTTAACAGCGCAAAAGCAATCAGCATAGAGGATGTCTCAGTGGTGAATGAGTATCCAGATGTTTTTCCTGAAGATCTACCTGGAATGCCGCCCGACAGAGACATAGAGTTTGTGATAGAGCTTGTACCTGGTACAACGCCGATAGCGAAGAGACCATATCGGATGTCCACTGAAGAATTGGTGGAGATGAAGAAACAGCTTGAAGAGTTGATGGAGAAAGGATTCATCAGACCGAGTTCGTCGCCATGGGGAGCGCCAGTTCTGTTCGTCAAGAAGAAGGATGGGAGTTTCAGGATGTGCATTGACTACCGTGCACTCAATGAAGTCACCGTGAAGAATAAGTACCCGCTACCCAGGATCGATGAACTGTTTGATCTGCTAAGAGGAGCCGGGGTTTTCTCCAAGATTGATATGAGATGGGATACCACCAGCTGAAGATCCGATCGGAAGATATTCCGAAGACCGCATTCTCATCAAGATATGGACATTACAAGTTTACTGTTATGTCCTTCGGTCTGACAAATGCGCCAGCTTACTTCATGAATATGATGAACAAGGTTTTCATGGAGTACTTGGATAAGTTTGTCGTTATGTTCATAGATGACATTCTTATCTACTCCAAGACAAAGGAAGAACATGTAGAACACCTGAGGCGAGTTTTGGAGAAGCTGAGGGAACAGCAACTCTTCGCCAAGTTCAGCAAGAGCGATTTTTGGAAAGACAAGGTAGAATTCCTTGGACATGTAATGACCGTAGAAGGAGTTACGGTAGATCCAAGCAAGGTAGAAGCTGTGTTACATTGGGAACAGCCGAAGACCGTGGCCCAGATTCGTAGTTTCCTTGGGATGGAAGGTTACTACCGCCGCTTCATCAAAGGCTTTTCGATAATTGTGAGACCCTTTACGCAATTGTTGAAGAAGGAGAAGAAGTTTGCCTGGACGCCAGAGTGCGAGAAGGGTTTTCAAGAGTTGAAGAAGCGATTGACATCAGCACCGGTGTTAGTTCTACCAGACATCAATCAAAGCTTTGATATTTACTGTGATGCATCACGCCAAGGACTTGGATATGTGCTGATGCAGAACGGGAAGGTCGTCGCATACGCATCAAGGCAGCTGAGGCCGCATGAGGAGAATTATACGACGCATGACCTAGAGTTAGCTGCCTTAGTGTATGCTTTGAAGTTGTGGCGTCATTATTTGATTGGGAACAGATGTGAAGTGTATACGGATCATAAGAGTCTTAAGTACATATTCACCCAATCAGACTTGAACATGAGGCAGAGGAGATGGTTGGAACTGATCAAGGATTATAATGTGGGAATCCACTACCATCCCGGGAAGGCCAATGTGGTGGCCGATGCCTTGAGTAGGAAGAGCCATACTGTGAACATGTTGGTAGCCGCGAGTCCGGAAGAGCTATGCAAGGATTTCCAGAAGATGCAGATTGAAGTAGTCCTAGAAGGATTCTTGGCCGCATTAGAGGTGAGGCCTACCCTGGAGGATCAGATCCGAGAAGGACAGAATGATGATGACAAGATCCGCTGGATTAAGTCCAAGATGGATGAAGGCAAGGCAAAAGACTTCAAGATGGATGAGCAAGGCACGTTGTGGATGGAGGATCGAATTTGTGTGCAGAACAAGAAGGAGCTGAAGCAGTTGATCCTGGAGGAAGCCCATGACTCCAAGTTTTCAATTCACCCAGGAAGTGCTAAGATGTATCAAGATTTGAAGGAAAGATTCTGGTGGCCGAGCATGAAGCGTGAAGCTGCCGAGCATGTTGCGTTGTGCGACATATGTCAGAGAGTTAAGGCAATGCATCAGAGACCAGCAGGATTGCTACAGCCGTTGAAGATACCTGAGTGGAAATGGGAGGAAATCGGAATGGACTTCATTACCGGTTTACCCAAGACTCAAGGAGGATATGACTCCATATGGGTTGTAGTAGACCGCTTGACTAAGGTCGCCCATTTTATCTCGGTAAAGACCACTTACTCAGGAGATAAGTTAGCAGAATTGTACATGACCAGGATCGTCTGTTTGCATGGAGTGCCGAAGAAGATTGTATCGGACAGAGGTACCTAGTTTACCTCGAGATTCTGGAATAAGCTGCATGAAGCCATGGGAACCCGTTTGAATTTAAGTACAGCTTATCACCCTCAGACGGATGGATAGACCGAGAGAGTTAACCAGATTTTAAAGGACATGTTAAGAGCTTGTGCGTTAGCTTATGCCACCTCTTGGGATAAAAGTCTGCCGTATGCTGAGTTCAGTTACAACTTACAACAATAGCTATCAGGCAAGTTTACAAATGTCACCTTTTGAGGCACTATACGGTCGACCTTGTCGAACATCGTTGAACTGGAATGAGACAGGTGAACGCCGTGTCTTTGGGCCGGACATTCTTCAAGAAGCCGAAGAGCAGATTGCCATGATCCGGGAAAGGCTGAAGATAACACAGTCAAGACAGAAAAGCTACACCGATAACCGTCGCCGAGACTTGAGCTTTGAACCAGAGGATTTTGTGTACCTTAGGGTTACACCACTCAAGGGAGTCAAGAGATTACATGCCAAAGGAAAACTCGCACCCCGTTATGTCGGCCCATTTAAGATTTTGAGCCGCAGAGGCGAAGTTGCTTATCAGTTGGAGTTGCCTCAGTCATTGGCAGGAGTACATGACGTGTTCCACATGTCCCAGCTGAAGAAGTGTCTCCAGGTACCAGACGAGCAAACACCCTTGGAATCGATTGAGCTACAGGAAGACCTGACCTACAAGGAACACCCTGTCAAGGTTCTGGACACAATGGATCGAGAGACGAGAAACAAGTCAACCCGTTTCTGCAGAGTACAATGGAGCAACCATACAGAGAGTGAAGCAACTTGGGAGCGCGAGGAGGATTTGAAGAAAGAATTTCCAAACCTATTCTTTAGTAAGCCCTGAATCTCGGGACGAGATTCTGTTAAGGGGGGAGGATTGTAACACCCAATTTTTGCTTTTCATGAATTTAGATGTTATTTTACACTCTGGTGAATTTTCTGGAATTTATTTGGATTTATTTTGATTTAATATTAAGTTATTCCCTTTTGAAATAATTAAAGAATTCAAAGTTGCAAATAGAATTTTGTTGGAAATATTTTATTTGAGTTCCAAATGCCCTAAAATATTTTCTAGAATTTTTCTAAGTATTTAGCTATTTTTCTTGAATTAAATGAATTTCTAGAAATTAATTTGGTTATTTAAATCGCTGGAAAAACTGAGTTGGTTTTACTGTTCATCCGACCGGACCCGAGTCCAAGTCAGACTCGAGTCCGACTCGAACCCGACCCAGCCCTAACACTCTCGAACGTCCGATCAAGATCGAATGGCCGAGATTAAGCCGCGTCGCCCGAACCCGAGCCCGACCGAGCCAGCCAGGTCGCCCAGCCGGACCCGAGTCCAAACCCCCGCAACCGTTGGATCTTGATCCAACGGCTGCCGTTGTGCCACGTCACCCAAATCCGACTTGGATTCGGATTCCGCCGCCGCAGCCATGTGGGCCTCGGTTTCCGTGGTTTTCACGGACACCGAGGGGCCTATTTAATGCGCTGCCGCCGCCAACGTGTTGCCGACTCCCATGTGCACCCGTAGCCCTAGACAACGTCATCTGAGCTGCCGCCGTTTGCCCGCGCGAGCTCGCCGTAGTTGCGCTAGGTCTCCGCCGCGGTTATTCGTCGATTCCGCCGCCGTCCGCCGTCCTCCGCCGCCGTTGAGCCCAGATCTGGAACCGCAAGGAAGAGACGCGTCGGAGAGCACCATTCACGTCGCTAGAGGAGCCCCGTAGCGCCGCGCCCTTGGTCGTCGTCCTCGTCTCTGGTGACCTCTGCTCCGCCGCGCGCCATCGTCGCCTCGCGAACTCCATCAGCCGTCCGATCAACATCCGAGGGCCCAGATTCGTCCACGTCACCACGGTAAAATCCCACGTTGTAATTTCTAGATCTATTTCCAACCGTTGGATCTAGATCCAACGGTCCAGATTGTGCCACGTAGCTAGAACCGCGCCGTGCTTGGGTAGATGTCAACCGTTAGATCTAGATCGTACGGCTAGCGTTAACCCATGTTATAGCGTTATATTAGATCTTGACCGTCCGATCAAGATCGAACGGTCCGAGTCAGCCGAGTAGTTTTCTATTGCGTTAAGCCAGATCCAATCTGGGCCGTTGATTTTGAAATCAACGGCCGAGATCCAGCCACGTGGCCGGAAGGTTGACCGTCGCGGTCAGCGCGGTCGCCGCCCGGTCACTGCTGTCGTCACGCGTGACGTCAGTGTGGGGCCCGCATGTCAGCGGCCCAGCCAAACCGCACCGTGATGTCACGGTGGGGCCCAGCTGTCAGCTGTCCTTAGCCGTGCGTGATGACGTCACTGCTGACGTCATCCGATGGGCCCACCTGTCAGTGAGACACGTGCGCCGTGGACCGGGTCCACGGTGGACCGAGCCAAACTGTGCGCCGGGTCCATGGACCCAAGGCGACGTGGCGGCCTCTGATTGGTCCACGTGTCATGCTAACGCAATAAATCTTTTTCCGAAAAAGAAATTATTTATTTACTTCGGTTTATTGATTCAAATCTAGATTTAAACTTCGAACGCTTATAACTTTTGCGTTTCAACTCCGGTTTGAGTGATTCAAATTTCTAAATTTGTATAAAATTGAGATCTACCTAGTGGTGAATTTTATTAATTTTTAGGCCAAAGTTTTCCTCTGTAATATTACTTAATTGATTAATTAAACTTTAAACGCTTATAACTTTTGCGTTATAACTCCGATTTCGCCGATTCAAACTCCTAAAAATTTATAAAATTATGCTCTCTCTGTTTATGGACTTCATTTTGATGTTTGGACACTTCTTGTCTACTGTTTTATTCATTTATTACTATTTGCACGCGTTATGAGTAGACGTTGAAGTGCCTGAAGGCTTCGAAGGTGAAGTGTTGACCCAGGAGCCACCTCAGGACCAAGATCAAGTATTCTTTGAAGGCAAGTTGTGCTTTGCCATGTTGATCCCATTTTGAAATTAATTTGATTTAAATTATTGCATGATAGTTCAACTATAAAATGCTTTAATTGATCTTGGGAGATTAGTTAATTACCTAATTGTTGTATGCCACCTTGACACAGATAATTGAATGCCATGAACCCCTTGTCACCCAAGTTGAGGATTAAATAGTTGGACCTTATTAAATTGCCAACATGGGAATTTAGATCGTTGTAGTATATTGCTTAGACCTGCCACGTGCTCATGACATGATTTTGGACAATCAAATGTTAATATTGACTTAATGATATATTGAACCTGTTTTGGAAAGGTATCATGTGTTGTGATGTTGATGGCACATGGTGCATGGTAATCAACTGGGGGTTTGATAAATAGATCTGGACTGGGGCATGTGGCAAGAAATGATCGGGTGGGCCAGTTGTGGCATCGGGAGCGTTGTTTTGGTTTTTCAGGTAGTCTTGCCCTGGTCAACCTAAGGACTTAACCTTGCAAGTCTTTGAACTGCGTTAATCGCGCAACCACATGTTCGTAATGGGACGGACCTAGTTAAGTAAGTTACTAATAACTTGCATGTGATTCCTCGGGTGTCGACTACACCCTTTGTGTAGCTTGAAAGGGGAGTGTACCAGTGCGATGGCATGGTACCCGTCCAACGGTATGTCGGTCCCATACTTCGCCTTTGATAAGGGAAGGGATGGTGTATGGCAAAAACTAGAAAGGTTCACTTGCGTAGTTAGCCGTTCCCGAAAGGCTTTGTTACGATCACTCGCCCTTGTGGCGTTTGGCTATATCTTGTGGGTAAAGTGCATAACCTCTGCAGAGTGTAAAATCTATTCGAATAGCCGTGTCTACGGTATTGGACATTGCTCGGCGATTACAGTCAAGGGTTAGACTTTCGTGAAAACAACTTGGACTTGGAAGGTTTGGTTAATTGATGATGTTGATGGAAATGTGGACTAGGAATGGGAAAGATGTTTATTTAACTCCTGGAAAAGTTAATGATATTATACTTGTCTTTACTGCTTTCGAATCTACTTATGATACTTGTCAATTGCTATTTTACGGCAATTATACCATGAGCCATTCCCTTGTACTAAGCCCTGCATGTAGTATATTAATTTGCATTCTATGCATGACCTGCTGAGTGCCAAGTACTCACCCTTGCCACAATACAACATCAGTTGAAGAAGAGTCTACACCAGCTATGGAGGAGGAGTTTCAAGAGGAGCCGTCTAACTAGGGATCGAGTCCAGTCAGTTGCCTGTGGCATATTGGTTGGTGCCACGCATTTTCTTTATTTATTCCGCTGTAGATTTTATTTGAATAAGTCTTAGCCCTGCGAGGCGTACTTTTGTAACTTGACCATATGGTCGAGCAACTAGTTTGGTTATCTTAATTAAAGTACTTTGTTATTATCGATGTGTGTGATTGTGATATTTACCAATGTTGAGACTGTGTGCACTAGCGTGATCCTGGACTAGTGCTGAATACACAGAGGGTCCGGATTTGCAAATTCGGGTCCCGACAATTCCATATGCTTCGGCTATTGGATCTATCATGTATGCCATGATCTGTACGCGCCCAGATGTCTCATATGCTCTAAGTGTCACAAGTAGATACCAAGCAGATCCCGGTGATGGTCATTGGATAGCCGTGAAAAACATCCTAAAGTACTTGAGAAGAACTAAGGGTATGTTCCTAGTCTTTGGAGGTGAGGAAGGACTGGTTGTAAAAGGTTACACCGATGCAAGCTTCCAAACTGATAAAGATGATTTTCGATCACAATCCGGTTTTGTGATTACACTAAATGGAGGAGCAGTAAGCTGGAAGAGTTCCAAGCAAAGCACAGTGGCTGACTCTACGACAGAAGCGGAGTACATTGCGGCTTCAGATGCTGCAAAAGAAGCTGTATGGATAAAGAAGTTTATCTCAGAGCTTGGTGTGGTCGCTAGTGCCTTTAGTCCAATGGACATCTATTGCGATAATAGTGGTGCCATTGCACAAGCAAAAGAGCCTAGATCACATCAAAAGTCCAAACATATACTCCGACGCTTTCACCTTATTCGCGAAATTGTGGATAGAGGTGACGTGAAGATATGCAAAGTACATACGGAAGCCAATGTGGCTGATCCGTTGACAAAGCCACTACCACAGCCTAAGCATGAGGCGCACACGAGGTCTATTGGTATTAGATACTTAATTGATTGACTCAAGTGCAAATGGGAGATTGTTAGTGTTATGCCCTTGAGGCAATCATATGGATGATTGTAACATGACTATGTTTATGAATAATAATATGATTTTTGGTCCAATGAATGTATATCATTGTTTTGATCAACAAGTGTGTGACTTGTTTATGAAGCTCTTTACTTATTGATATAATTGGATAAATATCTCTGATCAGATATCATCGTATAGGACAACAATGAATAGACCAGCACATGTATTGTTCGATGATCATGTTTCATAGATCATGGGATATGGAGATATCATCAATACATTGTGGACGCATGTTGAAGAACATGTGTTAGATAGACCCACAATGGGACATCATGAGAATGTTACATTCTTATGTGTCATCAGTGTATCTCATACATAGTAGATGTATGATCCTTAGACCTAAGATTGTAATATTCCCTACATGTGTAATAGTTTACCTTGGGGTTACCAAACACTATTTCCTAACCGGATAGTTATAAAGGTAGCTTTCATGTTTACTATGAAACATGAAGAGGGAAGTGAGCAGTCAAGATGGAATTTGCCACTCCAATGTAACGGAGATATATGTCTAGGCCACTCATGTGATATGCTTAAGGAAGTGCATGGCCATGCCGTGATTGAGAAGTCAATCACAACTTATTAATATATCACGGATACGAGAGATGGATTGAACTGTCAACGGATGATATGCTTCTCGCCTTGAGTTCGATCTTCATATAGTTTGGCAAAGGGATTATTACATCAGAACTTTAATCATATGCGTTTGGGAGTTGGCATGCTCTGCAAGGAGCGACTACTGACTATTGGATTAGAAAAGGGTTTTTCGAATCCATGTCCAAATGCGCTTGAACCTACAGGGTCACACACTTAACGGGCTGGGACACATTAATTTGGATTGGATCCGTAATTAATGGACCTCATGGGCTTAGCACGTAGATGGGCCCTGACTGCCTAGGGTTTCACTTCATGGCTATATAAGGAGGGGAGGAGGTTGGACGCAGGACACACTTTCGTGCGGTTTAGAGGTGTTTCACCAGAAACCCTAGCCACCTCCTCTCGTTGCCCCTGCCGAGCGACCCGGTGCTTGCACATCGACGCACGGCGTTCCAGCCCCGGACGTGTGGACTGCTGTGGTGACGCTGCTGCTACTACAGCGTGGAGAGGATGATTCGCAGCGAGGACGATCCGTGGCGAGGACGATCCGCGGCGAGGACGATCCGTGGCGAGGATGATCCGTGGCGAGGACGATCTGCGGCGAGGACGATCCACACCGAGAACGATCCACTACAACGACGTGCGAAGGATTCCGCAACTGCGCATCTAGTGGTAATAGATCTATGATCCCCTTCTTGCGAGTAGCTTTTCTGGTTTGCGGTAGAAATTTTAATTTGTGCAAGTGTAGCATACCGCGTTCCCCAACAGGGGAGGAGTTGGCGAATTCCCAAAACATAGAGCTTCTTCGCAAGTTCTATCCCTGAGAAGGCTGTAAGTGCAGAGTTGCGCGCCCAGACCAGCCGAGCTGATCTTTCCTCTCAAAAGCTGGTCGGGGGAAGCCTCTGTTTGATCCAATGTCTACTTTCTATTCAAAGCAGTTGTCATGTTTTGTTCTCTTTCGCGGTTTGCGCCCTAGTGGGCCGTGTCAGCATGACCACCCTCAGTGCATTAAGGCTCTCTGAGTTCTTGACGGTAAAAGTTGGCCCACTGGGTGAGTGTGGCGTACAGGGATGGGTGATCGGATGGCTGGTTTGGCGCAGTTTTCAACACGGTCATGACGCTCAGGGTGTCCCCGTGAGAACCGGCGACTCAAACACCATCACTGAAAGCCTACTGCCCTGCCGCACCACCAAGTGTTCGGCCCCAAGAGACCGCGAGAATAACTAATTTCACAGGGCCCTAACGTCCTGAGAAAGCGACATTCCGGCACGAGGGACACGGGCCTTGCACTCCAACTAACACTTAACGCGCGCCGTTTGCTTTTTGTTCACTTAGAGCCAGCGTAGCGAAGGCGCGAACGGGCACCCAAACATAAGATGTGCAAAGGGAAATATATGCATTTATAGTTAAGGCCCTAACTTGCAGGGGTCCGCTACAAGGGACGATAAGACAACAACAAAGTAAAGGTCTTCAATCTTCATTTGCCGCTACTTCCGCGGCCTCCTGGTCCTCCACCGGGGCGACGTCCAGCTCGAGTGCCACATCCTCGGGCATTGCTTCAAGCGCCGGGTTGACCATCTCGAGTTGATTGGCGACTCGCTCGGCGGCGCTGCTGACTTGCGCTTCGACGCGGGCCCAATCTCCTTCCACTCCCTGGATGGCCACCAGGGGATCGAAGTTGGCGTCCCGGCTGGCGCAGCAGGCGAGCACGTACGACACCGTGGCCGCCGCGACTGCTCGCCCTTCTTGGCTGGACCGGGTGGCCAAGGCACTGGGCAGGAAGGTGAGGAAGTCGAAGATTCGGCTCATGAAAAAAGCATAGTGCCGGGCCGTCTGCTCGACCGGGTCCGGCTACTCCAACCCCAATGGCGCCAAGCTGGCTACCATCCAGTCAAAGGCAGGGCGCAGCATGGAGGTGGCCTCGATCTCCGCGCGGAGGTGCTCGCCCTTCTCCTCATCGCGCTCTCGGGTGAGTGCCTCGACACGGAGGGCTCCTTGCTCCCTCTCTTGCTGCAGGCTCCGCTCTGACCTCTCCACTCAACCACGCAAGTCCAGCACCTCTACGCGGAGTCGGGAGTTCTCTGTAACGGCCTCCCTCAGCCTCTCCCTGCTTGTCGCAAGGCGGCCGCTCACACGGGAGTGCAGCTCGCCAAGTGCGGCCAGCAGAGCATCCGCATCCGCCGAGGGGATTGGGGCGCTGGCGACCTCTGGGGTAGCCGGCAAACCCATCCCGCCGCTGGGAGGTAAGATGGCCGCCCCTGCGACGGCCACCGAGTGGTTGCCGGGACCGCCTTGGTGTCCGACTGTCGCAGCCGGTGCAGCTGCGGCTGCTGCTGCGACGTCCTGGTCGACCCCGGTGGGAGCTCTCGAAGTGGACGCCCTGAAGATAAAAAAGGGGGTGTCTCTCAAATCAAAAAGAACTTGACAGTTTGGTAGTGTCTATGAGCATACCCAGCAGAAGGCCTCCTGAAATGGGGCATAGCCGGGGAGAGTGTTATTCCCCCGCGCGGCGCCAATACCGGCGGAGCGATCAGCGCCGGAGGCGGCGGAAGAAGAATCGGGGCTGGCGGCGGGGTTGGGTCACCCTGCGCCGGCGCCAGTAGCAGGGGAGGATCACCCTGCACTGGCGGCGGTAACAGGGGCGGATCAACCCGCACCGGCGGCGGCGGCGGAGGCAAATCGACCGACGGCGGAGGCAGATCAACCAGTGCTTGTGCCGGCGGCGGCGGCGGAACCAGAACCGGGGCCGACGTAGTTGTTGCCGGGGCGGCACCGGCCGAAGTAGAGGAGGTGGCCGCTGTGGAGCTGCTTGTCCCGGTCGTGGTCGCTGCACCCCCTGGAGTAATGCGGGCCCTTCTGGGGCTGGCGCCGGAGGCGGCGTCGTCGATCGGGCTCTTGTCCCTCCTCGGATCGACA
Source organism: Rhipidocladum racemiflorum (assembly GCA_036346355.1). Taxonomy (NCBI): domain Eukaryota; kingdom Viridiplantae; phylum Streptophyta; class Magnoliopsida; order Poales; family Poaceae; genus Rhipidocladum; species Rhipidocladum racemiflorum. The sequence goes on from CM070590.1 coordinate 40,619,184, forward strand.
GTAGGAGGGGGCCCCCGGATCGTCAACGCCGTTCGGCGAGGCGTGTTCAACGGCCCCATGGCGTCCATAGAAGGCATGGCGCGGGTGATCGTCACGCGCTCCCTAGGCTCCACTTGGCAGAGCGGGAGCGCGCCTGTTGGAAAAGGTGGGATGGGGCCGAAGACGCCCAGCTGCGCCAGCCATGCGTCAATTTTCGTAAAGGATAAATCCCTCGCGGCTGAGAGAAAAGAGAGAATGGAGCAAGGTCGCCGTTAGTTCGGCGGTAGTTTTAAAAAAACAAGAAAAAAGAGAAGATAAAGGAAAAGAAGGGGAGTAAAGCGGAAAGTAACTTACCCGCAGGAGCCGTCCTGGTCAGGTCATCGGGGCCCATGTACTGCTAGGCGAGGTGGGCGCGGCGGCGCAAGGGACTGATTCTCCGGGAGACGTAATCCCGGAGGACCATGGCCCCCGTCAGGCCCGCTGTCCGCAGCTGGTCCACACGGGCCAGCATCACCTGGAGCTCAGGCGTCTCATCGATGTGAGCTCCCCAGGTAGGGGTGCTGGCCGCTGGCCGAGTTGGCAGCTCCAAGACCTCTACGCCGCTGTCATCTTCGGCATATAGCCACTCATTACGCTAAGCCCTCCAGTTGGAGCGGAGGTCTAGCGGAATGAAGCGGGAGGTTGCGTCGTCCTGAAGGCGAAGGTGGCAGGAGCCTGCCGTGGTGGAAAGGTCCTTGGCCGCACTCAGGGAATAGAAGAAGCGGAAGAGCGGGAGGTTGGGAGCCACTCCCACGAACATCTCGCAGAAGTGGGCAAAGACCGCAAGGAGAACGATAGAGTTGGGAGGAAGATGAATGTTGTGAATTGAGTAGAAGTTGAGAACAGCAAGGTAGAAGTCGGAAATCGGCGGAAGGAGGCCCGCCAGCATCCCCCATCCGAAGAAGATCACTTCTCCTGGAAGGCAGCCGGGCGCAGCGGTCCCGGTGCGGGTATGGACGGAGCCGCCGGCAACGTATAGGGAAAACCTCTCGGCATCAATCTCTTCGACGGTCGACGGAGGAAGCAGCGGGGCTGGCGGCGCCATGCGAGCAAAGGAGTAGTTTGCAAAAGGCAAAGGTGAGGGATCAATACGCAAGAAGCAGGGGCAAGGAAAGAACGAACCGCCTCCTCCCTAGGGCCACCTATATATATGCGCATGAAGGAGCGCCTCAACGGGGAACCTGAGGAGGCGTGGCGGTTCGAATGGCGGGGAACCCGAGGGGGCGCTGCGGTTCGCTAGCGGGAAACCCAAAAGAATCAGAAGGGGCGTGGGTACGCTCCCTCGAGCCCACACCAGTTACGAGGCGACGGTGGCCACACGTTCCGCCTCGATGCCCAGAAACGGAGGCGGCATTTAAAAGCCGCAGCGTTACGTGGGCATTTTTTGGTGGACCCACCCGGGAGACTGAGCCGCTGTTTTTCTGATTCGAAAAAGGCAAAAAAGGGCACTCCTGGGCAGGTCCGGGGGCTACTGTCGGTGTATTATACACCAGGGTGCCCACTACACTTTAGTAAGAGCCGCTAGCGGACAGGTGGCGACCAGGCCACGCTACCGTGGCGGTCGGAGTGATCGTCATGGGCGGTGGCGACAGTGCCACGCCGCCGGGCGGTCGGTGTGTGATCGCCAGCCAGATGTGGCGACCAGGCCACGCCACCGGGCGGTCAATCGAGTGATCGCTCAGCGGTGGCGACCAGGCCACGCCGCTGGCGGTCAGCTGTGTGATCACCCAGCGGACACGTGGTGACCAGGCCACGCCGCTGGTGCTCATTAAATGGGCATCGTGCGCATCGTGCGCATTAAATGGGGGTAATGAAGGCCACAGTGTGGCGACGTGTGTTCCCAACGCGCGCCGTAATGGCGGGTGACGTCATGGTGCAAGTACCCACTCCAGCAGAGCGGGCGATGCCGGCAGGTGTGGGCCCGAAGTGGGGGATAGGACGGCTACGCCAGAGCATTAAGCATGCTGCAAGAACAGTGGCAGGTGCATTAATTGCAGCCCGTCCAGTGTATTCAATGTACTGCCTTTTTTGTAAACCCCATGCACCTCAGCCATCCTAGATATATAAAAGGTAACTGGGGTGCGTGGGAGAGGGGGGATGATTTTCTTCTTCCTCTTCTCTGCCAGTTGATCTCTGGAGACGGGCTGGTCCCAGGGAGGCTGTTTTGAGCGATTCCCCCAAGAGCATAATCCAGAGCAATCCCAACAGGACTAGGGCTTTTACTCGCAAGGAGGGCCCGAACCTGGAAAAACCCTAGTGTTTTCTTGTGAGCTTCGTTCATTCTCTTTCCGCTGTGTCCGGAGCGAACCCCACGAAAGCCCCTTGTTCGGACTTCTCATACCCCGCTCGGGAAGGGGTCTGTTAGCTTATACGCTGACAGCTGTATCCGAAAGGCTATGTTATGATCACTCACCTTCGTGGTGTTTGGCTGTATCTTGTGGGTAAAGTGCATAACCTCTGCAGAGTGAAAAATCTATTCGAATAGACGTGTCCGCGGCATTGGACATTGCTCGGGAATTACAGTCAAGGATTAGACTTTCTTGAAAATAACTTGGACTTGAAAGGTTTGGTTGGGTTTAATAATGATGTTGATGGAAATATGGATTAGGAATGGGAAAGATGTTCATTTAACTCCTAGAAAAGTTATTGATATTATACTTGTTTTTACTGTTTTCGAGTCTACTTATGTTACTTGTCATATGCTGTTTTACTGCAATTATACCATGAGTTATTCCTTTGTACTAAGCCATGCATGTAGTATATTAGTTTGCATTCTGTGCATGACTTGCTGAGTACCAAGTACTCACCCTTGCCACAATACAACATCAGTTGAAGAAGAGTCTACACCAGCTTTAGAGGAGGAGATCCACGAGAAACCGTCTAACTAGGGAGCAAGCCCAGTCAGTTGACTGTGGCATATTGGTTGGCGTCACGCGTTTTCTTTTTATTTTCCGCTGCAGACTTTATTTGAATAAGTCCTTAGCCCTGCGAGGCGTACTTTTGTAACTTGACCATAAGGTCGAGCAACCAGCTATATCCCCTTTCAATAAAGTACTTTACTATTTCCTTGAGTATGATTGTGATATTTACCAATGTTGAGACTTTGTGCACTAGCGTGATCTTGGACTAGTGCTGAATACACAGAGGGTCCGGATTTGTAAATTCGGGTCCCGACATGGCCGAAACCCTTCGGCACCACAACCCCACTTTAACACAATAACACGAACAATTCAATTCAATTCTTTCATAAACATAACAACATACATTATCGAATGTAGCATTCAACATGAAGGCTTAAATACAACATTTAAGCGTAAAGCAACGATTCCCATACATGTGTGTTAAATTTTAAATTAGTTATTCCACTTAAACAAGTTTTAATGTTGCTATCCTATGACAAAATTTTAAGTACAACCTAATCCATGTTTTTAGGTTATCCCACATCAAAATTTTAGTTAACCCTATGGTATTGCACTAAGTTCATACACCACAGACCTGAAGCCCGCTCTAATACCAACTGTAACATCCCGGCATCTAGTATGCCTGAATGTTACCAAACATAGACTAAACAACATCTAAAAACCACAAATAAAGATAAAATACAGCAAAGGCGCAAATGCTAAAACCAAAAATTTTGGCAGCATCTCCTTTGTTTTTCCATGGTTCGGAGCAACAACACAATAACACATGATATATCATAATGTAAAACATCCCAAGCAACGATAACGGGTAACAAAGCGACAATTTAAGTCTAGCATAATGAATTTAACCACTCCATGAACTAATACGAAGTAAAGGATGTAATCAAGCACATGAACAAATCATAATCCTAGTTTCATCCCACTAGATTCATGGTCACAACTCCGAAAGGTAAATATTGTCTAATTGTGTGGAAATTATGTGATGAAGTGCCGCTAAACCCCTTTCCCGCATGTTGGTGTCAAGGTACCTAGAAACAACATAAACACAAGCGTGAGTTCATCACTCAGCAAGTATATTGCAATGGATCATAAAGAACAAATCAATGCCAACATCGATACAAATCATACTTAACATCATGATCAAGTCATAATTTCGTATACAACATCATAACCATGTCAAAATCTCATTGTACACAATTCATTGTCATCATCATGTATGCAATGCAATGCAATGCACATGTCTCCTCGAAGCATATACCGGTATTGCTGAGTGCACACCCGTCGGCGTGCACCCTCTTTCCCCTTCCATCCCGTAGAGGGAGGGTGCCTACTCCTCGCTTCCATTCACCACGACGATAGAATCACAAGGTAGGTCTTACTCAATGGCGCTCCGTATTAGTCATAACTTTCTCACCAACCATTCCAGACTAGTTATGACGTTCTCACCGACCTGGCCAGCTTTCATGCCATGTATGCAATTATGCCATAAACATAAACAACTCGCACATGTACTCAACGATTTATTGCATAGCATCATAATAAACCATTTTCATCATATCATGGCAAACACTAATCATGGCAAGATAGCACATCATGTAAACATGGCAAGATAGCACATCATGTAAACAATTTGCACCTAGTCACAACTAGCAACATACAACACGCTACCCATTCCAATACACTTGCCTTAACCTCGGGCGACGGATTGGTGAGAGGATGAGGGCACTCCTGGGGTCACACCAACTGCACATAGAGACTTAGCACTCAAAACGTGCCCACAAAACAGTACACAATCGCCCATCTACCCCGACTAAGCAAACTACTCCTAAAACCGAAAAAACAGAGAATCTGTACCGCCCGGACAGCAAACTTCAAACTATCATAACTTGAGCTCTAGTTCTCCAAATCGAGTAAACGAGTACATCATCATGAAGCTTATGAAATTTACTAACTTTTTCTAAGTATTGAGAAAAGCTGATTCGACGTCTAAAATTTCCTAATCTACAGATCAACCCGATCTGTCCCATTCACATCACAGTTTTGAACATGTTCGGTAAAAAGCCATAACTTTCAAACGGCTGAACAGAATTAAGCATTCTTGGTGTCCAATTAAAGGTGTTGAAGTTATCTATAACTTTCTCAACAGGAGGATGACCAAATTCCGAATCTAAAATTGTGCAAACTCAAACCCTAGGTCATATGCCCAATCTGCCCGAAACAGTGAACTATGCAATCTTTAGTTTTCATCCAATCTACCCAATCACAGCACCACCTCTTGATCTAAAAGCATCAAAACACCCTATAGCACAGCACCTAGACCAACCCCAAGGATTGCCCATGGCCATACCTTCGCCGGACGAACGACGAACGCCGAATCCTCTCCTCCCGGTTTCCCGATCGTCTTCCTCGCACCGGAACCGCCGGATCTCCTTGTCGCGGGGCTTCCCGAGGGAGGGAACAGCGGGATGGAAAGGTAAGGAGCTCTCCTAGGCCAGCAAGGAGGGTGGAGAGGGGAGGGAAGAGAGATGGCGCATGGGGGAGGCGGCTAGAGGGGGAGGCGTGTGGGGGAGGTGGGGGAGAGAGAGGGCGGCTAGGGTTTGGAAGTGGGGGCGTAGCAAGGGCTGGGGGAGGGCGCCCCAAGCCAGGAAAACCTGGTCTCCTCCTCCCCCCTGGGCCCAAATACCTTCCCACTAAAGCCCACAACTCATCCCCTTGGGCCCAAACTCCCCCGGAGAGGCCCAAACTCCCGAAATTGGCCCGAAAATGCGATTAAACTTCATAGCGTAAAGTTTTAACCTCCGATTTCACATTTTATAATGTTTCGACCTTCCGTAGTGTCACACGGAGATCCCAAATTCTCCCCCGGAAAGGCCCAAACTCACGGCAAATGTCGGGACCCGAATTTGCAAATCTGGACCCTCTGTGTATTCAGCACTAGTCCAGGATCACGCTAGTGCACACAGTATCAACATTGATAAATATCACAATCATACACAACGAAAATAATAAAGTACTTTAATTAGTTAGCCAAACTGGTTGCACAACCTTAAGGTCAAATTACAAATATACGCCACGCAGGGCGAAAACTTTTTAAAGAGAAATTACAGCAGCGAAAAATAAGATAACTTCGTGGCACCATCCAGTATACCACAGGCAACTGACTGGGCTCGCTCCCTAGTTAGACGGCTCCTCCAGATACTCCTCCTCCAAAGCTGTCATCGCCTCTTCTTCAACTAATGTTGTTTTGCGGCAAGGGTGAGTACTAGGTACTCAGCAAGTCATGCACAGAATGCAAACTAATATTCTACATGCATGGCTTGGTACAAGGAATGTTTCATGGTTCATTTGCAGTAAACAGCAATTTAACAAGTAACATAAGTAGATTCGAAAGCAGTAAAAACAAGTATAAAATCAATAACTTTTCCAGGAGTTAAATAACATCTTTCCCATTCCTAATCCACATTTCCATCAACGTCATCAATAAACCCAACCAAACTTTGCAAGTCCAAGTTGTTTTCAGGAAAGTCTAACCCTTGACTGTAATCCCCGAGCAATGTCCAATGCCGTGGACACAGCTATTCGAATAGATTTTACACTCTGCAGAGGTTATGCACTTTACCCACAAGATACAGTCAAACACCACAAAGGCGAGTGATTGTAACAAAGCGTTTCAGAGACTGCAAATTAGACATGTGAAGCTCTCCGGCTTTCTTCATACAACATCCCTTCCCTTAATAGAGGCGATGTATGGGACCGACATACCATTGGACGGGCACCATGCCAAAGCACGGGTACGCTCCCCTTTCAAGCTACACAAAAGGTGTAGTTGACACCCCTAGGTAACACAAGCATGTTATTAGTAACTTACTCAACTAGGCCCATCCCATTACGGACATGTGGTTGCATGCTTGACTCAGATCAAAGGCTTGCAAGGTTAAGTCCTTAGGTTGACCATGGCAAGACTACCCGAAGAACCAAATCATCCTTCCCGATGCCACAACTGGCCCACCCGATCATTCTTGCCAAATGCCCCGGTTGAAAACTATTTATCAAACCCCCAGTTGATTACCATGCACCACGTGCCATCAATATCATCATCAATAACACATGACACTTCTCAAAACATGTTCCATATCTCATTAAGTCAATGTTAACATGTAATTGCCAAAATCATGGCATGAATACGTGGCAGGTCTAAGCATTATACTACAACGGTCTAAATACCCATGTTGGCAATCTAATAATGTCCAACTATTTAATCCTCAACTAGAGTGACAAGGGGTTCATGGCACATAATTAAATAATCAAGGTGTCATAATACAAAGTTGGCATTTATCTAATTCCCCGGAATTATTTAAAGCATTTTCTAATAGAACTAGCATGCAATAATTTAAATCAAATTAATTTCAAAATGGGATCAACATAGTCAAAGCACAACTTGCCTTCAAAGAGTACTTGATCTTGGTCTTGAGCTGGCTCCTGGGTCAACACTTCACCATCGAAGCCTTCAGGCACTTCTACATCTACTCGTAAAGCGTGCAAATAGCAATAAATAAATATACAGTAGACAAAAAAGTGCCCAAACTCTCAAATAAAGTCCATAAAATAGAGAGAGCATAATTTTATGAATTTTTAGGATTTTGAATCGTCAAAATCGGAGTTAAAACGCAAAAGTTACAAGCGTTTAAATTTTAAATAATCAATTAAATAATAATACAGAGAAAAACTTTGGTCCAAAAATTTTATAAAATTCATCATTAGGTAGATCTCAATTTTATAAAAATTTAGAAATTTGAATCACCCAAATCGGAGTAAAAATGCAAAAGTTATAAGCGTTTGAAGTTTCAAAATTCAAATAAAACATTAAACCGAGTTAATTTATTTATTTTTATATTGAAAAACTGAATAATGACGTCAGCACGGAAATTCATTTTCCACCAAATTATTTTTCTATTGAAAAATCAGATTATTGCGTTAGCTGACGTCAGCCGGTCCATGGACGTGGTCCACGGTTCGGCTCGGTTCACCGTGGACCTGGTCCACGGCTGGACGTGCCTCTGACAGGTGGGACCCCTCGGGTGAGGTCAGTGCATGGCTCGGCCGAGGGTTCGGACACGCGGGCCCCACCGTGACATCACGCTGACGTCACGCATGATGCCATCGAGCCGCTGACACACGGGTCCCACGCGTGACGTCAGCGGCGACCAGGCTGCGACTGCGCTGACCGCGACGGTCAAGCTTCCGGCCACGTGGCTCGATCCGGACCGTTGATTTGAAAATCAACGGTCCAGATTAGATCTTGGCCGTGCACGTTGCGGGCGACGTGGCTGATCTAGGCCATTCGATTTGGATCGGACGGTCTAGATCAGATCGGGTTTCACCGCGTCGGGGGAGGGTGACGCGGCATGTCCCGGTGGCCGACACGTGGCACGCTGAGCGCCGTTCAATCTTGATCGAACGGTTGAGATCGTATCTATTGCTATAACGCGGTTAAATCCTAACCGTACGATATAGATCTAACGGCTGACATTGGATCTACGACGGTGAAGTCTATGACTACGTGGCTTAATCTAAACCGTTGGATCTAGACCCAATGGCGGGGATTAGATCTAGAAAATGCAACGTGCGGATTACCTCCCGGTGAAGTGGCCGAATCTGGGACGTTGGATGGCGATCGGACGGTGGAGGAGCTCGGGGACGGCGATGGCTTCACGGCGGGGCTGCGGCTGCCGGCGCCGAGGACGATGACCACTCAGACGGCATTTGTGGCGTGCTCCAGCGAGGTGAGTGGTACTCCTGGACGCGCCTCATCGCGAGGAGTTCGGATTTGGGCACAACGACATCGGGGAATGGCGGACGCGGCGGGGTTCGGCGGAATACCGCGGCGGGGCAAGGTTCCAACTACGGCGAGCTCCTGCGGGCGAACGGCGGCGGCTCAGGCGAGATGGTCTAGGGCTACGGGTGCGCATGGGAACGGACTACACGGTGGTGGTGGCGGCGGCATAAATAAGGGCCTCGGCTTCCGTGAATCGCGCGGAGACCGAGGTCCACCCGGCTGCGGCGGCGGAATCCGAATTGGATTCGGATTGGGTGACGTGGCGCAACGTGGACCGTTGGATCAAGATCCAATGGTCGTAGGCTAGGGTTAGGGTTAGGCTCGGCGCGACGCGGTTTGACCGAGACGACTGGCGCGGTCGGGTTCGGGTCCGACTACAGTTTGACTTGGACCCGAGGAACAGTACTAAACCTGAAGCGATTAAATATTCAAAATAATTTCCCGAAATTCATTTAATTCATGAAAAATAGCAAAATACTCAGAAAAATCCTAGAAAAATTCTAGGAAATATTTTAGGGCATTTGGGACTCAAATAAAATATTACCAATAAAAATTTATTTGAAACTTTTAATTCTTTAATTATTTCAAAAGGGAATAAATTCAAATTAAATCCAAATAAATCCAAATAAATTCCAGAAAATTCCAAAAATTCACAAAAGTGCAAAATATCATTTAAATCCATGAAAAGCAAAAATTGGGGTGTTACAAACCTCCCCCTTAATAGAATCTCATCCCCGAGATTCAGGGCTAACTAAGGAATAGGTTTGGAAATTCTTTCTTCAAATCCTCCTCGCGCTCCCAAGTCGCCTCACTCTCTGCATGGTTGCTCCACTGGACTCTGCAGAAACGGGTTTACTTATTCCTTGTCTCTCGATCCATGGTGTCCAGAATCTTCACCAGGCGTTCTTTGTAGGTCAGATCTTCCTGCAAATCAATTGATTCCAAGGGTGTTTGCTCATCGGGCACTCGAAGACACTTCTTCAGCTGGGACACGTGGAACACATCATGCACACCTGCCAATGACTGTGGTAACTTCAATTGATACGCAACTTCGCCTCTATGGCTCAAAACCTTGAATGGTCCAACGTAATGCGGCGTGAGTTTTCCCTTGGCATGGAATCTCTTGACTCCTTTGAGTGGGGTAACCCTAAGGTATACGAAATCTTCCGGTTCGAAACTCAGGTCTCGATGACGGTTATCAGCATAACTCTTTTGTCTCGATTGGGCTATCTTCAATCTTCCTCTAATCATGGTAATCTGTTCTTCGGCTTCTTGAAGAATTTCTGGCCCAAACACACGACGCTCACCTGTCTCATTCCAGTTCGACGGTGTTCGATAGGGTCGACCGTATAGTGCCTCAAAAGGTGACATCTGTAAACTTGCTTGATAACTGTTATTATAACTGAACTCGACATACGGTAGACTCTTATCCCATGAGGTAGCATAGGCCAATGCACACGCTCTTAACATATCCTCTAGTATCTGATTAACTCTTTCAGTCTGTCCATCCGTATACGGATGATAGGCTGTGCTGAAGTTCAAACGGGTCCCCATGGCTTCATGCAGCTTATTCCAGAATCTCAAGGTAAACTGGGTACCTCTGTCCGATACAATCTTCTTTGGCACTTCATGTAAACAGACGATCCTGGTCATATACAACTCTACTAATTTATCTCCCGAGTAGGTGGTCTTTACAGGAATAAAATGGGCGACCTTTGTCAAGCGGTCCACTATGACCCATATGGAGTCATATCCACCCTGAGTCTTCGGCAAACTAGTAATGAAGTCCATTCTGATTTCCTCGCACTTCCACTCAGGTATCTTTAATAGCTGCAGCAGTCCCGCTGGCCTCTAATGCATTGCCTTGACTCTCTAGCATATGTCGCACAACGTAACATGCTCGGCAACTTCACGCTTCTTGCTCGGTAACCAGAATCTTTCCTTCAAGTCTTGATACTTCTTGCCACTTCCCGGATGAATTGAATACTTGGAGTCATGGGCTTCTTCCAGAATCAGCTGCTTCAGCTCCCTCTTGTTCGGCACACAGATGCGATCCTCCATCCACAACGTGCCTTGCTCATCCAGCTCGAAGTCTTTTGCCTTGCCTTCCTCCATCTTGGACTTGATTCGCTGGACCTTTTCATAGTCCTTCTGTCCTTCTCGGATCTGGTCTTCCAGGGTAGGCTTTATCTCCAGTGCGGCCAACAATCCTCCTGGTACTACTTCAATCTGTATTCTGTGAAAATCCCTGCATAGCTCATCCTGACTCGTGGCTATCAACATTTTTACGGTATTTTCCTCTCCGATGGGTCAATCTCCATTCCGTATGTTCTCTTGTGTTCGTATGGAAGCCACGATCATAACCCCACAAATTATTTTAGGATTCATCAAGATTTGAAGGCGAATTTTGAGTTTTTGACGCTTCGGTCGAACCGCTGATTTCCATCGAATTCGTCTTTTTCGTTGAGTTTTAGTTCAATTCCTTGCTACCATGGGTCCCTTTAGATGTTGCCTAGATGATCTATCATCCAAATTGTGGAGCCATATGTTAATTTTGGAGGAAATTTCCAATTTTTGGACATTTTTAGGTTGCTCTCTGTTTTCCCCGAGCCGCGGCGCATGGTCGCTGCCGCCGCCGCTGCCCCCTCCGGCGGCAGGCCTTCTCGCCGACCTCCCGGTCCCCGCCGGCCGCCACCGCCGGCGCCGCTTTGCGCCTGGCGCGGCGCTTTGGGCGTTGTTCGAGCTGCCGTGGAGCCGCCGGAGCCTCCTGCCGCCGCCGCTCTCGCCGGCTTCCCATGCCCGGCGGTCTCGCTGAGCCGCTCGGCCGCCCCGCTTACCCCACGCGCCGACGCCGCCCGAACCGCCGCCGTCGTCGCCGCCGCCGACCGTCGCCTGCCGCCTCTAGCAGCTGCCTTGCCCGCCGGCGACACCGCCCGCCACCGCCCCACCGGCCGGTTCTTTGGCCCCCTCCTTCGCCGGAGCCCAATGGAGCTTGGCTCCTCTCTGTTCTTGGCATGGTAAGAAGCCATGGGGAAGAATATGTCCAAGACAATGACACCATGGTCCCACATGTCAAAGACTACCCAAAATCAGAATTTGGGGAAAAAGAAAAGATTCCATAATATTCTTCATTTTGGTTTTTCCCAGATTTTCCAAATTTCGGCAGCTCATAACTTTTCTATCTGAACTTTGATTGACCCTGTTCAAGTTCCTAAATTCATCTAAATTCAATATCTACCTGTCAGTACTACTTTTATAATTTTTGGATTTTGTTTATTTTGTGTTATTTATTTGTTGTCCCGTTTTGCGCGTAGCCGAGGATCCCACCGAGTCTGCCGACCCCACCGCCGGACTTCAAGAGTTCGACAACCTCGCTGCGACCGAAGGCAAGTCCCTTGATGCATCTTGATCCTATGTTTTCGAATGATTTACAACGTTTTATAAACCTGCACTGCTATGTTTATCATCGTATGTCAAATATAGATGATTAGTTAATCCAAATTGCGATTGCTTCCTTGATTATTGTTATCCATGCTTAATTGTAACCCTAGGATTCTTTGTTTTGTCATGACTATCTTATAAAATGACATTTGTTGATTAGTACACTAGATATGCTTAGTACCCGAATTGATGAAAATGACCCATGGGTGGGATTATACAAAAGTTGTGATTTAAATTGTGATTTGGGAATTATTCCAAAGTATTTGGTACTGTTTTTCTAAAATAAAAAGAAAAAGGAAAAAGGATTTGGACTTTGGCGGATTGGAATGTCGGGTGGGTGCGGTTTGAGCACTAGTTTCCATTGTGCAAGTACCGCCCCAAGTCAATTAAGGACCGACGCTTATGACTGTCCATTCTAAGCATAACCATACTACCACATGTCTAACATGGTACGACCTGGCTAAATAATTTGTAGAAACCTAACTTAGACTCACCAGTTGGTGGAATGTGGGTGCCGGATAGAGGCAAATTGTACTCCCCACACGGCGCAAGAGGGAGCTTCTGTACTAGGTAGATAGAACCCTAACAGCGGTGAAACCTCAGCGGGTGAGTCGGGTTAGGCGTATACCTTGTAAAGGCCTTGTCATGATATCCCTGCCGGCACACCTAAGGAAGTGTGTTAATTGTACATGGCACAAAGGGCATGTCATGTCTTGTGGGTAAAGCTATACACCTCTACAGAGTTAAAACTATTCGAATAGTCGTGCCTACGGTGAAGGGCAAAGCAAAGAATGCTTTCATACTGGTAGACTTTGGTTTTGGTTTTGAAAATAAAATGAGGTTTTGGGATTCGGGAGTGGTTAGAACTCTCGGATGTTTAATTGGCGGATTGAGCCAACCAGGTAGTTGGAACCTATTTTTAAGAAATGATGGATTGAGTCATGTGTGGATATCGTGATCTTTTAAACTTGTGGAGGATAGAGCCCTTATACTAGTGATGGTGGATAGAACCTTCACTGAAGTATTACATAATTCAATTATTAAAAAGAATTGCTAAAATATGCTTTATGAAACTTATTATTATGTATGGTTGAATGAAACTTGGCTTTAAGCAAAAGAACCGTATTAAACCTTCCTTGGAAAGCCCCACATGTGCATGATTTCCCAGACTTGCTGAGTACTCTTGTACTCACGTACTACATAACTGTTGTCATTAGAGAACTATCAGGACGCCGTTGAAGACGGTGAGTTCTACGCTTAGGAGTTTGAGGAAGATCGCCAAGAGAGCTAGTCACGTGTCTTGTCGTCGCCTGTGGTGTTTTGGTTTTCGCTTCTTGTCATGTGTTTCCCACTGTCGTGTCTCCGGTCATGTGACCGAGTTTTGTAATAAGGAGCCATGTGGCTAATACTTTATAATTATGTCACAATTTCATTTTGTTCGGCAATAACGTATCACTGTTGACTGTGTGTACTAGATACTGATCTGGGACTAGTACATAAATACACAGGAGATTTCGGATAGCTGATCCGGGGCCTCATAGATATACTGATGACATATAAGAATGCAATTCTCGCAGTGTCCCATTGCGGGTACATCTAACACATGTTCTCCAACATGCGTTCACAATGTATTGATGATATCTCCATATGCCATGACCTATGAAACATGATCATCGATTAGTACATGTGCTGATCAATTCATCGTTGTCCACTACGATGATATCCGATCAGAGATACTTATAGAATTGTATCAATGAGTAGAGAGTTTCATAAGCAAGTCACATACTTACTGATCAATATAATGATATACATTCATTGGACCAATAATCGTATTATTATTGATAAACATAGTCATGTTACAATCATCTATATGACTGCCTCAAGGGCATAACACTAACATGAGTCCCCATGGTTTTTGGGGTATTTGCGTGATCATGATGAACGTTCTGACTCGGATTGCCAGCGGCATGCCAAAGGAGCGGCGAAGGCAGATCTCCTTTGTCGTGAAGCCCAAGAAACGTGCACTCGGTCTCTTCAAACCCGAGGCCACAACGTCAACGAAGATATCTTGCATGCTAGAATGGGAAGCCAGTCCATTTTCCAAACACTATAGTAGAATATTGTTGCCTCTAAGACACTTCTTGACACCTTGGGCCCGATGATTGAAGCTGACAGCCCGACCGCTCCAATCATGGCCCAAGTCAAGGCCATGGTAACGGTGGCAGCAATTCAGCACAACCAGCGAGATCAGGTGGTGACAGCTCACCCTTGTACTCGTGTAGACACTTAGATTGCCAGCAGTTGGACCGCTTGTAGTCAGGCCGAAAGTAGTCGGCAGAAGTCCCATCGTGACGAGGATGTGCGCTTAGCCATCTACCATGACATCAGCCAAGATCTTACCGCTAGGAAGCGAGAACGAGAGGATGAAGAATGGCGCAACCGCGATTACAACTACGAGCGCTTCGGCATCAATCGCAATCGAAGCAACAGCTACCACGACAGCAGCCAAGATAATTGTGTCAATATGAGTCAAGATCACGGTGAATGGAGGGACAAACGCCACTTTGGGCATCTTGACGACGCTGACCGCAGGTTAAGATGCCCCCTTGCTGATCTCCTCTCCATAGATCACCACCACATCATGATAACATAACTATCGATTGGATCCGGGCATTTATCGACCAACTTCGCCGAGTGGTGTGGCCCGACGGTTTCAACCACGATGGTATTGTCAAGTTCAACGGTGAAAGAGATCCGGAGGCCTGGCTACAAGTTTACGCCCTCATAGTCAAAACAGCTGGGTCAGTGAATTTGCCCTGATCTAAAAGATGTCTCGAAAGCCGCTAACCACAGTAAAGGAGATGTTCGCCCTGGCAGACCGCTACACCATAGCTTCAGATGCCCTCGCCAAATGCCAAGACGACCATCGCCCGCAAAAAGACAAGAAGGACCACCACAGTCCAAAATATAAAATTTATGGTTAACAATATGAAGACTATGAGTCTAGAAGATGTGCTAGTGGTGAAAGACTTTCCAGATGTTTTTCCTGAAGATCTGCCTGGTATGCAACCGGAAAGAGAAATTGAGTTCGTTATCGAGCTGGTGCCTGGCACGGCTTCAATCGCGAAAAGGCCTTATAGGATGTCCACAGAAGAACTAGTGGAGATGAAGAAGCAGATTGAAGAACCCTTGGAGAAAGGTTTTATCACCTAGTTCATCTCCATGGGGAGCACCGGTGTTGTTTGTCAAGAAGAAAGATGGAAGCTTCAGAATGTGTATAGATTATTGTGCACTCAATGAGGTGATGATAAAGAATAATTATCCTTTGCCCGGGATAGATGATCTTTTTGATCAGTTAAGAGGAGCGGGAGTCTTCTCTAAGATAGACCTTCGATCCGGATACCAACAATTAAAAATTCTGACCGAGGACATACCCAAGACAGCTTTTTCATCAAGGTATGAGCACTATGAATTCACGGTCATGTCCTTTGGATTGACCAATGCCCCTGTATATTTCATGAATATGATGAACAAAGTATTCATGGAATACCTAGACAAGTTTGTTGTCGTTTTCATTGATGACATCCTAGTCTACTCCAGGACAGAAGAAGAGCATGCAGAACACCTAAGAATGGTTTTGGAAAAGTTAAGAGAAAACCTACTATATGCAAATTTTAGCAAATGTGACATCTGGAAAAAGAAAGTAGAGTTCCTGGGTCATGTAATGACTGCTGAAGGGGTAGCTGTCAATCCGAACAAAGTGGAGGCAGTGTTCCAATGGGAGCAACCAAAGTCGGTGTAACACCCCAAAATTTTGCTTTTCTTAAATTCATGTGTGATTTGGCACTTTGGTGAATTTTTGGAATTTTCTGGAATTTATTTGGATTTATTTGGGATTTATTTGAATTTATTCCATTTTGAAATAATTAAAGAATTTAATTTTGCAAATAAAATTTTGTTGGAAATATTTTATTTGAGTCCAAAATGTTCCAAAATATTTTCCAGAATTTTTCTGGAATTTTTCTGAGTCATTTGCTATTTTTAATGAATTAAATGAATTACTGGGAATTATTTTAAATATTAAATCGCTGGAAAATCAAACCGAAGTCGGTTCTTGTTCATCCGATCGAGCCCGAGTCGACTCGAGTTCGAGTCAGGCCGAGCGATTGACTCGACCGAACCCACTCCTAACCCCGATCGATCCGGCCAGTCGGATCAAGATCCAACGGTCGAGACTGATCTGCGATTCGAGCGAAAACCGGATCGGGTCCGATCGCGCGTAGCGATCGCGGACCGTCGATCGCGCTTACGCGGACGGGTTCTCCGTCGTCGCCCCCCGCCGAGTCCGAGCCGGACTCGCCGCCGCTCCCGCCGTGAAGAACTAGGTCTCCGTTTTCGCGGGACGCCGAGGTTATTTAATGACCGGCTCACACCCCGAGGATCGCCTTGACCTAGCGCACCCGTAACCCTAGACAACGTCGCCTGAGCCGCCGCCGTTGAGCCGCAATCGCTCGCCGGAGTTGTCTCTTCCCTCCGCCGCGGTTCCTTGCCGATTGCGGCCATCTCCGTCGTCCTCCGCCGCCGTTGTGTCCAGAATCGGACTCTCGCGTCGGCGCACGAGCTACCTCTCACTTCGCGGAAGGGTCCCGCAACGCCGTTGCCGTGGTCATCGTCTCCAGCTCCGTCAAGCGGCGCCGCCGTGAGCCATCGCGGACTTCAAGCTTCCGCGTAGTCGGATCTTCATCCAAGGGCCCAGATTACGCCACGTCATCTCACGGTGAGATCTCGTTCCAAATCCTAGATCCAATCTCCACCGTCGGATCTAGATCCAACGGTCCGAAATCAATGCGTTAACCCAAACGCGTCAACACTAGATCTAATCCGCGCCGTTGATTTTCAAACCAACGGCCGGGATTGCGCCACGTGTCGGGAAGTTGGGCCAAGCGTCGGCGGCCGTCCGCAGCGCGTGCGTGTGGCAGCCCGACACGCGAGGCCCGCGTGTCGAGGGGCCCGTGCATGTCGGCGGTGACCCGGAAGAAGCGACGGCGTCACCCATGACGTCCACGATGGGTCCCACATGTCGCCACCGTGGTGAGTCCCCGTGACGTCGGCGATGACGCGTCACCCGAGTGGGCCCACATGTCGGCGACACGTAGAGTCGTGGACCGAGTCCACTGTGAGACTCCGAGCCGAAGCGCGGACCGAGTCCATGGACCGGTGACGTCGCCCAACCAATCAGAGGCTGCCACGTGTCCATCTTTGACGCAATAAATGATTTTCCGAAAAAGAAAATGATTTAATAAATCGGTTTAATAATTGATTTGAATTTCAAAACTTCAAACGCTTATAACTTTTGCGTTTCAACTCCGATTTGAGTGATTCAAATTTCTAAATTTGTATAAAATTAAGATCTACTTAAATATAAATTTTATTTAATTTTTGGACTAAAGTTTTTCTCTGTAAAATTATTTAATTGATTATTTAAACTTTAAATAATCATAACTTTTGCGTTTTAACTCCAAATTTGACGATTCCAGTTTCTAAAAATCCATAAAATTATGTTCTTTCTGTTTATGGATTTTATTTGGATGTTTGGACACTTTTTGCCTGTTGTTTATTCGTGTATTTGCTATTTGCACGCTTTACGAGTAGACGTTGAAGTGCCGGAAGGATTCGAAGGAGAAGTATTGACTCAGGATACAACTCAAGACCAAGAGCAAGTACTTTTTGAAGGCAAGTTGTGCTTTGACCATGTTGATCCTATTTCGAAATCTATTTTGATTTAAACTATTGCATGCTAGTTCAATTAGAAAAATACTTTGTTTAAACATGGGGGTTAGATAAGTACCAATTTGCTGTATGACACCTTGATTATCTAAGTATGTGCCATGACCCCTTGTCACCCTAGTTGTGGTTTACTAGTTGGACATTATTAAATTGCCAACATGGGTTTAGACCGTTGTAGTATCTTTGCTTAGACACGCTACGTGCTCATGACATGAATTTGGACAATCAAATGTTAATATTGACTTAATGATATATTGAACCTGTTTTGGAAAGGTATCATGTGATGTTGATGGCACGTGGTGCATGGTAATCAAGCGGGGTTTGATAAACAGATTTCGGCCAGGGCATGTGGCAAGAGTAATCAGGTGGGCCAGTTGTGGCATTGGGAGTGTTGTTTTGGTTCTTCGGGTAGTCTTGCCCTGGTCACTCTAAGGACTTAACCTTGCAAGCCTTTGAACTGGGTCATACTTGCAACCACATGGCTGGAATGGGACGGCCCTAGTTGACTAAGTCGCTAAGGACTCACTTGTGGAGCCTCAGGGTGTCAATTACACCGTTTGTGTGATTGTGCGGGGGGGCGTATCGTGGCTGTGGCCAGATACCCATCTAACGGTGTGTTGGTCCCATACTTCGCCTTGGCTAAGGGAAGGGATGGTGTAGAGCACGAACCGGAGAGGACCACCTGTGTTGTTTGAGGCTTCCGAAAGGCTTTGTTACGGGAACTCGCCTTTGCGGTGTTTGACTGTATCTTGTGGGTAAAGTGCATAACCTCTGCAGAGTGTAGAATCTATTTAAATAGCCGAGTCCACGGTACTGGACAATGCTCGGGAATTACAGTCAAGGGTTAGATTTTCTCAAAAATAACTTTGGTTTGAAAGGTGGGTTGGTTTAGTAATGAAGATGATGGAAATGTGGTTTAGGATGGGGAAAATGTTTATTAAACTTCTTGAAAAGTTATTTATGCTTTACTTGTTTCTACTGCTTTCGAATCTATTTATGATACTTGTCAAATGCTGTTTACTGCAAATATACCTTAAGCTATTCCTTTGTACCAAGCCATGCATATAGTATATTAGCTTGCATTCTGTAACACCCCGGCATTTACTATGCCTGAATGTTACCAAACATAAGCTAAACAACATCTAAATACCACATTTAACATCAAATTCCAGCAAAGGTGCATAGACTAAAAACCGAGATTTCGGCAGCACCTCCTTTGTTTTATCATGAATTTAAGGAACAGCAACAATATAGCATTATATGGCAATAAGAGAAACATCTAAAACAGCAATAAATAAAGTCTTAACGACAATAAGAGACTAACATTAAGCTCTTAAGGTTCCAAGTGTCAAACAAACAATAGAACTCTCATTAACCAAGCTAGGACTTAATTTTAAAGATCATCACACGCAATTTATTATCAAACTAAATGAATTGACTTGGGAAACATTAAAGTGAAGCAACGTGTGAGCGTGTGACTATTCCCCTTTCCGCATGCCGTTCTCATGGTACCTAAAACAACAAGAAAACACAAGGGTGAGTTCGAAAACTCAGCAAGCATACTGCAATGGACAACAAGCATAACAACAAGTCAATAACATCTTTCCACATGTATAACATCTCATTCATGAATACTTATCAATATCATCATCAATTTGTATGCGATGTAATGCATTGCTCCCGACCCTCTCGGAACCTCATACCGGTATGGGAAGTACACACCCGTCGGTGTGCACCCTTTCCCCTTCCATCCCGAAGATGGAGGGTGCCTACTCGCTTCCAAACACCACGTGGATGGAATCACGACATAGGACTTACTCAATGGCGTTCGGATTAGTCATAACTTTCTCACCGACCTTGCCGGACTAGTTAAGACTTTCTCACCGCCTCGCCCTATCTCATGACATGCATGCAACCATGCCAATTATCATATTCAATTCACATATTAACACATGGCATCATAATATGTTAAACATGCTCATCATATCATATCAATCATTAAAACATGGCAAGTGGACATATATCATGTAGGCAATTCCATCTAATTTCAACATGCAACCTACAACTTGCTATCCATCACAACACACTTGCCTCAAACACGTGCAACGGATAGGAGGGAAGAAGAGGGAACTCAAGGGGTCACACAACATGAACATAGGCATCACACACTAACAATCATAAACACAAAACAGTACACACGCCCCATCTAACCCGACATTGCCAACTACTCGCAAAACCTAAAAACAGAGGTTCTGTCGGCGGGACAGCAGCCTTGCAAAAGGCATAACTTGAGTTCTGGGACTCCAAATCGAATAAACGAGTACACCGTCGCGAAGCTTAGGAAATTTCCCAACTTTTTCTAGTTATAGGGAAAGACTGATTCGGACTCTAAAATTGTTTAATCTACAGATTACCACAATCTGTTCCAGTTACGTCACAGATTTTTAGGCGCTCGGTAAAACAGCCATAACTTTCAAACGGCTGATCGGAAATTAACGTGCTTTACATCCACGGAAAGATAATTAAATTATCTACAACTTCCTAGAAGTCTGTACGGTCTGATTCGGATTCTAAATCGACGGAAACTCGAACCCTAGTTCGACTGCTCAATCTGCCCGAAAACAGAAACGTGGACAAGTTTAGATCTAACCCAAATTACTTCAAACCAGCGCCTCCAATTGATCTAAAAACTTGATAAACACCCTAATAACAGTACCTATATCAAATCCAAGGATCCTCATGTTCATACCTTTGCCCGAAGCGCAAAACTCCAATCAATCTCCTCGCGAATCGCTCCTTGCTCCACGTTACTCGCTCCTCGCTCCTCGCTCCTCGCTCCTCGCTCCACGGGATGACTCCACACGGTGCAGGGGTGGGGAGGCCACCCTCGGGCAGCAAGGGGTGGAGGGGAGGTGGTGTGGAGGTGGAGGAAAGGGGGGGTGCGCACGGTTTTGGGGGCTAGGGCTTAGGGGAGGGGAGGGAGGAGAGGCGCAAGAGGGGAGGTGGGGCGCAACAACAGCAGCATGGGCGCAAGGGGCTGGGGAGCCCCTTTATCAGCCCTCAACCCAATCCTAGTCCGTTACGGAGTCCTAATCCATCCCACCAAAGCCCACCAAGGCCCAAAACTCCTCAGGAAGGCCCAAAACCCTAAAACGGCCCGAAAACGATATTAACCCCGATCCTTATGATTTTAACCTTATTTCCACATCTCATACTGTATTTAACCTTATCATGTTCAAAAATTAAGGATACGACACTCGAGGTGTCACATTCTTCCTTCAACGGGATTCGACCTCGAATCTAAACGCACCAAACACGAAACCCAAAGAAAACCAAAGACAGCCAGATTTTCACATCACATACGAGGTGAAAAGCTCGGGATACTTCTCGCATGCGAGATTCCAGCTCCCAAGTCGCTTCTCTCTCGGTCTGATGTGACCACAAGACCTTGACAAACTTAAGCGCCCTGTTCTTCATCACTCGCTCGACGCGTCCCAGAATTTCCACAGGGACGGGACTCGAAGGTGAGGTCCTCTTTGAAGCACTAATGGTTCCAATGGAACCACCAACTCCGGATCGTGCAAGTATTTCCTCAACATCGAGACATGGAACACATCATGCACACCTTGCATGGATTCCGGTAGCTCTAGGCGATAGGCCAACCTGCCAACTCGGGCGAGGATAGGAAAAGGCCCAACATACCTTGGGTGAAGCTTTCCTTTGGTGCCAAAACGCACCACACCCTTGGTGGGAGATACTCGCAAGAGTACGCTATCGCCCACCTCAAACTCCAAATCTCGCCGCCTCACATCAGCATAGCTCTTCTGTCTGCTCTGTGCTGCGAGAAGGTTTTGCCGAACCTCCGACACGCGATCAACAGTCTGCTGAACCCAATCCGGCCCAAGAATAGCTCTCTCGCCCACAGCATCCCAACAAAGCGGCGATCTGCACTTCCGGCCATACAGCACCTCATAAGGAGCAGACCGGATGCTGGAATGATAGCTGTTATTGTAAGCAAACTCTGCAAGGGGCAAATGGTCTTCCCAGCTACCCTTCCAAGCCATCACACAGGCCCTGAGCATGTCCTCCAAAGTTTGGATGGTACGCTCAGACTGCCCATCTGTCTGAGGGTGAAAAGCGGTACTAAGGCAAAGCTGCACCCAAAGCACTCGCAAACTCTCCCGAGAACTTGGAGACGAACTCGCATCCCGATCAGAGATAATGGTCTTGGGTACACCATGCAATCTCACAATCTCCCGCACATAGATGGGAGCCAACTCGCTCACTGAATTGGTCGTGCGGATGGGAATGAAATGCGCCGACTTGCTGAGACGGTCCACCACAACCCAAACAGCATCCTTCCCTCGTGGAGAACGAGGTAGACCAACCACGAAATCCATGGAGATGTCATCCCATGGCCACACAGGAACCTCCAATGGCTGCAACAGGCCAGCGGGACGCTTATGCTCAGCTTTGATCTTCTGGCAAATCCCACAAGACGCCACAAACTTGGCAATATCCACTCTCATCCTTTTCCACCAGAAATTCTTCTTCAAGTCCCTGTACATCTTGGTCTCTCGGGATGGACCGTGTACGGTGCGATGAGCTTCTCTCGAATGTCTTCTTTCACTTGAGATTTACGGGCACGCGCCTGACGGCCCTGAAACCTCAAAACTCCCGCATCATCAACGGTAAAGTCTCCCAACTTGCCATCCTCAAGGCGTTTCCTCACTGCTGGAGCAAACGATCATGCTCTTTGTGCCTCCCGTGACACGCCGGGAATCGTGACTCAAGAATCAATTGAGTTTCAGCTTGCACGGTCCCCGCAGCAAGAGGAGACTCCCAAACGCTCAAAATCAGCAACAAGACAATCAACAACAGGGGCATTGTCTTATGATCGAGAGCGTCGGCCACCACATTTGCCTTCCCGGATGATACCGGATAGTGAGGTCATAATCCTTTATCAATTCTAGCCACCTCCTCCGCCTCAAGTTCAAATCTTTCGAGTAAAGATGTACTTGAGGCTCTTGTGATCAGTGAAAATATCACAAGACTCACCGCATGTAATGCCTCCATATCTTCAATGCAAACACCACGGGCGGCTAGCTCAAGATCATGCGTGGGATAATTCTGCTCATGCTTTTTCAATCGCCTCAAGCATAAGCAATCACCTTGCCCTCTTGCATGAGCACACACCCAAGTCCCAACCGAGAAGCATCAGAATAAACAAGTGAAACGCTTCCTGGTTCGGGAAGGGTAAGAACAGGAGCAGCCACTAACTTCTCCTTCAAAGTGCGTAAGCTGTGCTCACACTCTGCGATCCACTGGAACTTCATCCCCTTCGAGTCGGGCCAGAAAGTGGCTTGGCAATGATAGAGAAATCCTGCACAAAACGCCGATAGTATCCAGCCAACCCAAGGAAACTACGCACCTCTTTGACATTGGAAGGCCTCTTCCAATCCAAAATCACGAGACTTTGCTAGGATCTACCGATATGCCCTCCGGATTGATGATGTGGCCAAGAAAACCTACTTCAAATCCGTAACTCGCACTTTTTCAGCTTAGCAAAGAATTGATTCTCCTCGTGGTACTCAAAGACAAGCCTCAAGTGTCGCTCATGCTCCTCTTCCGATTTAGAGTAAATCGAATGTCATCGATGAACACTACCACAAACTCATCAAGGTACTTGTGTAGCATACTGTTCATCGCCTCCATAAAGACAAATAGGAGCATTAGTTAGTCCAAAAGACATAACTTTAAATTCATAATGCCCATACCTAGTGGAGAAAGCAGTCTTCTCAATGTCCTGCTCCCTCACACGGATCCGATTATACCCTCGATCGAAGATCAATTTTGGAGAACACCTTTGCTCCTTCAGTTGGTCAAACAGATCCTCGATGCGAGGCAAAGGATACTTGTTTTTGACTCGCCACTTGGTTAAGAGCACGATAATCAATGCACATACGCCAACTTCCATCCTTCTTCGAGACGAACAGACGGGTGCTCCCCATGGCGATACGCTACGCCGAATGAAGCCTTTGGCCAACAGATCCTCCAATCGCTTCTTCAACTCGTCTTGAAAAGGTCGAGCTAAGCGGTATGGAGAGATAGAAATAGGTCGAGTGCCCGAGCAAGATCAATACGAAACTCCACATTCCTCACAGGAGGTAGACCAGCAACTCGTCAGGGAACACATCAACGAACTCCTTCACTACGTAAATCTCCTCAATGGAAATCGAAGAAGATGGTTTCTCGAGACAAAGTCATGAGGAAACCCAATAGCCTCAAACGCCGACCGAGAAAACAAACTAGTCAAAGCAAAGACGGAATCGAGGGTATACCACCCTGAAAGGTCAACTCTTCACGGACGGGCCTGCAAGGAAAGCTGTCTTCCGTAAACAACAGATCTTAGCATGGTACCGATGCAGCCAGTCCATGCCCAAATGACATCAAAAGGAGCCAATCGGATCACCATGAGATTGGCAAAGAAAACCTCATCATCAATGGCAATGGTGCAACCAGGGCAAACCAAAGAACTAGCAATCAAACCCCCAGGAGAATCCGACTAACACGGACTCGTAAATCCGAACTCCCAACTTAGCTCTACTAGCAAACTCCGACGACACAAAAGAATAGGATGCTCCGGAATCAAATAGAACAAAGGCATCAACGGAATCCACGAGCAGAGTACGAAACCACCTCTCGATGCCCTACCGACTCGGGCGGTCGGCAAAGCGCATACACTCTGGTGGCGCCGGACGTATGAGCCCCGACTCAGTGCCGATGCCCTATCAAGGCTGGGGCGGAGGAGGCAATCGAGGAGGAGCAGATGGCTGCGGCACCAAGAAGCGCCGGTGGCGCCCACGCAAAGGGTGGCCGAGAAACAGAGCAGCCATCATGTGCACCGATCCTCTAGAAGACGCCGCCGGAGTGGGAGGAGAAGGCACCGCCTCCCACTTGATGATGCTACCGGGTTCATCCGGCAGACTCGCCCCATATGGTCGGGAAGTTGCCACAAAGGGTTGCAACTCCCACCCAACCACACTCAAGCACGGTGCTCGCCACCGCACTTGAAGCACTTCATGCCCTGCTCGGCACAGATTTAACACCGCCGCTGAAGAAGACGACTGGGCGACCCCATCTTAGCCCTCGAGGAGGAGCCTCGTCCTCCCTTGAACTTCTTGAAGGTGGGACGCTGAGAGGACCCACACCTCCTCCACCAAAGGTCCTCTTCTCGCCCGGGGCCGCAGGAACCCCGAACCTCCCGGTTCGCTTGTCCCGGAGAGCTCCAACTCGAGCTCCATGCCCTTCGCTTGCTCCACCACAGAGCGTAAGTCACGAGGACACGCCCCATGACAACTCTGAACTCCTGGTTGAGGCCCCTACGGAACCTCCTAGCTTTCTCCCGATCGTCGGCCGCCACGGTACGTGCAGAGCGCACCACGCTGTTGAACTCCTTCTCATACTGCCACCGACCTCTTTCCTCGGGAAAGAGTGGTCGAGTAAGCTCCATCCTCTCAAGGAAAGACTCAGGTGGAACTTGGCTCTAAGCGAGCCACAAAGTCCTCCCAGGTGATCGACCCAGATCGGGGTTCTAGCAGCGTAACCCCTCCCACCAGATATCGCTTGGCCCTTCAAATTAAAAAGCCACAAAGCGAGTCCGCTGAACCGAGGTCAACTCTAGGACCTCAAATCGCTTCTCCATGTACCGCAGCCAATCATGGACTGGATCGGCGTTCTGCTCCGTCGAAAGTGTCAAGACGGAGGGACATCCACTCCCGAGACTCATCCTGGCCCGGTGCAGCGGGGCAACAACAGGGGCCATCGCAGGGGAGGCACAACGGGCAGGGGCTGCCCGCACTGGCCGGGCGCAGCTCCCGAATCTCCTCGCAGAGCCTGGACTAAATCTTCATTGGCGGTGGCACTCGCCTCGACCGCATACCGAAGCTCCTCCCGAGCTGGCCCACGAGCATTAAGCGAAACGCTACCCTCAAAGAATGCACTCCTCAACTCCTGGGAGCCTCGCCGCCTCCACGCCACGGCGCCCACGGCCTCTACCCTCGGCATGGTCGCTAGACAGACAACCACCCAAACACCAAAGCACACAATCAAGATCATAGATCAAACATCATCATAAGCATATTCCTTATCACATAATCAAGCGCGATGCATTGATGAACCAAAACCCATCCTACTGTGCAACCAAGTGTGTCAGATTTTAGATTAGTTATACCACTTTTACAAGTTTTAACGTTGCTATCCTATAACAAGGTTTTAGTTAGAACCTAAGCCATGTTTCTAAGTTATTCCACATCACATTTTAGTTATACCCTATAGCATGACACTAAAAATTCACATTCCAAGGACCTACAGCCCGCTCTGATACCAACTGTAACACCCCGGCATTTACTATGCCTGAATGTTACCAAACATAAGCTAAACAACAGCTAAATACCACATTTAACATAAAATTCCAGCAAAGGTGCATAGGCTAAAAACCGAGATTTCGGCAGCACCTCCTTTGTTTTATCATGAATTTAAGGAACAGCAACAATATAGCATTATATGGCAATAAGAGAAACATCTAAAACAGCAATAAATAAAGTCTTAACGACAATAAGAGACTAACATTAAGCTCTTAAGGTTCCAAGTGTCAAACAAACAATAGAACTCTCATTAACCAAGCTAGGACTTAATTTTAAAGATCATCACACGCAATTTATTATCAAACTAAATGAATTGACTTGGGGAAACATTAAAGTGAAGCAACGTGTGAGCGTGTGACTATTCCCCTTTCCCGCATGCCGTTCTCATGGTACCTAAAACAACAAGAAAACACAAGGGTGAGTTCGAAACTCAGCAAGCATACCGCAATGGACAACAAGCATAACAACAAGTCAATAACATCTTTCAAAGCATGTATAACATCTCATTCATGAATACTTATCAATATCATCATCAATTTGTATGCGATGTAATGCATTGCTCCTGACCCTCCTGGAACCTCATACCGGTATGGGAAGTACACACCGTCGGTGTGCACCCTTTCCCCCTTCCATCCCGAAGATGGAGGGTGCCTACTCGCTTCCAAACACCACGTGGATGGAATCACGACATAGGACTTACTCAATGGCGTTCCGGATTAGTCATAACTTTCTCACCGACCTTGCCGGACTAGTTAAGACTTTCTCACCGCCTCGCCTCTATCTCATGACATGCATGCAACCATGCCAATTATCATATTCAATTCACATATTAACACATGGCATCATAATATGTTAAACATGCTCATCATATCATATCAATCATTAAAACATGGCAAGTGGACATATATCATGTAGGCAATTCCATCTAATTTCAACATGCAACCTACAACTTGCTATCCATCACAACACACTTGCCTCAAACACGTGTAACGGATTCAAGGGAAGAAGAGGGAACTCCCGGGTCACACCACCTGCACATAGGCATCACACACTCACAATCATAACCTCAAAACAGTACACACGCCCCATCTAACCTGACATTGCCAACTACTCGCAAAACCTAAAAACAGAGGTTCTGTCCTCAAGGGACAGCAGCCTTGCAAAAGGCATAACTTGAGTTCTGGGACTCCAAATCGAATAAACGAGTACACCGTCGCGAAGCTTAGGAAATTTCCCAACTTTTTCTAGTTATAGGGAAAGACTGATTCGGACTCTAAAATTGTTTAATCTACAGATTACCACAATCTGTTCCAGTTACGTCACAGATTTTTAGGCGCTCGGTAAAACAGCCATAACTTTCAAACGGCTGACCGGAAATTAACGTGCTTTACGTCCACGGAAAGATAATTAAATTATCTACAACTTCCTAGAAGTCCGTACGGTCTGATTCGGATTCTAAATCGACGGAAACTCGAACCCTAGTTCGACTGCTCAATCTGCCCGAAAACAGAAACGTGGACAAGTTTAGATCTAACCCAAATTACTTCAAACCAGCGCCTCCAATTGATCTAAAAACTTGATAAACACCCTAATAACAGTACCTAGATCAAATCCAAGGATCCTCATGTTCATACCTTTGCCCGAAGCGCAAAACTCCAATCAATCTCCTCGCGAATCGCTTCCTTGCTCCACGTTACTCGCTTCCTCGCTCCTCGCTCCACGGGATGACTCCACAAGGTGCAGGGGTGGGGAGGCCACCCTAGGGCAGCAAGGGGTGGAGGGGAGGTGGTGTGGAGGTGGAGGAAAGGGAGGGGGGGTGCGCACGGTTTTGGGGGGCTAGGGCTTAGGGGAGGGGGAGGGAGGAGAGGGGCGCAAGAGGGGGAGGTGGGGGCGCAACAACAGCAGCATGGGCGCAAGGGGGCTGGGGGAAGCCCCTTTTATCAGCCCTCAACCCAATCCTAGTCCGTTACGGAGTCCTAATCCATCCCACCAAAGCCCACCAAGGCCCAAAACTCCCCCGGGAAGGCCCAATACCTCAAACGGCCCGAAACGGCCCGGAAACGATATTAACCCCCGATCCTTATGATTTTAACCTTATTTCCACATCTCATACTGTATTTAACCTTATCATGTTCAAAAATTAAGGATACGACACTCCGAGGTGTCACATTCTTCCCCCCTTCAACGGGATTCGACCTCGAATCTAAACGCACTCAAACACGAAACCCAAAGAAACCAAAGACAGCCAGATTTTCACATCACATACCGAGGTGAAAAGCTCGATACTTCTCACAAGATGCGAGATTCCAGCTCCCAAGTCGCTTCTCTCTGGCCTGATGTGACCACAAGACCTTGACAAACTTAAGCGCCCTGTTTCTTCATCACTCGCTCGACGCGTCCCAGAATTTCCACAGACGGGACTCAAGGTGAGGTCCTGGCTGAAGCACTAATGGTTCCAATGGAACCACCAACTCCGGATCGTGCAAGTATTTCCTCAACATCGAGACATGGAACACATCATGCACACCTTGCATGGATTCCGGTAGCTCTAGGCGATAGGCCAACCTGCCAACTCGGGCGAGGATAGGAAAAGGCCCAACATACCTTGGACTGAGCTTTCCTTTGGTGCCAAAACGCACCACGCCCTTGGTGGGAGATACTCGCAAGAGTACGCTATCGCCCACCTCAAACTCCAAATCTCGCCTCACATCAAGATAGCTCTTACATGCGCTCTGTCTTTGCGAGAAGGTTTTGCCGAACCTCCGACACGCGATCAACAGTCTGCTGAACCCAATCCGGCCCAAGAATAGCTCAATGCATAGGGAATGAGAAGGTACTCTACGCTTCTCATCAGCTGGAAGGAACAGCCGCCGAATGGTGGGAGAACTTCTGTGCCACGCAGGAGAACCCTCAAGATATCACTTGGGAAGAGTTCACAATGCATTCCGACAAGATCACGTGCCTGAAGGGATCATGGACCTTAAGAAGGAGGAGTTCAGAGCATCGAAACAAGGTAATCAGCCGGTGGGCCGACTACCGAACAAGTTCACACAGCCTAGCACGCTACGCACTGAGGATGTAGCGACGGATAAATCCGCATACCTCGCTTTTATGAAGGGACTTAACTCAGGATTGCAAGTAGGGTTGATCACCCACACCTTTCCAGATTTCCAAGAGTTGGTGAATAAGGCGCTTATTCTTGAGGACAAGCGCAATGAACTGGATGAGAACAGGAAGCGCAGGATGCAACAAAGAAGGATCACGCCAGGGAACGCAATACCGAGAGTTGCACCAAATCAATTCTTGATTCCAACCACAGAGTGCGACAAGGACACCACCCCAAAGACCAAGACCTGTCAATCGAGCTACTGCACCCACCCTCGCTAGAAACACTACTCTGTGCAACACAGGAACAAATGAGACGCCGCTACAACCGCAACGAGCCAGACACTTTGCCAACACTTGTCCAAAGAAGACAGCAGAGTGACCCGATTCGCTTCAACCTAGGAACCACCCAGCTAGGACGCCAAAGCACTGTGAGCCACACCCTGCATCGTGGTGAGAGGCCTAGTCAACCATGTCACCGCAGATGCACCGCAGAATGCTACTGACGCCGTCAGATCGGGTAAGTTACTTGTTAACTCATCACACTGCACAGTTTTGTTTGACTCGAGCTTCAGATTCGTTTGTTTCGCAAGGCTTTGCTACTAGAAATGATTTGAGGATTGCAAGACTTAAGTGCATGCTTTTAGTTCAAACCCCTGGTTCAACTCCGAACGAAAGTAGGATGTTCCGGTGAGAATCTTGATAGGTGGAATAGAGTTCCTAGCAAACCTTATAATTTTGGAAACCTGCACCTAGACGTTATATTGGGAATGGATTGGTTATCCAAGCACAAGGCCGTATTGGATTGTGGACGAAGGACTATCTCGCTTGAGAGCCCGTGTGGGAAGAAAGTGGAATTTCAAGCCACCGCAGCTTAGAGATGGGCAGTTGATGGTTAACAAAGTACCAAGGCAATCAGCATAGAGGATGTCTCAAGAGTGAATGAGTACCCGATGTTTTTCCCGAAGATCTACCCGGTATGCCGCTGACAGGGACATAAAGTTTGTGATAGAGCTTGTAATGCACAAGACCGATAGCAAAGAGACCCTATCGGATGTCCACCGAGGAGTTGGTAGAAGTAAAGAAACAGCTAGAAGAGTTAATGGAGAAAGGATTTATCAGACCGAAGTTCGTGCCGTGGGGAGCACCAGCTTTATTTGTCAAGAAGAAGGACGGAGTTTCAGGATGTGCATTGACTACCGTGCACTCAACGAAGTCACCGTGAAGAATAAGTATCCGCTACCCAGGATTGATGATTTGTTTGATCACCGAGAGGAGCCGGAGTTTTCTCCAAGATCGATCCGAGATCGATACCATCGCTTGAAGATCCGATCAAGATATTCAAGACTGCATTCTCGTCAAGATATGGACATTACGAAGTTCTGATTATGTCCTTTGGCCGATTTAACGCGCCAAATTTATTTCATGAATATGATGAATAAGGTGTTCATGGAATATTTGGACAAGTTTGTCGTCGTGTTCATAGACGATATCCTAATATACTCCAAGACAGAGGATGAACATGCCGAACACTTAAGGCGAGTTTTGGAAAAGCTGAGGGAACAGCAACTTTTCGCCAAGTTCAGCAAGTGTGATTTTTGGAAGGACAAGGTGGAGTTTCTTGGACATGTAATGACCGCAGTAAGGAGTCGCCAGAGATCCAAGCAAAGTAGAAGCTGTGTTACATTGGGAGCACCAAGACCGTGACTCCATTTGGAGTTTCCTTGGAATGGCAGGATACTACCGCTGCTTTCATCGAAGGCTTTTCGACAATTGCGAAACCTCTTACGCAATCGGGCCAAGAAGGAAAAGAAGTTTGCATGGACGCTTGAGAATGTGAGAAAGGATTTCAGAGCTGAAGAAGCGATTGACGCCAAGACCGTGTTAGTTCTACCGGATGTTGCTCAAAGCTTCGATATTTATTGTGACGCATCGCGCCAAGGACTTGGATGTGTGCCGATGCAGGATGGAAAGGTCGCCGCTTATGCATCAAGGCGATTGAGGCCGCATGAGGAAAATTATCCGACGATGACCTAGAGTTAGTGCCGTAGTGCATGCCTTGAAGATATGGCGTCACTATCTCGATTGGAAACAGATGTGAAGTGTATACGGATCATAAGAGTTTTAAGTACATATTCACCCAAATGGATCTCGAATATGAGGCAGAGGAGATGGTTAGAGTTAATCAAGGACTACAATGTTGGAATCCATTACCATCCCGGAAGGCCAACGAGTAGCCGATGCCCCGAGTCGGAAAAGCCATACCGTGAGTACGCTGCTAGCCACAAGTCGTGATGAGTTATGTGAGGGTTTTCGTAAAATGAAGATTGAGGTAGTACCTAGGGGATTCTTGGCCGCATTAGAAGTAAAGCCTACCCTAGAGGATCGATCCGAGAAGGATGTATGATGATGACAAGATCCGCAGGATTAAGTCCATCAAGGAGGAAGGCAAGGCAGGACTTCAAGTTGATGAGCAAGGCACGTTGTGGATGAAGGATCGCATTTGTGTGCCTAACAAAAAGGAGTTAAAGCACTGATTTTGGAAGAAGCCCATGACTCAAGTACTCAATTCATCCTCGAAGCGCCAAGATGTATCAGGATCTGAAGGAGAGATTCTGGTGGCCGAGTATGAAACGTGAAGTTGCCGAGCATGTTGCATTGTGCGACGTATGCCAGAGAGTCAAGGCAATGCATCAGAGACCAGCAGGATTGCTACAACCACTGAAAATACCTGAGTGGAAGTGGGAGGAAATCGGAATGGATTTCATTACCGGTTTGCCAAAGACTCAAGGAGGTTATGACTCCATATGGGTTATAGTGGATCGCTTGACTAAAGTAGGCCATTTTATCCCCGTGAAGACCACTTACTCGGGAGATAAATTAGCAGAATTATACATGATCAGGATTGTCTGTTTGCACGGAGTGCCAAAGAGGATTGTATCGATGCAGGTACCCAATTTACCTCAAGGTTCTGGAATAAGTTGCATGAAGCCATGGGAACCCGTTTGAACTTCAGTACAGCTTATCATCCACAGACGGATGGATAGACCGAAAGAGTCAACCAGATTCTGGAAGATATGTTGAGAGCTTGTGCATTGGCTTATGCTACCTCTTGGGATAAGAGTTTGCCGTATGCCGAGTTTTGTTACAACAATAGTTATCAAGCTAGTTTACTGATGTCACCTTTGAGGCAATCAGTATGGTCGACTTCGCCTGACGCCATTGAATTGGAATGAGACCGGCGAGCCGTGTCTTTGGGCCTGATATTCTTCAAGAGGTCGAAGAATGATCGCTATGATTAGGGAAAGGTTGAAGATAGCCCAATCACGACAAAAGAGTTATGCTGACAATCGTCGCCGAGACTTGAGTTTTGAACCAGAAGACTTTGTATACCTCAGAGTTACGCCTCTCAGGGGAGTTAAGAGGTTCCATGCCAAAGGGAAACTCGCACCCCATTATGTTGGACCATTTAAGATTTTGAGTCGCAAAGGCGAAGTTGCTTACCAGCTAGAGTTGCCGCAGTCGTTAGCAGGTGTACATGACGTGTTCCACGTGTCCCAGCTAAAGAAGTGTCTTCGAGTGCCAGAGGAGCAAACGCCCTTGGAGTCAATCGAGCTGCAAGAAGATCTGACTTATAAGGAGCATCCCGTGAGGATTCTAGACACAATGGATCGAGAGACCAGAAATAAGTCAACCCGTTTCTGTAGAGTTCAGTGGAGCAACCATGAAGAAAGCGGTTTACTTGGGAGCGCGAAGAGGATTTGAAGAAAGAGTTTCCAAACCTATTCTGTAGTGAGCCCTGAATCTCGGGGACGAGATTCTATTAAGGGGGGGAGGTTTGTAACACCCCAAACTTTTGCTTTTCTTAAATTCATGTGTGATTTGGCACTTTGGTGAATTTTTGGAATTTTCTGGAATTTATTTGGATTTATTTGGGATTTATTTGAATTTATTCCATTTTGAAATAATTAAAGAATTTAATTTTGCAAATAAAATTTTGTTGGAAATATTTTATTTGAGTCCAAAATGTTCCAAAATATTTTCCGTAATTTTTCCGAATTTTTCTGAGTCATTTGCTATTTTTAATGAATTAAATGAATTATCGGGAATTATTTTAAATATTAAATCATTGGAAAATCAAACCGAAGTCGATTATCGTTCATCCGATCGAGCCCGAGTCAGACTCGAGTTCGAGTCCGACCAGCCACTTGACTCGACCGAACCCACTCCTAACCCCATCGATCCCGACCGTCGGATCAAGATCCAACGGCCTGCACTGACCGCACGTTCGAAATAAACCGGATCGGGTCCGATCGCGCCGCGCGATCGCGGACTGCCGATCGCGCCACGTGACGCGGATTCTCCGTCGTTGCCCCCCGCCGAAGTCCGAAGCCGACTCGCCGCCGCCCCGCCGTGAAGAACTAGGTCTCCGCTTTCCGCACGACGCCGAGGTTATTTAATGACCGGCTCACACCCCGAGGATCGCTTTGACCTAGCGCACTCAGAACCCTAGACAACGCCGCTCGAAGCCGCCGTTGAGCCGCAATCGCCGCCGGAGTTGTCTCTTCCTCCGCCGCGTTCCTTGCCGATTGCGCCATCTCCGTCGTCCTCGCCCTCCGCCGCCGTTGTGTCAGAATCGGACTCTCGCGTCGGCGCGCCGAGCTACCTCTCACTTCGCCGAAAGGGTCCCGCGAACGCCGCTGCCGTGGTCATCGTCTCGGCTCCGTCAAGCGGCGCGCGTGAGCCATCGCCGGACTTCAAGCTTCCGCACTGTCGGATCTTCATCCAAGGGCCCAGACACGCCACGCCATCTCACGGTGAGATCCTGCTCCAAATCCTAGATCCAATCTCCACCAGTCGGATCTAGATCCAACGGTCCAAATCAATGCGTTAACCCAAACGCTGGCCAACACTAGATCTAATCCGCGCCGCTGATTTTCAAACCAACGGCCGGATTGCGCCACGTGTCGGGAAGTTGGACCGACGCGCCGTCGCTGGCCCACGCTGGCAGCAGCAGGTGACGCCGACACGCTGGAGGGCCCGCATGTCGGCCGGCCGACCCAAAGAAGCGCCGACGCCACCCATGACGCCAAAGGTCCCACATGTCAAAGACTGCGTGGTCGAGTCCTCGCCGACGCCGATGACGCTACCCGAGTGGGCCCACATGTCGGGCCGACACGAGTCGTGGACCGAGTCCACTGAGACCCGAGCCGAAGCGTGGACCGAGTCCATGGATCACCGACGCCACCAACCAATCGAGGCTGCCACGCGTGTCCATGCCGACGCAATAAATGATTTTCCGAAAAAGAAAAAGATTTAATAAATCGGTTTAATAATTGATTTGAATTTCAAAACTTCAAACGAATATAACATTTGCGTTTCAACTCCGATTTGAGTGATTCAAATTTCTAAATTTGTATAAAATTAAGATCTACTTAAATATAAATTTTATTTAATTTTTGGACTAAAGTTTTTCTCTGTAAAATTATTTAATTGATTATTTAAACTTTAAATAATCATAACTTTTATGCTTTAACTCCAAATTTGACGATTCCAGTTTCTAAAAATCCATAAAATTATGTTCTTTCTGTTTATGGATTTTATTTGGATGTTTGGACACTTTTTGCCTGTTGTTTATTCGTGTATTTGCTATTTGCACGCTTTACGAGTAGACGTTGAAGTGCCGGAAGGATTAGAAGGAGAAGTATTGACTCAGGATCCAACTCAAGACCAAGAGCAAGTACTTTTTGAAGGCAAGTTGTGCTTTGACCATGTTGATCCTATTTCGAAATCTATTTTGATTTAAACTATTGCATGCTAGTTCAATTAGAAAAATACTTTGTTTAAACATGGGGGTTAGATAAGTACCAATTTGCTGTATGACACCTTGATTATCTAAGTATGTGCCATGACCCCTTGTCACCCTAGTTGTGGTTTACTAGTTGGACATTATTAAATTGCCAACATGGGTTTAGACCGTTGTAGTATACTGCTTAGACCTGCTACGTGCTCATGACATGAATTTGGACAATCAAATGTTAATATTGACTTAATGATATATTGAACCTGTTTTGGAAAGGTATCATGTGATGTTGATGGCACGTGGTGCATGGTAATCAACTGGGGTTTGATAAACAGTTTTCGACCGGGGCATGTGGCAAGAGTAATCAGGTGGGCCAGTTGTGGCATTGGGAGTGTTGTTTTGGTTCTTCGGGTAGTCTTGCCCTGGTCACTCTAAGGACTTAACCTTGCAAGCCTTTGAACTGGGTCATACTTGCAACCACATGGCTGGAATGGGACGGCCCTAGTTGACTAAGTCGCTAAGGACTCACTTGTGGAGCCTCAGGGTGTCAATTACACCGCTTGTGTGATTGTGACGGGGAGCCGATCGTGGTCGTGGGCCGATACCCATCTAACGGTGTGTTGGTCCCATACTTCGCCTTGGCTAAGGGAAGGGATGGTGTAGAGCACGAACCGAGAGGACCACCTGTGTTGTTTGAGGCTTCCAAAGGCTTTGTTACGGGAACTCGCCTTTGCGGTGTTTGATCAGTATCTTGTGGGTAAAGTGCATAACCTCTGCAGAGTGTAGAATCTATTTAAATAGCCGAGTCCACGGTGATCGACAATGCTCGGAATTACAAATAAGGGTTAGATTTTCTCAAAAATAACTTTGGTTTGAAAGGTGGGTTGGTTTAGTAATGAAGATGATGGAAATGTGGTTTAGGATGGGGAAAATGTTTATTAAACTTCTTGAAAAGTTATTTATGCTTTACTTGTTTCTACGGCTTTCGAATCTATTTATGATACTTGTCAAATGTCAAGCATCGCAAATATACCTTAAGCTATTCCTTTGTACCAAGCCATGCATATAGTATATTAGCTTGCATTCTCAGGCATGACTTGGTCGAGTACCAAGTACTCACCCTTGCCTCAACACAATATCAGCTTGAAGAAGAGATCGCACTAGCTTTGGAGGAGGAACTCCAAGAGGATCCGTCTACTTAGGGGAAGCGAGCCCGCCGCTTGCCTCGTGGTATCTTGGATGGCGCCACGAAGTTATTTGATTTTCCGCTGCTATTATTTCTCTTTTAATAAGTTTCGCCTTGCAAGGCATACATTTGTAACTTGACCATAAGGTCAAGTAACCAGTTTGGTTATTTAAATAAAGTACTTTGATAATATCGAATGGTATGATTGTGATATTTACCGATGTTAAGACTGTGTGCACTAGCGCGTTCCTGGACTAGTGCTGAATACACAGAGGGTCCGGATTTGCAAATTCGGGGTCCCGACAGTCGGTCACCCAGATAAGGAGTTTTCTCAGAATGGCCGGATATTACCGCCGGTTCATTGAGGGTTTTTCATCAATTGCAAGTGCAAGACCTCTTACACAATTATTAAAAAAGGAGAAAAAGTTTACGTGGACACCAGAGTGCGAAAAGAGTTTCCAAGAACTGAAGAAGCATCTATCTTCGGCACCTATCTTAATGCTGCCGGATGTAAGGAACAGCTTCGACATATATTGTGATGCTTCGCGTCAGGGACTTGGGTGTGTTCTGATGCAAAATGGAAAAGTAGTGGCTTACGCTTCGAGACAATTAAGACCACATGAGCAGAATTACCCAACTCATGACCTGGAATTAGCTGCAGTAGTGCACGCCCTTAAAATATGGCGCCACTATCTCATCGAAAACCGATGTGAAATATATACTGACCACAAAAGTTTAAAGTATATATTCACCCAATCGGATCTTGACATGAGGCAAAGAATATGGTTGGAGTTAATCAAGGATTATAACATCGGAATCCACTACTATCTCGGAAAGCAAATGTGGTGGCTGATGCAATGAGTCGGAAAAGCCACATCTTGAATTTGGTAGTTGCAGAAAACCAGTCTGACTTGCGTAAAGAGCTTCAGAAGCTAAGATTGGAGGTCGTACCTAGCGGATATTTGTCTACCATGGAAGTAAATCCAATGCTAGAAGAGCAGATCAGGGAATGTCAAAAGGATGATGATAAGATTCGCAGGATCAAATCCAAGATGAATGAAGGCTTAGCCAAGGACTTCAGAGTCGACGAGCGGGGTACCTTGTGGATGAAAAATAGAATCAGCGTACAACATAAACCAGAATTGACAAAGATGATATGTAACACCCCGGCATCTAATATGCCTGAATGTTACCAAACAAAGACTAAACAACATCTAAATACCACAAATAAAGATAAATTACAGCAAAGGTGCAAATGCTAAAATCGAAAATTTCGGCAGCATCTCCTTTGTTTTTCCATGAATTGAAACAACAGTAATAATAAGGCAAGATATAACATGATAAGAGACATCTAAAACATCAATAACAATTGATATAGCATCACTTATGTCTAAAAAAATAAGGAATTCAACCATTCCACAAATTATAACGAATCAAACGATGAACTTAAGCTCAAACCAAGCCATACACCAAGTTTCATGGCACTATTCATTATTATCATGACTCCAAATGATTAAACTGTCTATAAGTGTGAAGCTACATGTAGAAGTGTAGCTAATGCCCTTTCCCGCATGCCGGTTTCATGGTACCTAAAAACAACATAGAACACAAGCGCGAGTTCATCACTCAGCAAGTATATTGCAATGGAAACAAGAAACACAATTCAATACCTTCATCACCACTTTTCATATTCAACATCATAAACATCTCATATTCACATTGAATGCATCACATTGACCTCTTCATATAACATCATCATATTACATCATCATATAACATCATCATATAATGCAATGCAATGCACATGTCTCCTTGAAGCACATACCGGTATTGCCGAGTGCACACCCGTCGGCGTGCACCCTCTTCCCCCTCCCATCCCGTAGATGGAGGGTGCCTACTCCCCGCTTCCATTCACAACCGTGGATGGAATCAAGAGGTAGGACTTACTTAATGGCGCTCTGGATTAGTCATAACTTTCTGACTGACCTTACCGGACTAGTTATGACGTTCTCACCGACCGAGCCAGTTTTCATGCCATGTATGCAACATATGCCATAAACATAAACAGTTAATTATTGCATAGCATCATAACATACAATTTTCATCATATCATGGGCAATCACTAATCATGGCAAGATAACATATCATGAATACAATTTGCATCTAATCAAGACAAGCAACATACAACACGCTACCCATTCCAATACACTTGTCTTAACCGCGGGCGACGGATGGGCGAGAGGATGAGGGCACTCCCGGGGTCACACCACCTGCACACAGATACCACACACTCAAACCAAGCCCACAAAATAGTACACAATCGCTCATCTACCCCGAATTCACAAACTACTCCCAAAGCCGAAAAACAAAGAATCTGTCCCCCGGGATAGCCGGATTAAAACTAGCATAACTTGAGTTCTAGATCTCCAAATTAAGTAAACGAGTACATCATAGTGAAGCTTAGGAAATTTCAAAGATTTTTATATCTATTGGGAAAAGCTGATTCGGCATCTTAAATTGCCTAATCTACAGATCAACCCGATCTGTCCCAATCACGTCACAGATTTGAACATGTTCGGTAAAACGATCATAACTTTCAAATGGCTAGAACGAATTGGACGTTCTTGGTATCCAATTAGAGGTATTGAAGTTATCTACAACTTTCTCAATAGGCGGACGACCAAATTCCAAATGTAAAATTGCGAAAACTCAAACCCTAGGTCGGACGTCCAATCTGCCCGAAACAGAACACCATGCAAACTCTAGTTTTCATCGATTCTATCAATTTGCAGCACCACCTATCGATCTAATAGCACCAAAATCGCCATTAACACAACATCTAATCCACCCCAAGAGTTTCCCATCTCCATACCTTAGCCCGACGAACGACAATCCGACGAAAACTCCTCCCGGTCGCCCGATCTTCTTCCATGCGCCAATCCCACCGGATCTTCTCGTCGCGGAGCTCCCCAACGGCGAGGACAACGGATTGGAAGGGCGTGGCAGCAATGGGTGGGGGTGGAGCTTGCCTAGGGCCGGCTAGAGGTGGTGGAGAGGAAGGGGTAGGGGAGGCGCAAGTGGGGGGAAAGGGGGTGGCGCATAGGGGAGTTGGGGGGGCGACGTCTAGGGTTTTGGTTGGGGGGCGCACCAAGCATGGGCAGCAGGATTTCTGCCCAATTCCACCTTCTCATGGGCTTTAACTCCCCCCACTTTCAGCCCAAAACAGTCCCCCAAGGCCCAAGCTCACCCGGAAGCCCAATTTCTCCCCCGGAAAGCCCAAATTCTCCCTCGGAAAGGCCCAAACTCACGGAAAAGGCCCAAAAACATGACACCAAAGTCGTACCTTAATGCCAACATCAAAAATGACTCATACCGTCATTCCGTAGTATCACATTCTCCCCCCGTTAAACAGGATTCGACCCTGAATCCGAGGCACGCCACTACGCAAAACAAACAATCAGAGGGGGCTAAAGTTCACTTCTCAGAACCCATTCAAAAGCCCCTACGATTTACACTAGCCAGCACTTAGAAGCAAGGAGCTAACGCTCGAAGACTGACAGCTCTAACGATAACTCACATCAAAACTTGCCAGAAACTTAACATTGAAACACAAAGCAATAAAACAAGGACTCAGAATGTCCCAAGCAACAGGAAAAATTCCCAAACAGACAACGAAGAGAAACAGTTTCACCCTCCTCCTTCTATTCATTCCTTGGCACTAAAGTGCCCGATCCCTTTAATCGAAACTACTATCCAGAAGCACACGGTACCAACCTCTCTACTATGGTTCATCGTATTCAAGACAACGCGAACCAAGAGAGCCACAATACTCCCAGTCTACCGACTGCTTGATCAATTGGGGTTATAACTTTGAGACAGATTGATCTTTCACAAAAAGACCAATACCCACCACTACCACCGAAAGGGAAAACTTACTTAAAACCAAGGTTCTTAAAACTCGCAAGAACAGTAACAACCGATCAATCCGCTTTGATTGACACAACTCACGCATAGCCCTGCGACAAAAAGATCCAATTCACTTTGAAAAGGAAAAGCAACTACTAGCAACCACCAAGTGGTCCACTAATAATTTAATCAACCCTACCGAGGGACACATCAACAAAACAATTCTCCAGGAAAGTTTGAATTGGGCCAAACCCAACCTTCCTTTACTCTTCACTTCCAAACTAGTTACGATCAACCACTAGCAATGCCTAATATCCTAGGTCTTTACCACCCCACACTAGATCGCTCTTTCTTAGAAAGTCTCGCCCTCACAATCTTCCACCCAAAGGATCAGAACACAGGGTACAATCATTGAGCAAGCTCAACCATAAACCAAGAACCCAAATTGATCCACATACAACAACTCGAACCCCCAAAGCCACTTTGGGAAGAATTCAGCAACAACCAAAGAGTACTCATTTTAATTTCCTATGCCAAGACGCAAAGGAAACACAAATCTCCTACACCACAACCAACATACCAGAAATTCTTCATTGTTTCTTTTCATACCAGAATGAAATAGAAATCTCGATTGATGACATGAATGCACACTTTTCAAGAGCACTCCGGATTAGTCATATATCCATATATGACTTTCTCACCGACCTGGCTCATCGACTCTTTCATCATTAATCATCTATAAATAATGTCATGCTTCCTTTTCACCTTTCATTCTTCATGTAACAACAATACCGAATAGTCATTCACCAAAAGACTTCTTCCTCGGTATCACATGATTGAAACACAAATTAACATCGATGGCTGCAAAATTCATATAAACTATGACGGTAACAACATTAACAGGAAAACACCACATCGTATAAGAACCCACATCAATTGAAAAACTAAACTTGTAAAACCTCGCACTTTAACCACAATCAACATTTGGAAAAGAACATCGGCTCCAAAGTTAAACATCCGAACATACAACCGCCACAAATTTTCTCAAAGAGAAAGGGAAACTTATTTCTCAAAAAAGAACACTTCACTAACTACATCACCGATGAAACATCCATAAAAAACACCTTTTGAAGCACTTGCAAACACCACACACACTTTCTGTAGGATCGAAGTATACGAATATAGCAATCAGAGGGGGGGTGAATGATTGTGCGGAAGCTAAAACCAAATTCTTGACCTATTAAAAGTTCACCCCAAAATAGAACCAAATAATTGCCTCGTTTTCGACAAAAACAGAATGATAGAGGTTCAGTAAAACGCGAATTCTTGGAGATCCAACCGTCGGATCGATCTGAAATTTGGACACAAGAAACTAGATTCCAGTACGAACCGAACCCAAAAAGAATCAATCTAATCAAAACTTCAAGATTAAACAAGATCTTCAAAAGATTAATCAACTAGACTTTGAGAAACTCTAAATCAATACCCTAGAACGGTTTTTGATGGATCAAATCAAGATGAAACTCAACGATCAAAAACCAATCTAGAATTAGAACAAGCATGCAAACAAGAACCAAAATAGAAAACACTGTAGCGACGTGGTTATCAGAGCACGCAAAATCTTGGAAGAATTGATCTTTATTTCTTGTCTAAAATACTCTCATCAAAAGAGTACAAACCCTAAAACCAAGCTCAAAGCTTGATGCGCCAGCTCTACTTGGTGCCTTTCAACAGAGACCCCACCTATTTAAAGCACCAACCCACAAGGAGTTCTCGAATACGATTCCTATTCCCTAGAAGGAACTGTGATCCAACACAACTCTACTTGGCCCAACCTGGCCGAGTACAACTCTTGCACGCTGTATGGCAACCCTACCATACTCACGTGACTAACACTTTGCACGCCAGATGGCCACCGCCATACTCACGTGACTAACACTTTGCACGCAAATGACCTCCCTCGCCATTCTCACGTGACTAACCATTCTTCATGTGAACCATTCTCTTAGCCCGAACGTCCCGCATGACATCCTTGACCACCAAGACATCAGTTCCTCCTGAACCTAGTCCCGAACCTCAGTTCCTCCATGAAACTAGTTACGGTCCCGCCATCGACCACATTCGCTCTTCGATCAATACCTGCACATGAACAAACCACAAAACAACTCCGAGCACAAGTCCACGACTTGACTCAATGTCAATCCATGCAACTACTCACATGAGCATTGCATAAAGTCCTCTTCAAAAGAAGCATCATGAAATCATCACAAATTTCATAATCTCAAATTCAAATTATTTCAATTCGCCAAAACCCTAATTCGGAAAACGCATTCACGATTTAGGGACAAGGAAATATGGTCCGGCGTACACATGAAAAATCACTCAAACCATTCACAACGGACAGACAAAATCGGTCCGTTGTACAAGTGAAAGTTTCGGTTCCAAGAAGAAATCATTCTCGCGAAAACATCGCTCACGACGGACAAACAAAATCGGTCCGGTCAGACATGCGAAATCAAACCTCAAAGCCATTCACGATCGACCAAAGAAGTTTGTCCGCCGTACATGCAAAACTTATCGGTTTCTTGGAAGATTGAGTTCGACTCATGAGCTCAAAAACACGCTCACGATGCATCTAAAAACTTTGTCCGTCGACATGCACAACTTACTAGTTTTTGATGAAAATTGAGTTTGGCTCAATGAGTTCAAAAGCATGTCCACGACATGCACCAACAAAGTTTGTCCGTCAGAGATGGGAAACTTACTGCTTCTTGAGATCTTGGTCCGCGCAAAAGCGAAACTTATCGCTTCTTGTCAAATTGACAAAACACATGAACAAACATATTTGCAAATTCAATTCTAAGCCAATTTTTCAGCACATGATTTCACAATCTCCCCTTGATGAAAACATTGGCAACACCACTTAGAATTGAACA
The DNA here is from genome assembly GCA_036346355.1 of Rhipidocladum racemiflorum. NCBI lineage: Eukaryota > Viridiplantae > Streptophyta > Magnoliopsida > Poales > Poaceae > Rhipidocladum > Rhipidocladum racemiflorum. The sequence goes on from CM070590.1 coordinate 40,662,549, forward strand.
TTTGGCAATCACTTTACAAAAGATTTTGAAATCCAAAGGATCAAGGACCAAAAAGAAAACACAGAATTCCTTTGACCAAAATGCAAAACAAAATCTCCTCGAGAAGGAAAATGTGTGTGAATGTGCAATGTGCCCAAAAATTCCAAAAATCTCCAAACTTCTCCAAAAAATCTCAAATCTCAAAAATCCAAAAACAATTCCCCCTTTTTCCTTAAACTCTTCAATGATTTCCAAATTTCTCCCCCTTTGACAATGGATTCATCAAGAGTAAAAGAGAGAACAGGTTCAAAATTTTTCCTGTAGCAAAGATTTCACAAGGAGAAACAAGGGAGTGCCAAGATAGGAAAAGATGAGCTCATTCGATCATATAACCTTATATATCACATAATATGCAAAACACATGATCTTGAAGTGATTTTAACAAGTTAGGGAATGACATGCATCTCAACCTCAATTTAGTCAACTATAGCCAAGTACTAAGCAAGATCTTAGCAGAAAAAGCAAGGCTTTAAAAATTGAAGCAACTAACAACTTAGGGCGAGCAAGTAGTTTCAACTCCAATCTAGTAGACCAATTTAATCTTTAAACAATAAATCGATGTGGCATGCTTGAAGCATACATCTTATCTTTTGAGGGAATGGCATGCTTGAAGCATACATCTTATTTTTTAAGGAAAGCATGCCTGAAGCATACAACTTGAAGCTTTTGCTTTTAACACCCCTTTTTTTATTCCCTTTTCTTTTTTCTTTTTCTTTGATTATAAACATGCAAAAATGATTAAATGGTCTTATGAAAGAGTAAAGTTGAAACCACACTTGCTTCATAGCCCAAATTTGTCAAGAGGATTCAATATCAAGCCTAGAAGAGTAAGATATCACAGAGTATTTAGCTATAGGCAATCGATCGTGGAATTCGCAATGTCATTCTTAGTTCAAGTGAGACAATTTAGATTATCATATATTAGCTCAATTATATAGTATATAAAGAAATATGATAAAGTGAGCTCATCAAGTGAAAGAACTTGGCAAAGAAACTCCCCTCAAAACAATCCCATTGATGAACAATTCCAAGTTCTCCCGAATAAAAGCAAAACGAAGAAGACAAAGGTTTTGTGAAAATGTTTGCCAATTGATGTTCAAGATTCACATGATGAAGCACAATGTTGCCTTTTTTCAACATGATCTCTAAGAAAGTGAAATCTGATGTCAATATGTTTTGTTCTTGAATGTTGCACAGGTTCTTAGCAATGCAAATTGCACTAGTGTTATCACACGTAAGAGGAACACTATCCAAAATAACCCCATAATCTTTAAGTGTAGCTACTATCTAAAGAATTTGAGAACAACAACTAGCAAGAGCTACATATTCAGATTCAGCAGCTTGATTGTGCAAATGTAAGATTGCTTTCTAGATGACCATGCAATGAGAGAATTTCCCAAGAAGTGACATGAACCGTAAGTGCTTTTCCTATCAATTCTACATCCTCCAAAATCAGCATCAGAAAAAGATCTCAAACTAATGCATGAGGAAGCAGAAAGCCAAATGCCAAAATCTTGAGTTCCATGAAGATACCTGAAAATCCTTTTGACAGCTTGTCGATGTGAAGCACGTGGGGAAGCTTGAAAATGAGCACACAAGCATACAGCAAATTGTATATCCGGCCTTGATGCAGTGAGGTACAAAAGTGAACCTATCATGCTTCTATATTCCTTTTGATCAACCTGCTCACCATCTTCATCAGGGTCAAGTGCGCAAGTGCTCTCCATGGGTGTCATGATCGGCTTGCTGTTTTCCATTCCAAAGCGATGTAGCAAGTCTTTCGTATATTTGCTTTGATGTACAAAAGTACCATCCTTCGTTTGCTTGATTTGAAATCCCAAAAAGTATGTCAACTCACCCATCATACTCATCTCAAACTCCTTCCTCATTGTTTCTGAAAACTCAGACACTAAAACATGAGATGAACCACCAAAGATAATATCATCAACATAAATCTGAACAAATAGGTTATCATTGCCTTGCTTGAGTAAAAAGAGAGTTTTGTCAACCTTTCCCATTAAAAAGCCTTTTTCAAGTAAAAAGGTTTTTAGCCTATCATACCATGCTCTAGGGGCTTGTTTCAAACCATACAAAGCTTTTGATAGTTTGAACACATGATTTGGAAACTTTGGATTTTCAAAACCAGGTGGTTGCTTGACATAAACCTCCTCATTTATGTAGCCATTAAGAAAAGCACTTTTCACATCCATTTGATACAATTTGAAACCTTTGGATGCAGCAAAAGCTAAAAGGATTCTAATGGCTTCAATTCTAGCAACAGGAGCAAAGGTTTCATCAAAATCTAAGCCTTCAATTTGAGTGTAACCTTGAGCAACCAATCTAGCCTTGTTTCTAACAACAACACCATCCTCACTTTGTTTATTTTTGAAAACCCATCTAGTTCCAATAACATTAAAATCTGGAGGAGGTGAGACAAGTTTCCAAACTTTATTTCATTCAAAATTCTCTATTTCTTCATGCATGGCATTGATCCAAGATTCGTCAGATAATGCATTAGATATATCTTTGGGTTCAAAAGAAGCAACTAAAGCGGAATGAGCATGAGTGTCAGAATGAATAAACCTGGATCGAGTGACTCTCTCATTTAGGTCTCCAATCATTTGTTCAGATGGATGCATTTTTTGAATGTACAAGGGAGCATTGGCTTTTGAGACTTCTCCTTCTTCATTTTCAGCATGTACAGATGATGTTGTAGCTTGAGGATGGTTAGCTATAGGTGATGTAGTAGTAGGTGCCAAAGGTGCTACACCTTGTTGTGCATTAGGAAGAGTCAAGACCTCATCTTCAACATCATCATCATCTTCAAAGATTTTCTCCCCCTGAATGTATGCGCAGACCGCATCACTTGGACTAGTGCCTGGACTAGCCTCATCAAAAGTAACTTCACAAGTTTCCACAATTTTGTTAGTCTCCAAAACAAGCACACGATAGCCACAAGTATGAGCAGGATATCCAAGAAAAATGCCATCAGTTGATCTAGCTTCAAATTTATCAAGATTTCCAGATTTCAAGACAAAACATTTGCATCCAAAAACTCGAAAGTGAGAAACAGAAGGTCTATGTCCAAACCGAAGCTCATATGGAGTCTTACCCAATTTTGATCTCAAAAACACACGGTTTGAAACATAACAAGAAGTTGAAATAGCTTCAGCCCAAAAATTTCTAGGAGAGAGATGTTCATCTAACATGGTTCTAGCCATCTCAACTAACGTTCTGTTTTTTTCTTTCGACTACACCATTTTGTTGAGGCACTCTAGGAGATGAAAATTGATGATCAATTCCTTTTCAAAGCACAAAAGAGATCAAAGGAAGCATTTTTGAATTCAGTTCCATTATCACTTCTAATAGCTTTGAGAGCTCCTGGATGGTCAACAGAAAGCCTAAGAACAAGACTTCTAAAATGACTAAAAGCCTCATCCTTAGATGCCATAAAATACACCCAAGAGTATCTAGAAAAATCATCAACAATCACAAGCACATACCGTTTGCCTCCAAAGGATTGAACTCGAGATGGTCCAACTGTATCAAGATGTAGAAGCTGTCCTGGAGCGTTTGTCATCATCATGGTAAGAGGTGGATGTGAACCTGCAATCATCTTACCATGTCTACAAGAAGAACATACTAGATTGCTATCACCCTTAAGCTTAGGCAGGCCACGTATAAGATCTAAACCACTTACATGAGTAAGATGATCAAAACCAACATGATCAAGTCTACGATGCCAAAAGAATAAATCTTTAGAAACATTGGCAATTAGACACCTATGCTTAGAAGAAGGTGATGCATCAAAATCAGCTTTAAAGACTCTTCCAAAACGAGAAATTTTGAACACAAGATCACCTCAAGCATCTAGCACTTTGCATTCATTTTTCTTAAAGCTTATCTCAAGATCTTCATCAAGCATTTGTGAGACAGAAAGCAAGTTATATTTCAAATTTTCAACAAGAGCCACATCTTTGAACATAAACTTGTCACTTACCTTTATTGTACCTTTTGCCACAACAGAAGAGGAAGAAGCATCTCCAAAAGTAACACTTTCAAAGACGAGATGCACGAGTGAGGGAGGAGAACCAATTCTTATCACCGGACATGTGGCGTGAGCATCCGGAATCCACTAGCAATATGTTCGCCTTCCTCTAGCGAGAAGCCTACATAGCAAAACATGTCGAGGCCTCAAGATCGGGTTAGGGAATGAGATTTTTGGGAATCCAAAGATCGAGACACACGACGCAAAACAGTAGGTACAACACTATAATTTTTATGCACAAAATTAGATTTGCCTTTTCCCATGTTTCTAGGAACAGAAGGTGTTTTCATCACTCTAGGCGCCTAAAAATGTGCTTTGCTGAAATTTGACCTAGCCTCGCTTCTTTCCTTCTTTTTCTGTTTGGCTAGTCTAAAGCAAAAATATACTAAGTGTCCATCTCTACCACAATGAGTGCAAGTGTACTTGACATGATGTTTAGCTTTAACAGTAAAAGCACATTTTGCATTCATCATAGTAGAAGATAAAACCAAGCAGATTGAAAAGCAATTTTCTTAGGCTCATTAGATAACTCAATTTTGCAAGGAGCCTGAACAACAAAGGCGAGGTTTAGTTTCATATGTGGCATAAGGATCAAAACCTAAACCTCTCTTGTTTGTGCTAACCTTAGATTGATCCAAAATCATGTTCAACTTCTTCTTGCCATTAGTGAAACGCTCCAAAGAATTTTGCAAGTAATCAACTTTCTTAGCAAGAGTTAAACAATTATTGCGAGGAACATCTACTTTTCCTTTTTGCTTATGCATAAGTTGAGCATGAGAGAATTTCATGTGAAAGCAAATTATCAGTTAATTGAGAAACCCTAGCATTTGCATCTTTCAATTTTAATTCAAGAGTTGAGCATTTAGAACAAGAAGTTGAACTATGCAAATCATCGCTGGAACAGCTAGCATGTACAACATGTTTCTCATTTTTCTCATTTAGATGCAACAAAAGAGCATGTTCTTTCCAAAGCAAGGTGAGCTCATTGTAAATTAAGTCACATGATTTGCAAGTATCATCACTAGGAATCAAAGTCTTAAGTCTAGCAATTTCAGCATTCAATGATTCAATAATGAAATCATGTTTCTTAATCTTCTTATCACGTTTGTCAAGCAATTTTCCAAGACGAGCAACAAAGAATAGCTAATTCATCATAAGAGGGATCTACCTCATTGAAGTCGCCGTGGTCGCCCTCGGTGAAGCTTATCCTCTTTGCTTGCCATGTGACATAATCCTATCAAATCATGCTTGCTTGGAGTTGCATCATTTTCGCTGCTCTCCGAGTCCACATCGCTCAAATTGACTTGTTCAAGAGCGGAAAGAACTCGGTGAACCACCTTGCGGTTGATGAAGCTCTTCTTCTTTCTATCATTTGACGAGAACCTTTTCTTCTCATTCCTTCTATCGTTGTCCTTCTCCTCCTTTGATGTTTTTCCTGCAAGCTTAGGACAATTTGTGCGAATATGGTTGAGGTCACCACACTCATAGCATCTTGGAGGATCACCTCTCTTTCTCATTCTCACATTCTGCAAAGCTTTGTTAAAGCGAGAAGAGAGTAGTGCCAAATCTTCTTCAGGAAACTCTTCAAGTTGCTCATCTGTTAAAGAAGACATGGAAGACAATGCAAAGCTAGAAGAAGAATTTGCATTTGACATGTTAGGGTTAGAGATCAAAGCAATTGATTTAATGTTACCCTTCCTGGCAAGAACATCCAACTCATGAGTTTTCAACTTAGAGTAAAGAACATCTAATGTGAGTGTGCTCATGGTAGTAGATTCTTGTATAGATGTTACTTTCATCTCCCACACTGACATGTCCAAAGCACTAAGCAATTGTCGAGCATTTTCAGCATCAGTGTAGCTAACTCCAACAGCACGTAGTTTGCTAATAATTTTATCGAAACGTGCAAAGAAGTCATCTACAGATTCACTAGGTTTCATCTCAAAACGCATGTATTCTTTTTTGTAAATATCTTGGCGAACCTCTTTGACAGTGTTAGAACCCTCATGGTAATCACAAAGAGATTTCCATACCTCATATGCGGATCGAAGATGAACCACACGATCAAAGTCGCTACGTCCCAAGCCTTGGATGATCAAGTTGCGCGCCTTGCTATTTGCTTCAACATGTGTGCGATTGGTGTCGTTGACGTTGTCGTTTGCAGGGACTTCATATGGCTTGTAGACCTTCTCCCAAATTGTGAAGCCCTGTGCTTGGATGAACGCCTCCATCTTGGCCTTCCAAAACTGAAAATCAACACCATCGAACACACATGGTTTTGTCGAATAACGATCCATTGATCTAATCACCGGTTAAGATAGATTAGAGAAACCTTGCTCTGATACCACTTGTAGGATCGAAGTATACGAATATAGCAATCAGAGGGGGGGGATTGTGCGGAAGCTAAAACCAAATTCTTGACCTATTAAAAGTTCACCCCAAAATAGAACCAAATAATTGCCTCGTTTTCGACAAAAACAGAATGATAGAGGTTCAGTAAAACGCGAATTCTTGGAGATCCAACCGTCGGATCGATCTAAAATTTGGACACAAGAAACTAGATTCCAGTACGAACCGAACCCAAAAAGAATCAGCTCAATCGGACTTACGGATCAAAAGTTATAAGCTTCGCAAGCTTGCTATTTCAGAACTTGACGAGAATCAATCTAATCAAAACTTCAAGATTAAACAAGATCTTCAAAAGATTAATCAACTAGACTTTGAGAAACTCTAAATCAATACCCTAGAACGGTTTTTGATGGATCAAATCAAGATGAAACTCAACGATCAAAAACCAATCTAGAATTAGAACAAGCATGCAAACAAGAACCAAAACAGAAAACACTGTAGCGATGTGGTTATCAGAGCACGCAAAAAATCTTGGAAGAATTGATCTTTATTTCTTGTCTAAAATACTCTCAAAGAAAAGAGTACAAACCCTAAAACCAAGCTCAAAGCTTGATGCGCTCAGCTCTACTTGGTGCCTTTCAACAGAGACCCCCACCTATTTAAAGCACCAACCCACAAGGAGTTCTCGAATACGATTCCTATTCCTAGAAGGAACTGTGATCCAACACAACTCTACTTGGCCCAACCCGGTCGAGTACAACTCTTGCACGCGTGATGGCAACCCTACCATACTCACGTGACTAACACTTTGCACGCTGTATGGCCACCGCCATACTCACGTGACTAACACTTTGCACGCGAATGACCTCCTCGCCATTCTCACGTGACTAACCATTCTTCATGTGCACCATTCTCTTAGCCCGAACGTCCCGCATGACATCCTTGACCACCAAGACCTCAGTTCCTCCCGAACCTAGTCCCGAACCTTAGTTCCTCCATGAAACTAGTTCCGGTCCCGTCATCGACCACGTTCGCCCTCGAGCAATACCTGCACATGAACAAACCACAAAACAACCGAGCACAAGTCCACGACTTGACTCAATGTCAATCCATGCAACTACTCACATGAGCATTGCATAAAGTCCACTTCAAAAGAAGCATCATGAAATCATCACAAACTTCATAATCTCAAATTCAAATTATTTCAATTCTGCTCAAAACCCTAATTCAGCAAAAACGCATTCACGACGGACAAGGAAATATGGTCCGGCGTACACATGAAAAATCACTCAAAAAACCATTCACAACGGACAGACAAAATCGGTCCGTTGTACAAGTCAAAGTTTCGGTTCCAAGAAGAAATCATTCTGGCGAAAACACGTTCACGACGGACAAACAAAACCGGTCCGTCGTACATGCGAAATCAAACCTCAAAAAGCCATTCACGACTGACCAAAGAAGTTTGTCCGCCGTACATGCAAAACTTACTGGTTTCTTGGAAGATTGAGTTCGACTCATGAGCTCAAAAACACGTTCACGACAGACCCAAAAACTTTGTCCGTCGTACATGCACAACTTACTAGTTTTTGAGGAAAATTGAGTTTGGCTCAATGAGTTCAAAAGCATGTCCACGACAGACCAACAAAGTTTGTCCGTATGCCAACATCTTGACAATTGGAACTTGTTCAATCAATAAATGACTTCAACAAGTAAATATTATCTCTACAAGGCAAAGCTCGTAACTATGATTCTAAGATATACATTCATTAAGGATAAAATTCTACATCATGATGATTATCCATGGTTCACTCCATCACAACATGTTACAATAACCTCCATTTTAACAATGGTTTCCAACAAGTAATCTACACAATTACCACCACTACTAAGTCATCATTATCAATAAATGGGCATAATCACAAAACAACCGCATATTGTTTTTAGTTACTCTATCCATAGGTTATAACACAATTGCCACTACCCAACATATTCCAACTATTAAAATAAATTTAATAAGTTAGATCAGCACAATGTTCTTAAAACAACAATAAGACCTATATTTTCCCAATTGACATCGGTACTAGCATTATATGAACACTTATGCACACTTCCAAATATACTAATGGTTTGCAATAACATAAATAGCAACTCTAATCAACTTCCAAGTTAAGGTCACAAGCTAGCATGATTGAATTTCTCTACTAACACGTTAAATTAGAACATCTTTAAACAACCAGCAAGGTTTCTTTAACAATATCAGTAATTTACATCATCTTAATGTTCTAACTATTCATCAGGGTTTAAACTTTAAACATTAACAAGGATCATAAGCACTTTTAAAGCAAAGCAACAGATTCTAAGCATGTACATTAACCCATTTAATCATTCTCGCTAAAGTGTAAACTATAACACTAGTAGTCTATTTATTCTCAAGCTAGAGATAATAATCACATTGAATTGATTCAACTCACAATTTAACTTAGCAACACTTCATTCCATAAACCACAACTCAAGAACAAGAATGATCACCGATAAACAATTTCTCCTTTCCAAGCAAGGTAGAAAAACAAAACTCTAACAGACATGGAGGAGAGCTCAACTATGAAATTTCCAACTCTGATAGCCAAAACTCCTAAAGAAATCTCAAGATCTACAACTTCCAAGAAGGAAGAAGGGTGCACCAGGGAAAATCAAATGTTCAACTAAATCTTTTCCGATAGAGATTCAAACTTAGCTTCACCCAACTTAAGGTCTGCATAAGGAGAAACTCCAACACTTTTCTTAAATAGGTAGAACAACAACCACATAAGTTTCCTCCCCAAGCCAATCCACAATAATCAACAAAACCGGGTGTCAAATCAAAAATTGCGACCAAAAGACACGCAGCCTAAAACTCCTCTTCTTAATCTTCACCCAAAGAAGACAAAAACCACAAACCGCCAAACGAACAATCAGCGAGAATCAAATACCAAACACTTTTCTTTTGATTTCAATCGACTAGAACCAAGGAAACCAACCAAAACCGACCATTAGAACGGTAAAGAACATCCGAAGAAATCCACCACCAACTCTTCTATTTGTCTCCAGTCAACTACCCAATCTACGACAGAAAAGGTAAGCACTCTTTCCCACAAGGGGTTAATAGTTCTTCGGTGATGGCTTTCACCAGCCATACCGTCAAACCACAACCTTACTATAAACAAAAAGGTGACCAAAACCCTTCGGCACCACAACCCCACTTTATCACGATAACAAGAACAATTCAATCAATTATCTCATAAGCATAGCGGCATACGCTATCAAATATAGCATTCAACAACAAGACTTAAATGCAACATTTAAGCGTAAGCAACGATACCCATCCCCTTTCCTAATGTGCATCCATGTGTGTCAAATTTTTAAATTAGTTATTCCACGTACACAAGTCTTAATGTTGCTATCCTATGAAAAAATTTTAAGTATAACCTAAGCCATGTTTCTAGGTTATCCCACACAAAATTTTAGTTGAACCTATGATAACTCAATAAGCTCATTCACCACGGACCTAAAGCCCGCTCTGATAGCAACTGTAACACCCCCGCATCTAGTATGCCTGAATGTTACCAAACATAGACTAAACAACATCTAAATACCACAAAGAAAGATAAATTACAGCAAAGGTGCAAATGCTAAAATCAAAAATTTCGGCAGCATCTCCTTTGTTTTTCCATGAATTGAAACAACAGTAATAATAAGGCAAGATATAACATGATAAGAGACATCTAAAACATCAATAACAATTGATATAGCATCACTTATGTATAAAAAATAAGGAATTCAACCATTCCAAAAATTATAATGAATCAAACGATGGACTTAAGCTCAAACCAAGCCGTACACCAAGTTTCATGGCACTATTCATTATTATCATGACTCCAAAGGATTAAATTGTCTATAAGTGTGAAGCTACGTGTAGAAGTGTAGCTAATGCCCTTTCCCGCATGCCGGTTTCATGGTACCTAAAAACAACATAGAACACAAGCGTGAGTTCATCACTCAGCAAGTATATTGCAATGGAAACACGAAACACAATTCAATACCTTCATCACCACTTTTCATATTCAACATCATAAACATCTCATATTCACATTGAATGCATCACATTGACCTCTTCATATAACATCATCATATTACATCATCATATAACATCATCATATAATGATATGCAATGCACATGTCTCCTTGAAGCACATACCGGTATTGCCGAGTTACTTAGTTTACCTCAAGGTTTTGGAATAAGTTGCATACAGCAATGGGTACCCGGTTAAATTTCAGTACAGCATACCATCCGCAGACAGGTGGTCAGACTGAAAGAATAAATCAGATACTCGAGGATATGTTGGGAGCATGTGCTTTTTCGTATGCCGCCTCATGGGACAAATGCCTACCATACACAGAATTTAGCTATAACAACAGTTATCAAGCTAGTTCGAGAATGTCTCCATTTTAAGCTTTATATGGTCGTTCATGTCGAACACCATTAAATTGGAACGAGACGGGTGAATGACAAATATTTGGGCCCGACATTCTTACCGATGCTAAGAAAAAGATTGCTTTGATTAGAGAAAGACTGAAGACTACACAATCAAGACAAAAGAGTTATGCTAACAACCGACGCCGCGAGCTAAGCTTTGAGCCAAAGGAATATGTATATCTCCGGGTCACTCCGCTCAAGGGAGTTAAAAGGTTCCACACTAAAGGAAAACTCGCCCCAAGATACGTGGGTCCATTTAAGATTTTGAGCCACAGAGGCGAAGTTGCATATCAGTTGGAGTTACCACAATCCTTGGCAGGTGTGCATGACGTATTTCATGTATCCCAACTTAAGAAGTGCCTTCGGGTGCTAGCTGAACAAACACCTCTTGTGACACTACGGAATGTCGAGACACTGTAAAAGGTGAAATTTGAGAGTGTGACTTTATAAAATGTGAAATTAGGGAATAAAACTTTACGGTATGCAGTTTAATCGCGTTTCCGGGCCGATTTCGGGAGTTTGGGCCTTTCCGGGCCGAATTGGGCCTTTGGGGGGAACCCACTTGGGCCAAAGGGGGGAGTTATTAGCCCATGTGGGGGAGGGGGGCAGCAAACACCTGCCCATGCGCCCCCTCCCCATGCCCTAGGGCGCCCCACCCCCTTGCTCTCCTCCCCAAGCCGTCGCCCCACTCCGTCCCCTCCTAGCCGCCCCATCTCCTTCCCCTTGTGGCGCCTCCACCTTTAGCCAAAGACCTTGGCTGTGTTCCAACCCCTCCCCTCGCTGCCACGACATGTCTACGTGCTGCCCTCGCTGTTTGGAAGAACCGCGAGGAGGGATCCCGAAGGATTTGGCGCGTGGGAGAGAGATCGGGCGATCGAGAGACATTCTTCGTGTTCGTCGTTCGTCGGACTAAGGTATGTCCATGGGGAAACCTTGGGGAAGGTCTAGGTGCTGTTCTCATGGTAGATTTGGAGTTTTTAGATCAAGAGGACGTGCTGCCATGGAGTAGATCTGAAAAGAACTAGAGTTCGTATTGTACTCAGTTTCGGGCAGATTTGGAGTCCGTTTTAGGGGGTGCTATTTCGAAATTTTAGCTTCGGAATTTGGCCGACTGCCTGTTGAAGAAGTTGTAGGTATTGTCAAGACCTATTTTGTGTATTTTTTTGAGAATTTTTGAGGTTACGGTCTGATAGTTATGTCTGTTTTACCGAGCGCTGTCAAATCTGTGACGAGATTGAGACAGTTCGTGTTCAACGTTAGATTAAACAACATTAGAGTCCGAATCAGTCTTTCCCTATAACTAGAAAAAGTTGGGAAATTTCCTAAGCTTCGCGACGGTGTACTCGTTTAATCGATTTGGAGTCCCAGAACTCAAGTTAAGGCCTTTGCAAGGCTGCTGTCCCGCCGGGACAGAACCTCTGTTTTTAGGTTTTGCGAGTAGTGGGCAATGTCGGGTGAGATGGGGATTTGTGTACTGTTTTGTGTGCATTATTGAGAGTGTGTGATGCCGTTGTGCAGGTGGTGTGACACCGGGAGTGCCCTCTACTTCCCACAATTCCGTCGCCCACGGTTGAGGCAAGTGTGTTGTAATGAATAACGAATCGTAGATTGCTTGTGAGATTAGATGAAAGTCTGAATACATGCTATGATTACTTGCCATGCATACTGTTTTCCAATGATATATTGAGTATGATTATCATGATTCGATGCCATGTGTTAATATTTGTCATGATGAGATGCCATATGTTGATGTACATGTGAAATATGATAATTGGCATAGTTGCATGCATGACATGAGATGGGGCGAGGGCGGTGAGAAAGTCATTAACTAATCCGGGAAAGGCCGGTGAGAAAGTTATGACTAGTCCGGAACGCCATTGAGTAAGACCAGATCGTGATTCCATTCACGTGGTGAATGGAAGCGAGGAGTAGGCACCCTCCATCTTCGGGATGGAAGGGGGAGAGGGTGCACACCGACAGGTGTGTACTCAACCATACCGGTATGAGTTTCCAAGGAGATGTGAGCATTGCATTGCATTCATGCATAATGATGATGATGGTATTTAGTGTTCAAAGATTGATGATGGTATTATGTGTTCAAAGATTGAGATGCTATATGAGTTGTAGCGTAATATTGTCTTGATATTGTTCTTATTGTCCATTACAATATGCTTGCTGAGTTTCGAACTCACGCTTGTGCTTTCTTGTTGTTTTAGGTACCATGAGAACGGCATGCGGGGAAGGGAGATAGTCACACGCCTACACTTAGCTTCACCATAATGATTCCACAAGTCGTTCTATTAGTTGATAATAAATTGCGTGTGATAATCATTGCTTTAATGTTTAGCTTTACTTTTTGAGAGGTTATTTGCTCATGTGACACTTGGAGACATTAAGTGCTTGATGTTAGACTTATATTGTCGTTAAGTCTTTATTTATTGCTGTTTTAGATGTCTCTCATATTGTCTTATAATGCTATATTGTTGTTGCTCCCTAAATTCATGTTAAAACAAAGGAGGTGCTGCTGAAATCTCGGTTTTTAGCCTATGCGCCTTTGCTGGAATTTTATGTTAAATATGGTATTTAGATGTTGTTTAGCTTATGTTTGGTAGCATTCAGGCATATTAAATGCCGGGGTGTTACAGTTGGTATCAGAGCGGGCTTCAGGTCCGTGCAGTATGAATTTAGAGAAATACCATAGGGTTAACTAAAATCTTGACGTGGGATAACCTAGAAACATGGTTTAGGTTATACTTAAAATTTTGCCATAGGATAGCAACATTAAAATTTGTGTAAGTGAAATAATTAATTTAAAATTTGACACACACTGATGCACAGTAGGAATGGGTATGGGTATCGTTTGTTTACGCTTAAATGTTATATTTAAGCCTTGATGTTGAATGTTTTATGTGATAAAGTATGCTGCTATGTATATGAGATAATTGATTGAATTGCTTATGTTATTGTGATAAAGTGGGGTTGTGGTGCCGAAGGGTTTCGGTCACCTTTTTGTTTATAGTAAGGTTGTGGTTTGATGGTATGGTCGATTAAAGCCATCACCGAAGAACTATTAACCCTTGTGGGGAAAGAATGCTTACCTTCTCTATCGCAGTTTGGGTAGTTGATTGGAGTCAAAAAGAAGAGATTGGTGGTGGACTACCGTTCTGACGATCGGTTTTAGTCGGTCTTATTTGGTTTTATTTGAGTGAGATCAAAAGAAAGGTGTTTAGTATTGGATCTTTTCGCAGATTGTTCCGTAGGCGGTTTGTGGTTTTGTCTTCTTTGATTGAAGACGAAGAAGAAGAGTTTTGTGTGCGTGTCGTTTGGTAGCAACTTTTGGCTTTGACGCCGGTTTTGTCGGTTGCCTTGCAAAGAAAAGTATCGTTTTGTTCTTGCGTGTCTTACTCTGAGTTTAAAAGAGGTTCTTGAAGTTGTGTGCAAAAATTTAAGACGTGTCGATTTATGTTTTGTGCCTTTGACCGCAAAGGTTTCTTGATCGCTTGGTTCCCTCCTATGAGAGTCTTTAAGATCGAAATGTGTTTTGGAGGTCTTTTGCATGGTCAAGTGTGAGTCATGCCCCATTGCAATTTATGTGAGACAAGTTTCTTTGTGAATCTTGGTTGAGTTTTAAAAGAAAATGCTGTAATCAGAGTAAGTAGTCTTTTGACTGAAGTTATTTGTTAATAGTGAGAATTGTTGTTTAGCATGTTAAGTGGTGTGTAACAATGTGGTTTATGGAAATGATGTACTCCTAGGTTAAATTGTGAGTTGAATCAATCCAATGTGGTTGTTATCTTAAGCTTAAGATTAAATAAACGTCTTGAATTGTAGAATAGTTTGTAGCGATAATGACTAAAGGTGTCAATGTGCATGCTTAGAATCTATTGCTTTGTTTTAAATGCACATGACCATTGGCAATGTCTGAAACTCTAAAATCTTGTTGCGCAGTTGGGATATCGAGATGATGTAGACTATTAACATTGTTATAGAAACCTGGTTGGTTGTTTAAAGCTGGTTTAAAGTTGTTGTAACTTAATATGTTAGTACAGAAATTTAACTGCGCTGGTTGGTGACCTTAACTTGTAAGTTGAATAGAATTGTTATTCATGTTGTTGCAAATTTTTAGTATAGTTGGAAGTACACAGTTGTGTTCTTGAAATACTAATACAATTGTCATTTGGGAAGACATAGATATGTTATGTGATGATGTTGTTAAGAGCGTTGGATGGTCTAACTCATTAAATTTATCTTAATAGTTGGAGAAGGTTGTGTAGTGGCAACTTTATTATAACCTATGGATAGGGTAACTAAAAGCAATGCGGTTGTCTTTAGGATTATGCAAATTATTGATATCAATGACTGAGTAGTGGTAGTAACTGTTTAAATTACTTGTTGAAAAATCATGGTTAAAAAAAATGGGGAAAAACGTAACGTGTTGAGATGGAGTGAATCTTGGACAATTAACCTGATGTAGGATTTTATTCTTAATGAATGTATGTTGTAAAATTCTACTTATGAATTTTGTCTTGTAGAGATAATATTTACTTGTTGAAGTCATTGATTTACTGAATAAGTTTCGATTGTCGAAAAGCTGACGTACGGATATTATACAATTGATAGGTTGATCATGCTTAAGTATCTGTTGAAGTATTATGTTTAAAAGTGAGAAAATGATGTTATATGATGGGTTTGTCTGTGGGGATCAGGATGAGGTAAATCCTGGTTGGATGTATTTTTGATAAGCATCATAAACCTTATTTATAAGCGTTGGGAAAGGTAATTGGTGAAAGAATTTGTCATGTAGTTTTTGGTTGAATTATGATGGGTCTCCTTAAGGAGTAAGTAGTGATTACTGGAGTCTTTAATGGAAAGCATAGTGCAACACTAGAGGTGGTTGTATCTTTGTTGAACCGATGTTTAAAACTTTTGGACTGTTTGGTTGTTGCTATTTTGGTTGGATGCTTTTGGTCGAAGTGTTCTTTGTGTGGTATTTCAGAGTTTCCCTAAACTTGTAGTGATTGGTGCCAAACATGGGCTTTGGCCCATTTGTTTAATTTATGCTATGAGTATGGACTTTCACCCAAAAATTTTGAGTGGATCGCGCTCTTTTGTGTTCAATTGAATTATCTTTGGAAACCATATGCAAAGGAAGTAAATGGACATGGTAGGTTGTGCTGGAAACCCTAGAGTTAGGCACTTAACTTGTAACTCTATTGTGATTAGAGTTGGCTTTATTTGGAAAATATGTGCGGTGTTTGCAAAGTGTTTCACAAAGGTGGATCTTATGAACGTTCTATGAGTGATTTTGCTGGTGAAGTGTTTCTTTTGGGAATGAGTCTCTTTTTCTTTGACAGAATTTGTAGCGGTTGTGGGTGAGATGTTTGACTTGAGAATTGATATTCTCTTTCAAACTTTTGCTTTTCGTTAACATGCGATATTTGTCATAAAAGAGATGATGAGCCAGGTCGGTGAGAAAGTCATATGTTGAAATATGACTAATCCGGAGTGCTCTTGAAAATATTGCATTCATGAAAGGCATCGAGATTTCCCATGTTTTTTTAGCATGGAAATAAAGAATGGATAAATACTGGAATTTTGGTTATGTTACAGATTTGAGTTCCCTTTTCTCCTTGAGAGATACTGAGATGGTTGTGGGTTCTTTTGTGTGATTTGAGAAACGGTTTCTTTCTAAAATGTTGATTTTGGTGAAAATGAGAGGTTTGGCTTTGGTGAAAGCAAGTTGAGATGTGTTGGTTGTTGAAAATTTCTGTCAAAGGATTGAGTGGAGTCTCTCTTTTGTTTGAGTGCTCCCGGCTTAAAATGCATCACATTGATTTGAGATTTGAGTTCTTCCTTTGCGGCTTGACTTAAAAAAAAAGAGTGGTCTTTGGATGTTGTCGAATCTTTGTTCCAAAGTGATTTGTAGCGCTTGGGTTCAAGTTGTTGAATGGGGTTCATCCGGCTAAAGGGAGTTACTTTTTGTTGGCATTCTCGTTTGAGATATGAATAGAAATGCTTATGAAATTGTTGAGTATAATGGAAGATTTTACACGTGGGCTTGGTAGTATTTGAGTAAGGAGTTGTGAGGGCAAGACCCTCACAGAAAAAAAAATCAGTTGTGGTTTGGTAAGAATCTACAACCCTAGCTTGGGCTACGCATAGAACATTGGTTGTGGTTCAAAAGGTGGTTATGATGGAAGCTTGTGATGTCGGTTCAAATTTAGTTGAGATTACGGTTGGTTGTTAAAGAGGGGATGGTGAAATGAAATAAGGTGTTCTGTCGTGAACATTGCCTTAGCTGGTTGTCCTTGAGTGTGTATTATGCCTGGGAGATGATAGAATGAAAGTGTATCGTGGTTTGTGCTCAAAAGGAAAAGTTTTGTCGATGAAGGCTAAGTGTGTAGATGTCATTAGTTAATTTTTGATTCTTTGTGAAAAAGGTCAAATAATTGGAAGAGATGGGATTTAGTGTAATTGATTCCTTGGAGGTTCTCGTTTAGAACTCCAGTTATTAATAAGACACCGTTGGTGATTTGTTAATAGAGAGGTTGTTAAAAGAGATGTGATTCGCTTTGATTGTGTCATCTTAAGTTTAATGAGATGTGGTAGATTGGAGGAGAAATGAAATTAAGGTTTTGTAAATGAAGTTTTTAGTCCCTTGAGGACTTTGCCTTGTTTTTGGCGTTCTTCGGATTCGAGGTCGAATCCTGTTTAAGGGGGGGAGAATGTGACACTACGGAATGTCGAGACACCATAAAAGGTGAAATTTGAGAGTGTGACTTTATAAAATGTGAAATTAGGGAATAAAACTTTACGGTATGCAGTTTAATCGCGTTTCCGGGCCGATTTCGGGAGTTTGGGCCTTTCCGGGGCGAATTGGGCCTTTGGGGGGAACCCACTTGGGCCAAAGGGGGGAGTTATTAGCCCATGTGGGGGAGGGGGGCAGCAAACACCTGCCCATGCGCCCCCTCCCCATGCCCTAGGGCGCCCCACCCCCTTGCTCTCCTCCCCAAGCCGCCGCCCCACTCCCTCCCCTCCTAGCCGCCCCATCTCCTTCCCCTTGTGGCGCCTCCACCTTTAGCCAAAGACCTTGGCTGTGATCCAACCCCTCCCCTCGCTGCCACGACATGTCTACGTGCTGCCCTCGCTGTTTGGAAGAACCGCGAGGAGGGATCCCGAAGGATTTGGCGCGTGGGAGAGAGATCGGGCGATCGAGAGACATTCTTCGTGTTCGTCGTTCGTCGGACTAAGGTATGTCCATGGGGAAACCTTGGGGAATGTCTAGGTGCTGTTCTCATGGTAGATTTGGAGTTTTTAGATCAAGAGGACGTGCTGCCATGGAGTAGATCTGAAAAGAACTAGAGTTCGTATTGTACTCAGTTTCGGGCAGATTTGGAGTCCGTTTTAGGGGGTGCGATTTCGCAATTTTAGCTTCGGAATTTGGCTGACCTCCTGTTGAAGAAGTTGTAGGTATCGTCAAGACCTATTTTGTGTATTGTTTTGAGAATTTTTGGAGTGACGGACTGAAAGTTATGGCTGTTTTACCGGGCGCTGTCAAATCTGTGACGAGATTGAGACAGTTCGTGTTCAACGTTAGATTAAACAACATTAGTGTCCGAATCAGTCTTTCCCTATAACTAGAAAAAGTTGGGAAATTTCCTAAGCTTCGCGACGGTGTACTCGTTTAATAGATTTGGAGTCCCAGAACTCAAGTTATGGCCTTTGCAAGGCTGCTGTCCCGCCGGGACAGAACCTCTGTTTTTAGGTTTTGCGAGTAGTGGGCAATGTCGGGTGAGACGGGGATTTGTGTACTGTTTTGTGTGCATTATTGAGAGTGTGTGATGCCATTGTGCAGGTGGTGTGACACCGGGAGTGCCCTCTACTTCCCACAATTCCGTCGCCCACGGTTGAGGCAAGTGTGTTGTAATGAATAACGGATCGTAGATTGCTTGTGAGATTAGATGAAAGTCTGAATACATGCTATGATTACTTGCCATGCATACTGTTTTCCAATGATATATTGAGTATGATTATCATGATTCGATGCCATGTGTTAATATTTGTCATGATGAGATGCCATATGTTGATGTACATGTGAAATATGATAATTGGCATAGTTGCATGCATGACATGAGATGGGGCGAGGGCGGTGAGAAAGTCATTAACTAATCCGGGAAAGGCCGGTGAGAAAGTTATGACTAGTCCGGAACGCCATTGAGTAAGACCTACATCGTGATTCCATTCACGTGGTGAATGGAAGCGAGGAGTAGGCACCCTCCATCTTCGGGATGGAAGGGGGGAGAGGGTGCACACCGACGGGTGTGTACTCAACCATACCGGTATGAGTTTCCAAGGAGATGTGAGCATTGCATTGCATTCATGCATAATGATGATGATGGTATTTAGTGTTCAAAGATTGATGATGGTATTATGTGTTCAAAGATTGATATGCTATATGAGTTGTAGCGTAATATTGTCTTGATATTGTTCTTATTGTCCATTACAATATGCTTGCTGAGTTTCGAACTCACGCTTGTGCTTTCTTGTTGTTTTAGGTACCATGAGAACGGCATGCGGGGAAGGGAGATAGTCACACGCGTACACTTAGCTTCACCATAATGATTCCACAAGTCGTTCTGTTAGTTGATAATAAATTGCGTGTGATAATCATTGCTTTAATGTTTAGCTTTACTTTTTGAGAGGTTATTTGCTCATGTGACACTTGGAGACATTAAGTGCTTGATGTTAGACTTATATTGTCGTTAAGTCTTTATTTATTGCTGTTTTAGATGTCTCTCATATTGTCTTATAATGCTATATTGTTGTTGCTCCCTAAATTCATGTTAAAACAAAGGAGGTGCTGCCGGAATCTCGGTTTTTAGCCTATGCGCCTTTGCTGGAATTTTATGTTAAATATGGTATTTAGATGTTGTTTAGCTTATGTTTGGTAGCATTCAGGCATATTAAATGCCGGGGTGTTACAGTTGGTATCAGAGCGGGCTTCAGGTCCGTGGAGTATGAATTTAGAGAAATACCATAGGGTTAACTAAAATCTTGATGTGGGATAACCTAGAAACATGGTTTAGGTTATACTTAAAATTTTGCCATAGGATAGCAACATTAAAATTTGTGTAAGTGAAATAATTAATTTAAAATTTGACACACACCGATGCAATGAGGAATGGGTATGGGTATCGTTTGTTTACGCTTAAATGTTATATTTAAGCCTTGATGTTGAATGTTTTATGTGATAAAGTATGCTGCTATGTATATGAGATAATTGATTGAATTGCTTATGTTATTGTGATAAAGTGGGGTTGTGGTGCCGAAGGGTTTCGGTCACCTTTTTGTTTATAGTAAGGTTGTGGTTTGACGGTATGGTCGATTAAAGCCATCACCGAAGAACTATTAACCCTTGTGGGGAAAGAATGCTTACCTTCTCTATCGCAGTTTGGGTAGTTGATTGGAGTCAAAAAGAAGAGATTGGTGGTGGACTACCGTTCTGACGATTGGTTTTAGTCGGTCTTATTTGGTTTTATTTGAGTGAGATCAAAAGAAAGGTGTTTAGTATTGGATCTTTTCGCAGATTGTTCCGTAGGCGGTTTGTGGTTTTGTCTTCTTTGATTGAAGACGAAGAAGAAGAGTTTTGTGTGCGTGTCGTTTGGTAGCAACTTTTGGCTTTGACGTCGGTTTTGTCGGTTGCCTTGCAAAGAAAAGTATCGTTTTGTTCTTGTGTGTCTTACTCTGAGTTTAAAAGAGGTTCTTGAAGTTGTGTGCAAAAATTTAAGATGTGTCGATTTATATTTTGTGCCTTTGACCGCAAAGGTTTCTTGATCGCTTGGTTCCCTCCTATGAGAGTCTTTAAGATCGAAATGTGTTTTGGAGGTCTTTTGCATGGTCAAGTGTGAGTCATGCCCCATTGCAATTTATGTGAGACCAGTTTCTTTGTGAGTCATGCCCCTTTGCTGGAATTTTATGTTAAATATGGTATTTAGATGTTGTTTAGCTTATGTTTGGTAGCATTCAGGCATATTAAATGCCGATCTGACCTACAAAGAGCATCCAGTCAAGATCTTAGACACATCTGAACGAGAAGCTAGGAACAAGATAATTCGTTTTTGCAAAGTTCAGTGGAGCAATGACTCCGAAAGCGAAGAAACTTGGAAGCGTGAAGAAGATCTGAAGAAAGAATTTCCCAACTTATTCTTTAGTCAGCCTTGAATCTCAGGGACAAGATTCTGTTAAGGGTGGGAGGTTTGTAACATCTTAAAAATTGCTTTTAATATATTTAGCGTGTTTTCGGGATTATTTTGAATTTTTTGGCATTTATTTGGAATCCTCGAGGTTTATTCAGATTCCAGTTTATTGAAATAATCACGTTAAACAAAGGTCATTCATTTTTTCATAAGCATAACATCTAAAATTTTTCTTAAAATAAAGATAATTGGAAGACGAGAGTGTTCTCTTCTAATATTTTCAAAAAATCTGTTATATAGCTTAAGTCGTTGATTTTATAAAAATCTGTACAGGTGTCTGATTCACTAAAAGAATTTCTGCGAAAAATCTACACGTCGAAAAATCGCGAAGCCAACTTTGTTAAGCTCCAATTAGTCCTCGTTTTTCCGATTTTAGAACCTCTCTATTTTTTTTTCTCAACACGTCCTTATAATGTATATGCGTATATACCTGTCCGCTTGCACCCAGGACATGAGACTTCCAGCAGTTCCAAGCGCGAGCATGCATGTAACGTGGGCATTTGAATCTCTCATCCGTTTCCAACGCATGCGTGCATGAATTCTTTACCTCTTTCAATCATGTCATTCCTCTCCTTACTTCGTAGCTGTTTCCATTTTTCTCAGCCATTTCCATCTTTCACTAGTAACGCCTGCATGATTCTCTTCCATTGATAGCACACACGCATGGCCTTTCTTTTCACCTGCACCAGAATTCCCTCATACATTCAGCCTTTCTTCACACCATTTGTTTTGACACCAACCCAAAGATCTAGTGTCTTCTCCCTTGCACCCACGTCTCCTTACTATTCTCCTTGACGCCGCCGTCGTCGTCGTCGCCACTGCCACCGTTGCCGTCGTTTACGTCGTCGCTAGCACCTCTTCCGATCTCGCTTCTTCCCGCGCCGAACGGTATTCTAGTTTCCCTTTTCGTTTTGCGCGCTCTATCTCTACTGTTCGGTGGATCTCGTCGTGTGTATTATACGCGTGTACATATCCATATACGATAGGCTGCATACAAGTAATATATATACCAATGTTTAGGGCGCATGTATGTACGTAAGTGCATGTTAGGCGCATACATGTATTCTTATATACCTCTGAACAGTAGGCATTTTTATGCATGAACCATAATTTATATACACACACTATAGTCATGAAGCTCTGTATATATTTGTAAAACAGGATGCATGCATGTGCGTAGATACCAGTTTGATTAGGTACTCCTGCTGTCATTTTTGCAATAAAAGATTAATATAGCAGTCGCACAGAAAAATTCTAATCTGTTATTTTTTTCCCGTGTACGTCTCGCCGAGCAAGTTGTCAAGAGTTCACGTGCATGCAGGAGGAATTCGTGCACATGCTACTTGCGTGCAAGAGGCTGTTGTCGGAATTGTCCGATCAATCGTCAAGATAGCGAGGTCGTGATTGAGGTATTAGTTTCTGGGAAAACTCCAACGTTTTTCTGGTCCGGTGTATCCTTCCTTGCTGGACCTAGCTGCCATCTTGTCTCTTGCCGCACGTGCGCGCCGCCGTCTCCGGTTATAACCGGCTGTCATCTCTTCTTGATGGATGGACAAATGTATATATACCTATACATTTTGGTCACAATACTTTGATTCGGTTCCCCTGAGCGGCATCGTCGTCGTCAGACCTGCGCAGTCGCCTGGCTGTTGCCTGGTTCATGCCGTCCATATTTGCCCACTCTCTGTCTCTGACTTCCTCACTTAAACATTTCCAATCGAAGCTTCCAACCGAAGCTGCCATGCATGAAGAATATGTTTATACTCTACGAATAGTGCCATGCATTGAAGAACAGAATGTTATTTTGTACGTGTCTCTTTTCCGAAATCGCGAAATTTGTTAATTTCACTGTAAATTCGTTATAAGCCCAAATTGCATGCAACAAATCTTGTAAATTAGTAAATATTAATACCAAGCTATGTTAATTTTACTGAATGTTTATATTTAAATTTATACTTTTAAATTATATGCGAAAGGTCCAAACTTATGAATTTTGTAGCTCCTAAACTATATGTCCAAATAAATTTTGTAAATCTTAGAAAATGTTAAAGTAATTATCTAGAAGTTTTCATCAAAATTTGTACTAGTTTGATTTGTAGTATTTTCCTGAATGTTTGTTTGTACATTGTTTTGCGTGTTTATCTGGTTCTTTATCTTTTACGTGTAGACGTAGAACTGTGTGAGGGTGTTGATTTCGAGGAACCAGCTCAAGATCAAGATCCAGACCAAGACTCGCTGTTGTACGAAGGCAAGTTATGCTTTGACCATTTTGTTCCCATGTTTTTAAATATTAGTTTGTTTTAAATTATGCATGCTAATTTAATTATAATGGGTTCAAGTAATTTGGGATTAGATAATTACTGCTTGGTATTGTCACCCTGTCCATAATACTTTTATGCCAATAAATCATTTGTCACCCTAGGTTGGATTATACATACTGGTTAATACTGATCACCATATTGGGGTAGTTAGAACGTGGTAGTTCTGCTTAGCCATGCCATTCGAGCTAATGACACAAATTTGAAAGTAAGCTGAACACTAACCATTGAACTATGGAACCTGTTTTGAAAGAATGTGACATGTGTTGTTGATAAGTTGTTGGCACATGGTGCATGGTAATCAACTGGGTGGAAAAATGGTTTAGGCTGTGGCAAGTGGCAAGTGATCAAAGGGGGGGCCCGATGTGGCACATGGGAGAGATGTTGTTGAATTTGGTTTTGTGAACTTTGGGTAGTCTTGCCACAGTCATCCTAAGGACTTAACTTTGCAATCCTTTGAACTGGGCCTAACATACAACCACATGTCTGGAGTGGGACAGACCTAGCTGAGTATGATTTCGAAGTCTTAGCATGTGAAACCTCAGGTGGTTTTTGTAGCTATAAATGTGGAAAGAAGGGTGTAGTGCTTACCGATTGGTCTTACATCTCTTCAACAGTATACGTTCGCCCTGTACTTCCGCTCCGCAAAAGGGAAGGGACAATGTGGACTATACTAGGAGGTATGCATGCGAGGATAGAGGTTTCGAAAATACTTTATTATGATTACTAGCTTGTGTGGTGTTTAACTATATCATGTGGGTAAAGTGTATAACCTCTGCAGAATTTACAAACTATTTGAATAGCCGAGTCCACGGTATTGGACATTGCTCGGGGATTACAATCAAGGGTTAGACTTTATTAAAAATGTGGTTGGGATAAAAGATGAAGTTGATGGAAGTATGGATTAGGATGTGGGAATACTTTTACTTAACTTCTAGAAAAGTTACTGTTACATTATTTGTTTTTACCGCTTTAGAATCTATTTATGTTACTTGTTAAATGCTGGTTCACTTCAAAATAAGCCTGTTAAGCCATTCCATTGGAATAAGCCTGGCATGTAGTATATTATGTTGCATTCTTTGCATAGCTTGTTGAGTACCATTGTACTCACCGCTCCAAAATCACAACACCAGAAGAAGAGGATCTGCAAGCCAATGAAGAGCAGCAGAGCGGAGAGGCGAACAACTAGGGGCAAGCCAAGTCAGTTGCCTGTGGCAAACTGAGGCGCCACGAATAATTTTCATTCCGCTGCTATTTTAATGTTACTTTGAACTTAGCCCTGCGTGGCTTATAATTGTAAGGCTAACCATAAGGTCTTAACAATTATTATATGAGTTGAACACTTTATTATTATTATTGCCGTTGTGTATGTGTGATGTTATTCATCTTTGTTGTATCTGTGAGCACCAGCGTGATCCTGGACTGGTATATCACACAAAGTGTTCGGAATTCCGATTCTGGCGTGACACTATTCAAGGTATCAGCAGATCAACCTCAATGAGGAGGACTGCATCAAAACTTCGTTCATCACACCATTTGGGGCTTTTCGCTATGTCACAATGCCATTCGGGTTGAAAAACGTTGGCGCAACCTATCAAAGCGCGATACAGCGGTGTCTCCACTCTCAACTCGAACGCAATGTGGAGGCTTACATAGACGATGTCATCGTCATGTCCCAGCTAAGCAATGACCTCGTCCCTGACCTGGCCGAGACGTTTGAATGTTTAAGGGCTTATAGGATTTGTCGTGAGAAGTGTGTTTTCGGAGTTTTTTAGGGAAGTGTGTTTTCGGAGTACCTTCGAAAAAACTGCTCAGATTTATCGTGTCTCACCGTGGCATTGAGGCAAACCCAGAAAAAAATCAACGCCATCATGAGGATGAAGCTGTCGACTTGCTAGAAGGACGTCCAGAAGCTCACAGGATTCTTGGTCGCATTTGGTAGATTTATTTCCCTCTTAGGAACGCGGGGGATGCCTTTCTTTAAGCTCCTCAAGAAGCAAGATAAATTCCAATGGACTCCTGAGGCATAGCAAGCTTTTGAGGATCTTAAGACTTTCCTAACCACACCTCTAGTATTAGCTTCACTGATGCCAGAGGAACCTCTTATGCTTTACATAGCAGCAAGGACTCACGTAGTCAACGCAACAATTGTGGTGGAATGTGAGAAGGTGGAACAGCTACAAAGGGTACAACTCCCAGTCTACTTCGTCAGCGAGGTATTCGGCGAATCCAAGGTATGGTAGCAGTTGATACAGAAGTTAATGTACGTCGTGCTAGTTACTTCCCGTAAGCTCAAGCATTATTTTCAAGAGCATGAGATTTCGGTGATCACTACCATCCCGATCAGAGACATACTCCACAACCAGGAGGTCACCGGGAGGATTGCAAAGTGGGCGGCCGAGCTTGGAGCCTTCGAGATCACATTCAAGCCATGCACCACCATCAAATCACAAGCACTCGCTGACTTCACCGCCGAGTGGACGTAACTGCAAAGCCCTAAAACTGTGAAGGAACTTGAATACTGGACGATATACTTTGACGATTCCCTCACAATCAATGCCGTGGGGGTAGGAATAGTGATCTTCTCTCCAAAAGGGGAGAAGTTGAAGTATGTTCTTCAAATTTATTTTCCAGCGTCAAACAACGCCGCCGAGTATGAGGCACTCATCCACGGGCTCCGTGTCACCATTTCGCTCAGTATCCAGTGTCTGCCGGTTCATGGAGACTCACAACACGTGATTAGCCAAGTACAAAAAGGACTGGTTGTGCATCGATGATAACATGGCCACATACTGCCAGGTGGTTTGCAAGTTGAAGATAAATTTGATGTTCTAGAACTTGTCCATGTGCTTCGCTGAGATAACAACGCAGCGGATGAACTTGCCAGATTGAGCTCCAGTTGGACAATAGTCCCATCTGGAATATTCATTGAAGAGCTCTATAAACTCACGACGAGCCCACCGTAGAAGGCCGACAATCCGGGGGAAAGGCCGATGGATATGGAGATTTTAGTCATGAACCCCGACTGGACAACCCCTTATCTGGACTATTTGTCGAAAGATGAACTCCCTGAAGATGGCACATAGGCAAAACGAATCATGCACAACAGTAAAAGCTACACAGTGGTCGGGAATGAACTTTTTCGGAAGAGTGCCTCCGAAGTGTTGAGACGGTGTATATCAGAACAAGAAGGGAAGAATCTCCTCAAGAAAATCCACTTGGGAATCTGTGGGCATCACACAGCTTCAAGCACACTGGTCGGAAAAGCTTATCGCTAGGTTTTCTTCTAGCCGACTGCAGTAACAGATGCGGAGGGCATCGTCCACACGTGTGTAGCACCCCAAAATTTTTCTTTTCTTGAATTCATGTGTGATTTGGCACTTTGGTGAATTTTTGGAATTTTCTGGAATTTATTTGGAATTTATTTGAATTTATTCCATTTTGAAATAATTAAAGAATTTAATTTTGCAAATAAAATTTTGTTGGAAATATTTTATTCGAGTCCAAAATGTTCCAAAATATTTTCCAGAATTTTTCTGGAATTTTTCTGAGTATTTTGCTATTTTTAATGAATTAAATGAATTTCTGGGAATTATTTTAATTATTAAATCGCTGGAAAATGCGAATGGGTTTGTACTGTTCATCCGACCGAGCCCGAGTCAGACTCGAGTTCGAGTCCGACCCGAACCCGACCCGAGCCAGTTGACTCAACCAAACCCGTTCTTAACCCCAATCGATTCCGACCGTTGGATCGGGATCCAACGGTCCGGATTGGATCGCCCCGACCCAAGCCGTGTCTGGCCCGGATCCGATCGCGTCCACGCGATCGTGGCCGTTGATCGTGCCACGTGGACGGCCGTGCGTCATCGTCCCCGCCGAGTCCGAGCCGGACTCCTCCGCCGCGTCGCCGCCGTGTAGGATTAGGGTTCCGTCCCAGGCGCCGCATGCCGAGGGCATTTGGCACCGGTGGTACCAGGACCGCCGTGACCCCGCGCATTCTCCCGCCTCTATCTCACCGAGCCTCACCGTCGTAGATCTGACGGAATCGCTCGCCGGAGTCATAGCATCCCTCCGGTGTGGTTGTGCTTGATTCCGCCGCCGTCCGCCGTTCCCTGCCGCCATTGACCCCAGATCCGGAACCCCGGCCAGGCGCACCGAAGAGACCCTTCACCTCGACGGAGCACGTCCCCAACGCCGTTCGTGTGGTCGCTGCCCTCGCCACGGCAGCCACAACTCGGCCGTGAAGCCATCGCCGACCCGAGCTCCACCAACCGTCCGATCAAGATCCAAGGGCTCAGATCGCGCCACGTCACCCTCGGTGAGTTCCCCTGAAAATCCTAGATCTAATCTCAACCGTTGGATCTAGATCCAACGGCTTAGGTCGTGCCACGTGGCGGGAATCGCACCAGGTTAGATTGGATCTGGACCGTTAGATCAAGATCCAACGGCCCAGATAACCCGTGCGCCCAAGCTCTTGAGGCCCAAATCAATCCTAGCCGCCGGTTTTCAAACCAACGGCCACGATCGTACACGTGTCCAGGGAGTTTAACCGCCGCGCCACGCGCAAGCGGCGGGAAGCCATCGACACGCCGAGGCCCGCGTGTCCGATCGCACCGCGGACGCTACCCATGACGCCATCCGGATGGACTCCACCTGCAAAGACTGCGGCCGAGCCTCGCCGACGCCGGGCCGATGACGCTACCCGAGCGGGCCCACATGTCGGGCCGACACGTGGAGTCGTGGACCGAGTCCACGGTGAGACCCGAGCCGAGCGTGGACTACGCCCATGGACCTACTGACATCAGCGAGCCAATCCGAGGCTGACACGTGTCCATGATGACGCAATAATTAATTTCGAAAAAGAAAATGATTTATTAATTCGAAATAATGATTTGATTTTGTTTCAAACTTCAAACGTTTATAACTTTTATGCGTTTCAACTCCGATTTGGGTGATTCAAATTTCTAAATTTGTATAAAATTGAGATCTACCTAAATATGAATTTTATTTAATTTTTGGACTAAAGTTTTTCTCTGTAAAATTATTTAATTGATTATTTAAACTTTAAATAATCATAACTTTTGCTTTTTAACTCCGAATTTGACGATTCCAGTTTCTAAAAACTCATAAAATTATGTTCTCTCTGTTTATGGATTTTATTTGGGTGTTTGGACACTTTTTGCCTATTGTTTATTTGTGTATCTGCTATTTGCACGCTTTATGAGTAGACGTTGAAGTGCCGGAAGGATTCGAAGGAGAAGTATTAACTCAGGATCCAACTCAAGACCAAGAACAAGTACTTTTTGAAGGCAAGTTGTGCTTTGACCATGTTGATCCTATTTCGAAATCTATTTTGATTTAAACTATTGCATGCTAGTTCAATTAGAAAGATACTTTGTTTAAACATGGGGGTTAGATAAATACCAATTTGCCGTATGACACCTTGATTATTTAAGTATGTGCCATGACCCCTTGTCACCCTAGTTGTGGTTTACTAGTTGGACATTATTAAATCGCCAACATGGGTTTAGACCGTTGTAGTATACTGCTTAGACCTGCTACGTGCTCATGACATGATTTTGGACAATCAAATGTTAATATTGACTTAATGATATATTGAACCTGTTTTGGAAAAGTATCATGTGATGTTGATGGCACGTGGTGCATGGTAATCAACTGGGGTTTGATAAACAGTTTTCGACCGGGGCATGTGGCAAGAGTAATCAGGGCCAGCTTGTGGCATTGGGGATGTTGATTTGGTTCTTCGGGTAGTCTTGCCCTGGTCACCCTAAGGACTTAACCTTGCAAGCCTTTGAACTGGGTCTAACGTGCAACCACATGTCTCAGAATGGGACGGACCTAGTTGACTAAGTTGCTAATAACGCACTGTGGGACCTCAGAGGTCAACTACACCCTTTGTGTAAGTTGTACGGGGAGCGCATCGTGGCCGAGGCCAGTACCCATCTAACAGTTGATTGGCCTAGACTTCGCCTTAGCGAAGGGAAGGGTTAGTGCGCAATAACCGGGAGGACCACTTGTATTGTTTGAAGTCTCGAAAGACTTTGTTACTGGAACTTCGCCTTTGTGGTGTTTGATTTGTATCTTGTGGGTAAAGTGCATAACCTCTGCAGAGTTTAGAATCTATTCGAATAGCCGTGTCCGCGGTATTGGACATCGCTCGGGAATTACAAATAAGGGTTAGATTTTCCTAAAAATAACTTTGGTTTGAAAAGTTGGGTTGGACTAATAATGCAGTTGATGGAACTGTGGATGAGGATGGGAAAGATGTTTATTAAATTCCTTGAAAAGTTATTTATACGTTACTTGTTTCTACGGCTTTCGAATCTACTTATATTACTTTTCAAATGCTGTTTCACATCGCAAATATACCTTGAGCTATTCCTTTGTACCAAGCCATGCATATAGTATATTAGCTTGCATTACGTGCATGACTTGCTTTGAGTACCAAGTACTCACCCTTGCCACAATACAACACCAGTTGAAGAGGAGACTACACCAGCTTTGGAGGAGGAACTCCAAGAGGATCCGTCTACTTAGGGAAGCGAGCCCAGTCAGTTGCCTGTGGTATACTGGATGGCGCCACGAAGTTATTTGATTTTCCGCTGCTATTATTTTTCTCTGAATAAGTTTCGCCTTGCGAGGCATATATTTGTAACTTGACCATAAGGTTGAGTAACCAGTTTGATTATTTAAATAAAGTACTTTATTGGTATCGAGTGGTATGATTGTGATATTTACCGATGTTAAGACTGTGTGCACTAGCGCGTTCCTGGACTAGTGCTGAATACACAGAGGGTTCGGATTTGCAAATTCGGGGTCCCGACAGAGGTGGTATCAGAGCCATACTTGACTGTAGGCTCAACCCTAGCTAGAATGGTCGTAGTGAGGATAAAACCTATTTTCTAAAAGCTAAAAATTTGTCAAGATAAGAAATGACATCTCGACTTACCCCATTCTTTCTTTTCTTGTCTCTTGCTGAATTTTCCTTACCTTGTCACAATTCAAAAATTCCGAGTTCTTACGTAAAGCACTCTTGTGACAGATGGAGGAAGAGTTCAACTATGTTGATCTGGGAGTTGGTCACGCCGCGGAACTTTGGCATATGCTACAAACTCTCGGAGATTTTGAGAAGCCCCAATACCAAGTGGAAGTGATCAGACAAGCGGGATTGATCAAGGCTTGTGACGTGAAGATTGAGGTACTGCTAGGAAAAGGGCCAGTGCAATCGCTCGATACACCGTGACCGCCAGGAGATCTACAATGCAGATGGGTATCCAAGAAGTATCACGACGAGCAATGCGGCACATTGCCCGTATTCACGCCAGAGAGTTGAGAGTGCGGTGTTCCGTTATCATCCGCGCAGCGATAACCTTCTTGACCCGAAGGCGATTCAGGATGAGGATGCCACGGTTACAGCTTGGCACGATTTGTTGTCGCCAAGAGGATGTACTAGATAATACAAGCAAGGAGCTACGAAGGCCCGCAAGGAGATCACGACAGAGAAGAACAGATGGCGGGAAGCTCAAGAGTATGTGGCACACCTTCTCGCGAAGGATTGACGAGTTGGAGATGACTTTGTATGGACGGACTCCAGAGCCGTGACTCGAGCTACACGAACCAGATCCGGAGGAGTCGACCTCGATGAGGACATCGCTTCTTCGACTACCACAGAGGACACAGCTTCTTTGGACATGGCAATCGCTTTCACGCCTATGCCGCAGAAGACCGTGCCGGGCCGTGGAGGTTTTCGATGAGTGAGCATAGGTTCCATAGGGAGACTCCTTCACGAGTCGCGTCATAGAATAAAGAGTCACCCTTTAGGCGTTAGACTCCAGAGTTAGTTCGATTTGGATTTTCATTGTTTGTGAAGTGTGCAGTATGTGTTGCAAGGCCCTTAGGCATTGTAAGCAGCCCTACCAAGGTATTAATAATAAAGTTGGACCTTCTGATTATACCTTTCGCCCGCATAAGTTCCATATTACTTGTCTATTCTTGATTCCCTCTCATCTCTAAACCTAGAGCAAATCGGCAGATGGTGAACACCCGTGGAAACTTTGGAAGCAATGGGAGTGGTTCTCGCCAGAGAAACCCCAATGAGGGAGCACCAAAGACCGCCATCGGATGTGCAGAATTCGAGCTTTTCTCGCTGCCCAGACTCGATTGATGCATGCTATGATGCAACAAATGCAACACGTCATCGCGATCCCACGCTAATCAAGTCAATCGTGGACCACGCCAGAATACAAGACTATCAGAGTTCATGAGAACTCACCCACCCACTTTCTCTGGGAATGCCAATCCATTGGAGGCCGATGATTGGTTAAGATTAATTGAGAGGAAGCTACATATCGCCCAATGCATAGGAAATGAGAAGGTACTCTACGCTTCTCATCAGCTGGAAGGAACATGTCGGGACCCCGAATTTGCAAATCCGGACCCTCTGTGTATTCAGCACTAGTCCAGGAACGCGCTAGTGCACACAGTCTTAACATCGGTAAATATCACAATCATACCATTCGATATTATCAAAGTACTTTATTTAAATAACCAAACTGTTTACTCGACCTTATGGTCAAGTTACAAATGTATGCCTCGCAAGGCGAAACTTATTAAAAGAGAAATAATAGAAGTGGAAAATCAAATAGCTTCGTGGCGCCATCCAAAGATACCACAGGCAACCGATCGGGCTCGCTTCCTAAGTAGACGGATCCTCTTGGAGTTCCTCCTCCAAAGCCGGGCGTAGTCTCCTCTTCAATCGATGTTGTGTTGAGGCAAGGGTGAGTACTTGGTACTCAAAGAAGTCATGCACGTAATGCAAGCTAATATACTATATGCATGGCTTGGTACAAAGGAATAGCTCACGGTATATTTGCAAAGAAACAGCATTTGACAAGTAATATAAGTAGATTCGAAAGCGAGAAATAAGTAAAGCATAAATAACTTTTCAAGAAGTTTAATAAACATTTTCCCCATCCTAAACCACATTTCCATCATCTTCATTATTAAACCAACCCAACCTTTCAAACCAAAGTTATTTTTGAGAAAATCTAACCCTTGACTGTAATTCCCGAGCGATGTCCAATACCGCGGACACGGCTATTCGAATAGATTCTATACTCTGCAGAGGTTATGCACTTTACCCACAAGATACAAATCAAACACCACAAAGGCGAGTTCCTGAACAAAGTCTTTCGAAACTTCTAACAATACAAGTGGTCCTCAGGTTATTGCGCACTAACCCTTCCCTTAGCTAAGGCGAAGTCTAGGCCAATCAACCGTTAGATGGGTACTGGCCTCACTGCACGCTCCCTGTACAACTTACACAAAGAGTGTAGTTGACCTCCTCGAGGTCCCACAGTGCGTTATTAGCGACTTAGTCAACTAGGTCCGTCCCATTCTGAGACATGTGGTTGCACGTTAGACCCAGTTCAAAGGCTTGCAAGGTTAAGTCCTTAGGGTGACTCGGGCAAGACTACCCGAAAAACCAAAACAACACTCCCAATGCCACAACCGCCCACCTGATTACTCTTTGCCACATGCCCTGCTCAAAATCGCTTATCAAACCCCAGTTGATTACCATGCACCACGTGCCATCAACATCACATGATACTTTTCCAAAACAGGTTCAATATATCATTAAGTCAATATTAACATTTGATTATCCAAAATCATGTTATGAGCACGTAGTGTGTCTAAGCAAAGATACTACAAC
Source organism: Rhipidocladum racemiflorum (assembly GCA_036346355.1). Lineage (NCBI taxonomy): Eukaryota > Viridiplantae > Streptophyta > Magnoliopsida > Poales > Poaceae > Rhipidocladum > Rhipidocladum racemiflorum. Next base: position 40,695,805 of record CM070590.1, read on the forward strand.
GGCCTAAACCCAGGTTGGCAATTTAATAATGTCCAACTAGTAATCCACAACTAGGGTGACAAGGGTCATGGCACATACTTAAATAATCAAGGTGTCATACAAAGAAATTGGTACTTATCTAACTCCCCATGTTTAAACCAAGTATTTTTCTAATTGAACTAGCATGCAATAGTTTAAATCAAAATAGATTTTTAAATGGGATCAACATGGTCAAAGCACAACTTGCCTTCAAAAAGTACTTGTTCTTGGTCTTGAGTTGGATCCTGAGTTAATACTTCTCCTTCGAATCCTTCCCAAGACTTCAACGTCTACTCGTAAAGCGTGCAAATAGCAAATACACAAATAAACAATAGGCAAAAAGTGTCCAAACATCCAAATAAAATCCATAAACAGAAAGAACATAATTTTATGGATTTTTAGAAACTGGAATCGTCAAATTTGGAGTTAAGACGCAAAAGTTATGATTATTTAAAGTTTAAATAATCATTTAAATAATTTTGCAGAGAAAAACTTTAGTCCAAAAATTAAATAAAACTCATATTTAGGTAGATCTCAATTTTATACAAATTTAAAAATTTGAATCACTCAAATCGGAGTTGAAACGCAAAAGTTATAAGCGTTTGAAGTTTGAATCTAAATTTGAATCAATATTTCGAATTAATAAATCATTTCTTTTTCGGAAATTAATTATTGCGTCATCATGGACACGTGGCAGCACTGGATTGGTCTGCTGACGTCAGCCGGTCCATGGACGTAGTCCACGCTCGGCTCGGGTCTACCGTGGACCCTGGCCCACGGCTCCATGTGAGACCGACATGTGGGACCACTCGGCGACGTCATTGCCGACGTCGGCCGGGCTCACCTGGCGGCCAGGTGGGTCCATCCGATGACGCCATGGGTGACGCCACGGTGCGGTCGGCCGACATCGCGGGCCCCGTGTCGCTGGCTCCACGCGCACGCCCGCGCGGGCGCGCGGTTCAGCTCCCTCGGACACGTGTACGATCGTAGCCATTGGTTTGAAAATCGACGCCAGGATTGGATTTGGGCCTCAAGTGCTTGGGCGACGGGTTGATTCGGGGCCGTTGGATCTTGATCTAACGGTCCAGATCCACCCAGCCTGGTGCGATTCCCGCCACGTGGCACGACCTAAGCCGTTGGATCTAGATCCAACGGTTGAGATTAGATCTAGGATTTTCAACGGAGAACTCACCGAGGGTGACGTGGCGCGATCCGAGCCCTTGGATCTTGATCTGACGGTTGGTGGAGCTCGGGTCGGCGATGGCTTCACGGCGAGGTTGTGGCTGCGCCACGAGGACGGCGCGACCACACGAACGGCGCTTGGGGCGTGCTCGGCGAGGTGAAGGGTCTCTTCGGTGCGCCTGGCCGGGTTCCTGATCTGGGGTCAATGGCGGCAGGGGACGGCGACGGCGGAATCAAGCAAAACCGCAATGAGAGGTGTCGCCAGAGTTCGGCGAGCGATTCCGGCGAATCTACGGCGACTAAGGCTCGGTGAAGTAGAGCAGAGAGGGCGCGGGATCACGGCGGTCCTGGGTACCTCCCGCATTTAAATACCTCGGCATGCGTGCACGGACGGAACCCTAATCCTACACCGCAAGGACAAGGCGGCGAGGAGTCCGGCTCGACTCGGCGGACGATGACGCCACCGGCCCACGTGGCACGATCAACGGCCACGATCGCGTGGACGCGATCGGATCCGGCCGGATTCGACCGGGCAGTACGGATGATCCCGACCGCTGGATCTTGATCCAACTGCCAGTGATCGATTAGGTTTTGGAGTTGGTTTGGTCGAGTCATGTGGCTCGGCCTGGACTCGAACTCAAGTCTGACTCGGGCTCGATCGGATGAACAAGAATCGACTTCGGTTTGATTTTCCAAATGATTTAATATTTAAAATAATTCCTAAATTCAATTAATTCATTAAAAATAGCAAAATACTCGGAAAAATTCCAAAAATTCTGGAAAATATTTTAGGTATTTGGGACTCAAATAAAATATTTCCAACAAAATTTTATTTGCAATATTAAATTCTTAAATTATTTCAAAAATGAATAAATTCAAATAAAATCAAAATAATTCCAATTAAATTCGAGAAAATTCCAAAAATTCACCAAAGTGCCAAATCACACATGACTTCAATAAAATCAATATTTTGGGGTGTTACAATCCTCCCACCCTTAATAGAATCTCGTCCACGAGATTCAGGGCTTACTAAAGGTATAGGTTTTGAAACTCTTTCTTCAAATCCTCTTCGCTCCCAAGTCGCCGCTCTCTGCATGGTTGCTCCAATCGAACTCTCTGAAACGGGTTGACTTGTTTCTAGTTTCTCGATCCATTGTGTCTAGAATCCTCACGGGATGCTCCTTATAAGTCAAATTCTCTTGCAACTCAATTGACTCTAGCGGTGTGCATTTCTCGGGAACTCTGAGACACTTCTTCAATCGGGACACATGGAATACATCATGCACTCCTCGCCAACGATCGTGGCAACTCCGGTGGTAAGCAACTTCGCATCTGCGACTCAAAATCTTAAATGGTCCAACATAACGGGGTGCGAGTTTCCTTTGGCATGGAACCTCTTAACTCCCCGAGAGGCGTAACTCGAGGTAAACAAAGTCTTCGGTTCAAAACTCAAGTCTCGCGACGATTGTCAAGATAACTCTTCCGTCGAGATTGGGCTATCTTCAACCTTTCCCTAATCATAGCGACCGCTCTTGACCTCTTGAAGAATATCAGCCCAAAGACACGGCGCTCACGGTCTCATTCCAATTCAATGGCGTCCGACAGGTCGACCATACAAAGGCCTCAAAAGGTGACATCTCAGAAACTAGCCTCGATAACTATTGTTGTAATCGAACTCGGCATACGGTAAACTCTTATCCCAAGAAGTAGCATAAGCTAATGCACAAGCTCTCAACATATCCTCCAGACCGTTGACTCTTTCTGCCTGTCCATCCGTCTGTGGATGATAAGTCATCTTGAAGTTCAAACGGGTTCCCATGGCTTCATGCAACTTATTCCGTAACCTTGAGGTAAATTGGGTACCTCTGTCTGATACAATCCTCTTTGGCACTCCGTGCAAGCAGACAATCCCGATCATGTACAATCGCTAATTTATCTCCCGAGTAAGTGGTCTTCACGGGATAAAATGGGCTACTTTAGTCAAGCGATCCACTATAACCCATATGGAGTCATAACCTCCTTGAGTCTTCTAAAACCGTAATGAAATCCATTCCGATTTCCTCCCACTTCCACTCAGGTATTTTCAGCGGTTGTAGCAATCCTACTGGTCTCTGATGCATTGCCTTGACTCTCTGGCATACGTCGCACAATGCAACATGCTCGGCAACTTCACGTTTCATACTCGGCCACCAGAATCTCTCCTTGAGATCCTCGATACATCTTGGCGCTTCGGGATGAATTGAGTACTTGGAGTCATGGGCTTCTTCCAGAATCAGTTGCTTTAACTCCTTTTTGTTAGGCACACAAATGCGATCCTTCATCCACAACGTGCCTTGCTCATTCAACTTGAAGTCCTCTGCCTTGCCTTCCTCCTTGATGGACTTAATCCTGCGGATCTTGTCATCATCCTTCTGTCCTTCTCGGATCTGATCCTCTAGGGTAGGCTTTACTTCTAATGCGGCCAAGAATCCGCTAGGTACTACCTCAATCTTCATTTTCTGAAAATCCTCACATAACTCATCCTCGACTTGTGGCTAGCAACGTACTCACGGTATGGCTTTTCCGACTCGGGGCATCGGCTACTACGTTGGCCTTCCCGGATGGTAATGGATTCCAACATTATAGTCTTTGATCAACTCTAACCATCTCCTCCGCCTCATATTCAGATCCGATCGGGTGAATATGTACTTAAGGCTCTTATGATCCGTATACACTTCACATCTGCTTACAATCGATAGTGACGCCATATCGTCAAAGCATGCACTACGGCAGCTAACTCTCAGTCATGTGGCGGCGACTTTTCCGCAGGCGGCCTCCACTGCCGTGATGCCTAAGCGACGGCCTTTCCAGCCTGCCGCAGCACACATCCAAGTCCTTGGCACGTTGCGTCACAATAAATCTCGACGCTTTGTGCAACATCCGGTAGAACTAACACCGGTGTTGATGTCAATCGCATCTTCAGCTCCTGAAATCCTTTCTCACATTCTCGCGCCCATGCAAACTTCTTTTCCTTCTTCAGCTGATTGCGTAAGAGGTTTCGCAATTGTCGAGAAGCCTTCGATGAAACGGGCGGTAGTATCCTGCCATTCCAAGGAAACTCCGACCGGGTCACAGCCTTCTACCGCTCCCAATGTAACACAGCTTCTACTTTGCTTGGATCTACTGGCGACTCCTTCTGCGGTCATTACATGTCCAAGAAACTCCACCTTGTCCTTCCAAAAATCACACTTGTTTAACTTGGCGAAAAGTTGTCGTTCCTCGGCTTTTCCAAAACTCGCCTTAAGTGTTCGGCATGTTCACTCTCTGTCTTGGAGTAGATTAGGATATCGTCTATGAACACGACGACAAACTTGTCCAAATATTCCATGAACACCTTATTCATCATATTCATGAAATAAGCTGGCGCATTCGTCAGCCCAAAGGACATAACTGTAAACTCGTAATGTCCACATCTTGACGAGAATGCAGTCTTCGGAACATCTTCTGATCGGATCTTCAACTGATGGTATCCCGATCTCAGATCGATCTTGGAGAAAACTCCGGCTCCTCTCAACTGATCAAACAAATCATCAATCCTGGGTAGCGGATACTTATTCTTCACTGTGACTTCGTTGAGTGCACGGTAGTCAATGCACATCCTGAAACTCCCGTCCTTCTTCTTGACAAACAAAGCGGTGCTCCCCAAGGCGCATTTAACTCGGTCTCGATAAATCCTTTCTCCATTAACTCTTCTAGCTGTTTCTTCATTTCTACCAACTCCTCGGTGGACATCCGATAGGGTCTCTTTGCTATCGGTCTTGTGCATCTGCAAGCTCTATCACAAACTCTATGTCCCTGTCTGGGCGGCATACCGAGGTAGATCTTCAGAAAAACATCCGGGTACTCATTCACTACTTGGGACATCCTCTATGCTGATTGCCTTGGTACCGTTAACCATCAACTGTCCATCTCTAATCGCGGTGGCTTGAAATTCCACTTTCTTCCCACACGGGCTCTCAATCGAGATAGTCCTCCGTCCACATTCCAATACGGCCTTGTGCTTGGATAACCAATCCATTCCCAATATGACGTCTAAGGTCCGGGTCTCCAAAATTATAAGGTTTGCTAGGAACTCTATTCCACCTATTAGTATTCTCACCCGGAACATCCTACTTTCGTTCGGAGTTCTGGAACCAGGGGTTTGAACTCAAAGCATGCACTTAAGTCTTGCAATCCTCAAATCATTTCTAGTAGCAAAGCCTTTCGAAACAAACGAATGCTAAGCTCACGAGTCAAACAAAATCATGGTGTATCGAGTTAACAAGTAACTTACCCAAGACGACGTCCGTAGAGCATTCTGCGGTGCATCTGCGGTGACATGGTTGACTCGGCCTCTCACCACGATGCAGGGTGTGGCTCTCGGTGTCGGGCGCCCTAGCTGGGTGGTTCCTAGATTGAAGCGAATCGGGTCACTCCTGCTGTCTTCTTTGGACAAGCTGTTGGCAAAGTGTCTGGCTCGTTGCAGCTTGTAGCGCGTCTCACTGTTCCTTCTTGCCGATCGCCTCGAGAAGCGTTTCTAAGCGGGGCTGGGTGCGTAGTTACGATTGATGTGTCTTGGTGCCGGGATGGTGTCCTTGTTGCATTCTCGTGGTTGGAATCAAGAATTGATTTGGTGCAACTCTCGGTATTGTTGCATTCCCTGGCGTGATCCTTGCTGTTGCATCCTGCGCTTCCTGTTCTCATCCAGTTCCTTGCGCTTGTTCTCAAGAATAAGCGCCTTATTCACCAACTCTTGGAAATCTGGGAAGGTGTGGGTGATCAATCCTACTTGCAATCCTGAGTTAAGTCCCTTCATAAAACGAGACTATCTGGATTTATCTGTCGCTACATCCTCAGGTGCGTAGCGTGCTAGCTGTGTGAACTTGTTCAGGTAGTCGGCCACAGGATGATTACCTTGTTTGATGCTCTGAACTCCTCCTTCTTAAGGTCCATGATTCCTTCAGGCACGTGATAATCGTCGGAATGCATTTGTGAACTCTTCCCAAGTGATATCTTGAGGGTTCTCTTGCGCACGTGTTCTCCCACCATTCTGGCTGTCCCTTCGGTGATGAGAAGCGAGAGTACCTTCTCATTTCCTATGCATTGAGCTATGTGTAGCTTCCTCTCGATTGATCTTAACCAATCATCGGCCTCCAATGGATTGGCATTCCCGAGAAAGTGGGTGGGTGAGTTCTCATGAACTCGACAGTCTTGTATTACGGCGTTGTCCATGATTAACTTCATTAGCGATGGCCTGAGCGGTGACGTGTTGCATTTGTTGCATCATAGCATGCATCAATCGAGTCCGGGCAGCAAGAAAAGCTCCAAATTCTGCATATCCAGTGGCGGTGCTGGTGCTCCATCATTGGGGTTTTCTGCTGGGCGAGAACCATTCCCATTGCTTCCAAAGTTTCCACGGGTGTTCACCATCTGTCGGTTTGCTCTAGGTTTAGAGATGAGAGGGAAACAAGAATAGACAAGTAACATGGAACTTATGCGGGGCGAAAGGGGTAACTTTAAGGTCCAACTTTATTATTAATAACTTGGTATGGCTGCTTACAATGCCTAAGGGCCTTGCAACACATACTGCACACTCAAAGAAACAAAGCAAATCCAAATCGAACTAACTCTGGAGTCTAATGCCTAAAGGGTGACTCTTTATTCTATGACGCGACTCGGTGAAGGAGTCTCACTATAGAACCTATGCTCACTCATCGAGAAAACCTCCACGGCCTGGGTACGGGTGCTGTGGCATAGGCGCGAAACGATCGCCATGTCCAAAGAATCGTGTCCTCTATGGTAGTCGAAGAAGCAAAGGTCCTCATCGAGATCGACTCCTCCGGATCTGGCTCGTGTAGCTCAAATCTTGGCTCGGGTGCAGTCCGTACAAGGTCATCTCCAACTCGTCAATCCTTCGTAGAAGGTGTGCCACATACTCTTGAGCTTCCCGCCATCTGTTCTTCTCTCGCCGTGATCTCCTTGCGGGCCTTCTGTAGCTCCTTGCTTGTATTATCTAGTACATCCTCCTGGCGACGACAAATCGTGCCAAGCGTGTAAATGCAGTGGCATCCTCATCTGAATCGCCTTCGGGTCAAGAAGGTTATCGCTGCGCGGATGATAACGAACACCGCATTTCCAACTCTCTGGCGTAGATACGGGTAATGTGCCGCATTGCTCATCGTGATACTTCTTGGATACCCATCTCGCATTGTAGATCTCTGGCGGCAAAGGTGTATCGGGCGATTGCCTAGGCCCTTTTCCTAGCAGGTACCTCAATCTTCACGTCACAAGCCTTGATCAATCCCGCTTGTCTCGATCACTTCCACTTGGTATTGGGGCTTCTCAAAATCTCCGAGAGCTCGTAGCATATGCCAAAGTTCCGCGGCGTGACTAACTCCCGAGATCAACGTAGTTGAATTCCTACTCCATCTGTTACGAGAGTGCTTTACGTAAGAACTCGGAATTTTTAAATTGTGACAAGGTAAGAAAAAAATTTCAGCAAGAGACAAGAAAAGAGAGAAGGGGATAAGTTGAGATGTCATTTCTTATCTTGACAACTTTTTAGCTTTAGAAAATAGATTTTATCCTCACTACGACCATTCTATCTTAGGGTTGAGCCTACGGTCAAGTATGGCTCTGATACCACCTCTGTCGGGACCCGAATTTGCAAATCCGGACCCTCTGTGTATTCGGCACTAGTCCAGAACGCGCTAGTGCACACAGCCTTAACATCGGTAAATATCACAATCATACCATTCGATATTATCAAAGTACTTTATTTAAATAACTAAATCGGTTACTCGACCTTATGGTCAAGTTACAAATGTATGCCTAAGAAAGCGAAACTTATTAAAAGAGAAATAATAGCGGGAAAATCAAATAGCTTCATGGCGCCATCCAAGATACCACAGGCAATCGACTAGGCTCGCTTCCTAAGTAGACGGATCCTCTTGGAGTTCCTCCTCCAAAGTCGGGCGTAGTCTCCTCTTCAAGCGATGTTGTGTTGAGGCAAGGGTGAGTACTTGGTACTCAAAGAAGTCATGCACAAAATGCAAGCTAATATACTATATGCATGGCTTGGTACAAAGGAATAGCTCAAGGTATATTTGCAGTAAACAGCATTTGACAAGTAATATAAGTAGATTTGAAAGCAGTAGAAATAAGTAAAGCATAAATAACTTTTCAAGAAGTTTAATAAACATTTTCCCCATCCTAAACCACATTTCCATCATCTTCATTATTAAACCAACCCAACCTTTCAAACCAAAGTTATTTTTGAGAAAATCTAACCCTTGACTGTAATTCCCGAGCGATGTCCAATACCGCGGACACGGCTATTCGAATAGATTCTATACTCTGCAGAGGTTATGCACTTTACCCACAAGATACAGTCAAACACCACAAAGGCGAGTTCCAGTATCAAATTCTTTCGGAAACTTATTACAATACATGTGGTCCTACCCGGTTATTGCGCACTAACCCTTCCTTTATCTTAGGCGAAGTATAGGCCTTTCTACCGTTAGATGGGTACTGGCCTCACCCAGACGCTCCCCGCATAACTTACACAAAGGGTGTAGTTGACCTCACGAGGTCCCACAGGTACGTTATTAGCGACTTAGTCAACTAGGTCCGTCCCATTACAGACATGTGGTTGCACGTTAGACCCAGTTCAAAGGCTTGCAAGGTTAAGTCCTTAGGGTGACCAGGGCAAGACTACCCGAAAACCAAAACAACACTCCCAATGCCACAACCGGCCCATTGATTACTCTTTGCCACATGCCCTGGCCGAAATCGCTTATCAAACCCCAGCTTGATTACCATGCACCACGTGCCATCAACATCACATGATACTTTTCCAAAACAGGTTCAATATATCATTAAGTCAATATTAACATTTGATTATCCAAAATCATGTTATGAGCACGAAAGGTGTCTAAGCGATACTACAACGGTCTAAACCCAGGTTGGCAATTTAATAATGTCCAACTAGTAATCCACAACTAGGGTGACAAGGGTCATGGCACATACTTAAATAATCAAGGTGTCATATGACAAATTGGTACTTATCTAACCCCATGTTTAAACCAAGTATTTTTCTAATTGAACTAGCATGCAATAGTTTAAATCAAAATAGATTTCAAATAGGATCAACATGGTCAAAGCACAACTTGCCTTCAAAAAGTACTTGTTCTTGGTCTTGAGTTGGATCCTGAGTTAATACTTCTCCTTGAATCCTTCGGCACTTCAACGTCTACTCGTAAAAGCGTGCAAATAGCAAATACACAAATAAACAATAGGCAAAAGTGTCCAAACATCCAAATAAAATCCATAAACAGAAAGAACATAATTTTATGGATTTTTAGAAACTGGAATCACAAATTTGGAGTTAAGACGCTTAAAAGTTATGATTATTTAAAGTTTAAATAATCATTTAAATAATTTTGCAGAGAAAAACTTTAGTCCAAAAATTAAATAAAATTCATATTTAGGTAGATCTCAATTTTATACAAATTTAGAAATTTGAATCACTCAAATCGGAGTTGAAGCATAAAAGTTATAAGCGTTTGAAGTTTGAATCTAAATTTGAATCAATATTTCGAATTAATAAATAATTTCATTATCGGAAATTAATTATTGCGTCATCATGGACACGTGGCAGCATCGATTGGTCTGGCGGCGTCGGCCGGTCCATGGGCGTAGTCCACGCTCGGCTCGAGTCTACCGTGGACCCGGTCCACGGCTTCCATGTGAGGCCGACATGTGGGACCACTCGAGGCGACGTCATTCTTTGGCGACGTGGCGCTCGGCGCCACCGGCGACAGGTGGGTCCATCCGATGACGTCATGGGTGACGTCACGGTGCGGTCGCTGACAAGCGGGCCCCGCGTGTCGCCTGCGCCGCGCGCGCGTGGCGCGGCGGTTCAGCTCCCTGGACACGTGGCACGATCGTAGCCGTTGGTTTGAAAATCGACGGCTAGGATTGGATTTGGGCCTCAAGTGCTTGGGCGCACGGGTTGATCTGGGCCGTTGGATCTTGATCTAACGGTCCAGATCCAATCTAGCCTGGTGCAGTTCCCGCTACGTGGCACGACCTAAGCCGTTGGATCTAGATCCAACGGTTGAGATTAGATCTAGGATTTTCAACGGAGAACTCACCGAGGGTGACGTGGCGCGATCTGAGCCCTTGGATCTTGATCGGACGGTTGGTGGAGCTCGGGGTCGGCGATGGCTTCACGGCGAGGTTGTGGCTGCCGTGGCGAGCAGCGACCACACGAGCAGCGTTGGGGCGTGCTCGGCGAGGTGAAGGGTCTCTTGGTGCGCCTGGCCGGGGTTCGGATCCGGGGTCAATGGCGGCAGGGGCGGCGGGCGGCGGCGGAATCAAGCAAAACCGCGGCGGAGAGGTGTAGCTCGGCCGAGCGATTCCGGCGAATCACTGGCGACTAAGGCTCGGTGAAGTAGAGCAGAGAGGGCGCGGGATCACGGCGGTCCTCGGTACCTCCGTGCACTTAAATACCTCGGCATGCGTGCAGGGACGGAACCCTAATCCTACGGCGGCGGGCGGCGGAGGAGTCGGCTTTCGGACTCGGCGAGGACGATGACGCTCGGCCCACGTGGCACGATCAACGGCCACGATCGCGTGGACGCGATCGGATCCGGGCCGGATTCGGCCAGAAGCGATGCAGGATGATCCCGGCCGCTGGATCTTGATCCAACGGTTGGGATTGATTAGGTTTAGGAGTGGGTTCGGTCGAGTCACGTGGCTCGGGTCGGACTCGAACTCGAGTCTGACTCGGGCTCGGTCGGATGAACAGTAACCGACTCGGTTTGATTTTCCAGCGATTTAATATTTAAAATAATTCCCAGAAATTCAATTAATTCATTAAAAATAGCAAAATACTCAGAAAAATTCCAGAAAAATTCTGGAAAATATTTTAGGGTATTTGGGACTCAAATAAAATATTTCCAACAAAATTTTATTTGCAATATTAAATTCTTTAATTATTTCAAAATGGAATAAATTCAAATAAATTCCAAATAAATCCAAATAAATTCCAGAAAATTCCAAAAATTCACCAAAGTGCCAAATCACACATGAATTCAATAAAAGCAAAATTTTGGGGTGTTACAGAACAGCCGCCGAATGGTGGGAGAACTTCTGTGCCACGCAAGAGAACCCTCAAGATATCACTTGGGAAGAGTTCACAGCTGCATTCCGACAGTATCACGTGCCTGAAGGAATCATGGACCTTAAGAAGGAGGAGTTCAGAGCACTGAAGCAAGGTAATCACCAAAGGGTCGACTACGAACAAGTTCACACAGCCTAGCACGCTACGCACCTGAGGATGTAGCGACAGATAAATCCAGACAGTCTCGTTTTATGAAGGGACTTAACTCAGGATTGCAAGTAGGGTTGATCACCCACACCTTTCCAGATTTCCAAGAGTTGGTGAATAAGGCGCTTATTCTTGAGGACAAGCGCAAGGAACTGGATGAGAACATGAAGCGCAGGATGCAACAGCAAGGATCACGCCAGGGAACGCAAAATCGCTTGAGAGTTGCACCAAATCAATTCTTGATTCCAACCACGAGAATGCAACAAGGACACCATCCTCAGACCAAGACTGTCAATCGTAACTACTGCACCCTGCCCGCTAGAAACATTACTCGAGCGATCAAGAAGGAACGGTGAGACGCTGGTACAATCGCAATGAGCCAGGACACTTTGCCAACAGCTTGTCCGAAGAAGACAGCAGGAGTGACCCCGATTCGCTTCAATCTAGGAACCACCCCAGCTAGGACGCCAAAGATCAGGAGCCACACCCAGGCCGTGGTGAGAGGCCGAGTCAACCATGTCACCGCAGATGCACTGCAGAATGCTACGGACGTCGTCTTGGGTAAGTTACTTGTTAACTCGATACACTGCAGCTTTTGTTTGACTCTGGAGCTTCGCATTCGTTTGTTCGCAAAGCTTTGCTACTAGAAATGATTTGAGGATTGCAAGACTTAAGTGCATGCTTTTAGTTCAAACCCCTGGTTCCGAACTCCGAACGAAAGTAGGATGTTCCGGGGTGAGAATACTAATAGGTGGAATAGAGTTCCTAGCAAACCTTATTATTTTGGAGACCCAGACCTTAGACGTCATATTGGGAATGGATTGGTTATCCAAGCACAAGGCCGTATTGGATTGTGGACGAAGGACTATCTCAGTTGAGAGCCCGTGTGGGAAGAAAGTGGAATTTCAAGCCACTGCAGTTAGAGATGGGCAGTTGATGGTTAACAGTACCAAGGCAATCAGCATAGAGGATGTCTCAGTAGTGAATGAGTACCCAGATGTTTTCCCCGAAGATCTACAGGGATGCCGCTTGACGAGGACATAGAGTTTGTGATAGAGCTTGTACAGTACAAGACCGATAGCAAAGAGACCCTATCGGATGTCCACCGAGGAGTTGGTTGAGATGAAGAAACAGCTAGAAGAGTTAATGGAGAAAGGATTTATCAGACCGAGTTCGTCGCCGTGGGGAGCACCAGTTTTGTTTGTCAAGAAGAAGGACGGAAGTTTCAGGATGTGCATCGACTACCGTGCACTCAATGAAGTCACCGTGAAGAATAAGTATCCGCTACCCAGGATTGATGATTTGTTTGATCGGTGAGAGGAGCCGGAGTTTTCTCCAAGATTGATCTTAGATCGGATACCATCGATTGAAGATCCGATCGGAAGATATTCAAGATCGCATTCTCGTCAAGATATGGACATTACGAGTTCTGATTATGTCCTTTGGATCGATTCGCGCCAAATTATTTCATGAATATGATGAATAAGGTGTTCATGGAATATTTGGACAAGTTTGTCGTCGTGTTCATAGATGATATCCTAATCTACTCCAAGACAGATGATGAACATGCCGAACACTTAAGGCGAGTTTTGGAAAAGTCGAGGAACAGCAACTTTTCGCCAAGTTCAGCAAGTGTGATTTTTGGAAGGACAAAGTGGAGTTTCTTGGACATGTAATGACCGCAGAAGGAGTCGCCGTAGATCCAAGCAAAGTAGAAGCTGTGTTACATTGGGAGCAGCCAAAGACTGTGACCCAGATTCGGAGTTTCCTTGGAATGGCAGGTGTCGGGACCCCGAATTTGCAAATCCGGACCCTCTGTGTATTCAGCACTAGTCCAGGAACGCGCTAGTGCACACAGTCTTAACATCGGTAAATATCACAATCATACCACTCGATACCAATAAAGTACTTTATTTAAATAATCAAACTGGTTACTCAACCTTATGGTCAAGTTACAAATATATGCCTCGCAAGGCGAAACTTATTCAGAGAAAAATAATAATAGCAGCGGAAAATCAAATAGCTTCGTGGCGCCATCCAAAGATACCACAGTGCAAATCGATCGGGCTCGCTTCCCTAAGTAGACGGATCCTCTTGGAGTTCCTCCTCCAAAGTCGGGCGTAGTCTCCTCTTCAAGCGATGTTGTGTTGAGGCAAGGGTGAGTACTTGGTACTCGGCAAGTCATGCACAGAATGCAAGCTAATATACTATATGCATGGCTTGGTACAAAGGAATAGCTCAAGGTATATTTGCGATGCTTGACATTTGACAAGTAATATAAGTAGATTCGAAAGCAGTAGAAATAAGTAAAGCATAAATAACTTTTCAAGAAGTTTTATAAACATTTTCCCCATCCTAAACCACATTTCCACCATCTTCATTATTAAACCAACCCAACCTTTCAAACCAAAGTTATTTTTGAGAAAATCTAACCCTTGACTGTAATTCCCGAGCGATGTCCAATACCGCGGACACGGCTATTCGAATAGATTCTATACTCTGCAGAGGTTATGCACTTTACCCACAAGATACAGTCAAACACCACAAAGGCGAAGTTCCTCAGAATAAAGTCTTTGAAACCTCTAACAATACAAGTGGTCCTCCCGGTTATTGCGCACTAACCCTTCCCTTCGCTAAGGCGAAGTCTAGGCCAATCAACCGTTAGATGGGTACTGGCCTCGGCCAGATGCGCTCCCCATACAACTTACACAAAGGGTGTAGTTGACCTCCTGAGGTCCCACAGGTACGTTATTAGCAACTTAGTCAACTAGGTCCGTCCCATTACAGACATGTGGTTGCACGTTAGACCCGATTCAAAGGCTTGCAAGGTTAAGTCCTTAGGGTGACCAGGGCAAGACTACCCAAGAACCAAATCGACACTCCCAACGCCACAACCGCCCACTGATTACTCTTGCCACATGCCCCTGGCCGAAATCGTTTATCAAACCCCGCTTGATTACCATGCACCACGTGCCATCAACATCACATGATACTTTTCCAAAACAGGTTCAATATATCATTAAGTCAATATTAACATTTGATTATCCAAAATCATGTTATGAGCACGTAGCAGTCTAAGCATTATACTACAACGGTCTAAACCCAGGTTGGCAATTTAATAATGTCCATCTAGTAATCCACAACTAGGGTGACAAGGGTCATGGCACATACTTAAATAATCAAGGTGTCATACAAAGAAATTGGTATTTATCTAACCCCATGTTTAAACAAAGTATTTTTCTAATTGAACTAGCATGCAATAGTTTAAATCAAAATAGATTTCGAAATAGGATCAACATGGTCAAAGCACAACTTGCCTTCAAAAAGTACTTGTTCTTGGTCCTGAGTTGGATCTGAGTTAATACTTCTCCTTCGAATCCTTCCCAGGCACTTCAACGTCTACTCGTAAAAGCGTGCAAATAGCAAATACACAAATAAACAATAGGCAAAAAGTGTCCAAACATCCAAATAAAATCCATAAACAGAAAGAACATAATTTTATGGATTTTTAGAAACTGGAATAAATCAAATTTGGAGTTAAGACGCAAAAGTTATGATTATTTAAAGTTTAAATAATCAATTAAATAATTTTGCAGAGAAAAACTTTAGTCCAAAAATTAAATAAAATTCATATTTAGGTAGATCTCATTTTTATACAAATTCAGAAATTTGAATCACTCAAATCGGAGTTGAAACGCAAAAGTTATAAGCGTTTGAAGTTTGAAACAAAATCTGAAATCATTAATTCGAATTAATAAATCATTTTCTTTTTCGGAAATTAATTATTGCGTCGGCATGGACACGTGGCAGCCTCTCGATTGGTTGGTGGACGTCACCGGTCCATGGACTCGGTCCATGCTCGGCTCGGGTCTACCGTGGACTCGGTCCACGACTTCACGTCGGCCCGACATGTGGGCCCACTCGGTGACGTCATCGGCGACGTCGGCGAGGCTCGACCACGGTGCCGACAGTGGGTCCCACCGATGACGTCATGGGTGACGTCACGGCGCGATCGGCCGACAGGTGGGCCTCGACATGCGGGCCCAGCGTGTCGGCGTCCTGCCTGCCAGCGTGGGCCACGGCCCGCGACGGTCGAGCTTCCCGACACGTGGCGCAATCTCGGCCGTTGATTTGAAATTCGGCGGCGCGATTAGATCCAGGGTTAACACGTTGAATCTACTCGATGATCGTGGGCGTTCGATCTAGATCGGACGGTCGAGATCTAATCCTATAATAGCACTACTACGACGCGTGGCGATTGTGAACCGCTGGATCTTGATCCAACGGTCCCGCATCTAATCGGGTTTCTAGGGTTTGGGGAGAACGTGGGCTCACCGTGGATCGCCGGATCTTGATCGGACGGTGAGAACCTTCGCGGTGACGATGGCGTCGCGGCGGGCTTGGTCACCGGAATCGAACGACGACGAGCCCGACGGCGTTGGGGTTGCTCGGCGAGATGAGTCCTCCTTCGGGTGCGTCTCGTCGCGGGGATCCGGATCCGGCTCCTTCGGCGGAAGACGACTGACGACGGCGAAAACTACAAGAAATCAAGGCGCAACAGAGTTCCAACTCCGGCGAACTCGTACGGGCAAACGGCGACGGCTCAGGCGAGATGGCTCGGGGGAACGAGTGTGCAAGGATGAGGGCAACCTCGGGGGACGTCTCACGCTTTAAATACGGCCTCGACGTGCGTGCAAATCGGAACCCTAGACGTGTCCTCGCCGGTCACGCGGCGGAGCTTCTCCGGCCGGAGTCCGAGCGGAGACGATGACTCACGGCCGTCCACGTGGCACGATCAACGGCCCGCGATCGCGTGGACACGATCGGATCCGGCGGACACGGCTCGAGCGTGCAGGCGGATCTCGGTAGTTGGATCTTGATCCAACGGCCGGGATCGCTTAGGGTTGGGATTTGGTTTGGTCGAGTCAATCGGCTCGGGTCGGACTCGATCCGACTCGGGTTCCGACTTCGATCGGATGAACACGATGCTCGACCGAGTTGATTTTCCAAATGATTTAATATTTAAAATAATTCCCAATAATTCATTTAATTCATTAAAAATAGCAAATGACTCAGAAAAATTCCAGAAAAATTCTGGAAAATATTTTGGATCATTTTGGACTCAAATAAAATATTTCCAACAAAATTTTATTTGCAATATTAAATTCTTTAATTATTTCAAAATGGAATAAATTCAAATAAATTCCAAATAAATCCAAATAAATTCCAGAAAATTCCAAAAATTCACCAAAGTGCCCAATCACACATGAATTTAAGGAAAGCAAAATTTTGGGGTGTTACAGCAGGATACTACCGCCGTTTCATCGAAGGCTTCTCGACAATTGCGAAACCTCTTGCAATTGCTGAAGAAGGAAAAGAAGTTTGCATGGACGCCAGAATGTGAGAAAGGATTTCAGGAGCTGAAGAAGCGATTGACATCAGCACCGGTGTTAGTTCTACCGGATGTTGCTCAAAGCTTCGATATTTATTGTGACGCATCGCGCCAAGGACTTGGATGTGTCTTGATGAGAATGGAAAGGTCGTCGCTTATGCATCAAAGCGATTGAGGCCGCATGAGGAAAATTATCCGACACATGACCTAGAGTTAGCGGTAGTAGTGCATGCCTTGAAGATATGGCGTCACTATCGATCGGAAACAGATGTGAAGTATATACGGATCATAAGAGCCTTAAGTACATATTCACCCGGTCGGATGCGAATATGAGGCAGAGGAGATGGTTAGAGTTAATCAAGGACTACAATGTTGGAATCCATTACCATCCGGGAAGGCCAACGTAGTAGCCGATGCTCGAGTCGGAAAAGCCATACCGTGAGTACGTTGCTAGCCACACGTCGGGATGAGTTATGTGAGGATTTTCGAAAATGAAGATTGAGGTTGTACCTAGCGGATTCTTGGCGCATTGGAAGTAAAGCCTACTTTAGAGGACCAGATTCGAGAAGGACAGAAGGATGATGACAAGATCCGCAGGATTAAGTTCATCAAGGAGGAAGGCAAGGCAGAGGACTTCAAGTTGGATGAGCAAGGCACGTTGTGGATGAAGGATCGGATTTGTGTGCCTGACAAGAAAGAATTAAAGCAATTGATTTTGGAAGAAGCCCATGACTCCAAGTACTCAATTCATCCTGGAAGCGCCAAGATGTATCAGGATCTGAAGGAGAGATTCTGGTGGCCGAGTATGAAACGTGAAGTTGCCGAGCATGTTGCATTGTGCGACGTATGCTAGAGTGTCAAGGCAATGCATCAGAGACCAGCAGGATTGCTACAGCCGCTAAAAATACCTGAGTGGAAGTGGGAGGAAATCGGAATGGATTTCATTACCGGTTTGCCGAAGACTCAAGGAGGTTATGACTCTATATGGGTTGTAGTGGATCGCTTGACTAAAGTAGCCCATTTTATCCCGTGAAGACCACTTACTCGGAGATAAATTAGCGTAATTGTACATGATCAGGATTGTCTGTTTGCACGAGTGCCGAAAAGGATTGTATCGGACAGAGGTACCCAATTTACCTCAAGGTTACGGAATAAGTTGCATGAAGCCATGGGAACCCGCTTGAACTTCAAGATACCTTTATCATCCACAGACGGATGGACAGACCGAAAGAGTCAACCAGATTCTGGAGGATATGTTGAGAGCTTGTGCATTGGCTTATGCTACCTCTTGGGATAAGAGTTTGACGTATGCCGAGTTCAGTTACAACAATAGTTATCAGGCTAGTTTACAGATGTCACCTTTTGAGGCCTTTGTATGGCCGACCGCTGTCAGACGCCATTGAATTGGAATGAGACCGTGGCGCCGTGTCTTTGGGCCTGATATTCTTCAAGAGGCTGAAGAACAGATCGCCATGATTAGGGAAAGGTTGAAGATAGCCCAATCACGACAAAAGAGTTATACTGACAATCGTCGCAGGGATTTGAGTTTTGAACCGGAAGACTTTGTATACCTCAGAGTTACGCCTCTCAGGGGAGTTAAGAGGTTCCATGCCAAAGGGAAACTCGCACCCCGTTATGTTGGACCATTTAAGATTTTGAGCCGCAGAGGCGAAGTTGCTTATCAGCTGGAGTTGCCGCAGTCGTTAGCAGGAGTGCATGACGTATTCCATGTGTCCCAGTTGAAGAAGTGTCTCCGAGTTCCTGAGGAACAGACACCGCTAGAGTTAATTGAGTTGCAAGAGGATTTGACTTATAAGGAGCATCCCGTGAGGATTCTGGACACAAGGGATCGAGAGACCAGAAATAAGTCAACCCGTTTACAGAGTTCGGTGAAGCAACCATGCAGAGCGAAGCGACTCGGGAGCGAAGAGGATTTGAGGAAAGAGTTTCCAAACCTATTCTCGTAGTGAGCCACGAATCTCTGGGACGAGATTCTATTAAGGGGGGGAGGTTTGTAACACCCCAAAATTTTGCTTTTCTTGAATTCATGTGTGATTTGGCACTTTGGTGAATTTTTGGAATTTTCTGGAATTTATTTGGATTTATTTGGAATTTATTTGAATTTATTCCATTTTGAAATAATTAAAGAATTTAATTTTGCAAATAAAATTTTGTTGGAAATATTTTATTCGAGTCCAAAATGTTCCAAAATATTTTCCAGAATTTTTAGAATTTTTAAAGTATTTTGCTATTTTTAATGAATTAAATGAATTTAGGAATTATTTTAATTATTAAATCGCTGGAAAATGCGAATGGGTTTGTACTGTTCATCCGATCGAAATTCGAGTCAGACTCGAGTTCGAGTCCGACCGAACCCGACCTTGAGCCAGTTGACTCAACCAAACCCGTTCTTAACCTCTAATCGATTAGGCCGTTGGATCGGGATCCAACGGTCCGGATTGGATCGCCCCGACCCAAGCCGTGTCTGGCCCGGATCCGATCGCGTCCACGCGATCGTGGCCGTTGATCGTGCCACGTGGACGGCCGTGCGTCATCGTCCCCGCCGAGTCCGAGCCGGACTCCTCCGCCGCGTCGCCGCCGTGTAGGATTAGGGTTCCGTCCCGTGCGCGCATGCCGAGGGCATTTAAATGCAGGTGGTACCCGAGGACCGCCGTGACCCCGCACACTCTCGTCCCGATCTCCCCGAGCCTCAGCCGCCGTAGATCTGACGGAATCGCTCGCCGGAGTCATAGCATCCCTCCGCTGTGGTTTTGCTTGATTCCGCCGCCGTCCGCCGTCCCCTGCCGCCATTGACCCCAGATCCGGAACCCCCGAAGCCAGGCGCACCCGAAGAGACCCTTCACCTCGCCGGAGCACGTCCCAAACGCTGCCGTTAGGTGGTCGCCGTCCTCGGCCGGCAGCCACAATCTCGCCGTGAAGCCATCGCCGACCCGAAGCTCCACCAACCGTCCGATCAAGATCCAAGGGCTCAGATCGCGCCACGTCACCCTCGGTGAGTTCCCGTTGAAAATCCTAGATCTAATCTCAACCGCTGGATCTAGATCCAACGGCTTAGGTCGTGCCACGTGGCGGGAATCGCACCAGGCTAGGTGGATCTGGACCGTTAGATCAAGATCCAACGGCCCAGATTAACCCGTGCGCCCAAGCTCTTGAGGCCCAAATCCAATCCTAGCCGTCGGTTTTCAAACCAACGGCTACGATCGTGCCACGTGTCCAGGGAGCCGAACCGCCGCGCCACGCGGGCGTGCGCGTGGGCCACTGACACGCGGGGCCCGCGTGTCAGCGACCGCACCGTGACGTCACCCATGACGTCATCGGATGGACCCACCTGTCAGCACCGTGGGCTGAGCCCCGCTGACGTCAGCGATGACGTCACCCGAGTGGGCCCACATGTCAGCGACACGTGGAGTCGTGGACCGAGTCCACGGTAGACCCGAGCCGAGCGTGGACTACGTCCATGGACCGGCTGACGTCAGCAGGCCAATCCGAGGCTGACACGTGTCCATGATGACGCAATAATTAATTTCCGAAAAAGAAAATGATTTATTAATTCGAAATAATGATTTCAGATTTTGTTTCAAACTTCAAACGTTTATAACTTTTGCGTTTCAACTCCGATTTGGGTGATTCAAATTTCTAAATTTGTATAAAATTGAGATCTACCTAAATATGAATTTTATTTAATTTTTGGACTAAAGTTTTTCTCTGTAAAATTATTTAATTGATTATTTAAACTTTAAATAATCATAACTTTTGCTTTTTAACTCCAAATTTGACGATTCCAGTTTCTAAAAACTCATAAAATTATGTTCTCTCTGTTTATGGATTTTATTTGGGTGTTTGGACACTTTTTTTCCTATTGTTTATTTGTGTATCTGCTATTTGCACGCTTTACGAGTAGACGTTGAAGTGTCGGAAGGATTCGAAGGAGAAGTATTAACTCAGGATCCAACTCAAGACCAAGAACAAGTACTTTTTGAAGGCAAGTTGTGCTTTGACCATGTTGATCCTATTTCGAAATCTATTTTGATTTAAACTATTGCATGCTAGTTCAATTAGAAAGATACTTTGTTTAAACATGGGGGTTAGATAAATACCAATTTGCTGTATGACACCTTGATTATTTAAGTATGTGCCATGACCCTTGTCACCCTAGTTGTGGTTTACTAGTTGGACATTATTAAATCGCCAACATGGGTTTAGATCGTTGTAGTAACGCTTAGAGCACACTCGTGCTCATGACATGATTTTGGACAATCAAATGTTAATATTGACTTAATGATATATTGAACCTGTTTTGGAAAAGTATCATGTGATGTTGATGGCACGTGGTGCATGGTAATCAAGCGGGGTTTGATAAACGATTTTCGGCCAGGGCATGTGGCAAGAGTAATCAGTGGGCGATTGTGGCATTGGGGATGTTGATTTGGTTCTTGGGTAGTCTTGCCCTGGTCACCCTAAGGACTTTACCTTGCAAGCCTTTGAACTGGGTCTAACGTGCAACCACATGTCTCTGTAATGGGACGTACCTAGTTGACTAAGTTGCTAATAACGCACTGTGGGACCTCGGGAGGTCAACTACACCCTTTGTGTAAGTTGTGCGGGGAGCGTCTGGGTGAGGCCAGTACCCATCTAACAGTTGATTGGCCTAGACTTCGCCTTAGCGAAGGGAAGGGTTAGTCTTGCAATAACCGGGGAGGACCACTTGTATTGTTTGAAGTCTCTGAAAGACTTTGTTACTGAACTCGCCTTTGTGGTGTTTGATTGTATCTTGTGGGTAAAGTGCATAACCTCTGCAGAGTTTAGAATCTATTCGAATAGCCGTGTCCGCGGTATTGGACATCGCTTCGGAATTACAGTCAAGGGTTAGATTTTCCTAAAAATAACTTTGGTTTGAAAAGTTGGGTTGGACTAATAATGAAGTTGATGGAAATGTGGATTAGGATGGGAAAGATGTTTATTAAATTCCTTGAAAAGTTATTTATACTTTACTTGTTTCTCCGCTTTGAATCTACTTATATTACTTTTCAAATGTCATTTCGCAAATATACCTTGAGCTATTCCTTTGTACCAAGCCATGCATATAGTATATTAGCTTGCATTCATGCATGACTTCCGAGTACCAAGTACTCACCCTTGCCACAATACAACACCAGTTGAAGAGGAGATCGCACGGCTTTGGAGGAGGAACTCCATGAGGATCCGTCTACTTAGGGAAGCGAGCCCAGTCAGTTGCCTGTGGTATACTGGATGGCGCCCCGAAGTTATTTGATTTTTCGCTGCTATTATTTTTCTCTGAATAAGTTTCGCCTTGCGAGGCATATATTTGTAACTTGACCATAAGGTTGAGTAACCAGTTTGATTATTTAAATAAAGTACTTTATTGGTATCGAGTGGTATGATTGTGATATTTACCGATGTTAAGACTGTGTGCACTAGCGCGTTCCTGGACTAGTGCTGAATACACAGAGTGTCCGGATTTGCAAATTCGGGGTCCCGACAACGTGCGAGGGCTACCAATTTTTTGCCCAGTAGATACATGTGCCGGCATAAGAGTTGCAGACCATTTTTATCACTTAGCCATTTACAGTCTGGGGGCTCGACATGGTCGGACCCCTAACAAAAGCACAAGGAGGCTTCACCCACCTCTTCATCGCCATCGACAAGTTCACAAAGTGGATTGAGGCCAAGCTTGTGGCCTTGATCACAGCTGCCAAAGTCAGAGAATTCTTTCAAGAAATCATGGTAAGATATTGTGTGTTGAGTAGAGTTATAACGGATAATGGTACTCAATTCAGGGGCACCGAATTCCAAGATTGGTGCGAAGAACTCAGCATCAAAATCTGTTTTGCCTCTGTGGCGCACCCACGGAGAAAAGGACAGGTCGAGCGGGCTACTGGCATGGTGTTACAGGGCCTAATGGGGAGAATATTTGATCATCTCAAACCTTACGCCATGTGATGGGTCAAAGAATTACCTTCGGTGCTCTGGGGGCTTAGGACTACCCCCAGTCGGGCAATCAAGTAGTCACCTTTCTTCCTGGTGTATGATTTAGAGGTGGCCATACCCATCGAGCTGTAATTCGAATCCCCAAGGGTCCGGAACTTCAAGGAAGCTGAGTCGGAAAAAGGCCAGCTAGAAGACCTCGACTGACTGGAGGAGGCTTGGGATGTTGCAGCAATCCGGTTGGCCAAGTACCTTCAGGGCTTACGTCGCTATCATGATTGCAGTGTTTGGGGCCACACCTTCTCCAAAGGAGATTTGGTCCTTTGAAAGAATCAGAAAAGTGATCACAAGCTCTCCCCATGCTGGGAAAGCCCCTACATTGTTGATGAAGTGATACGCCCGTGGACATACCAGCTTAAGTGCGAAGATGGCGCGGTCATCAGCAACACATGGAACATAGAACAGTTATGTCGCTTTTACACTTAATGAAGGGAATGTGCCCTAGATCAATCATAGTGATGATTGTAATACGTCTTTGTTCATGTAATTATGATAACTTTGTTTATCGATTCCCTAAATAAATGTTGCAATTTTGTCCATTGGGTACGACCTAATTGTGAAACACATTGTCAAGCGACATTATTCTAAATGGGTCCCTGATCCATATCATTACGAGGAGCGGTAATGGTTTGATCAGCACATGTATTGGTTGATGGTAATGTTTCACATACCATATATATGGAGATATCGAACTAATAATGTGGACACATGTTGGGGAACATGGGTAGTTGGACAATAACCACTCCGAGACGCTGTTAGTTGTTATCTATTATAGCGCCATTAGCGTATAGTCTCGAGCGGTACGCCTATATGGTCCTTAGACCTGAGATTGTCATGGATACCTAGCATGTAGAGTTGTATGCTTTGGTATCATCAAACGCTACACCGTAACAGGGTAGTTATAAAGATGGATACTAGGTATGCCACGATGCATCGCCAAGGGTGTGATGATCAAGATGGGATTTGCCCCTCCTAGATAACGGGAGAGATACCTCTGGGCCCCTCATGTGGATGGATAGGGAAAGTGCACGGCCGTGCCAACATGACTAAGGAGTTAGTCGTGGTTTGTATCCATCACACTATCGAGTGAAGTGGTCGAGCTATCAACAAGGGTGGCGCACATCTCGCCTTGAGCTTGACTGGTATCGTGTGGAAAAGGGATCGGTATATGAGTGTATCAAGGTTTGGCCCAATATTGATTCTGTGCATTCGGGGATCAATACGTACTGCTAGGTGCCACTGTTGATCAATGAATTGGAAACGGGTTTCCATATTCATGTCTGACTTGCACCGAACCTAACGGGTCACACACTTAATGAGTTGGAATTGGTTAATGGGTTTTTGCGTGGATGAGATCCTCGTTGGAGATGGAAACCTAGCGGGCTTTAGCCCACTAGTGTGTCTATAAAAGGCGAGGCCATGAACGGTGCACGACATGGATTAGAAATATCACCACGTTCAGCCGTCGTGCGCCCCTCCTGCTCCTCAGAAACACTAGCTGTGTGGCGAGGTGCTAGCACACCCCGCACGGCGTTCCTGCTCGGTACGTGTGGATACCGTTAGAGGCGCTGCTATCTGTGGATGCGCTGCTCAGTTAGACACCCAGCGACCACTCGGCAAAGGTCGGCGACCACCCGGTGACCACTCGATAGAGGTCGGCGACCACCCGACGACCACTCGGTGGAGATCAGCGACCACCTGGCGACCACTCGGCAGAGGTCGGCCACCACTCGGTGGAGATCGGCGACCACTCGGGGTAGATCGGGACGTGAACGACTACTTCCTCCACGCACGCGTATCTGCTTCCGCTGCATCGGCGTGTCAAGGGTAACGATCCATGATACCCTACTTGCATGTGATCTTGGGTGTTCACGGTAGAAAATTTTGATTGTTGCTAGCATAGCCTACCCGAATACCTACACTTAAACCTTATGTCCTACTATGTCATAATGAATAAAGTTTTTGCTTTGCTACTCAGTTGTCACCCAACTGCTTTTTTGCCCAACTAAGCAGTAAGCTGGGGGCTACAATTCATAAGTGTACGCTTGCACGTACAGGTTACATGGAAATATCCTTACTCCCTTTTTATTCAGGAGGCTTTCAACTAATTCCAAGTGCGTAAATCCCATAGCAAATGAAACTCTGGTCCATGAACGATAAAATTTAGTCACTCGGAAGGTGTGTTTCAGGCAAAAGGCCATGAGCCAAGTTCCGACGCTTGGGGGCTAGACTAGTCGAGCAGAGCATGCAACACAAAGGGGTCCAACCGCTCGAACAAAATTGGAGTCAGCAATGGAAGAAGATGACGCAGAAGGCTTCTAGACTCGGACATCAAGATTGAATTGTACAAGTCAACTAAAAGTCTTACATTGCCTACAGATACATAGTTACAGACCGAGGTCTAAGTTCTCCACCAACTCAGCAGAGGTGTCCTTGACAGCTTTGAGAAGGGCACCGATTTGCTCATTGTCCACCGTGCTGGCAAAACCTTCCTTGACGGCCTCGAGATCCACTTGGTGATAAAGGGATTTCACAATTGCTAGAGCTTGGCTAGCACTTGTGGTCATCGTTTACTTCAAGTAGGTCCTGAGCTTTGAGTTGATCCTAGAGCTTCATGATGGCGGAGTCCCGAGCTGAAG
Source organism: Rhipidocladum racemiflorum (assembly GCA_036346355.1). Lineage (NCBI taxonomy): Eukaryota > Viridiplantae > Streptophyta > Magnoliopsida > Poales > Poaceae > Rhipidocladum > Rhipidocladum racemiflorum. The sequence goes on from CM070590.1 coordinate 40,721,414, forward strand.
GAGAAGAGGAAGTCAGAAGATGGACAATCGACTGCAATGGCAAAATGATCAATGAAATACCTACCTTAGAGGAAGTCGGATACATTCAATTTCTCCAAGCGCAAGGAGTGGATATTGGCTCAAAGTTCTCGAAGCTCGACTTGGTGTTTGGCCCTGACGCGCACTAGGTCAGCGTTGTACTCCTTGCACGCCTTGATTTCTGGGAGGACTTACCAGTGGAATTCTTATTTCTTCTCAAAGTGGTCTCTATCACGGTCCCGAATTCGAATTCGATTCTAGCGGCTAAGTTTCGCATCAATTAAGTTTTAGCCGCTCTTAAGGTCAATTCCCGGCTTCAGTTAATGTCCTAAACTGCCACTTAGGAGTATCCCAAGCTTAATCAAAAGTTTAGAGCTAGAAAATCTTTAGATGACAAAGGTGAGTTTCATCAAAGTCTAGAGCCTCGCAATTGGAGATGTATAATGACCTCGAATGTGCATGTTGGTTGGTTACAAACTAGAAACTTTTCTCTATGCAATGGTTGAGCTTTCTTGCCAATCCAACATCAAATGCTAATTTAAAACGTAGCATCAAAATTGAATCCATGTGCTAAAATGTTGGGGACTTAACTATGGCATGTAGTATCCTTGTGTGGGTGCTTGTATGTTGGCTAGCGGGCACAAAATAGTAGCCACCAAACCCACAAAATAGCAGCCACCAAACCCACAAAATAGCAGCCACCAAACCCACAAAACAGCAAACACTAACTCTACAAAAAAAGACAGCAAACACCACACTTCTCCCAACCAGCCCCAAAACTGAATATCCACCATTTTTCCCCAAACCAAAGCTCACCTAGGAGACTCCTCCCACCCCATCTCCTCCTAGCACGCCTCCTGCACCTCCTGGCCGAGCTCCCTTGGGGGAGAGCCCTCTCCATTGCAGCTCCAACCGATCGGCGCCCCATCTCCTTCCAGCTCCATCTCTCTCCTCCATGGCCACCTCTCGATGGGGTGAGGTAAGAACCCTCCCTAGGCTTGGATCTACCTTAATGGAGACCCTAAGTGCGGTTGGTTGAGTTCTAGTGCCTAGATTTGGGGAGAAATGTTGTAGAAGCAAAAGTTAGGGCTGAGTTGAAATCTGTCATTTTCGAGCAGGATTTTGGCTCTCCGTTTTCTACAAATTAGAGCTACTTATAGGCTGATTTCGAGTTTTCATTTGCTTAGAAAGTTGTAGATAATCAAGTTGTCTTTCATCTCCAACTGGAATCACTCCGTTTCGTTAATCCGTCTGAAAGTTATGCCATTTTTACTACAGACTGTGTAGAGTTTGGATCAATTCGGCAGAGCTTCAGTTTTACTTAGTTTTGAGTGGGTTAAACTAATGGATGAGCAATTAGGGGTAGTGGGATGTGTAGGTAAGGTTCTCATGCTCACTTAGCAAATGGGAACACTCAATTTGGTTAGATGATTAAAAAGTTATGCATATTTGAAGTCTGTGATGTTCTCAACCTCTGAAAATCGGGCACTGAAATTTTCCTCTCTGTTCTTGGCTGAACTGGGAGTTGTAGATCATGTTTCTATGTGATTTGCCAAATCTACGTCGTAGGTCTATGTCTTGCGATCGTTTAGAGTCTGAAATTACTCGATTTGGTTAAGCGGTTAGGAAGTTGCATCGATTTGTATTCAGATCTGTCCAGAATCTCTGAAATTTGAGGCTGAAAGTTCAACTGTGAATTAGACCAATTTCTGGGCCGAGTTTGGAGAAAATTTTGCCTATGAACTTGTAGGGAATTTCGTTTAGATTTCGAAAATGTATTTGTTTGCTTGATTTGGATGAATTTAGTGGAAGTTATGCCGGTTTGATGTAGTGCCCAGATTTCTGAAAATTTACACAAAGTCCAATTTCGGTTTTTGCTTTCAATTTTTAGTTTGGGGCTTTTGGTCCATTCAACAAGTATGTAAATGAGTAGTAAAGGGGTATTATCCTATTTTGGTCATTTGGGTTGCAATAAGTCAATTTTTGGGCGTTGTCTCTAGTTTCAGTTTTCCTTGCTCTAGCTTGAAGTGCATGTTAGAACCATGTCGCTAGTTGTGAAATGCAATGTTGTTGCGCGTTCGAAGCTTGCTTTGTTTATGCATTGATCAATTCATCCATATGCATATCATTCATCTCATTCATACATATGTGTCGTGTAGCGAACGATCCCGCGGGAGTTGACGCGGCGGCAGCCGACGAGGGTGCCGTGGGTCAAGAGGGTGAGGTTTCGCAAGCAGAAGCACAAGGCAAGCTCCTATGCATATCTAACCCTGTATATCATTTTCATTTGGAGAATAACTTGTTTATTCAGTGCTTAAGTATTAGCATTAGGAATTGAACTTTGGGTTAGGTTAGATCCTAATTGCTGCATTTACTCCTTGATGTTGTTAATCCTGTCCTTGAAGCTAGCTTATGGGTAATTAAGTCATATCACGCTTAGCTTTGCTTAGAGGTCGGGATGGGCCGAGTGGTGGAGGGTTCCGCCGCTCGAGATTAAATGTTTATACATGTTGAGCTATGGGAAAATGGTGGCAAATGGTTTTGAGAATGTTAAACTTGTGGGCCGGGCGAGAAGGTTGGTTGTTTGGGTATGGAGATCCAAACGTGTAGTCTCGTCCGTGCCAATTAAGGACCGAGCCGTAAGGAGGATACGGATTGAGCACCCCCGGTTGGTCACATGCCTGATTATGGTAGGGTAAGCCCTGTTTTATCTCATGCTTACTCGAAGGACTACAGCCTCATGCGGTTGGGCGTGATCAATGCTTCCCTGTAGGGTTAATTAAGCGATTCGAATTGCCGAGCTTTCGGATATGAGCAAGCTTGATCTAAACTTTTCCTGCGAGTAAATAACTTGAATATGTGGTTCGCCTTTGGGTTTGAGCCTTAATCTGAAAAGTGGTGGTTGCTTTAATTGATGATGATTACAACTCATGCTCGAAGTAGGTGCTGTTTATAACCACTTTAAATGTGGTAATCTGATTAGTAAAAGAACCATACAACAAATGTTAAGCTTTTCGCACTTATACCTTATGCCTACTTTTAGTACACCCAAATGCATCTCCTTTGGAGTCGGTCATATATGGACCCCGGGTAAGACTTGCGAGTACCTTTTGTACTCAGGCTTCTGCTTTGTTGTTTTGCAGGTGAGGAGTTGGGCAGTTGTGAGTTCTGCCCGTACTGCTTCTCGGTAGCCGGGCGGGGCACCGAGTAGAGGTTGTTTAGCGTGTCGCGCACTTCCGGGAGTGTTCAGGGACAGAACACTTCCGGAGAGGCTTAAATTTTTGTTGTTGTGGATGAGTTCTCTTTTGTTGTGTAATTAGTTCGTCCACACTTGTGTCGCTTTCGGTTCTATATCTTTCTGTTGTCGAGTTAGATGTTTAACTCTGTCTTGTGGTTGAGTACTTAGAACTACTTCGGATGTTGGATTATGGTTGTCATATATATATCAACTGCTATTTCCTTGTCTGCTGAGTGGATGTCCGTAGTTTGCAAAAAGGTCATGCCGAATTTTCGTAGAATTTTGGGTCTTAGTGTTTCTCGTGTTCGGATTGGGTTGGTGTTTGGTTTTTGTGTGGTTCTCGCGTTGGGTTTTGGTTGTGGTTGTCGGGTTGTCTTTTTCCGTGTGTTTGCTTCCGCGCTGCGTTTGGTTTTATAGTTTCGTGTTCGTTACCCCCTTTGCGCAAATTGAGTTGATGTGGTCTTGGAAACCGGTATGTGGGATCCTGGGCGAGTTTTGGGTCGCATACCGGGGGAATACCGGGATTGTTGTCGAGTTATTCGATTTGCATCTTTGTTGCCTCGCTTGGGCTTGGGTGCTAGCACTGTGAGCGCCATTGGCGACCCGTTGCTAGCCTCCAAATCCGACGAGAGCGACAGGGCATTCAAATAACCCGAGGACGGTCTGGGCGGCTCCTCACGGGCTGGTATCAGAGCAAGTTGCATAAAGACGAACCGTGAACATGACAATCATTGTTTAGTATGGTATCCCCACCCTAGGGTATAATTGGTGAGTGCGGGAAAAGAGTTGACGTTGGAACCGTGCATTTCATGCCATGCATATAAGATCCATGTCATACCAAGCACGCATATGCCTTGCCATATCATTTTGCATCTTGATCTATGCTTTCATGTATGTTGGATTTGTAAAATTCTTTTGTATTGTGCTACCTTCTAGATCATGTTTTGATTCGAATTTTTCATTGAGTCTTAGAGCCTATCCCTTCCTTGTGGAGTCTAACTCTTGTCGTCTGACTTTGGTTGATGACAGAATGAGGACCCGCGGTGGTACGGGAGGTGATGATGGTGCGGGGGGATCTCAAGATCCGCCTCCACCTCCAAATTTGTTGGAAGTCTTGCTCAGGTCCGAGCAGAATCAGCAGGCGACCAACTGTATTCTGGAGATGTTGGTGCAGAACCAGGCACCTCGTGGTGACCATGTTGGGCGAGGTCGACCCAATGGCTACCTCGACTTCTTGCACACTCAGCCGCTGACCTTTTCTCGGGCGGTTGATCCTTTGGAGGCCGACGATTGGCTCCGCACGATCGGGCAGAAGTTTGTGCTGGTCCAGTATGATGACCTCCAGAAGGCACCATTTGCGGCGCAGCAACTTTAGGGTCCAGCCGGTGCATGGTGGGCCAACTTCCTGGTGATGCAGCCAGTGGGGCATCAGGTTACTTGGGCAGAGTTCCGGGAGGCTTTCCGGGCCTATCATATTCCCAAGGGCCTAATGGACATCAAGAAGCAGCAGTTCCTTGCACTTCAACAGCTGAGCAAGTCCGTCATGGACTATTCACGCGAGTTCAACCATCTCGCTCAGTATGCGCCTGAGGAAGTGAACTCTGATGATAAGAAGCAAAGTAGGTTCATGAATGGGCTGTCAGCGAAGATGCAAGACAAGCTCTCTGTTTGTGACTTTGCTGATTTCAATGCCCTAGTGAGCCGGGCGATCACGGTTGAGCATAAGATGCAGATCCATCAGGAGGAGAAGAAGAGGAAGCGGGTGTGGCAGACTTCAGCTGGTAGCAGCTCGTAGCGAGCCCGTGCTACTCCTCTTCCGCCTTTGAGGGCACCAGCTTCTGCACCTCGTCGGCCGGCTTTTGCGGCTAGGCCACCGGTTGCCGCTCCTCGGCCATCTCAGCTACCGTCGGGGGCGAGTTCTGGCCCGGGCCCATGCTACAATTGCGGGTGGGCTGGACACTTCATCAAAGATTGTCCCTTCCCAAGAAGGGGCAGTATTGCAGCTGCTCCTCGACCTTCGGGCACCTTAGAACTACCTCCACCTCCAGTGCAGCACCCAGGTCACGTCCGCTACGTCGACACCGAGGCGATCCCTGAGGGTGGCACGGTTCTAGCAGGTATGTTGTTTGTCAATGGCTATGCTGCTAGGGTTCTGTTTGACTCGGGGGCATCACACTCTTTCATTAGCAAAGACTTTGCCTTGCAACACCAGATGAGTGTAAGTAGCAGCAGTACCTCTTTTCTCATTAAGGCAGTCGGTTCAGAGATGGTAACCAGCCAAGTTGTTCTGAAGGCGTCGATCTTGGTCGAGATTCCTTTCCTTGCCAACCTGCTGCTCCTTGAATTGCGTGGACTAGATGTCATTTTGGGTATGAATTGGCTCACGCCGCGGCAGGCCATCATCGATTGTTCTCGCCGCTCAGTCTCACTCAAGGGACTGAAGGGCAGCCGGTTGACCTTACTCTTCGGCGAGGGCAAGGCCACACTTTGCTCTTTGAATGGCGACAAGATCGAGGAGATCGATTCTATCCCAATTGTTGCGGAGTATCCCGATGTATTCCCAGCAGAGTTGCCAGGGATGCCTCCTGATAGAAATGTTGAGTTCGTTGTCGAGCTCCAGCCCGGGACTGCTCCAGTCTCGAAGCGGCCGTACCGAATGCCGACCAATGAGTTGGCCGAGTTGAAGACTCAGTTGAAGGAGCTGATGGACAAGGGTTTGATTCGTCCGAGTTCCTCACCATGGGGTTGCTCAGCTCTCTTTGTGACAAAGAAGGACGGTTCTCTTCGCCTGTGCGTTGATTACCGCCCGTTGAATGCGGTCACTATCAAGAACAAGTATCCGCTGCCTCGGATTGACATCTTGTTTGATCAACTCACCGGGGCACGGGTGTTCTCTAAGATAGATCTGCGGCTCGGATACCATCAGATCAAGATCCGAGCTGACGACGTTCCCAAGATATGGCTTGTATGAGTATACCGTCATGTCCTTCGGCTTGTATGAGTATACCGTCATGTCCTTCGGCTTGACGAATGCCCCAGCGTATTTCATGTACCTGATGAACTCTATCTTCATGATGGAACTTGATTCCTTCGTGATCATCTTCATTGACGACATCCTCATTTACTCCATTCCTATCCAAAATTGGGAATTAATTCCCTCCCGGTCGAAAAATCGGATTTTCCAGTCCCGCCGGTACCCGAAAATTCACCCGAGTCCAAAAATGCTCCAAAAATCTCCAAACCAATTCTAAAATGTTCCAAATATTCCGAAATGATTTTAGGAACCTTTCCCCAGATTTTTGGACCTCTGTTCCTATTTTATCTCGCGCGGCTTTTGTTTAATGCCTGCGATTCGCACCTGAATATTCAATTCCACAAATTTCATCCAAATTCAACCAAACCAATTCCATTGGGTCCCAAATATTCTAAAATGGCTCTAAGAATTTTTTCGGAATTTTTAGGCCATTTTTCCTTATTTTTCTCTAGGGCGAATAATTCACGTAAAAGAGAACCAACCGGAGCTTGCCACGCGTGCATGCTGTAGCATGGGGGTACTGTAGCATCGTGCTACTGTAGCACGTAGCACTGTTCATCTTCCCGTTCGATGGTTCTGTCCAGAGGAAGAATAGAGAGCTCCCTTCTCTCCTCCATGGATTCAAACACTCAGAACTCTTGCAATAATGCTCCAAATCGCGAACGGCCGGATCCGTTGGATTCGTATGAACAAGACCCTTCCATTCCCGGTGGTCTCCCGCCCTAACTCGCAATGGAATGCGTGCAGTTTGCAAGAAACCGAAATGGCTTTGATTGTTCATAACTTTGCCGTTTCAACTCCAAACGACGCGATTCCACCTCTCATCTCTCCGTATAAGAATCCTCTTTCCGGTGGTATAGCCCTCCTTTAGCCTCTCCTCCTCATTCTTCCGTGAGATCGAGAAAACCGATGAAAACGAGACGTTCTTCGTGTTCTTCGTGTTCATACTTGTATCTTCTTGTCCGGTGAGCTTTTCTTCTTGTTCCTTGGTTCCTTGTGATCGTGAGGTAGTCTAGAAGCTCATCCAACAATCAATTTTAGGTTCTATCAAGTATGGGCGACGAATTTCAAGTTTTCGTTGTTTCGGCCGCAACTCCGTTCATCGTCGAATTCATCCTCTCCGGTGAGAATCAACTCAATTCCTTCCTCCTCTAGGTCCCTAAAGATGTTATCTATTGATTTCAGGCTTTTGTTTGGATCGATTCCATGCGAAAATGGTGGAGAAATCGATTTTATTTGGGGTTAGGCATGTCCTTTGCCATTTTGTTTTTCTCTGTTGCTTTGGATGGAGCTCCCTGCGTGTGTGGGTGGACTTGGGCCCATGCGCCCCGCCGTCGGTCGGCCGGCCGGCCTGCCACCGTCCAGCGCGCCGCCGCCGCTGGCTGCGCCCGCGCGCTGCCCGCCACGCGCCGCGCCGCGTGGAGCCGCCGCCTCGCCGCTCCCGGTCGGTGACCTCGCCGCTCGCGTGGTCACCGCCGCCGCCCCTTCGCCGGCGCGCACCGCCATCGCGCGCCGCCGGCAAACCGACCAGCGCCATGCGCCCAGCAGATCGCAGCGGCCGCCACCTCGCCGCCGGCCCCGCTCCTCGGCGCCACCGTGCCGGCGCGCCGCCGCCCGGCTACTCGCCGGAGCCCCCCCTGGCCGGCGCCCTTGCCCCTTCCCATCCTCTATTCTTCCATGGCAAAGAGCAAGGTTGAAGAAGAACATTAGTATGACATCTTGGCCCCACTTGCCATAGAGTCTAAGCCTAGTCCAAGTCAAAGTCTGCAGTCAACCTTTGACCCCGTCCAACTAGGAATATTCCGAGAATATTCTCGATGTTCCAATTTCTCAAATTTCAAACTTCCGAAGCTCATAACTTCTCCGTCCGAACTCCGTTTGATCTCATTCAAATTTCTAAATTCTTATAAATTCAATACCTACCTGCCAGTATAAGTTTTATAATTTTTAGATTTTATTTATTTTCTTTTATTTATTTGTTGCCTCGTTTTGCGCGTAGTCGAGGGCTCCGACGCTGATCGACCGCCACGCCGGACTTCTCGAGTTCGACAACTCCTCTGCGACCGAGGCAAGTCTCCTTGACGCATGTTGATCCTACAATTTATAAATGTTTTACCATGTTTTACAAATTGCATTGCTATTTACATAAAACGATGATGTTAAACGTTAAGTTGTAGTTATACCGGTTCTTTATACCTCCTTGAGATTTGCTAGCTATGACCCTTTGTCGCCCTAGAACAGGGATCCACCATAATAATTATTTTTAATAAAATACATTTTTGATGGGGAAAATGACTTTTTGGAAGATAGTTTGAATAGAGCAAATCGGGAGGAATGTAATTTGGAGACGGATGAATATTGGTGATAATGTGAGGATTGTTATTATGAAATTGATCTATGGTGGTAATCATTTAAATGTTGAGGAGTTGGATCGTGATAGTAGTTCACAACATAATGAGTATGGATTGGGGTGAAATGCAAAATTGGAGTTAGATGAATATTAGAGTTGATGTGGGGCTTGTAACCATAAAATTGATCTCTGAATGGTAGTCCATATATTTCGGTGGATTGGGAGAATGTTGGAAGATGTATGATGTTAGGAATGATAGTCGGTGAAAGTAAATAAATGTTATTGAGTCATATTTATAGATCAAATAGAATAAGTGCTGAATTATATTTCGGTGGATTTTAACAAGAATACTATGCGATAATCATTCAGGGAGATTGTGAATAGTCCAGAATGTTTGGTGGTTTAGTAAATGATATTATTGCGTATTTTGGTGGATTAAAATAGATAATTTAGATGTGATTATGTGAAGGACTAAATACATGATGCTATGAAGTATTATCGGTGGATTGTATCCTGGATAATTAGAGGTGCTATTGTGAAGTATTCTCGGTGGTTTAGTAGATGATTTTGTGAAATATTCTTTGTGGATGACAAGAGTGATCGCTATAAGAATGATGATTAAATCATTAATACAAGTCATAATTCAAGGGAAATAGACACCTGATTGGGGTTTAATATGATTTTGAGAGTTAGAATATTACCATGATATACTCAATACTTGATGGATGCTACATTGAATCGGATTATTCATCGGATTGTACCATTAGGACAATTTAATGATTATTGGAGATTACAGAATTGGTTATAAGGATTGTCATCAAACCCTGAGATTTGTATTTTATAAAATAAACTATTGGTGGAATAGAATAGTACGGTAGAAATGCTTAGCCTCGCTATCGGTCAATATTCACCTATGGGTGGGACTTTCAATTATCTCTTGAAAACTTGTATTGGAAGTTATAGGCAAGGAGTATTGCCAATGGTTTACAAAATAAAAATAAAATGAAAAATGATTTCGACTTGGGCGGCATGGAATGTCGGGTGGAAGCGAACCAAGCCTTGGTTCTTTTGTGCAAGTACCGCCCCAAGTCAATTAAGGACCGACGCTTATGACTGTCTCCATTCTAAGCATAACCGTACAACCACATGTCTATAATGGTACGACCTGGCTGAATAATTTGTAGAAACCTAACTTAGACTCACCACTCGGTTGTTGTGTGAGAGCCGGAAGGAGGCATTGTTGTTGTTGTTGTTGTTTTTCTCACACGGCGCAAGAGGGGGCTTCTGTACTGGGTGGAAATAACCCTAACAGCGGTGAAACCTCAGCGGGTGAGTCAGGTTAGGCGTATACATTGTAAAGGCCTTGTCATGATATCCCTGCCGGCACACCTAAGGAAGTGTGCTAATTGCATGGCACTAAGGGAATATCATGTCTTGTGGGTAAAGCTGTACAACCTCTGCAGAGTTAAAACTATTCGAATAGCCGTGCCTACGGTCAAAGGCAAAGCTTGCTGAATGCTTTCATACTGGTAAACTTTGGTTTTTGGTTTCAAACTAAACAATGTTTCGTTTTGGGATCCGGGAGTGGTTAGAACTCTCGGGTGTGCTTCTGGCGGCTAAAGCCAGGTAGGTGGAAGGAACCTGATTTTGTGAACCCTGGCGGAAAGAGCCATGTGATTGGATGGAACCCTGATTTTGTTGAGATGTGGCGGATAGAGCCTGTATATTAGTGAGTGGTGGTTAGAACCTTCACTACAATATTACATAATTCAATTATTAAAAAGAATTGCTCAAATATGCTTTGTGAAAATTATTAACAAGTATGATTTGATGAAACTTGGCTTTGTGCAAATAAACCATATCAAGCCATCCTTGGATAGCCTACATTATGCATAATTTCCCAGACTTGCTGAGTACTTTATGTACTCACGTGCTACATTCTAATCCTCTCTCAGAAGTGAAAGAAGCTGTTCAAGATTTCCATCGACTAGGGTGCGTTCTCCACTCGATTGCCTGTGGGCATTTGGATGGGTCGCCTGGTGTTTCCGTCTTCCGCTGCAGTTGTTCAAGTTGTTCCGCCTGTTCAGGCCGTAATGGTAAACCTTGACCATAAGGTCTTTGCTTTTATTCGGTATTATTCTTATTCAATTATATGTATTCGTGATATGGTTGTTGATTCATCACTTTTGACTGTGTGTACTAGCTACTGATCTGGGACTAGTACAGAAATACACAGAGGACTCCGGATAGCCGATCCGGGGGCCTACAAATGTGGTATCAGAGCCATATCGACTGTAGGACGTGCCCTTAGTTAGAATGGTCGTTTTAGGAAGCTTCAAAAGTTTTTTCTAACAAGAAAAACCAAATAATGTGCTACTCTCGTCTTCTCTCTCTTTCCATTCCTTTCTTCCCCGGTGGTTGCTTCTTCACCTTTTTGGGAATGAAAATTTGACTATCCCTCTCTTAAACCTTCTGTATTAAGGTAATCGAGGTCCCGCTTTTGATTTCAAGACTTGAAGACTAAAGAAGAGCCAGTCGAAAAATTTCTACTGAAGTGTGCATCTTCATGGTGAGGATCCAATCGTTGATCGTCGAAGACCAAAGAAGCAAGGTTGATCTTCGGCTAACCCTGTAGGTTAAGTGGCCAAGTTTCGTTCAGTGGTTGGCCGCCTTGTTCCGTTAGAGTGAGTAGTGTTATCGAGTAGACGAGTTGGATTTGCTTGGTGTTAAAAATGTTTTGCTTTTCGTCGTTTGTGCTGTCCTTTGCCGGGACAGTTGGTTTTGGTGTTGTTAGAACCTCCCCTTTCTCGCTCGTCTGTGCTGTTCCCTCTCATCTGGAAGCCTTGTTCTGCCGTCAGATGGAGAAAGAAGCTGCTGCATCAAGTTCCAATCCTTCGGTCAACGTCAATGGCAACCCCAGTGAAGTTCCGGTTATCAACGTCAGGGCTGCTACCGAGCTCAACCAGCAACCATCCGAGGTGATAACAGCCTTTCTTCAGAATATGAATCAGTTCCTGGTGACTCAGACTCAGCTCATGCAATTGATGATACAACGACTGGACAATCAAGCCTCTGTGGTCCCTCCACCTATAACTCCTCAACAGTATCCTTCTGAAGAGTTCCTGAAGGCCAAGTCCTCCGAAGTATTATGTGGTGATGGTCGCATTAGCAATACCCCTCCTGTAAACCTTCACCCATGGAGATATGTCGTCTGCTATCGATGTGGTGAAAAAGGACATGTTGCTTATAGTTGTCCCCAACACGGCAAGGCCAAAGAAGATACCCATTGTAGTCACTGCAACAGGATTGGACACCAATTCCGCAAGTGCCCTCGCAAAAAGGAGATTCAATACCGGGTTTGCAACCTTTGTGGCAGGGAAGGGCATTATGTGAAACAATGTCCCTTGGGAAAACCAAAATTCTTATCACCACAACCAGTTCCAGCATCAGAAGTCAGTATGGAAGTACCTCACGAGCTGCACCAAGTAACGAAGATTACTCGAGCTAGCAAAGGCAAGGCACTGTCCCTGGAAGACAACTGTCATCAACCGGATTCTTGCAAAAGGAAGGGAGTAAGTCAGGAGCCGTATGTTGCCAGTAAGTCTCGGCTTCGTGTGGATCAATTTCAACTTAACCAAGCCCAAGAAGCAACCTTAATCAAGACCCCAGGACCAGAAGTGCAACCAGCGATGCAAGGACGCCAAGCATCTTCTTCCAATTCCAACCTTCCTGATGTTGTTCTTCTTCGGACTATAACCCCGGCAGCAGGTGGGAGGCGCAATCGGCAACTTCTATCACAGGTTCTGCGATATAGGACATCAGGTCTACTCATGATCCCTGAAGTTGAAGAAGAAGCAACTGAAACTTGATGTTAGCAATAAATGTTAGTAGATGGTACCTTCAGAAGTACCCTACCTCTTTTAAAGAATAAATAAAAGAGTTGTGTAATGATCAGTCTGTAAGATGTAAGCGTCAGTATTGTCATCAATAAAGGTTTGGAAGAATTATAATTGTGGAAGTGGATTTCTGTTGATGCTTCTTGAAACAAAATTGTGGTTGGGCACCCGTAATGAGATAAGTAAAGGATGGCAAAAGAGCCATAGTTCTCGTCCGAACCATGGGAAGAAAGAAGAAGGGATTTCACCATTGAACCCCTTGGAACTAAGTCCGGATATGATTTTTTTCTAAGGGGGGTAGTGTGGACAGGTTGACAAAAGTTGCACACTTTGTTCCGTGGAGGATAAACCCTATTTGGTGATAAACTTGTGGAACTTTGCATGGCTAAAGCAGTGCATTTTCAGTGTGCGACCAAGGTGGACGTGTCAGATCAAGGGTCTCAGTTCCCCTTGAAGTTTGACAGAAGTGGTATAAAGTTTTGCGGTACAAATGGGAATTCCAGCGTTGCTTACCATCCCCCGACCGATGGCCAGACGGAAAGAATCAGTCAAATCCTAGAAGATGCGCTGGGAGCGTGTGCGCTGACATGTCAAGGTTCGTGGGATCAGAATAACCACAGTCTCCGACGAAACTGAAGACGGCGTCTTTTGAAGCTCTGTATGCAAGAAAAGGCGGAATACCCTTGTATGGGAAAGAGACCGATAATGGACAAATCAGTATACCTGATATTCTGAAAGAAGCCGAAGAGCAAGTCAGACAGATCCGTGTAAATCTGAAGACTGCCCAGTCGAGATAGGAGAGCTATACCGATAATCGCCATCAGGAATCAAGTGCAGCGCAGTGCCTGAGCATCAGAGCCTATTTAAAAATATGGAACCAGAAAGAGACATGTCATGTCTGGAGTATCCCGCCAGGATGGTGGATGAAGCCGAGCGTCGAACAAGAAGTCGGGTGGTCAAGTTTTGCAATGTTCAGTGAAACAATCGTTCAGAAAAGGAAGCTACCTGGGAGTGAGAACAAGATCTCCAAGCAGAGTTTCCTAACCTCTTTCTCTTTCTCCGTCCGAATCTCGGGGACGAGATTCTTTCTAAGGGGGGTAGGTTTGTAACACCCTAGTTTTCGCTTTCTGGAGAAAAACCTAATTTAAATAAAGTAAATTCAAAGTTTGGATTTTCCTTGGTGTTTATATTAACCTGGCATCCATTCCTATCCAAAATCGGGAATTAATTCCCTCCCGGTCGAAAAATCGGATTTTCCAGTCCCGCCGGTACCCGAAAATTCACCCGAGTCCAAAAATGCTCCAAAAATCTCCAAACCACTTCTAAAATGTTCCAAATATTCCGAAATGATTTTAGGAACCTTTCCCTGAATTTTTGGACCTCCGTTCCTATTTTATCTCGCGCGGCTTTTGTTTAATGCCTGCGATTCGCACCTGAATATTCAATTCCACAAATTTCATCCAAATTCAACCAAACCAATTCCATTGGGTCCCAAATATTCTAAAATGGCTCTAGGAATTTTTCCGGAATTTTTAGGCCATTTTTCCTTATTTTTCTCTAGGGCGAATAATTCACGTAAAAGAGAACCAACCGGAGCTTGCCACGTGGCGGGTACTGTAGCGTCGTGCTACTGTAGCACGTAGCACTGTTCATCTTCCCGTTCGATGGTTCTGTCCAGAGGAAGAACAGAGAGCTCCCTTCTCTCCTCCATGGATTCAAACACTCATAACTCTTGCAATAGTGCTCCAAATCGCGAACCGCCGGATCCGTTGGATTCGTATGAACGAGACCCTTCCATTCCCGGTGGTCTCCCGCCCTAACTCGCACTGGAATGCGTGCAGTTTGCAAGAAACCGAAATGGCTTTGATTGTTCATAACTTTGCCGTTTCAACTCCAAACGACGCGATTCCACCTCTCATCTCTCCGTATAAGAATCCTCTTTCCGGTGGTATAGCCCTCCTTTAGCCTCTCCTCCTCATTCTTCCGTGAGATCGAGAAAACCGACGAAAACGAGACGTTCTTCGTGTTCTTCGTGTTCATACTTGTATCTTCTTGTCCGGTGAGCTTTTCTTCTTGTTCCTTGGTTCCTTGTGATCGTGAGGTAGTCTAGAAGCTCATCCAACAATCAATTTTAGGTTCTATCAAGTATGGGCGACGAATTTCAAGTTTTCGTTGTTTCGGCCGCAACTCCGTTCATCGTCGAATTCATCCTCTCCGGTGAGAATCAACTCAATTCCTTCCTCCTCTAGGTCCCTAAAGATGTTATCTATTGATTCTAGGCTTTTGTTTGGATCGATTCCATGCGAAAATGGTGGAGAAATCGATTTTATTTGGGGTTAGGCATGTCCTTTGCCATTTTGTTTTTCTCTGTTGCTTTGGATGGAGCTCCCTGCGTGTGTGGGTGGACTTGGGCCCATCGCGCGCCGGCCGTCGGCCCGGCCACCGCCGCCACCGCCACCGTCGCGCCGCGCCGCCGCGCCGCTGCCCTGCGCCCCGCACTGCACCGCCGCGCCACCTGCGCCGCCGCGTGTGGAGCCGCCGCCTCGCCGCTCCCGGTCGGTGACCTCGCCGCCGGGCTCCGTGGGTCACCGCCGCCTCGCCGCCCCTTCGCCGAGCCGACCAGCGCCACCGCGCCCCGCGCATCGCGCGGCCATGGCCGCCACCTCGCCGCGAGCCCGCTCCTCGGCGCCACCGTGCCAGCGCGCCGGCTACTCGCCGAGAGCCCCCTGGCCGGCGCCCTTGCCCCTTCCCATCCTCTATTCTTCCATGGCAAAGAGCAAGGTTGAAGAAGAACATTAGTATGACATCTTGGCCCCACTTGCCATAGAGTCTAAGCCTAGTCCAAGTCAAAGTCTGCAGTCAACCTTCGACCCCGTCCAACTAGGAATATTCCGAGAATATGCTCGATGTTCCAATTTCTCAAATTTCAAACTTCCGAAGCTCATAACTTCTCCGTCCGAACTCCGTTTGATCTCATTCAAATTTCTAAATTCTTATAAATTCAATACCTACCTGCCAGTATAAGTTTTATAATTTTTAGATTTTATTTATTTTCTTTTATTTATTTGTTGCCACGTTTTGCGCGTAGTCGAGGGCTCCGACGCGACCGCCGACCCCGCCGCTGGACTTCTCGAGTTCGACAACTCCTCTGCGACCAAGGCAAGTCTCCTTGACGCATGTTGATCCTACAATTTATAAATGTTTTACCATGTTTTACAAATTGCATTGCTATTTACATAAAACGATGATGTTAAACGTTAAGTTGTAGTTATACCGGTTGTTTATACCTCCTTGAGATTTGCTAGCTATGACCCTTTGTCGCCTAGAACGAGGATCCACCATAATAAGTATTTTTAATAAAATACATTTTTGATGGGGAAAATGACTTTTTGGAAGATAGTTTGAATAGAGCAAATCGGGAGGAATGTAATTTGGAAACGGATGAATATTAGTGATAATGTGAGGATTGTTATTATGAAATTGATCTATGGTGGTAATCATTTAAATGTTGAGGAGTTGGATCGTGATAGTAGTTCACAACATAATGAGTATGGATTGGGGTGAAATGCAAAATTGGAGTTAGATGAATATTAGAGTTGATGTGGGGCTTGTAACCATAAAATTGATCTATGAATGGTAGTCCATATATTTCGGTGGATTGGGAGAATGTTGGGAGATGTATGATGTTAGGAATGATAGTCGGTGAAAGTAAATAAATGTTATTGAGTCATATTTATAGATCAAATAGAATAAGTGGTGAATTATATTTCAGTGGATTTTAACAAGAATACTATGCGATAATCATTCAGGGAGATTGTGAATAGTCCAGAATGTTTGGTGGTTTAGTAAATGATATTATTGCGTATTTTGGTGGATTAAAATAGATAATTTAGAGGTGATTATGTGAAGGACTAAATACATGATGCTATGAAGTATTATCGGTGGATTGTATCCTGGATAATTAGAGGTGCTATTGTGAAGTATTCTCGGTGGTTTAGTAGATGATTTTGTGAAATATTCTTTGTGAATGACAAGAGTGATCGCTATAAGAATGATGATTAAATCATTAATACAAGTCATAATTCAAGGGAAATAGACACACCTGATTGGGGTTTAATATGATTTTGAGAGTTAGAATATTACCATGATATACTCAATACTTGATGGATGCTACATTGAATCGGATTATTCATCGGATTGTACCATTAGGACAATTTAATGATTATTGGAGATTACAGAATTGGTTATAAGGATTGTCATCAAACCACGAGATTTGTATTTTATAAAATAAACTATTGGTGGAATAGAATAGTACGGTAGAAATGCTTAGCCTCGCTTATCGGTCAATATTCACCTATGGGTGGGACTTTCAATTATCTCTTGAAAACTTGTATTGGAAGTTATAGGCAAGGAGTATTGCCAATGGTTTACAAAATAAAAATAAAATGAAAAATGATTTCGACTTGGGCGGCATGGAATGTCGGGTGGAAGCGGACCAAGCCTTGGTTCTTTTGTGCAAGTACCGCCCCAAGTCAATTAAAGACCGACGCTTATGACTGTCTCCATTCTAAGCATAACCGTACAACCACATGTCTATAATGGTACGACCTGGCTGAATAATTTGTAGAAACCTAACTTAGACTCACCACTCGGTTGTTGTGTGAGAGCCGGAAGGAGGCATTGTTGTTGTTGTTGTTGTTTTTCTCACACGGCGCAAGAGGGGCTTACATCTTGGGTGGAAATAACCCTAACGAGTGAAACCTCGTGGTGAGTCGAGTTAGGCGTATACATTGTAAAGGCCTTGTCATGATATCCCTGCCGGCACACCTAAGGAAGTGTGCTAATTGCATGGCACTAAGGGAATATCATGTCTTGTGGGTAAAGCTGTACAACCTCTGCAGAGTTAAAACTATTCGAATAGCCGTGCCTACGGTCAAAGGCAAAGCTTGCTGAATGCTTTCATACTGGTAAACTTTGGTTTTTGGTTTCAAACTAAACAATGTTTCGTTTTGGGATCCGGGAGTGGTTAGAACTCTCGGGTGTGCTTCTGGCGGCTAAAGCCAGGTCGGTGGAAGGAACCTGATTTTGTGAACCCTGGCGGAAAGAGCCATGTGATTGGATGGAACCCTGATTTTGTTGAGATGTGGCGGATAGAGCCTGTATATTAGTGAGTGGTGGTTAGAACCTTCACTACAATATTACATAATTCAATTATTAAAAAGAATTGCTCAAATATGCTTTGTGAAAATTATTAACAAGTATGATTTGATGAAACTTGGCTTTGTGCAAATAAACCATATCAAGCCATCCTTGGATAGCCTACATTATGCATAATTTCCCAGACTTGCTGAGTACTTTATGTACTCACGTGCTACATTCTAATCCTCTCTCAGAAGTGAAAGAAGTTGTTCAAGATTTCCATCGACTAGGGTGCGTTCTCCACTCGATTGCCTGTGGGCATTTGGATGGGTCGCCTGGTGTTTCCGTCTTCCGCTGCAGTTGTTCAAGTTGTTCCGCCTGTTCAGGCTGTAATGGTAAACCTTGACCATAAGGTCTTTGCTTTTATTCGGTATTATTCTTATTCAATTATATGTATTCGTGATATGGTTGTTGATTCATCACTTTTGACTGTGTGTACTAGCTACTGATCTGGGACTAGTACAGAAATACACAGAGGACTCCGGATAGCCGATCCGGGGGCCTACACTGGACCAGGAATTCCTTTCCCCCCCTCTCCTCCCCATGCCTTGGTGGGCCGGCCCACCTCCCCCTTTAAGTGGCGCCCCCTCCCCCAAACCCTAAGGCGCCTCCCTTCCTCCCCCCTAGCAGCCGCACCCCCTCCTCTTCCTCCCCTGCGTGGTGGCTCAATATCCACCACGAAACGCGAAGGAGAGAGCGAGAAGGGATCCTTGGAGGCGTGGAGGACGAGCAGATTTCAGATTCGGGGTTCATCCCGTGCTTTCCGTGGATTCTCGAGGAAGAACTATAGGTAAATTTCCAGAATTTCCCCCCTGTTTCTACCTAGGTTTGGGAGTGTTTTAGATCTGGTGGTGATCGGGTTGGACGGGATTTGAAGGGGTAGAAGTGTAGTCGTTCATGTGGTGCTGTTTCTGTGGTGGCAGATTGTGCAGCGCGGTTTTTTTCACGTTTTACGTGACCTAGACGATTTTTTATGCAGAAACCTATAACTAGAAAGTTGTAGATAACGTCGCGACCTAGCTTCTATTTTTTTCAGAATTTTTGGGGCGTCGGTCAGAGAGTTATCGCTGTTGGAAGATGACGAACAGAATCTGGAAACAGATTTCGTCCACTGTGTTGGACGGTTGTTTAGGCATGTTTAACAGTGGAATTGAAATCTTTGACCTTCATGAAAGTTGTAGATTTCGTCAAGATATAGATACTGTAATTTTTTTGTATTTTTATGAACAGTAGAAAAAAAGATACGAAATTGGGAAGAGAGGGTGCTGCTGTTCGATTCGGACAGATCGGGGTTTTTGGCGTTTAAATGGGAACGGTGAGTAGGAAGATTGTGTTTGAATTGTGTGATGAATTGTGATGTCGGTATGTACTGAAATAATGTTTGTTCAGGTGGTGCCACTGCTGGCCGTAACTAGGTTCATCGTCCACGTCGGTAAAGGCAAGTGGAAGTAGTTGTATTGTTAAGCTATACATTGTTGTTTGCTTCGCCTTCATTATAAACTCCAATTACAGCAATCATACATGGTTTAATCACTTGCTTTGAGGTAAGGTGAAGAAGGATGTTGTTTACCGGATGAATTGTCTAAACATTTCATCTCTATGATATTTGTTTTCTATCCATGCTATATGATGATATGCAAACATGTGGACTCAGTGGGAGGAGTTATGAATGAATTCATGCATGAAGCATTAAGCGCATAATCATTCATTGGAAGTTTGTCGACGCCTTGGCGTCTTGGCGATCGTGCAGTACAACACCGTGTGTTCACGAGAAAGGGCACGGTGAGGAGGAACATGGCATAAGCATGTGCATCAATCATATGCATTTCTTGAAGTGGTGTGGACTCTTTGATGTGGTATTGTATATGAGGAATGTGGAATGCTAGATATATGGTGGATGTTTTATTTGTATTAGTTGTTCCGCTTGCTGAGATTACCCAATCTCACTACTTGCTGTTTTGATGTTTTCAGGTAGCGCACGTGAGTCGTAAGCATGAAGGGTGGGCTAGCAACACAATAAATTTTCTGATGTCATCACGACTCACATGATCTAGTGTTCCAAATAATTCATTAGTTGGATGAAATTTTATTTCATTTAGACCTATTGTTGTTCCCTTTAAACTTGTTCTCGTTTATGGTTGTCCCTTTAGAGATGTGTTTTATTTATGGTTAATACCTTGATGAATTAGATTCATTGTCTCTAGTTTTGATGTCGTGATATTATTCCTATTCGAATTGCTTCCGTATTATCCTATTTTAGGGGAAATGCTGTCGATTTGTTCTTGTACAACAGTTTAGATTTATGGGGTGTTACAGTTGGTATCAGAGCGGGCTGTAGGTCCTTGGAATGTGTATTTTTAGTGTCATACTATAGGATACAACTAAAATGTGATGTTGAATAATTTAGAAACATGGCCTAGGTTTTAACTAAAATTTTGTCATAGGATAGCAACATTAAAACTTGTGTAAGTGGAATCACTAATTTAAAATCTGACACACATGGATGCATAGTAGGAAAGGGTATGGGTACCGTTGCTTTCCGTTTAAATATTGTATCTAAACCTTGATGTTGAATGCTACTTTTGATGATGTATAATGCTATATTTATGATGGATTTGATTGAGTTGCTTCATTTGTGATGAAGTGGGGTTGTGGTGCCGAAGGGTTTCAGTCACCTCTTTTTGTTCATAGTAAGGGTGTGGTTTGACGGTGTGGCTGGTTAACGCCATCACTGAAGAATTATTAACCCCTGTAGGAGGAGTGTTTACCCTTTTACGCCGTGGATCGGGTGGTATCGGAGTCAAATAGAAGAGATTGGTGGTAGATTCCTTCGGATGTTCTTTATCGTTCTGACGGTCGGTCTTGGTTGGTTTTCTTGGTTTTAGTTGATTGAAATCAGAAGAAAAGTGTTTGAAATTTTGATTTTCGCGGAGTGTGCCTTCGGTGTTTCTTGGTTTTGTCTTCTTTGGGTGAAGACAAAGAAGGGGAGTTTTGTGTTGCGCGTCTTTGGTCGCCTTTTGACTTTGACACCTATTTAGTTGGTTACCTTGCAAAGAAAGGTATAGCTTTTGGTTCTTGTGTGTCTTGCTCTGAGTTTAAAAGAAGTTATTGAAGCGTGTGTAAAAAGTTAAGTTGTGTCGATTTATGTTTTGTGCCTTTGTCCGTAAAGGTTTACTTGATCGCTTGGTTCCCTCCGGTGGGAGTCTTTAAGATTGAAATGTGTTTTGGAGTCATGTCCTTTTGCAAATTTGAGAGTCAAGCTTCTTTGTGAGTTTTGGTTGAGTATTAAAAGAAAAAATGCTGCAAATAAAGTAAGTATTCGTTTGACTGAAATTACTTGTTAAAAGTGGAAATTGTTGTTTAGCATGTTATGTAGTATGTAACAATGTGGTTTATAGAAATGATGTACTCCTTAGTTAATTTGAGAGTTGAATCAATTAAGTGTAATTGTTACCTTTAGCTTAAGATTAAATGAACCTCTAGTGATGTAGAGTACCCCGTAGTGGGGATGATTAAATGTGTTAATGTACATGCTTATAATCTGTTGCTTTGCTTTAAAAGTGCTTATGACCCCCGGTAATGTTTAAGGTTTTAAACCCTAATGCATGGTTAGAACATTAAGATGAGGTAGACTGCTGTTATTGTTAAAGTGTGAAATCATGTGCTGAAAAATTGGCTTAGAATTGAATTTGCAAAATGTGTTTGTGCTTGTGTCTGACAATTTGACAGCAAACAGTGAAGTCATCTTTTGTGCCGGACCAAACTCTCAAACCAGTAAGTTTTGCATGTACGTCGGACCAATTTCTTTGGTCAGTCGTGAACGGCTTTTTGAGGATTGATTTCGCATGTACGACGGACTGATTTCTTTTAGTCCGTCGTGAACGTGTTTTCGCTGGAATGATTTCTTCTTGGAACCGAAACTTTCACTTGTACAACGGACCGATTTTGTTTGTCCGTTGTGAATGGTTTTTTGAGTGCTTTTTCATGTGTACGCCGGACCATATTTCCTTGTCCGTCGTGAATGCGTTTTTGCTCAATTAGGGTTTTGAGCGATTTGAAATTGATTTTTGATTTGTTTTTGAGATTATGAAATTTGTGAGAATTTCATGATGCTTGAAGTGGAATTTATGCAATGCTCGTGTGAGTAGTTGCATGGACTAATGTTGAGTCAAGTCGCGGACTTGTGCTCGAAATTGTTTTGTGGTTTGTTCATGTGCAGGTATTGCTCGAGGGCGAATGTGGTCGATGACGGGACCAGAACTAGGTTCATGGAGGAACTGAGGTTCGGGACTAGGTTCAGGGAGGAACTGAGGTCTTGGTGGTCAAAGATGTCATGCGGGACGTTCGGGCTAAGAGAATGGTGCACATGGAGAATGGTCAGTCACGTGAGAATGGCAGGAGGTCATTCGCGTGCAAAGTGTTAGTCACGTGAGTATGGCAGGTGGCCATATGCGTGCAAAGTGTTAGTCACGTGAGTATGGTAGGGTTGCCATACGCGTGCAAGAGTTGTACTCGGCCAGGTTGGGCCAAGAGGAGTTGTACTCCTCCTAGGTTAGGAGTTGTATTCGAACTCCTTGTGTTTTTGCTTCCTTAAATAGGAGGGGTGTCTCCTGTTTAAGGGCAAGCTTCTTGAGTTGAGCATTGAGAGCCTCAAGCTCAAGTTTTAGGGTTTGTACTCTTTTGATGAGAGTACTTTAGACAAAAGAAATAAAGATCAATTCTTACAAGATCCTTGCGTGCTCTGATAACCACGTTGCTCTGATGTTTTCTGTTTTGGTTCTTGTTTGCATGCTTGTTCTAATTCTAGATTGGTTTTTGATTCTTGAGTTTCATCTTGATTTGATCCATCAAAAACCTTTCTAGGGTATTGATTTAGAGTTCCTCAAAGTCTAGTTGATTAATCTTTTGAAGATCTTGTTTAATCTTGAAGTTTTGATTAGATTGATTCTCGTCAAGTTCTAGAACAGCAAGATTGCGAAGCTCATAACTTTTGATCTGTAAGTCCGATCGAGCTGATTCTTTTTGGGTTTGATTCGTATTGGAATCTAGTTTCTTGTGTCCAAATTTCAGATCAATCTAACGGTTGGATCTCTAGGAATTCGCGTTTTACCGAACCTCTGTCATTCTGTTTTTGTCGAAAACGAGGCAATTATTTGGTTCTGTTTTGGGGTGAACTTTTAATAGATCAAGAATTTGGTTTTAGCTTCCGCACAATCATTCACCCCCCCTCTGATTGCTATATTCGTATACTTCGATCCTACAAGTGGTATCAGAGCAAGGTTTTTCTAATCTATCTTAATCGGTGATTAGATCAATGGATCATTATTCGACAAAACCTTGTGTGTTCAATGGTGTTGATTTTCAGTTTTGGAAGGCCAAGATGGAGGCGTTCATCCAAGCACAGGGCTTCACAATTTGGGAGAAAGTCTACAAACAATATGAAGTCCCTGCAAACGACAACGTCAACGACACCAATCGCGCACATGTTGAAGCAAGCGGCAAAGCGCGCAACTTGATCATCCAAGGTTTGGGACGCAGCGACTTTGACCGTGTGATCCATCTGAAGTCCGCATATGAGGTATGGAAATCTCTTTGTGATTACCATGAGGGTTCTAACACTATTAAAGAGGTTCGTCAAGATCTTTACAAAAAAGAATACATGCGATTTGAGATGAAACCCGGTGAGTCGCTAGATGACTTCTTTGCACGTTTCAATAAAATTCTTAGTAATCTTCGTCTTTGTTGGAGTTAGCTTTGATGATCTTGCTAATGCTAGACAATTGCTTGGTGCTTTAGACATGTCTATTTGGGAGATGAAAGTTACATCCATTAGAGAATCTACTATCATGAGTACACTTACATTAGATGTTCTGTATTCTAAATTGAAAACTCATGAGTTGGATGTTCTTGCAAGGAAAGGTAATATTAAATCAATTGCTTTGATCTCTAACCCTAACATGTCAAATGCAAATTCTTCTTCTAGCGTTTCCTTGTCTTCCAATTCTTCTTAAAAAAATGAGCAACATGAAGAGTTTCCTGAAGAAGATCTAGCACTACTATCTTCTAGCTTTAAAAAAGCTTTTCAGAATGTGTTAAAGAGAAAGAGAGGTGGTGGTGATCCTCCAAGATGCTATGAGTGTGGTGATCACGACCATATTCGTCCAAACTGTCCAAAACTTGCAAGTAAAGCATCAAGGGAGGAGAAGGACAACGACAGAAGAAAAGAGAAGAAGAAGTTCTCTCCAAGTGATAGAAAGAAGAAGAACTTCATCAACCGCAAAGTTGTCCATCGAGTTCTTTCCGCTCTTGAACAAGTCAATTTGAGTGATGTGAATTCGGCGAGCAGCGAGGATGATGCAACTCCAAGCAAGCATGAGTTGACGGGGTTGTGTCTCATGGCCAAAAGCAGCGATAGCTTCACCGAGGACGGCAATGACAGCGACTTCAATGAGGTAGATCCTTCTTATGATGAATTAGCCAATCTTTGTTGCCGTCTTGGAAAATTGCTTGACAAACGTGATAGAAAAATTAAGAAACATGATATTCTTGTGGAGTCATTGAATGCTGAAATTACTAGACTTAAGACTTTGATTCTTGATGATGATACTTGCAAATCATGTGACTTAATTTACAATGAGCTCACCTTGCTTAGGAAAGAACACGCTCTTCTGTTACATCTAAATGAGAAAAATGAGAAACATGTTAAACATGCTAGCTGTTCTACCATTGATTTGCATGATACAACTCCATGTTCTAAATGCTCCATACTAGAATTGAAGTTGCATGATGCAAATGCTAGGGTTTCTCAAATGACAGAAGATTTGCTTACACATGAGGTTCTTTCATGCTCAACTTGTCGCATAAGCAAAAAGAAAAAGTGGATGTTCTCTGCAATAATTGTTTAACTCTTTCTAAGAAAGTTGATTACTTGCAAAATTCTTTGGAACGTTTCACTAATGGCAAGAAAAATCTAAACATGATTTTGGATCAATCAAAAGTCAGCACTCAGAACAAAGGTTTAGGTTTTGATTCTTGTGCTCATCATAAATCACATGCTCCCACTGTTGTCAAAACACTTGAAAGTGGAAAATTTGAAATTGTCAATGAGCCTAAGAAAACTGTCTTTAAATCTGCTGGTCTTTTATCTTCTACTATGATGAATGCAAAATGTGCTTCTCTTTGTTAAAGCAAAACATCATTTTAAGTACACTTGCACTCATTGTGGTAGAGATGGACATTTAGTAGACTTTTGCTTTAGACTAGCTAAACAACAAAAGAGAGAAAGGTTTAATGCTAGGTCTAATTTCAAACAGGCACGCTTTGTTTCTCATTATGTGCCTAGGGTGATGCAAACACCTTTTGTTGGTAAGAACACGGGAAAAGACAAATCTATCTTTGTGCATTAGAATGCTCGTGTTGTGCCTACTATTGTGCGTCGTGTGTCTCAAGATCTTGGATTCCTAAACATCTTATTTCTAACCCGATGCAGAGACCTCGACAATTTCTCGCTTCTATGTAGGCTTCTCACGCGAGGAAGGAGAACATGTGGCTAGTGAATTTGGATGCTCACTTCATATGTTCGGTGATAAGTTTTGGTTCTTCTTCACTCGTGCATTTCATGCTAAAAGTGTTGCTTTTGGAGATACTTCTTCCACTTCCTGTTTAAAAAGGCACTAGTTCAAATGATGCAAGTACATGTGCATATGTTCAGGGAGAGTGTCTTTGTTCATAAAAGATGATGATCTTTGTTGAGGATGAGATAATTGGAGGTTTACATGAGAGACTCTTCCCACGTGCTTGTGTGTGCTTATTTTCAAGCTTCCCACGTGCTTCACATCGACAAGTTATCAAGAGGATTTTAAGGTATCTCCGTGGTACTCAAGATTTTGGCATTTGACTTTCTGCTTCCTCATGCATTAGTTTAAGAGCTTTCTCGATCTTTGAATTTGGAGGATGTAGAATTGATAGAAAAAGTACATCTAGTTCATGCCACTTCTTGAGTAATTCTCTTTCTTGAACACATTGACATCAGATTTCACTTTCTTAGAGATCATGTTGAAAAGGCAACATTGTGCTTCATCATGTGGATCTTGAACATCAATTGTGAGACATTTTCACAAAACCTTTGTCTTCTTCGTTTTGCTTTTATTCGGGAGAACATGGGATTGTTCATCCAATGGGTTTGTTTTTGAGGAGTTTCCTTGCCAAGTTCTTTCACTTGATGAGCTCACTTTATCATATTTCTTTATATATTATGTAATTGAGCTAATATATGATAATATAATTGTCTCACTTGAACTAAAAATGACATTGCGGAATTCCCTGGACTGATTACCTATAGCTAAATACTCTGTGATATCTTACTCTTCTAGGCTTGATATTGAATCTTCTTGACAAATTTGGGCTATGAAGCAAGTGTGTTTTCAACTTTACTCTTTCATAAGACCTTTAATCACTTTTGCATGTTTACAATCAAAGAAAAAGGAAAAAGAAAAGGGAATCAATATAAAAAAGGGGGCTGTTAAAAGCAAAAGCTTCAAGTTATGTGCTTCAGGCTTGCTTTCCCTAAAAAGATAAGATGTATGCTTCAAGCATGTCATTCCCTCAAAGATAAGATGTATGCTTCAAGCATGCCACTCCTAGAAAATAAAAGAAGTATGCTTCAAGCATGCCACATGCAACTTATTGTTTAAAGATTAAATTGGTCTACTAGATTGGAGTTGAAACTACTTGCTCGCCCTAAGTTGTTAGTTGCTTCAATTTTTAAAGCCTTGCTTTTTCTGCTAAGATCTTGCTTAGTACTTGGCTATAGTTGACTAAATTGAGGTTGAGATGCATGTCATTCCCTAACTTGTTAAAATCACATCAAGATCATGTATTTTGCATATTATGTGATATATAAGGTTATATGATCGAATGAACTCATCTTTTCCTATCTTGGCACTCCCTTGTTTCTCCTTGTGAAATCTTTGCTACAGGAAAAATTTTGAACCTGTTCTCTCTTTTGTACTCTTGATGAATCCATTGTCAAAGGGGGAGAAATTTGGGAATCATTGAAAAGTTTAAGGAAAAAGGGGGAGAAGAAAAAGGGAGAGTTGTGTTTGGAAATTTGAGAATTTTGGGAGAAGTTTGGAGAATTTTGGAATTCTTGGACACATTGCACATTCACACACATTTTCCTTCTCAGGGGGAGATTTTGTTTTGCTTTTTGGTCAAAGGGGAATTCTGTGTTTTCTTACTTTGGTCTTTGATCCTTTGGATTTCAAAATCTTTTGTAAAGTGAATGCCAAATGTTCAATTCTAAGTGGTGTTGCCAATGTTTTCATCAAGGGAGATTGTGAAATCATGTCTTTGAAAAATTGGCTTAGAATTGAATTTGCAAAATGTGTTTGTGCTTGTGTCGACAATTTGACGACAAGCAGTGAAGTCATCTTTTGTCTTGGAACAAACTCTCAAACCAAGTAAGTTTTGCATGTACGTCGGACCAATTTCTTTGGTCGATCGTGAACGGCTTTGAGGATTGATTTACGCATGCAATGACTTTGATGATTTCTTTTAGTCCGTCGTGAGCGTGTTACCATTTGGAATGATTTCTTCTTGGAACCGAAACTTTCACTTGTACAACGGACCGATTTTGTTTGTCCGTTGTGAATGGTTTTTTGAGTGCTTTTTCATGTGTACGCCGGACCATATTTCCTTGTCCATCGTGAATGCGTTTTTGCTCAATTAGGGTTTTGAGCGATTTGAAATTGATTTTTGATTTGTTTTTGAGATTATGAAATTTGTGAGAATTTCATGATGCTTGAAGTGGAATTTATGCAATGCTCGTGTGAGTAGTTGCATGGACTAATGTTGAGTCAAGTCGCGGACTTGTGCTCGAAATTGTTTTGTGGTTTGTTCATGTGCAGGTATTGCTCGAGGGCGAATGTGGTCGATGACGGGACCAGAACTAGGTTCATGGAGGAACTGAGGTTCGGGACTAGGTTCAGGGAGGAACTGAGGTCTTGGTGGTCAAAGATGTCATGCGGGACATTCGGGCTAAGAGAATGGTGCACATGGAGAATGGTCAGTCACGTGAGAATGGTAGGAGGTCATTCGCGTGCAAAGTGTTAGTCACGTGAGTATGGCAGGTGGCCATACGCGTGCAAAGTGTTAGTCACGTGAGTATGGTAGGGTTGCCATACGCGTGCAAGAGTTGTACTCGGCCAGGTTGGGCCAAGAGAAGTTGTACTCCTCCTAGGTTAGGAGTTGTATTCGAACTCCTTGTGTTTTTGCTTCCTTAAATAGGAGGGGTGTCTCCTGTTTAAGGGCAAGCTTCTTGAGTTGAGCATTGAGAGCCTCAAGCTCAAGTTTTAGGGTTTGTACTCTTTTGATGAGAGTACTTTAGACAAAAGAAATAAAGATCAATTCTTACAAGATCCTTGCGTGCTCTGGTAACCACGTTGCTACAGTGTTTTCTGTTTTGGTTCTTGTTTGCATGCTTGTTCTAATTCTAGATTGGTTTTTGATTCTTGAGTTTCATCTTGATTTGATCCATCAAAAACCTTTCTAGGGTATTGATTTAGAGTTCCTCAAAGTCTAGTTGATTAATCTTTTGAAGATCTTGTTTAATCTTGAAGTTTTGATTAGATTGATTCTCGTCAAGTTCTCGAACAGCAAGCTTGCGAAGCTCATAAATTTTGATCCGTAAGTCCGATCGAGCTGATTCTTTTTGGGTTCGATTCGTATTGGAATCTAGTTTCTTGTGTCCAAATTTCAGATCAATCTAACGGTTGGATCTCTGGGAATTCGCATTTTACCGAACCTCTATCATTCTGTTTTTGTCGAAAACGAGGCAATTATTTGGTTCTGTTTTGGGGTGAACTTTTAATAGATCAAGAATTTGGTTTTAGCTTCCGCACAATCATTCACCCCCCCTCTGATTGCTATATTCGTATACTTCGATCCTACATAAAGAAACTTTGCTAGTTGTTTAAAGATGTTCTAATCTAACGGATTAATAGAGAAAATTTAATCGTGTTGACTAGCGACTTTAATTTGGAAGTTGATTAGAATTGATATTTACGTTGTTGCAACCTACTAGTATATTTGGAAGTATGCAGTTGTGTCTTTACAATGCTAGTATTGATATCAATTGAGAAGACATAAGACTTATTGTTAATGATGTTGTTAAGGGCAGTGTTAATGCTAGTATTCAATCTATTTTAAATAGTTGGAGTATGTTGTGTGGTGGTAATTTTGTTATCACCTATGTATAGGGTAGCCAAAAGTAATGTTATTGGTTGATGTTTATGCCCATTTGTTGATATTGATGACTTGGTAGGGTTGTTAATTGTTGGAAACCATTGATCCAATAGAAAAAAGTGTAAACTGTGGAATTATGTCGAGTACATGTTGTGATTGGAATGAACATTGGATAACAATCATGATGCAAGTTTTTAACCTTAATGAATGCATGTTTTAGAATCCTGTTTACGAATTTTATCTTGTAGAGATAATACTTATTGGTTGAAGTCATTTTATTGATTGAACAAGTTTTAATTGTCAAGATATTGATGTATGAATGGTATAAAAATTGATACGTTGATCATGCTTAAGTATCTGTTGAAGTACTATGTTTGAAATATAGAATACATTGTTATATGATGTGTTGGTCTGTGGGGATCATGATGAGGTAGTATAGAATGGAAGACGTTTTGTTAATCATCATAAACTGTATTTATAAATGTTGGGTATTGGTTTTTTTGTTGAAGATCAATTTTTTTGCAAGGTTCTAACCTCGTTTGTTCAAATAGCTGGTGGTCTTGGAGTGTATGTCTCACCTGGTTTGTCGTCGTCTTGAATACGGCGAACCACAGTAGAGGGGTTGTGGTGTGAAAACACGTTTGTGCATGGGAGATGAAGAGGGTTCTAGAGACTGGTACCGTTTTCTTCTGGAGAGTGGATGGAATAAGGAGTGCGAGACCGTTTTCTTTCATGGTCTATTTGGGAATTGAAGTGAAGGTGGAACCGTGAGAGGTTGCACTCTGTTGAGCTAAATCAACATTTTCTCGCTAGTGTTGGTTTTGAGAACTCGCTTGTCGTTTATTCCGGTTTGAGTCTTTGTGTGAATGTTTTGTGTTGCAAAGAAGTCTTTTGTCCCTTGGGGACTTTGTTGTTGATTTTTGTGTGTCTTAGATTCGGGGACGAATCCTTTTAAGGTGGGTAGATTGTGATGCCCTAGAATTTGAGAGCGATCCTAGGGTTTTCTTTCTTGGTTGTTCCGGAAAGAAAGAGGGTTTTGTCGGGGAATGAAATAATTGAAGATTATGCGGCAATTTAATATTAAAAATTGGAGTTTTGGGCTAGTTTCCGCTGGGCTGAGGCAACCTGGGCCTGGGCTAGGAATTCCTTTCCCCCCTGTCATCCCCATGCCTTGGTGGGTCGGCCCACCTCCCCCTTTAAGTGGCGCCCCCTCCCCCAAACCCTAAGGCGCCTCCCTTCCTCCCCCCTAGCAGCCGCACCCCCTCCTCTTCCTCCCCTGCGTGGTGGCTCAATATCCACCACGAAACGCGAAGGAGAGAGCGAGAAGGGATCCTTGGAGGCGTGGAGGACGAGCAGATTTCAGATTCGGGGTTCGTCCCGTGCTTTCCGTGGATTCTCGAGGAAGGACTATAGGTAAATTTCCAGAATTTCCCCCCTGTTTCTACCTAGGTTTGGGAGTGTTTTAGATCTGGTGGTGATCGGGTTGGACGGGATTTGAAGGGGTAGAAGTGTAGTCGTTCACGTGGTGCTGTTTCTTTGGTGGCAGATTGTGCAGCGCGGTTTGTTTCACGTTTTACGTGACCTAGACGATTTTTTATGCAGAAACCTATAACTAGAAAGTTGTAGATAACGTCGCGACCTAGCTTCTATTTTTTTCAGAATTTTTGGGGCGTCGGTCTGAGAGTTATCGCTGTTGGAAGATGACGAGAATCTGAAAGCAGATTTAGATCCTTGTGTTGGGCGGTTGTTTAGGCATGTTTAACGAGTGGAATTGAAATCTTTGACCTTCATGAAAGTTGTAGATTTCGTCAAGATATAGATACTGTAATTTTTTTTGTATTTTTATGAGCAGTAGAAAAAAGATCTGAAATTGGGAAGAGAGGGTGCTCTTTGTTCGATTCGGACAGATCGGGGTTTTTGGCGTTTAAATGGGAACGGTGAGTAGGAAGATTGTGTTTGAATTGTGTGATGAATTGTGATGTCGGTATGTACTGAAATAATGTTTGTTCAGGTGGTGCCACTGCTGGCCGTAACTAGGTTCATCGTCCACGTCGGTAAAGGCAAGTGGAAGTAGTTGTATTGTTAAGCTATACATTGTTGTTTGCTTCGCCTTCATTATAAACTCCAATTACAGCAATCATACATGGTTTAATCACTTGCTTTGAGGTAAGG
This sequence comes from Rhipidocladum racemiflorum, assembly GCA_036346355.1. Taxonomy (NCBI): domain Eukaryota; kingdom Viridiplantae; phylum Streptophyta; class Magnoliopsida; order Poales; family Poaceae; genus Rhipidocladum; species Rhipidocladum racemiflorum. The sequence goes on from CM070590.1 coordinate 40,752,565, forward strand.
TGAAGAAGGATGTTGTTTACCGGATGAATTGTCTAAACATTTCATCTCTATGATATTTGTTTTCTATCCATGCTATATGATGATATGCAAACATGTGGACTCAGTGGGAGGAGTTATGAATGAATTCATGCATGAAGCATTAACTGCATAATCATTCATTGGAAGTTTGTCGACGCCAGCGTGCGCGACCGTACCGGTACAACACCGTGTGTTCCTGAGAAAGGGCACGGTGAGGAGGAACATGGCTGTGACACCTCGGAGTGTCGTATCCTTAATTTTTGAACATGATAAGGTTAAATACAGTATGAGATGTGGAAATAAGGTTAAAATCATAAGGATCGGGGGTTAAGAACGTTTCCGGGCCGTTTAGGCCGTTCAGGGGTTTTGGGCCTTCCGGAGGAGTTTTGGGCCTTGGTGGGCTTTGGTGGGATGGATTAGGACTCGTAACGGACTAGGATTGGGTTGAGGGCTGATAAAGGGCTTCCCCAGCCCCCTTGCGCCCCACCCCCATTGCGCCCCACCTCCCCTCTTGCGCCCCTCCCCAAGCCGTGCCCCTCCCCCAAACCGTCGCCCCTCTCCACCTCTCCACCTCCACACCATCTCCCCTCCACCCTTTGCTGCCCTAGGGTGGCCACCCCACCCCTGCACCTCGTGGATACATCCCGTGGAGCGAGGAGCGAGGAGCGAGGAGCGAGGAGCGAGGAACGAGGAACGTGGAGCGAGGAAGCGGTTCGCGAGGAGATTCGCGGAGATTGATTGGAGTTTTGCGCTTGGGCAAAGGTATGAACATGAGGATCCTTGGATTTGATCTAGGTACTGTTATTAGGGTGTTTACCAAGTTTTAGATCAATTGGAGGCGCTGGTTTGAAGTAATTTGGGTTAGATCTAAACTTGTCCACGTTTCTGTTTTCGGGCAGATTGAGCAGTCGAACTAGGGTTCGAGTTTCCGTCGATTTAGAATCCGAATCAGACCGTACGGACTTCTAGGAAGTTGTAGATAATTTAATTATCTTTCCGTGGACGTAAAGCACGTTAATTTCCGATCAGCCGTTTGAAAGTTATGGCTGTTTTACCGAGCGCCTAAAAATCTGTGACGTAACTGGAACAGATTGTGGTAATCTGTAGATTAAACAATTTTAGAGTCCGAATCAGTCTTTCCCTATAACTAGAAAAAGTTGGGAAATTTCCTAAGCTTCGCGACGGTGTACTCGTTTATTCGATTTGGAGTCCCAGAACTCAAGTTATGCCTTTTGCAAGGCTGCTGTCCCTTGGGACAGAACCTCTGTTTTTAGGTTTTGCGAGTAGTTGGCAATGTCGGGTTAGATGAGGGTGTGTGTACTGTTTTGAGGTTATGATTGTGAGTGTGTGATGCCTATGTGCAGGTGGTGTGACCCCGGGAGTTCCCTCTTCTTCCCGCCAATCCGTTGCACGTGGTTGAGGCAAGTGTGTTGTGATGGATAGCAAGTTGTAGGTTGCATGTTGAAATTAGATGGAATTGCCTACATGATATATGTCCACTTGCCATGTGTTAATGAATGATATGATATGATGAGCATGTTTAACATATTATGATGCCATGTGTTAATATGTGAATTAAATATGATAATTGGCATGGTTGCATGCATGTCATGAGATAGAGGCGAGGCGGTGAGAAAGTCTTAACTAGTCCGGCAAGGTCGGTGAGAAAGTTATGACTAATCCGGAACGCCATTGAGTAAGTCCTATGTCGTGATTCCATCCACGTGGTGTTTGGAAGCGAGTAGGCACCCTCCATCTTCGGGATGGAAGGGAGGAAAGGGTGCACACCGACGGGTGTGTACTTCCCATACGGTATGAGGTTCGGAGGGTCGAGAGCAATGCATTACATCGCATACAAATTGATGATGATATTGATAAGTATTCATGAATGAGATGTTATACATGATGAAAGATGTTATTGACTTGTTGTTATGCTTGTTGTCCATTGCGGTATGCTTCTGAGTTTTCGAACTCACCCTTGTGTTTTCTTGTTGTTTTAGGTACCATGAGAACGGCATGCGGGAAAGGGGAATAGTCACACGCTTACACGTTGCTTCACTTTAATGTTTCCCCAAGTCAATTCATTTAGTTTGATAATAAATTGCGTGTGATGGCCTTTAAATTAAGTCTTAGCTTGGTTAATGAGAGTTCTATTGTTTGTTTGACACTTGGAACTTTAAGAGCTTGATGTTAGTCTTTTATTGTCGTTAAGACTTTATTTATTGCTGTTTTTAGATGTTTCTCTTATTGCCATATAATGCCATATTATTGCTGCTCCTTAAATTCATGATAAAACAAAGGAGAGTCTTTGCCGAAATCTCGGTTTTAGTCTATGCACCTTTGCTGGAATTTGATGTTAAATGTGGTATTTAGATGTTGTTTAACTTTTGTTTGGTAACATTCAGGCATAGTAAATGCCGGGGTGTTCTGATTGGTATCGAGCGAATTTGTAGGTCCTTGGAATGTGAATTTTTAGTGTCATGCTATAGGGTACAACTAAAATTTGATGTGGAATAACTTAGAAACATGGCTTAGGTCTTAACTAAAACCTTGTTATAGGATAGCAACGTTAAAACTTGTAAAAGTGGTATAACTAATCTAAAATTTGACACACTTGGTTGCACAGTAGGATGGGGTTTTGATTCATCATTGCATTGCGCTTAATTATTTAATGAAGGATATGCTTATGATGATGTTTGATCTATGATCTTGATTGTGTGCTTTCGTGTTTGGGTGGTTGTCTGTCTAAGCAGCCATGCCGAGGGGTAGAAGCCGTGGACGCCGTGGGCCGTGGAGGCTGTGGGCGAGGCTCCCAGAGAGTTGCGGAGTCTGTCTGTATAAATGATTGGATTGTTCCTGTTGTGGTGATAAAAGTGGGGTTGTGGTGCCGAAGGGTTTCGGTCACCTCTTTTTGGTTCATAGTAACGGTGAGGTTTGACGGTGTGGCCGGTTAGCGCCATCACCGAAGAACTATTAACCCCTGTAGGAGAAGAGTGCTTATCCTTTCTGTCCTTGATCGGGTAGTTGACTGGAGACAAATAGAAGAGTTGATGGTGGTTCCCTTCGGATGTTCTCTGCCGTTACGGCGGTCGGTTCGCTATTTTCTTGGCTTTAGTTGAGCTGAACCAAAAGAAAAGTGTTTTGTATTGGATTTTAGCGGATCGTTACGAGTGCGGTGGTGAGCACCGTGCTTTAGAGTGTGGTTGGACCGGAGTTGCAACCACCGTGGCAAGCCCGGCCATACGGACGAAGTCTGCCGGATGAACCCAGTAGCATCATCAAGTGGGAGAGCGGTGCCTTCTCCTCCCACTCAGCCGGCGTCTTCTAGAGGATCGGTGCACATGATGGTCGCTCTGTTTCTCAGCCACCCTTTGCGTGGCGCCACCAGCGGCGATCTTGGTGCCCGCAGCCGTCTGCTCCTCCTCGGATTGCCTCCTCCGCCCCGGCCTTGATGGGGCATCGGCTGAGTCGGGGCTCATACGTCCGGCGCCACCAGAGTGTCACGCTTTGCCGACCGCCAGTCGGCCGGGCATCCAGAGGTGGTTTTAGGTACTCTGCTCGTGGATTCCGTTGATGCCTTTGTTCTATTTGATTAGGAGCATCCTACTCTTTTGTGTCGTCGGAGTTTGCTAGTAGAGCTAAGTTGGGAGTTCGGATTTACGAGTCCGTGTTAGTCGATTCTCCTGGGGGGTTGATTGTTAGTTCTTTGGTTTGCCCTGGTTGCACCATTGCCATTGATGATGAGGTTTTCTTTGCCAATCTCATGGTGATCGATTGGCTCCTTTTGATGTCATTTTGGGCATGGGTGGTGCATCGATGCCGTGCTAAGATCTGTTGTTTACGGAAGACGGTTTCCTTGCAGGCCCGTCCGTGAAGAGTTGACCTTTCAGGGTGGTATACGCTCGATTCAGTCTTTGCTTTGACTAGTTTGTTTTACGGTCGGCGTTTGAGGCTATTGGGTTTCCTCATGACTGCTGTCGAGAAACCATCTTCTTCGATTTCCATTGAGGAGATTTACGTAGTGAAGGAGTTCGTTGATGTGTTCCACTGACGAGTTGCCTGGTCTACCTCCTGTGAGGAATGTGGAGTTTCGTATTGATCTTGTTCACGGCTTTTCGACCTATTTCTATCTCTCCATACCGCTTGGCTCGACCTTTTCAAGGCGAGTTGAAGAAGCGATTGGAGGATCTGTTGGCCAAAGGCTTCATTCGGCGTAGCGTTCGCCATAGGGAGCACCGTCCTCTTCGTCTCGAAGAAGGATGGAAGTTGGCGGATGTGCATTGATTATCGTGCTCTTAATCAAGTGGCGATCAAGAACAAGTATCCTTTGCCTGCGCATCGAGGATCTGTTTGACCAACTGAAGGAGCAAAGGTGTTCTCCAAAATTGATCTTGATCGGGGTATAATCAGATCCGTGTAAGGGAGCGAGGACATTGAGAAAATCGCTTTCTCCACTAGGTATGGGCATTATGAATTTAAAGTTATGTCTTTTGGACTAACTAATGCTCTATTTGTCTTTATGGAGGCGATGAGCATTATGCTACACAAGTACCTTGATGAGTTTGTGGTAGTGTTCATCGATGACATTCTGATTTACTCTAAATCGGAAGAGGAACATGAGCGACACTTGAGGCTTGTCTTGAGTACCACGAGGAGAATCAATTCTTTGCTAAGCTGAAAAAGTGCGAGTTACGGATTTGAAGTGGGTTTTCTTGGCCACATCATCAATCCAGAGGGCATATCTGTAGATCCTAGCAAAGTCTCAGCGGTTTTGGATTGGAAGAGGCCTTCCAATGTCAAAGAGGTGCGTAGTTTCCTTGGGTTGGCTGGATACTATCGGCGTTTTGTGCAGGATTTCTCTATCATTGCCAAGCCACTTTCACAACCGACTCGAGAAAGGGATGAAGTTCCGGTGGATCGCAGAGTGTGAACACAGCTTACGCACTTTGAAGGAAGAAGTTAGTGTTGCTCCTGTCCTTACCCTTCGAGCCTGGGAAGCGCTTCACGGTTTATTACGATGCTTCTCGGTTGGGACTTGGTTGTGTGCTCATGCAAAATGGCAAGGTGATTGCTTATGCTTCGAGGCGGTGAAAAAGCATGAGCGAGAACTATCCCACCCATGATCTTGAGCTAGCCGCCGTGGTGTTTGCATTGAAGATATGGAGGCATTATTTATGCAGCGAATCTTGTGATATTTTCTTGATCACAAGAGCCTCAAGTACATCTTTACTCGTAAAGATTTGAACTTGAGGCAGAGGAGGTGGCTAGAATTGATAAAGGATTATGACCTCACTATCGGTATCATCCGGGAAGGCAAATGTGGTGGCCGGCGCTCTCGATCGCAAGACAATGCCCCCTGTTGTTGATTGTCTTGTTGCTGATTTTGAGCGGTTGGGAGTCTCCCTCGCTTTGCCGGGACCGTGCAAGCTGAAACTCAATTGATTCTTGAGTCGGCGATTCCCGAGCGTGTCGCGGGAGGCACAAAGAAGATGATCGTTTGCTCCAGCGGTGAGGAACGCCTTGAGGATGGCAAGTCGGAGACTTTACCGTTGATGATGCGGGAGTTTTGAGGTTTCAGGGCCGTGCGTGCGTGCCCAGAAATCTCAAGTGAAAGAAGACATTCGAGAGAAGCTCATCGCACCCGTACACGGTCCATCTGGAGAGACCAAGATGTCTGAGGACTTGAAGAAGAATTTACGGTGGAAAAGGATGAGAGTGGATATTGCCAAGTATGTGGCGTCTTGTGGGGTTTGCAGGAAGATCAAAGGCGAGCATAAAGCGTCCCGCCGGCTTTATTCTGACCTTTGGAGATTCTGTATGGCCATGGGATGACATCTCCATGGATTTTGTGGTTGGTTTACCTCGTTCTCCACGAGGAAGGATGCTTGTTTGGGTTGTGGTGGACCGTCTCGGCAAGTCTGCGCATTTCATTCCCATCCGCACGACCAATTCGTGGCGAGTTGGCTCCCATCTATGTGCGGGAGATTGTGAGATTGCATGGTGTACCCAAGACCATTATCTCTGATCGGGATGCGAGTTCGTCTCCAAGTTAGGGAGAGTTTGCAGAGTGCTTTGGAGTGCATCTTTGCCTTAGTACCGCTTTTCACCCTCGAGACAGATGGGCGTCTGGCGTACCATCAAACTTTGGAGGACATGCTCGGGGGCCTGTGTGATGGCTTGGAAGGGTAGCTGGGAAGACCATTTGCCTCTTGCGGAGTTTGCTTACAATAACGGCTATCATTCCGGCATCAGGGCTGCTCCTTATGAGTCTTTGTATGGTCGGAAGTGCAGATCGCCACTTTGTTGGGATCTTGTGGGCGAGAGAGCTATTCTTGGGCGGATTGGGTTCAGCAGATCGTTGATCGCGTGTCGGAGGTTCGGCAAAACCTTCTCGCAGCACTGAGCGGCAGAAGAGCTATCTTGATGTGAGGCGGCGAGACTTGGAGTTTGAGGTGGGTGATAGCGTACTCTTGCGAGTATCTCCCACCAAGGGTGTGGTGCGTTTTGGCACCAAAGGAAAGCTTCGATCCAAGGTATTTGGGCCTTTTCCTATCCTCGCCGAAGTTGGCAGGTTGGCCTATCGCCTAGAGCTACGGAATCCATGCAAGGTGTGCATGATGTGTTCCATGTCTCGATGTTGAAGAAATACTTGCACGATCCGGAGTTGGTGGTTCCATTGGAACCATTAGTGCTTGAGCAGGACCTCACCTTCGAGTCCGTCTGTGGAAAGTGCAGGGACTTGAGGCGAGTGATGAAGAACAGGGCGCTTAAGTTTGTCAAGGTCTTGTGGTCACATCGCATCGAGAGAGAAGCGACTTGGGAGCTGGAATCTCAGATACGCGAGAAGTATCGAGCTTTTCACCTCGGTATGTGATGTGAAAATCTGGTGTCTTTGGTTTCTTTGGGTTTCGTGTTGGTGCGTTTAGATTCGAGGTCGAATCCTGTTGAAGGGGGGAAGAATGTGACACCTCGGAGTGTCGTATCCTTAATTTTTGAACATGATAAGGTTAAATACAGTATGAGATGTGGAAATAAGGTTAAAATCATAAGGATCGGGGGTTAATAACGTTTCCGGGCCGTTTAAAGTTTTGGGCCTTCCCGGAGGAGTTTTGGGCCTTGGTGGGCTTTGGTGGGATGGATTAGGACTCCGTAACGGACTAGGATTGGGTTGAGGGCTGATAAAAGGGGCTTCCCCCAGCCCCCTTGCGCCCCCACCCCCCCATTGCGCCCCACCTCCCCCTCTTGCGCCCCCTCCCCAAGCCGTGCGCCCCCTCCCCCAAACCGTGCGCCCCCCCCTCCACCTCTCCACCTCCACACCATCTCCCCTCCACCCCTTGCTGCCCTAGGGTGGCCACCCCACCCCTGCACCTCGTGGATACATCCCGTGGAGCGAGGAGCGAGGAGCGAGGAGCGAGGAGCGAGGAGCGAGGCGTGGAAGCGAGGAGCGATTCGCGAGGAGATTCGCGGAGATTGATTGGAGTTTTGCGCTTCGGGCAAAGGTATGAACATGAGGATCCTTGGATTTGATCTAGGTACTGTTATTAGGGTGTTTACCAAGTTTTTAGATCAATTGGAGGCGCTGGTTTGAAGTAATTTGGGTTAGATCTAAACTTGTCCACGTTTCTGTTTTCGGGCAGATTGAGCAGTCGAACTAGGGTTCGAGTTTCCGTCGATTTAGAATCCGAATCAGACCGTACGGACTTCTAGGAAGTTGTAGATAATTTAATTATCTTTCCGTGGACGTAAAGCACGTTAATTTCCGATCAGCCGTTTGAAAGTTATTGCTGTTTTACCGAGCGCCTAAAAATCTGTGACGTAACTGGAACAGATTGTGGTAATCTGTAGATTAAAAAATTTTAGAGTCCGAATCAGTCTTTCCCTATAACTAGAAAAAGTTGGGAAATTTCCTAAGCTTCGCGACGGTGTACTCGTTTATTCGATTTGGAGTCCCAGAACTCAAGTTATGCCTTTTGCAAGGCTGCTGTCCCTTGGGACAGAACCTCTGTTTTTAGGTTTTGCGAGTAGTTGGCAATGTCGGGTTAGATGAGGGTGTGTGTACTGTTTTGAGGTTATGATTGTGAGTGTGTGATGCCTATGTGCAGGTGGTGTGACCCCGGGAGTTCCCTCTTCTTCCCGCCAATCCGTTGCACGTGGTTGAGGCAAGTGTGTTGTGATGGATAGCAAGTTGTAGGTTGCATGTTGAAATTAGATGGAATTGCCTACATGATATATGTCCACTTGCCATGTGTTAATGAATGATATGATATGATGAGCATGTTTAACATATTATGATGCCATGTGTTAATATGTGAATTAAATATGATAATTGGCATGGTTGCATGCATGTCATGAGATAGGGCGAGGGCGGTGAGAAAGTCTTAACTAGTCCGGCAAGGTCGGTGAGAAAGTTATGACTAATCCGGAACGCCATTGAGTAAGTCCTATGTCGTGATTCCATCCACGTGGTGTTTGGAAGCGAGTAGGCACCCTCCATCTTCGGGATGGAAGGGAGGAAAGGGTGCACACCGACGGGTGTGTACTTCCCATACCGGTATGAGGTTCCAGAGGGTCGAGAGCAATGCATTACATCGCATACAAATTGATGATGATATTGATAAGTATTCATGAATGAGATGTTATACATGATGAAAGATGTTATTGACTTGTTGTTATGCTTGTTGTCCATTGCGGTATGCTTCTTTGAGTTTTGAACTCACCCTTGTGTTTTCTTGTTGTTTTAGGTACCATGAGAGCGGCATGCGGGGAAAGGGAATAGTCACACGCGCTTACGTTGCTTCACTTTAATGTTTCCCCAAGTCAATTCATTTAGTTTGATAATAAATTGCGTGTGATGGCCTTTAAATTAAGTCTTAGCTTGGTTAATGAGAGTTCTATTGTTTGTTTGACACTTGGAACTTTAAGAGCTTGATGTTAGTCTTTTATTGTCGTTAAGACTTTATTTATTGCTGTTTTTAGATGTTTCTCTTATTGCCATATAATGCCATATTATTGCTGCTCCTTAAATTCATGATAAAACAAAGGAGGTGCTGCCGAAATCTCGGTTTTTAGTCTATGCACCTTTGCTGGAATTTGATGTTAAATGTGGTATTTAGATGTTGTTTAGCTTTTGTTTGGTAACATTCAGGCATAGTAAATGCCGGGGTGTTACAGTGGCATAAGCATGTGCATCAATCATATGCATTTTACTGAAGTGGTGTGGACTCTTTGATGTGGTATTGTATATGAGGAATGTGGAATGCTAGATATATGGTGGATGTTTTATTTGTATTAGCTGTTCCGCTTGCTGAGATTACCCAATCTCACTACTTGCTGTTTTGATGTTTTCAGGTAGCCCACGTGAGTCGTAAGCATGAAGGGTGGGCTAGCAACACAATAAATTTTCTAATGTCATCACGACTCACATGATCTAGTGTTCCAAATAATTCATTAGTTGGATGAAATTTTATTTCATTTAGACCTATTGTTGTTCCCTTTAAACTTGTTCTCGTTTATGGTTGTCCCTTTAGAGATGTGTTTTATTTATGGTTAATACCTGGATGAATTAGATTCATTGTCTCTAGTTTTGATGTCGTGATATTATTCCTATTCGAATTGCTTCCGTATTATCCTGTTTTAGGGGAAATGCTGTCGATTTGTTCTTGTACAACAGTTTAGATTTATGGGGTGTTACAGTTGGTATCAGAGCGGGCTATAGGTCCTTGGAATGTGTATTTTTAGTGTCATACTATAGGATACAACTAAAATGTGATGTGGAATAATTTAGAAACATGGCCTAGGTTTTAACTAAAATTTTGTCATAGGATAGCAACATTAAAACTTGTGTAAGTGGAATCACTAATTTAAAATCTGACACACATGGATGCACAGTAGGAAAGGGTATGGGTACCGTTGCTTTCCATTTAAATATTGTATCTAAACCTTGATGTTGAATGCTACTTTTGATGATGTATAATGCTATATTTATGATGGATTTGATTGAGTTGCTTCATTTGTGATGAAGTGGGGTTGTGGTGCGATCGTTTAGAGTCCGAAATTACTCGATTTGGTTAAACGGTTAGGAAGTTGCGTCGATTTGTATTCAGATCTATCCAGAATCTCTGCAATTTGAGGCTGAAAGTTCAACTGTGAATTAGACCAATTTCTGGGCCGAGTTTGGAGAAAATTTTGCCTATGTACTTGTAGGTAATTTCGTGTAGATTTCGAAAATGTATTTGTTTGCTTGATTTGGATGAATTATTGGAAGTTATGCCGGTTTGATGTAGTGCCCAGATTTCTGAAAATTTACACAAAGTCCAATTTTGGTTTTTGCTTTCAATTTTTAGTTTGGGGCTTTTGGTTCATTCAAAAAGTATGTAAATGAGTAGTAAAGGGGTATTTTCCTATTTTGGTCATTTGGGTTGCAATAAGTCAATTTTTGGGCATTGTCTCTAGTTTCAGTTTTCCTTGCTCTAGCTTGAAGTGCATGTTAGAACCATGTCGCTAGTTGTGAAATGCAATGTTGTTGCGCGTTCAAAGCTTGCTTGGTTTATGCATTGATCAATTCATCCATATGCATATCATTCATCTCATTCATACATATGTGTCGTATGTGAGCGATCCTTGAGGAGTTGGCGGCGGCAACGAGAGTGCCGAGTGGGTCAAGAGGGTGAGGTTTCGCAAGCAGAAGCACAAGGCAAGCTCCTATGCATATCTAACCCTGTATATCATTTTCATTTGGAGAATAACTTGTTTATTCAATGCTTAAGTATTAGCATTAGGAATTGAACTGTGGGTTAGGTTAGATCCTAATTGCTGCATTTACTCCTTGATGTTGTTAATCTTGTCCTTGAAGCTAGCTTATGGGTAATTAAGTCATATCACGCTTAGCTTTGCTTACAGGTCGGGATGGGCCGAGTGGTGGAGGGTTCCGCGGCTCGAGATTAAATGTTTATACATGTTGAGCTATGGGAAAATGGTGGCAAATGGTTTTGAGAATGTTAAACTTGTGGGCCGGGCGAGAAGGTTGGTTGTTTGGGTATGGAGATCCAAATGTGTAGTCTCGTCCGTGCCAATTAAGGACCGAGCCGTAAGGAGGATACGGATTGAGCACCCCCGGTTGGTCACATGCCTGATTATGGTAGGGTAAGCCCTGTTTTATCTCATGCTTACTCGAAGGACTACGACCTCATGCGGTTGGGCGTGATGATGCGGGCGAGGCCTAGGCCGGCTCTCGAGTGGCCAAGCCGGGCTTGGGCTACTCGAGAGGGTGCTAGGTTTTCGGACCCATGAGGGTACTTCGGCGAGTAAGTATGGATGGGAGGGGGTTGACATGAGGTTCCTTCGTGCACATGTCATGTGATCAATGCTTCCCTGCAGGGTTAATTAAGCGATTCGAATTGCCGAGCTCTCGGATATGAGCAAGCTTGATCTAAACTTTTCCTGCGAGTAAATAACTTGAATATGTGGTTCGCCTTTGGGTTTGAGCCTTAATCTGAAAAGTGGTGGTTGCTTTAATTGATGAAGATTACAACTCATGCTCGAAGTAGGTGCTGTTTATAACCGCTTTAAATGTGGTAATCTGATTAGTAAAAGAACCATACAACAAATGTTAAGCTTTCCGCACTTATACCTTATGCCTACTTTTGCTACACCCAAATGCATCTCCTTTGGAGTCGGTCATATATGGACCCCGGGTAAGACTTGCGAGTACCTTTTGTACTCAGGCTTCTGCTTTGTTGTTTTGCAGGTGAGGAGTTGGGCAGTTGTGAGTTCTGCCCGTACTGCCTCTCGGTGTCCGGGCGGGGCACCGAGTAGAGGCTGTTTAGCGCGTCGCGCACGTCCGGGAGTGTTCAGGGACAGAACACTTCCGGAGAGGCTTAAATTTTTGTTGTTGTGGATGAGTTCTCTTTTGTTGTGTAATTAGTTCGTCCACACTTGTGTCGCTTTCGGTTCTATATCTTTCTGTTGTCGAGTTAGATGTTTAACTCTGTCTTGTGGTTGAGTACTTAGAACTACTTCTGATGTTGGATTATGGTTGTCATATATTTATCAACTATTGTTTCCTTGTCTGCTGAGTGGATGTCCGTAGTTTGCAAAAAGGTCATGCCAAATTTTCGTAGAATTTTGGGTCTTAGTGTTTCTCATGTTCGGATTGGGTTGGTGTTTGGTTTTTGTGTGGTTCTCGCGTTGGGTTTTGGTTGTGGTTGTCGGGTTGTCTTTTTCCGTGTGTTTGCTTCCGCGCTGCGTTTGGTTTTATAGTTTCGTGTTCGTTGCCCCCTTTGCGCAAATTGAGTTGATGTGGTCTTGGAAACCGGTATGTGGGATCCTGGGCGAGTTTTGGGTCGCATACCGGGGGAATACCGGGATTGTTGTCGAGTTATTCGATTTGCATCTTTGTTGCCTCGCTTGGGCTTGGGTGCTAGCACTGTGAGCGCCATTGGCGACCCGACGACCCGTTGCTAGCCTCCAAATCCGACGAGAGCAACAGGGCATTCAAATAACCCAAGGACGGTCTGGGCGGCTCCTCATAGTCTCCCAGGCTCTGAAGACAATAGGAAAATATGAAGAAGATGCATTGTTAAAGATAGATAAAAAGAAAGAAAGAGACCAAAAACTTACCCGGATCAGTTGAGTGCACTGAACATTGTGTTCGAGGAGCTCCTCCCTTTCATTCTCCGCCGCGTCGTCAACATTTTCCCACTCCTCCGCCTCACTGCCCCATGCGGCTTTAAGAAGAGGGGGCTTGGGGTGTGGGAATGATCGCGCCGCTCAAGGAATCTCCTCCACTTGAGGGAGAGAGCAGGTGACTGCTTATGGGGTTGCCGGGCTCGAAGGCGACCAAAGAAGAAGTTGGTACTGAGTCGGGGAGCACTTCGGCTTCCTCGAGCGTGGGAGCACTCGGCAAGGGTGCCTAGCCCTGGCCGAGATTGTCTTGTGGCCCTGTTTTTGGAGGACCACAGCCGATGTGCCCACAGGGACTTCAGCCGGCGCGTCCACAGGCAGATTGTCTCACGGCTTCCCGGTGAACATGAACACTCAGCGTGTAAATTTGCAAGGCAAAAGCAAAACCTGATAAGAAAACTGACTTGGTGGATCGCTTTATTTTGTTCCCGGGCCCCGACTAAATGGAGGGACCCCTAGCGGCGGAGCCTGGTCGTGCGCTAGACCTTGGATACTGCAGCGCAGGCTATGTTGGAGGCTGAGCTGGGGGATCCCGGATAATGGGGACCCCAATCGCTCGTCGGGGGCTCGGAGGTCCCTTTGCCGCCGTTGGCCCCTTCCCCTTTTTGGCACTCGGGTCCGTGGCAAAGGGGATGATAGGCCACTTTCGCTCAGGTTTCTTCAGGGAATGGGGTTCAGGGATCGGAGCAGCCGAGAAGAAGGTGGTCTTGTCCGACAGACAACGACAAGCATAACAAGTTAACAAGACTACTCCGAGATTGAAGGTTAAAAAGCCGTGGCGTGAAGAAGACAGTTACCAGAGGAGGGAGGTGCTTCATGTTGAAAGACTTCGGGCAGCCCATGGTGCTAATCTGGGTGCCCGAGGCAAAAAAGTTGCTCATTTGACAGTTGAACACCAGATGCAGAACTGCTTCAGGCGCCTCTCGAGTGAGGTCAGCTTCCCCATGGTATTCGAACCCCAGGTGGACTCGCTCCTTGAAGGGTTGCACTCAGTGAATGCCAAAGCTGGCGGCATGTAACATCCCAAAATTTGGGTTTTCAAAAAATTTTGGTTTAGTTTAGCTTCCCAAAAATTTCCGTTGATTTTCTCGCGTTCATAAAGTGTAATTTCGATTTTCTAAATGCTAAAACAATTTAATTTGATTATTTTATATTTCAAGTAAAAGTAATTTAGTTTTAGTTGAGTTCCTTGTGCTTCAAGGAATTTTTCTGTATTTTATTAGATTTTTTGGAGCTCGTTTGCTATTTATCGGATTTATTTGAAGTTGATTTGTATTAAGGCCTTTTATTGAAATTTATTAAATATTTGCAAAGTTCATATAACGTTTTATTGAAAATATTTTATTTGAATTCAAAATGTCTCAAAATATTTTCTAGAATTTTATTGCCTCAAATGATTTATTTGAATTTGTGGAATTGTTTTAATTCAAGAAATGCTAAAAATTCGGATTTCGGAATTTGGGCTGAATCCCTCTTCTTCTCCTCCCGCCGGCCCACCCAGCCAGCCAGACTGGCCCAACGTCCCCAGTCTTCTTCCCGCGCAAGCCGTCCCTCTCCGCCTTCGGCCCATCCCGCACGATGCTGGCCCACGTGCGCGCCCGTCTGGGCCAAGCCGCGTTCCCACACGCCCGCGCCAGAGCAGGCCACGTTGTCCCAAAATCCCAGCTGCCCGATTGTGATCCAAGGGCTCTCATTGCGCCACGTCGCCAGAGACCGGGTCACGCATGTAAGGTGCTCGATCAAATGCCTGTGGACACGGTTTTCTCGTTTTTCTCGATTTTTCTTGACCTAGCCACCACCCCAAGCCCTAGTAGACCTCCCATGGCCCTCTCCCATGCCTCCACACCCCCAGGACCTCTTTGAAATGCCTGAGCCACCGCCGAGGAGCCCGGATGTCGCCCGACGCTAGCCGAAGTTTGGAGCGCATCCCCCGTCAGCCCGTCGACTCTTTTCAAGATCTGTCTTCACGATGCTGATCCATGATGTCCCCTCTATCTCCCTTTCAAATTTCATGCAATTTGGCCTAAGGAATCAAAAGTTATGGTATTTCAATCTCTAATCTTGCCGAGGCCATATCTCCCTCAATTTTCCCAGTTTGGCCGTGAAATTTTTATTGTAGACTCTCCTTGATGTCCTATGCTTGATGCAAATCCTAAGCCCATTTTTGATCTCTGGATTTTGTGCCGCAAATTATTTTCCCCGATCAGACTACGTTGCAAACAACGACAATCATCCTCGTGCGTTCCCCGCTGATCCAGAAGGTCAAACTCTGAGCCAACTACATCACGGTGTTCCTCTAGGTCACATCTAGCTCTCGGTCAAATTAGTTAAGTTCTGATCGTTATTCTTGAAGTTATGGCCGTCTGACGTTTAGCCCCGAAACCCGTTAATCGGTAGTTTGTGATTATTCGGCGCGTCGCTGCGAAATCCGCTTATACCGTTGAGTTCGTCTCATTGCATTCTACGTGATGGACATTCCCCCTTTGCCATCCCATCCTCTGAATTTTTTATTATTATTTAGTCTTTTGACGCTTGCTATCTTAGCTCAATTTGGCCATGTTGTCCCATCCTTTGGGTCATCATGTATTATTTTGGTATATCTTTGGAGTTCTTTCAGTCTCTGTTTGCCGTTAGAGCCTTGTGCCAGCTTAAAACCACCGTCTTTTGACCTAGCCGTTGCTACCGGTTCGCGTCTCGGTTAGCCACCCTTGGTAGCGTTTTATCACGGCCATGTCGTTGCACCGACGGTTAATACCTTGTTCTGTGAGCGTCCCGTCATCGCTTCACTTCCAACGTTATCGCTCCGCCGTTAATGCTTCATCGTTAACGTTTTGTCATTAACGTTTCGTCGTTAACATTACATCCTTAAAGTTTTGCCGTTAACGCTTCGTCGTTAATGTCTTGTCATTAACATTTCGTCGTTAACATTCCATCCTTAACGTTTTGCCAATAACGCTCCGTAGTTAACGCTTCGCCGTTAACAGTCCGCAATTAATGTTTCATCGTTAACTCTCTGTAGTTAACGTTTCGTTGTTAACGTTCCACCGTTAATGTTTCGCCGTTAACGCTCCACCTTTAACGCTCCATCGTTAATGTTCCGCCGTTAACGTTCCGCCATTAACGTTCCGCCGTTAACGCTTCACCGTTAACGCTTTGCTCTTGTTTCACGATCGTTGCATGCATGCATTCTTGTAAGGGCCCTAGTGCGATGTCCTCATCTATTCTATCATCGTGATATGAGCCTAGCCTCATCGTATATCATGTTCAAAGCTGAACCAAAACCCTAACCTAAGACTGGATCGATGGACTAAGTTCATCGTTAGCCGCGTTGTTATCTTTGTAATCTTTCCCATTATTTCAATCGTGGTAAGACACTTGTCCTTGTCTTATCCCTGAAAATCTAATCTGCCATTAACCTAGAATTCATTCATGGACTTGGTCGAGAGACCATTGGCCATATGTCATACACTTGGTCCTGATCTAATATATCAGTCTCTCACTTCTGTTTGACTATGTATCTGTTTAGTCAACGAAAGTCAACATCGAGAATCAGTTTAGTTCATTGTGAACTAACATATCCTTATGGACCCGATCTATAGATCGAAAGCCCATATGTCCTTGATTCTCCAATCAAGATAATAACTTCAGAAGAAATATTCTTCAGAATATTATTCTTTATTTCCCAGTTATTAACCTTTCACTTTTCGATGTTTTTCCGAAAGCCCATTCTCTTTTGTCTAATCTTCAATATAATCCATTCGAGTCCCTAAATTCTTCCAAGGCGTTGTGCCCAATGCTATTTGTTCCTAATTTGGAGTTTTACTTGATTTGTCTTTTGAATTGGATTGTATTTGCTTCTTCTTTAATCATTAGATGCGTCGTCCGGAAGTCGTATGACATTATGTAATGTGACAATATAGATTATGACATTACGGTATGATGTTATATCGCATTTTCAGGCCTTTTTTTGGTGTTTGGGCCTTTCCGGGGAAGCTTGGGCCTTGGGGGGATCTTTTTGGGCCTAAGGTGGGGGATCATTGGCCCATGCGGAAGGGAATTTGGGCAGCAAACCTGCTGCCTTGCATCCCACCCCACCCCTATTGCGCCCTCACTTCCCTCCCTTACGCCTCCCCCTCCCTCTCCTCAACCCCCTAGCCGGCCCAAGAAGGGATCGACCCTCTCCTTGCTACCACACCCTCCCCCTTAGTTGATCTCTCCATTGGGAAGCTCCGCAACCGAGAGAAACCAGCGGAATCGGTGTTCGAAGGGAGATCGAGGGCGGAAGGAGAAGGTTTTCGCCGTTCGAGTGGTTCTTCGAGGGAGGTAAGTGCTGGTAGCTTATTTTGTAGGGTTGTGATGCTGGTTAGAAGGGATATTTCGTGCCTAAAATGCATGTATAGGTGTTGTTTCTAGATGGGATTAGGGTTATTGCAAATCCGTCCATTGTTGTGTTCTCGGGCAGATTGGGCACCTGAGCTTCGGGCTCGGTTTTGGCAATTTTAGATGTGTTTCCTGTTCGGCCGACTGTTACGAAAGTTGTAGGTAATTAAATTATATTTAATTGGACACCAATAATGCTAAATTACGTTCATCCATTTAACAGTTATGGCTATTTTACCGAGCACTATAAAATATGTGACGTGATTGGAACAGATCGTGTTCAACTGTAGATTATACAATTTTAGAGGCCAATTCAATCTTTGCGAATACCTAGAAAAAAGTTGGGAAATTTCCTATGCTTCGAGAAAATGTTCTCATTTACTTGATTTGGAGTTTTAGAAAAGTTATGCTAGTTGGAAGCCCGCTGTCCCGATGGGACAGATTCTCTATTTTCGGGTTTTTGGAGTGGGTTGCGAAGTTGTTGTAGATGATCGCTCTCGTACGGTTTTTTGGGCAAGTTTTAAGTGTATTGTACCTATGTGCAGGTGGTGTGACCCCGAGAGTGCCCTCAACATCTCGCCACTCCATCGCTCACGGTTGAAAGCAAGTTTATTGCGATGGATTGGGGTTTGGGTAGCTATTTGACTTGCATAGTTGCAATATGAGTACATGATGTGTTAACTTGCCATACTTGCTATTTGTTTATGATATGATGAACATGTTTACATATTGACTATGATATTTTCTTACTAAGTATTTATGCAAGTTCATACATGATTCATGATATATGTCCATTCATAATGGAAGAGGCGACCCATTCTGATGCGGGCCTCTGTGTTCACATGTTGTGAACGTGAAAGACCTACCTCGTAGTCCCATCCACGGTTGTGTATGGGAGAGAGTCAGTAAGAGTAGGCACCCTCCATCTACGGGATGGAAGGGGAAAGAGGGTGTACACCGACGGGTGTGCACTCGGTAATACCGGTATGTGCTAACAAGAGACATGTGCATTGCATTGCATGTATGATGATGTTAATGAGATGCATATAAGATGAATTATGAAATGCTTATGATGTTGAACATGAGATGTAGTGATGATGGTATTGAAGACTGTTTTACTTGTTCCATTACAATACACTTTGCTGAGTGATGAACTCACGCTTGTGTTTTATGATGTTTTTAGTTATCATGAAACTGGCATGTGGGAAAGGGGATTAGTGGCACCTCTTCACGTAGCTTCATTCACTTAGACAACTACACTTTACCATTCGTAGTTGTGATAAGTTTATTTCGCTAAAGCTTGGAGTACGCATTAATGTATGCTTGGTTCTATCATTCACTTTGTTTTAGTTCATGAAATGGTTGAATTCATTATTTTGGACTTAAACTATTGCTATACCTCCCATTATTGCTGTTGTAGATGCCATTCATTATGTTATGTCTTGTTATACTATTGTTGTTGCTTCAAACCATGGAAAAACAAAGGAGATGCTGCCAAAATTTCGGTTAAAGCATTTGCGCCCTTGCTGTAATTTGTCTTTAGTTGTGGTATTTAGTTGCTATTTCTAATATGTTTGTTAACATCCAGGGCATACTAGGTGCCGGGGTGTTACAGTTGGTATCAGACGGGCATTAGGTCCTTGGAACATGTATTTTAGTGTCATACGTTATGTTCAACTAAAATGTGATGTGGGATAACCTAGAAACATGGTTTAGGTTATACTTAAAATTTTTTCATAGTATAACAACATTAAAACTTGCATAAGTGGAATAATTAATTTAAAATTTGACACACTTGGTTGCAAGTACGATGGGGTTTTGGTTCATTATTGCATTGCGTTTTGTTTACTTGATGGAGACTATGTATATGTTGATCTTTGATCTTTGAACTTGTTTTTTGATGTCGTGCTTATGATTATGTGATTGTATGGTTGTGTGACTATAGCAGCCATGCCGAGGGGTAGAGGTCATGGTCGCCGTGGCCGTGGAGGCCAGTGTCGAGGTGGGAGTCACCCATCTCAGGGAGTTTCTGAGTTTGTTGCTAAGGGTAGCGCTTCGCTCAATGCTCATGAGTCAGCGCAGGAGGAAGTCCCGGTGGCACAATCGGGGAATGAGGTGCCAGCCGCCACTGCGGCCCTATTGCAGGCACTTCAGAGGGATGTCCAGGAGCTGTGCCAGCAGGTGCAGGCAGCCCCTGCTGTAGTGCCTCCCCATGTAGCAGCCCCCGTTGTTGCCCTCGTTGTGCCAGAGCCGAGGATGAGCCTCCGTGAGTGGATGTCTCTCCACCTGGACACTTTTGACGGAGCTGGCATGCCAGTCCAATCCGCAGATTGGCTGCAGTACATTGAGTGGTAGTTCGAGGTTCTGGAGTTGACCTCGGTCTAGAGAGCTCGCTTTGTGGACTTTCAGCTGAAGGGCCAAGCGGATATCTAGTGGGAGGGGGTTCTTTCTACGAGGGTCCCCGCTCTTGGACCGGTCACGTGGGAGTACTTTGTGGCTTGCTTCTGAGCCAAGTTCTACCCGGAGTCTTTTCTTGAGAAGATGGAGCATACTCTGTTGACTCTTTCCGACGAGAAGAAGTCGATTGCAAAGTATGAGGTAGAGTTTAACAATGTGGTCCGCTTTGTGCCTGCTGTGGCAGCGGATGACAGGGAGAAGGCGAGGAGGTTCCGGAGGGGCCTCAATCAGGGGTTCAGGGTTGTCATGGGGGTGACTGTCCCTCATGACTTCTGCTCCGTGGTGGAGTAGGCAAAGGGCATGGAGCTCGAGTTGGAGCTCTCTAGGGATAAGAAAAACCCTGGAGGTTCAGGGGTTCCAGCGACCCCGGGCAGGGGCCAGAAGAGGACCTTTGGTGGAGGAGGTGGGTCTTCTTAGTGACTCACCTTCAAGAAGTTCAAGGGGGGACAAGGATCCTCCTCATGGGCTAAGATGAAGCCACCCCAATCATTTTCCTCGCGGGTGGTTGTTCATCCTACTCCAGGGCAGGGCATGATCTGTTTCAAGTGCGGTAATGGACATCGTGCTACTGAGTGTGCCTGGACCGGGGACTGCAACCATTGTGGCAAGCCCGGACGTATGGGGCGAGTCTGCCGGATGAATCTCGGTAGCATCATCAAGTGGGAGACTGTGTCTCCTGCTCGCACTCCAGCGGCATCTTCCTGAGGGTCGGTGCAGATGCTGGCGGCTACTGCTCCCCCGCAACCCTCTGCTTGGGCACCACCTACGGCTTACTGGTACCCGCAGCCGTCGGCTCCTCCTCAGCTCGCCCCACCGTCCCTAGTTTTATTGGGGCATCAGTCGGGTGTTGGGCTCCTGCTGCCCCAGTGCCACCAAGAGTGTATGCCTTGCCGACTGCCGAGTCAACTGGGCGTCTAGAGGTGGTTTCAAGTACTTTGCTTGTGGATTCAGTTGATGCCTTTGTTCTGTTTGACACCAGAGCATCCTATTCTTTTGTGTCATCTTAGTTTGCTAGTATAGCTAAGTTGGGAGTTCAACGGATTTCTGAGTGTGTGATAGTAAGTTCTCCAGGGGGTCTTATTGCCAGCACTTTGGTTTGCCTGAGTTGCACTATTACCATTGATGATGAGGTATTCTTTGCCAATCTTATGGTGATCCAGTTGGCCCCTTTTGATGTCATTCTTGGCATGGACTGGTTGCATCAGTGACAAGATTTGTTGCTTTTGGAAGACTGTTGCCATGCAGGCCCTGTTAGGGGTAGAGTTGACTTTTTAGGGTGGCATACCCTCTAGTTCCATCTTTGCTTTGGCTAGTCTGTTTCTTGGTCGCCTTATGCAGCAGTTGGGTTTTCTCATGGCTATTTCAGAGAAGCTATCTTCTTCTGCATTAATTGAGGAGATTCCTATGGTGAAGGAATTTGTTGATGTGTTCCTTGACGAGTTGCCTGGTTTGCCTCCTGTGAGGAGTGTGGAGTTTCGAATTGATCTTGTTCCTGGCACTCGACCTATTTCTATCTCTCCATACCGCTTGGCTTGTCCTTTTCAAGATGAGTTGAAAAAGCAATTGGAGGATCTGTTGGCCAAGGGTTTTATTCGGCGTAGTGTGTCGCCATGGGGAGCACCCGTCCTCTTCGTTTCGAAGAAGGATGGTAGTTGGTGCATGTGCATTGACTATCGTGTTCTCAATCAAGTGACTATCAAAAATAAGTATTCATTGCCTCGCATTGAGGATCTCTTTAACCAACTGAAGGGAGCAAAGGTGTTCTCTAAGATTGATCTTTAGTCTGGCTACAATCAGATTCATGTGACGGAACAGGATATTGAGAAGACTGCTTTCTCCACTAGGTATGGGCACTATGAATTTAAACTTATGTCTTTTGGACTAACTAATGCTCCTGTGGTTTTTATGGAGGCGATGAACAGTATGCTACACAATTATCTTGATGAATTTGTGGTAGTGTTCATTGATGATAATCTGGTTTACTCTAAATCAGAAGAAGAACATGAGCAGCATCTGAGACTTGTGCTGAGTGCATTGAGGGAGAACTAGTTCTTTGCTAAGTTAAAGAAGTGTGAGTTCTGGATTTCAGAGGTGGGTTTTCTTGGCCATATCATCAATCCAGAGGGCATTTCTGTAGATCCTAGTAAAGTCTCAGCAGTTTTGGACTGGAAAAGACCCTCTAATGTTAAAGAGGTGCGTAGTTTTCTTGAGTTGGCTGGGTACTACCGGCGTTTTGTGCAGGACTTCTCCATCATTGCTAAGCGGCTTTCGCAGTTGACCCAGAATGGATGAAATTTTAGTGGACTGCTGAGTGTGAGCACAGTTTTTGCACTTTGAAGGAGAAATTAGTGACTGCACCTGTTCATACTGAAACACCCCAATTTTTGCTTTTCATGAATTTAAATGAAACCTGGCATTTTTGAGAATTTTTGGAATTTTCTGGAATTTATTTGGATTTAATTTGAATTTATTCCCTTTTGAGATAATTAAATAATTAAACATTTCAAAAAAAATTGTTAGAAATATTTTATTTGAGTCCAAATGTCTCAAAGTATTTTCCATAATTTTTCCAAAATTTTTCTGATTATTTTGCTATTTTTATCAAATTATTTGAATTACTAGAATTATTTTCAAATATTAAATCGCTGGAAAATACCCGAGTGGGTTAGTACTGTTCATCCGACCGAGTCCGACCCGTGTCAGACTCGATTCTGACTCAAACCGGACTCAAGCCCGACCCGAGCCCAACCGAACCCTAACGCGCGTGACCGTCGGATCTTGATCCAACGGTCACGATTGCGTCACGTCGCCCAGTCCGAATCGCCATCGGACTCTGTCGCCGCAGCCAAGTGGGCCTCAGTTTCTGTGAATTTCACAGACGCCGAGGCCGCTATTTATTGGGCCGCCACTCGTGTCGTGTTCTCCTCTTCCGTGCGCACCCGTAGCCCTAGATCACCGACCACGAGCCGCTGTAGCTTCGCCGCAAAAGCTCGCCGAAGTTGGAACTACACTCCGCCGCGGTTTTTCGCCGATTGCCGTCGCTTCCGCCGTTCTCGGCCGTCACCGAGCCCAGATCCGAGACCGTTGTGTCAAGGCGCGTCGAGGGTACCACTCACCTCGCCGGAATCACACCAAAACGCCGTCGGGCTCGTCATCGTCTTCGTCTCTGGCCACCCTGCTCCGCCGTGGACATCGCCTAACACGCAAAGCTTCTCCGCCGTTGGATCTTCATCGCACGGCCAGGATTCATCCACATCACCCGTGGGTAAGTTCCACGTTTTAATTCTTAGAGCTAATATTAGCCGTTGGATCTAGATCCAACGCCCTAGATTGAGCAACGTAGCCTTGAACCACAACATGCTAGGGGTAGATCTTAGCTGTTAGATCTAGATCGTACGGTTAGGGTTCACGCACATTGTAGCACTAGAT
Organism: Rhipidocladum racemiflorum; assembly: GCA_036346355.1. Lineage (NCBI taxonomy): Eukaryota > Viridiplantae > Streptophyta > Magnoliopsida > Poales > Poaceae > Rhipidocladum > Rhipidocladum racemiflorum. The sequence goes on from CM070590.1 coordinate 40,775,530, forward strand.
TTGATCTCGACCGTCCGATCTAAATCGAACGGTGTAGATTGCGTCACGCGTCGAGCGCCGGGTCATGCCACGTCACCCCCCAGCGATGCGGTTAAACCCGATGGGATCTCGACTGTCCGATCTAAATCGTACGGTCCAGATCAACCGCGTTGCACCGCAACGTGCGGGATTATATATGATCTGGACCGTTGGATTTCAAGCCAACGGCCCAGACTGCACCACGTGTCCGGTAGCCGAACTGGCGCGGTCAGCACGGGCGTCACCCGGTCACCGCTGACATCACGTGTGACGTCAGCAAGGGGGCCCGCATGTCAGTGCCTCTACCCACCGTGCGGTGACATCATTCGTGACGTCATGCTAACATCACGATGGGGCCCAGCTGTCAAAGCCGTTCAGCCGAGCGTGCTGACGTTAGCGCTGTCATCATCCGTGGGGTCCCACATATCAGTGAGACATGTGCCTGTGGATCGGGTCCACGGTGGACTGAACCTGAGCCGTGGACAGTCCATGGACCCGCTGACGCAATGCTGACGTCATAATTTGATTTTTTAATAGAAAAATAATTCGGTGGAAATTCAAAATCCACGCTGACGTCATGCTGACGTCGTAAATCGGGTTTTTCAACAGAAAAATAAATGAATTAATTCGGTTTATTCTTTTATTTGAATTTTCAAACTTCAAACGCTTATAACTTTTGCATTTTAACTCCGATTTGGGTGATTCCAATTTCTAATTTTTTTATAAAATTGAGATCTACATAATGGTGAATTTTATTTAATTTTTGGACATGAGTTTTCTCTGTTATTATTTATTTAATTGATTTTACAAATATTGAACGAGTATAACTTTTGTGTTTTAATTCCGATTTGGGCGATTCAAATTTCTAAAAAATTATAAAAATGTGCTCTCTTTGTTTATGAAGTTTATTTGAATTTTCGGACACTTTTTCCTACTGTTTATTTATGTTATTTCTATTTGCTCGCGTTATGAGTAGACGTTGAAGTGCCCGAAGGCTTCGAAGGTGAAGTTTTGACCCAGGAGCCAGCTCAGGACCAAGAGCAAGTACTTTTTGAAGGCAAGTTATGCTTTGACCATACTGATCCCATTTTTGAAATTAATTTAATTTAAATTATTGCATGCTAATTTATTTAGAAATTGTTTAAATTATTTCTGGTAGTTAGATAAATGCCAAATTGCAGTATGACACCTTGACTATTTAATTATGTGCCATGAACCCTTGTCACCCTAGTTGAGGAATATGTAGTTGGACATTATTAAATTGCCAACATTGGGTATTTAGATTGTTGTAGTATATTGCTTAGACCTGCTACATGCACATGACATGATTTTGGACAATCAAATCTTAATATTGACTTAATGATATATTGAACCTGTTTTTGGAGAAGTATCATGTGTTGTGATTGTTGATGGCACGTGGTGCATGGTAATCAGCCGGGTTTGATAAATAGATTTAGACCGGGGCAAGTGGCAAGAATGATGCGGTAGGCCATGAGTGGCACTGGGGATGTCGTTTTGGTTCTTCGGGTAGTCTTGCCCTGGTCACCCTAAGGACTTAACCTTGCAAGCCTTTGATCTGAGTCAAACATGCAACCACATGTCCGTAATGGGACGGACCTAGTTGAGAAAGTTACTAATAACTTGCGAGTGGTACCTCGCGGTGTCAACTACACCTTTTGTGTAGCTTGAAAGGGGAGCGTACCAGAGCTGTGGTATGGTACTCGTCCAACGGTATGTCGGTCCCATACTTCGCCTCTGTTAAGGGAAGGCATGGTGTATGGCAAAAACCGGAGAGGTTCACTTATATAGTTTGCGGTATCTAAAATGCTTTGTTACGATCACTCGCCTTCGTGGTGATTGACTGTATCTTGTGGGTAAAGTGCATAACCTCTACATAGTGTACAACCTATTCGAATAGCCGAGTCCACGTCACTGGACATTGCTCGGGGATTACAGTCAAGGGTTAGACTTTCATGAAAACAACTTGGACTTGAAAAGTGTAACACCCCAAAATTTTGCTTTTCTTAAATTCATGAGTGATTTGGCACTTTGGTGAATTTTTGGAATTTTCTGGAATTTATTTGGATTTATTTGGAATTTATTTGAATTTATTCCATTTTGAAATAATTAAAGAATTTAATTTTGCAAATAAAATTTTGTTGGAAATATTTTATTTGAGTCCAAAATGATCCAAAGTATTTTCCAGAATTTTTCTGGAATTTTTCTGAGTCTTTTGCTATTTTTAATGAATTAAATGAATTACTGGGAATTATTTTAAATATTAAATCGCTGGAAATCCAACTCGAATCGAGTATCTTGTTCATCCGACCGAAGTCGGAACCCGAAGTCGGACTCGAGTCGACCGAGCCTGTTGACTCGATCAAACCGACTCAAAACCTAATCAATCCCAACCAGTTGGATCAAGATCCAGCGGTGAGATCCGCCGTGCACGGTTCAAGCCGTATCCGGCCCCGATCCGATCGCGCCCGGGCGATCGTGGCCATTGATCGTGCCGTGGGCGGTGGCGTCATCGTCTCCGCCGAGTCCGAGCCGGACTCATGCGCCGCCGTGGCAAGTGTAATTAGGTTTCCGTCTCGCACGACACGCCGAGGCTATTTAAAGCCACAGTCACGCCCCGAGGTTGCCCTCATCCTTGCGCACCCGTTCCCCCGAGCCATCTCGCCTGAGCCGCCGCCGTTTGCCCGTGCGAGCTCGCCGTAGTTGAGCGCCACTCCGCCGCGGTTTTTGCTCGATTCCGCCGCCGTCCGTCGTCTTCCGCCGAGAAGGAGCCCAGATCCGGAATCCCCGTGACGAGACGCACCCGAAGGGAGGACTCATCTCGCCGGAGCAACCCCGAAACGCCATCGGGCTCGTCGTCGTTCTCGTCTCCGGTGGCTGCAGCACCGCCGCGTCGCCATCACCCTCGCGAGCTCTGTGGACCGTCCGATCTTGATCGTGCGGTTGAGGTGAGTTCACGTGTTCCAAACCCGGTTAGATCTGTACAGTTTGATCAAGATACAACGTTTCACAATCGCCACGTGCCGTAGTAGTGATTATTATAGGATTAGATCTGGACCGTCCGATCTAGATCGAACGGCCCACGATCATCGAGTAGATTCAACGCGTTAACCCTGGATCTAATCGCGACCGTTGAATTTCAAATCAACGGCCGGGATTGCGCCACGTGTCGGGAAGCCTGACCGTCGCGATCGGCAAGATCGCCCACGCTGGCAGGCGTAGACGCCGACACGCAGCCCGGCGTGTCGAGGGGCCCGCATGTCGCTGGCTAATCCACCAAGCGCCGACGTCACCCATGACGTCCGCAGTGAGTCCCACATGTCAAAGACCGTGGCCGAGTCCTCGCCGACGCCAAGAATGGCGTCACCCGAGTGGGCCCACATGTCGGCGACACGTGAGTCGTGGACCGAGTCCACGGTAGACCCGAGCCAGCGTGGACCAAGTCCATGGACCGGTGACGTCGACCAACCAATCGAGAAGGCTGCCACGTGTCCATGCCGACGCAATAATTAATTTCGAAAAGAAAATGATTTATTAATTCGAAATAATGATTTGATTTTGTTTCAAACTTCAAACGCTTATAACATTTGCGTTTCAACTCCGATTTGAGTGATTCAAATTTCTAAATTTGTATAAAATTAAGATCTACTTAAATATAAATTTTATTTAATTTTTGGACTAAAGTTTTTCTCTGTAAAATTATTTAATTGATTATTTAAACTTTAAATAATCATAACTTTATGCGTTTTAACTCCAAATTTGGCGATTCCAGTTTCTAAAAATCCATAAAATTATGTTCTTTCTGTTTGTGGATTTTATTTGGATGTTTGAACACTTTTGCCTAGTGTTTATTTGTGTATTTGCTATTTGCACGCTTTACGAGTAGACGTTGAAGTCTTTGGAAGGATTCGAAGGAGAAGTATTGACTCAGGATCCAACTCAAGACCAAGAGCAAGTACTTTTTGAAGGCAAGTTGTGCTTTGACCATGTTGATCCTATTTGAAATCTATTTTGATTTAAACTATTGCATGCTAGTTCAATTAGAAAGATACTTTGTTTAAACATGGGGTTAGATAAATACCAATTTGCTTTGTATGACACCTTGATTATTTAAGTATGTGCCATGACCCTTGTCACCCTAGTTGTGGTTTACTAGTTGGACATTATTAAATTGCCAACATGGGTTTAGACCGTTGTAGTATAACGCTTAGACTGCTACGTGCTCGTAACATGATTTTGGATAATCAAATGTTAATATTGACTTAATGATATATTGAACCTGTTTTGGGAAAAGTATCATGTGATGTTGATGGCACGTGGTGCATGGTAATCAAGCGGGGTTTGATAAACATGATTTCGGCCAGGGCATGTGGCAAGAGTAATGTCAGGTGGGCGGTTGTGGCATTGGGAGTGTTGATTTGGTTCTTGGGTAGTCTTGCCCTGGTCACTCTAAGGACTTAACCTTGCAAGCCTTTGAACTGGGTCATACTTGCAACCACATGGGTGGAATGGGGCGGCCCTAGTTGACTAAGTCGCTAAGGACTCACTTGTGGAGCCTCAAGGTGTCAATTACACCGTTTGTGTGATTATGCGGGGGGCGTATCGTGGTGTGGCCGGATACCCATCTAACGGTGTGTTGGTCCCATACTTCGCCTTGGCTAAGGGAAGGGATGGTGTAGAGCACCTAACCAGGAGAGGACCACCTGTGTTGTTTGAGGCTTAGAAAGGCTTTGTTCACTGAACTTCGCCTTTGTGGTGTTTAGTGTATCTTGTGGGTAAAGTGCATAACCTCTCGCAGAGTGTAGAATCTATTTAAATAGCCAGGAGTCCACAGATCTTGGACAATGCTCGGGAATTACAGTCAAGGGTTAGATTTTCTCAAAAATAACTTTGGTTTGAAAGGTGGGTTGGTTTAGTAATGAAGATGATGGAAATGTGGTTTAGGATGGGGAAAATGTTTATTAAACTTCTTGAAAAGTTATTTATGCTTTACTTGTTTCTATCGCTTCGAATCTATTTATGATACTTGTCAAATGTCATTTCTTGCAAATATACCTTAAGCTATTCCTTTGTACCAAGCCATGCATATAGTATATTAGCTTGCATTTGCATGACTTCTTGAGTACCAAGTACTCACCCTTGCCTCAACACAATATCGGTTGAAGAAGAGAGCGCACGGCTTTGGAGGAGGAACTCCAAGAGGATCCGTCTACTTAGGGATGCGAGCCCGATCGATTGCCTGTGGTATATCTTGGATGGCGCCACGAAGTTATCTTATTTTCCGCTGCTATTATTTCTCTTTTAACAAGTTTCGCCTTGCAAGGCATACATTTGTAACTTGACCATAAGGTCAAGTAACCAGTTTGGTTATTTAAATAAAGTACTTTGATAATATCGAATGGTATGATTGTGATATTTACCGATGTTAAGACTGTGTGCACTAGCGCATTCTGGACTAGTGCTGAATACATAGAGGGTCGGATTTGCAAATTCGGGGTCCCGACAGAGGTGGTATCGAGCCATACTTGATTGTAGGCTCAACCCTAGCTAGAATGGTCGTAGTGAGGATAAAACCTATTTTCTAAAGCTAAAAAAATTGTCAAGATAAGAAATGACATCTCGACTTATCCCCTTCTCTCTTTTCTTGTCTCTTGCTGAAATTTTCCCTTACCTTGTCACAATTTAAAAATTCCGAGTTCTACGTAAAGCACTCTTGTGACAGATGGAGGAAGAGTTCAACTACGTTGATCCGGGAGTTAGTCACGCTGAGAACTTTGGCATATGCTCTGGACTCTCGGAGATTTTGAGAAGCCCCAATACCAAGTGGAAGTGATCGGACAAGCGAGGATTGATCAAGGCTTGTGACGTGAGGATTGAGGTACCTGCTAGGAAAAAGGGCCAGTGCAATCGCTCGATACCTTTGACCGCCAGGGAGATCTACAATGCAGATGGGTATCCAAGAAGTATCACGACGAGCAATGCGGCACATTACCCGTATCTACGCCAGAGAATTGGAGAGTACGGTGTTCCGTTACCATCCGCGCAGCGATAACCTTCTTGACCGAAGGCGATTCAGGATGAGGATGCCACGGTTACAACGCTTGGCACGATTTGTCGTCGCCAGGAGGATGTACTAGATAATACAAGCAAGGAGCTACAGAAGGCCCGCAAGGAGATCACGGCGAGAGAAGAACAGATGGCGGGAAGCTCAGAGTATGTGGCACACCTTCTACGAAGGATTGACGAGTTGGAGATGACCTTGTACGGACCAGACCCAGAGCGATTACTCGAGGCTACGAGCCAGATCCGGAGGAGTCGAGATCTCGATGAGGACACCGCTTCTTCGACTACCATAGAGGACACACGATTCTTTGGACATGGCGATCGTTTCGCGCCTATGCCAAAGACACCGTACCAGGCCGGGAGGTTTTCTCGATGAGTGAGCATAGGTTCTATAGTGAGACTCCTACGCCGAGTCGCGTCATAGAAGAAAGAGTCACCCTTTAGGCGTTAGACTCCGGTGTTAGTTCGATTTGGATTTTCATTGCTTCTTTGAGTGTGCGTTATGTGTTGCAAGGCCCTTAGGCATTATGGCACCATACCAAGTTATTAATAATAAAGTTGGACCTTAAAGTTACACCTTTAAGCCCGCATAAGTTCCATATTACTTGTCTATTCTTGCTTCCCTCTCATCTCTAAACCTAGAGCAAATCGACAGATGGTGAACACCCGTGGAAACTTTGGAAGCAATGGGAGTGGTTCTCGCCCGAGAAAACCCCAATGATGGAGCACCAAAGACCGCCAGCTGGATGTGCAGAATTTGGAGCTTTTCTTGCTGCCCGGACTCGATTGATGCATGCTATGATGCAACAAATGCAGCACGTCCTTGCTCAGGCCAGCGCTAATCAAGTTAATCATGGACAACGCCCGAGAATACAAGACTATCGAGTTCATGAGAACTCACCCACCCACTTTCTCTGGGAATGCCAATCCATTGGAGGCCGATGATTGGTTAAGATCAATTGAGAGGAAGCTACACATAGCTCAATGCATAGGGAATGAGAAGGTACTCTACGCTTCTCATCAATTTGGAAGGAACATTGCCCAGAATGGTGGGAGAACTTACGTGCCACGCAGAGAACCCTCAAGATATCACTTGGGAAGAGTTCACGGTGCATTAAGCGATATCACGTGCACGAAGGGATCATGGACCTTAAGAAGGAGGAGTTCAGAGCCTTTGAAACAAGGTAATCACCGGTGGCCGACTACTGAACAAGTTCACACAGCTAGCACGCTTACGCACTGAGGATGTAGCGACGGATAAATCCAGGCAGTCTCGTTTTATGAAGGGACTTAACTCAGGATTGCAAGACTTAGATGCATGCTTTTAGTTCAAACCCACAGTTAGAACTCCGAGCGAAAGTCGGATGTTCGGGGTGAGAATACTAATAGATGGAATAGAGTTCCTAGCAAACCTTATAATTTTGGAAACCCGGACCTAGGCGTTATATTGGGAATGGATTGGTTATCCAAGCACAAGGCCGTATTGGATTGTGGACGAAGGACTATCTCGATTGAGAGCCCGTGTGGGAAGAAAGTGGAATTTCAAGCCACTTGCGATTAGAGATGGACGATCGATGGTTAACAGTACCAAGGCAATCAGCATAGAGGATGTTCGGTAGTGAATGAGTACCAAGATGTTTTTCCGAAGATCTACGGTATGCCGCTTGAGACAAGGACATAGAGTTTGTGATAGAGCTTGTACTGCACAAGACCGATAGCAAAGAGACCCTATCGGATGTCCTTGAGGAGTTGGTAGAGATGAAGAAACAGCTAGAAGAGTTAATGGAGAAAGGATTTATCAGACCGAGTTCGTGCGCCGTGGGGAGCACCAGTTTTATTTGTCAAGAAGAAGGGCGGGAGTTTCGGGATGTGCATTGACTACCGTGCACTCAACGAAGTCACCGTGAAGAATAAGTATCCGCTACCAGGATTGATGATTTGTTTGATCGATTAAGAGGAGCCGGAGTTTTCTCCAAGATTGATCTCGAGATCGAGGATACCATCGATTGAAGATCCAATCAGAAGATATTCGAAAGCGCATTCTCGTCAAGATATGGACATTACGAGTTTACTGATTATGTCCTTTGGGCCGACGACGAATCGCCACTTATTTCATGAATATGATGAATAAGGTTTTCATGGAATATTTGGACAAGTTTGTCGTCGTGTTCATAGGCGATATCCTAATCTACTCCAAGGCAGGAGGATGAACATGCCGAACACTTAAGGCGAGTTTTGGAAAGGCGAGGAACGACAACTTTTCGCCAAGTTCAACAAGTGTGATTTTTGGAAGGACAAGGTGGAGTTTCTTGGACATGTAATGACCGCATGAATGAGTCGCCAGTAGATCCAAGCAAAGTAGAAGCTGTGTTACATTGGGAGCAAAGAAGATCGTGACTCATTCGGAGTTTCCTTGGAATGGCAGGATACTACCGCCGCTTTCATCGAAGGCTTTTCGACAATTGTGAAACCTCTTACGCATGGCTGAAGAAGGAAAAGAAGTTTGCATGGACGCCTTGAGAATGTGAGAAAGGATTTCAGAGCTGAAGAAGCGATTGGCGCCAAGACCGGTGTTAGTTCTACCGGGATGTTGCTCAAAGCTCGATATTTATTGTGACGCATCGCGCCAAGGACTTGGATGTGTCTCGATGCAGGATGGAAAGGTCGCCGCTTATGCATCAAGGCGATTGAGGCCGCATGAGGAAAATTATCCGACACATGACTCTAGAGTTATTTGCCGTAGTGCATGCTTTGAAGATATGGCGTCACTATACGATTGGAAACAGATGTGAAGTGTATACGGATCATAAGAGCCTTAAGTACATATTCACGATCGGATCTCGAATATGAGGCAGAGGAGATGGTTAGAGTTGATCAAAGACTATAATGTTGGAATCCATTACCATCCGGGAAGGCCAACGTAGTAGCCGATGCTCGAGTCGGAAAAGCCATACCGTGAGTACGTTGCTAGCCACAAGTCGGGATGAGTTATGTGAGGATTTTCAGGAAAATGAAGATTGAGGTAGTACCTAGGGGATTCTTGGCCGCATTAGAAGTAAAGCCTACCCTAGAGGATCGATCCGAGAAGGACGAAGGATGATGACAAGATCCGGCGAGATTAAGTCCATCAAGGAGGAAGGCAAGGCAGAGGACTTCAAGTTGGATGAGCAAGGCACGTTGTGGATGAAGGATCGCATTTGTGTGCCTAACAAAAGGAGTTAAAGCGGCTGATTTTGGAAGAAGCCCATGACTCCAAGTACTCAATTCATCCTCGAAGCGCCAAGATGTATCGGGATCTGAAGGAGAGATTCGGTGGCCGAGTATGAAACGTGAAGTTGCCGAGCATGTTGCATTGTGCGGCGTATGCCAGAGAGTCAAGGCAATGCATCGAGAGACCAGCAGGATTGCTCTGTACCGCTGAAAATACCTGAGTGGAAGTGGGAGGAAATCGGAATGGATTTCATTACCGGTTTGCCGAAGACTCAAGGAGGTTATGACTCCATATGGGTTATAGTGGATCGCTTGACTAAAGTAGCCCATTTTATCCCCGTGAAGACCACTTACTCGGGAGATAAATTAGCAGAATTGTACATGATCAGGATTGTCTGTTTGCACGGAGTGCCAAAGAGGATTGTATCGGACAGAGGAACCCAATTTACCTCAAGGTTCTGGAATAAGTTGCATGAAGCCATGGGAACCCGTTTGAACTTCAAGATCTGACTTATCATCCACAGACGGATGGACAGACCGAAAGAGTCAACCAGATTCTGGAAGATATGTTGAGAGCTTGTGCATTGGCTTATTCTACCTCTTGGGATAAGAGTTTACCGTATGCCGAGTTTAGTTACAACAATAGTTATCAAGCTAGTTTACAGATGTCACCTTTTGAGGCCTTTGTATGGTCGACTCGCTGTCGGATGCCATTGAATTGGAATGAGACCGGCGAAAGGCCGTGTCTTTGGGCACGATATTCTTCAAGAGTTTGAAGAAGCGGTCGCCATGATTAGGGAAAGGTTGAAGATAGCCCAATCTCGGCCAGAAGAGTTATCTTGACAATCGTCGCGAGACTTGAGTTTTGAACGAGAAGACTTTGTATACCTCGAGTTACGCCTCTCAGGGAGTTAAGAGGTTCCATGCCAAAGGGAAACTTCGCACCCGTTATGTTGGACCATTTAAGATTTTGAGTCGCAGAGGCGAAGTTGCTTACAGCTAGAGTTGCCGATCGTTAGCGAGGAGTACATGGCGTGTTCCACGTGTCGGCTAAAGAAGTGTCTTCGAGTGCCGGAGGAGCAAACGCCCTTGGAGTCAATCGAGCCGCAAGAAGATCGACTTACAAGGAGCATCCGTGAGGATTCTGGACACAAGGGATCGATAAACTATAAACAAGTCAACCCGTTTCTGTAGAGTTCTGTGGAGCAACCATTAAGAAAGCGAAGCGACTTGGGAGCGCGAAGAGGATTTGAAGAAAGAGTTTCCAAACCTATTCCTTTAGTAAGCCCTGAATCTCGGGACGAGATTCTATTAAGGGGAGGTTTGTAACACCCCAAAATTTTGCTTTTCTTAAATTCATGAGTGATTTGGCACTTTGGTGAATTTTGGAATTTTCTGGAATTTATTTGGATTTATTTGGAATTTATTTGAATTTATTCCATTTTGAAATAATTAAAGAATTTAATTTTGCAAATAAAATTTTGTTGGAAATATTTTATTTGAGTCCAAAATGATCCAAAGTATTTTCGGAATTTTTGAATTTTTCTCGAGTCTTTTGCTATTTTTAATGAATTAAATGAATTATCGGGAATTATTTTAAATATTAAATCGCTGGAAATCCAACTCGGGTCGAAATCTGTTCATCCGACCGAAGTCGGAACCGAGTCGGACTCGAGTCCGACCGAGCGATTGACTCGATCAAACCGGCTCAAAACCCTAATCAATCCCAACCGTTGGATCAAGATCCAGCGGTGAGAGATCCGCCCGTGCCGAGTTCAAGCCGTATCCGGCCGGATCCGTCGCGCCCGTCGATCGTGGCCGTTGATCGTGCCACGTGGGCGGCCGAGCGTCATCGTCTTCGCCGAGTCCGAGCCGGACTCACGCCGCGCCCGCTTGCCGCCGTGTAGAATTAGGTTTCCGTCTCGAACACGAGCCGAGGCTATTTAAAGCCCAGTCACGCCCGAGGTTGCCCTCATCCTTGCGCACCGTTCCTCGAGCCATCTCGCTGAGCCGTCGCCGTTTGCCGTGCGAGCTCGCCGTGAGTTGAGCGCCACTCCGCCGCGTTTTGCTCGATTCCGCACGTCCGTCGTCTTCCGCCAGAAGGAGCCCAGATCCGGAATCCGTGACGAGACGCACTGAAGGGAGGACTCATCTCGCCGAGCAACCCCAAACGCCATCGGGCTCGTCGTCGTTCTCGTCTCCGGTGGCTGCAGCACGCCGGCGTCGCCATCACCCTCGCGAGCTCTGTGGACCGTCCGATCTTGATCGATGCGGTTGAGGTGAGTTCACGTGTTCCAAACCCGGTTAGATGCGGGACCGTTGGATCAAGATCCAGCGGTTCACAATCGCCACGCGTCGTAGTAGTGATTATTATAGGATTAGATCCGGACCGTCCGATCTAGATCGAGCGGCCCCACGATCATCGAGTAGATTCAACGTGTTAACCCTGGATCTAATCGCGACCGCTGAATTTCAAATCAGCGGCCGGGATTGCGCCACGTGTCGGGAAGGCTTTGGCCGTCGCGATCGGCCAAGAATGGCCGCAGCGGCGTGCGTGACGGCCCGACACGCGGGCCGCGTGTCGAGAGGGCCCGCATGTCGATGGCTAATCCAGCCAAGCGGCGTCACCCATGACATCACAGTGGGTCCCACATGTCAAAGACTGTGGCCGAGTCCCCGCCGACGCCAAGAATGACGCTACCCGAGTGGGCCCACATGTCACGACCGCGTGAAGTCGTGGACCGAGTCCACTGTGAGACCCGAGCCGAGCGTGGACCAAGTCCATGGACCGCTGACGCCACCCAACCAATCGAGGCTGCCACGTGTCCATGCCGACGCAATAATTAATTTCCGAAAAGAAAATGATTTATTAATTCGAAATAATGATTTCAGATTTTGTTTCAAACTTCAAACGCTTATAACTTTTGCGTTTCAACTCCGATTTGAGTGATTCAAATTTCTAAATTTGTATAAAATTAAGATCTACTTAAATATAAATTTTATTTAATTTTTGGACTAAAGTTTTTCTCTGTAAAATTATTTAATTGATTATTTAAACTTTAAATAATCATAACTTTTATGCTTTTAACTCCAAATTTGTGATTCCAGTTTCTAAAAATCCATAAAATTATGTTCTTTCTGTTTGTGGATTTTATTTGGATGTTTGGACACTTTTTGCCTAGTGTTTATTTGTGTATTTGCTATTTGCACGCTTTACGAGTAGACGTTGAAGTGCCGGAAGGATTCGAAGGAGAAGTATTGACTCAGGATCCAACTCAAGACCAAGAGCAAGTACTTTTTGAAGGCAAGTTGTGCTTTGACCATGTTGATCCTATTTCGAAATCTATTTTGATTTAAACTATTGCATGCTAGTTCAATTAGAAAGATACTTTGTTTAAACATGGGGGTTAGATAAATACCAATTTGCTGTATGACACCTTGATTATTTAAGTATGTGCCATGACCCCTTGTCACCCTAGTTGTGGTTTACTAGTTGGACATTATTAAATTGCCAACATGGGTTTAGACCGTTGTAGTATCGCTTAGACACACTTTCGTGCTCGTAACATGATTTTGGACAATCAAATGTTAATATTGACTTAATGATATATTGAACTGTTTTGGGAAAAGTATCATGTGATGTTGATGGCACGTGGTGCATGGTAATCAAGCGGGGTTTGATAAACGATTTTCGGCCGGGGCATGTGGCAAGAGTAATCAGTGGGCCAGTTGTGGCATTGGGAGTGTTGATTTGGTTCTTGGGGTAGTCTTGCCCTTGTCACTCTAAGGATTTAAGCTTGCATGCCTTTGAACTGTGTCATACTTGCAACCACATGGCTTGAATGGGACTGCCCTAGTGTACTTAGTCGCTAAGGACTCAATTGTGGAGCCTCGGGTGTCAATTACACCGTTTGTGTGATTGTGCGGGGAGCGTGTCGTGGGCTGTGGCCGATACCCATCTAACGGTGTGTTGGTCCCATACTTCGCCTTGGCTAAGGGAAGGGATGGTGTAGAGCACGAACAGGAGAGGACCACTGTGTTGTTTGAGGCTTAGAAAGGCTTTATTCACTGGAACTCGCCTTTGTGGTGTTTGGTATCTTGTGGGTAAAGTGCATAACCTCTGCAGATTGTAGAATCTATTTAAATAGCCAGGAGTCCACAGTCTTTGGACAATGCTCTGAATTCTGAGTCAAGGGTTAGATTTTCTCAAAAATAACTTTGGTTTGAAAGGTGGGTTGGTTTAGTAATGAAGATGATGGAAATGTGGTTTAGGATGGGGAAAATGTTTATTAAACTTCTTGAAAAGTTATTTATGCTTTACTTGTTTCTACTGCTTTCGAATCTATTTATGATACTTGTCAAATGCTGTTTACTGCAAATATACCTTAAGCTATTCCTTTGTACCAAGCCATGCATATAGTATATTAGCTTGCATTCTGTGCATGACTTGCTGAGTACCAAGTACTCACCCTTGCCTCAACACAATATCAGTTGAAGAAGAGACTGCACCAGCTTTGGAGGAGGAACTCCAAGAGGATCCGTCTACTTAGGGAAGCGAGCCCAGTCAGTTGCCTGTGGTATACTGGATGGCGCCACGAAGTTATCTTATTTTCCGCTGCTATTATTTCTCTTTTAATAAGTTTCGCCTTGCAAGGCATACATTTGTAACTTGACCATAAGGTCAAGTAACCAGTTTGGTTATTTAAATAAAGTACTTTGATAATATCGAATGGTATGATTGTGATATTTACCGATGTTAAGACTGTGTGCACTAGCGCGTTCCTGGACTAGTGCTGAATACACAGAGGGTCCGGATTTGCAAATTCGGGGTCCCGACAAAAAGTGTAGGATCGAAGTATACGAATATAGCAATCGGAGGGGGGGTGAATGATTGTGCGGAAGCTAAAACCAAATTCTTGATCTACTAAAAGTTCACCCCAAAATAGAACCAAATAATTGCCTCGTATTCGACAAAACAGAATGACAGAGGTTTGGTAAAACGAGAATTCCTGAAGATCCAACCGTTAGATTGATCTGAAATTTGGACACAAGAAACTATAGTCCAATACGAATTGAACCCAAAAAGAATCAGCTCGATCGGACTTACAGATCAAAAGTTATGATCTTCGCAAGCTTGCTGTTCCAGAACTTGACGAAAACTAATCTAATCAAAACTTCAAGATTAAACAAGATCTTCAAAAGATTAATCAACTAGACTTTGAGGAAATCTAAATCAATACCCTAGAAAGGTTTTTGGTGGATCAAATCATGATGAAACTCAAGAATCAAAAACCAATCTAGAATTAGAGCAAGCATGCAAACAAGAACCAAAACAGAAAACACTGTAGCAACGTGGTTACTGTAGCACGCAAGAATCTTGGAAGAATTGATCTTTATTTCTTTCGTCTAAAGTACTCTCATCAAAAGAGTACAAACCCTAAAACTGAGCTTGAGGCTCTCAATGCGCTCAGCTCCGATTGATGCACTTCAACAGGAGACAACCCCTCCTATTTAAAGGAGCAAACGACAGAGAGTCCTGGATACAATTCCTACTCCAAGAAGGATTTCCACTCCTAATCTTAGAAGGAGTATGTATCCAACATAGCTCCACTTGGCCCAACCTGGCCAAGTACAACTCTTGCACGCGTATGGCAACCCTACGATACTCATGTGACTAACACTTTGCACGCGCATGGCCACCTGCCATACTCACGTGACTAACCATTCTTCATGTGCACCATTCTCTTAGCCCAAACGTCCCGCATGACATCCTTGACCACCAAGACCTCAGTTCCTCCCTGAAACTAGTCCCGAACATCAGCTCCTCCATGAACCTAGTTCCGGTCCCGTCATCGACCACGTTCGTCTTCGAGCAATACCTGCACATGAACAAACCACAAAACAATTCCGAGCACAAGTCCACGACTTGACTCAACATTAGTTCATGCAAATACTCACACGAGCATTGCATAAAGTCCACTTCAAAACAAGCATCATGAAATTCTCACCAATTTCATAATCTCAAAAACAAATCAAACAAAATTCCAATTTTGCTCAAAACCCTAATCGAGCAAAAACGCATTCACGATGGACCAAAAAATATGGTCCGGCGTACACATGAAAAAGTCACTCAAAAAAACCATTCACGATGGACCAAAAAATTTGGTCCGGCGTACATGTAAAACTTACTGTTTTTAAGAACTTGGTCCCGAGCAAAAAACCTTCAGAAGCACAATTACGACATACCAAAAAAAATGGGTCTATCGTACATGGGAAAACGAGGTTGCCAAAAACATGTGTATGGCAGACCAAAAAATTTGGTTTGTCATACATGGGAAAAACGAGGTTGCCAAAAGCATGTGTATGACAGACCAAAAAATTTGGTTTGTCATACATGGGAAAAACAAGGTCGCCAAAAGCATGTGTATGACAGACCAAAAAATTTTGTTTGTCATACATGGGAAAAATGCGATTTGTTGAACAAGCGTAAAAGCATCAAAATCACGTTTATGACAGACCAAAAAGTTTGGTCCGTCATACATGCGAAACTCACTATTTTTGGATGTTTGGTCTGGCACAAATGCAAAGTCTCTGTTTTTGGATGTTTGAATGTTTGGTCCTTCATGCAAGCAATTTTGCAAGATTAATCCTAACCAATTTTTCAGCACAAAATCAAGCCAATTTTTCATCACATGATTCACAATCTCCCCCTTGATGAAAACATTGGCAACACCAAATAGAATTGAACATTTGGCATTCACTTTACAAAAGATTTTGAAATCCAAAGGATCAAGAACCAAAAAGAGAAAACACAGAATTCCCCCTTTGACCAAAATTCAAAACAAAAGCTCCCCCTGAGAAGGAAAATGTGTGTCAATGTGCAATGTGCCCAAAAATTCCAAAAAATCTCCAAACTTCTCCCAAAATTTTAGAAACAAATCCCCCTTTTTTTTCTTAAACTTTTCAACGATTCCCAAATTTCTCCCCCTTTGACAATGGATTCATCAAGAGTACAAAAGAGAGAACATGTTCAAAATTTTTCTGAAACAATGATTTCACAATGAGAAACAAGGGAGTGCCAACATAAGAAAAGATGAGCTCATTCGATCATATAACCTTATATATCACATAACATGCAAAATACATGATCTTGATGTGATTTTAACAAGTTAGGGAATGACATGCATCTCAACCTCAATTTAGTCAACTATAGCCAAGTACTAAGCAAGATCTTAGCAGAAAAAGCAAGGCTTTAAAAATTGAAGCAACTAACAACTTAGGGCGAGCAAGTAGTTTCAACTCCAATCTAGTAAACCAATTTAATCTTTAAACAATAAATTGCATGTGGCATGCTTGAAGCATACTTCTTTTATTTTCTAGGAGTGGCATGCTTGAAGCATACATCTTATCTTTGAGGGAATGGCATGCTTGAAGCATACATCTTATTTTTTTTAGGGAAAGCATGCCTGAAGCATACAACTTGAAGCTTTTGCTTTTAACAACCCTTTTTTATTGATTCCCTTTTTCTTTTCTTTTTCTTTGATTGTAAACATGCAAAAATGATTAAAAGGTCTTATGAAAGAGTAAAGTTGAAAACACACTTGCTTCATAGCCCAAATTTGTCAAGAAGATTAAATATCAAGCCTAGAAGAGTAAGATATCACAGAGTATTTAGCTATAGGCAGTCAGAGCAAGGAATTCCGCAATGTCATTTTTTAGTTCAAGTGAGACAATTTAGATTATCATATATTAGCTCAATTACACAATATATAAAGAAATATGATAAAGTAAGCTCATCAAGTAAAAACTTGGCAAGGAAACTCCCCCTCAAAACAAACCCATTGGATGAACAATCCCAAGTTCTCCTCGAATAAAAGCAAAACGAGAAGAAGACAAAGGTTTTGTGAAAATGTCTGCCAATTGATGTTCAGTATCCACATGGTGAAGCACAATGTTGCCTTTTTCAACATGATCTCTAAGAAAGTGAAATCTGATATCAATGTGTTTTGTTCTAGAATGTTGCACAGGGTTCTTAGCAATGCAAATTGCACTAGTGTTATCACATAGAAGAGGAACATTATCCAAATTAACCCCATAATCTTTAAGTGTAGCTACTATCCAAAGAATTTGAGAGCAACCACTAGCAGCAGCTACATATTCAGATTCAGCAGTTGATTGAGCAACAGAAAATTGTTTTCTAGAAGACCAAGCAATGAGAGAATTTCCCAAGAAGTGACATGAACCAGAAGTGTTTTTCCTATCAATTCTACATCCTCCAAAATTAGCATCAGAAAAAGATCTCAAACTAACGCATGAGGAAGTAGAAAGCCAAATGCCAAAATCTTGAGTTCCATGAAGATACCTGAAAATCCTTTTGACAGCTTGTCGATGTGAAGCACGTGGTGAAGCTTGAAAACGAGCACACAAGCACACAGCAAATTGTATATCCGGCCTTGATGCAGTGAGGTACAAAAGTGAACCGATCATGCTTCTATATTCCTTTTGATCAACCGGCTCACCATCTTCATCCGGATCAAGTGTGCAAGCGCTCTCCGTGGGTGTCATGATCGGCTTGCTGTTTTCCATCCCAAATCGATGCAAGAAGTTTTTTGTGTATTTGCTTTGATGCACAAAAGTACCATCCTTTGTTTGCTTGATTTGCAGTCCCAAAAAGTATGTCAACTCACCCATCATACTCATCTCAAATTCGTCCATCATAGTTTCTTAAAACTTAGACACTAAAACAAGAGAGGAACCACCAAAGATAATATCATCAACATAAATCTGAACGAATAGTTGATCATTGCCTTGCTTGAGTAAAAAGAGAGTTTTGTCAACTTTTCCCATTGAAAATCCTTTTTCAAGTAAAAAGGTTTTTAGCCTATCATACCATGCTCTAGGGGCTTGTTTCAAACCATACAAAGCTTTTGACAGTTTGAAAACATGATTGGGAAACTTGGGATTTTCAAAACCGGGTGGTTGCTTGACATAAACCTCTTCATTTATGTAGCCATTTAGAAAAGCACTTTTTACATCTGTGAAATCATGTGCTGAAAAATTGGCTTAGAATTGAATTTGCAAATATGTTTGTTCATGTGTTTTGTCAATTTGACAAGAAGCAGTAAGTTTTGCTTTTGCGCCGGACCAAGATCTCAAGAAACAGTAAGTTTCCCATCTACGACGGACAAACTTTGTTGGTCTGTCGTGGACATGCTTTTGAACTCATTGAGGCAAACTCAATTTTCCTCAAAAACCAGTAAGTTTTGCATGTACGACGGACAAAGTTTTGGAGTGCATCGTGAGCGTATTTTTGAGCTCATGAGTCGAACTCAATCTTCCAAGAAACCATTAAGTTATGCACGATGGACCAAGTTTTTGGGTCCTGTCAGAGACATGTTTTGAACTCATGAGCCAAACTCTTTTTCCAAAGAATCGAGAGATTTTCACATGTACAACGGACCAAGTTTTTGGGTGCATTGTGGACATGTTTTTGAGCTAATTCAATTTTCCAAGAAACAGTGAGTTTTGCATGTGACGGACCAATTTCTTTGGTCGATCGTGAACGGCTTTTGAGGATTGATTTCGCATTTACAACGGACCGATCTTGTTGGTCCGTCGTGAACGTGTTTTCGCGGAATGTTTTCTTCTTGAAACCGAGAGTTTCACTTGTACAACGGACCGATTTTGTTGGTCCGTCATGAATGGACTTTTCTAGGGTTTTTATTTTTGGTCCGTTGTGAGCGTGTTTTGCTCGGTTTGGATGTTTTGCAAGAATTGAATTGAGTTTTGGTTTGACCTTGAGATTATGAAATTGGTGAGAATTTCATGATGCTTCTTTGAAGTGGACTTTATGCAATGCTCATGTGAGTAGTTGCATGGATTGACATTGAGTCAAGTCGTGGACTTGTGCTAGGATTTGTTTTGTGGTTTGTTCATGTGCGGTATTGCTCGAGAGCGAATGTGGTCGATGACGGGACCGGAACTAGGTTCATGGAGGAACCGAGGTTCGGGACTAGGTTCAGGAGGAACTGAGGTCTTGGTGGTCAAGGATGTCATGCGGGGACGTTCGGGCTAAGAGAATGGTGCACATGAAGAATGGTTAGTCACGTGAGAATGGCAGGAGGTCATTCGCGTGCAAAGTGTTAGTCACGTGAGTATGGCGGTGGCCATACGGCGTGCAAAGTGTTAGTCACGTGAGTATGGTAGGGTTGCCATACGGCGTGCAAGAGTTGTATTCGGCCAGGTTGGGCCAAGTAGAGTTGTGTTGGATCTGATTCCTTCTAGGAATAGGAATCGTATTGAGAACTCCTTGTGGGTTGGTGCTTTAAATAGGAGGGGTTGTCTCCTGTTGAAGAGCATCGAATTGAGGAGAGCTAGGCGCATAGAGCCTTGGGCTCAAAGTTTAGGGTTTGTACTCTTTTGATGGGAGTACTTTAGACAAAAGAAATAAAGATCAATTCTTCTAGTTCCCGCATTGCTTCAACGTTCTCTTTTTGGTTCTTGTTTGCATGCTTGTTCTAGTTCTATATTGGTTTTTGTTCTTTAAGTTTTATCTTGATTTGATACATCAAAAACCTCTTTAGGGTATTGATCTAGTGTTTCTCAAAGTCCAGTTGATCAATCTTTTGTCGTTCTTGTTTAATCTTGAAGTTTTGATTAGATTGATTCTCGTCAAGTTCTGGATCAGCAAGCTTGCGAAGCTCATAACTTTTGATCCATAAGTCTGATCGAGCTGATTCTTTTTGGGTTTGATTCATATTGGAATCTAGTTTCTTGTGTCCAAATTTCAGATCGTTCCGACGGTTGGATCTCCAGGAAGTTGCGTTTTACTGAACCTCTATCATTCTGTTTTTGTCGAAAACGAGGCAATTTTTGGTTCTGTTTTGGGGTGAACTTTTAATAGATCAAGAATTTGGTTTTAGCTTCCGCACAATCATTCACCCCCCCTCTGATTGCTATATTCTTATACTTCGATCCTACAAGTGGTATCAGAGCAAGGTTTCTCTAATCTATCTTAACCGGTGATTAGATCAATGGATCGTTATTCGACAAAACCATGTGTGTTCGATGGTGTTGATTTTCAGTTTTGGAAGTCCAAGATGGAGGCGTTCATCCAAGCACAGGGCTTCACAATTTGGGAGAAGGTCTACAAGCCATATGAATTCACATAAGCGACAACGTCAACGACACCAATCGCACACATGTTGAAGCAAATAGCAAGGCGCGCAACTTGATCATCCAAGGCTTGGGACGCAGCGACTTTGATCGTGTGGTTCATCTTCGATCCGCATATGAGGTATGGAAATCTCTTTGTGATTACCATGAGGGTTCTAACACTGTCAAAGAGGTTCGCCAAGATATTTACAAAAGAATACATGCGTTTTGAGATGAAACCTAGTGAATCTGTAGATGACTTCTTTGCGTTTCAATAAAATTCTTAGCAATCTACGTCTTTGTTGGAGTTAGCTACACCGATGCTGAAAATGCTCGACAATTGCTTAGTGCTTTGGACATGTCGGTGTGGGAGATGAAAGTAACATCTATACAAGAATCTACTACCATGAGCACACTCACATTAGATGTTCTTTACTCTAAGTTGAAAACTCATGAGTTGGATGTTCTTGCCAGGAAGGGTAACATTAAATCAATTGCTTCGATCTCTAACCTAACATGTCAAATGCAAATTCTTCTTCTAGCTTTGCCTTGTCTTCCATGTCTTCTTTAACAGATGAGCAACTTGAAGAGTTTCTGAAGAAGATCTGGCACTACTCTCTTCTCGCTTTAACAAAGCTTTGCGAGAATGTGAGAATGAGAAAGAGAGGTGGTCCTCCAAGATGCTATGAGTGTGGTGACCTCAACCATATTCGCACAAATTGTCCTAAGCTTGCAGGAAAAACATCAAAGGAGGAGAAGGACAACGGCGAAGGAATGAGAAGAAAAGGTTCTCGTCAAATGATAGGAAGAAGAAGAGCTTCATCAACCGCAAGGTGGTTCACCGAGTTCTTTCCGCTCTTGAACAAATCAATTTGAGCGATGTGGACTCGGAGAGCAGCGAAGATGATGCAACTCCAAGCAAGCATGATTTGATAGGATTATGTCTCATGGCAAGCAGCAAGGATAGCTTCAGGGGCGACCACGACAGCGACTTCAATGAGGTAGATCCCTCTTATGATGAATTAGCTATTCTTTGTTGCTCGTCTTGGAAAATTGCTTGACAAGCGTGATAAGAAAATTAAGAAACATGATTTCATTATTGAATCATTGAATGCTGAAATTGCTAGACTTAAGACTTTGATTCCTAGTGATGATACTTGCAAATCATGTGACTTAATTTACAATAAGCTCACCTTGCTTAGGAAAGAACATGCTCTTTTGTTGCATCTAAATGAGAAAAATGAGAAACATGTTGTACATGCTAGCTGTTCCAATCGATGATTTGCATAGTTCAACTTCTTGTTCTAAATGCTCAACTCTTGAATTAAAATTGAAAGATGCAAATGCTAGGGTTTCTCAATTAACTGATAATTTGCTTTCACATGAAATTCTCTCATGCTCAACTTGTCGCATAAGCAAAAAGGAAAAGTAGATGTTCCCTGCAATAATTGTTTAACTCTTGCTAAGAAAGTTGATTACTTGCAAAATTCTTTGGAACGTTTCACTAATGGCAAGAAAAAGTTGAACATGATTTTGGATCAATCTAAGGTTAGCACAAACAAGAGAGGTTTAGGTTTTGATCCTTATGCCACATATGAAACTAAACCTCGCACTGTTGTTCAGGCTCCTTGCAAAATTGAGTTATCTAATGAGCCTAAGAAAATTGCTTTTCAATCTGTTGGTTTTTTATCTTCTACTATGATGAATGCAAAATGTGCTTTTACTGTTAAAGCTAAACATCATGTCAAGTACACTTGCACTCATTGTGGTAGAGATGGACACTTAGTAGATTTTTGCTTTAGACTAGCCAAACAACAAAAGAAGGAAAGAACTAAGGCTAGGTCAAATTTCAGCAAAGCACATTTTTATGCGGCTAGAGTGATGAAAACACCTTCTGTTCCTAGAAACATGGGAAAAGGCAAATCTGATTTTGCGCATAAAAATTATCGTGTTGTACCCATCTTGTTGTGTGTCATGTGTCTCAAGATCGATTCCCAAAAATCTCATTCCTAACCCCAAGATCGAGACCTCGACATGTTTTGCTATGTAGGCTTCTCGCGCAAGGAAGGAGAACATATGGCTAGTGGATTCCGGATGCTCACGCCACATGTCCGGTGATAAGAATTGGTTCTCCTCCCTCACTCGTGCATCTCGTGCTGAAAGTGTTACTTTTGGAGATGCTTCTTCCTCTTCTATTGTGGCAAAAGGTACAATAAAGGTAAGTGACAAGTTTATGTTCAAAGATGTGGCTCTTGTTGAAAATTTGAAATATAACTTGCTTTCTGTCTCACAAATGCTTGATGAAGATCTTGAGATAAGCTTTAAGAAAAATGAATGCAAAGTGCTAGATGCTTCAGGTGATCTTGTGTTCAAAATTTCTCGTTTTGGAAGAGTCTTTAAAGCTGATTTTGATGCATCACCTTCTTCTAAGCATAGGTGTCTAATTGCCAATGATTCTAAAGATTTATTCTTTTGGCATCGTAGACTTGGTCATGTTGGTTTTGATCATCTTACTCGTGTAAGTGGTTTAGATCTTATACGTGGCCGCCTAAGCTTAAGGGTGATAGCAATCTAGTATGTTCTTCTTGTAGACATGGTAAGATGATTGCAGGTTCACATCCACCTCTTACCATGGTGATGACAAACGCCCAGACAGCTTCTACATCTTGATCTGATTGGACCATCTCGAGTTCAATCCTTTGGAGGCAAACGGTATGTGCTTGGGATTGTTGATGATTTTTCTAGATACTCTTGGGTGTATTTTATGGCATCTAAGGATGAGGCTTTTAGTCATTTTAGAAGTCTTGTTCTTAGGCTTTCTTTTGACCATCCAGGAGCTCTCAAAGCTATTAGAAGTGATAATGGAACAGAATTCAAAAATGCTTCCTTTGATCTCTTTTGTGCTGAAAAAGGAATTGATCATCAATTTTCATCTCCTAGAGTGCCTCAACAAAATGGTGTAGTCGAAAGAAAAAACAGTTCGTTAGTTGAGATGGCTAGAACCATGTTAGATGAACATCTCTCTCCTAGAAATTTTTGGGCTGAAGCTATTTCAACTGCTTGTTATGTTTCAAACCGTGTGTTTTTGAGATCAAAATTGGGTAAGACTCCATATGAGCTTCGGTTTGGACATAGACCTTCTGTTTCTCACTTTCGAGTTTTGGGATGCAAATGTTTTGTCTTGAAATCTGGAAATCTTGATAAATTTGAAGCTAGATCAACTGATGGCATTTTTCTTGGATATCCTGCTCATACTCGTGGCTATCGTGTGCTTGTTTTGGAGACTAACAAAATTGTGGAAACTTGTGAAGTTACTTTTGATGAGGCTAGTCCAGGCACTAGTCCAAGTGATCTGGTCTGGCGCATACATTCAGGGGGAGAAAATTTTTGAAGATGATGATGATGTTGAAGATGAGGTCTTGACTCTTCCTAATGCACAACAAGATGTAGCACCTTTGGCACCTACTACTACATCACCTACAGCTAACCATCCTCAAGCTACAACATCATCTGTACATGCTGAAAATGAAGAAGGAGAAGGAGAAGTCTCAAAGCCAATGCTCCCTTGTACATTCAAAAAATGCATCCATCTGAACAAATGATTGGAGACCTAAATGAGAGAGTCACTCGATCCAGGTTTATTCATTATGACACTCATGCTCATTCCGCTTTAGTTGCTTCTTTTGAACCCAAAGATATATCTCATGCATTATCTGACGAATCTTGGATCAATGCCATGCATGAAGAAATAGAGAATTTTGAACGAAATAAAGTTTGGAAACTTGTCTCACCTCCTCCAGATTTTAATGTTATTGGAACTAGATGGGTTTTCAAAAATAAACAAAGTGAGGATGGTGTTGTTGTTAGAAACAAGGCTAGATTGGTTGCTCAAGGTTACACTCAAATTGAAGGCTTAGATTTTGATGAAACCTTTGCTCCTGTTGCTAGAATTGAAGCCATTAGAATCCTTTTAGCTTTTGCCGCATCCAAAGGTTTCAAATTGTATCAAATGGATGTGAAAAGTGCTTTTCTTAATGGCTACATAAATGAGGAGGTTTATGTCAAGCAACCACCTGGTTTTGAAAATCCAAAGTTTCCAAATCATGTGTTCAAACTATCAAAAGCTTTGTATGGTTTGAAACAAGCCCCTAGAGCATGGTATGATAGGCTAAAAACCTTTTTACTTAAAAGGGCTTTTAATGGGAAAGGTTGACAAAACTCTCTTTTACTCAAGCAAGGCAATGATCAACTATTCGTTCAGATTTATGTTGATGATATTATCTTTGGTGGTTCATCTCATGTTTTAGTGTCTCGAGTTTTGAAACAATGAGGAAGGAGTTTGAGATGAGTATGATGGGTGAGTTGACATACTTTTGGGATTTCAAATCAAGCAAGCGAAGGATGGTACTTTTGTACATCAAAGCAAATACACGAAAGACTTGCTACATCGCTTTGGAATGGAAAACGACAAGCCGATCATGACACCCATGGAGAGCACTTGCGCACTTGACCACGATGAAGATGGTGAGCAGGTTGATCAAAAGGAATATAGAAGCATGATAGGTTCACTTTTGTACCTCAACGCATCAAGGCCGGATATACAATTTCTTTGTGTGCTTGTGTGCTCGTTTTCAAGCTTCCCCACGTGCTTCACATCGACAAATTTGTCAAAAGGATTTTCAGGTATCTTCATGGAACTCAAGATTTTGGCATTTGGCTTTACGCTTCCTCATGCATTAGTTTGAGATCTTTTTCTGATGCTGATTTTGGAGGATGTAGAATTGATAGGAAAAGCACTTCTGGTTCATGTCACTTCTTGGGAAATTCTCTCATTGCATGGTCATCTAGAAAGCAATCTTACATTTGCACAATCAACTGTTGAATCTGAATATGTGGCTGCTGCTAGTTGTTGTTCTCAAATTCTTTGGATCGTAGCTACACTTAAAGATTATGGGGTTAATTTGGATAGTGTTCCTCTTTTGTGTGATAACACTAGTGCAATTTGCATTGCTAAGAACCCTGTGCAACACTCTAGAACAAAACACATTGACATCAGATTTCACTTTCTTAGAGATCATGTTGAAAAAGGCAACATTGTGCTTCATCATGTGGATACTGAACATCAATTGGCAGACATTTTCACAAAACCCTTGTCTTCTTCTCGTTTTGCTTTTATTCGGGGAGAACTTGGAATTGTTCATCCAATGGGATTGTTTTGAGGGGGAGTTTCTTTGCCAAGTTCTTTCACTTGATGAGCTCACTTTATCATATTTCTTTATATATTATGTAATTGAGCTAATATATGATAATATAATTGTCTCACTTGAACTAAAAATGACATTGTGGAATTCCTTGGTTTGATTGCCTATAGCTAAATACTCTGTGATATCTTACTCTTCTAGGCTTGATATTGAATCCTCTTGACAAATTTGGGCTATGAAGCAAGAGTGGTTTCAACTTTACTCTTTCATAAGACCTTTTAATCACTTTTGCATGTTTATAATCAAAGAAAAATGAAAAGAAAAGGGAATCAATAAAAAAGGGTTATTAAAAGCAAAAAACCTCAAGTTATGTGCTTCAGGGTACTTTCCCTAAAAAGATAAGATGTATGCTTCAAGCATGCCATTCCCTCAAAGATAAGATGTATGCTTCAAGCATGCCACTCCTAGAAAATAAAAGAAGTATGCTTCAAGCATGCCACATGCAACTTATTGTTTAAAGATTAAATTGGTCTACTAGATTGGAGTTGAAACTACTTGCTCGCCCTAAGTTGTTAGTTGCTTCAATTTTTAAAGTCTTGCTTTTTCTGCTAAGATCTTGCTTAGTACTTGGCTATAGTTGACTAAATTGAGGTTGAGATGCATGTCATTCCCTAACTTGTTAAAATCACATCAAGATCATGTATTTTACATATTATATGATATATAAGGTTATATGATCGAATGAGCTCATCTTTTTCTATCTTGGCACTTCCTTGTTTCTCTTTGTGAAATCATTGTTTCAGGAAAAATTTTGAACCTGTTCTCTCTTTTACTCTTGATGAATCCATTGTCAAAGGGGGAGAAATTTGGAAATCATTGAAAAGTTTAAAGAAAAAGGGAGAGTTGTTAAATTTGAGAATTTTGGGAGAAGTTTGGAGAATTTTTGAAATTTTTGGGCGCATTGCACATTCACACACATTTTCATTCTCAGGGGGAGATTTTGTTTTACTTTTTGGTCAAAGGGGGAATTCTGTGTTTTCTTACCTTGGTCTTTGATCCTTTGGATTTCAAAATCTTTTGTAAAGTAAATGCCAAATGTTCAATTCTAAGTGGTATTGCCAATGTTTTCATCAAGGGGGAGATTGTGAAATCATGTGCTGAAAAATTGGCTTAGAATTGAATTTGCAAATATGTTTGTTCATGTGTTTTGTCAATTTGACAAGAAGCAGTAAGTTTCGCTTTTGCGCCGGACCAAGATCTCAAGAAACAGTAAGTTTCCCATCTACGACGGACAAACTTTGTTGGTCTGTCGTGGACATGCTTTTGAACTCATTGAGGCAAACTCAATTTTCCTCAAAAACCAGTAAGTTGTGCATGTACGACGGACAAAGTTTTTGGGTCTGTCGTGAACGTATTTTTGAGCTCATGAGTCGAACTCAATCTTCCAAGAAACCAGTAAGTTCTGCATGTACGATGGACCAAGTTTTGGAGTGCATCGTAGACATGTTTTTGAACTCATGAGCCAAACTCTTTTTTCCAAAGAATCAGAGATTTTCACATGTACAACGGACCAAGTTTTTGGGTCTGTTGTGGACATGTTTTTGAGCTAATTCAATTTTCCAAGAAACCAGTGAGTTTTGCATGTACGACGGACCAATTTCTTTGGTCAGTCGTGAACGGCTTTTTGAGGATTGATTTCGCATTTACAACGGACCGATCTTGTTGGTCCGTCGTGAACGTGTTTTCGCCGGAATGTTTTCTTCTTGAAACCGAGAGTTTCACTTGTACAACGGACCGATTTTGTTGGTCCTTCATGAATGGACTTTTTCTAGGGTTTTTATTTTTGGTCCGTTGTGAACGTGTTTTGCTCGGTTTGGATGTTTTGCAAGAATTGAATTGAGTTTTTGGTTTGACCTTGAGATTATGAAATTGGTGAGAATTTCATGATGCTTCTTTTGAAGTGGACTTTATGCAATGCTCATGTGAGTAGTTGCATGGATTGACATTGAGTCAAGTCGTGGACTTGTGCTAGGATTTGTTTTGTGGTTTGTTCATGTGCAGGTATTGCTCGAAGACGAATGTGGTCGATGACGGGACCGGAACTAGGTTCATGGAGGAACTGAGGTTCGGGACTAGGTTCAGGAGGAACTGAGGTCTTGGTGGTCAAGGATGTCATGCGGGACGTTCGGGCTAAGAGAATGGTGCACATGAAGAATGGTTAGTCACGTGAGAATGGCAGGAGGTCATTCGCGTGCAAAGTGTTAGTCACGTGAGTATGGCAGGTGTCCATACGCGTGCAAAGTGTTAGTCACGTGAGTATGGTAGGGTTGCCATACGCGTGCAAGAGTTGTATTCGGCCAGGTTGGGCCAAGTAGAGTTGTGTTGGGATACAGATTCCTTCTAGGGAATAGGAATCGTATTCAGAACTCCTTGTGGGTTGGTGCTTTAAATAGGAGGGGTTGTCTCCTGTTGAAGAGCATCGAATTGAGGAGAGCTAGGCGCATAGAGCCTTGGGCTCAAAGTTTAGGGTTTGTACTCTTTTGATGGGAGTACTTTAGACAAAAGAAATAAAGATCAATTCTTCTAGTTCCCGCATTGCTTCAACGTTCTCTTTTTGGTTCTTGTTTGCATGCTTGTTCTAGTTCTAGATTGGTTTTTGTTCTTTAAGTTTTATCTTGATTTGATCCATCAAAAACCTCTCTAGGGTATTGATCTAGTGTTTCTCAAAGTCCAGTTGATCAATCTTTTGTCGTTCTTGTTTAATCTTGAAGTTTTGATTAGATTGATTCTCGTCAAGTTCTGGATCAGCAAGCTTGCGAAGCTCATAACTTTTGATCCATAAGTCTGATCGAGCTGATTCTTTTTGGGTTTGATTCATATTGGAATCTAGTTTCTTGTGTCCAAATTTCAGATCGTTCCGACGGTTGGATCTCCAGGAAGTTGCGTTTTACTGAACCTCTATCATTCTGTTTTTGTCGAAAACGAGGCAATTTTTGGTTCTGTTTTGGGGTGAACTTTTAATAGATCAAGAATTTGGTTTTAGCTTCCGCACAATCATTCACCCCCCCTTTGATTGCTATATTCGTATACTTCGATCCTACAACATCCATTTGATACAATTTGAAACCTTTGGATGCAGCAAATGCTAAAAGGATTCTAATGGCTTCAATTCTAGCAACAGGGGCAAAGGTTTCATCAAAATATAAGCCTTCAATTTGAGTGTAACCTTGAGCAACCAATCTAGCCTTGTTTCTAACAACAACACCATCCTCACTTTGTTTATTTTTGAAAACCCATCTAGTTCCAATGACATTAAAATCAGGAGGTGGTGATACAAGTTTCCAAACTTTATTTCGTTCAAAATTCTCTAATTCTTCATGCATGGCATTGATCCAAGATTCGTCAGATAACGCATGAGATATATCTTTGGGTTCAAAAGAAGCAACTAAAGCAGAATGAACATGAGTGTCAGAATGAATAAACCTGGATCGAGTAATTCTCTCATTTAGGTCTCCAATCATTTGTCCAGATGGATGCATTTTCTGAATGTGCAAGGGAGCTTTGGCTTTTGAAACTTCTCCTTCTTCTCCATTTTCAGCATGTACAGATGACATTGTAGCTTGAGGATGGTTAGCTGTAGGTGATGTAGTAGTAGGAGCCAAAGGTGCTACAACTTGTTGTGCATTAGGGAAAGTCAAGACCTCATCCTCAATCTCATCATCATTGTCTTCAAAGATTTTCTCCCCCTGAATGTATGCGCCTGTACCTGCATCACTTGGACTAGTGCCTGGACTAGCCTCATCAAAAGTAACTTCACAAGTTTCCACAATTTTGTTAGTCTCCAAAACAAGCACACGATAGCCACGAGTATGAGCAGGATATCCAAGAAAAATGCCATCCATTGATCTAGCTTCAAATTTATCAAGATTTCCATATTTCAAGACAAAGCATTTGCATCCAAAAACCCTAAAGTGAGAAACAGTAGGCCTATGTCCAAACCGAAGCTCATATGGAGTCTTACCCAATTTTGATCTCAAAAACACACGGTTTGAAACATAACATGCAGTTGAAATTGCTTCAGCCCAAAAGTTTCTAGGAGTGTGATGTTCATCTAGCATGGTTCTAGCCATCTCAACCAACGTTCTGTTTTTCCTTTCAACTACACCATTCTGTTGAGGCACTCTAGGTGATGAAAATTGATGATCAATTCCTTTTTCAGCACAAAAGAGATCAAAATAAGAATTTTTAAATTCAGTTCCATTATCACTTCTAATAGCTTTGAGAGCTCCTGGAAGATCAATAGAAAGCCTAAGAACAAGACTTCTAAAATGACTAAAAGCCTCATCCTTAGATGCCATAAAATACACCCAAGAGTATCTAGAAAAATCATCAACAATCACAAGCACATACCATTTGCCTCCAAAAGATTGAACTCGAGATGGTCCAACAGTGTCAAGATGTAGTAGTTGTCCTGGAGCGTTTGTCATCACCATGGTAAGAGGTGGATGTGAACCTGCAATCATCTTACCATGTCTACAAGAAGAGCAAACTAGATTGCTATCACCCTTAAGCTTAGGCAAGCCACGTATGAGATCTAAACCACTAACACGAGTAAGATGATCAAAACCAACATGACCAAGTCTACGATGCCAAAAGAATAAATCTTTAGAAACATTGGCAATTAGACACCTATGCTTAGAAGAAGGTGATGCATCAAAATCATCTTTAAATACTCTTCCAAAACGAGAAATCTTGAACACAAGATCACCTGAAGCATCTAGCACTTTGCATTCATTTTTCTTAAAGCTTATCTCAAGATCTTCATCAAGCATTTGTGAGACAGAAAGCAAGTTATATTTCAAATTTTCAACAAGAGCCACATCTTTGAACATAAACTTGTCACTTACCTTTATTGTACCTTTTGCCACAACATAAGAGGAAGAAGCATCTCCAAAAGTAACACTTTCAGCACGAGATGCACGAGTGAGGGAGGAGAACCAATTCTTATCACCGGACATGTGGCGTGAGCATCCGGAATCCACTAGCCATATGTTCTCCTTCCTCGCGCGAGAAGCCTACATAGCAACAAAACATGTCGAGGTCTCGATCTTGGGGTTAGGAATGAGATTTTTGGGAATCGATCTTGAGACACACGACGCTGTGATAGTCACAACACGAGTATTCTTATGCACAAAATCAGATTTGCCTTTTCCCGTGTTTTTAGCATCAAAAGGTGTTTGTTTCACCCTAGGCACATAATGAGAAGTAGAGTGTGCCTTTCTGAAATTAGACCTAGCATTAAACCTTTCTCTCTTCTGTTGTTTGGCTAGTCTAAAGCAAAAATCTACTAAATGTCCATCTCTACCACAATGAGTGCAAGTGTACTTAACATGAGGTTTTGCTTTAATAGTAGAAGCACATTTTGCATTCATCATAGTAGAAGAAAGAAAACCAGCAGATTTAAAAGCAATCTTTTTAGGTTCATTGAGAATCTCAATTTTGTCATTACAAGGAGCATGAAAAACAGTGAGAGGTTTAGTTTCAAATGAAGCATGAAGATCAAAACCTAAACCTTTCTTATTTGAGCTAACCTTAGATTGATCCAAGATCATGTTCAATCTTTTCTTGCCATTAGTGAATCGTTCGAAAGAACTTTGCAAGTAATCAACTTTCTTGGCAAGAGTTAAACAGTTATTGCAGGAATCATCCACTTTTACTTTTTGCTTGCGACAAGTTGAGCATGAAAGAACCTCATGTGTAAGCAGATTATGAGTCAATTGAGAAACCCTAGTATTTGCATCTTTCAATTTTAATTCAAGAGTTGAGCATTTAGAACAAGAATCTGAACTATGCAAATCCTCAGTGGAATAGCTAGCATGTTTAACGTGTTTCTCATTTTTCTCATTTAGATGTAACAGAAGAGCATGTTCTTTCCTAAGCAATGTGAGCTCATTGTAAATTAAGTCACATGACTTGCAAGTATCATCACTAGGAATCAAAGTCTTAAGTCTAGCAATTTCAGCATTCAATGATTCAACAATGAAATCATGTTTCTTAATTTTCTTGTCACGTTTGTCAAGCAATTTTCCAAGACGAGCAACAGCAATAGCTAATTCATCATAAGAAGGATCTACCTCATTGAAGTCACTGTTGTGATCGTCCTCGGTGAAGCTATCCTTGCTGCTTGCCATGAGACACAATCCCGTCAAGTCACGCTTGCTTGGGGTTGCATCGTCCTCGCTGCTCTCCGAATCCACATCGCTCAAATTGACTTGTTCAAGAGCGGAAAGAACTCGGTGGACCACTTTGCGATTGATAAAGCTCTTCTTCTTTCTATCACTTGAAGGAAACTTCTTCTTCTCTTTCCTTCTGTCGTTGTCCTTCTCCTCCCATGAAGCTTTACCTGCAAGCTTTGGACAATTTGATCTCATGTGGTTGAGATCACCACACTCATAGCACCTTGGAGGACCACCTCTCTTTCTCATTCTCACATTCTGCAAAGCTTTGTTAAAGCGAGAAGAGAGTAGTGCCAAGTCTTCTTCAGGAAATTCTTCTATTTGCTCATCTGTTAAAGAAGACAAGGAGGACAAGGCAAAACTAGAAGAATTTGCATTTGACATGTTAGGGTTAGAGATCAAAGCAATTGATTTAACATTACCCTTTCTGGCAAAAACATCCAACTCATGAGTTTTCAACTTAGAATAAAGAACATCTAAGGTAAGTGTACTCGTGACAGTAGATTCTCTAATGGATGTAACTTTCATCTCCCAAATAGACATGTCTAATGCACCAAGCAATTGTCTAGCATTAGCAGCATCATCAAAGCTAACTCTAACAGCACGCAAATTGCTAAGAATTTTATTAAAGCGTGCAAAGAAATCATCTAGTGACTCACCAGGCTTCATCTCAAATCGCATGTATTCCTTTTTGTAAAGATCTTGACGAACCTCTTTAATAGTGTTAGAACCCTCATGGTAATCACAAAGAGATTTCCATACCTCATATGCGGATTTGAGATGGATCACACGGTCAAAGTCGCTGCGTCCCAAACCTTGGATGATCAAGTTGCGTGCCTTGCTGTTTGCTTCAACATGTGTGCGATTGGTGTCGTTGACGTTCTCGTTTGCAGGGACTTCATATGGCTTGTAGACCTTCTCCCAAATTGTGAAGCCTTGTGCTTGGATGAACGCCTCCATCTTGGCCTTCCAAAACTGAAAATCAACACCATCGAACACACACGGTTTTGTCGAATAACGATCCATTAATCTAATCACCGGTTAAGATAGATTAGAAAAACCTTGCTCTGATACCACTTGTAGGATCGAAGTATACGAATATAGCAATCAGAGGGGGCGTGAATGATTGTGCGGAAGCTAAAACCAAATTCTTGATCTACTAAAAGTTCACCCCAAAATAGAACCAAATAATTGCCTCGTATTCGACAAAAACAGAATGACAGATGTTCGGTAAAACGAGAATTTCCAAAGATCCAACCGTTAGATTGATCTGAAATTTGGACACAAGAAACTATATTCCAATACGAATCGAACCCAGAAAGAATCAGCTCGATCGGACTTACGGATCAAAAGTTATGAGCTTCGTAAGCTTGCTGTTCCAGAACTTGACGAAAACTAATCTAATCAAAACTTCAAGATTAAACAACTAGACTTTGAGGAACTCTAAATCAATACCCTAGAAAGGTTTTTGATGGATCAAATCATGATGAAACTCAAGAATCAAAAACCAATCTAGAATTAGAGCAAGCATGCAAACAAGAACCAAAACAGAAAACACTGTAGCAACGTGGTTACTGTAGCACGCAAGAATCTTGGAAGAATTGATCTTTATTTCTTTTGTCTAAAGTACTCTCATCAAAAGAGTACAAACCCTAAAACTGAGCTTGAGGCTCTCAATGCGCTCAGCTCCAATTGATGCACTTCAACAGGAGACAACCCCTCCTATTTAAAGGAGCAAACCACAGAGAGTCCTGGATACAATTCCTACTCCTAGAAGGATTCCCACTCCTAATCCTAGAAGGAGTATGTATCCAACATAACTCCACTTGGCCCAACCTGGCCAAGTACATCTCTTGCACGCGTATGGCAACCCTACCATACTCACGTGACTAACACTTTGCACGCGCATGGCCACCTGCCATACTCACGTGACTAACCATTCTTCATGTGCAACATTCTCTTAGCCCGAACGTCCCGCATGACATCCTTGACCACCAAGACCTCAGTTCCTCCCTGAACCTAGTCCCGAGCCTCAGCTCCTCCATGAACCTAGTTCCGGTCCCGTCATCGACCACGTTCGTCTTCGAGCAATACCTGCACATGAACAAACCACAAAACAATTCCGAGCACAAGTCCACGACTTGACTCAACATTAGTTCATGCAAATACTCACACGAGCATTGCATAAAGTCCACTTCAAAACAAGCATCATGAAATTCTCACCAATTTCATAATCTCAAAAACAAATCAAACACAATTCCAATTTTGCTCAAAACCCTAATCGAGCAAAAACGCATTCACGACGGACCAAAAAATATGGTCCGGCGTACACATGAAAAAGTCACTCAAAAAAACCATTCATGACGGACCAAAAAATTTGGTCCGGCGTACATGTAAAACTTACTGTTTTTAAGAACTTGGTCCCGAGCAAAAAACTTTCAGAAGCACAATTACGACATACCAAAAAAATGGGTCTGTCGTACATGGGAAAAGGAGGTTGCCAAAAACATGTGTATGACAGACCAAAAAATTTGGTTTGTCATACATGGGAAAACGAGGTCACCAAAAGCATGTGTATGACAGACCAAAAACTGTGGTTTGTCATACATGGGAAAAACAAGGTCGCCAAAAGCATGTGTATGACAGACCAAAAAATTTGGTTTGTCATACATGGGAAAAACAAGGTCGCCAAAAGCATGTGTATGACAGACCAAAAAATTTGGTTTGTCATACATGGGAAAAACAAGGTCGCCAAAAGCATGTGTATTCTGAGGACCAAAAATTTGGTTTGTCATACATGGGAAAAACACGATTTCTTGAACAAGCGTAAAAGCATCAAAATCACGTTTATGACAGACCAAAAAGTTTGGTCCATCATACATGCGAAACTCACTGTTTTTGGATGTTTGGTCTGGCGCAAATGCAAAGTCTCTGTTTTTGGATGTTTGAATGTTTGGTCCTTCATGCAAGCAATTTTGCAAGATTAATCCTAACCAATTTTTCAGCACAAAATCAAGCCAATTTTTCATCACATGATTCACAAAAAGTTTGGTTGGGTTTAATGATGACGTTGATGGAAATGTGGATTAGGAAAGGAGAGAGATTTTACTTAACTCCTGGAAAAGCTATTGAAATTATCTTTACACTTACTGCTTTTGAATCTACTTATGCTACTTGTTAAATGCTGTTCTACTGCAAATGTACCTATTAGCTTACCCTTTGTACTAAGCCATGATTGTAGAATAGTAGTTGCATTCTGTGCATGACTTGCTGAGTACCAAGTACTCACCCTTGCCACAATACAACATCAGTTGAAGAAGAGTCGACGCCATGGAGGAAGAATACCAGGAGGAGTCGTCTAAGTAGGGAGCGAGCTCAGTCAGTTGTCTGTGGTATACTGGATGGCGCCATGAAATCTACTTAATTCCGCTGCAGTTATTTCTCTTTTAATAAGTCTTCGTCCTGCGAGGCGTATCTTCGTAACTTGACCATAAGGTCAAGCAACCAGTTTGGTTAATTAATTAAAGTAGTTATTATTTCATTGAGTATGATAGTGATATTTACCGATGTTGAGACTGTGTTCACTAGCGTGATCCTGGACTAGTGCTGAATACACAGAGGGTCCAGATTTGCAAATTCGGGTCCCACACATACCCTCCCCGAGCCTGGGAGGTGCTTCACAGTCTATTCTGATGCTTCTCGAATGGGACTTGGTTGTGTGCTCATGCACGATGGTAAGGTGTTTGCTTATGCATCACGACAGTTGTAAAAGCATGAGCAGAATTACCCCACCCATGATCTTGAGCTAGCCACGGTGGTGTTTGCATTGAAAATTTGGAGGCATTATTTGTATGGTGAGTCTTGTGATATCTTCACTGATCACAAGAGCCTTAAGTACATCTTTACCCGGAAAGATTTGAATTTGAGGCAGAGGAGGTGGCTAGAGTTGATAAAGGATTATGACCTCACAATCCAGTACCATCCAGGCAAGGCAAATGTGGTGGCTGACGCTCTTAGTTGCAAGACAATGCCCCCCTGTCATTGTTTGTCTTATTAATGATTTTGAGCGGTTGGGAATTTCTTATTGTTTTGCGGGGACCATGCAAACTGAAACTCAATTGATTCTTTAGTCAGCGATCCCCGAGCGTGTGCGGGAAGCACAATAGCATGATCGATTGCTCCAGCAGGTGAGGAAACATCTTGAGGATGGTAAGGTTGGAGGTTTCTCTATTGATGATGTGGGAGCTCTGAGGTTTCAGGGTTGTCTTTGTGTACCTCAGAAATCCCAAGTTAAAGGTGATATCTTGAAAGAGGCTCATCGGACCCCGTACATGGTCCATCCTTGGGAGACCAAGATGTACATGGATTTGAAAAAGAACTTTTGGTGGAAAAGGATGAGAGTTGACATTTCCCAATATGTGGCATCTTGTGGGGTTTGCCAGAAGGTTAAGGCTGAGCACAAGCGTCCTACCGGTCTGTTGCAGCCACTTGAGATTTCTGTCTGGCCGTGGGATGACATCTCTATGGACTTTGTAGTTGGCCTACCTCGTACTCCACAAGGGAAGGATGTTGTTTGGGTTGTGGTGGACAATCTTAGCAAATCTGCACACTTCATTCCTATCCACACTACTAATTCAGTGAGTCAGTTGGCTCCCATTTATGTGTGGGAAATTATGAGACTGCATGGTGTGCCCAAGACGATCATCTCTGATCGAGATGCGAAATTTGTTTCTAAATTTTGGGAGAATTTGCAGAATGCTTTGGGTACACAACTTCGCCTTAGCACCGCTTTTCACCCTCATACTGATGGGCAATCTGAGCGTACCATTCAAACCTTGGAGGATATGCTCAGGGCTTGTGTTCTGACTTGGAAAGGTAGTTGGGAAGATCATTTGCCTCTACCAGAGTTCGCTTATAATAACAGCTATCACTCCAGCATTCGGGCTACCCCTTATGAAGTGTTGTATTGTAACATCCCAAAATTTGTGTTTTAAAAAATTTTTGGTTCAGTTTAGCTTCCCAAAAAATTTCGTTGATTTTCTCGCGTTTATAAAGACTGGTTTGAATTTTCTAAAAAGCTAAAACAATTTAATTTGATTATTTTATACTTAAAAAAAATTAATTTTATTTGGATTCCTTGTGCTTCAAGAAATTCTTTTGTAATTTTTGAGATTTTTCAAAGCTCGTTCGCTATTTATTAGATTTATTCGGAATCGATTTGTATTAAGCCTTTTTATGGAAATTAATTAAATATTTGAAAATTTTATATAAATTTTTGTTGTACATATTTTATTTGAGTTCAAAATGACTCAAACAATTTTTTAGAATTTTTTTAGTATTTTTATTGCCTAAAAGAATTATTTGAATTTGTGGATTTATTTTAATTGGAAAAAGACTGAAAAATCGGATTTTTGCACGGGTGATATAGTCCCGAAGAACCATGGCCCCCGTCAGGCCCGCTGCTCGCAGCTGGTCCACGCGGGCCAGCATCACCCGGAGCTCGGGTGTCTCGTCGACCTGAGCTCCCCAGGTTGGGATGCCGACCGCTGGCCTAGTTGGCATCTCCAGGACCTCTAAGCCGCTGTCGTCTTCGACGTAGAGCCACCCATTGCGCCAAGCCCTCCAGTTGGAACGGAGGTCCAGCGGAATGTAGCGGGAAACTGCGCCGTCGCGAAGGCGGAAGTGGCAGGAGCTGGTCACGGTGGAAGGATCCTTGGCCGCGCACAAGGAATAGAAGAAACGGAAGAGGGGGAGATTGGGGGCCACTCCCACGAACATCTCGCAGAAGTGGGCAAAGACAGCGAGGAGAACGATGGAGTTAGGAGGAAGATGAAGGTTGTGGATGGAGTAAAAGTTGAGGCCGGCGAGGTAGAAGTCGGAAATTGGCGGAATAAGGCCCCCCAGCATCGCCCAGCCGAAGAAGACTAGTTCGCCCGGGCGGCTGCGGGCGCGGCAGTCCCGGCGCGAGTACAAACAGTGCCACCGGCGGCATACTGGGAACACCTCTCGGCATCGACCTCCTCAACGGTTGAGGGAGGAAGCAGGGGTGTTGGCGGCGCCATATCAGCAGAAGAGCAATGTGCAGAAAACAGAGGCAGAAAGGCGGTCTGCAAGAGACAAGGTTGAGGAAGCAGTATGCAGCAAGTAAGAACTGAGAAGCAAACGAACTGCCTCCCCCCGGGGCACCTTTATTTGTGAGCACCAAGGAGCACCTCAGCGGGGAACCTGAGGGGGCGTGGCAGTTGGAAAGGCGGGATACTCGAGGAGGCGCGGCGGTTCGCTGGCGGGAAACCCAAAAGAATCGGAAGGGGCGCGGCCATCATCCTCAGATCCGCGCCGGTTACGAGGCAAAGGTGGCTACACGATCCTCCTTGGGCCCGAAAACAGTGGCGGCATTTAAAAAGCCAGAACGCTTCGTGGGCACTTTTTCTAGACCCACCAAGGAGACAAGAAAAGGTAAAAAGAAACGCTCCAAGGTGGGTCCGGGGGCTACTGTCGGTGTATTCTACACCATGGTGCCCACTGCACTTTAGTAAAAGTTGCCGCTAGTGGACATGTGGCGCCTAGGTCACGCCACTAGCGGTAGGAGAGGTCGCCGGCCAAGGAACAGGTGGAGGTTAGGCCACATCGCTGGCGGCTAGCGGTGATCGCCAGGGGGAAGGTGGCGACCAGGCCACGCCTTTGGCGGTCAGCTGAGTGTTCGCCAGCAGGAAGGGGGTGACCAGGCCACGCCTTTGGCGGTCAGCTGAGTGGTCGCTAGAAGGACGGTGGCGACCAGGCCACGCCTCCAGCGGTCAGCTCCGTGGTCGCCAGTAGGACGGTGGCGACTAGGCCACACCTCTGGCGGTCAACTCCGTGGTCTCCCAGCGGACAGGTGGCGGTCGGGCCACGCTGCTGGCGCCCAGTTCCCGAGCCCATTTAATGGCCCGCGCAGCCGTCCGAGAGGTAAAGGACATTTAATGCATGTCGTGCGCATTAAATGTGGGTATTGAAGGCCATAGTATGGCGGCGCGTGTTTCCAACGGTCGCCATAATGACGAGCGATGTCAGGGTGCAATTTCCCACCCCGGTGGAGAGGGTGAAGCCGGCAGACGCGACGCTCGACGACGGGGGAGAGGATGTCTGCACTATGGTATTAAATGTGTTGTAAGGGCATTTAATGCTATAAGAGCAGGGTAATAAGTATAGCTTGCTGTGTAAGTTTCCCATGCGCCCCTGGCCAGCCCGAGTATAAAAGGGAGTCGGGGGGCATGGGAGAAGGGGTTCGATCATTTTCTCTCAGACTAGACTCTATGTTCTGGGCGGGCTTGTCTGAGCTGCCTTGGGTGGCTGTTCATCTTCCAGCTCCCCTCAAGCATACTGAGATACAAGAGCATAGGAGTAGGGCTATTACTCTCATGAGGGCCCGAACCTGACTAAACACCCGACTCTCCTTGCATGCTTCGCCCCCGATTCTTCCTTTCTCGAGCAGTCACCACGAAAGCCCCGGTTAGAACTTAGTATACCCCTCGTCCGAAGGGGTCTGTTGGCTCATACGCCGATAACCCGAGTGGCGACGCGTGGCACGCTGAGTGCCGTTCAATCTCGAGCGAACGGTTGAGATCGTATCTATTGCTACAACGCGGTTCAACCCTAGCCGTACGATCTAGATCTAACGGCTGATATTGGATCTAGCACGGTGCAGTCTATGGCTACGTGGCTTAATCTAAGCTGTTGAATTTAGATCCAACGGTTGAGATCAGATCTAAAAACTAAAACGTGGAGATTACCTTCGGATGACATGGATGGATCTGGGCCTTCGGATCTTGATCGGACGGTTCACGGAGCTTGCAGGGTCGGCGATGTCCACGGTGGAGCTGGCTGGCTGGAGACGGAGATGACGACCACCCGAATGGCATTTGGGCGCAATTCTGGAGAAGTGGATGGTAGCCTCCGACGCGTCTTGTCCTTGCTGTTCCGGATCTGGGCTCGGTGACGGCGGACGGTGGCGGAAACAGCGGAAAACCGCGGCGGAAACCTAATCCAACTACGGCGAGCGATTGCGGCGCGACCACGACGGCTTGAGCTTGAAGAGTTAGGGTTACGGGTGCGCACGGAAGAGGGCTACACGATGGCGGCGGCGCATTAAATAGGGGCCTCGGCTTTCGTGAAAATCACAGAAACCGAGGTCCACCCGACTGCGGCGGCGGAATCCGAATTGTATTCGGATTGGGCGACGTGGCGCAACGCTGGCCGTTGGATCAAGATCCAACGGTCACGCGGCTAGGGCCCGGGCGCAACGCGGTTGGACCGAACCGCGTGCGCGGCTGGCTCGGGTCGGACTCGGGCCCGGTCGCGTGAACAGTACAAACACACTCGGCATTTTCCAGCGATTAAATATTCAAAATAATTTCTAGAAATTCAAATAATTCAATAAAAATTGCAAAATAATCAGAAAAATTCTAGAAAAATTCTAGAAAATACTTTGAGACATTTTGGACTTAAATAAATTATTTCCAACAAAATTTTCTTTATAATTTTTAATTCTTTAATCATTTCAAAAGGGAATAAATTCAAATTAACTCCAAATAAATTCCAAAAAATTCCAAAAATTCTCAAAAGGGCAAAATGACATTTTAATTCATGAAAAGCAAAAAATTGGAGTGTTACATATGGTGTGCCCCAAGTCTGGCTGATCTTCAATACCCTAATGGATATAGCTATAGTGCGTCCCAAGTCGGGCTGATCTCGAGTATCTTAACGGATATAGCTATGGTGCGCCCTAAGACGGGCTGATCACTAGTATCTTAATGGCTATGTTGAATATTTCTCATGATTCCCAACCGGCGGAGCTCTATCGATTTCTTTGCAATCTCCCTACATGCAAAAAAGGCACTCAGCATAAAAGGAGGACCAGTCGGGAAGCTACGCCAAGAATTGGCAGCACTTGGCATGAAGCAGGACTCAGCACTCAGCATGTTCAAAGATGGCAACTCTATTGCAAAGCACTCGGGGTCTACTGTGGAATATATAGGCCCTGAGTATCTATGCGAAAGGCTGTGAGGGCCGACCAAGAAGGGATGGGCCGGACAAGTCGCATGAGATCGAACATCGCATGGACCATCTGTGGTATCGAACCTGACAAGGGAAGTCATAAGATGGCGACTGATTCTTGTTAGGAAAGATATGATTGTAAACATATCCCATATGGAAAAGATAAGGATAGAATCTTATCCTATAATCAGTTGGTATTTCCCCCTTGTAACAAACTCGGACTCTTCCGCCCACTCCCTTTATAAGGGGGCAGGGGTCCTTAGACTTACAGAGAGAGAGAATACGTGAGAAGCATACTGCTCATAATCCTAGAACATAGGATTAGGGTATTACCTCCATCGTCGAGGGCCTGAACCTATACAAATCCTTGTCTTGTGTTACCATTGAGTTTGGATTTAGCGCAGGAAGCATTAACAAAGTTGAGGAATTGAATGATCTTACAGAAAAGTCTATCTGTTGACCAACTAAGTACGTACCAATGATGAGTTCTAATCTCTAATTAGGTTAGGTCCTAATCCCATTCGAGGATATGTGGTTCAGGCAAGTTTGTAATGAAGTTGTTGTACAACTTTAAAAAAAATTAGGTAGCATCTCCCCACTGTTCTCCAAGTACATGTCTCAACAACAAGTCAAGACGGTGTGTATCCAGAGAACACTATGGAGATGCCGCTGAAACTTTCTTTGGAGTTGTACAGTAGCTTCATTAGAATCTTGACCGAACCGCATATCCTTGAACTATCCAAAAAAACATGGACAATTCGAGATTGCTTATTTATAAATATGCTATTTCAACATATTTATAAACAAGCACACTCGAATGGGAGACAAATAGGTTAGGCAACCTAAACTGTAGCATTAATCATATTAATTATATCAACAATAATGACATGAACACATTCATCAAATAAAAATTGAATTAATTCCTAGCGCAAAATTGAAGGGATTTGAAGGAATACCCACCTTTTGAAGAAAACCAGAAATGAGGGGAAATTTACTCAAACTAGGGGTTCAACTTTACCCTCTTAACATCCATCCTCGAGGATTTGAGGATTTCATAATTTCTCTCCTATGCTGGTTTTAACCATAGCACTAATGACATGTAACACATTCACAAAATCAAAATCGAATTTCTTAATGCAAAATTGAAGAGATTTCAAGGAATGCTCACTTTTTGATGAAAACCACTAATGAGGGAAAATAGACAGGAAATCTTCTCAAGTTAGGGCTTCAACTTACCCTCTTGACACATCCATAAGAATTTTATATTTTCTCACCCAAGTCTAATTTTCAACCAGAGAATGTTCTGTATTTTGGGGCGGTGATAGTTTTTTGGCTATAGAATACTAGCAGAGGAGAGTTCATCATGAGGGTATATAAATCCTAGCGATCCACATTACAATCGGTTTCTATAAAAGAACCGATTGTGATGACACCCCCTCATCACAATCGGTTCTGAGCTAGAAACGATTGTGATGAGGGTTGTCATCACAATCGGTTCTAGCTATAATGGGGCCTTTATCACAATCGGTTCTGAGATAGAACCAAATGTGATGAGGGGGTGTTGTTATAATCGGTTCTATATTAGAACTGATTGTGATGACCCTATTTCCGAAAACACATATATTACAATTCACATATCACAATCGGTTTTTTTCCTGAGAAGTTGGGAAATGACACAGATGAATCGATTATGATGTTCATTTCTGTAGTACACTCATGTGATGATGTTTTGTGCTATCTATACACATCTCTTCACCAAAAGACAACTATACTTTCCCTTTTCTATATAAAAAATTTTACATACTAAAATATATAGATACATGATATCACACTGTTGTATATGTCCTAATGGCCAAGTCCAAACGGCATGTTATCATATGTTCTGGCTAAATTAATGCCACAATTAGATTCTCTAGCTATGCCATTAGGTGAAATTATTTATGGATTTTCACATATATTTTCTCTAACTCTCGTTTAATTATCCGTAATGTAATTACGATAACACTACTACAGATCTGGCCTTCCATACTGGCCCATCAGTACTAGTTATGCATGAACCGGGATTAATAATTACATCAGTCCCGGTTCAACGGTCTACTGGTCCGGGGGGCACCTTAGTACCGGTTTAACAGACCAACCGGTACTGATTGTCTAATATTAGTACTGGTTCGTTACACCAGCCGGTACTAAGCAACCCTCAACTAGCAGGTTGCTTAGTACCAGTTGGTTTAACCAACTGGTACTGATGATCCCACATCAGCACTTGTTGGTGTATTAAACCGGTATTAACATAGTTGACTCTTCGTCTACCGTGCGCGTCGCCTCGATCCTGCCCCGTGCTTCTTTTCGATGACAACTCTTTGTGTTCATCATAATTGAAGTACTTCGTCTCTTTGTCTTCCGATCCTGGCCACCTATGAAACCATCAGAGTGAGGGAGACATACGGGAGAGACGGGTGAGACATAT
Organism: Rhipidocladum racemiflorum; assembly: GCA_036346355.1. NCBI lineage: Eukaryota > Viridiplantae > Streptophyta > Magnoliopsida > Poales > Poaceae > Rhipidocladum > Rhipidocladum racemiflorum. The sequence goes on from CM070590.1 coordinate 40,818,930, forward strand.
AGTTAGCCCAATTAAAATGGCAACTTCTTCTCCTTCTTCTCCCTCCTCTGGCGCTCCATCACCGCCCCAAGAGGAGGAGGAGTGGGAGGAGGAGGACGAGGATGATGAGGAGGAGGAGGAGGCCAAGATCCGCTGAGGGAGCTCATCGGAGGAGGATGACGATGAAGATGCCATCGACAACAACGACAGCCCCCTGGTGGCAACGACGAGTGGTGGTTTCTGTGATCGCGCCACCTGCCACCCGTTAATATGTATATTATATATATTATAATTAATATATTATTTTATGTTATAAATTATTGTAATTAATATAATGTTTTATGTTCTACATATAATGTTTTACCTTCTATTTTCGTGTCTTTAGCAGGTTTAGATTGTCTAGAACCGACGGAGGAGTGAAAAATATACTGCGATCTATTTCAATAAAATCATCGTGCAATAAATTCAAACATTCAAAAAAATTATGGAAAGTAAAAAAAACGTTGAAAAAAATTATGCCACAATGAAAGAAAATCAAGAGAAAATCATTCAAAAAAATCGACTTCGAGAAACAGTCAACTAGACGGTGAAAATCAGGAGAAAATTGGATTTTTTTCATCAAAAGTTTGGATTCCAAAATTTAGCGGTTAAATGGCTAGTATTGGGGGGCACATAAGTACCAGTTGGTCTTTTCAACCGATACTAAGCAGCCTTATTTGAACCTCTTCTTCCGTGCCTCCACCATAGTCCCCACATTGTGCACGATCAGGAACACTGCAGCTCTAGCCAAGAGCTTCAAGGAAGGGGGAGGTGCTACCAAAATTTAAAATTTTGGTCATTTACTCCAAGCCAAGTTAACCAAGGTTAGTAACATCGTTTCTCACTGCATTTGTTGTAAAATGGAGCTTCTTCTTTGCTTCAAATGTGAAGAAAAATTGTTTTTTTTTCTCATGATCGATTGAAGATTATGAATGTAGAGATATAGCTCGATCTTTGCATGTAGACTATAATAACTTGTTGTATAAGTTTGGAATTTGCTTGGATTAGATGTAGCTCGCAATGAAGGTGTGTATCTAGCTGAAATTTAGGTCTTGGTTCCATCAATCGATGAAGAATTTTGAATATAGACTTTGATGTACCAATTCTTTCATTGTAGGTGTGGATCTACCTCAAATTTAGGTTTTGGTTTCATCTATCAGTTAGTATTTTGAATGTAGACCGTATCAAATAATCATTATAAATGACTAATAACCTTATTTTATTTTTTGAAAATTATTTTAGTGTGGAATATGTATGATTTATTATTTCTGTTGAGCAAAGAAGAAATAATTGAATTTATATAACAAGTTGAAATTTTATCATGAAAATTGAAAAAATATTGAGGAATTTTAAGACATTAGATATATAAAGAATGGTTCTTTTAAAAATATGTACTAAAGCATTGACATTTTAAAAATATTAAATTTTTAATGAAATTTCAACTAAAATTAATAAATAAACTTAATATTGGTTTAATATGAATTTTGGGAAATGTTCAAAAATTCATTATTGTAAAATAAGCTAACAGCCGTCTTGATGTAACACAATGTTGATAGACCGGCCATGGATGTACATGGACCGACGCTCCCTGAAGTTCTGGCAGGGTTTGCAAGTTTTTCTTCATGCGGCCGATGCATACACAAAGCTAGGCTATGTATGTTGTCCATGCATAGATTGCAAAAATGAAAAGGAGTGGCCAAAATCTAGCCACCTTCACTTCGATTTGCTCTCAAGAGGTTTCATGCCAAACTATACCAGTTGGTCCAAGCACGGTGAAGAAGAGACTATACGGAAAGATGGTGAATAAGAAGAAGAAGAGGGGGACAACAATATCCCGAATGTTGGCCAACATGGTTCTTTCGAAGATACATTGGGGGAGTTTGGCGATGATGACCTAGACCAGATGCTGCTTGATGGAGAGGGAGAATACACCAATGAAAGACATTACAAAAAGTTCCAGTGCCCGTGGGAGGACCACGGAACACTATTGTACCCAAACTGCTGATAGGGCCACAAAAAATTGTGTACATACTAGAACTGATCCAATGGAAGGCGACAAATGGATTGTCTAATAAGGGATTTGATGAGTTGTTATGCCTCATAAAGAAGTTGCTTCCAGAGGTTAACACGCTTCCTGAAACTACTTACGACACCAAGCAAGTTGTCTGCCCTTTGGGGTTGGAGGTACAGAAGATACATGCATGCTGTAACGATTTTATCCTTTATCACAATGGGTACGAGGATTTGGAAACTTGTCCTATGTGCAAAACTTCGCGGTATATGACCAGGTGTGATGACCCAGGTGAGGAAGAGGGGCAGCATAAGAAGAAGAGAGCCCCTGCTAAGGTGATATGTTATTTTCCTATAATCCCCCAGTTGAGGCATTTATTTGCGAGCAAAGCGCATGCCCAGATGATGCACTGGCACAAAAATGATTGTAAGGATGACAGAAGGCTAAGGCACCCCGTTGACGGTTCCCAGTGGAGGAAAGTCGATAGAAAATACACAAACTTTGCTAAGGATGAGAGGAATAAAAGGTTTGGGTTGAGTACGGATGGGATGAACCCGTTCGGCAAGATGAGCAGTAGTCACAGCACTTGGCCCAGGACTCTATATATCTACAACCTTCCTAGTTGGTTGTGTATGAAGAAGAAGTACATTATGATGTTGTTGCTTATCCAAGGGTTAAAGCAACATAGAAATGACATCGACGTGTACCTCAAACCGTTGGTTGAAAATCTGCTAACGCTGTGGAAGGATGGTGTATGTGTATGGGATAAGTATTGTCGGGACCCGAATCTGCAAATCTGGACCCTCTGTATATTCTGCACTAGTCCAGGATCACGCTAGCGCACACAGTAATAACAGGGATGAAGTACCACAATCATACACAGCGGAATTAAGAATAAAGTACTTCAAACATTAAATAAACTAGGTTACAAGACCTTAAGGCCAACTTACAAATAGTCTGCTGCGCAGGGCTTATAATAACAAAAATAAATAATCAGCAGCAGAATGAAGAACATCGGTGACTCCCATCAATATGCCACAGGCAACTGACAAGGTTCAACTCCTTGATAATTGCTACCTCGTGGAACTTTGCCTCCTTCGAAGTTTTAGTCTTCTCCTCAACTGATGATTGTGTTGAAAGCAAGGGTGAGTATACAACATACTCAGCAAGTCATGCACAGAGGTGCAGTTCTATTACTATATGCATGGCTTCTTCCAAAGGAATGGCCTAAGTGGTTATTTTGCATCAAGCAGCATTTTGCTTTTACCAGATAATCTTTATAGATTCAAAAGCAGTGAAACCATATTAGATAATAAGTTATTAATTTCTTTTCAAACAATTTGGAACAAAGCCCTAAATCACTTTAGCAACTATCTCTGGCATACAGCCACCCATTCCCACATTTTTATTTTGGGAAATCTAACCCTTGACTGTAATCCCCGAGCTTTGTCAAGTACTGTGGACTCGGCTATTCGAATAGTTTTGACACATTCTGCAAAGGTTGTACACTTTACCCACATGATACAGTCGCACACCACAAAGGCGATTGACCGTAACGAAGCTTTTCAGAAACCTCCTTCTACACCTATGACCGTCTCCGGTATTGCCTTCATTACTACTTCCCCACGAAGGATCGAAGTGTAGGACTGACAATCACCGTTGGATAGGGTACCAAGCCGTAGCTCCGGTACGCTCCCCCACACAGTTACCCCGACGTAACTGTCACCCTAAGGTATTAAAGGTAAGATTTCAAAATCCTACTAAACTAAGACCGTCCCACTCCAGCCATGTGGTTGTACGTAAGGCCCAGTTCAAAGGCTTGCAAGGTGAAGTCCTTAACTGTCCAGGGCAAGACATCCTTCTCACAGTCCCTAACCCAAATCTTCTCACATCACTGATCCCATTGCCACAAAGGCTGTTATCTCAAAATCTGTGCCATAAAGGCCCACCTGGCATAAAGCCTCATACCACTTGCCCTAGACTAAATCTTTTCCCACCCCTGTTTCATTATTGTGAAACATGCCAACAATAATATCAGTTACCATGTAGAACTACAAAGGTACCTACACTTCACATCTTCATTTGGCAAGATTACAACATTTCCAAAAATTCATTCCATATATCATTAGTCAATATTATTTTGCCATTTGAAACACATTTCACGTAAGCATGGCTAAGCAACTATTCACGGTCTAGCCTCCCATGTTAGCACAATTATTTCATCCAACTATTTTAAAACCCAACTTAAGGTGACAATGGTTGTATGGCATACAAATATTAACATCAAGGGTGGAATTAACAATTACGTGAATTAGCTACTTTATCCCAAATTAAATTAAATCATTTTAACAACATAGCATGCATAATTTAATTCAAAATACATTTCAAAAACTATGAGTAATATGGTCAAAGCAAAACTTGCCTTTGAAAAAGCTGATGATCTTTATCTACGGCTTGAGCTTGGTCTTCAACTTCCGTACTCTCGCTCAGTTCAACGTCTACGCGTAGCAAACAACCAATTAAACACACATTCGGAAAATACTACAAATCAAACTAGCTCATAATTTCATGAAAATTTCCAGATAATTAGTCTAGCATTTTCTAAGTTTTATAAAATTTATTTTGGAATTTTTGAACGTATACTTTAAGAGCTACAAAATTTGTCAGTTTAGACTTTCCGTGAATAATTTAGCCGCATAAATTTAATTATAAAATTTCATAAAAATTACTGTAGAAAGGTATTAATTTCTACTAATTAACCAAATTTGTTGCAAGCGATTCGGACTTAGAACGAAATTGTAGCAAAACAGACAAAATTCACAATTTCCGAAAATTAACATGTATAACTAAACTCTCATTCCATTCTATGCATGGCACGGTTTGGCGAGAGCAACTTCTACAGGAAGTGTACTTGTACTATGGTTCGGTTTCAGGAATTCTCATGCAAGCGCAAACCTACTCTATACATATATATAGCTACAAATATGTATACATGTATTCACGTGTACTGTCGAATATGTATTTTCGTATACATGCAAGCCGCTGTCTAATATATACGTATATACACACTAGCATATATATAAAAACACACACACACGTCTAACACGCTTACGTACTAATATTTAAACACACATGTAAATACACGGTGAGATCTACCAATCAGTAAAGATAGAGCACGCGTGAAAGAAAAGAAATACTACCGATCGGCAGTAGCAGCGACGACGGCGACGCAGGGGAAGGCGACAGCGACGACGGTGAAGGCGACCAACGTAGACAACGACGGCGACGGCGACGGTGACGGCGACGGCGAAGGCGACTACGACAACGACGACCAACGTAGACGACGATGGTGACGACGTAGACGATGACGGCGACGGCGAGACGGCGGCGTACACGGCGACAACTACGACGGTGGCGGTGGCGACGACGACGACAGCGGCAGCGTCGTCAACGGAATGAAGCAATGGCAAGAATATTGTGACTAGAGATGGCTGGAAATGAGCAATGAAAGGAATAGGTACGACTAGATATGGATGGAAGGAGCAATGGGAAATAATGTGGTGACTAGAAACTACTGGAAGTATTATAACTAGTAATGGCGTGGAAAATGAAACATGAGATGGTTTGAAGGCTTCATGCAGAACGGCCATGTAGTACTAACAACCAAGTACTGAAATGCATGCATTCAAGGAGGGGAAACGGCTAGGAATAAATGGGAGACTTCATGTGTTCAGGATGCAGGGCTGAAAAGAATCAACCGTCCAAACACACATGCACACGAACGCTGGGAATGGGAAAAGGAAAGCATGGCTTGGATAACTCAAACGCCAAGCATTCATGCATATGTGTACACACTTTTAGAACGGATGGAAGAATTTAATGGAAAAACGTATTCCAACCAACACAGGTGTATGCACTTTAAATGAGTAGCTGGGCTGGAATATGGCTGGAAGAAGATGTTCGTGCATGGGAATGCAAAGGTCCAAGCAAGTATTCATGTATACATGTATACGCATATACGCTCTCAAAAACGTGTTTAGGGAAAGAATAGCACATGGGTTCTAAAAATCTGAAAAATTCCTCTAAAATACTAGGAACTATTTGGAACCTAACGAAGTTGGTTTCGTGATTTTTCGACGAGTAGATTTTTTGTAAAAAAATATTTTAGTGAATCATACACTTGTACAGATTTTTGTAAAATCAACGACTCAATTTATATAACATGTTTTTTGAAAATATTTGTAGGGAACACTCTCATCTGCCCATTACCTTTATTTTAAACAAAATTTTAGATTTTATGCTTATGAAAAAATGCGTGATCTTTATTTAATGTGATTAGTTCAATAAACTTAAATTCAAATTACTCGCGAGGATCCTAAGTAAATTTCGAAAAATTACAAATAATCTTATAAACACACTTAATATATTAAAATCAATTTTTGGGATGTTACAAGTATAAAAGAAAGCACTTCAACCTACGTGCTTTGCAATTTGTAACCATCAATGACTGTCCTGCACTTGGTAACCTGTCGGGCCAATCTATCAAAGGATATAAAGCTTGCATCCATTGCTTAGAGGATATGGACAACAAGTATTTGAAAAACTCCTGAAAGGTCTTGTACATGGGCCACCATAGGTTCCTCCATACGAAGCACCCATTACGGACAATCATAAAGTTGTGCTCGTTCTTCAACGCTGTCGGTGTACTTTACACTGGGGTGCCCTCTCCGCAGCCAAAAAGTGCGAAGGGCCCACGTGGCGACATGGTGAGTAGCCTAGCAGTAAAGCCCTTCTCGCAGGGCAAGAAGGCCCACGTGATTACGTGGCAAGCAGCCTGGCGGCAAAGCCCTTCTCGCAGGGTGAGAAGGCCCACTTGGCGAAATGGCGAGCAGCCTGGGCCAAAGCCCTTCTCGTTGGGCGAGAAGGCCCACGTGGCGACGTGGCGAGCAGCATGGTGGCAAAGCCCTTCTCGCAGGGCGAGAAGGCCCATGTAGCTCCTGGCAAGCAGGTGGATAACCATGTCTTGCAGTCCCCTCTACCAGGCGAGGAGACCCATGTGGCAGCGCGTAGCAGAGGACTCAAAGGAGGCTTCCCCATAAAGTCTCCATCTCCCGGCACCCTGTGTAAGCGCATTTAATGCAAGGATACGCTGCTGAGTCGACGACACCCCACGCCTCTGATACTTTCCCGCCTAACCCATCGTGGGAAGTGCGCAACCCTGAGGGCCCGTGGACAGTGGCTTGGCGGCACAAAGAAGGAGCCTTGTGGGACAAGATGACATTAATGGAATGTAATTATGGGCCGCACATAGGCATAGTGTCATCTTCCCACTTGCTCGAGCCTGCCCTGCTATGTAAGGGACGGCTAGTGCATAGGGGAGGGGGGATTCGGAGGTTCAAGGTTGGAGGGGAGAGAGGTTCGGAGTTTCAGAGACTTTTGGGCGAAGGAGAACGATAGGAGAAGGGGACAAGGCTGGTGAGGAGGATGTTGTAACCTCTTTCCACCTGAAAGTTAATAAGAAGACAAGCAGGACGTAGGGCTATTACCTGCTCTGGTGGCCCGAACATGGGTAAAAGTGTTTTGTCTGCTGTTCTTCATCTTGGATATGCTGTGGTAGATAGATTAGGGTTTGTCATTGCAAAGATGTATCCCCTATCGAACTAAAACCTCCCCACTCGGAGGATCCTGTCGCTAAAAAACACCGACAGGGGCGCGCTAGGTAGGGGGCTAGCGGTTGGTTGCCCTGATCCAGCTCCAGCCGGTTCCGGCTGATCGACTTGAAGGTCTGCTCATCAGGAGGATGGCGAGTTTGCACGGATCGATGCAACTCGTGGCAGGAGCTGCCGACGTTCCGAAGCCGTCCCGCCACTCTCGGAGAGCAGGGGACGGTCCCACGCCTCCCCCCGTGGGAGGTAATGACGCCTCTTTGGCAGCGGCAGGGCTTCCAGTCCGACGACGGCTAGCCATGGAGGAAGCCACTCCAGCCCAGAACCTACACGCAGCACGTTTGCTCCTGAGCCACCCTTTGGTGGAGCTCAAAGGAGACACCCCTGCTGCACCGTTGCTACGGGACATTGCTCGTCTCGTGGACGCAACCCAGCTTCGGCTGGGAGTTTCCGTTCGGTCTTTGACTGGCGGCACAGCCCCCACGAGGGGGCATGCCCACCCTACTCCAACCTTGAGTCATCCAGCGAGTGGCGCGCTGGCCAGGAGGGCCAGAGTAGGAATAGGGTCACTAGAGACACGAGCCCCGGCACCGCGAGGGACCGCCAGGACTCAAGGGCTCTAGTGGAGGGGCGTCGTCAGCACCGTCGTGATGATTTGTGTAATTATCTGCGGCGTCGCCGTTCCCGGGAGTGCGAACGCGTCCAGCGGATGGCTTCTAGGGATGAGAGCTCCTCATATAACCCCCATCTTCAGAGTTTGGAGGAGGTCTACTCCTCCCACTCTCTAGGGAGTCGTGCTTGGCACACCCTGGTGCAATCCGCACGTCGGGACGAGGAGCCCCAGCACGACTCCCCATATAGCGTAGGGTGCCAGGCGTTTACACGACAGCTATGCCATGTGCTAGTGGCCCGAGCGGTTCCGCCCAGCGTCCCTTGAGAAGTATGACGGCACCACCAACCCGGAGGAGTTCCTTCAGATCTACACCATGGTCGTGCGTGCTACGGGCGGGTCCGGCAAGGTCATGGCGAACTACTTCCCCACGGCCTTGATGGGGTCTGCCCAGTCCTGGCTATTGAACCTTTTGCGAGGATCGGTTCCCTCATGGGAAAAGCTGTGCGACATCTTCGTCACCAATTTCCAGGTCTCATACGTGCAGCCGGGCGTGGAGGATGATCTCCATGCCCTCGAGCAAGGACGAGGGGAGTCGTTACATGACTTTGTGAGGTGTTTTAGCCACTGTCGCAACATGATCCCCCGGATTTCCGAGCAGTCAGTCGTCATCGCCTTCCGAAGAGGCTTGCTGAACCACAGGATGCGGTAGAAGATGGCTACTCATGACATCACCACCACCTCCGAGCTTTTCTCCCTCCCGCACTGCTGCGCGAGGGCAGCAGAAGCTCGACGGCCGGTGCCTGCTCCCGCAGCCCCCCGAGGTAGAGACGAAGCTGGTCCCTCACGGGACCCCGGTCCTGTGAGCAAGAAGATCAAGAAGCGTGAGGCAGACGAGACCAGGCAGGTCTTGATCGCCGAGCCACGTGTCGGGAAAACAGGGCCACGAGGCGCGACCGCCCTGACCGGCGGGAAGACAGCCCTGGCCCAGGGCACGACTTCCTTGAACGGTGGGATGACCGCCGCAACCATGGTCCCGACCGCCGAGAGTACAATGGGGGCAAATCCTTTTGCCCAATCCACCAGACCCACTCTCATGATTTGGCTCATTGTCAGGTCATGAGTGAGATCATGGAACAGCGACTCAAGGATCGCCACCCCCGCCAAGATGAAGTCGAAGACCCCAATCTGCTGGCTTTCCAGCGTGCGGACCGCACCATAGCGTACATCAACGATGGTTCTACCCCCTATCCCTCCAACACTGCATTCAAGCGTCAGTGGAGGGAGGTGTATGCTGCGGAGTCGGGCTCAGCGGTGGGTCGGACGCTAAAGTGGTCAAAGGAGCCGATCACTTTCAGCCAGTGTCAAGGCCCCAAGTTTCTAATTTTCTGGGACATCCGGAGTATCCGGATTTAATATCCGGAGTGTTCGGATTACCCGGAATGTCCGGATAAAATGTCCGGAGTATCCCGATTGGGCTGACCGAACACCCCAACTTGGAGTGTCCGGGCAAAATGTCCGGAGTGTCCGGGTTAGTGCTACCGAAGACCCCAACCCGGAGTCTCCGGGTTGAGCGTCCGGAGAGTCCGGATGGTGCGGGATTTTCTATAAAAGTCCCATTTCGTGGTCCTCCATTCACCCCACCTCACTTTGTCTCTTTCCCACCTCTCCCGTGCGTCTCCTCCGCCCTAGCTCCGCTCCGGCGAGCACCCACCGGCCGGTGACCCCCGTGGCTCCTCCCCGGCGTGCTCTAGCTCGTTCTCAAGCCGGTGTTCTCCTTCCTCCACCCGGCGTTGTTTCTCCTCCATCTTCCTTAGAGGTAGGTCTTTCTCTTGGGGGTTGATTCATGGGTTTCTTGAGTTCTAAGGCCATCCATGGTGGGTTTGGGACTTAGGTTTGGATTTGAGAGTGTGGGGATGAACTTTGGAGTTCTAGGGTTTTGAGGTGTGGCGATTCTTGGGGTTGGATTTGGAAATGTAGGGTGCTTAGGTTAGAGATCGGGTAGTAGCAAAGCCATTTCTTGGCTTGGAGTTTGTTTTGGTTGGGCTAGTGGAATGTCATCGTTTCTTGGCGGTTTGAGCTAGTTCGGGGCTTCTCCCAGCTTGCAAGGTGTAGAGAAGTCGTAGATCGGGTCGATGTGAAGCCGTAGAGAGTGGTAGGACTCCCATCCCCAAGTTGTGTTGGGCCGAGTGCTCCAGGTCCGGAGTATCCGGACAGGCGACCCGGAGTGTCCGGCCTATCCGGACTGTCCGGGTATAAAACCCGGACTGTCCAGGTTAAGCTGATCTGTCCGGGGAAGGTTGGTTTGTCCGGTTGCGTCGTTTCGTCGGGTCTTTTCAATTGTTATTCGTTTCATTTGCATGGCATGCACCTTATTATGCATTGTATTCGTGTAGAGAGCGATCCCGCGAGACTTGACTCCGCGGCGACTGAGGGCACTGTTGGAGAGCCGGCTGTTACCGATCCGCAAGCAGAAGAACAAGGCAAGCACATATGCATATTCAACCCTATGTACTTTTACTTTGGTGAATAAATTGCTTATTGGATTAAATGTTGCATTAGGAATTGAAAATTGTGGGATAGGACTAGATCCTAATTGTTGCACATACACCCCTTGATTATTGTAGAAGCTTTCTTGGAGCTAATTTGGGTAATATATTGAGTTACGCTTAGATTGCTTAGAAGTCGGTTTGGGCCAAGCGGTGGATGGTTCCATCGCTTGCGATTCTGTATTTATCTTACAGATTTGGGTTGGAATGGGAGTTTGTATGAAAATGAAAATGTGAAATGAGACCGAGCGAGAGAGTTGGATCACTTGGGTAAGGAGACTCAAGTGTGGTAGTCTCGTCCGTGTCGATTAAGGACCGATCGGGTGTAACGTGGCTGAAGCACCTTTTTGGTTGATCGCATGCCTGATTATGGTACAGTAAGCCGCTCTTTCATCGCATGCCGTTTGATGGGCCATGCCCTCATGAGGTTGGACGTGGTTGAGGGCGGGGCCTATGCCGGCTTTCGAGCGCCATGCCGGGCTTGGGGCTGCTCGAGGGGTTGCTAGGTTTCCGGACCGCATGAAGATGCCCCAACGAATTGGTATGGATGGGAGGGGGTTGACATGAGGCTCCTTCGTGACACATTTCGTGTGATCAATGCTTGCCTGCAGGGTTAATTAAGCGATTCGAATTGCCGTGCTCACGGATATGAGCAAGCTTGGTCAGATGTTACTCAACGTAGTAATAACTTGAACAGAAGTTCGCCTTTTGGCTTGAGCTCGAAATAAATGTGATTAACTGTTACGTTTGTTAAATGTTTACTTCACATTAGAAGTAGGTGCTGTTACAACTGCATTGAAGTTTTGAATTGAGTAAGTTTTAGTAACTAAACAACAAAGGTAAGCATCTCTGCAAATTTTACCTTCAGCTTAGTCTGTGCTACATCCAAATGCATATCCCTTTGGAGTCGGTCATATATGGACCACGGGTAAGACTTGCGAGTACCTTTTGTACTCAGGCTTCTGCTTTCGTGGTTTTGCAGGTGAGGATCCAGCGGGGTGCGAGTTTTGCCCCTACTGCCTATCAGTGACCGGGCGGGGCACCGAGTAGAGGCCGTCTTCGCGTGTGCGCCTGGAAGTGTTAGGGCATGACACTTCCGGGGTGTTTTACTTTTGTTGTATAGAATAGTGGGTGATACTTTTGTGAACAGCTGTACTTTTATTTCTGTAATGGAACCCGTCTGCTTTTCTTTGGTTCGTTTTGTTGGTCGTTGTTGGGCCTCTTTGTGCCGTGTGGTGTGTTTGTTTGCTTCCGCATTTTTGCGTCTCTGGTAGTGAGTTTGGGCTCGATGCCCCTCGGTGCGAATTGATGTTGATATGGCATTGGGAACCGGTATGTGGGGATCCTGGGCGAGTTTCGGATCGCATACCGGGGGTATACCGGGGTTGTTGTCAAGTCGTTTGGATGTTTGTAGAGTTGTCACGATTGGGCTTGGGTAATAGCATCGGGATCACCTCCGGCGATTCGTTGCTAGGATCCAAACCCGACGGGAGCAACTGTTCATCCAACAACTCGAGGACGATCTGGGGGGCTCCTCTCAGGGCTGGTATCAGAGCAAGGCGCACAAAGACGGACCCCAACTTGACGACCAATTAGGAAATTGTTTAGGAATGTCATAATGCATTAGGTAGAAAGTAATATTTATCCCCGCCCTAGGTTATAGGGGTGAGTATGAGTTACGTTGGAATCGTGCATGTCATATCATCTCATGCATGCAACATGCCGCTTTGCATCAGAGGTTTTGATTTGGGTATGCTAGACTTGTGGGACCCCAGTACAGGATGCTACAGTCTAAGGAGGGGATCAATTCGGGGTTTTCTATGTTTAGGACTTGTCCCTTCTGTGGGGGTTCTGACTTTCGTCGCCTGTCCTTGGTTGACTACAGAATGAGGACCCGCGGAGGTATGGGAGGTGATGATGGTGCTGGGCGGTCACAGCCTAGCCATGGCGATCCGCCTCCTCCTCCCAATGTACTGGATATCCTGCTGCGGTCAGAGAGGAACCAGGAGACTACCAACCGGATTCTGGAGATGCTGGGTCCGTAATCAGCCGCTCCGGGTGGCCGCGGTGAAGGGTGAGCCCGCCCAAATGGCTATTTGGACTTCCTCCACACTCAGTCGCCAGTGTTCTCCTGGGCCAGTGATCCCTTGGAGGCAGACGACTGGCTGCGCACGATGGAGCAGAAGTTCGCTCTTATCCAGTGCGGGGATCTTCAGAAGGCTCCCTACGCAGCGCAGCAGCTTCAAGGCCCTGCTGGAGCATGGTGGGCCAATTTCCTGGTGATGCAGCCCGCCGGTCATCAGGTGACTTGGGTGGAGTTCCGTGAGGCCTTCCGGGCATACCACATCCCGAAAGGACTCATGGATATCAAGAAGCAGCAATTTCTAGCCCTCAAGCAATTGAGCAAGACTGTGGTGGACTACTCACGAGAGTTCAACTACCTGGCCAAGTATGCGCCGTAGGAGGTTGATAGTGATGATAAGAAACAGAACCGCTTCATGAATGAATTGACGGCGAAGATGGAAAACCGGCTCTCGGTGTGCGGTTTTGCCGACTTCAATGACTTGGTGAGTCGAGCGATCACCGTTGAGCATAAGATGAGGAACCACCAAGAGGAGAAGAAGCGGAAGCGGGGCGCGCAGTTCTCGACGGGCAGCAGTTCGCAGCGGGCCCGCATGGTTCCTCCGCCACCGAGGGCCCCTGTCCCTGCGCCTCCCCCGCCGGCTGGAGTGGCTCCTCCTCCTGTTGCTGCTCCTCGTCCTCCCCAGCCACAGACGGGAGTGTGAGCGGTGACAGGCTCTGGACCGGGCCCATGCTATAACTGCAGGCGTGCCGGGCACTTCATCCGCGATTGCCCATTCCCAAGGCGGGGCAACAACACCACCGCCCCATGGCCTCCGGTTACAACTGCACCACCTCCACTTCCTGCGCCAGCCCACGGCCGAGTCAACTACGTCGGTGCCGAGGAGATTCCAGAGGGCAACACGGTGCTGACGGGTATGTTGTGTGTCAGTGGGCATTCTGCTAGGATATTGTTTGATTCGGGGGCATATCATTCATTTATTAGCAAGGAGTTCGCCATGCACCATCAGATGAGAGTGAGTAGCAGCGCCACTCCATTTCTTATTGAGGCACCGGGGTCCAGGATGGTGGTGAATCAAGTAGTTAGAAAAGTGTCGGTGCAAGTTCAAGGGGTTTGTTTCACTATTAACCTTCTACTCCTTGACCTCCGTGGAATGGATGACATCTTGGGCATGAATTGGATGACGCGACAACAAGCCATCCTGGATTGTTCTCGCCGCACCATCTCGCTAAAGGGACCGAAGGGCGGTTGGCTGATGTTACATCTTGATGAGGGCAAGGCCACCCTTTACTCCCTGAATGGTGCCAAAATCGCGGAGATAGAGTCAGTTTCCGTGGTGTCGGAGTACCCGGATGTGTTCCCAGCGGAATTAGCGGGGATGCCGCCTGATCGGGACATCGAATTTGTAGTGGAATTGCAGCCTGGAACCGCTCCAGTCTCCAAGCGGTCATATTGGATGCCGCCTAATGAATTGGCTGAACTGAAGACTCAACTGAAGGAGTTGATGGACAAGGGCTTCATACGCCCGAGCTCCTCGCCTTGGGGCTGCTCGGCCCTGTTCGTAACCAAGAAGGACGGTTCACTTCGCCTCTGCGTGGATTACCGTCCCTTGAATGCTGTCACTATTAAGAACAAGTACCCTCTGCCTCGGATTGATATCCTGTTCGATCAGCTCGCTGGTGCACGGGTATTCTCCAAGATTGATCTGAGGCTCGGGTACCATCAGATCAAGATCCGGGCTGAGGATATTCCGAAGACAGCTTTCTCCACTCGATACGGGTTGTACGAGTACACCGTTATGTCATTCGGTTTGACGAACGCGCCGGCGTATTTTATGTACCTCATGAACTCCGTTTTCATGGAGGAGCTGGATTCCTTTGTCGTCATCTTCATCGATGACATCCTCATCTATTCAGCCAATGAGGAAGATCATGCCAAGCACCTTCATGTCGTTCTCGGGAGACTTCGGGAACATCGCCTGTATGCGAAGTTCAGCAAGTGCGAGTTCTGGCTGAAGGAGGTGTCATTCTTCGGGCACGTTCTTTCCGAGCAAGGCGTGGCCGTCAACCCAGGCAAAGTACAGGATGTGCTCAAGTGGGAATAGCCCAAGTCTGTCACTGAGATTCGCAGTTTTCTTAGGCTAGCTGTGATGGGGGTGTAAAGGGATGCCCGAACTTCCGTCAGGTGGAGGATAAGTCGATTAGGCGGAGCGAGACACTCACGATCCGGCTTCTTGATCGACACGATCAAAAACCCCTGCAATCGCAGCACCACACGCTCCTTCACGGTTATCAACCGTGCGCTGCCGACTGACTCGCCACGAAGGCTAATCCCTGCCAATGAATCGAGAACACAAGCAAGAACAAGAAAGATGCACTGAATTTGAAAATTGAGGATGAATCTCACGAGTTGGGGTCTCACAAACCGATGAACGGCAATACTGTTCAAAGACAGAATTAATCTAAGCAAAACCCAAAGCAAACCCTAGCGGCGGCTACTGGATATAAAGGCTAAGTGGGACGTCCCTAGAAACCCTAGACGTGTCCGTGATGGACTCAACACGATACATGGGCCAACGACCCAAATTGGTGACGCAGCACCCTGGGACAGATTCTGTCCGCCAGCTTGAAACGTTGATTCCCGTCGACTCCGAAGTCCAAATGACCTGAAACCAGTGCCATTGTAAAGCTTATCTCCTTAGCTTTCCATGCATATGTGGATCATCAAAATCGGAGCCCGCTTTGTGGCCTGGGCGACGATTTTAGTGAACGCTGCTCCTGGTGGCCGAGGTGGTCGACTCCGAGATGAATTGAACCTCCAACTTGACTTGGACACCCTCCTTGCCTCCCTCTTGGTCCTTGCTGGTTTCAAGGCCTTCATGGTCCTCCAAAGTTCCTAAGTACAATATAATCAATAATATCATTAGGTAGCATACCATCCTCAAAGTGTCTGCCACGGGCACTTAGGAAGGAGCTCACTGTTGATTCAATTGTCGTGCTCGTGCTCTTGTGATGGGTCCTTGCATCACAACTGGAGGGGGCTCGATTAGGTATGCATAGGAGTGATGTCCTCATCATCCTCCCCCTCTTGAAGTGGAGTCGCCCTCGACTCAAGCCCATCTTCTTCTCCCATGAACGGTTTCAAATCTGCAATGTTAAATGTGGAACTAATCCCAAATTCGGGCGGCAATTCAAGTTTATATGCATTATCATTTATTTTCTCCAGTATCTTGAAAGGACCATTAGCTCTAGGCATTAATTTAGACTTTCTCAATTCTGGAAAACGATCCTTTCGCAAGTGTAACCATACTAAATCACCCGGTTCAAGTTTTACTTCCTTTCTACCTTTACTTCCCGCAGTCCTATACCTTTCATTCATCATTTCAATATTTTATTTAGTCTTTTCATGCAATTTCAGAATAAATTCAGCACGTTCCTTAGCATCAAGATTAACTCGTTCACTAGTAGGTAAAGGTAATAGATCAATAGGAGCATGGGGATTGAAGCCATACACTACACGAAAAGGACTTACCTTGGTGGTGGAATGTACCCGCCCTATTATAAGCGAATTCAACATGCGGCAAACATTCTTCCCACATCTTCAAATTCTTCTTCAAAAAAGCCCTCAACATAGTGGATAATGTGCGATTTACTACCTCGGTTTGGTCAGTCGGTTTGGGGATGACATGTTGTTGAAAACAGCAGCTTGGTCCCCAATGTATTCCATAGAGTTCTCCAAAAGTGGCTCAAAAACTTGGCGTCACGATCTGAAACAATAGTAGAAGGCACACCATGCAAGCGAACGATTTCTTGAAAGAAAAGGTTAGCAATATTAATGACATCGTCGCTCTTATGACAAGGAATAAAGTGAGCCATCTTAGAAAATCTATCAACCACCACAAAAATACTATCCTCCCCTCTTGGTCCTAGGCAATCCTAAAACAAAGTCCATAGATATATCCTCCCATGGAGTGCTAGGAACGAGGAAGAGGCATATATAAACCATGTGGATTCAATCGTGACTTAGCCTTTTGACATGTAGTGCAGCCGGAATACAAACCTCTCAATGTCTCGCCTCATCTTCGCCAAAAGAAGTGGGCAGCACGACGCCTCTCGCTTCTTGGCACCAAAATGACCCATCAACCCTCCTCCATGGGCCTCTGTATCAAAAGAAAACGAAGCAGATCCATTTGGAATACATAGGCGGTTAGCTCTAAACACAAATCCATCGCTTTATCACATATTTGTCCCATGTTCTTCCTCTTTGCAATGCAGCAAGACATCTTTAAAGTCATCATCATGAGCATATTGTTCTTTAATTGATTCCAATCCAAATATACGACAATCAAGTTGGGACAACATGGTATATCTCTAGACAATGCATCAGCAATCACATTATCCTTCCCTTTCTTGTGTTTGATAACATAAGGAAAAGGTTCAATAAATTCAACCCATTTAGCATGTCTACGATTGGTTCACTTGACCGCGAATATGTTTTAGCGACTCATGATCAGAATGAATAACAAATTCTTTGGGCCAAAGATAATGTTGCCGCTTTCTAAAGATCGCACAAGAGCATACAATTCTTATCATAATGTGGAATAATTCAAAATAGGACCACTCAATTTTTCGCTAAAATAAGCAATGTGTTTTCTATCTTGCATCAAACACCACCAATTCCAATCCCACTAGCATCACATTCAAGCTCAAAGGTCCTATTAAAATCAGGAAGTTGGAGTAAAGGTGCATTAGTAAGCTTATCTTTCAAAAGGTTGAAGGCATTCTCCTGTGGTTCCCCCAATGGAACACAACTCCTTCTTCATCAATTCATTCAATGGAGCTGCAATGGTGCTTGAAATCCTTCACAAAGCGGCGGTAAAATCCGGCAAGTCCATGGAAGCTTCAAGACTTGTGAAATCGTCGTGGGCGTTAGCCAACTCTAATCGCGTGCACCTTGGCTTCATCAACCCCAATTCCTGAGTCACAACATAGCCAAGAAAGCGACACTCGTTCGGTGCAAAAAGTGCACTTCTCGAGGTTACCAAATAAACGCGCAAGACGCATAAGCATCAAAAACAGCACGTAGATGATCAAGATGTTCATGTAATGACTTGCTGTAAATCAATATATCATCGAAATAAACCACCACAAATTTCCCAATGAAACTTCGTAAAACCTCGTTCATTAAGCGCATGAAGGTGCTTGGTGCATTAGTTAAACCAAAAGGCATGACTAACCACTCATACAATCCAAACTTGGTTTTAAAAGTCAAGTTTCCATTCATCTCCCAAATTCATTCTTATTTGGTGGTATCCACTCACGCAAGTCAACCTTAGAGAAAATTATAGAACCACTTAACTCATCAAGCATGTCGTCTAGCCTAGGAATAGGATGACGGTACCTTATTGTGATATTGTTAATGGCTCTACAATCTACGCAGACATGCGCCAACTGCCATCTTTCTTAGGAACCAAAATAACAGGAGCAAAGACAAGGACTAAGGCTCTCACGTATATACCCGCGGTCCAAAAGATCTTGGACTTGGCGGCTGAATCTCCTTAGTCTCGCCGGGTTGGTCCTATAAGCGGCTCGGTTTGGCAAACTCGCTCAGGTATCAAATCAATTTGGTGCTCAATCCCTCGTAGGGGTGGGAGTCACTGGAGGTATCTTAAGGTGGAAAACATCCGCATACTCCTCGCAAAGGTTAGTGACGGCAGGAGGCAAAGTCTTAGGCAGATCATCCAATGAAAACAAAGCATCTTTGCATATCACAAAGATAGCACAAAGCATCATTACTAATCGCAGCAAGATCAGATTCGTAGCAAGCAAGACGGGATTCTCAATTTTATTTGGTTGGCTACATGCTGAATTTCAGATTTTCATCAATGGGTTTCTTGTCATTAGCAATCCGCTCCTATCGATGAATAATTTCAGCGGGTCAAAGGTAGAAGTGTAATTTTCTTTCCCTTATGCATAAAAGTGTATTTATTACTTCTACCGTGGTGAAGTGCATCAGTGTCATATTCCCATGGGCGACTCCAATAAAAGAGAACAAGCTTGCATCGGCACCACATCACAATCAGCAAAATCAGAATATGAACCAATGGAAAAATGAACCCGAACTGTTTGTGTTACCTTAGCTTTGCGAATCATTTAGCCACTGAATGTGGTATGGATGTGGGTGCGGGCGTGTGGTCAAGCCAAGCTTCTTGACCAAATGCACTCACCAAGTTATTGCAATGCGGAGTCAATGATCACGCAGCCGTCGGTTTACTGTTGATGACGAAGAAAATCTGGAACAAGTTGTGGCCGCTTCGCTCGGATTGCTCCATCGGTGGCGCTAAGGACACGCATTGGACAATGATGGACCTGTGACGCAGGATATCCTCGCGCCAAAGGTGGCTTCGTCATCAACCTGCGTCGTTGTCCACCCCGGTGTCGTCGATCTCGTCCTCAACATCGGAGTCTTGATGCCAACCTCCGTCATCGGTGGCGATGTATGCCCGCCGTGGGCATTCTCTCTTGATGTGGCCAATCTTTGGCACTTGTGGCAACTTAATTCCGTCCGAGCGTACGGCCGTGGAAGCGACGGAGAGCTTGGCGGGTCGACTTGCTGCCTGCGGGCACGGTGGGTGGTAACGTCCGCTGCGGTCGTGGTGTTCGGCAAAGGTGGCGCGTCATTGGTCGAAAGGTGGAAGAAGGCACTGCTTTGCTTGTCCAGTAGTCGTTGGGCGTGAAAGTGCCTACCGGCATTGCTCGCTCTTGAATGGCGTCCCTCGCACCTTCCTTCTCTGCTAACATAGCGAGATGAAACAAGCGATTGATAAAGTGGTATATTCTTTATAATCAACAATATCCTGAATTTCTCGGACGCAACCCACCATAAGCGAGCAATTTTATCCTCGTGTTCTCTCTACTACCCCACAACGTAACATACCCTTTTGAAGCTCTTGGTAATATTCTGCAGCTACCATACTACCTTGATCTAATCAAGTTGCAATCTCTTGCATATCACGTTGGTAGGAAGGAGGGACAAATCTATTACGCATAGCATCTTTTAATCTCGCCAAGAATCAGGTTGTAGCGGGCATTTACTAGTTCATTCCACAGGATTATAGCAAAATCTTTAAATTCACTAGTGGCTTGTCTAACCCTATGAATCTCGGGAACTAGATGGGAGTTAAATTTCGCTCAACCGTCATCTCCCAATCTAAGTAAGCATTAGCATCATAAGCTCCAAAGGGAAGGGATGGTGAATTTTACCTTAGCTAAAGGATCATCATTAAGTGCGGTTAAGTTATTACCTCCCATACCGTGACGGTTGCGGCGAAGAAGGTCATGCAGACGGAGGCGTCCCGTTGAGCAACACGCCCCCCTGGCGCACTTTGCTGCTCATCTTCATCTTCCTCAAAATCACCATCCTCATCGTGGTCGCTGTTATGCCGTGGTTGGCGCATTGCTGACGGTTGCACCTCCTTCAATGGTCGCCGGAAGCTGACGAAGCATCCATCCTCTCTGAGGGTGGAAACTCGCCGATCGATGCTCTCAAGGGTCTTGTTCGTCGTCATGGCATGCTCCTTGAACATCATTTTTATCTAGTCCATCATGGTCGACAATTCTGAATGAAGGACGAGTCTTCGACGGTAACATCGTCATCCTCGTTCCTGCCCCTTCTTGCCACTGTCATGGTTAGCGTAAAAGGGCGAGTAGGAAACACAAGCACAAGTGTTATGAGCCCTATGAACTACTAGGTGGGATCTCACGCTCTCAAGCAATCTTACCAGTTCTTACCGGTTCTTACCAACACAGAGGGACGGTGCAACCTGGTGGGTGGTTCGTGACAGTGAGGGTGTGATGAAGCGATTGCAAGGGTCAATAACCTGTGCTGATCGGAAGGATTTATATGTGAGTCAGAGGAAGGTTATATGGATGGGTGGCACACAATGCAAGTGAGATAGTAATGCTGAATAAATGTCCAAAGTACTTGCCCTAGTTCTTGGTCTAAATGTGGCCTTAGTCTAGCCGCAGCGTAAAATAAGGAATAAGTAGAGACAAGCAACAAGAGCGTCGAGTATATGAACATATCGTAACCGCATCAAACACTTCTACTTCTATCGTGCCACGGTAGAAACACCTACCTTGGCTCCTGCCTTTTTTTTTTTTAGGCTCTACGCCTCTATGCCTCTTTCACCAATTTTTTTCTTTGATTTTCTGATATTTTTCCTAGGCTCAGAGCACAAAGGTAGATAGTACACAAATTTTTAGCCTGAACAGGATGTAAGATGAAACCGATATGAAATAAGAAGTGTTTTAAAAGCGTGCTCAAACTTAGTACGAGAACTCAATCTTCCCGAGGGAATTTCGCAAAAATAATTTCTGCAAACCCGAGTGAAGTGGGGAGAATCGGATGTAAAATTTTCTTCTGATGTCCGTGAAAAAACGCCTAATTCCGAGTCCGTATGCAAAAGTTATGGCCGCTTTACAAGGGACTCGAATCGTGGTTTTCTAGGAAGCACCTCTCCAAACTCAAGGGCGTATGGAGTGGATATGAACACGATGATGTGGTGGCAGGTTCTGTGATGAGGGGTGGCGATATGGCTAACAGAGGTGGGGGGATTAGGGTCTATGAAGGAGAAACCCTAACACAACTAGGACTCGAATCGAGGAGAACCACAAAACAAACCGATTCCAACAAGGACTCAAAATACGATTGGATCGGTTGTAGGATATGGAATGCAATGGAGGTGAGACACGACTAAATTAAGTTCACTTATCTAAACCAGCAACACGACTCGATTCTGGACACAAACTTCGGTACTACGGACTCTGAAAACCTAAAATTGTGCAAAGGCTAGGCGTGGTTCTAGGTATGGTAGACTATGAACTGCAATTTTTTTTTTTTTTGGCTTTTTTTTCGTGGGACTATGACTAACGCAAACTAAATCAAACTACTGAGGAGAAGGCGAACCTGACGGTAAACCTTGCTCTGATACCACTTGATGGGGGTGTAAAGGGATGCCCGAACTTCCGCCGTGTGGAGGATAAGTCGATTAGGGCGGGAGCGAGACACTCCACGATTTATCCGGCTTCTTGATCGACACGATCAAAAACTCCCTGCAATCGCAGCACCACACGCCCTTCGTTATCAACCTGCGCTGCCCGGCTGACCTGCGCCACGAAGGCTAATCCCTGCCAATGAATCGAGAACACAAGCAAGAACAAGAAAGATGCACTGAATTTGAAAATTGAGGATGAATCTCACGAAGTTGGGGTCTCACAAACCGATGAACGGGCAATACTGTTCAAAGACAGAATTAATCTAAGCAAAACCCAAAGCAAACCCTAGCGGTGGCTACTGGATATAAAGGCTATGGGACGTCCTAGAAACCCTAGGCGTGTCCGTGATGGACTCAACACGATACATGGGCCAACGGCCCAAATTGGTGACGCAGCACCCTGGGACAGATTCTGTCCGCCAGCTTGAAACGTTGATTCCCGTCGACTCCGAAGTCCAAATGACCTGAAACCAGTGCCATTGTAAAGCTTATCTCCTTAGCTTTCCATGCATATGTGGATCATCAAAATCGAGCCCGTTTGTGGCCTGGGCGACGATTTTAGTGAACGCTGCTCCTGGTGGCCGAGGTGGTCGACTCCGAGATGAATTGAACCTCCAACTTGACTTGGACACCCTCCTTGCCTCCCTCTTGGTCCTTGCTGGTTTCCAAGGCCTTCATGGTCCTCTCCAAAGTTCCTAAGTACAATATAATCAATAATATCATTAGGTAGCATACCATCCTCACAAGTATCTGCATGGGCACTTAGGAAGGAGCTCACCTGTTGATTCAATTGTCGTGCTCGTGCTCTTGTGATGGGTCCTTGCATCACAACTGGAGGGGGCTCGGTCGTATGCATAGGAGTGATGTCCTCATCAAGCTGGCTATTACCACCGTTTCATTTGGGACTTCTCCAAGATAGCCAAGCCCATGACAGAATCGTTGAAGAAGGGCACTGAGTTCAAGTGGTCAGTGGGCTGTGAGCGGGCATTTCAGACTCTGAAGCAGCGCCTCACTACAGCTCCAGTCCTTACCCAGCCCGACATTCACAAGCCGTTTGATGTGTATTGCGATGCCTCTGGCATCGGACTTGGCTGTGTGCTCATGCAGGACAGCCGAGTTGTCGCTTACGCGTCTCGGCAGCTGAAATGTCATGAGGAGCACTACCCCACCCATGATCTGGAGCTTGCAGCATTGGTCCATGCTTTAAAGATTTGGCGCCACTATCTCCTAGGGAACAAGTGCAACATCTACACCGATCACAAAAGTCTCAAGTACATCTTCACGCAGGCAGACCTGAATATGAGGCAAAGACGGTGGCTTGAATTGATAAAGGACTACAATTTGGAAGTCCATTACCACCCGAGGAAGGCCAATGTGGTGGCTGATGCATTGAGCCGCAAGGTACAATGCCATTGCCTCACTCTCCCACCTCGGAGTGCTACCCTTTGTGCCGAATTTCAGAAGCTAAATTTGGAAATGATAGGGGAAGGGTCATTGGCTAATGTGGAACTGAAGTCCACATTGCTTGATCAGATTCGGGAGGCACAAGGTGGAGATGCGGGTGTTACCTACATTCGCGATAACTTGAGTTTTGGTCAGGCCCCTGGTTTTCGCCTGGAAGAGCAAGTAACCTTGTGGTTCGGCCAGCGCATAGTTGTCCCGGATATCCAAGAGTTGAAGCGGGCGATCCTTGATGAAGCCCATAACTCGTTGTTCACAATCCATCCGGGCAGCAACAAAATGTACCAAGACTTGAAGCGGCAATTCTGGTGGACTCGCATGAAGCGCGAGATCGCTCGCTATGTGGCCGAGTGCGATGTCTGCAAGCGGGTGAAGGCTGAACACTTTAAACCTGCTGGTACTCTCCAACCACTACCTCTTCCGAGCTGGAAGTGGGAAGACATCAGCATGGACTTCATTACTGGCCTGCCTCTGACTTCTTCGAGTCACGACTCGATATTGGTGATTGTCGACCGGTTAACAAAGTCTGCACATTTTCTAGCCGTTCGCACCACCTACTCAGCTAAGAGGTATGCGGAGTTGTATGTCACCAGGATTGTATGCCTTCATGGAGTGCCCAAACGGATAGTTTCGGATCGAGGCTCTCAATTTGTCTCACGATTTTGGAGAAGTCTGCATGAAGCACTAGGCACGAAGCTACTCCACAGCTCAGCATATCACCCTCAGACTGATGGACAGACTGAGAGGGTCAATCAAATCCTCGAGGATATGCTGCGGGCATGTATACTGTCCTATGGAAAGAAATGGGAAGAATGCCTCCCCTACGCCGAGTTTGCGTACAATAATAGCTATCAGACCAGCATCCAAATGTCCCCTTTTGAGGCACTGTATGGTCGTAGCTATCGGGCACCTTTAAATTGGTCTGAGAGTGGAGAGCGTTCAATTCTTGGGCCTGAATTGGTCATGGAGGCAGAAGATAAAGTGAGGGTCATTCGGGAGAACCTGAGGGTAGCACAGTCGCGACAGAAGAGCTATGCCGATCGCTGTAGGAGACCCCTCTCCTTCGATATTGGCGACTTCGTCTATCTGAAGGTATCTCCTCTTCGAGGCACTCGTCGGTTTGGAATCAAAGGGAAGCTGGCGCCTCGTTACATAGGGCCATTCCGAGTCCTTGAGAAGTGTGGTCAGGTTGCATATCAGCTAGAGCTTCCTCCCACACGTAAGATGGTCCACAATGTCTCCCATGTCTCCCAGTTGAAAAAGTGGCTTCGTACTCCTTTCGAGTCGCTTGGAGTAGACGACCTCGGAGTTTTGCCTGAACCGGATCTATCCTATCAAGAGCATCCAATTCGGGTTTTGGAAGAAGCGGAACGCAAGACTCAACGGAGAACTCTCAAGTTCTATAAAATTCAGTGGAGCAATCATACTGAGGATGAGGCTACTTGGGAGCCCGAAGATCGTCTAAAGACCGAGTACCCCGAATTCTTCAATGCCATGTAAGTGTGGGCGTACAATTCCTAAGGTTAAGGCAGGGTCCTCATCCGTGTGTACGTTTGTTCCGAATCTCGGGGCGAGATTACCTTAAGGGGGGGGAGGATTTGTCAAGGCCCCAAGTTTCCAATTTTCTGGGACATCTAGAGTATCCGGATTTAATGTCCGGAGTGTCTGGATTAACCGGAATGTCCGGAGTATCCGGATTGGGCTGACCGAACACCCCAACCCGGAGTGTCCGGGCAAAATATCCGGAGTGTCCGGGTTAGTGCTACCGAAGACCCCAACCCGGAGTCTCCGGGTTGAGCGTCCGGAGAGTCCGGATGGTGCGGGATTTTGTATAAAAGTCCCATTTCGTGGTCCTCCATTCACCCCACCTCACTTTGTCTCTTTCCCACCTCTCCCGTGCGTCTCCTCCGCCCTAGCTCCGCTCCGGCGAGCTCCTACCGGGCGGTGACCCCCGTGGCTCCTCCATGGCATCCTCTAGCTCGTTCTTAAGCCGGTGTTCTCCTTCCTCCACCCGGCGTTGTTTCTCCACCATCTTCCTTGGAGGTAGGTCTTTCTCTTGGGGGTTGATTCGTGGGTTTCTTGGGTTCTAAGGCCATCCATGGTGGGTTTGGGACTTGGTTTGGATTTGAGATTATGGGGATGAACTTTGGAGTTCTAGGGTTTTGAGGTGTGGTGATTCTTGGGGTTGGATTTGGAAATGTAGGGTGCTTAGGTTAGAGATCAGGTAGTAGCAAAGCCATTTCTTGGCTTGGAGTTAGTTTTGCTTGGGCTAGTGGAATGTCATCGTTTCTTGGTGGTTTGAGCTAGCTCGGGGCTTCTCCCGGCTTGCAAGGTGTAGAGAAGTCCTAGATCGGGTCGATGTGAAGCCGTAGAGAGTGGTAGGACTCCCATCCCCAAGTTGTGTTGGGGCGAGTGCTCCAGGTCCGGAGTATCCGAACAGGCGACCCGGAGTGTCCGGCCTATCCGGACTGTCCGGGTATAAAACCCGGACTGTCCGGGTTAAGCTGATCTGTCCGGGGTAGGTTGGTTTGTCCGGTTGCGTTGTTTCGTCGGGGCTTTTCAATTTTTATTCATTTCATTTGCATGGCATGCACCTTATTATGCATTGTATTCGTGTAGAGAGCGATCCCGCGGGACTTGACTCCGCGGCGACTGAGGGCACTGTCGGAGAGCCGGCTGTTACCGATCCGCAAGCAGAAGAACAAGGCAAGCACATATGCATATTCAACCCTATGTACTTTTACTTTGGTGAATAAATTGCTTATTGGATTAAATGTTGCATTAGGAATTGCAAATTGTGGGATAGGACTAGATCCTAATTGTTGCACATACACCCCTTGATTATTGTTCAATCTTCCTTGGAGCTAATTTGGGTAATATATTGAGTTACGCTTAGATTGCTTAGAAGTCGGTTTGGGCCAAGCGGTGGATGGTTCCATCGCTTGCGATTCTGTATTTATCTTACACATTTGGGTTGGAATGGGAGTTTGTATGAACATGAAAATGTGAAATGAGACCGGGCGAGAGAGTTGGATCACTTGGGTAAGGAGACTCAAGTGTGGTAGTCTCGTCCGTGTGTGGTAGTCTCGTCCGTGTCGATTAAGGACCGATCGGGTGTAACGTGGCAAAAGCACCTTTTTGGTTGATCGCATGCCTGATTATGGTACGGTAAGCCGCTCTTTCATCGCATGCCGTTCGATGGGCCATGCCCTCATGTGGTTGGACGTGGTTGAGGGCGGGGCCTAGGCCGGCTCTCGAGCGCCAAGCCGGGCTTGGGGCTGCTTGAGGGGGTGCTAGGTTTCCGGACCGCATGAAGATGCCCCAACGAATTGGTATGGATGGGAGGGGGTTGACATGAGGCTCCTTCGTGACACATGTCGTGTGATCAATGCTTACCTGCAGGGTTAATTAAGCGATTCGAATTGCCGTGCTCACGGATATGAGCAAGCTTGGTCAGATGTTACTCAACGTAGTAATAACTTGAACAGAAGTTCGCCTTTGGGCTTGAGCTCGAAATAAATGTGATTAACTGTTACGTTTGTTAAATGTTTACTTCACATTAGAAGTAGGTGCTGTTACAACCGCATTGAAGTTTTGAATTGAGTAAGTTTTAGTAACTAAACAACAAAGGTAAGCATCTCTGCAAATTTTACCTTCAGCTTATTCCGTGCTACATTCAAATGCATATCCCTTTGGAGTCGGTCATATATGGACCACGGGTAAGACTTGCGAGTACCTTTTGTACTCAGGCTTCTGCTTTCGTGGTTTTGCAGGTGAGGATCCAGCGGGGTGCGAGTTTTGCCCCTACTGCCTATCGGTGACCGGGCGGGGCACCGAGTAGAGGCCGTCTTCGCGTGTGAGCCCGGAAGTGTTAGGGCATGACACTTCCGGGGTGTTTTACTTTTGTTGTATAGAATAGTGGGTGATACTTTTGTGAACAGCTGTACTTTTATTTCTGTAATGGAACCCATCTGCTTTTCTTTGGTTCGTTTTGTTGGTCGTTGTTGGTCCTCATTGTGCCGTGTGGTGTGTTTGTTTGCTTCCGCGTTTTTGCGTCTCTGGTAGTGAGTTTGGGCTCGATGCCTCTCGGTGCGAATTGATGTTGAGATGGCATTGGGAACCGGTATGTGGGGATCCTGGGCGAGTTTTGGATCGCATACCGGGGGAATACCGGGGTTGTTGTCGAGTCATTTGGATGTTTGTAGAGTTGTCTCGATTGGGCTTGGGTAATAGCATCGGGGATCACCTCCGGCGATTCGTTGCTAGGTTCCAAACCCGACGGGAGCAACTGTGCATCCAACAACTCAAGGACGATCTGGGCAGCTCCTCTCAGCTAGGCCTACCACCCCAAGAGCACTGCCGGCCTAGGTCTCCTTCCGATCCTTGTTTCGCCCACCGTTCAGAACATGAGGCTAGGGCGAGTGCTACTGGACAGAGGGAGTTCAATCAACCTCCTGTCCGCCCGGGCTTTCTAGGAGCTCTAAATCCCTCTCTAGGAGATGGACCCTGCATTACCCATCTTTGGCATCGTCCCGGGGGCTGGTCTGATGCTCCTGGGACGGATGCTCCTTCCTATCACCTTCGGGAAGGAGAGCAACTATCGCACGGAGATGGTCAACCTCGAATTCGTCGACTTCGACCTCCCGTTCAATGCCTTGCTTGGTCGACCCGCGTTTGCCAAGTTCATGACGGTGACACACTACGGCTACATGGTGGTGATGCTCCCGGGGCCCGCTGGTCCCATCACCATCCAGGTGGACAAACCAAAAGCCGTGCGTTGCCACAAGCGCACAATGGATATGGTTGAGGCCGCATGTGCTAGCCGAGGTGATGTTGTTTCCCCCAGTGCCCCTCAAGCGGTGAATCATGCATCGCCCGCTACGGTCGATGATGTACGGATGGTCCCCCTGAGGGAGGGCGAGCCTGGGAAGAGCATCTCCATCGGCGCCAGCCTCAGCGCCAAATAGGAAGACGTACTAGTCACCTTCCTTCGATCTAATTCTGACGTGTTTGCTTGGCACCCGTCCAATATGACTGGGGTCCCAGGGAGGTTATCGAGCACCGGTTGGCGACACTGCTCGGAGTGCAGCCGATCCGGCAAATGATTCGAAGACAGGCCCCCAGCGGCAAGACGCCATCCGGTAGGAGGTAGAGAAGCTGCTGAGCACGGGGATTGTTTCGTGAAGTCTCTCACCCTGAGTGGCTCGCCAACCCTATGCTTGTAAGGAAATGCAACGGGAAGTGGCGAATGTGCGTCGACTTTGCTGACCTCAACAAAGCCTGCCAAAAAGATCTTTACCCACTACCTCCGGTCGATCTCATTGTCGACTCGACGGCAGACTGCGAACTATTGTGCTTTCTGGACGCGTACTCTGGGTACCACCAAATTAGCATGGCGACTGAAGATGAAGAGAAGACCGCATTCGTTACCCCGATGGGTGTTTATTGCTATGTAAAAATTCCATTTGGGTTGAAGAATGCGGGTTCAACCTACCAGCGCGCTATGCATGCCACGTTCCGCCCTTAGATAGGGCGCAACCTGGAAGTATACGTCGATGATCTGGTAGTGAAGACCCGGTAGAGAAGGAAAAATCGAAGACCGAGAGGAGACTTTCGCCAATTTCCTGAAGAATGGATTGAAGCGGAACCCCGAGAAGTGTGTGTTTGGTGTGCCTTCTGGGAAATTGTTGGGGTTCCTCGTGTCTAGTCATGGCATTGAGGCTAATCCAGATAAAATAGTGGCGATTGAGCACATGAAGCCGCCAACGTGACTCAAGCAGGCACAATGCCTGGCTGGTTGCCTGGCGTCCCTCGGGCGATTCATTGCCCCGCTGGGAGAAAGAAGCTTGCCTCTATTTAAGCTGCTCAAGAAGACCAATCACTTCGAGTGGACAGAGGAGGCCCAGCAGGCCTTTGAAGACCTAAAGCAGTACCTCTCTTCCCTGCCCGTACTGGTCGCCCCCGTGTCGGGCGAGTAGTTGTTTCTGTATATTGCTACCACTCCTGTAGTGGTGAGCGCTGTGCTGGTGGCGGAAAAGGACAATGTTCATAAGCTGGTCTACTTCATCAGCAAGGTTCTACGTCACGCGGAAACTCGGTATCCGCAGGCCCAGAAGATACTGTACGCAGTCCTGGTGGCATCCAGGAAGCTGCGGCATTACTTCCAAGGGCGAGAAATTGTGGTGGTCACGGCCTATCCCCTAAGGGAGATCCTCCACAACCGGGAGGCGGAGAGCTGTGTCGCCAAGTGGTCGGTGGAACTAGGGGAATTCAGCCTCAAGTTTGTCCCACGCAGCACCGTCAAGAGCCAGAAGCTGGCGGAGTTCATTGCTGAATGGAATCCCACTACCCAAGAATAAGGAGAAAGCCTTGCGCCTTCCCCCTAGACGTTGTTCTTTGATGGCTCGTTCAGGCTCGAAGGCGCAGGAGTCAGAGTGGTCCTGGTCTCCCCGACCGGCGACGTTCTCCAGTACGTGGTCATCCTCGACTTCAAGGCCTCCAACAACATCGCCGAGTATGAAGGACTGCTGGTAGGGTTGCGCACCGCTTCGGCCTTGGGCATTCGACGCCTTCAGGTCAAGGGCAACTCCCTGCTGGTCATCAACCAGGCACGCAAGGAGTTCCAATGCTCCGACCTGACTATGGCTGCCTACTTGTCGGAAGTTCGGAGGTTGGAGCGTCGCTTCGAGGGATTGGGTTCACCCACATCCCTCATCGTGACAACCATTTGGCAGACGAGCTGTCCCAGCTCACGTCGTCCGGATCGTCCATCCCGACTGGAGTCTTTGAAGAAAGACTATCTCGGTCATCCGTTGCAACCCCCAGCGAGGGCGGGAATGACGCCTCAAGCCTAGTCGAAACCTTCTAAGGGAGGTCCCTGCGACTGTTCGCCATAGGCCCTGAACAAGGTAGGAGTGGGGGTACATGTCCGGTAGGGGCCTTCCAAGGTGGACAACTGCGAGCCGCCACTATAGCACCTGACAAGGAATGCGCAGTGGTGTAGCTCCAATCTGGGACCTCAGGAGAGGACCTTTAAGACCGTCTATCACAGCCCCTGAAGAAGGAAGGAACGACAGTGCACTCCCGGTCTATGTCCTCGGAAGAGGGTATCCGCATCTGTCCGTTGTGACCCCGGAACAAGGAAGGCACAACGGTGATGCAGCGATAAGGGCTCTCGAGAGAGAGCTATCGCAACCGCCCGCCGTCGCTACCCCTGAACAAGGTAGGAGCGGCGACGCTTTTCCGATCGGGGCCTTTGGAGGAGGGCTGACACGACCATCCGACGTCGCCCTTGTCCCCAGGGGCGGCGACGAAGGTGTCCATCCGATCAATGGCTGCAACAGGTGCCCACCTCGATCGTCCATTGTTGCCCCCGGGGTTGATGGGGACAATGGTGTTGGTATCTTAGTCCCCGATGTCGCAGCGAAGCGATCAGCCCCCGGAATTGGTCAGTGGCGTTCTGCTTCCGAAGGTGGTGAGCGGCCTGGGGCCTGCCTTTCTGGCATGAAGCATCGGTCCCGCTACGGTGGCGCTAGGGGAAAAGCTTGGCCAAGCAGAGTACCCGGTCGACCTTCTAATCACCACACTTGGCCGAGAAGAAGAGTGGATGGGCCCCATCCTTACCTTCCTGCAAGACCAAGTGATCCCCAATGATGATGCCACAGCTGAGAAGATTGCAAGAAAGGCCAAGTGCTATACTCTGCTAGGTGGGGAACTATATCGCCAGAGTAGAAATGGGCTTCTACTGAAGTGCATCACTCGGGAAGAGGGGAGTACTTTACTCTCTGATATCCATGGAGGCATGTGCGGGAGCCACCTGTCCGGCCGGACGCTCATCGGCAAAGCGTTCCGCCAAGGAGTCTACTGGCCTACTGCCCTCCAAGATGCCTGTGAGCTAGTAAGACGGTGCGAAGCATGCTAATACCATGCCAAGAGCTCACAGTGCCCCGCCCAGGCCCTCCAGACTATACCCCTCTCGTGGCCGTTCGCAGTCTGGGGGCTTGACATCCTGGGTCCGATCCCGCGGGCCTGTTCGTCGCTGTTGACAAGTTCACCAAGTGGGTTGAAGCTGAAGCGGTGCGCGCCATCACGGCCCCCCCTGCAGTCAAGTTCATGCGTGGGATCTTCATTCGCTTCGGAATCACCAATTGAATCATCACCGACAAAGGCTCTCAATTCACCAGCGCGGTCTTCTTGAGCTTTTGCGAAGAAATGGGCACCAAAGTGTTCTTTGCTTCAGTGGCGCATCCCAGGAGCAATGGCCAAGTGGAGCGCGCCAATGCGCTGGTGATGAGAGGTCTCAAAACCAGGGCATTCGACAGACTCCAGAAGCGAGGGGCATTGTGGACAGAAGAACTCCTGGCTGTGCTGTGGTCAGTCCAAACCACCCCCAACCAGGCGACCGGCGAGACACCATTCTTTCTGGTCTATGGTGCCGAGGCGATCCTACCATCCGAGCTGGTGTTCGGATCCCCGCGCGTGGTAGCCTTCACTGAGGAAGGCCACGAGGACCTCCGCCGAGAAGATGTCAACTTACTGGAGGACGTGAGAGATCGAGCTGCTGTGCGAGCCGCTCGGTACCAGCAAAGTCTCCGGCGTTACCATGCCGCCCAGATCTGCGAAAGGACGTTGGCAGTGGGCGACCTGGTGTTGCGAAGGGTTCAAACGCACGTCGGCCGCAACAATGTGGTCTCTGTGGTCTTTGCGGTTCGGTTGGTGACAGAAGATGGCCAAGAATTGGCGAACTCCCAGAACATCGAGTTGCTACGGAGGTTCTACCCCAAAGAAGATGTAGATATCTGGCGGTCAAGGGCGAGCTCCTTTCGATGACTGCCGTTTGGCAGGGAAGTTGTTGTTTCAAAAGTGTCCTTACTTTGATTCCTTTTCTTTCCCGCGCGGACCCTGAAGGGTGTCCCTTTGGCATGGTCATCATTGGTTCTGAGCTGCCGCGGACGTTTCTTGTCCGATCAACGGGTGCTTTCGGTGCCTAAAGTCGTACAGGGCCAGACGTCCAGGGGTTGGGCAAAGCCCGGTCTCCTAAGATGGCCAGCTCCCTGACAACGCTAAGTCCCCTGCCCCTGGCGTCGCCGTCTCCATAACACGCAGCCCCGCAAGTGTAATTATGGGTCACAAGAAACCTAAGTCCCAAGAACACAAGAACCATGACGCACCATGCGCAAGGGTGTAGCACGAGGCTCCTTTTGTGATGTACGGTTGCTTCCGGTGCCTAAGTCGTATAGGACTGGGCGTCCAGGGGTTGTGCGCAGCTCAGTCTCCTAAGACGGCCAGCTCTGCTAACACCCCTAAGTCGCCCGCCCCTGGCGTCTCCGTCTCCCTAATACGCAGTCCCGTAAGCCTAATTTCGAACCACAAACGTCTAAGTCGCCCAGAAGAAGATGGGCGCAAAGAAAGAAAGCTGTGGCAACCCCGCAGCGAGACCCAAAGTTCATTGGGATGTATCTCCTTTGTGTGCCACATAATAATTAGCTTTTGTTTGCAGCAATCCCAGGCCCCTCAGCTAGGCCCCATGGCGTCTCACGCACTTCGGCAAGTAGGACTTACTTCAACGCTGGTCTGGGGTCTGGTCGCCCGTTGGCAACTTTGGGCAAGCACAAGCAAACACACTAAACAAGCACAAAGGTAACATCCAAAGCCACAAAAGCGCCCAAAAAGTACTGATCAAGTCTGTGCTTGCAGAATATTAAAGAAAAGCGAAAAGAAAGTTGAAGAAGTAGCCCTAACGGCTACTGGCTGGTGGCATCGGTGATGATGATGTCTTCGTCATCGTCCTCCTCGGCGCCCCCACCATCCCCGTTCGCTAGGGTGAGGCCAGCTGGGGGCTAGATCTGCATCAGCCTGGCGATGAACTCCGCAGCCTCCCGTGTGCGCGTCCGTGCCTCCGCCTCATGTAACACCCCAAAATTTTACTTTTCCTAAATTCATGTGTGATTTGGCACTTTGGTGAATTTTTGGAATTTTCTGGAATTTATTTGGATTTATTTGGAATTTATTTGAATTTATTCCATTTTGAAATAATTGAAGAATTTAATTTTGCAAATAAATTTTTGTTGGAAATATTTTATTTGAGTCCAAAATGATCCAAAGTATTTTCCAGAATTTTTCTGGAATTTTTCTGAGTCATTTGCTATTTTTAATGAATTAAATGAATTACTAGGAATTATTTTAAATATTAAATCATTGGAAAATCAAACTCGGTCAAGCATCGCATCCGATCGAGCCCGGAGTCGACTTCGAAGTTCGAAGTCCGACCGAGCCACATTTGACTCGACCGAACCCACTCCTAACCCTAATCAATCCCAACCGCTGATCAAGATCCAACGGCCGAGATCCGCCAGAGCACGGGTCGAGCCAGATCCTAGCCGGATCCGATCGCCAGGTGCGGCGATCGTGGCCGCTGATCGCAAGCACGGACGGCCGAGAGTCGCCGCTTCGCCGAGACCGAGCCGACTCCGCCGCGCTACCGCCGCGCAGGATTAGGTTTCCGCTTCAGTGGCATTTAACGCCGAGGCTATTTAAAGCGTGAGACGCCCCTCGAGGTTGCCTCATCCTGCGCACACTGCTCTCTCGAGCCATCTCGCCTCGAGCCGCTGGCCGTTGAGCCGCAATCGCCGGGCCGGAGTTGTCTCTTCCCTCCGCCAAGGTTTGCGCTGCTCGCCGCCGTCTGGCCGCCTTCCGCCGAGAAGCGAGCTCGATCTGATCCCCGCGACGAGACGCACTCCGGCGGGACCCTTCATCTCGCCGAGCAACCCGAACGCCGGCCGGGCTCGCTGCCGTTCTCGCCTCCGCGGCCTAAGCCTCGCCGCGCCATCGACTCATGAAGCTCAGAGGACCGCCGATCTAGATCGGACGCTTGAGAGTGAGTTCACGGTTCCAAACCCGACAGGACCGACCGCTGGATCAAGATCCAACTGCTTCACAATCGCCACGCGTCAGCAAAGCGCTATTATAGGATTAGATCCGACCGTCCGATCTAGATCGAACGCCCACACGATCATCGAGTGGTTTAACGTGTTAACCCTGGATCTAATCCGCCGCCGCTGAATTTCAAATCAACGGCCGTGGATTGCGCCACGCGGTTTCGGGAAGTTGGACCGACGCGGCCGCCGCCGCCCACGCACGCTGCGACAGGACGCCGGACACGCTGGGCCCGCGTGTCGAGGGCCCGCATGTCGCTGGCTAATCCAGGTTAAGCGCCGACGCCACCCATGACGCCACAAAGGTCCCACTCGCCAAAGACTGCGGCCGAGCCCCGCCGACGCCGATGACGCTACCCGAGAGGCCCATGTCGCCTCACGTGGAGTCGTGGACCGAGTCCACTGCGGACTCGAGCCGAGCATGGACCAAGTCCATGGACCACCGACGCCAGCCGCCAATCAGAGGCTGCCACGTGTCCATGCCGACGCAATAATTAATTTCCGAAAAAGAAAATGATTTAATAACTGCTTTAATAATTGATTTGAATTTCAAAACTTCAAACGCTTATAACTTTTATGCTTTCAACCCGATTTGAGTGATTCAAATTTCTAAATTTGTATAAAATTGAGATCTACCTAAATATGAATTTTATTTAATTTTGGACTAAAGTTTTTCTCTGTAATATTATTTAATTGATTATTTAAACTTTAAATAATCATAACTTTAAGTGCTTTTAACTCCAAATTTGATTTATCTCCAGCTTTCTAAAAATCCGTAAAATTATGTTCTCTCTGTTTATGGATTTTATTTGGAGTTTTGGGATGTTTTTGCCTAGTGTTTATTTGTGTATTTGCTATTTGCACGCTTTACGAGTAGACGTGAAGTGCCTAAGGATTCGAAGGAGAAGTGTTGACTGTGATCCAACTCAAGACCAAGAGCAAGTACTTTTTGAAGGCAAGTTGTGCTTTGACCATATTGATCCCATTTTGAAAACTATTTTGATTTAAACTATTGCATGCTAGATCAATTAGAAAGATACTTTGTTTAAACATGGGGGTTAGATAAATACCAAATTGTCGCATCGACACCTTGATTATCTAAGTATGTGCCATGATCCCTTGTCACCCTAGTTGTGGTTTACTAGTTGGACATTATTAAATTGCCAACATGGGTTTAGACCGCTGTAGTATACCGCTAGACTCGCTTACGTTGCTCATGACATGATTTTTGGACAATCAAATGCTAATATGGACTTAATGATATATTGAACCTGTTTTGGAAAAGTATCATGTGATGTTGACAGACGTGGTGCATGGTAATCAACTGGGTTTGATAAACAGCAATCGACCGGCATGTGGCAAGAGTAATCGAGGGCTTGTGGCATTGGGAGTGTTGATTTGGTTTTTTCGGTAGTCTTGCCCTGGTCACTCTAAGGACTTAACCTTGCAAGCCTTTGAACTGGTCATACTTGCAACCACATGGTCGGAATGGACGGCCCTAGTTGACTAAGTCGCTAAGGACTCACTTGTGGAGCCTCAGTGGTGTCAGCTACACTTTGTGTGATTGTACGGGAGCGATCGGTCGTGGGCCAGGTACCCATCTAACGGTCCGTGTTGGTCCCATACTTCGCCTTGGCTAAGGGAAGGGATGGTGTAGAGCACGAACCGGAGAGGACCACCGCGTGTTGTTTGAGGCTTCCGAAAAGGCTTTGTTACGGAACTCGCCTTTGTGGTGTTTGATCGTATCTTGTGGGTAAAGTGCATAACCTCCGGCAGAGTGTAGAATCTATTTGAATAGCCGAGTCCACTGCATCGACAATGCTCGGGAATTACAGTTAAGGGTTAGACTTTCTGAAAATAACTTGGATTTGAAAAGTTGGGTTGGTTTAACAAAGAAGATGATGGAAATATGGTTTAGGATGGGGAAAATGTTTGTTAAACTTCTTGAAAAGTTATTTATGCTTTACTTATTTCTACCGCCGAATCTACTTTTATTACTTGTCAAAAGTCAAGCATCAAATATACCCGAGCTATTCCTTTGTACCAAGCCATGCATATAGTATATTAGCTTGCATTCTCAGGCATGACTTGCTTGAGTACCAAGTACTCACCCTTTGCCTCAACACAATACCGCTTGAAGAGGAGGCTACGCTAGCTGAGGAGGAGTTCCAAGAGGACCCGTCACTTAGGGGATGCGAGCCTGGGCCATTGCCTGCGTGTATAATGGATGGCGCCACAAGTTTATTTGATTTTCCTGTTATTTCTCTTTAATAAGTTTCACTTACAAGGCATATATTTGTAACTCGCCATAAGGTCGAGTAACCTTTTCATTATTTAAATAAAGTACTTTGATAGTATCGTTGGTATGATTGTGATATATACCGATGTTAAGACTGTGCACTAGCTGCTCCTCGACTAGTGCCGAATACATGAGGGTAATGGATTTGCAAATTCTGGTCCCGACAGAGGTGGTATCGTGAGCCATACTTGACTCGTAGGCTCAACCCTAGCTAGAATGGTCGTAGTGAGGATAAAACCTATTTTCTAAAAGCTAAAAATTTGTGAAGACAAGAAATGACATCTCGACTTTATCCCTTCTCTTTTCTTGTCTCTGCTGAAATTTTCCCTTACCTTGTCACAATTTAAAAATTCCGAAGTTCTTACGTAAAGCACTCTTGTGACAGATGAAGGTTTTCTCGATGAGTGAGCATAGGTTCTATAGTGAGACTCCTTCACGAGTCACACATAGAAGAAAGAGTCACCCTTTAGGCGTTAGACTCCGTGAGTTAGTCTGATTTGGATTTTCATTGTTTCTGAGTGTGCAAGATGTGTAAGGCCCTTAGGCATTGTAAGCAGCCATACCAAGTTATTAATAATAAAGTTGGACCTTAAGGTTACACCTTTCGCCTCGCATAAGTTCCACATTACTTGTCTATTCTTGTTTCCTCTCATCTCTAAACCTAGAGCAAATCGGACAGATGGTGAACACCCGTGGAAACTTTGGAAGCAATAGGAGTGGTTCTCGCCAAAGAGGAAAACCCCAATGATAGAGCACCAAAGACCGCCATTGATATGCAGAATTTTGGAGCCTTTCTTGTTGCTGACTCAGTTGATGCATACTATGATGCAACAATGCAGCACGTCCGATCGCTCAGTGCCATCTGCTAATCAAGTTAATCAGTGGGCCACGCCAATACATATCGTCAGAGTTCATGAGAACTCACCCACCCACTTTCTCTCGGGAATGCCAATCCATTGGAGGCCGATGATTGGTTAAGATCAATCGAGAGGAAGCTACACATAGCTAATGCATAGGGAATGAGAAGGTACTTTACGCTTCATCGCTTGGAAGGAACAACTAGAATGGTGGGAGAACTTCAAGCACGCAGAGAACCCTCAAGATATCACTTGGGAAGAGTTCACAATGCATTCCGACGCATCACGTGCCTCGAAGGAATCATGGACCTTAAGAAGGAGGAGTTCAGAGCACCGAGGCAAGGTAATCAGCCAAAGGGGTCGACTACCGAACAAGTTCACACAAACTAGCACGCCACGACCTCGAGGATGTAGCGACAGATAAATCCAGCATTTCGTTTTTATGAAGGGACTTTAACTCAGATTGCAAGTAGGGTTGATCACCCACACCTTTCCAGATTTCCAAGAATTGGTGAATAAGGCGCTTATTCTTGAGGACAAGCGCAAGGACCTAGATGAGAACAGGAAGCGCAGGATGCAACAAAGAAGGATCACGCTGTGGAACGCAATAAATAGCCGAGTTGCACCAAATCAATTCTTCGATTCCAACCACAGAATGCAACAAGGACACCCTCTCCCACCAAGACCTGCCAATCGAACTATCGACCTCACTTCACCGCTAGAAACGCTTACTCCAGCTACATGAATGGAGATCGTTACATAACCGCGAACGAGCCGTGACACTTTGCCAACAAAGCTGCCCAAAGAAGACAAAGCAGAGCGAATTCCCGGCCTTCGCTTCAATCTAGGAACCACCTACTAGGACGCCAAAGACTAGTGAGCCACACTGCATCGTGGGTGAGAGGCCGAGTCAACCATGTCACCGCAAATGCACCGCAGAATGCTACGGACGTCAGATCGGGTAAGTTACTTGTTAACTCAAGACCGCAACGCTTTGTTTGACTGAGCCAGATTCGTTTGTTTCAAAGCTTTGCTACTAGAAATGACTTGAGAATTGCAAGACTTATGCATGCTT
This sequence comes from Rhipidocladum racemiflorum, assembly GCA_036346355.1. Lineage (NCBI taxonomy): Eukaryota > Viridiplantae > Streptophyta > Magnoliopsida > Poales > Poaceae > Rhipidocladum > Rhipidocladum racemiflorum. The sequence goes on from CM070590.1 coordinate 40,857,548, forward strand.
TTAGTTCAAACCCTCGGTTCAACTCCGAACGGAAGTAGGATGTTCCGGGGTGAGAATACTAATAAATGGAATAGAGTTCCTAGCAAACCTTATGATTTTGGAGACCCGCACTTTAGATGTTATATTGGGAATGGATTGGTTATCCAAGCACAAGGTCAGTATTGATTGTGGACGAAGGACTATCTCGGGCTTGAAAGCCCGTGTGGGAAGAAAGTGGAATTTCTCAAGCCACTGCAGAGATGGACAAATGATGGTTAACAGAATAAGGCAATCAAGATAGAGGATGTCTCAGAGGAATGAGTACCCGTGATGTCTTTCCGAAGATCTACCCGGTATGCCTGCACAGTGGACATAGAGTTTGTAATAGAGCTTGTACTGCACAAAGACCGATAGCAAAGAGACTCCTACCTGATGTCTACCGAGGAGTTGGTAGAGATGAAGAAACACTGGAAGAGTTAATGGAGAAAGGATTTATCGCATCGAAGTTCGTCCGCCGTGGGAGTACCGCTTTGTTTGTCAAGAAGAAGGACGGAGTTTCGTGGATGTGCATTGACTACCGTGCACTCAACGAAGTCACCGCGGAAGAATAAGTATCCGCTACCCAGGATTGATGATTTGTTTGATCGGGCTTAAGAGGAGCCGAGTTTTCTCCAAGATTGATCCGAGATCGATACCATCGCTTGAAGATCCGATCGTAAGATATTCAAGATCGCATTTCGCCAAGATATGGACATTACGAAGTTTACGCTATGTCCTTTGGATTTAATGCACGCGCCAAATTTTTCATGAATATGATGAATAAGGTGTTCATGGGAATATTTGACAAGTTTGTCGCCGTGTTCATAGACGATATCCTAATCTACTCCAAGACGTAGGATGAACATGCCGAACACTTAAGGCGAAGTTTTTGGAAAAAGCCGAGGAACAGCAACTTTTCGCCAAGTTCACAAGTGTGATTTTGGAAGGACAAGGTGGAGTTTCTGGACATGTAATGACCGCAGTAAGGGAGTCGCCGAGATCCAAGCAAAGTAGAAGGTGTTACATTGGGAGCAGCCGAAGACTGCGGACCCAGATTCGAGTTTCCTTGGAATGGCAGGATACTACCGCGCTTTCATCGAAGGCTTTTCGACTAATCGCGAAACCTCTACATTGCTGAAGAAGGAAAAGAAGTTTGCATGGACGCCGAAATGTGAGAAAGGATTTCAGGAGCTGAAGAAGCAATTGACATCAAGACCGTGTTAGTTCTACTGGATGTTGCTCAAAGCTTTCGACATTTATTGTGACGATCGCGCCAAGGACCTTGGATGTGTGCCGATGCAGAATGGAAAGGTCGCCGCTATGCATCAAGGCGCTTGAGGCCGATGAGGAAAATTATCCGACACATGACCTAGAGTTAGCCGTAGTATGCCTTGAAGATATGGCGCCACTATCTCGATTGGAAACAGATGTGAAGTATATACGGATCATAAGAGTTTTAAGTACATATTCACCCAATGGATCTGAATATGAGGCAAAGGAGATGGCTAGAGTTGATCAAGGACTATAATGTTGGAATCCATTACCATCCCTGAAGGCCAACGAGTAGCCGATGCTCGAGTCGGAAAAGCCATACCGTGAGTACGCTGGTTAGCCACAAGTCAGATGAGTTATGTGTGAGGATTTTCAAAAGATGAAGATTGAGGTTGTACTAGCGGATTCTTGGCCGCATTGGAAGTAAAGCCTACCCTAGAGGATCGATCCGAGAAGGACGTATGATGATGACAAGATCCTCAGGATTAAGTCCATCAAGGAGGAAGGCAAGGCAGAGGACTTCAAATTGGATGAGCAGTGGCACGCTATGGATGAAGGATCGCATTTGTGTGCCTAACAAAAAGGAGTTAAAGCAATCGATTCTCGAAGAAGCCCATGACTCCAAGTACTCAATTCATCCCGAAGCGCTAAGATGTATCAGATCTCAAGGAGAGATTCCCGTGGCCGAGTATGAAACGTGAAGTTGCCGAGCATGTTGCATTGTGCGACGATGCTAGAGAGTCAAGGCAATGCATCGAGACCAAAGCAGGATTGCTACAGCACCTGAAGATACCTCGAAAGTGGAAGTGGGAGGAAATCGGAATGGATTTCATTACGGCTTGTCGAAGACTCAAGGAGGTTATGACTCCATATGGGTTATAGTGGATCGCTTGACTAAAGTAGCCCATTTTATCTCGTGAAGACCACTTACTCGGGAGATAAATTAGCAGTAGTTGTACATGATCGATTGTTTGTTTGCACGGAGTGCCAAAGAGGATTGTATTTGACAGGTACCCAATTTACCTCAAGGTGCTCGAATAAGTTGCATGAAGCCATGGGAACCCGCTTAAACTTCAAGATAGCCTTATCATCCACAGATCGATGGACAGACGAAAGGGTCAACCAGATTCGAGGATATGTTGAGAGCTTGTGCATTGGCTTATGCTACATCTTGGGATAAGAGTTTGCCGTATGCCGAGTTCGGGCTTACAACAATAGTTATCAGGCTTAGTTTACGATGTCACCTTTTGAGGCACTGTATGGTCGACCTTGCCGGACGCCATTGAACTGGAATGAGACCGGCGAGCGCGTGTCTTTGGGCCTGATATTCTTCAAGAAGTCAAGAACAGACGCCATGATTAGGGAAAGGTTGAAGATAGCCCAATCTCGTAAGAGTTATGCCGATAATCGTCGCCGAGATTTGAGTTTTGAACTGTAAGACTTTGTATACCTCGTAGTTACGCCTCTCAGGGGAGTTAAGAGGTTCCATGCCAAAGGGAAACTTGCACCCCTGCTATGTTGGACCATTTAAGATTTTGAGCCACAGAGGCTGCTGCTTATCACCGAGTTGCCAGCCAGAAGGTGAGTACATGATGTATTCCATGTGTCCTACTTGAAGAAGTGTCTTCGAGTTCCCGAGGAATGCATAATCACCGTTAGAATCAATTGAGTTGCAAGAGGATTTGACTTATAAGGAGTATCCCGTGAGGATTCTAGACACAATGGATCGAGAAACTAGAAACAAGTCAACCCGCTTCAGAGAGTTCAAGTGGAGCAACCATGCAGAGCTTAAGCTTACTCTGGGAGCGAAGAGGATTTGAAGAAAGAATTTCCAACCCTATTCCTTTAGTAGTCTCAATCCTGTGGGACGAGATTCTATTAAGGGGGAGGTTTGTAACACCTCAAAATTTTACTTTTCCTAAATTCATGTGATTTGGCACTTTGGTGAATTTTTGGAATTTTCTGAATTTATTTGGATTTATTTGGAATTTATTTGAATTTATTCCATTTTGAAATAATTGAAGAATTTAATTTTGCAAATAAATTTTTGTTGGAAATATTTTATTTGGAGTCCAAAATGATCCAAAGTATTTTCCGTAATTTTTTCTCGAATTTTTCAGTCATTTGCTATTTTTAATGAATTAAATGAATTAATAGGAATTATTTTAAATATTAAATCACCGAAAATCAAACTCGGTCAAGTCGTTTCATCCGACCGAGCCCGAGTCGACTGACTCGAAGTTCGAGTCCGACCCAGCCAATGCGGACTCGACCGAACCCACTCCTAACCCTAATCAATCCCAACCGTTGATCAAGATCCAACGGCCGAGATCCGCCAGACGGCTCGAGCCGCATCCGCCCGATCCGATCGGCCGCGGCGACGCGGGCCGCTTGATCGTGCTAATGCGGATCGCCGAGAGTCGCCGTCTTCGCCGAGACCGAAGCCGATCACGCCGCGCGTAGGATTAGGTTTCCGCCTAGGGCACTAACGCCGAGGCTATTTAAAGCGTGAGACGCCCCCAGGTTGCCCTCATCCTTGCGCACTTCCCCGAGCCATCTCGCTCGAAAGCCGCTGTTGAGCCGCAATCGCCGGGCCGGAAAGTTGTCTCTTCCTCCGCCAAGGTTTGCGCCGCTTTCCGTTGCCGTCTGCCCTTCCGCCGAAGGAGCTCGGGACCGGGATCCTCGCGACGCAGACGCACCGGCGAGGACCCTTCATCTCACGGAGCAACCCCGAACGCCGCTCTGCTCGCTGTCGCTCGCGCTTCCTGCCTAAGCTCTCGCCGGCCATCGCCTGACCACGAGCTCAGAGGACCGCCGATCCAGACGGACGGTTGAGGTGAGTTCACGTGTTCCAAACCCGACAGATCCGGGACCGCTGTATCAAGATCCAACGGTTCACAACGCCACGACGCGTGAGCAAGCTATTATAGGATTAGATCCGACCGTCCGATCTAGATCGAACGGCCCACGATCATCGTAGTGGTTTAACGTGTTAACCCTGGATCTAATCCGCGCCGCTGGAATTTCAAATCAACGGTCGTGGATTGCGCCACGTGGTCGAAGTTGGACCGACGCAAGTCGGGCTGGGCCCACGCGACGCCAGATAGGACGCCGACACGCCGGCCCGCGTGGTCGAGGGGCCCGCATGTCGCTGGCTAATCCAGTAAGCGCCGACGCCACCCATGACGCTGACAAAGGGTCCCACCGCCGCCGACCGCGGCCGAGCCGCCGACGCCGATGGCGACGCTACCCGAGGCCCACATGTCGCCTCACGCGGAGTCGCGGGATCGAGTCCACTGCGTGGACTCCGAGCCGAGCATGGACCAAGTCCATGGACCACCGACGCCACCGCCAATCGAGGCTGCCACGCGGTCCATGCCGACGCAATAAATTAATTTCAAAAAAGAAAATGATTTAATAAATCGGTTTAATAATTGATTTGAATTTTCAAAACTTCAAACGCTTATAACTTTTAAGTGCTTTCAACTCCGATTTGAGTGATTCAAATTTCTAAATTTGTATAAAATTGAGATCTACCTAAATATGAATTTTATTTAATTTTTGGACTAAAGTTTTTCTCTGTAATATTTAATTGATTATTTAAACTTTAAATAATCATAACTTTGGCGCTTTAACTCCAAATTTGACGATTCCAGCTTTCTAAAAATCCAGTAAAATTATGTTCTCTCGTTTATGGATTTTATTTGGAGTTTTGGGATGTTTTTGCCTAGTGTTTATTTGTGTATTTGCTATTTGCACGCTTTTACTTAGTAGACGCTGAAGTGCCAAGGATTCAAGGAGAAGTGTTGACTCAGATCCAACTCAAGACCAAGAGCAAGTACTTTTTGAAGGCAAGTTGTGCTTTGACCATATTGATCCCATTTTGAAAACTATTTTGATTTAAACTATTGCATGCCAGATCAATTAGAAAGATACTTTGTTTAAACATGGGGTTAGATAAATACCAAATTGTCGCATTTACACCTTGATTATCTAAGTATGTGCCATGATCCCTTGTCACCCTAGTTGTGGTTTACTAGTTGGACATTATTAAATTGCACAACATGGGTTTAGACCGTTGTAGTATAACGCTTAGACTCACACGTGCTCATGACATGATTTTGGACAATCAAATGCTAATATGGACTTAATGATATATTGAACCTGCTTTTGGAAAAGTATCATGTGATAAGCTGATAAGACGTGGTGCATGGTAATCAACTCGGGTTTGATAAACAGCTGATCGGGGCATGTGGCAAGAGTAATCGTGGGCCAGCTTGTGGCATTGGGAGTGTTGATTTGGTTTTTCGTAGTCTTGCCCTGGTCACTCTAAGGACTTAACCTTTGCAAGCCTTTGAACTGGTCATACTTGCAACCACATGGTCGGAATGGGACGGCCCTAGTTGACTAAGTCGCATGACTCACTTGTGAGCCTCAGTGTCGCTACACCGCTTGTGTGATTGCACGGGAGCGATCGTGGCCGTGGCCGTGCACCCATCTAATCTGTGTTGGTCCCATACTTCGCCTTGGCTAAGGGAAGGGATGGTAGAGCACGAACCTGGAGAGGACCACCTGTGTTGTTTGAGGCTTCGAAAGGCTTTTGTTACGGGAACTCGCCTTTGTGGTGTTTGACTGTATCTTGTGGGTAAAGTGCATAACCTTCCGCAGAGTGTAGAATCTATTTGAATAGCCGAGTCCACGCATACTGACAATGCTCGAATTACAATAAGGGTTAGACTTTCTAAAATAACTTGGATTTGAAAAGTTGGGTTGGTTTAACAAAGAAGATGATGGAAATATGGTTTAGGATGGGGAAAATGTTTGTTAAACTTCTTGAAAAGTTATTTATGCTTTACTTATTTCTACCGCTGAATCTACTTTTATTACTTGTCAAAAGTCACATCAAATATACCCTCGAGCTATTCCTTTGTACCAAGCCATGCATATAGTATATTAGCTTGCATTCTCAGGCATGACTTGTCGAGTACCAAGTACTCACCCTTGCCTCAACACAATACCGCTTGAAGAGGAGACTACGCCAGCCGAGGAGAGGAGTTCCAAGAGGATCCGCTACTTAGGGATGCGAGCCTACCATTGCCTGCGTGGTATAATGGATGGCGCCAACAAGTTTATTTGATTTTCCGCCGTTATTTCTCTTTTAATAAGTTTCACTTACAAGGCATATATTTGTAACTCCGCCATAAGGTCGAGTAACGCTTGATTATTTAAATAAAGTACTTTGATAGTATCGCTTGGTATGATTGTGATATATACCGATGTTAAGACTGCGGTGCACTAGCTGCTCCTCGACTAGTGCCGAATAATACAGAGGGTAATGGATTTGCAAATTCGGTCCTACACCTCATTTCTTCAGCCGCCACCGTGGCAATGGCGTCAAAGGAAGCATCGCGGATGCTGCAACATGCTAGCACATAGGCAGCTGCCTCAACAGCAGATGCCCGCCCTTCAATGGCAGAACGTTCGGCTAGGACAGCGGGCAATTATTGGAGGGCGTCCTGCAGCCCGCTTCACCCCAGCGGTGGATTCCTGAGGGTAACGGAGCTGCACTCCGAGAGGCGCCAAACTCTTCGCTATGCTCCTGTATGGTCTATAGAGCATGACAGGGGCTCTGCAGCCGCTTTCGTCCGATCAACTTCAGCCGCCTGGACCCGAGCAAGCAACACCGCATTCTCCTGGGTTAGCGCCGCCTCCGCACTCTCCTTCTCCTCTCATAGCGCCTCCAACTGCTGAGGAAACCGCTCCATCTGCGCGACAGTGGTGGAAAGGAGAGTGCTGATGCCCGCATACACCCAGTTGAGGTCGGCGATCACCCGGCCATGGTCAGGTCCAGGGATAGGAGGATTTACTGCCATTAAGGCAGCAGGGGCCTGGCCGCTAGTGCTAGTTCCCAGGGCCATGTCAGCAGCGGCGGCGGGCCTTGGAGCTGAATCCCCCGCGGTCTGAGCTGGTGCCGGCGGCACCTCTTGGGCCGCAGTCACCTACACAGTCGCCTTGGGAGGCGACTGGAAGCTAAACCTTGATGTCGGGATCACGATTCCGAATGAGCGGGCTAGAGGTTTTGGACCATATTAGCATGGACGCAGAAGACGAAGAGAAAACCGCTTTTGTAACCCCAATGGGCATTTATTGTTATATCAGAATGGCTTTTGGGTTAAAAAAATACGGGTTCTACTTATCAACGTGCCATGCATATTTCCTTTCGTCCATATATAGGGTGAAATCTCTAGGTGTACATTGATGACTTGGTTGTGAAGGTTAAGAATAGTGAAGAGATGATCGAAGACCTGGAGGAAACCTTCGCCAAACTCCAAAAGGTTTCCTTGAAGCTCAACCATGAGAAATGCTTGTTCGGCGTACCCTCGGGGAAGCTATTGGGATTCCTTTTGTCCAGGCAGAGCATCGAGGCCAATCTTGACAAGATAGCAGCCATTGAACACATGAGGCCACCAGTTCAGCTCAAGCAGGTACAATGCCTTGCTGGTCGCCTGGCGTCACTGGGGCGATTTATCGCCCGATTTGGAGAAAGAAGCCTCCCCCTATTCAGGCTGCTAAAGAAAACCAATGACTTTGATTGGACCGAAGAGGCCCAGCTTGTGTTCGAAGACTTGAACCGGTACCTCTCCTCCCCATCGGTATTGGTTGCCCCCAGGTTTGGCGAGCTGATGCTCATATACATCGCCGCCACCCCTGCGGTGGTGAGCGTGGTACTGGTGGCAGATGGGGAAGGCGTCCAGAAGCCGGTCTACTACGTCAGTAAGGTGCTACATGAAGTGGAGACCAGGTATCCACAAGCGCAAAAGATGTAAGTTGTCCCTGTGTGATTTTCTAGGGTTTAGTCCATGTGTGCGCCGAACCAAGGATTTGGTCCGTCGTGAAAGTGAATGGGTTTTCCTAGGGTTTACTTCTTATGTTTGAATCAAATTGGTTTTGGTTCGATTTGGTGATTATGAAATTCATGTGGATTTCATAATTGTAACGTCCCAAAAATTTCTTTCTATATATTTAGTGTATTTCTGGGTTTATTTGTAATTTTTCGGAATCTACTTTGAAGCCTCGCGAGTAAATCGGATTCACGTTTATTGAACTAATCGTATTAAATAAAGATCACGCATTTTTGCATAAGCATAAAATCTAAAATTTTGTTTAAAATTAAGATAATAGGTAGACGAGAGTGTTCGCTTCAAATATTTTCGAAAAACTTGTTTTATAACGTAAGTCGTTGATTTTACAAAAATCTGTACAGGTGTCTGATTCACTAAAAGATTTTTAGCGAGAAATCTATACGTCGAAAAATCACGAAACCAACTTCGTTAGGTTCCAAACAGTTCCTAGTATTTTAGAGGAATTTTTTGAATTTTTAGAACCTCTCGGCTTTTTTTTTTCTCAACACGTTTGGAGAACGTATACGCGTATATAAGCACAACACAGTAACCAACCTAGCTAATTACGTGGGCGTTGGATTTGCTCCACCATTTCAATCTCATGCGTGCATGCAGGCCATTTATTCCTTAATCCACGTCGTGAGGTCTCCATTTATTCAGCCGTTTCTTTCTTCTCTCTGGTAGCATGAATTCTTTCCTTTATTTTTAGCCGTTTCCAACCTTCCATTGAACCCTTTCTTTGATTGCTCCTTTCCATTTTTTTTCCCATGCATCAACTAGACATCCACAATCCTGAATGCATGAGCTATTAGTACCAGGCGTTAGTAGTGCGTGGCCGTTTCCTTACATGAGTTACTCCATCCAAGCCGTGACTTCCTTCACGCGCATGAACGTTTCCTCTCCGGCCGCTCCTTCTGCTCTCCCTCCATTCCCTCAATTTCTAGTGACGCAGATAAACATCATTAGTTTTTTTTTCCTCTCTTCCACTCTTCTGTCGATCCCAATTTTTTTTTCCTGTGCGAACCACGTCCGTTCGGCCGGGAACGCTGCGAAAATCTTTCGTTCTGCCGTTGACGTTGTAGTCGCCATCGTCGTTGCCACCGCCGTGTACATCGTCGTCGCCGCCGTCTCATCGCCGCTGCCGTCTCGCCACCATCGTCGTCACCGCTGCCGTCGCCGCCGATCGGTATTTCTTTTCCTTCGTGCGCGCTCTGTCTATCTCGATCGGTTGATTCCGTCATCTGTTTTTGCGCATGTATAATCTTCTCTATGCGTGTAGATGAATATTACACCCAAATGCATGTACGTACACCCACATATATGTGTGTGTGTGTGTGTTAGCATGTATATGTAGATATATACCGTGCATTTTTACAGTAGGTTGTATGTATATAGATATATGTTAATACGCATATTTGTTTCCGTATATATTTTGGGTAAGCGTATATATTTATACTCGAACGAATAGTATGCCTGCAAATGTCTCTACCAACCGTAGCCAAGTTTTGTTGCCTAGCCGAACACAAGAATACAGGTATACGCTGTGGAATAGTGCCATGCATTGAAGAACAGAATGTCATTTGTACATGTCTCTTCTCTGAATTTGCCAAAATTGTCTTTTTCACTACAAATTCGTTCTAAGTCCGAATCACTTGCAACAAATTTTTTTAATTAGTAAAAACTAATACCTTTCTACAGTAATTTTTATGAAATTTTATAATTAGATCTATACTGTTAAATTATTTACGGAACGTCCAAACTTATGAATTTTGTAGCTTGTAAACTATACGTCCAAAAATGTCCAAATAAATTTTATAAATCTTAGAAAATGTTAAACTAATTATCTGGAAGTTTTCGTAAAATTTCAACCTAGTTTGATTTGTAGCATTTTCTAATATGTGTTGTATGTTGATTTGCCTGTTTATTTTGTTCTTTAACTATTGCGCGTAGACGTCGAACTGTGTGAGGGTGTCGATTTCGAGGAGCCAGCTCAAGATCTGGATCTAGACCAACACCAGCTAATCTTTGAAGGCAAGTTATGCTTTGATCATTTTGCTCCTATGTTTTAAAATGTTATGTTGATTCAAGTTATGCATGCTAATTTAACTACAATGTGTTCAAGTAATTTGGGATTAGATAATTACCACTTGATATTGTCAACTTGTCCATAATACTTGTATGCCAATAAACCCTTTGTCACCCTAGGTTGGATTATATGCTGGTTAATACTAATCACCAGAATTGGGTAGTTAAAACGTGGTAGTTCTGCTTAGCCATGCCATTCGAGCTAATGACACAAATTTTGAAGTAAGCTAAATACTAACTATTGAACTATGGAACCTGTTTTGAAAGAATGCGACATGTGTTGTTGATAAGTTGTTGGCACATGGTGCATGGTAACCAACCGGGAGGGAAAATGGTTTAGACTGTGGCAAGTGGCAAGTGATCAATGGGGGGGCCCGATGTGGCACATGGGAGAGATGTTGATTGAATTTGGTTTTGTGAACTTTGGGTAGTCTTGCCACGGTCGACCTAAGGACTTAACCTTGCAAGCCTTTGAACTGGGCCTAACATACAACCACATGTCTGGAGTGGGACAGACCTAGTTTAGTATGATTCCGAAGTCTTAGCATGTGAGACCTCAGGTGGTTTTTGTAGCTATAAATGTGGAAAGAAGGGTATAGTGTTTACCGTATTGGTCTTACATCTCTTCAACGGTATACGTTGGCCCTGTACTTCCGCTCCGCAAAAGGGAAGGGACAGTGGGAACTATACCGGGAGGTACACATGCGAGGATGGAAGTTTCGGAAAGACTTTGTTATGGTTACTCGCCTGCGTGGTGTTTAACTATATCGTGTGGGTAAAGTGTATAACCTCTGCAGAGTGTACAAACTATTCGAATAGCCGTGTCCACGGTATTGGACATCGCTCGGGGATTACAGTCAAGGGTTAGACTTTATTAAAAATGTGGTTGGGATAAAGGATGAAGTTGATGGAAGTATGGATTAGGATGTGGGAATGCTTTTACTCAATTTCTAGAAAAGTTACTGTTACATTATTTGTTTTTACCGCTTTCGAATCTATTTATGCTACTTGTTAAATGTTGCTTCCCTGCAAAATAAACCTGTTAAGCCATTCCATTGGAATAAGCCTGGCATGTAGTATGTTAGGTTGCATTCTGTGCATAGCTTGTTGAGTACCAATGTACTCACCCCTCCAAAAATCACAACACCAGAAGAAGAGGATCTGCAAGCAGGTGAAGAGGAGCAGAACAGAGAGGCGAACAACTAGGGGCAAGCCAAGTCAGTTGCCTGTGGCATACTGAGGCGCCACGAATAATGTTATGTTTCCGATGTTGCTATTTTATTTGTTACTTTGAACTCAGCCCTGCGTGGCTTAATATTGTAAGGTTGACCTTAAGGTCTTAACGATTTTTATATGAGTTGAATACTTTACTATTATTATTTCCGCTGTGTATGTGTAATGGTATTCATCTCTCTGTATCTGTGAGCACCAGCGTGGTGCTGGACTGGTGTGTCGCACAAAGTGTTCAGAATTCAAATTCCGGGTGCGACAATAATGCATGTTTTGATCTTATGGAATGCTCGTGTGAGTAGTTGCATGGACTAATGTTGAGTCAAGTCGCGGACATGTGCTCGGAATTGTTTTGTGGTTTTCTCATGTGTAGGTGTTGCTCGAGGGCGAACGTGGTCGATGACGGGATCGGAACTAGGTTCATGGAGGAACTGAGGTTTGGGACTAAGTTCAGGGAGGAATCGAGGTCCTAGTGGTGAGAATGTCATGAAGGACGTTCGGGCTAGAGAACAGTGCACATGAAGACTAGTCAGTCACTTGAGTACGGCAGGTGGGCTGTACGCGTGCAGAGTTGTTAGTCGTGTGAGTACGGCAGGTGGGCTCTACGTGTGCAGAGTTGTTAGTCACGTGAGTATGGCAGGTGAGCCATACGTGTGTAGGGTTGTAATCCTTTGGGGTAGTTTGCATGTATTGGGCCATGTTGGACCAAGTGGACATGCATGCGTACTCTGTTAGGGTTGCTCATTATAAATAGGGGGTGGTGTCCTCTGTTTATTCATTGAGTAGTGCATGAGAGCAAGGAGCGCATAGCTAGGGCGTGTTAGCTAGTGCTTTGGTTTTAAGGTTTGTACTCTTTTGATGGGAGTATTTTAGACAAAAAGAAATAAGGATCAATTCCTTCCAGATCCTCTGCATGTTACAGTAATCTCAGAGCTATAGTGCATGCATTGCTACTGTATTCTCTATTTTGGTTTTGTTTGCATGTCTGTTCTGGTTCTAGATTGGTTTCTTTGTCTACTTTGATTCTTTGAGTTCCATCTTGATTTGATCATCCAATTAATGGGGTCCGCCTGGTCCTGGCGGTTGGACCTCCCACCAGGATCGGTGCACTCGTGGGAGGGGTTGTGCAACATCTTCGTCGCCAACTTTCAAGGTTCGTATGCACAACCGGGCGTGGAGGACGATCTCCATGCCCTCGAGTAGGGGAAAGGGGAATTGTTGCACGACTTCATCCGATGGTTCAGTCATTATTGCAACACGATCCCTCGAATCTCTAAGCAGTCGGTGGTCATCGCCTTTTGGAGACGTGTTCGGGACAACAAGATGCGGGAGAAGATGGCCACCCACACCATCACCACTACCTCCAAGCTTTTCTCACTGGCGCACAAGTGTGCGCGGGCGGTGGAAGCTCATGGGCAGGTGTTTGGTTCGGTGAGTGGCCGCAGCGGAGATGAGGCTGGGACCTCGAAGGGTTCCGGCCCCTCGAGCAAGAAGGGGAGGAAGCACGAGGTGGGTGAGACCAGGCGGGTCTTGGGCGCTGAGTGCGAGCGAGGGGATACCAAGACACGGGGGCGCGACCATTGTGACCGGCGAGATGATCGCCGTGAACGGAGGAATGATGGTCGCGAAGAGAAGGAGGGCCAGCCTTACTGCCCAATCCATCGGACCAACACCCACAACCTGGACAGCTGCTAGGTTGTGAGTAAGATGGTGGAGCAGCGGCTTAAGGAGCGCCACCCCTACGACGATGACCAAGACGAATATCCTACCCCGCTGGCCTTCCAGCTGGCAGACCAAACCGTGACGTACATCCACAGTGGCTCGGCCACCTACCCCTCCAATGCATCATACAAACGACTGAGGAGGGAATTCTGCGCCACGGTACCAAGCCCAAGGGCGAGTCGGATGCTAAAGTGGTCGGAGGAACCTATCACCTTTGATCAGGCTGACCACCCTGAGAGCACTGTTGGCCTGGGTCACCTCCCGATCGTGGTTTTGCCCATGATCTGAAACGTGATGATTGGATGGGTGATAGGTTTCGGGCGCTTCAGATATCGCTGCAGGAGTTGCGCCCGCGTTGCCCTTTTATGACATCGCCCTGGGGGATGGCTCGATGCCCCTGGGATAAGTGCGCCTCCTCGTCATCTTTGGGGAGGAGAGCAACTACCGTACAGAAATGGTGGACTTTGAAGTTGCCAATTTCGACCTCCTGTACAACGCCTAGCTTCGCCGACCAGCGTTGGCCAAGTTCATGGCGGCAACCCACTATGCCTACATGGTGGTGAAAATACCAGGGCCTGGTGGCCCCATAGTCATCCCGGTGGACAGGCCAGAGGCCTTGCACTGCCAAAAGCACACATTGGCCCTGGCTAGTGCCACTTGTATAGGGTAGGCTGATGCTGCCTAACCGAGAGCCCCTTAGGCGAAGACCCATGCCTCGCGCCGACGAGGTTAAGGTGGTCTCTGTGAGTGAGGGCGAGCCCGGGATGACCATCACCATTGGCGCCAACCTCAGCGCCAAATAGGAAGACGCGCTCGTCACCTTCCTCCGGTCTAACTCCGATGTGTTTGCCTAGCAACCATCCGATATGACTGGGGTACCTAGGGAGTTGATCGAGAACCGATTGGCAACGCTCTCTGGAGTGCACCCGGTCCAGCAAAAGGTTCAAAGGCAGGCTCTAGAGCGGCAAGATGCCATTCGGCAGGAGGTGCAGAAGCTGCTACGCGTAGGGATCATTAGGGAAGTCTCTCACCTTGAGTGGCTTGCTAACCCTGTGCTGGTCAAGGAGTCGAACGAGAAGTGGCAGATGTGCATCGACTTCACCGACCTCAACAAAACCTGCCTGAAGGATCCTTACCTCCTGCCGCGCGTCGACCTCATTATTGACTCGATGGCGGGATGTGAGCTACAGTGTTTTCTGGACAAGGCCTGCCCAAAGGAACCTTACCCACTACCGCGTGTCGACCTCATTGTTGACTCGATGGCGGAGCTACTGTGTTTTATGGATGCGTACTCCGGGTAGCACCAGATTAGCATGGCGGCAGAAGACGAAGAGAAAACCGCTTTTGTAACCCCAATGGGCATTTATTGTTATATCAGAATGGCTTTTGGGTTAAAAAATACGGGTTCTACTTATCAACGTGCCATGCATATTTCCTTTCGTCCATATATAAGGTGAAATCTCTAGGTGTACATTGATGACTTGGTTGTGAAGGTTAAGAAGAGTAGAGAGATGATCGAAGACCTGGAGGAAACCTTTGCCAAACTCCAAAAGGTTTCCTTAAAGCTCAACCATGAGAAATGCTTGTTCGGCGTACCCTCGGGGAAGCTGTTGGGATTCCTTGTGTCCAGGCAGAGCATCGAGGCCAATCCTGACAAGATAGCAGCCATTGAACACATGAAGCCACCAGTTCAGCTCAAGCAGGTACAATGCCTTGCTGGTCGCCTGGCGTCACTGGGCGATTTATCGCCCGATTTGGAGAAAGAAGCCTCCCCCTATTCAGGCTGCTAAAGAAAACCAATGACTTTGATTGGACCGAAGAGGCCCAGCTTGTGTTCGAAGACTTGAAGTAGTACCTCTCCTCCCCGTCGGTATTTGTTGCCCCCAGGTTTGGCGAGCTGATGCTCATATACATCGCCGCCACCCCTGCGGTGGTGAGCGCGGTACTGGTGGCAGATAGGGAAGGCGTCCAGAAGCTGGTGTACTACGTCAGCAAGGTGCTACATGAAGTGGAGACCAGGTATCCACAAGCGCAAAAGATGTAAGTTGTCCTAGTGGCATCCAAGAAGCTGCGGGACTACTTCCAGGAGCGAGAAATCTCGTTGGTCACCACCTACCCTCTACGAGAGATCCTGCACAACCAGGAAGCTGAAGGCCATAGCACCAAGTGGTCGGTGGAGCTAGGGGAATTCTGCCTCAAGTTTGTACCCCGCACCGCAATCAAAAGTCAGAAGCTGGCGGAGTTCAATGCCCAATGGACTCCTGCTGCTCCAGAAGCTAAACGGAAACCCGTGCCTACCCCATGGACCTTATTCTTCGACTGCTCCTTTAGGCTCGAAGGCGCGGGGACTAGAGTTGTCCTGGTCTCCCCGACCAATGACATCCTCCAATACATGGTTGCCTTGTACTTCAAGGCCACCAACAACATCGTCGAATATGAAGGCCTACTGGGAGGGCTGAGTACCACCTCGGCTTTAGGCGTTCGATGCCTTCAAGTCAAAGGCGACTCCCTGCTAGTCATCAATCAGGCATGAAAGCAGTTCCAATGTCTAACCACACTATGGCTGCCTACCTAGCGGAGGTTAAAAGAATGGAGCGCCGCATCGACGGACTAGGATATGTCCATATCCCTCGACACGACAACCATCTGGCGGATGGGCTTTCGTAGCTCACATCGTCAAGATCTTCTGTTCCGGTCGTGGTCTTTGAAGAAAGGCTATCGCGACCATCCGTCGCAGCCCCCAGTTCTGGAGGGGACGACGGTGTGGGCATCTCTGCCTCCGTTGCTCGAGGGGAAGGCAGCGTCGCTGTCTCATCCCCCAGTTCTGGAGGGGAGGACAGTGCGCCAGCCTCAGCACCCGTCTCCGGGAGGGAGGATGTTGGTGCCTCGGCCTCCGATGCTCATGGGGAGGGCGGTGTCACTGTCTCAGCCCCCAGTTCTGGAGGGGAGGATAGCGCGTCAGCCTCAACACCAGTCTCCGGGATGGAGCATGTGGGTGCCACTAGTGCGGTACCATGGGAAACACCTGGCCAAGAGGAGTACTGTGATGCCCTAGGTTTGAGAGCGATCCTAGTTCTTTTCCATCGTGGTTGTTTCGAAAAGAGAGAAGTTTGGTCGGGAATTGATTAACTAAAGTTCATGCGACGTTTTAATATTTTTTTTGGAGCGTCGGGCTAGAATCAGTGGGCCGAGGACAACCTGGGCCGAGGCCGGGATTTCCCTCCCCACCTCTCCCTCCCCCTTCCCCTAAGTGGGCCGGCCCACTAGCCAAGGGGGGCGCCACCCCTTTTCCCCCCTAACCCTAGGCGCCTCCTCCCTCTCCCTCCCCTAGCAGCCACCTCTCCCTCCCCTTCCTTCCCCTACGTGGTGGCTCAAGATCTGCCGCGAATCGCGAAGGAGAAGGCGAGGAGCGACTCCGTGGAGGCGTGGAGGACGAGCAGATCGCCGATTCGGGGTTCATCGCGTGTTCTTCGTGGGTTCGCAATGGAGAACACTAGGTAAAATTCCCAAACTTTTACCTCTGTTTTACCTAGGGATTAGGAGTGTATTATATCTGGTGGTGACGGTTTTGGATGGATCTTGTTGGGGGAGAAGGGTAGATGTTCACGTGGTGCTGTTTCTGGAAGGGGGGATTGTGCAGCGCGGATTGTTTCGCGTTTTACGTGGCATAGATGATTTTTCCTGCCAAAACCTATAACTAGAAAGTTATAGATAACGTCGAGACATAGCTTCTGTAATTTGTTCAGAATTTTTGGGGAAGTGTTCTGAGAGTTATCGCTGTTGCAAACCGACGAACAAAATCTGGGAACAGATTTCATCCACTGTGTTGGATGACTGTTTAGGCATATTTAACAGAGGAATTAGAATTTATGATCTTCTTAAAAGTTGTAGATCTCGTCAATATCTAGCTCCTGTAATTTTTTCATATTTTTATGTTCTGTAGAAAAAAAGATACGAAAAAGAGAATGGGGGTTGCTGCTGTTCGATCCGGACAGATCGAGGTTTCGGTGTTGGAAAAGGGGAACGGGTTGTAGGAATTGCGTGTTTGAGTTGTGTGATCAATTGTGGTGTTATTGCATACTGAAAATATGCTTGTACAGGTGGTGCCCCTTCTGGACGCAACTAGATCCGTCGTCTACGTCGGTAAACGCAAGTGGAAGTAGTGTTATGGTTGAACTATACATCGTTGTTTGCATTGCGTTCGTTATATTTCCCGATGACATTAATCATACATGGTTTGATCATTTGATAGGAAGATTGCAATAATTAGATTAACAATGTGATGATGTGCTTTGGCTTTGAACCATGAGTAAAGAGAAGAATGATGTTGCCTATTGGTTGAATTGTCTAAATAGTTCATCTCAATGTTATTTGTTTTCTATCCATGTTATATGATGGCATGCAAATATGTGGACTCAATGTGGAAAATTATGAATGAATTCATGCATGAAGCATTAACTGCATAATCATGCATTGGAAGTTTGTCGACGCCAGCGTGCGCGACCATACCGGTACAACACCGTGTGTTCCTGAGAAAGGGCACGGTGAAGAGGATCATGGCATAAGCATATGCACAAGCATGAGCATTTTACTGAGGTTGTGGTAGTCGATGTTGTGGTGTTGAATGTAAAGCATGTGGTGTGTTAAATTCTTGATGGATGTGATTATGTGTTAATTGTTCCGCTTGCTGAGATTACCCAATCTCACTGCTTGTGTTTTGTTGTTTTCAGGCAGCGTGCAAGAGACATATGCATGAGGGGTGGGCTAGCAACACAATAAACCTTCGAATGTCTTCACAACTCCCATGAACTAGTGTTTATTTAATACATTAGCTTGCTGAATTTTATTTACACTTAGACTATTTGTTGTTATGACTAAACTTATTCTTGCTTATGGTTGGTTTAGACTTGTTGTCGCTAGTATTGTTGAATTGCTTATATTCCTGTTTGAATTGCTTATCATGAAATGCTTCCGTAATGTCCTGTTTTTAGGGGAGATGCTGTCGAAATTTTCTTGTTCTATAGTTTAGTTTTAAGGGGTGTTACAGTTGGTATCAGAGCGAGGTTTTAGGTCCTTGGTGTATGAATTTAGGAGAGATATTCTAACATGAACTAAAACTTTGCTGTGTGAAATTAGTAACATTGCTTAGGTATAACTCTTAAAATTGCCATAGGATAATAAACTTTTAATACTGAATAGGATTGTTAATCAACTTTAAAATTGACACACTTGCACTATTAGGATGGGATGGGCTGCATTGCATGGCATGCGTATGTTCGACTATATTTATTGTTTGATTGTGGGTGATTTTGTTATGCTTTTGTTGTTGTTGTGATTGTTTGCTTGCGGCTTGTTGGGTGCGATATGCCACCAAAGACGCAGCGGCGTAGGCCGTTCGGGGGCCTCGCTCCCGAGCCGTCGGAGGCGGCTGAACCTACCCAGCCGAGGTGGGGTTTGGCAGAGATAGTGGCCGCCATGAGGGCGATGTAGGAGGAGTTGCGGTGCTTGAGGCGACAGTCGCCTCGCTGTGGGCGCTGAAGCGCCTGTCTGGTGCGGGCGCGGCAGCGGTGGCATCAAGCCGAGGGAGTGGGTTGGATCGCGGTGGATAGCTTTGATGGGGTGGGCAATCCGATCCAGCAGCGGATTGGTTGTCCTATGTGGAGATGTTGGGACGCTTTTGAGGTGGCGGCGCAGAGCGTGTCCGCCGTGGCGCAGACTCTTGAAGGAAGCCCAAATCTGGTGGAGGGGTGCGCTGACCTCGAGGGGCGCGCCGGGTGACTCCTCTTGGGAGGAGTTTGTTCGGCAATTTGAGAGGAGGTTCTACCCCGCCACCTTCCTCGACAAGATGCAAATTGACTTGGGACAGTATGCCCAAGACAAGAAGACTGTGGCGGAGTACGAGGTTGGCTTCAACCAAATCGTATGTTTTGTGCCCCATGTGGCACGTGACGAGGTGGAGAAGGCAAGGCGGTTCCGGCAGGGACTCTATCCTGCCATTCGCCATATGCTGGGCGCTTTCCCCATTGTCGATTTCCGGACAATGGTAGAGCAAGCTCTGGGTGTAGAGCTGCAGCTGAACTACACCGAAGAGCATCGCAAACCTGCCACGGGAGAGCAGGTTAAGGGCCCTCCAGAGAAGAAGGGCCAATCCTCTGGTACTTGGAATAAGAAGGGGAAGAATTTTCGTCACCACCCTATGGTGGCCGTCCTACTCAAAAGACACCTCGTGGGAGGTGCGCCTGATCAGTGCCATAGTCACTACTGGCATGGGGATGGTATGTTTCCGTTGTGGCGATTACCATCGCCGCAGCGAGTGCTCGTGGAAGGGAAGGTGCACCATCTGTGGTCGGGAGGATCATAAGGATGTGGTGTGCCGTAAGAACCCCAACGGCAAGCTGCGTTGGGAGCCGGTGACATCCTCTCCAGGTGGACAGCGACAGGGGGGCGTGATGCATATGTTGCCATCAGCTCCTACTCTGCAGCACCTCCCGGCGCCTACTCCGACTCCCTCGTTCTACCCGGCGCCACTCTCGAGGACTTCTTGGATGCCCCAGCTTCCACCGCCACCTTCCTCCGGGACTTCGCCGTGGGTCCCTGCGGCCGACATATCTAGATGCGAGGCTGCACCATCTCAGATCTACCCTCGGAGTCCACGCTTTGCCCTCTTCGGGGATGCGGATCGTGGCAATGTGGTGACAGTACTATTTCTGTTAATTCTGTGGTTGCCGGTGTGTTGTTCGACTCGGCGCTAGCTACTCGCTTGTCTCTGTGGATTTTGTTGTTCGGGCTGGTCTGTCTATGCAGAGTTTGGGTGATGCCGTGGTGGTTAGTGCACCGCAAGGCTTGATTTCTAGTTCGAGAGTCCGTCAGGGTCGCTACTTTGGTTAGCCGATGAGGAGTTCATGGCGAATCTGGTGGTGATTTCCTTGGAGCCATTTGATGTTATCCTTGGCATGGGTGGCTATCCCAACACCGAGCGATGATTGATCGCGCTTGGAGGACAGTCACCTTTCATGCTCCATCCGGGCAAGAAATAACTTTCCAGGAGTGCTATGCGGTACTCCCTCTCCTTTTGTGTAAGCTGTTCCCAAACTCCCGGATGTTGAAATCGGGGGTCCTGCAGTCCATGGTTGAGGGTCGAGAGGAGGAGAAGAGTTTGGAGGGCATTGCTGTAGTTTGCCGATATCCAGATGTGTTTCCCAGTGAGCTTCCGGGATTGCCTCCGGAGCGGGAGACTATCTTCCGCATTGATCTTGTTCCTGGTACGAGGCCGATTTATAAAACCCCGTACCGGATGGCTCCGATAGAGCAAGTTGAGTTGAAGAGGCAATTGGGCGAACTCCTAGCTAAGGGGTTTATTAGAGTGAGCTCATCTCCTTGGGCGGCTCCGGTCTTGTTTGTGGGGA
This sequence comes from Rhipidocladum racemiflorum, assembly GCA_036346355.1. Lineage (NCBI taxonomy): Eukaryota > Viridiplantae > Streptophyta > Magnoliopsida > Poales > Poaceae > Rhipidocladum > Rhipidocladum racemiflorum. The sequence continues at coordinate 40,878,183 of CM070590.1, forward strand.
AGAAAGATGGCACCAAGCGGCTATGTGTGGACTACCGGGCGCTTAATCAAGTTACCATTAAGAACAAGTATCCATTGCCTCGCATTGATGACCTTTTTGATCAATTGAGGGGTGCCAAAGTATTCTCCAAGATCGATTTGCAATCTGGGTATCATCAGTTGTGGATTAAGGAGGAGGATATTGAAAAGACGGCTTTCAACACGAGGTATGGGCATTTTGAGTTTGTAGTCATGTCTTTTGGACTAACGAATGCTCCTGCCGTCTTTATGGAAGCCATGAACAGGATGCTCCATGAATATCTTGATGTCTTTATTGTCGTCTTCATTGAGGACATTCTTGTCTACTCGAAGTCCGAGGAGGAGCACGCCGTGCATCTCGGTCTAGTTTTGGAGGCTCTTCGTAGAAATCAATTCTATGCCAAACTCAAGAAGTGCGCCTTCTGGTTGTTGGAGGTGAGTTTCCTTGGGCATGTCATCAACCAAAATGGTATCACAGTTGACCCAAAGAATGTTCTTCTTTGTGGTTGGATGGCGAAGACCGTCTAGTGTGACGGAAATTAGGAGTTTTCTTGGGTTGGCAGGTTATTACCGGGCGCCGTGCATAATTTCTCTATCATAGCTAAGCCGATGACAAGGCTCACTAAGAAAGGGGTTCCTTTCATCCGACAGAGGAGTGTGAGACTAGTTTCTAGACGCTAAAGAACAAAGCGGTCAATGCACCTATTCTATCTTTACCTGTGGATCGCAAGTGATATACAGTGTATGCAGATGCCTCGAGGATTGGTTTGGGTTGTGTGCTCATGCAAGAAGGCTGTGTCATTGCTTATGCTTCAAGACATTTGAAGACTCATGAGCAATTATCCCACCCATGATCTCGAGTTAGCCATTGTGGTTTTTGCCTTGAAATTGTGGAGGCACTATCTTTATGGGGAATCTTGTGATATTTTCACCGATCATAAGAGCCTCAAATATATATTCACCCAAATGAGAGCTGAACTGCGGCAGCGTAGATGGTTGGAATTCATAAAGGACTTTGATGTGTCGATCCGGTATCATCCGGCAAGGCTAATGTCATGGCGGATGCCTTGAGTAGAACAGGTGTCCCCAAGACCGCTATGCCCTTGCTTGCGGAGTTGGAAAGAGGACAGGTCACTTACTGTTTCTTTGGGGTTGCGCAAGAGGAGACTCGGATGATCATTCGATCTTGCATACCCGAGCGGTTGTATGAGGCTCACTGCAGGATTGTTTGCTTCAGGAGGTTCGGCGGAGGATTTGTGAGGGGAAACATCGGGATTTCAGCATAGATGAGCATGGTTCCATCCGGTTTAGAGGCCGTCTTTGTGTGCCTCGTAAATCGGATGTGAAGATGGACATTCTAAGGGAAGCCCATAGGACTTGTATTCCGTTCACCCTGGCGAGACCAAGATGTATCGGGATCTGAAACGAGTTTACGGTGGAAGAGGATGAAGGTGGATATCGCCAAGTATGTGGCTTCTTGTGGAGTGTGCCAACAGGTAAAAGCCGAGCATAAGAGGCCCGCTGGTCTGTTACGACCATTGGAAATTCGGAATGGAAGTGGGAGCACATCACTATGGACTTTGTGATTGGGTTACCTCGCCGCATGAGGTAGAGATGCCATTTGGGTGGTGGTGGATAGACTCACTAAGTCCGCACATTTCATTCCAATGAAGACGACCAATTCGGCACCAGATCTAGTTCCCTTATACATGAAGGAAGTGCTTAGGCTCCATGGCGTGCCTAAATCGATTGTCTCCGATCATGACACTAGATTTGTGTCCCTATTTTGGCAGAGTTTGCATAGTGCTCTGGGAACAAAACTCTCTCTCAGCACATCTTTTCATCCCCAGACAGATGGCCAGTCTGAGCGGACCATCCAGACTCTAGAGGACATGCTTCGAGCGTGTGTTCTTTCTTGGAAAGGAAGTTGGGAGGATCACTTGGCCTTGGTAGAGTTTGCTTATAATACTTGATTACCAGGCTAGCATTCGAATGGCCCCATTCGAGGCGCTTTATGGGCGAAAGTGTGTCTCCCCACTTTGCTGGGATGCAGTTGGTGGAAATTCTTTGCGTGGTCGGATTGGGTTCAGGGACCTTTGAGAAAGTGCAGGAGATACGGCAGAATCTCTGGCCGCCCAGAGCCGTCGAAGAGTTATGCCGATAACAGGAGGCGGGATTTGGAATTTTCAGGTGGGTGATCAAGTCCTACTCAAGGTATCTCCAACAAAGGGTGTCGTCTGCTTTGGTACCACCCCAAGCTTAGCCCGAGGTACATTGGTCCGTTCCGGTGGTGGCACGGGTGGGCGGTTTGGCCTACCGCCTGGAGTTGCTTGGACTCTTTGAGGAGTACATGATGTCTTCCATGTCTCTATGTTGCGGAAGTATCTTCATGACCCAGAGCACAAGATTGACCTGGAGCCGATTACAGTTGAGCAAGACCTGACGTTGGAGTGTCGTCCACTTCGTATACTAGACTCCTCGGAGCGGGTCATGAGGAGGAGAACCATCAGGTATGTGAAAGTTATGTGGACAAATCAGTCCGAGCGGGAGGCAACTTGGGAACTGGAGGACCAGATACGGAAGAAGTATCCTGCGCTTTTTGAGAATACTGAAGGTAAAATGTTGTTTACTTTTTTTTGCCTTTTTTTTTGCGCCGTAGCTAAAAGGAGTAGATTCGGGGACGAATCATTTTAAGGAGGGGAGAATGTGATGCCCTAGGTCTGAGAGCGATCCTAGTTCTTTTCCGTCGTGGTTGTTTCGAAAAGAGAGAAGTTTTGTCGGGAATTGATTAACTAAAGTTCATACGACGTTTTAATATTTTTTTTGGAGCGTCGGGCTAGAATCAGTGGGCCGAGGACAACCTGGGCCGAGGCCGGGATTTCCCTCCCCACCTCTCCCTCCCCCTTCCCCTAAGTGGGCCGGCCCACTAGCCAAGGGGGGCGCCACCCCTATTCCCCCCTAACCCTAGGCGCCTCCTCCCTCTCCCTCCCCTAGCAGCCACCTCTCCCTCCCCTTCCTTCCCCTACGTGGTGGCTCAAGATCCGCCGCGAATCGCGAAGGAGAAGGCGAGGAGCGACTCCGTGGAGGCGTGGAGGACGAGAAGATCGCCGATTCGGGGTTCATCGCGTGTTCTTCATGGGTTCGCAAGGGAGAACACTAGGTAAAATTCCCAAACTTTTACCTCTGTTTTACCTAGGGATTAGGAGTGTATTATATCTGGTGGTGAGGGTTTTGGATGGATCTTGTTGGGGGAGAAGGGTAGATGTTCACGTGGTGCTGTTTCTGGAAGGGGGGATTGTGCAGCGCGGATTGTTTCGCGTTTTACGTGGCAAAGATGATTTTTCCTGCCAAAACCTATAACTAGAAAGTTGTAGATAACGTCGAGACATAGCTTCTGTAATTTTTTCAGAATTTTTGGGGAAGTGTTCTGAGAGTTATCGTTGTTGCAAACCGACGAACAGAATCTGGGAACAGATTTCATCCACTGTGTTGGATGACTGTTTAGGCATATTTAACAGAGGAATTAGAATTTATGACCTTCTGAAAAGTTGTAGATATCGTCAATATCTAGCTCCTATAATTTTTTCATATTTTTATGTTCTGTAGAAAAAAAGATACGAAAAAGAGAATGGGGGTTGCTGCTGTTCGATCCGGACAGATCGGGGTTTCGGTGTTGGAAAAGGGGAACGGGTTGTAGGAATTGCGTGTTTGAGTTGTGTGATCAATTGTGGTGTTATTGCATACTGAAAATATGCTTCTACAGGTGGTGCCCCTTCTGGACGCAACTAGATCCGTCGTCTACGTCGGTAAAGGCAAGTGGAAGTAGTGTTATGGTTGAACTATACATCGTTGTTTGCATTGCCTTCGTTATATTTCCCGATGACATTAATCATACATGGTTTGATCATTTGCTAGGAAGATTGCAATAATTAGATTAACAATGTGATGATGTGCTTTGGCTTTGAACCATGAGTAAAGAGAAGAATGATGTTGCCTATTGGTTGAATTGTCTAAATAGTTCATCTCAATGTTATTTGTTTTCTATCCATGTTATATGATGGCATGCAAATATGTGGACTCAATGTGGAAAATTATGAATGAATTCATGCATGAAGCATTAACTGCATAATCATGCATTGGAAGTTTGTCGATGCCGCGTGGCGCGATCAAGTCGATACAACACCGTGTGTTCCTGAGAAAGGGCACGGTGAAGAGGATCATGGCATAAGCATATGCACAAGCATGAGCATTTTACTGAGGTTGTGGTAGTCGATGTTGTGGTGTTGAATGTAAAGCATGTGGTGTGTTAAATTCTTGATGGATGTGATTATGTGTTAATTGTTCCGCTTGCTGAGATTACCCAATCTCACTGCTTGTGTTTTGTTGTTTTCTGGCAGCATGCAAGAGACATAAGCATGAGGGGTGGGCTAGCAACACAATAAACCTTCGAATGTCTTCACAACTCCCATGAACTAGTGTTTATTTAATACATTAGCTTGCTGAATTTTATTTACACTTAGACTATTTGTTGTTATGACTAAACTTATTCTTGCTTATGGTTGGTTTAGACTTGTTGTCGCTAGTATTGTTGAATTGCTTATATTCCTGTTTGAATTGCTTATCATGAAATGCTTCCGTAATGTCCTGTTTTTAGGGGAGATGCTGTCGAAATTTTCTTGTTCTATAGTTTAGTTTTAAGGGGTGTTACAAGTACCCAAGCGGTCACCCTGTGATCACCACACTTTGCCAGGAAGGTCAGAGGATGGATCCAATCCATGCCTTCCTATGAGACCAAGTGATCCCCGATGATGATGCCTCAGCTGATAAACTTACTCGAAAAGCCAAGTGCTATACTCTAGTAGGTGGGAACCTATATCGCCAGAGTAGAAATGGTATTCTAGTGAAGTGCATCACTAGGGAAGAGGGAAGCAATTTGCTCTCTGATATCCTTGGAGGCATGTGCAGGAGCCATATGTCCGGCCGGACGCTCGTCAGCAAAGCGTTCAGCCAAGGATTTTTATTGTCCTAGTGCCCTACAGGATGCCTGCGAGCTGGTAAGGAGATGCGAGGCATGCCAGTTTCATGCCAAGCAAATCCACTGACCAGCCCAGGCGCTGCAAACCATCCCGCTCTCATGGTCGTTCGCGATCTGGGGATTGGATATCTTGAGCCTGTTCCCACGAGCCACAGGGGGCTTCACCCATCTGTTCATCACCATCGATAAGTTTACCAAATGGGTTGAAGCCGATGTAGTGCATGCCATCATGGCCTCCATTGCGGTTAAGTTCATGGGCGGGATCTTCACCCACTTTGGAGTCGCCAATTGCATCATCACGGATAACGTCACTCAGTTCACCAGTGCTCCGTTCTTGGAGTTTTATGAAGAAATGGGCATCAAGGTTTGCTTTGCCTCAGTAGCCCATCCAAGGAGTAATGGCCAAGCAAAACGTGCCAATGCGCTAGTGTTGAGAGGCCTGAAAACCAGGGCGTTTGATCGGCTCCATAAGCGGGGGGGCGCGGTGGATGGAAGAACTCCCGGGCGTGTTGTGGTCACTTTGAACCATGCAAAGCCAGGTGACTGGAGAAACACCCTTCTTCCTCCTCTACGGGGCAGAAGCCGTCCTTCCATCTCAACTGTCGCTCGGCTCCCCATGTGTCTCGGCTTTCAGCGAGGAGGACCAGGAAGACCGCCACCGAGAAGATGTCAACCTTCTGGAGAAGGTGCGCGGCCGGGAAGCCTTGCATGCCGCTCGGTACAAGTTGTCCCATAGATGGTACCACGCCACCCATGTCAAGCAGAGAACACTGGTAGTGGGCGATCTGGCCTTGTGCAGAATTCAAGCACATGCCGGTTGCAACAAACTGTCTCCCCGATGGGAGGGCCCCTTTAAGGTGGTCTCAGTCTCTCGGCTCGGGGCAGTCTAGTTGGTCACTAAGGACGGTCAAGAGCTGGCGAACTCCCAAAATCTGGAGATATTGTTGAAGTTATACCCCTTGAGGACCATGTGGTGCTCCCAGCCCTAGGTAATAGCGGTGGCAACCATAGCAGTGTGCTTCTTGGCTTCTCGTGGTTTGGTGGGATTCGCACCCTCTTGTTGGTCGGTCTGCCGAGTTAGGGAGGACTATTTGTCTTAAATGCTTTTGTTCTGCTCTTCATTGTCCTGCTTGTGCTCCGTTGGGTAGCATTGAGGCGTGGGTGTCATCGGTACCGCAAGTTGGGCAGCTCCTTGTTAATATGCGGTAATACCCAGCGTTCACGTAAAGTAGGGATGGCGACCTGGGGCGAGTGCGGCACGGTGGTTCAATGCGGCTGGTGTTAGTGTTATGCCCTTGAGGCAATCATATGGATGATTGTAACATGACTATGTTTATGAATAATAATATGATTATTGGTCCAATGAATGTATATCATTGTTTTGATCAACAAGTGTGTGACTTGTTTATGTAGCTCTTTACTTATTGATATAATTCGATAAATATCTCTGATCAGATATCATCGTATAGGACAACGATGAATTGATCCGCACATGTACTGATCGATGATCATGTTTCATAGATCATGGGATATGGAGATATCATCAATGCATTGTGAACGCGTGTTGGAGAACATGTGTTAGATGGACCCGCAATGGGACACTGCGAGAATGTTGCATTCTTATATGTCATCAGTGTATCTCACACAAAGTAGATGTATGATCCTTAGACCTGAGATTGTCACATTCCCTACATATGTAATAGTTTACCTTGGGGTTACCAAACACTATTTCCTAGCCGGATAGTTATAAGGTAGCTTTCATGTTTACTATGGAACATGCAGAGGGAAGTGAGCAGTCAAGATGGAATTTGCCACTCCATTGTAACAAAAATATATGTCTAGGCCACTCGTGTGATATGATTAAGGAAGTGCATGGCCATGCCGTGATTGAGAAGTCAATCACAACTTATTAATATATCACGGATACGAGAGATGGATTGAACTGTCAAAGGATGACATGCTTCTCGCCTTGAGTTCGATCTTCATATAGTATGGCAAAGGGATTATTACATTAGTACTTTAATCATATGCGTTTGGGAGTTGGCATGCTCCGCAAGGAGCTGCTACTGACTATTGGATTAGAAAAGGGTTTTCCGAATCCATGTTCAAATGCGCATGAACCTACAGGGTCACACACTTAATGGGCTGGGACGCATTAATTTGGATTGGATCCGTAATTAATGGACCTCGTGGGCTTAGCACGTAGATGGGCCCTGACTACCTAGGGTTTCACCACGTGGCTATATAAGGAGGGGAGGAGGCTGGACGCAGAACACACTTTCGTGCGGTTTAGAGGTGTTTCACCAGAAACCCTAGCCACCTCCTCTCGTTGCCCCTGCCGAGCGACCCGGTGCTTGCACACCGACGCACGGCGTTCCATCCCCGGACGTGTGGACCGATGTGGTGACGCTTCTGCTACTGCGGCATGGAGAGGACGATCCACAGCAAGGATGATCCGTGGCGAGGATGATCCACAGCGAGGACGATCCAAAGTGAGGACGATCCGCGGCGAGGAAGATCCACGCCGAGAACGATCCACTACAACGATGTGCGAAGGATTCTGCAATTGCGCGTCTGGTAGTAATAGATCTATGATCCCCTTCTTGCGAGTAGCTTTTCTGGTTTGTGGTATAAATTTTAATTTGTGCTAGATTAGCATACCACATTTCCCAACAGCTGGCACACCTCGGGTCATCACCGCGAACACCGCAGACCTAGTACCACTCCTGGGAACCAGCTACCTTGACACGCAACGCTGCGTGCTAGTTCCGAAAAAGGTCGCAAGGGCTTAAGTCCCAAAGAGAAACGAACCATGACAACCCCTCGCAAGGACTTGTGTTATTTTTGTCCATTTCTTGCATGCCCCTCGTAATGTTTATTCGGTTTTGCAATAGGCCATATGTGGCCCCAAATAAATGCCAAAGTGCTGGCTCGATGTAAGCATACGGGGTCACCTCATGACAAGCATGGGTCTGGTTGACCGAGGAATGGAACAGGCATCAGGTAAATTCCAAAAGATGCTAATTTCATTTAATAACTGAAAACGGTTGCGCCGTTCAGAGAAATAAAGCAAGTAAAAGGAAAGAAGAAGAAAGTGATGCCGATTGTTCGGGCAGCTACTCGTCACCAGCAACTTGAATCTGCCAGGTGGGATCCTCAGTACACTCTTCCAACAGCATGGCGTCGACATCGGGGTCCACCAACTCCATTAGCCCAACCATGTGCTCCACTGCCTCGCACACGCGCACCTGCGCCTGGGCCTCGTCTCCCTCGATGCTAGCCACGACGGATATGGGGTCGAATGAGGCATCGCGGCTAGAGCAGCACACTAACACAAATGTCGAGGATAGCGAAAGGACGCAACGCTTTGGGTCCTCAAAAGAAACGGTGGAAGTCGGGGAGGACCGAGGTGGTTGAGATACTCAGAAGTGGTGGATCCATCCGGGAACATGACTGCATTAAATGAAGCAACTGGCACGTGTTCTAGGACAAACCCAGGGGCTACTATCAGCGTACATTACGCTAGGGTACCCTCTCCGCCATAGATAATCAAGGCGGCTAGGCGAGCAGGCGGGCAACCAAGCCCCTCTCACCTGGCATCGGTCCACGTGGCGGCCTACGAGCAAGCGGGTGATCAGGGCCCTCTCACCGGGCGTCAATCCACATGGTGGTCTGGCGAGCAGGTGGGCAACCAGGCCCCTCTCGCCGGGTGAACAAGAAGAAAAGAAAGGGAGGCTTCGCCCCGAAGCCTCCTATGTCTCTCACATGCCATGTCAGAGCATTAATTACGGAAAGACCCGCTGTCAGCAGGCCGGCAACTGTCCATCTCTCTGACGCCTCACGCCTAGCTCGGGCGGACCGGGTGACATCATGCGGTTGCACAAAGAATGAGTCCTAAGAGACAAGACCAAATTGATGGGTGTAATTAATGAGTTGTAGGTCGATACGATATCATCCTTTCACTCGCCCGAGTCAGCCCCGCCTCTATAAGGGGGGTCGGGTGCATGGAAAGAAGGGGGACTCCGCTCGAGAAAAGAAAATTGTAACCACTCCATAAGCATCAACAATGATCAAGCAGGACGTAGAGCTATTACCCAACTTGGGGGCTCAAACCTGGGTAACTCGCCATGTCCTTCACCGTGTTCCTCGATCTGCCGTTCCACCGGGATCCCACGGGGGAGTATCGTTGGGTGTCCAACCTCGAAAGCACCCCCTATCAAATCAATATCTCCGTTCGAGAGATATCCTGCCGGCAAAAAATGCCGACAACAATTTTATTGCAAATTTGAAGTTTGAGATGTATGTGTATATGCCAACTTTATTGCAAATTTGAAGTCTGAGATATATATGTATATGCCAATTTTATTGCAAATTTGAAGTATGAGATGTATATGTATATCGCAATTTTATTGCAAATTTGAAGTCTGAGATGTATAAGTATATGTCAATTTTATTGCAATTTTGAATTCTGAGATGTATATGTATAAGTATATATGAAATGTGTAAGTATAGTTGTCGTCACCGCCCTCCTCTATCCCCTCTTCCCCACCGCCCGCCTCTTTGTTGCCGCTCGTCCTGCTCTACTCCCTATTCCCCACCGCCCTCCTCCTTGTTGCCACCCATCCTCCTCTACCCCCTCTTCCCCATCGCCTAAGAATTTATTGCAAATTTGAATTCTAAAATGTGTAAGTATATTTTTGTTAATCTTTTTTTTGTTAATTTTCAGTGCCTTCTTCTTGCCTAAGAAACAACGATGGCCAGTGAAGGATTTGATGGAGAGGAGTTCATGAGAAATTTGATTTTGGGAGCTAATATTTATGAGGTGGGGGATCATGAACCTGCCCTGGTGGATCAACCCTAGACTGCTGAGGCCGCAAGGCTTGTTGAGACCGACAAAGTTGTAGAGCCCACTGAGGTCGCCATGGTAATTAGTACGAATGTGTATATGCTAGTTCCACTATCATGCTAAGCCAACATTCTAACCCATTCATGATTGTACCACATGTTCATATCAGTCAATCGAGTACGCAATCACGTTAGCAAGGTCCAAGCAAGAAGTCGAAGGCAAGACATGTTATCACCGAATTCGACGATAACGACCAACCTCTTGCACCCCTAGGGGCGCTTGGGCTGTTCAATTCGGCACTGGTTTCATTAAGGACACTGAGACCTATAGGAGTCGGTTGAGAAGCAAGTCCCGACGGGCACAAAAGCTACGAATGCTTGAAGAACGCATGAATCAAAGACAAGAAAGCATAAAGGAAGAGGTCCAAATACAAGTGTAGTTTCAATTGAGCCAACGGTTGGATGTGAGCCAGGAACCTCCTACTAATCCGGACATCATTAACCCCTCAGGGCAGCGGAGCAACTGTGCTTTTGGTGGGTTGTCCGAAGCGGACTTGGGCCACTGGCCCTTAGTGGACATAACATAGCGGACAACTTGTGAGCTACACGTCCAAGCGAAGAACATCTCCTTCAAGGCGGCTCACAGCATGGCTTATCAAGTGGAGCCCGCGTAGGTCATCGCCAGCAGATACCGCCGGGCTACTCCAAGGTCTCAGTGGAGGATGTATGCCCAAGGTGCGATGACCTTGACCTCGACATTCCCGGAGGTGACGGGACTACAAAGTTAGGATATGCAATACACAATTTCATCCTATGGTGAAAGAAGTACATCATTTTTCGAGACTCACATAATCGGTACTCGTCAACACCTCCATCACCTCCGGCACACATAAACGTTCCGTTGTCACCTCCATCATCACCAACGAAGATGCCCTCCAGAAGAAGCTCATCTCCTACACCAACCCCCACACGCGAAACTCCAATTCCAACATTATCGCCCAAGGAGATACTACGATTCATTGAAGAAACTGGTCTTGACCCAGGTCAAATACTAGGTGACAAGAAGATTGAATCTGCACAAGTCAGATGGCCATTTACACTGAGTGCATCATTGGTTAGGCATGAGGAAGTTGCCTAGCTACCAACTAGGATGCGCCAATTCCATGAATGGTACCTGGATGCGTTCCCGCATGGCCTAGAGGTTTTCACCATCAAGTAAAAGGAACAAGATTTTTTCTCACAGCGGTAGTGAATTTTATGTTGAATGGCATATAATGTACGAACTATACCAAGTAGACGCCCTTAACGTGGCCATGTTGAGCTGCTGGACTCTATAAGTCTCTTATTTAATTACAAAAATCCATCGTCTATCCCTTGCACTAACTAACTTGCAAGCCTAACTAATTTCTTCTTATGTAGAATGGAGATACAAAGATGCAGAAGGGAGGGCATTTTTGACAGAGCTTTCCTTGACCCTATGGTTATCAATAAGATGACTGTTACTAGCTCCCTATCGATACAGAGACCAACATATACAGGGGGCTAATGGGTCAAAGATACAAGTCAAGGATACTTCTACCCTACACCTTTGAGTATGTGTTTTCGTACCGCCTCGTTCTAATCTTTTTCCATAACACGGTGTTAGAGCTAATTAGTTACCTACGTTGACATATATATATATGCACAGCTTTCACCGGATTATTCTCATTATCGAGCTAGATCGTAGCATGATCACAGTTATGGACTCGTGGAGGAAACTAGGTGAAAACTACCAAAACTTGATCGACAAGCTCAACCGGTATTCTTGTTACATTCATTATTGTGCTACGTTTACTCCATTTGAAAGAAATTCTAATCATGTTTAATTCGCAATCACGTGTGTAGTGCATTCGCATGATTCTGTGCTAAAATCGTGGGCCAATTCAAAAAGGAATTCGATATTACACTTGCCTCTCGAGTACATATGTGTAGGACCGAGTAGGCAACTAGAGGGGGGGTGAATAGATGCCGAATAAAATTCAACTATTTCTTTCGAAAAATTAAAGACCCCTAAATAGCGGAAGAATATCTAATATCGTAGAGATCAAAACCCTAGATTAATTAGCGAGACAAGTCGAACAAAAATAAAAACTAGTTCTATCAAAAATCGAACAATCCTTCTAATCAAGAATCATAGCAAAAGAGTATGTAAAGAATTGCATAACCTTTTCTTTATTCCAAAGCCACTCCTTCCGGGAGGACACCAAAATCTCTAATCTCACAAGATTAGAGAACCACCAAAATCTCTAATCTCACAAGATTAGAAAACCTTAAACAAACTAAAGAAAACACAAAATCTCTTCTTTGTTGTAGGCACCTCTTGCTTCTTGCCCTTTGCCTTGGATTGATGGATTCTAAGCACCTAGAACCCCTATTTAAAGGACAAGAGAACAGGAATCCTTTTCCTATTCTTCATTGACTTGAACACTGCTTGCTCTTGCCAACTCGTACTCGGAAACAATTCGGACGGCAACTCACGGCAGCCAGCCTCCACTCGGATTCGCTCCTGCCGACCCAAACTCCTAGCCGATGCACTCACAGCACACTCATGCAATTTACATGCACGCACACACAATTTGCATGCACGCACACTTGCATGCACACATATGCATTCGTATGCATGCACACACACATGCATGCACACTTCACACACGCACACACCATGCATGGCATTAAATGCACACACACATGCATTAAATGCACATACACCACTCTCTCTCTCATGGCATGCACATACATGCACATGTATGCACACACATACACTTGCATTTGCCTGCATACCTTTGTTTCAAAAAAATTCGTATACACGCCACGGCCACTGCCACTCTGTTTGCAACGATCTCGACCTCACGTGCACTATCCTCTAGTACAAACATCTCGCATGACATCCTTGACCCTCACGACCTCAGTTCCTCCCTGAACCTAGTCTCGGTCCCGTCATCGACCATGTTTGACCTCAAGCAACACCTGCACGTGAACAAAAACACAAAAACAATTTCCGAGCCCAAGTCCGCGACTTGACTCAAGTTAATCCATGCAACCACTCACACGAGCGCATTGCATCAAATAAAATCAACCAAAAACATAATTAAAAATCAGACCAAACTCTTTTGCAAAATCTGAATCTTTTTTAAATAAACAAACTGGTTTCAGATCTTTTTCAAATAAAGAAACCAAAAAATAAATCGTTTCAAATTGGTTTCAAATCTTTTTCAAATACTGAACCAAAATCAAATCAACTCAAATCTTTTCAAATCTCTTCGAATATTCAAATACTCATCATCAAAAACACATGGATCAAAAAACAAAGATCCTTCAATCTCCCCCTTGATGAGTAATTTGACAAAACACAATATAAGATTTGACAAAGGTATAGAAAAATACCAAATGAGAGTTTGAGAGAGTTTGAGACCAAAAAGATTCCAAGACCAAGTAAATCCAAATTCTCAAACAGTTTGAATTTCTCCTTTCTTTTTATTTTTCTTCTTCTTGACTTGCTCTCCCCCTTTTTGACAAAATAGTCATCAAGATCTCAAAACTCCCCCTTAATGAATGCAGTATCTCAAGCTTTGAAGTATATTCAAGGTATATAATCAAAGTAAAGCATTTGGAGAGTTTTTACGAGAGTTTTCATATTTTGTATCAATTTATCCAATGAGAAAGCAAATTGTGAGAATATGGAGGCTCTAACACATAGAATAGTTATTGCATAAGCAAATTAGAGCAAACAAGTAAAATGTCATAAACTGATTTTGCCAAAGCTAAAAAGAAATCTATCATGAGCAAAGAGAGACTTTCGAATTCACTAATGTTTGTCTCAAGCTTTTTCAAAAATTTGAATTTCTTTTTTCTCTTTTAGCAAGTTTGACAATTTTGCTTTGTGATCAACAGGGATGACAAGTAACTGCACACTAGCCCATACTTGTGTATGAGTAGGTAGTTCTTTCTTGTATCTTTCTCAGTTTAAATTGGCAAGTGGCTTCACATTGTTCTGAACTTTTGTTTAGACAAGTAGCCTTTTCTTGCATCTTTTGAATTTAAATCCCTGGCAAGGAAGCTGCACATTGTACTAAACTTGTGTTTAGCCAAGTAGCTTTTGCTTGCATCCTTTTCAACATGCTTTTAATATTAAAACACTGATTTTGCTTGAGACTCATAATGATCATTTGAAGTCCAACAAAAAGCTCACACATAGTTTCTAATCAGCTATAGCCTTTCAACAGATAACAAGAAACTTTTAAGCCTATTTCACAAATGCAATACCATAATGAACAAGAGCCAAAATATTGTCGAAAAGCATCTCAAATTAAATTATTTTAGTCTTTTAGTCTTTTAGTGAGAAGTGAAGCAATGTAGCATTAATTTGACTATATACACAAGAATAGTCAACAAAGCTTTGTACTACATGATGCAATGAAAACAGGGGAGTTTTCTTTAAGTGTAACGTCAAAATAGCTCCTTGTAGTAGCCAAAGTCAAGTAACACAAATGAAAGAGTTAAAATCAAGACTCCCCCTCAAATCAACCCATGGGGATGAATGATCCCAAGTTCACCGCGTAAGAAAGCAAAGCGAGAAGAATCAAGCGGCTTAGTGAAAATATCAGCAATTTGAGCATCCGAATCAACAAATTTCAGTTCAATAGCTCCTTTTTCAACATGATCTCTAAGAAAATGATATCGAACATCAATGTGTTTAGTCCTTGAATGTTGAACAAGATTTTTAGCGATGTGAATTGCACTAGTATTATCACAAATAAGTGGAACACTATTAAAGTTAATGCCGTAATCTTTAAGAGTTGAAGTGATCCAAAGAATTTGTGAACAACAACTAGCGGCTGCAACGTATTCAGCTTCAGCAGTAGATTGAGCAACTGAGGACTGTTTCTTAGAAGACCAAGAAACAAGTGAAGTGCCAAGAAAATGACATGTGCCAGAAGTACTCTTTCTATCTAATCTACACCCCGCAAAATCAGCATCAGAATATCCTAGGAGTGTAAGCGAAGAAGAACAAGAATACCAAATGCCAAATTCAGAAGTGGAGCGAAGATACCTGAAAATTCTTTTAATTGCTTGTCGATGTGATTCTCGAGGAGAGGCTTGAAATCGAGCGCACAAACAAACTGCAAAATGTATGTCAGGCCTTGAAGCAGTCAAGTACAGAAGTGATCCAATCATGCTTCTGTATTCCTTTTGGTCCATTTCGACACCATTCTCGTCAGGGTCCAAAATTGTTGTTGTGCTCATTGGAGTAGATACTGACTTTCCTTCTCCCATGTCGAATTTCTTTAGTAGCTCCTTTGTATACTTGGATTGGTGCAAGAAGATCCCTTCTTTCGCTTGCTTGATTTGAAATCCAAGGAAGTATGTCAACTCTCCCATCATACTCATCTCGAATTCCCTGGACATCAGCTCAGAAAAATGCAACACAAGAGAGTGGGAGGATCCTCCAAAGATAATATCATCCACATAAATTTGCACCACAAGGAATTGATCATTTGAATTTTGAGTAAACAGAGTTTTATCAACTTTTCCCATCTCAAAATTATGTTGAAGCAAGAAGCCTTTTAATCTATCATACCAAGCACGAGGGGCTTGTTTTAATCCATAAAGAGCTTTTGATAATCGATACACATGATTAGGAAATTTTTCATTTTCAAAGCCAGGGGGTTGTTTTACAAAAACTTCTTCTATAAAACCGTTTAGAAAAGCACTTTTCACATCCATTTGAAATAACTTAAAACCTTTTGATGCTGCAAAAGCCAAGAGGATGCGAATAGCTTCTAAACGAACAACAGGAGCAAAAGTTTCATCAAAATCAATTCCTTCAAGTTGGGAATATCCTTGAGCTACTAGTCTAGCTTTGTTTCTAACAATTATTCCATCTTCATTTAACTTGTTCTTAAAAACCCATTTTGTTCCAATAATGTTTTGATTTTTAGGAGGTTCCACTAAAGACCAAACTTTATTCCGTTCAAAGTTTTCTAACTCTTCATGCATCGCATCTACCCAAGAACTATTAGTTAAAGCATGAGTAATGTTCTTAGGTTCAAAATTTGCAACAAAAGCAGAATGCATGCATAAAAGAGTTTGAGATGAATTAGAACGTGTCACCCTTTCATGAAGACTTCCAATAATTTGTTCAGGAGGATGGTTCTTCAGAACAGCAAGGGGAGGTCCAGTTGTTTCAGTCGTCGTGGGAGGTGTAGGAGAATCTGAAGTAGTAGTCACATCAATTGGTTCAGGAACATCTTCCCGTTCTGTAGGTATGAGCTCATCATCATCATTATCTTCATCATTTTCTTCGAATCTTTTATCCAAAAAGATTGGCTCTAAATCTTCTCGTGAACCTGAAATGTCGGGTCTAGCTCCAGGGCTAGCCTCATCAAAAGTAACATCGCATGTCTCCAACAATTTGTTAGTCGATAAATCAAGTACACGATATCCACGAGAGTGCAACGAATAGCCAAGGAAAATACCATCTGTACTACGAGCTTCGAATTTATCAAGATTTCCATGTTTAAGGATAAAGCATTTGCAACCAAACACTCGTAAGTGAGAAACAGACGGTTTACGACCAAATCTCAGTTCATAAGATGTTTTACCAAGTAAAGCTCTAAGATAGATCCTATTAGATATATAGCAAGCAGAAGAAATTGCCTCAGCCCAAAATTTTCTTGAAGTGTTGTATTCATCTAGCATAGTTCTAGCCATTTGAATCAAAGTTCTATTTTTTCTTTCTACAACACCATTCTGTGAGGGAGCATATGGCGAGGAAAATTGATGTTCATTCCATTAGTTTCACAAAAAGATTTGAACAAAGCATTTTTGAATTCCGAACCATTATCAGTTCTTATGGTTTTCAATGTGTTAGGCAATTCATTTATCAATCTTTTAATGAAAACAAGAAAAAGTCTAAAGATCTCATCTTTTGAAGAGAGAAAATGCACCCAAGAGTATCTCGAATAATCATCAACAATTACTAGAAAGTACCACTTACCTCCAGCCGATTGGATTTGAGATGGTCCTACTGTATCCATGTGAAGAAGTTGACCGGGGCCGGTGGTCATCACAGTTGAGACAGGAGCATGAGGGGCTCCAACCATCTTACCATGTCGACAGGAAGCACAAACAATGTCTTTGCAAGATTTTAATTTCGGCAAGCCACGAATTAAGTCTAGACCACTCAATCTAGATAACAGATCAAAGCCCATGTGGCCTAACAAGCGATGCCAAAAATTGAGATTTCTAGATTCTGAAGCAACAAAACAATGTGAACTTGAAGCATTGCTAAAATTTGCTATGAAAATTTTTCCAAGTCTAGATATCTCAAGAATCAAGTTTCCAGAAGCATCGAGTACTCTACATGTATTCGGTTTAAAACTTACTTCAAAGTTTTCATCCAACAATTGAGATACAGACAGAAGGTTGAATTTCAGTTTAGACACCAAAGAGACATTCTTTAAAGTAAAGTGCTCATTTACCTTCACTTTGTACCTTTTGCAATGACGCTGGCCCAAAGAGTAGCATCTCCAAAAGTGATCGTTTCGTTCCCAGATGCTTTTGTTAGGGAGGAGAACCAACTTGGGTTGCCTGTCATGTGTTGGCAGCATCCTGAATCAACAACCCAGATGTTCTCCTTCCCTTCTCGTACTACCTACATGTTGTGAACAGAAGATGCTGAGGATTCATTGGGGTTAGATAAATATGATTTAGGTATCCGACCTTTGAATCACTCGACGAGGAGGTGATCGTATAAAAGCTTGTGAATGCAAAGTAGATGAATTTCGAGGAATTTTGTTTGCTTTCACTAGCGGAACATGTTGAGAAATGATACGTGTTTGTCTAAAGTTAGCCTTTGAATTTTCCTTTCTCTGTTGTTTGGCTAGTCTAAAACAAAAATTCACCAAATGACCATCTTTTCCATAATGAGTGCAATTGTACTTAACAAATGGTTTGTCTTTAGGAGCAGAAGCAACATTTGCATTCATCATTGTAGAAGATAAAATTCCAGCAGATTTGAAGACAGTTTTCTCAGGTTCTTTGACAATTTCAAACTTTCCACTTTCAAGAGTTTTAACAATAGTAGGAGCATATGATTTGTGATGAGCATAAGGATCAAAACCTAAACCTTTGTGATGAGTGCTGACTTTTGATTGATCCAAAATCATATTTAGATTTTTCTTTCCTTTAGTAAAACGTTCTAAAGATTTTTCCAAGTAATCAATTTTTCGAGAGAGTGTTAAACAATTATTACAGGGAACATCTACTTTTCCTTTTTGCTTGCGACAAGTTGAGCATGAGAGAACTTCATGTGTAAGAAAATCATTAAACAATTGAGTAATCTTAGCATCTGCATCATGCAACTTCAATTCTAGTATGGAACATTTAGAACAAGAAGATTGACCATGTAAATCAGTAGAGCAACCAACATTTTTCACAAGTTTTTCATTTTTCAATTGTTTGGCATAAACTTGTTTTAGTTTAATCATATGTTCCTCTTTTAGAGATTTAATTTCAAATTTGAGATCTAAGCAAGAATCACATGTCTTTTCAGAATTTGAATTTCTAAGATCAAAGTTTTCAGTTTTCAGCATGGATAGATCTTTCTCTAAGTTTTTATTTTTGAGTGAAGATTTTCTTAAAGATTTTCTCAATATGACTAAAACTTCACAAAGCTCATCATACGAGGGTATTACCTCATCACCGTTGCTGGAGGTGCTGTCATTGTCACTAGAATCACTAGTGTTCTCTTTCGCCATGAAGCACAGTCCAGTGAAATCTTTCTCGTTCAGCTTCGTTTGCTTCATTTTCTTTTCATCGTCAGTTGAGTCATCAATGTCGCTTAAGTCTAAGCGACCAATTGCCGCGAAGACTTTGTTGAGCATCTTCTTTGTCCGTTGCTTATTTTTGTCCTTGCTCTCTTTTGGCCAGAAGGACTTGGAGGAGTTGCTTTGCTCCTTCTTCTCTCTATCTTTGTTCTTGAAACAGTTAGCACGGATGTGCCCGGCCTTGCCGCAGTTGTAGCAGTGGATGGAGGCTCCTCTTCTCTTCCTTGATCTCATGTAAGCTGCATTGACGCGCTTGGAAAGAAGAGCAAGTGTATCTTCTGGTATTTGATCTAGCTGTTCATCACTAAGAGCACTCAAAGCAGTAATGGAATATGATGATGAAGAACTAGTAGCATTATCATATGAAGAATTAGCATTAAGAGCCATAGAGTTATCATTGGAAGTTCTTGAAACAATGTCTATCTCAAAAGTCTTGAGACTAGAATATAGTTTATCCAAAGTCATTTCACTCATCTTGTGAGCTTCCCTAAAAGCAGTCACTTTCATTTGCCAGATTTTAAGATCAAGAGATGATAGGAAATGTCTAGCATTTTCAGAGTCAGTGTACTTTACATCTACAGCTCTAAGATTGTTCAAGATTCTGTTAAAGCGAGCAAAACAATCATCTAGAGATTCTCCAGAGTTCATTTCAAATCTAGTGTATTCCTTTTTAAATTGATCTTGCCAAGCTTATTTTACAGAGTCAGTGCCCTCATGATAATCTTGAAGAGATTTCCAAATTTCATGAGCAGTGAGTAAATGACAGACTCTATCGAATTCTTTGCTAGCAAGTCCTTGAAGCAATATGTTTCTAGCTCTATTATTGTTTTCAACATCTTTTTCAAACTCGATTTTATCAATATCATCATTAGAAGGAAGCTCGTACGGAATTCTTACCTTGCGCCAAATCGCGTTACCTTGAGCTTGAAGATATGCAGTCATCCGGATTCGCCAGTGGGGGAAGTCTGTGCCATCGAAGATTGGCGGCTTGTTCGAGTATTTCTCTGTTGCCATAACTTACCGTTTACTAATCACCTGTTAAGATGGATTAGTAGAACCTCGCTCTGATACCACTTGTAGGACCGAGTAGGCAACTAGAGGGGGGGTGAATAGATGCCGAATAAAATTCAACTATTTCTTTCGGAAAATTAAAGACCCCCTAAATAGCGGAAGAATATCTAATATCGTAGAGATCAAAACCCTAGATTAATTAGCGAGACAAGTCAAACAAAAATCAAAACTAGTTCTATCAAAAATCGAACAATCCTTCTAATCAAGAATCATAGCAAAAGAGTATGTAAAGAATTGCATAACCTTTTCTTTATTCCAAAGCCACTCCTTCCGGGAGGACACCAAAATCTCTAATCTCACAAGATTAGAGAACCACCAAAATCTCTAATCTCACAAGATTAGAAAACCTTAAACAAACTAAAGAAAACACAAAATCTCTTCTTTGTTGTAGGCACCTCTTGCTTCTTGCCCTTTGCCTTGGATTGATGGATTCTAAGCACCTAGAACCCCTATTTAAAGGACAAGAGAACATGAATATTTTCCTATTCTTCATTGACTTGAACACTGCTTGCTCTGGCCAACTCGTACTCGGAAACAATTCGGACGGCAACTCATGGCAGCCAGCCTCCACTCGGATTCGCTCCTGCCGACCCAAACTCCTAGCCGATGCACTCACAGCACACTCACGCAATTTGCATGCACGCACACACAATTTGCATGCACGCACACTTGCATGCACACACATGCATTCGTATGCATGCACACACACATGCATGCACACTTCACACACGCACACACTATGCATGGCATTAAATGCACACACACATGCATTAAATGCACATACACCACTCTCTCTCTCATGGCATGCACATACATGCACATGTATGCACACACATACACTTGCATTTGCCTGCATACACTGTTTCAAAAAAAATTTGTATACACGCGTACGGCCACCTGCCACTACGCTGCAACGATCTCGACCTCACGTGCACTGTCCTCTAGTCCAAACATCTCGCATGACATCCTTGACCCTCACGACCTCAGTTCCTCCCTGAACCTAGTCTCGGTCCCGTCATCGACCATGTTTGACCTCAAGCAACACCTGCACGTGAACAAAAACACAAAAACAATTTCCGAGCCCAAGTCCGCTGTAACACCCTGGCTTTTACTAAGCCCAGAATGTCACAAAACATAGACCATAACACATTTAATACCATAGTTTAAGGTAAATTACAGCAAGTAATCATTTAGAAAAATTAAAAATTTTGACAGCACCTCCTGATCTAAAAACATGGTAAACCACCACTACACAGCATCTAATCGATCCCCAAAGGTTTTCTCCATTACCTTCTTGAAGATCCACCAATCTACCGCTTCCCTTCGCGCGATCTCCACCCGATATCTTCTTCCCACCGGATCTCCTCGTCGCGGATCCTCCCACCGGTGAAGGCAGCACCGTGGCAAGGTGTGGCAGCAAGGGGGATGCAGCAAGGGCACGTGGTGGTGGGGGAGGAGGCGCAAGGAGGAGGGGTGGTGCGGCTTGGGGGTGTGGATGAAGAGGAGGAGGGGCTAGAGAGGGAGGAGGAGATGGGGAAAGGGGGCTGCGCATGGGGGTGGGGAGAGCTAGGGCAGCAGGGTTTTCTTCCCCCCCCCTCACCCCCACATGGGCCAATGGAGTCCCACCATCCGGCCCACGAAGTTTCCCTCAAGCCCAACACCTCCCCGGAGCGGCCCAAACGCCCGAAAACGGCCCGAAACGCGTTAAAACGTGAAATCTCAGGGTTTTAGTTGCAAAATCCCCAACTTAACCCATTTTACCACATTTTATAACCTATTATCACCAATTATAAAGTGTCATTGGAAGGCTGCTGTCCCGAAGGGACAGATTTGCTGTTTTCTGATTTTTGGAGTTGCAAGTGAAGTCGGGGTAGTGGGTTCTATGTGTGCTGTTTTGTGGACTCGATTTGAGTGTGTGGCACGTGTTTGCAGGTGGTGTGCCTCCGGGAGTGCCCTCAACCTCTCGTCACTCCGTCGCCCGTGGTTGAAGGCAAGTGTTTTGCGTGGATTGTATGTTATACGTGTTGCTAGAATTGATTGATAGTATTTGGAATAGATAACATGTTGTCTTGCCATGCCATGGATTACGTGTTATAATGGATAGGATGTCCTTAGGCCATGATTGAAATAATGTCGATTATATGGGGTTCTCATGCTATGATTAAAAATTATTGTTGTTGATAAAGGATTTACATGCCATGTTTTGAACGGTTACCGTTGATTGTTGATCACGGTGTTACATGTTGGGAGGCCATATGTTGATATGCAATATTTAGGGTGCATGCCGATGGGTGTGCACTCAACCATACCGGTATGAGTTTCCAGGAGACATGTGCATTGCATTGCATGAATGAAACTATGAATGAGAATTCCTTGGAGATGTTAATGAGAATGTTGTTGAGTTGTTCATGAGATGGATGCCATATTAATTAAGAGATGATTATGATGTTTTTACATGTCGTGTACATGAGGTTGGTAATGATGAGGTATGTAATGCTTATTAAGATTGAAGTTGACGGTTTGTTGTCTTGCACTCTGTTTCCATTATATCACACCTTGCTGAGTGATGAACTCACGCTTGTGTTTTATGTTGTTTGTTTATTTAGGTACAATGAAATCGGCGCGCGGGAAGGGACTTTAGCTACACATCCTCACGTAGCACTCATAATCTAGATAATTCACCCATTTCTATGGAAGCATGGCAATAAGTTATGTTGTTTTTGGTGTATGGACCAATGTGATACTACGGAATGTCAAGACTTTATAATTGGTGATAATAGGTTATAAAATGTGGTAAAATGGGTTAAGTTGGGGATTTTGCAACTAAAACCCTGAGATTTCACGTTTTAACGCGTTTTGGGCCGTTTTCGGGCGTTTGGGCCGCTCCGGGGAGGTGTTGGGCTTGAGGTAAACTTCGTGGGCCGGATGGTGGGACTCCATTGGCCCATGTGGGGGTGAGGGGGGGCAGAAAACCCTGCTGCCCTAGCTCTCCCCACCCCCATGCGCAGCACCCTTTCCCCATCTCCTCCTCCCTCTCTAGCCCCTCCTCGTCTTCCTCCACACCCCCAAGCCGCACCACCCCACCTCCTTGCGCCTCCTCCCCCACCACCACGTGCCCTTTTCTGCCCCCCTCACCCCCACATGGGCAAATGGAGTCCCACCATCCGGCCCACGAAGTTTCCCTCAAGCCCAACACCTCCCCGGAGCGGCCCAAACGCCCGAAAACGGCCCGAAACGCGTTAAAACGTGAAATCTCAGGGTTTTAGTTGCAAAATCCCCAACTTAACCCATTTTACCACATTTTATAACCTATTATAACCAACTATAAAGTCTCGACATTCCGTAGTATCACATTTGGTATCAGAGCCAGGTTAATGTGATACTATAGAATGTCTCGGTTGATGAACTTGTTATAGCAAGAAGATGGTGTGATATTCTGCCTATTGTAGCTGGTGGGTCAGTTAATATTGTGGGTCGATAATATGACTTAAAACACGTGTAATCAATTAATGAGAATGTATGGAATGATTGTAGGAAAGGTTGAATTATTCTTGACAGATGTCTGTTTGGGATCCGTATTTATGAGGATGTCTAGTGGGGATCGTGGCGCGTGGTTAGTATTAATTATTGGTGGAATGAACTGGTGATATGGAATATGTGACTTAGGGATTATACCCAGGGTAATTGTTGATTATGCCGGAATAATTGTAAAGAGATGTGTACTACGCTTGGGATAATAAGTTGCATGAATATTGGTTCATCATGGTTAGTAGGCCAAAAGAAGTTGTTGATATGCGTCTTATGTTGGATTAACTGATAAGTTAATTGTGCTGGAGTTGTGAGAACATGGTTCTCCTTGTTGATTGTCATACGGTAGATATGGTCTATGGTTCGTTGGTAATATAATCAATTGTGGTTATATGAACAGTGAAAAGTGATTTTATTAAGAACAGATGTTGTAGCTTGTGGGCAACAGTGTTGGACTTCTCGGGATTTGGGTAATTATGACATCCGTATTGGCTAAGAGTATTGGAATGCGAGTAATGGTGGGATTTGAGTCGAACTTTCTCTTGAAGGTTTACGGATTCAAATGAAGGTATAAATTTTCTGGGAGTGCTTGCCTCGTTGTTTAGGTGTCTTGATTAGTGTGCAATAAAATCTCTCCTGTTTAAGTGGCATTTTGTCAAGTTACAAACTTGACTCCGATGATCGGAAATATGGATGAAAGAGTAGTATTTGAAGTAACCGGCTTATGGGTTCCAGATGTGGTGTGGTATTGAACCATGCCAATCTTTGGATTTGGGCTAATCTGTTTAGTCTATGCTATGAGTATGGATTAACACCCAAAGCGTGGGAGTGGGACGCTCTCTTTAGCGTTCAACTAATTTATCTTTGGTAACCCTGGAGTTAAGCGCTTAAATTGTAATTCTGTCGTGACTAGAGTTGGATTTATTTGGGAAACGTGTGTGGTGTTTGCGAGCGTTTCAAAAAAAAAAGGTGAATCTTACGATTGTTTCATAAGTGATTTTGTTGGTAAGGTGTTCCCTGCTGGGAATGTGTTTCCTTTCTCTTTAAGAGAATTGGTAGCGGTTATTAGGCGTAGATGTTTGATTTGAGAGTTGATGCTATCTTCTGTTGTTGGCTCTGGTTAAAATGCGATGTTTTGCACGCATTGCGTACCGTGGTTGTTGGGTTGTGATGCGATATGGTATTTTTTCGGTTAACGCCGTCGTAGATTATGCGAATTTGAGCAACCATCGATGTTGTTGGTGGTCAATCATGTGACAAAGAGAATGAAGTCTCTTTGTGAATGGTTAATGGGTATCGTGGTTACATGACGAATAAATGGTGAAAAATATTCATGACATCGTTTTTATAAGCATAAAAGAGTTGTTGAGCCAGGACGGTGAGAAAGTCATATAGAGATATATGACTAATCCGGAGTGCTCTTGAAGAATTCGCATTCGTGTTATGAATCGAGATTTCCATTGTTCTCTAGCATAAAAAGGAATGAATGGATAAATGCTGGTATTTTGGTTATGTTATGCAAGGGATTTGAGTTTCCCTTTCTCTTCGAGAGTTTTTGTGGCAGTTCTCTTCCAAGATGTTGATTTTGGTTAAAATGAAAAGTTTGGCTGTGGTGAAAGTGAGTCGAGTTGTCTTTAGTTGTTGAGAACTTCTGTCAAGAGAATTGTGTGGAGTCTCTATTTGTTTGAGTGCTCCCCGATGCGAATGGTATCGCGTTGATCGGTGATTTGAGTTTTTCCTTTGCGGCTTGACTTAGGAAAAGCAAAAGGGTGGTCTTTCCATGTTATCGGGTTCTTTCCAAAGTGATTTGTGGCGCTTTGAGGTTCGAGCTGTTGTATGTGGTCTACTTGGATTCAAAAGAATCGTACTTCTTTTGCACTATTGATAGGAGTGAGAATAAGAAGGGCCTCGGGTTATTGTTGAGTATAATCTAAGAGCTATACTCGTGGGCTTCGTTGTTTGTGTGAATTGTTTGTGAGGGCGACATCCTCTTGGGAAAAGTGCCAATTGAGATTTGGTAGTGAGTTACGGTCCTAACTTGGGCTAGGTGCTGGACATTAGTGAGGGTGGATGATGATGGAGGTTATTGATGTCGTGGTTTGAATTTGGTTGAAAGTATCGTGGGGTGGAAGCAAATGTTATAGAAATTGTGATGTAAAATGCTTTGTCGTGGACATTGTCTTAGCTAGACGTCCCTGGGTGTGCGTTATGCCTGGGAGAGGATAGAATGAAAAGTGTAATGTGGTTGGCAGTTGAAAGGAAAGTATGGTCGATGTAGGCTATGAGCGAAGATGACTTTAGTAAATTTTGATTCCTTGCGAAAAAGGGGTCAAATAATTGGAAGAGATGGGGTTTTGCGTAAATGGTCTTTTTGGGGGGTTCAAGTTTGGAACCTTGGTTGACCGTTTTAATACTAATGGTGAAAAAGGGATGTGTTTCATGATGATTGTGTCATTCTGAGTTTATGAATCATGTTAGAGATTGAAGTAAATGAGGAATCATGTCAAGTTGTACTTAGTTAAGCTAAGTCAAGTCACCATTGTTAATAGATGGATTTGGAGAATTGAGTTGTCGTTGCTACTGCTTGAGTCTTTGCGTGGGCGTGTTGAGTTCGCAAAGAAGATGAGTCCCTAGTGGGCATGGTTTTAGAGTTGACGTGTAAGATTCGAGGTCGAATCCAGTTAAGGGGGGTAGAATGTGATACTACGGAATGTCGAGACTTTATAATTGGTGATAATAGGTTATAAAATGTGGTAAAATGGGTTAAGTTGGGGATTTTGCAACTAAAACCCTGAGATTTCACGTTTTAACGCGTTTCGGGCCGTTTTCGGGCGTTTGGGCCGCTCCGGGGAGGTGTTGGGCAACTCACACGAGCGCATTGCATCAAATAAAATCAACCAAAAACATAATTAAAAATCAGACCAAACTCTTTTGCAAAATCTGAATCTTTTTTAAATAAACAAACTGGTTTCAGATCTTTTTCAAATAAAGAAACCAAAAAATAAATCGTTTCAAATTGGTTTCAAATCTTTTTCAAATACTGAACCAAAATCAAATCAACTCAAATCTTTTCAAATCTCTTCGAATATTCAAATACTCATCATCAAAAACACATGGATCAAAAAACAATGATCCTTCAGTATGCCATCATGCTAGCTTTTTAGTTTGATAACTTCATTTCCATGCATCCATTTCATGCTTTCATCTTTTTTCACCGCAGATCTTGCTTCAGCAGCCGGGCAACAATTTATACGGCTACTATGTGTGCCACTTTATGCACATCCAAACCAGAGGTGCTTGTCGCTTGCAAGATTCGTCGGATTTCTCGCCAGCGCATGTGAGAGCAATACAAGAACAATTCATCGGCTGGATTTACGATGAAGTCATAAATCCAATAGGTGAGTTTCACGATGCAATGACAAATAGGTGGGGCCCTTCAATAAAGACTGGTGAACTGTCGAAGTCGACATCTACGACTACCAAGAGCGATGCATGTAAAAGAAAGGCCTCATGAACGATCTGTAATTAAAGTTGTAATGATCAAATGTTATGTGAACTGTATATGTGTACTTATATATTATATATATATGCATGATTGATTATTATTTAATTGTGCATGATTGATTATATAAAATTAATTTTGACTTAACACACACACAAACATATTTATGTAATATTAGACTTAACACAATGTATAATAT
Organism: Rhipidocladum racemiflorum; assembly: GCA_036346355.1. Taxonomy (NCBI): domain Eukaryota; kingdom Viridiplantae; phylum Streptophyta; class Magnoliopsida; order Poales; family Poaceae; genus Rhipidocladum; species Rhipidocladum racemiflorum. Next base: position 40,905,247 of record CM070590.1, read on the forward strand.
ATATTAAATATATGATATATCAAGTATTAAAGTTCTCATGATCATCGGTACCGGCTAGAGGCTCCAACCTGTACTGATAGATAGATCATCAGCACCGGTTGGAGCTTTCGCACCAGTACTGATAGATCTCTATTTATCAGTACTAGTTGGAGGCACTAACAGATACTAATAAATAGCTCATCAATGTCGGTTGGAGGCTCCAACCGGTACTGATAGTCATATCAGTACCGGTTGGTGGAACCCGTAATGATGCTCAATGGGCATCAGTCCCGGATGGCCTGTACCGGTTCAAAAATAAGTACTGATGGCTGTTGTGAACCAGTACTAATGGCCAGATCTATAATAGTGCAACCTCTTGCATCTTTCTAAGAAAACGAAATAATAAATTACAACATACGTCTTTTTTTTCGAGAGCATCATAGGTCTTTAACTTATACCATATCCTTACTTTGATCCCTATATGCTTCCATATCTCTTTTCAATCCATAAACTTGCTAAGTATGCACTACTTTATAAAAAAATAAAAATAGTTTTTTTTAAAAAATCCGCTGATTTATGTTAATATCCCAATGAGTAAAAGAACATAAGAGTCCAACTTTTATATTAAAAATTATAGACAAACAATAAGTCAACATCAAGTCCTTCGATTGATGAGACTTTTATTTTCCTCACCGTTGCATCGGCTTCGTATCTTGCACCGAGAAACATGATAGTTGGAAGTAGATTGTCGATGATATCTTATGATGTGTAGGATATACGTCTCGATAGCGGTGTTATTCTTTTGAAGAAAATTAGAGGTGGTTTATTTTCGTCATCTTACTTGATCCGGTGTCGGTTTCTAGTGTAGGTATTGACATCATCGTTCAAGTGAGTGAGCCCCATGAAACCCTTAATAGGTAAATAAAATTTGGCTAAGAGCTCTCTAGAAAAGAGTACAACTGGAAAACTACTTAGGAAAAATACTTGGAGAAAGAGTACATAGCATACGCTTGCTGTGTTGCACGGATTGCCTCATCAAAACCTTATGTTAGAAAACTTCAATGAAAAAATTACTAAGGAAAAAGAGTACAATCCACCCAAGCTTCAATGTTAATCTTCTAGATTCACGTTGGGTACTCAAACTTCATGTTTGAGATTTATGTAGGAGTACGTGAAAATTCTCCCCCAGAAATATGCATTTCTCTAAGTCTCATCATCCCGATTCCTATAATGCACCTTTCAAAAGAAGATGTTGCGAGTGACTTAGTGAATAAATCTTTGAGATTTTCACACGACTTAGTATGTAGTATCTTGATCTCGTTCATCTTATGCATTTTATGAACATAAAAGAACTTGGGGTTGATATGCTTCGTGAGGTTGCTTTTCACATATCCCATTTGCACTTGAGCAACACAAGCTGCATTGTCTTCATAGATGATAGTGGGAGTTTGCTCAATGTTGAAGCCACATGACTTCTGGATGTGTTGAACCATTCTTCAAAGCCATGCACATTCACGGGAGGCTTCATACAAGGCAATAATTTTTGAGTGGTTTGTCGACGTTGAGACAAGAGTCTACTTAGAAGACTTTCAAGAAATTGTTGTTCCACCACAAAGAAAAACATACCCAGTTTGTGACTTGCCAGTATGCGGGTCTGATAGGTACTCGGCATAGGCATAGCCGACCAAATTCAATTCATTGTTTCTTTTATAAAACAAGCCTAGGTCTTTGTTTCCTTAGAGGTAATGGAAGATGTCCTTAACCCCTTTCCAATGCCTTTTGGTGGGTTCTGCACTGTACCATGCTAGCAAATTCACGGCGAACATGATGTTCGGCCTAGTGCTATTTGCAAGGTACGTAAGCGCTCCAACTGCACTCAAATATGGGAATTCCGCTCCTAGGACTTCCTCCCCCTCTTCTCTAGGCCTGTACGGATCTAGGTCTACTTGCAGTGACCTTCCGACCATTAGGGTCTTTGTAGAGTATGCCTTTCCAAAAACAAATCTCTCCAACACTTTCTGCGTGTAGGATGATTGGTGTAAGCTGCAAGCCTAAACATAACTTGGTATTACTCAAGTCTTTCATTTCAAACTCAAACTTCAAGTATGTGCATGCTTGTTCAATTTCTTCATCCGTCCCAATGATATTCAAGTCATCTACATAGACAGAGATCATACAAAATCCATTCAGGGATCGTTGTATAAACACACATGGACAATCTTCGCTGTTCGTGTAGCCTTTCTTGCAGAGAAATTCACTCAAGCGATTGTACCACATTCTTCCTAACTACTTCAGCCCATACAATGATTTATCTAATTTCGCACTATATAAGTTTATGTTTTGTAACATCCCAAAATTTGGGTTTTCAAAAATTTTGGTTTAGTTTAGCTTCCCAAAAATTTCCGTCGGTTTAGTTTAGCTCCACAGAAAGATCAAGCAATTTCGAAAGCCATGATCATCCCAGGAAATTACATCAGTAAAGATTTTAACACAGAAAGTGAATGGTAAGGCTATGGAAGCAACTTGCTTAAGGAGTCAGTTGAAGCAAGAAGAATTGGTTAACAAAGGCCTTAACCTGAAAGATGAGTGCAAGGAATTGGAAGACCACCGCAAGCGAAAAGTTTGTCAAGAAGGACCACCGCGAATAATGAGGAGTACCTCAACAATTTAGTTGCCATACATCGTCAGACTTTGTTAGAGACACCTTCACACAGTGCTTCTCCTGATGGTTAGAGTTTCCATAACATCAACCTAGTGAAAAGTTCTCAAGGAAGAAGCCTGGTTTCTAGAGTCTCGCCTTGCTCGCTGCCTCACCAGATATTTTTCTAATCATGCCCTCAAAAGAAAGTGATCACCGCTGATCGTGATCGATCTCAGCTTCTACCCTACCAAGATTAGTATCATGTCGAGAAAGCCAACGGATGTCGGTCAAGTGTTGCTTCGTGATGCAATGAGCCTAGGAGACTTTGCTAATAGTTGTCCTAGGAGAAAAGGTGTTATACCTGCCCACTTCAATCCTAGTCCTACCCCTACCGAGACACTTGCGAAAAGTGAATTGTGAAGGAGTATTCAGTTGATACAGAGTTTCCAAAAGGATCAAGCCGACAAAGATAGTGCCGATCAACCTGGAATGCTATTCAAGTCTTGTCAAGACCACGAATCACAAGTAAGCTTTGTTGTCCGATCTGACTGTCAATTTCTAGAAGAAGCGGTTTTTAAAATCAAGTGTTTAGGAGCGAAGCAAGGAGCCTATCAATGGAGTTACTGTAAACGCCAGCATGAGTAAGATGTTCAAGATTTCCCGACAAAGTTAGTATCAAGATTTTCCGTAGAAGAAGTGCATCGTGGCTTAAAAGGCATACGCTTGGAGTCGTGGACTTGTAAGAGGACCTCATCAAAGAAGGAGCGACTGCAAAATTTTGGATGTTACCAGCCGCTTTGTTGACGACCGCCCAAAGGTGTAGTTGCTTGGAAGTTCGAGGAAGCTCAAGAGTTGAGTCCCCTCAACCTAATTCTATAGTTAAATTAATCTCGGGACTAGATTCTAAGGGGAGAATTGTAACATCCCAAAATTTGGGTTTTCAAAAATTTTTGTTTAGTTTAGCTTCCCAAAAATTTCCGTCGATTTTCTCGCGTTTATAAAAGCTTGATTTGAATTTTCTAAAAGCTAAAACAATTTAATTTGATTATTCTAAACCTCAAATAAAATTTATTTTATTTTATTTGGATTCCTTGTGTTCCAAGAAGTTCTTGTGTAATTTTTGATATTTTTCTGAGTTTGCTTGCTATTTATTGATTTATTCTAATCATTTTGTATTAAGCCCTTTTGTTAAAATTAATTAATTATTTGGAAAAGTTTATATAAAGTTTTGTTGAAAATATTTTATTTGAGTTGGAAATATCTCAAAATATTTTCTGGAATTTTTCTAGAATTTTTCGGGTATTTTTATTGCCCCAAATTATTTATTTAATTTTTGGAATTATTTCATTTCAAAATTGTTAGAAAATCTGATTTGCGCTTGGGCTCAATCACTTCTTCTCTTCCCGCTGTCGCCGCCATCCGCTCGGCCGCTTCCGCGCCTGTTTTCTCTCAAGGAGCCCGCCACGCACCCATAAGCCGCCCGGCAAATAGCCAGGGCAGCCACGCTGGTCGCTACAAGGTGCGTCGGTCGTGACCAAAGTCACATGGGCAGGCTGACGCGCCAGCACTAACGCTGGTCTGCCAGGCGGCGCCGTCTTGCGTGCCAGGCCACGCCGGGCTACGATGACAGCCACCGATCGCCGATCGGACGGTTAAAACGGCCACGCGCCACCGTGTCCGCTTTCGCGTGCGCGATAAGTGCTCGATAAATGCCCAAACCGACTCCAAACACCTCCAAACACGCCCAAACTTGATTTTTCTTGATCTAGCCTCTTCCCCAAACTTATATAAGGGTTCCTAGACTCCTCCCACGCGCCCCTAGCCACAGATTATTCTCCAAAACTCCGAGATCCATCCAATGTCGCCTAACGCCGCTAACGCCGGCCGAACTTTGGAGCCGTTGTCCTGGCAGCTCGTCGACTCTTTTCGAGATCCGTCTTCGCATGGTGTGCCACAAGGTACCATCTGCTTGCTGTCCAAAATTCAGCCAATTTGGTCCACGGATCAAAGTTACGGCCGCTTTCAATCTCGAATCTTGCCGAGGCCATAACTCCCTCAATTTTTTCGAGTTTGACGGTGAAATTTTTGTGTAGACTCCTGGGATGTCCTCTACAGGATGCACATCTTTCCCCAAGGTTTTGCCCTCTGGATTTGGCGCAGCAAATTAATTTCTCCGCTCAGATTGCGTTCACAGCGGCAAACTTCCTCGGCGTCCCCGCTGTTCCAGAAGGTATTTCTTCGAAAGCCACCTGCGCTACGGTGTGCCTCTTGGTCCCATCTAGCTTCGGTCAAATTTCGTTAAGTTCGATCATTATTCTAGAAGTTATAGCCGTCAAAGTTTTGATCCAAAACCCGTTAATCGCCGCTTGTGATTAATCCGGAAGGCGCAAAAATCCGCTTATACCGCTTGAGATCGTCTCGCCGCTTCTACGCAGTAGACATTCTCCTTTGCCATCCCATCCTCCGGAATTTTTTTATATATTTAGGCCACCGCTTGCCGTCGCCGCCGCTTTTGACGCCGACTATTATTTGGTTCGCCCCGCCGTGTTGTCGGTCCTGAGGATCATGTTGTACTGTTTTGGTCCATCATTAAGGTTCTTTTGGTCTCCGCTGCCGCCGAGCCGCTTCCGCCTAAACTCGTCGTTTTTTCAATCCTAGCTCGTGCCGGTTCGCTGACACCGTTAGCCGCCCCAGAAGCGCTTTGTTATCTGGCGTCCATGTCGCTGTATCGACGGTCGCTACTTCGCTTCATGAAGTCTCCTATCATTGTTTAACGCTCCGTCAGTTAACGATCTGCCGCTAACGCTCCGCCGTTAACGCTCTCCGCTACTCGTTACCGCTAACGCTTTCACCGTTAACGCCTGTCGCAATACTCCTCCGCATCGCTCGCGTTAACGCTTCCCGTTAACATTTTGTCGCAACGCTCCGTTAACGTTTCTCCGCATGTTTCCACGTTAACGCTCCGCTTAACGCTGGCACGTTTTCCGCTATCGCTTTTTTGCCGTTAACGCTTTCACCGCAACGCCTGCTGCACATTTCGCCGCAACGCTCTCCGCACGCTCCACCGCTTAACGCCCGCTGCACGCTCTACCGCTAACGCTTCGCTGCACGCCTCCATCGCACGTTCCATCGTTAACGCTTTCATCGCAACGATTGGCTCTCTTCGCTGTCATCGCATGCGTGCATTCTTGCACAAACCTTAGTGCGATGCCTTCATCATTTCTATTATCATGACGCGTGAGCCTAGTCTCATCGCCATATCATCTTCAAGCCGAATCAAAACCCTAACCAAGACCGGTTTGATGAACTAAGTTTATCGTGAGCCGCGTTGTTATCTTTTGCAATCTTTCCGTTGTTTCAACCGTGGTAAGACACTTGTCTTGTCTTATCCCCAAGACCTAATCTGCCTTTAATCGAGAATTCCTTCGTGGACTTGGTCGATAGACCATTGGCCATCTGTCATACCCTGCGTCCGATCTATCCGTCTCTCTTTGTTTGACTGTCCGCTCGGGTCAACAAAAGTCAACTTCAAGAATCGCTTTAGTTCATCGTGAACTAACATATCATATGGACCCGATCTATAGATCGAGAGCCCATATGTCGCTATCTCTGCTTCAATCAAGATAATAACTTTGGAAGAAATATTCTTCGAATATTATTCTTTCTTTCCCATTATTAATCTTTCCTTTTCGTGTTTTTCCGAAGCCCGCCCTCTCTTGTCCAATCCTTTGATCCAATCCTTTCAAGTTCCTAATTTTATCCTACCAATTTGCAGCTCAATGTCTGTCGTTTCTTAATTTGGAGTTTATTTGAATCGCTCTTTTGAGTTTTGTTGTATTTGTGTTTCTTTATCGTTAGACGTGTTGTTCGGAAGTCGCTCGAAGCCGGTGAGGATCGAGAAAGTGGAAGTTGAAGATCGAGACCAAGGATCAAGGATAAAGAGTAAAGACAAGAAAGTTTGCAAGGGCCAGGCAAGTTGTGCTTTGACCATGTTGATCCCATTTCGAAATCTATTTTGACTTAAACTATTGCATGCTTGTTCAAATAGAAAGATACTTTGTTTAAACATGGGGGTTAGATAAATACCAATTTGCTGTATGACACCTTGATTATTTAAGTATGTGCTATGACCCTTTTGTCACCCTAGTTGTGGTTTACTAGTTGGACATTATTAAATTACCAACATGGGTTTAGACCGTTGTAGTACACTGCTTAGACCTGCTACGTGCTCATGACATGATTTTGGACAATCAAATGTTAATATTGACTTAATGATATATTGAACCTGTTTTGGAAAAGTATCATGTGATGCTGAAGGCACGTGGTGCATGGTAATCAACTGGGGTTTGATAAACAGTTTTCGACCGGGGCATGTGGCAAGAGTAATCAGGTGGGCCAGTTGTGGCATTGGGAGTGTTGTTTTGGTTTTTCGGGTAGTCTTGCCTGGTCACCCTAAGGACTTCACCTTGCAAGCCTTTGAACTGAGTCAAACGCATACAACCACATGTCCTAATGGGACGGACCTAGCTGATTAAGTTGCTAATAACTTACTTGTGGTACTGGGGTGTCAACTACACCGCTTTGTGTAGCTTGAAGGGGAGCGCACGGCCGAGGCTGGGTACCCATCTAACGGTTGATTGGCCTAAACTCGCCTTAGCTAAGGGAAGGGTTAGTGTGCAATAACCGGGAGGACCACTTGTGTAGTTAGAGGCTTCGAAGACTTTGTTATGATCGCTCATTCGCGATACTCTTGTATGGCGATTCACGGCTGACGTGGTGAGTGGATTGTATCTTGTGGGTAAAGTGTATAACCTCTCGCAGAGTGTAAAACCTATTCGAATAGCCGAGTCCACTTCAGATCGACAATGCTCGGATTACAAACCAAGGGTTAGTTTTTCTCAAAATTGAACTTGGGTTTGGAGGCGGTTTGCCTGCGGGAAAAGTGATAATTGGTTAAGGATGGGGAATGGTTTACTTTTGAAACAACTATGAAAGTATTACTATTATTATCCTGTTTTACCGCTTTACAATCTATTATGAATATTTGTGAATGTTTATTGCAAATAACCCTCTTGACTGTCATTTGGAATAAGCCATGCATATAGCTATTAGACTTGCATTCTGTGCATGACTTGCCGAGTGCTTTATGTACTCACCCCTTGCAAACAAACAATCACCGTGAGCAAAAGTCTACATCATCGAAGAAGAAGAAGTTCCGTGAGAAGGCGATTATCTAGGAGTCGAACTCGCCGCTGGTTGCCTGTGGCGTATTGATGGGGATTCACCGATGTTCTTCTGCCGCTGCTTGTATTTGGAGTCGGGCCGCCAAGGCTTCACAAATGTAAGGTTGACCTTAAGGTCGCCAATAGTTTATATTCTATTATTGAGTTATTTTTACTATTCCGCTATGTATGATTGTGATATTCACCTATGTTGAGACTGGTGTGCACTAGCGTGATCCTGGACTAGTGCCGAATACACGAGGGTCCGATTTGCAAATTCGGGTCCCGATAGAGGTGGTATCGAGCCATCGACGTAGGTCTTGACCTTAGATAGATTGGTCAGTCTTTAGGAGCTTCAAAATTATTTTCTAAAGAGAAAATTTAACTTTAAAGAATAATACATTCTTGACTTATCTTATTCTTCTATTCTTTCCCCTTCTTTGAAAAGTTCTATCCTTCCTTCGATTTAAATGGAAATCTTAATTCGAGTTGTTCAATAGTTAATCTATGTTTCACACTTAAGGAGAAAGTGTTGATGTCACAGTCAACTCCTCAAGATCGTCGAGCTCAAGAGAAGTGGATCGATGAAGTCTTCCGTAAGCTTGAAGAACCAAAGGTGCTTAGTAGTAAGTTGAGGCTCATGTGTGAGAGTCGCATTAAGATGGGAGTGTTACCCTTTTTAGACGCTAGATTATTGTGTGCTTAGGAATTTGGTTCTTTCTTGTTTGTCGAAGTGCAAGATGTGTTGCAAAGCTTGTAGGCTTGGATAAGCAACCATACCAAGTTTCTTAATAATGTTTGTATAAGTTTTAAGTTAAACTCTTCCCCTGCAATAGGACTCTTGAACCTCATCTATGCTTTTTCCTCTTACCTAAAACCTGGAGTGATCAACAAATGGAAAGGACCAACTACAGCAGTTGACTTTGAGGCGCTCAAGTTCAAGTCGGGCTGTTACTACTGGTGTCGTTGATAAAGGATAGTGACCGCTAGCGTCCACTCGCACTAACCGTGACAATTCAACACTTGGATCAGTTTGTCACTACCACTCAGCTCATGGATGATGGTGCAACAGATGAATGTTATCGCACAAAATCAACCCCTCCACCACTAAAGTCGTAACCTCCTGCTCACAGTCAAAGTTTGCCTTGTTCATAAAGACTAAAACCACCCACGCTTTGATGGATTAGCCACTTCAAAGACGAGAAATATGGCTTGCGTGTCATAGAAGAGAAGCTTGCTTGGGTACAATGTGAAGATGAGGAGAAGGTCCTCTATGCTACTTGTCGGGCTTAGAAGGAGATGCATTAGCCTGGAAGAGAGGTTTCGACGCCACTCTCGGAAGATGGACATACTATCACTTGGTTGGAAATTGCCACCGCCTTCGTCGCTTGTTGCGTCATCGAAGATAGTGTGACTACTGAGTCAGAGAAGAGTACAACCCCTGCACCTAATACCATACCGAGATGTTGTTCTTTGAAGTGTTGTCAACCAAACAAGTTAGAAGACCGTGCATGCATCCGATGTGAGAAATAGGATACCATTGATGAACATGCAATCAATTGTTCCACTGAAGGAAGCCATTTACCCGGAGAATGTCCTATGCGCAATATCACCTGCTATCTTTGCGTAAGGTCGTGATCATTGCCCACCTCAATGTCCCTTAGATCCAATAGTGACCGTTGTGACTGGCATCAACGAGAGAATTTTCGAGCCGTCATTGCTCAAGAGTTAGCTTAAAAGAGAATGATTGTCATTCGCACTAGCTGCCACGTGAAGAAAAAGAAGAGGAAGCATGTCAACCCATCCATCTACCTCGTGAAATAAGTGATACTTGGTCACCATGGAATTGTTTCTTGTGTGATAAATGAGGTCATTGGCCTAGAGAATGCCCCACCAACCCGACACGATGACCCAAACGCTCATGTTAAGCAACGGTGGCTTAGATAGATCATTTTGTTAAGGAATGCCCAGAAAGATCAAGCAATTTGAAAGCCATGATCATCCCAGAAATTACATCGTGAAAGATTTTAACACGTAAAGTGAATGGTAAGGCTATGGAAGCAACTTGCTTAAGGAGTCATTGAAGCAAGAAGAATTGGTTAACAAAGGCCTTAACTCTAAAGATGAGTGCAAGGAATTGGAAGACCACCGCAAGCGCTTTAAAAGTTTGTCAAGAAGGACCATAAAGTAATGAGGAGTACCTCAACAATTTAGTTGCCATATCGCTCAGACTTTGTTAGAGACACCTTCACCGTGCTTTACTCGATGGTTAGAGTTTCCATAACATCAACCTTGTGAAAAGTTCTCAAGGAAGAAGCCTGGTTTCTAGAGTCTGCCTTGCCTGCTGTCAGCCAGGATATTTTTCTAATCACTGCCCTCAAAAGAAAGTGATCACCGCTGATCGCATTGATCTCAGCTCTACCCTACCAAGATTAGTATCATGTCAGGAGAAAGCCAACGGATGTCACCAAGTGTTAGCGTGATGCAATGAGCCTGAGACTTTGCTAATAGTTGTCCTAGGAGAAAAGGTGTTATACCCGCCCCACTTCAATCCTAGTCCTACCCCTCTACCGAGACACTTCATGCCGAGAAAGTGAATTGTGAAGGAGTATTCAGCTTGATACAGAGTTTCCGCCAAAGGATCAAGCCGACAAAGATAGTGCAGGACCAACCGGAATGCTATTCAAGTCTTATCGAAGACCACGTAATCACAAGTAAGCTTTGTTGTCGAATCATACTGTCAATTTCTAGAAGAAGCGGAAAATCAAGTGTTTAGGAAAGCAAGGAGCCTATCAATGGAGTTACTGTAAACGCCAAAGATGAGTGCGAGAAGATGTTCAAGATTTCCGACAAAGTTAGTATCAAGATTTTCCGTAGAAGAAGTGCCTCGTGGCCTAAAAAGGCATACGGTTGGAGTCGGTGGACTTGTAAGAGGACCTCATCGACAGGAGCAGCTCGCAAAATTTTGGATGTTACCAGCCGCTTTGTTCAGAAGCCTTACCCATGTCCGGTGTAGTTGCTTGGAAGTTCGAGGAAGCTCAAGAGTTGAGTCCCCTCGAACCTAATTCTATAGTCAGTACCCCGAATCTGGGGGCGAGATTCTAAGGGGGAGATTTGTAACATCCCAAAATTTGGGTTTTCAAAATTTTGGTTTAGTTTAGCTTCCCAAAATTTCCGATTTTCTCGCGTTTATAAAAGCTTGATTTGAATTTTCTAAAAGCTAAAACAATTTAATTTGATTATTCTAAACCTCAAATAAAATTTATTTTATTTTATTTGGATTCCTTGTGTTCCAAGAAGTTCTTGTGTAATTTTTGAGATTTTTCGGAGCTCGTTTGCTATTTATTGGATTTATTCGGAATCATTTTGTATTAAGCCCTTTTGTTAACATTAATTAATTATTTGGAAAAGTTTATATAAAGTTTTGTTTAAAATATTTTATTTGAGTTGGAAATATCTCAAAATATTTTCTGGAATTTTTCTAGAATTTTTCGGGTATTTTTATTGCCCCAAATTATTTATTTAATTTTTGGAATTATTTCATTTCGAAAATTGTTAGAAAATCGGATTTACGCTTTGGGCTCAATCACTTCTTCTCTTCCCGGCCGCCCACTCGCTATCCGGCCCACGCCCGCCTTTTCTCCTGCGAGCCGCCGCGCCGGCCAATAAGCTAAACCGGCGACCACGCTCAGGGCGCGGCAGCTGGTCAAGGCGGCAATACCGCTGCGGCCGTTTACTCCGCCACACGCTGGGCCGAGCCGCGCGTCGCACTAACGCTGGCCGCGCCAGCCAGGCGCTCAAGACTCGGGCCAGGCCACGCCTAGCTGATGACAGCCACCGATCGCCGTCGGACGGCCGAAAAAGCGACACGCGTCACTGCGGTCCGTTGCAGGTACCCGTAAGTGCTCGATAAAATGCCCAAACCGACCAAACACTTCCAAACACGTCCAAACTTGATTTTTCTTGATCTAGCCTTCTTCTCAAACTTATATAAGGGTTCCTAGACTCCTCCACGCCCTAGCCACAGATTATTCTCCAAACTCCAAATCCATCCAATGTCGCTCGAACGCCCAACGCCTGGCCGTAACTTTGGAGCCGCGTCCGGCAGCTCGTCGACTCTTTTCGAGATCCGTCTTCGCCATGGTGTGCCAAGGTACCATCTGCTTGCTGTCCAAAGTTCAGCCAATTTGGTCCACGGGATCAAAGTTCACGGCCGCTTTCAATCTCTAATCTTGCCGAGGCCATAACTCCCTCAATTTTTCGAGTTTGACGGTGAAATTTTTGTGTAGACTCCTGGGGATGTCCTCACAGGATGCACATCTTGCCCCAAGGTTTTGCCCTCTGGATTTGGCGCAGCAAATTAATTTCTCCGTTCAGATCGCTGCCTGACAGCGGCAAACTTCCTCGCCCAGGCCCCCGCTGTTCCAGAAGGTATTTCTTCGAGCCACCTACGTCACGGTGTGCCTCTTGGTCCCATCTAGCTTCGGTCAAATTTCTTAAGTTCGATCATTATTCTAGAAAGTTATAGCCGCCCAAAGTTTTGATCCTAAACCCGTTAATCGCCGCTTTGTGATTAATCCTAAGGGCGCCGCAAATCCGCTTATACCGCTGAGATCGTCTCACTTGCGTTCTACGCGAGTAGACATTCTCCCTTTGCCATCCCATCCTCCGGAATTTTTTATATATTTAGGCCACCGCTTTGCCGCGCTGGCCGCTTTGACGCCGACTATTTATTCGCCCGCCGTGTTGTCGCTGGTCCGGAGGATCATGTTGTACTGTTTTGGTCCATCATTAAGGCGTTCTTTGGTCTCCGCTTTGCCGTCGGAGCCGCCCGCCTAAACCCGTCGCTTTTCAACCTGGCCGTGCCGGTTCGCACAATCGGATTAGCCGAGTCCTGTAGCGCTTTTGTCGCGCCCATGTCGTTGTATCGACGGTCGCTACTTCGCTTCATGAAGTCTCTATCATTGTTTAACGCTCCGTTAACGACCTGCTAACGCTCCGTTAACGCTCTCCGCTCGTTACCGCTAACGCTTACCGCACGCCTGTCGTTAACACTCCTCCGTTAACGCTCGCCGCTAACGCTTCGCACATTTTATGCCGCACGCCCGGCACGTTCCTCCGCATTAATATTTCTAACGCCCCTGGCATCGCTAACGTTTCTCCGCACGCTTTTGCCGCACGCTTTCACCGCACGCTTCGTTGTTAATATTTGCCGCACGTGCGTTCCGCATTTTACCGTTAACGCCTGCCGTTAACGTTCTACCGCTAACGCCTGCTGCACGCTCCATCGTTAACGCCCATCGCAACGCTTTCATCGTTAACGATTGCCTTCTTCGCTTCGTTGTCATCGCATGCATTCTTGCACAAACCTTAGTGCGATGCCTTCATCTGTTTCTATTATCATGACGTGAGCCTAGTCTCATCGCCATATCATCTTCAAGCCGAATCAAAACCCTAAATCAAGACCGGTTTGATGAACTAAGTTTATCGTGAGCCGCGTTGTTATCTTTTGCAATCTTTCCGTTGTTTCAACCGTGGTAAGACACTTGTCTTGTCTTATCCTGAAGACCTAATCTCGCCTTTAATCGAGAATTCCTTCAGGACTTGGTCGATAGACCATTGGCCATCTGTCATACCTCGTTCGATCTATCCGCTCTCTCTTTTGTTTGACTGTCCGCTCGGTCAACAAAAGTCAACTTCAAGAATCGCTTTAGTTCACTGTGAACTAACATATCCTTATGGACCCGATCTATAGATCGAGAGCCCATATGTCGCCATTCGCTTCAATCAAGATAATAACTTTGGAAGAAATATTCTTGAATATTATTCTTTCTTTCCCGCTTATTAATCTTTCCCTTTTCTGTTTTTCCGAAAGCCCGCCCTCTCTTGTCCAATCTTTGATCCAATCCTTTCAAGTTCCTAATTTTATCCCATTGTTGTGCCCAATCGTCGTTCTTAATTTGGAGTTTATTTGAATCAGTCTTTTGAGTTTTGTTGTATTTGTGTTTCTTTATCGTTAGACGTGTTGTTCGAAGTCGCTCGAGCGAGCCGAGGATCGAAAGTGGAAGTTGAAGATCGAGGACCAAGGATCAAGGATAAAGAGTAAAAGACAGAAGTTTGCAAGGGCCAGCAAGTTGTGCTTTGACCATGTTGATCCTATTTCGAAATCTATTTTGATTTAAACTATTGCATGCTAGTTCAATTAGAAAATACTTTGTTTAAACATGGGGGTTAGATAAATACCAATTTGCTGTATGACACCTTGATTATTTAAGCATGTGCCATGACCCTTTTGTCACCCTAGTTGTGATTACTAGTTGGACATTATTAAATTGCCAACATGGGTTTAGACCGTTGTAGTATAACGCTAGACACACTACGTGCTCATAACATGATTTTGGACAATCAAATGTTAATATTGACTTAATGATATATTGAACCTGTTTTGGAAAAGTATCATGTGATGTTGATGGCACGTGGTGCATGGTAATCAATCGTTTGATAAAACAGTTTTCGACCGGGCATGTGGCAGAGTAATCAGTGGGCCACTTGTGGCATTGGGAGTGTTGTTTGGTTTTCGGGTAGTCTTGCCCTGGTCACCCTAAGGACTTCACCTTGCAAGCCTTTGAACCGAGTCAAACGATACAACCACATGTCCCGAATGGGACGGACCCAGCTGATTAAGTTGCTAATAACTTACTTGTGGTACTGGGTGTCAACTACACCGCTTGTGTAGCTTGAAGGGGAGCGATCGTGGCCGAGGCCAGGTACCCATCTAACGGTTGATTGGCCTAAACTTCGCTTAGCTAAGGGAAGGGTTAGTGTGCACAACTGGGAGGACCACTTGTGTAGTTAGAGGCTTCGAAAGACTTTGTTATGATCGTCATTCGCGATACTCTTGTATGGCGATTCACGGCCGACGTGGTGAGTGGATTGTATCTTGTGGGTAAAGTGTATAACCTCTGCAGTGTAAAACCTATTCGAATAGCCGAGTCCACTGTGACCGACAATGCTCGGGGATTACAAATCAAGGGTTAGTTTTTCTCAAAATTGAACTTGGGTTTGGAGGCGCTTTGCTCGTGGGAAAAGTGATAATTGGTTAAGGATGGGGAATGGTTTACTTTTGAAACAATCGTGAAAGTATTACTATTATTATCTGCTTTTACCGCTTTACAATCTATTATGAATATTTGTGAATGCCGTTTATTGCAAAATAACCCCTTGACTGTCATTTGAATAAGCCATGCATATAGCTATTAGACTTGCATTCTCAGGCATGACTTGTCGAGTGCTTTATGTACTCACCCCTTGCAAACAAACAATCACCGAGTGAGCAAAAGTCTACATCGTCGAAGAAGAAGAAGTTCGCGGAGAAGGCATGATTATCTAGGAGTCGAACCTCGCCGCTTGCCTGTGGCGTATTGATGGGATTCACCGATGTTCTTCGTCTACCGGCCGCTTATTTGGAGTCGGCCGCCAAGGCTTCACAAATGTAAGGTTGACCTTAAGGTCGCTCAATAGTTTATATTCTATTATTGAGTTATTTTTACTATTCCGCTGTGTATGATTGTGATATTCACCTATGTTGAGACTGTGTGCACTAGCGTGATCCTGGACTAGTGCTGAATACACAGAGGGTCCGGATTTGCAAATTCGGGGTCCCGACATGTTTGCTCTCTCTTGGTTCGGGATAGGGATACCTTTCGATACTTTCATGTATATCTCCGAAACTATGTTTCCGTACAAATATGCCGTGATAACATCCATTAGCTTCATTCTCAACTTCAAGTTGACAGCCATTGAGATCAAATATCTAAAGTTAATTCCTCCCATGACCGGAGAATAGGTTTTTTCATAATCAACCCTAGGACGTTGAGTGAAACCTTGAGCGACAAGCCTTGCCTTATACCTTACAACTTCATTGTTTTCATTCCTCTTCCGAACAAAAACCCACTTGTGATCTACGGGGTTTATATAGGGACGCATGAGGCACACATGCCCAAACACCTCTCTTTCATTCAGAGAGACTAACTCTACAGTGATTGCCTTATTCAATTCTTCCAAATCGAGCCTTTTCTTGCACTCTGTGAGAGATGCAGGCTCGGGATCATGATTAGTGATCATGGCAATCTTCTTTGCAAAGTATGCATCAACATTGGCTGTGGCACTATTCGTAGATTCTCCTGTTGTTACAAAATTTATGGCCATTTCATCATGGGGTGCTTCATGCACTTCTACTTACTCTTCTATGCTATTTCCCACTACAGGACCAAGTTCCTTTAGTTTTTCATTGCCCATGTGTGCGCACACATTGTTTTCGGCGGCTTGCTGTAATGGAAGATTCAAATATGGAATTGCCTTTTTCGTAGGCTTCTTTCTAGTGCCAGGTGTCAACTGGCTCCCCTTCTTGCTTTGGGGCATTTTTGTGATTGGTTGTGGTAAGTCCTCTTGCCGAGTCTTCCGCAAACGTCTCTGGGTACTTTGGGTTTGAGAAGCCAGATTTCTTGTTCATTTTCTTTGAGGCCTTCGAACAGGATGAGGGATACCTTCTGCTTTCTTTGGTATTTCAACCCTCTCTGGTGTATTTCTTGCTGGTACATGGGACTTAACCACGCTCTTCAGATCACAAAAATGATCAAGTAGTTCATTTGCTAGGTTCTACAAATCAATTATCTTCTGGACTTCTTGATTTGCTTCATTAGTGCGAGGGTCATGCGCGGGGATCCCAATGGAATGCCATTACAGTTATGTCCATATCTTGATGAGAATGCGGTTCTAAAAATCAATTATCTTCTGGACATTACGAGTTTACAGTTATGTCCTTTGGCCTGACGAATGCGCTAGCATATTTCATGAATATGATGAACAAGGTGTTCATGGAATATTTGGACAAGTTTGTTGTGTGTTCATAGATGATATCTTAGTCTATTCCAAGACAAAGGATGAACATGCAGAGCACTTGAGGCGAGTTTTGGAAAAGCTGAGGGAACAACAACTTTTCGCCAAGTTCAGCAAGTGTGACTTTTGGAAGGGCAAGGTGGAGTTCCTCGGACATGTAATGACCGCAGAAGGAGTCGCCGTTGATCCGAGCAAGGTAGAAGCTGTGTCACAATGGGAGCAGCCGAAGACCGTGACCCAGATCCGGAGTTTCCTAGGAATGGCAGGTTACTACCGCCGCTTCCACGCAATTGTTGAAAAAGGAGAAGAAGTTTGCATGAACGCCGGAGTGCGAGAAAGGTTTTCAAGAGCTGAAGAGGCGATTGACATCAGCCCCGGTGTTGGTTCTACCGGACATCAATCAAAGCTTCGATATTTATTGCGATGCATCGCGCCAAGGACTTGGATGTGTGCTGATGCAGAACGGAAAGGTCGTCGCTTACGCATCAAGGAAGTTGAGGCCGCATGAGGAGAATTATCCGGCACATGACCTAGAGCTAGCTGCCGTAGTGCATGCTTTGAAGTTGTGGCGTCACTATTTCATCGGGAACTGATGTGAAGTATACACGGACCATAAGAGTCTTAAGTACATCTTCACCCAATCAGACCTGAACATGAGGCAGAGGAGATGGTTAGAGTTGGTCAAGGATTATAATGTTGGAATCCATTACCATCCCGAAAAGGCCAACGTGGTGGCCGATGGTCTAAGTCAAAAAAGCCATACTGTGAACATGTTAATAGCCACGAGTCAGGATGAGCTATGTGAGGATTTCCAGAGAATGCAGATTGAAGTAGTACCAGAAGGATTCTTGGCCGCATTAGAAGTAAAGCCTACCCTGGAGGATCAGATTCGAGAAGGACAGAAGAATGATGACAAGATCCATAGGATCAAGTCCAAGATGGATCAAGGCAAGGCAAAAGACTTCAGACTGGATGAACAAGGCACGTTATGGATGCAGGATCGAATCTGTGTGCCAAACCAGAAGGAGCTGAAGCAGTTGATCTTAGAAGAAGCCCACAACTCCAAGTATTTAATTCATCCGGGAAGTGCCAAGATGTATCAGGATATGAAGGAAAGATTCTAGTGGCCGAGTATGAAGCGTGAAGTTGCTGAGCATGTGGCGCTGTGCGACATATGCCAGAGGGTCAAGGCAATGCATCAGAGACCAGCAGGATTGCTACAGCCGTTACGGATACCTGAGTGGAAGTGGGAGGAAATCGGAATGGACTTCATTACCGGTCTACCCAAGACTCAGGGAGGATATGACTCCATATGGGTCATAGTGGATCGCTTGACTAAGGTCGTCCATTTTATCCCTGTAAAGACCACTTACTCGGGAGATAAGTTAGCAGAATTGTATATGACCAGGATCGTCTGTTTGCATGGAGTGCTGAAGAAGATTGTATCAGACAGAGGTACCCAGTTTACCTCGAGATTCTGGAATAAGCTGCATGAAGCCATGGGAACCCGTTTGAACTTTAGCACAGCATATCATCCGCAGACGGATGGGCAAACAGAAAGAGTTAATCAAATTATAGAGGACATGCTAGAGCTTGTGCATTGGCTTATGCTACCTCTTTGGATAAAAGTCTGCCGTATGCTGAGTTCAGCTACAACAATAGCTACCAAGCTAGTTTGCAAATGTCACCATTTGAAGCACTATACGGTCGACCTTGTCGGACCCCGTTGAACTGGAACGAGATAGGTGAACGCAGTGTTTTTGGGCCGAATATTCTGCAAGAAGCTGAAGAGCAGATTACCATGATCCGAGAAAGACTAAAGATAGCGCAGTCAAGACAGAAGAGCTACGCCGATAACCGTCAACGAGACCTGAGCTTTGAGCCGAAAGATTTCGTGTATCTCAGAGTCACACCACTCAAGGGAGTTAAGAGATTCCATGCCAAAGGAAAACTCGTGCCGCGATATGTTGGACCATTTAAGGTTCTCAGCCATGGAGGTGAAGTTGCGTACCAACTATAGTTACCGCAATCACTAGCAGGAGTACATGACGTGTTCCACGTGTCCTAGCTGAAGAAGTGTCTTCGAGTACCTGATGAGCAGACACCGCTACAGTCAATCGAGCTACAAGAGGATCTGACTTACAAGGAATACCCTGTCAAGATTTTGGACACCATGGAACGAGAGACGAGAAACAAGTCAACCCGTTTTTGCAGAATTCAATGGAGCAACCACGCGGAGAGTGAAGCAACTTGGGAGCGCGAAGAGGATTTGAAGAAAGAGTTTCCGAACCTATTCTTTAGTAAGCCCTGAATCTCTGGGATGACATTCTGTTAAGGGGGGAGGTTTGTAACACCCCAAAATTTTGCTTTTCTTGAATTCAAATAAGATTTAGTACTTTGGTGAATTTTTGGAATTTTCTGGAATTTATTTGGATTTATTTGGAATTTATTCCCTTTTGAAATAATTAAAGAATTTGATTTTACAAATAAATTTTTGTTGGAAATATTTTATTTGAGTCCAAAATGCTCCAAAATATTTTTTAGAATGTTTCTGGAATTTTTCTGAGTGTTTTGCTATTTTTAATGAATTAAATGAATTATTGGGAATTAATTTGAATATTTAATCGCTGGAAAACCTAATTGGTTTGTACTGTTCCTCCGACCCGGACCCGACCCGAGCCTGAGTCTGACTCGAGTCTGAGTCCGACTCGAACCCAACCTAACCCTAACCCTCTCGACCGTCCGATCAAGATCGAACGGCCGAGATTGAGCCACGTCGCCCGAACCCAAGCCCGACCGAGCCAGCCAAGTCGCCCGAGCCGGACCTGAGCCCAAACCCCGCACCGTTGGATCCTGATCCAACGGCTCGCATTGAGCCACGTCACCCCTCTCCGAGTCCTCGTCGGACTCTGCCACCGCCCGCGTGTGGGCCTCGGTCTCCGCGCTTTTCACGGAAGCTGAGGCCCCTATTTAAAGCGCCGCCGTCGCCACTGGGAAGCCGACTTCCGTGCGCACCCGTAGCCCTAGCCCACGTCACCTGAGCCGCCGCCGTTTGCCCGCTAGAGCTCGCCGTAGTTGCGCTAGGTCTCCGCCGCGGTTATTCGTCGATTCCGCCGCCGTCCGCCGTCCTCCGCCGCCGTTGAGCCCAGATCCGGAACCGCAAGGACCAGCCGCGTCGGAGGGGACCTTTCACTCCGCCGGGATCGCGCCCAAACGCCGTCGGGCGTGTCGTCGTCCTCGTCTCCGGTGACCTCTGCTGTGCCGCGTGCCATCGCCGCCTCAAGATCCGAGGGCCCAGATTCGTCCACGTCATCCCCGGTAAAGATCTCACGTGTTAATCTCTGGATCTATTTCCAACCGTTGGATCTAGATCCAACGGTTCAGATTGTGCCACGTAGCTAGAACCACACCGCACTAGATCCAATCTCAGCCGTTAGATCTAGATCAAACGGCTACGGTTAGCCACGTTGTAACTCTAGAGTTGATCTTGACCTTCTGATCAAGATCGAACGGTCCATACCAGCTGAGCACTTTCCAAAACGCGTTAAGCCAGATCCAATCTGGGCCATTGATTTTTAAATCAACGGTCGGGATCTAGTCACGTGGGCGAAAGTCTGACCGTCGCGGTCAGTGCGGTCGCCGCCCGGTCACCGCTGACGTCACGTGTGACGTCAGCATGGGGCCCGCGTGTTAGCGGCCCAGCCAACCGCACCATCACGTCACGGTGGGGCCCAGCTATCGGCCGTCCCTTAGCCGTGCGTGATGACGTCACTGCTGACGTCATCCGAGGGGCCCACCTGTCAGTGAGACACGTGAACCGTGGACCGGGTCCACGGTGGACCAAGCCAAACCGTGCGCTGGGTCCATGGACCCGAGGCGAAGTGGCGACCTCTGATTGGTCCACGTGTCATGCTGATGCAATAAATTGATTTCCGAAAAAGAAAATGATTTATTAATTCGAATTGTTGATTTCAAAAATGGATTCAAACTTCAAACGCTTATAACTTTTGCGTTTCAACTCTGATTTGAGTGATTCAAATTTCTAAATTTTCATAAAAATGAGACCTACTCAAATATGAATTTTAATTAATTTTTGATTATGAATATTTCTCTGTTATTATTTAATTAATATTTTCTTTAAACTTTAAATGGTTATAACTTTTGCATTTAAACTCCGAATTTGACGATTCCAGTTTCTAAAAAATTCATAAAATTATGCTCTCTCCGTTTATGAACTTTATTTGGGTGTTTGGATACTTTTTGTCTACTGTTTATTTATTTATTGCTATTTGCACGCTTTACGAGTAGACGTTGAAGTGCCCGAAGGCTTCGAAGGTGAAGTGTTGACTCAGAGCGGCTTTCGGGACCAAGAACAAGTACTCTTTGAAGGCAAGTTGTGCTTTGACCATGTTGATCCCATTTTGAAATTAATTTGATTTAAATTATTGCATGCTAGTTCAATTATAAAATGCTTTATTTAATTATGGGAAATTAGATAAATGCCAAATTGCTGTATGACACCTTGGTAAATTAAATATGTGCCATAACCCCTTGTCACCCTAGTTGTGAGTTATTAGTTGGACATTATTAAATTGCCAACATGGGAATTTAGATCGTTGTAGAATATTGCTTAGACTTGCTACGTGCTCATGACATGAATTTGGACAATCAAATGTTAATATTGACTTAATGATATATTGAACCTGTTTTGGAAAGGTATCATGTGTTGTGCTGTTGATGGCACGTGGTGCATGATAATCAACTGGGGTTTTGATAAATAGATTTGGAACGGGGCATGTGGCAAGAATAATCGGGTGGGCTAGTTGTGGCACCAGGAACGTTGTTTTGGCTCTTCGGGTAGTCTTGCCTTGGTCACCTTAAGGACTTAACCTTGCAAGCCTTTGAACTTAGTCAAACGTGCAACCACATGTCTGTAATGGGACGGACCTAGTTGATTAAGTTGCTAATAACGTACCTGTGGGACCTCAGGATGTCAACTATACCTTTCGTGTAGTTGTACGGGGGAGCGTACCGGGGCTGCGGCCAGGTACCCATCTATTGGTGGATTGGCCTAAACTTCGCCTTCGCTAAATGAAGGGTTAGTGCGCAATCACCGGGGAGGACCACATGTGCTGTTAGAAGTTTCCGAAAGACTTTGTTACAGACACTCGCCTTTGTGGTGTTTGGCTGTATCTTGTGGGTAAAGTGCATAACCTCTGCAGAGTGTAAAATCTATTTGAATAGCCGTGTCCGCGGCATTGGGAGGTTTGGTTTGGTTAATGATGATGTTGATGGAAATGTGGGTTAGGATTGGAAAAGATGTTTATTTAAATCCCTTGAAAAGTTATTGCTTTTAAACTTGTTTCTACCGCTTTCGAATCCACTTATGTTACTTGTCAAATGCTGTTTTACCGCAATTGTACCCTGAGCTATTCCTTTGTACTAAGCCATGCATGTAGTATATTAGTTTGCATTCTGTGCATGACTTGCTGAGTACCAAGTACTCACCCTTGCTGCAATACCACACCAGTTGAAGAACATTCCATACCAGCTTTGGAGGAGGAGCTCCAAGAGGAACCGTCTAACTAGGGAGCGAGCCCAGTCAGTTGCCTGTGGTATACTGGATGGCGCCACGAAGTTATGTTATTTTTCTGCTGCAATTATTTCTCACTTATTGAGTTTTCGCCCTGCGTGGCATATATTTGTAACTCGACCATAAGGTCGAGCAACCCGTTTGGTTAACTATTTAAGGTACCTTATTATTTCGTTGAGAATGATTATGATATTTACCAATGTTGAGACTGTGTGCACTAGCGCGTTCCTGGACTAGTGCTGAATACACAGAGGGTCCGGATTTGCAAATTCGGGTCCCGACAAAAATCTTCATGATTCGAAATTTTTTTAACATTAATGACATGACCTTGTGAGTTGTTAACTATATTTCTCATCATTCTAAGACCAGGATGACATAATATACAATGCTATAAAGAAAATAATTTAGAGCTTCTAAAGACAGTCTTTAAAGAAGTATACATTGTGGGTGCATTGATTATCATGTAGTACAACCCAGATTCATATGAGGGACATTTTTCTAATACCATTTTGTCGGGACCCGAATTTGCAAATCCGGACCCTCTGTGTATTCAGCACTAGTCCAGGAACGCGCTAATGCACACGGTCTTAACATCGGTAAATATCACAATCATACCACTCGATACTAATAAAGTACTTTAATTAAATAGTCAAACTGGTTGCTCGACCTTAGGGTCAAGTTACAAATATACGCCACGCATGGCGAAACTTAATAAAAGAGAGAAATAATAGCAGCGGAAATAAGATAACTTCGTGGCGCCATTCAGTATACCACAGGCAACTGACTGGGACTCGATTCCTAGATAGACGGGTCTTCTGGGAGCTCCTCCTCCAAGGCTGGTGTAGACTCCTCTTCAACTGGTGTTGTATTGCGGCAAGGGTGAGTACTTGGTACTCAGCAAGTCATGCACAGAATGCAGGCTAATATACTACATGCATGGCTTAATACAAAGGAGTGGCTCATGGTATATTTGCAGTAAGAGCATTTAACAAGTATCATAAGTAGATTCGAAAGCAGTAGAAACAGGTATAACATCAATAACTTTTCAAGGAGTTTAGTAAACACTTTTCCCAATCCTAATCCACATTTCCCTCAACATCATTATTAAACCAAACCCAACCTTTAAAGTCCAAGTTATTTTTGAGAAAGTCTAACCCTTGACTGTAATTCCCGAGCGATGTCCAATACTGCGGACACGGCTATTCGAATAGATTTTTCACTCTGCAGAGGTTATGCACTTTACCCACAAGATACAGTCAAACACCACAAAGGCGAGTTCCCGTAACAAAGTCTTTCGGAAACTTCTAACAATACAAGTGGTCCTCCCCGGTTGTTGCGCACTAACCCTTCCCATAGCTAAGGCGAAGTTTAGGCCAACCAACCGTTAGATGGGTACCTGGCCGCAGCCCTGGTACGCTCCCCCGTACAACTTACACAAAGGGTGTAGTTGACCTCCTAAGGTCCCACAGGTACGTTATTAGCAACTTAATCAACTAGGTCCGTCCCATTACAGACATGTGGTTGCACGTTTGACTCAGTTCAAAGGCTTGCAAGGTGAAGTCCTTAGGGTGACCAGGGCAAGACTACCCGAAGAACCAAACCAACATTCCCGGTGCCACAACTGGCCCACCCGATCAATCTTGCCACATGCCCCGGTCGAAAGATATTTATCAAACCCCAGTTGATTACCATGCACCACGTGCTATCAACATCACATGATACATTTCCAAAATAGGTTCAATATATCATTAAGTCAATATTAACATTTCATTGTCCAAAATCATGTCATGAACACGTAGCAGGTCTAAGCAATATACAACGATCTAATTTCCCATGTTGGCATTTTAGTATTGTCCAACTAGTAAACCACATCTAGGGTGACAAGGGGTCATGGCACATACTAAATTAATCAAGGTGTCATACAGCAATTTGGCATTTAACTAATTACCCAGAATTAAATAAAGCATTTTCTAATTTTAAGGTAGCATGCAATACTTTGAACCAAAATAGGTTTCAAAATGGGATCAACATGGTCAAAGCATAACTTGCCTTCAAAAAGTACTTGCTCTTGGTCCTGAGCTGGCTCCTGGGTCAATACTTCTCCTTCGAATCCTTCCGGCACTTCAACGTCTATTCGTAACGCGTGCAAATAGCAACAAATGAATAAAACAATAGACAAAAAGTGTCCAAACATCCAAATAAAGTTCATAAACAGAGAGAACA
Source organism: Rhipidocladum racemiflorum (assembly GCA_036346355.1). Classification (NCBI taxonomy): domain Eukaryota; kingdom Viridiplantae; phylum Streptophyta; class Magnoliopsida; order Poales; family Poaceae; genus Rhipidocladum; species Rhipidocladum racemiflorum. The sequence goes on from CM070590.1 coordinate 40,929,803, forward strand.
TAATTTTATGAATTTTTAGAAACTGGAATCGTCAAATTCGGAGTTAAAACGCAAAAGTTATCGCATTTCGAAGTTTAAATATTCAATTAAATAATTTTACAGAGAAAAATTTTAGTCCAAAAATTAAATAAAATTCATATTCGAGTAGAGCTGAATTTTATGAATTTTTAGAAATTTGAACCACACGATTTGGAGTTGAAATGCAAAAGTTATGAGTTTTCAAAGTTTGAATTAGATTTAAAATCATTAAACCGAATTAATAAATCATTTTCTTTTTCGGAAAACATTTATTGCGTCAGCAGTGACACGTGTCAGTACTGGATTGGTCCACGTGGACTTGCTGACGTCATCACCGAACGGGTCCCGTGATGACGTCATGCTGACGTCAGCATGACACGTGGCACCACTCAGGTGCTGCCACGTGTCCGGTCCATGGACTGGGTCCACGGGCGGCACGGGTCCACGGTGGATCCGGTCCACGGCTCGCGGTCACTGACATGTGGGTCCCACCTGTCAGCGCTGGGTCTCACGCACGCGTGGCCGCGGCTGACGCGTGGGCCCTCTGACAGGCGGGTCCCGCGTGTCAGAGACACGCTCCCCACGTGCGTGGGCGCGGCTAGGCACACGTGGCACAATCTCGGCCCTAGGATCAAGATCTAACGGCTGCTAAAGGATCCAATCTATATCACGTGATCTAACCTGGACCGCATGATCTAGATCCAACGGGTGATACGAGATCTGGGGTTGGAACAGTAAAGGGCTACGTGGCCTCACCTCGTGCGTGCGATCGGGATCGGACGGCTGACGGAGCTCGCGGGGTCGCGGCGGCGCTGGTCGACGGGATCTGGCCGGACTTGAAGACGACGACACACAGGACGGCGTCTCGGGGCAGATCCGGCGAAGTGGAATATATCTTCGGGTGCGCCTCGGTCTTGGGATCTCGATGTTGGGCTCAAACGCGGCGGAGAACGGCGGACGACGGCGGGGCGGAACCAAAAACCATGGCGAAGCTTGTCGTGACTACGACGAGCGATTGCGGCGGCTACATGGCGGCTAGGGCTACAGGAGGTGGGGCGAACGGCGCGGACATCAAAGATGAACCTCGGACGCCCACCCGGTCATTAAATACCGGCCCAAACGTCGACATCGACACGGATTTCGCGGGGGAGCAGTTGCCGCGGCGGAGTCCGACGGCGGCGCGGACTGGGCTGACGTGGCTGCATCCCAGCCGTCCACACACGCGCGATCGACGGCCCGTATCTTATCGGCTCGGACGGGCCCGATCCGTCCCCACGTGGGTTAACGCGACGCATCGTGGGCCGTTGGATCTTAATCCAACGGTCACACGGTTAGGGTTTCGGTGGACAAGGTTCGACCGAATCAAGAGGCCCGGTTGGGTTCGGGTCGGACTCGAGTCCGCCTCGGACCCGAGGAACAGTACTAGACCCGAAGCGATTTAATAATTCAAAATAATTTCCAGTAATTCATTTAATTCAAGAAAAATAGTAAAATAATCAGAAAAATTCCAGAAAAATTCTGGAAAATATTTTAGGGCATTTGGGGCTCAAATAAAATATTTCCAACAAATTTTTATTTGCAAAATTAAATTCTTTAATTATTTCAAAATGGAATAAATTCAAATAAATTCCAAATAAATCCAAATAAATTCCAGAAAATTCCAAAAATTCACCAAAGTGCCAAATCACACATGAATTTAAGAAAAGCAAAATTTTTGGGTGTTACAAACCTCCCCCCTTAACAGAATCTCGTCCCCGAGATTCAGGGCTTACTAAAGAATAGGTTCGGAAACTCTTTCTTCAAATCCTCTTCACGCTCCCAAGTTGCTTCGCTCTCTGCATGGTTACTCCACTGAACTCTACAGAAGCGGGTTGAATTATTCCTAGTCTCTCGATCCATAGTGTCCCAAATCTTCACGGGGTGCTCCTTGTAAGTCAGATCCTCTTGTAACTCAATTGACTCTAGCGGTGTCTGTTCCTCAGGTACTCAGAGACACTTCTTCAGGTGGGACACGTGGAACACGTCATGCACTCCTGCTAGTGATTGCGGTAACTCTAGCTGATAAGCAACTTCACCTCGGCGGCTAAGAACCTTAAATGGTCCAACAAATCTTGGCGCGAGTTTTCCTTTGGCATGGAATCTCTTAACTCCTCTGAGCGGTGTGACCCTGAGATACACGAAATCTTCTGGTTCGAAACTCAGGTCTCGGCGACGGTTGTCAGCATAACTCTTCTGTCGTGATTGGGCTATCTTCAATCTCTCCCTGATCATGGCAATCTGTTCTTCAGCTTCTTGAAGAATATCTGGTCCAAAGACACGACGTTCACCCGTCTCGTTCCAATTCAATGGCGTCCGACAGGGTCGACCATACAGTGCTTCAAATGGTGACATTCGCAAACTTGCTTGGTAACTGTTGTTGTAACTGAACTCCGCATACGGCAAACTCTTATCCCAAGAGGTAGCACAAGCCAATGCACATGCTCTTAACATATCTTCCAGAATCTGATTGACTCTTTCAGTCTCGCCATCCGTCTGTGGATGATAAGCTGTACTGAAGTTCAGACGGGTTCCCATGGCTTTGTGTAGCTTATTCCAGAACCTCGAGGTAAACTGAGTACCTCTATCCGATACGATCTTCTTTGGCACTCCATGCAAACAAACGATCCTGATCATGTACAATTCTGCTAATTTATCTCCCGAGTAGGTTGTCTTCACAGGAATAAAATGGGCGACCTTAGTCAAGCGGTCCACTATAACCCATATTGAGTCATATCCTCCTTGAGTCTTGGGTAAACCGGTAATGAAATCCATTCCGGTTTCCTCCCACTTCCACTCGGGTATCTTCAACGGCTGTAGCAATCCTGCTGGCCTCTGATGCATTGCCTTGACTCTCTGACATATGTCGCACAACGCAACATGCTCGGCAACTTCACGCTTCATGTTCGGCCACCAGAATCTTTCCTTCAAATCCTGATACATCTTGGCGCTTCCAGGATGTATGGAATACTTTGAGTCATGAGCTTCTTCTAAAATCAACTGCTTCAGCTCCTTCTTGTTCGGCACACAAATGCGATCTTTCATCCATAACGTGCCTTCTTATCCAACTTGAAGTCCTCTGCCTTGCCCTCATCCATGTCGGACTTAATCTTGCGGATCCTGTCATCATCCTCTTGTCCTTCTCGGATCTGATCCTCCAGGGTAGGCTTAACTTCTAAAGCGGCTAAAAATCCTTCTGGTACGACTTCAATCTGCATCCTTTGGAAATCCTCACATAGCTTCTCCTGACTCGTGGCTATCAACATATTCACGGTATGGCTTTTTTGACTCAGAGCATCGGCAACTACGTTGGCCTTCCCGGGATGGTAATGGATTCCAACATTGTAATCCTAGATCAACTCTAACCATCTCCTTTGTCTCATGTTCAGGTCCGATTAGGTGAAGATGTACTTGAGACTCTTATGGTATGTGTATACTTCACATCTGTTTCCAATTAAGTAGTGACGCCATAATTTCAAGGCATGCACTACGGCAGCTAGCTCTAGGTCATGTGTCGGGTAATTCTCCTCATGCGGCCTCAACTGCCTTGATGCATAAGCGACGACCTTTCCGTTCTGCATCAGCACACATCCAAGTCCTTGGCGCGATGCGTCACAATAAATATCAAAGCTTTGATTGACGTCCGGTAGGACTAGCACCGGTGCTGATGTCAATCGCTTCTTCAATTCTTGAAAACCTTTCTCACACTCTGGCGTCCATGCAAACTTCTTTTCCTTTTTCAGCAATTGCGTAAGGGGTTTCGCAATTGTCGAAAAGCCTTCAATGAAATGGCGGTAGTAACCTGCCATTCCAAGGAAACTCCGGATCTGGGTCACGGTCTTCGGCTGCTCCCAATGTAACACCGCTTCTACCTTGCTTGGATCTACGGCGACTCCTTCTACGGTCATTACATGTCCGAGGAATTCCACCTTGTCCTTCCAAAAATCACACTTACTGAACTTGGCGAAGAGTTGTCGCTCCTCGCTTTTCCAAAACTCGCCTCAGGTGCTCTGCATGTTCATCCTCTGTCTTGGAGTAGACTAAGATATCATCTATGAACACAACAACAAACTTGTCCAAATATTCCATGAACACCTTATTCATCATATTCATGAAATATGCTGGCGCATTCGTCAGACCAAAGGACATGACAGTAAACTCATAATGTCCGTATCTTGACGAGAATGCGGTCTTCGGGATATCTTCTGATCGGATCTTCAACTGATGGTATCCTGATCTCAGATCAATCTTGGAGAAAACTTCGGCTCCTCTCAGCTGGTCAAACAAATCATCGATCCTGGGTAGCGGGTACTTATTCTTCACGGTGACTTCATTGAGTGCACGGTAGTCAATGCACATCCTGAAACTCCCGTCCTTCTTCTTGACAAACAAAACTGGCGCTCCCCACGGCGACGAACTTGGTCTGATAAATCCCTTCTCCATTAGCTCTTCAAGCTGTTTCTTCATCTCTACCAATTCTTCAGTGGACATCCGATAAGGTCTCTTTGCTATCGGCGCTGTACCAGGTACAAGCTCTATCACAAACTCTATGTCTCTGTCTGGCGGCATACCAGGTAGATCTTCAGGAAAAAACATCTGGGTATTCCTTCACTAGTGAGACATCCTCTATGATGATTGCCTTGGTACTATTAACCATCAACTGTCCATCTCTAACGGCGGTAGCTTGAAATTCCACTTTCTTTCCACACGGGCTCTCAACTGAGATAGTCCTTTGTCCACAATCCAATACGGCCTTGTGCTTGGATAACCAATCCATTCCCAAAATAACATCTAAGGTCTGGGTCTCCAATATAATAAGGTTCGCTAGGAACTCTATCCCATCTATTAATATTCTTACCCCGGAACATCCTACTTTCGTTCGGAGTTTGGAACCAGGGGTTTGAACTAAAAGCATGCATTTAAGTCTTGCAATCCCCAAATCATTTTTAGCAGCAAAACCTTGAGAAACAAACGAATGCGAAGCTCCATAGTCAAACAAAACTATTACAGGTACTGAGTTGACAAGTAACTTACCCAGTACGACGTCCGTGGCATTCTGCAGTGCATCTGCGGTGACATGGTCGACTCGGCCTCTCACCACGCCTGGGGTTGCTCGTGTCTTTGGCGTCTGGCCGGGCGTGGATCCTGATTGAAGCGGGTAGGGTCACTCCTGCTGTCTTCTTAGGACAACTGTTGGCAAAGTGCCCTGGCTGGTTACAGTTGTAGCAACGTCTCACTGTTCCTTGTTGACTGCCTGAAGCGGCGTTTCTGGTTGGTGCTGGGGTCTGATAGTTCTGATTAACGGGTCTTGGTGCTGGTGATGGTGTCCTTGTAGCATTCTGTGGCTGGAATCTGAAGAACTGGTTTGGCGCAACCCTCAAACGTTGCTGCGCTCCCTGACGTGATCCCTGATGCTGCATACTGCGCTTCCGGTTCTCATCCAATTCTTTGCGCTTGTCCTCAAGAATGAGTGCCTTATTCACAAGCTCCTGGAAATCTGGAAAGGTGTGGGTGATCAGTCCCACTTGCAGTCCTGAGTTAAGTCGCTTCATGAAGCGAGACTGTCTGGCTTTATCGGTCGCTACATCCTCAGGTGCGTAGCGTGCAAGCTGTGTGAACTTGTTCAGGTATTCGACCACAGGCTGATTACCTTGCTTCAGTGCTCTGAACTCCTCCTTCTTGAGGTCCATAATTCCTTCTAGCACATGATACTGACGAAACGCAGCTATGAACTCCTCCCAGGTGATGTCCTGAGGATTCTCCTGCTTGATGGGGTGTAGATGGATGCCCGAACTTCCGTCAGGTGGAGGATAAGTCGATTAGGCGGCGCGAGACACACATGATCCGGCTTCTTGATCGACACGATCAAAAACCCCTACAATCGCAGCACCACGCGTCCTCTGGTTATCAACCGTGCGCTACCCGGTTGACCTCGCCACGAAGGCTAATCCCTGCCAATGAATCGAGAACACAAGCAAGAACAAGAAAGATGCACTGAATTTGAAAATTGAGGATGAATCTCACGAGTTGGGGTCTCACAAACCGATGAACGGCAATACTGTTCAAAGGCAGAATTAATCTAAGCAAAACCCAAGGCAAACCCTAGCGGCGGCTACTGGATATAAAGGCTAGGGGACGTCCTAGAAACCCTAGACGTGTCCGTGATGGACTCCAACATGATACATGGGCCAACGGCCCAAATTGGTGACGCAGCACCCTGGGACAGATTCTGTCCGCCAGCTTGCAACGTAAATTCCCGTTGACTCCGAAGTCCAAATTACCTAAAACCAGTGCCATTGTAAAGCTTATCTCCTTAGCTTTCTATGCATATGTGGATCATCAAAATCGGAGCCCGTTTGTGGCCTGGGCGACGATTTTAGTGAACGCTGCTCCTGGTGGCCGAGGTAGTCCACTCCGAGATGAATTGAACCTCCAACTTGACTTGGACACCCTCCTTGCCTCCCTCTTGGTCCTTGCTGGTTTCCAAGGCCTTCATGGTCCTCTCCAAAGTTCCTAAGTACAAGATAATCAATAATATCAATAGGTAGCATACCATCCTCACAAGTATCTGCATGGGCACTTAGGAACGAGCTCACCTGTTGATTCAATTGCCGTGCTCGTGCTCTTGTGATGGGTCCTTGCATCACAACTGGAGGAGGCTCGGTCGTATGCATAGGAGTGATGTCCTCATCATCCTGCGTAGCACAGAAGTTCTCCCACCATTCGGTGGCTGTTCCTTCCAACTGATGAGAAGCGTAGAGTACCTTCTCATTCCCTATGCATTGGGCAATGTGTAACTTCCTCTCGATTGACCTTAACCAGTCATCGGCTTCCAACGGGTTGGCATTCCCGGAGAAAGTGGGTGGGTGAGTCCTCATGAACTCTGACAGTCTTGTATTCTGACGTTGCCCCTGATTGACTTGATTAGCAGTGGCCTGAGCAGTGACTTGTTGCATCTGTTGCATCATAGCATGCATCAACTGAGTCTGAGCAGCAAGAAAAGCTCCAAAATTCTGCATATCAACTGGCGGTGCTGGTGCTCCATCATTGGGATTTCCATCTGGGCGAGAACCACTTCCATTGCCTCCAAGGTTTCCACGGGTGTTCACCATCTGTCGATTGCTCCAAGGTTTCAGAGATGAGAGCGAACAAGAATAGACAAGTACTAGGGAAACTTATGCGGGGAAAAAGGTGTAACTCAAAGTCCAACTTTATTATTAATAATAATAATAACTTGGTATGGTTGCTTACAATGCCTAAGGGCCTCGCAACACATACTGCACACTCAGCAAACAATGAAAATCCAACGCCTCTAAAAGGGTGACTCTTATTCTATAACGCGACTCGACGAAGGAGTCTCAACCTTAACGACTATGCTCACTCATCGAGAAAACCTCCACTGCCTCCTTGCGGCGGGTGCGGCGGCATCGGCGCGAAACAATCGCCATGCCCCACAACTGCAGCTGTGGTTGACGACGCGGCGTCCTCCTCTGGATCTGGATCTGGCTGTTGCTGTGGCTGTGGCGCGGGTGCAGGTGGCGCCTCTTCCGGTTTTTCCTCTGGGTCTGGAGCGTCCAACTCCAACACTGGATCGGGTCCCTGGCCATACAGCGCAGTTTCCAACTCTGCGATCCTTTCCGCAGCAAAAGCGACATACTCACGGGCATTCTCCAAGTGCTTCTTCTCTTCCTCAACCTGCTCACGAGCCTTCTTCAACTCCTGAACTGTGTCTTCGATCATCTCCTCCTGGGCGGCAACAAATCTGGCTAAGTGAGTGACGGTAGCATCCTCATCTTCTATCGGCTTCCGTTGAGCTCTGCTGTCTCGGCGTGGGTGGTGATGGAACACTGTGCCTTCCAGCTCCCTGGAGTAAGTGCGAGCGATCTGCTACATTGCTCGATGCGACACTTCCTGGATCCCCATCTCAAAGGTAGACCTCCTGGCGGTGAAGTGGAAAGGGCGACTGAACTTGGTCTTCTCTCGGGCATACACCGTGATCCGGACGTCCCATCCTGTGACCAGTCCTGCCTGTACAAGTGTCGTCCCTCGGTAGAGCGGTCTCTCAAAACATCCAAGAAACTGAAGCATACGCCACAACTCAGCGGCATAGCCTCCTTCACGCTCGGCGTAGTTGTTCTTCATCATCATCTGTCAAAGGATACTTGCGTAAGAACGCAGCACGTTTTAAAAATCAATGTGGGAGACGAAAAGAACTCAGCAGGGGTATGAACAAGAAAGACAAGGGGTAAGTCGAGAATTCATTCATTATCTTGACCACTTTTAACTTTAGAAAATAGGTTTTATCCTCACTACGACCATTCTAACTATGGGTGAGCCTACAGTCAGTATGGCTCTGATACCACCTCTGTCGGGACCCGAATTTGCAAATCCGGACCCTCTGTGTATTCAGCACTAGTCCAGGAACGCGCTAGTGCACACAGTCTTAACATCGGTAAATATCACAATCATACCACTCGATACTAACAAAGTACTTCAATTAAATAGTCAAACTGGTTGCTCGACCTTAGGGTCAAGTTACAAATATACGCCACGCAGGGCGAAACTTAATAAAAGAGAGAAATAATAGCAGCGGAAATAAGATAACTTTGTGGCGCCATTCAGTATACCACAGGCAACTGACTGGGACTCGATTCCTAGATAGACGGGTCTTCTGGGAGCTCCTCCTCCAAGGCTGGTGTAGACTCCTCTTCAACTGGTGTTGTATTGCGGCAAGGGTGAGTACTTGTGTGAAATCATGTGCTGAAAAATTGGCTTTGAACTGAAAAATTAACTTAGAATTGGTTTTGCAAAATGTGCTTGTGCATGTGTTTGACAATTTGACAAGAAATAGTAAGTTTCGTTTTTACGCGCGGGACCAAGTTCTTAAAAGACAGTAAGTTTTACATGTACGCCAGACCAAATTTTTTGGTCCGTCGTGAATGGGATTTGCTCAATTAGGGTTTTGAGCGATTTTGAGATTGAGTTTTGAATTTGATTTTGAGATTATGAAATTTGTGATAATTTCATGATACTTGTTTTGAAGTGGACTTTATGCAATGCTCATGTGAGTAGTTGCATGGATTGACATTGAGTCAAGTCGTGGACTTGTGCTCGGATTCGTTTTGTGTTTTGTTCATGTGCAGGTATTGCTCGAGGACGAACGTGGTCGATGACGGGACCGGAACTAGGTTCATGGAGGAACTGAGGTTCGGGACTAGGTTCAGGAGGAACTGAGGTCTTGGTGGTCAAGGATGTCATGCGGGACGTTCGGGCTAAGAGAATGGTGCACATGAAGAATGGTTAGTCACGTGAGAATGGCAGGAGGTCATTCGCGTGCAAAGTGTTAGTCACGTGAGTATGGCAGGTGGCCATACGCGTGCAAAGTGTTAGTCACGTGAGTATGGTAGGGTTGCCATACGTGTGCAAGAGTTGTACTCGGCCAGGTTGGACCAAGTAGAGTTGTGTTGGATACAGATTCCTTCTAGGGAATAGGAATCGTATTCAGAACTCCTTGTGGGTTGGTGCTTTAAATAGGAGGGGTTGTCTCCTGTTGAAGAGCATCGAATTGAGGAGAGCTAGGCGAATAGAGCCTTGGGCTCAAAGTTTAGGGTTTGTACTCTTTTGTTGGGAGTACTTTAGACAAAAGAAATAAAGATCAATTCTTCTAGTTCCCGCATTACTTCGTTCTCTTTTTGGTTCTTGTTTGCATGCTTGTTCTAGTTCTAGATTGGTTTTTGTTCTTTAAGTTTTATCTTGATTTGATCCATCAAAAACCTCTCTAGGGTATTGATCTAGTGTTTCTCAAAGTCTAGTTGATCAATCTTTTGTCGTTCTTGTTTAATCTTGAAGTTTTGATTAGATTGATTCTCGTCAAGTTCTGGATCAGCAAGCTTGCGAAGGTCATAACTTTTGATCCGTAAGTCCGATCGAGCTGATTCTTTTTGGGTTCGATTTGTATTGGAATCTAGTTTCTGGTGTCCAAATTTCAGATCAATCTAACGGTTGGATCTCTAGGAATTCTCGTTTTACCGAACCTCTATCATTCTGTTTTTGTCGAAAACGAGGCAATTATTTGGTTCTGTTTTGGGGTGAACTTTTAGTAGTTCAAGAATTTGGTTTTAGCTTTCGCACAATCATTCACCCCCCCTCTGATTGCTATATTCGTATACTTCGATCCTACAAGTGGTATCAGAGCAAGGTTTTTCTAATCTATCTTAATCGGTAATTAGATCAATGGATCGTTATTCGACAAAACCATGTGTGTTCGATGGTGTTGATTTTCAGTTTTGGAAGGCCAAGATGGAGGCGTTCATCCAAGCTCAGGGATTCGCAATTTGGGAGAAGGTCTACAAGCCATATGAAGTCCCTGCAAACGACAACGTCAACGACACTAATCGCACACATGTTGAAGCAAACAGCAAGGCGCGCAACTTGATCATCTAAGGCTTGGGACGTAGCGACTTCGATCGTGTGATTCATCTTCGATCCGCATATGAGGTATGGAAATCTCTTTGTGATTACCATGAGGGTTCTAACACTATTAAAGAGGTTCGTCAAGATCTTTACAAAAAAGAATACATGCGATTTGAGATGAAACCCGGTGAGTCGCTAGATAATTTCTTTGCACGTTTTAATAAAATTCTTAGCAATTTGCGTGCTGTTGGAGTTAGCTTTGATGATGCTGCTAATGCTAGACAATTGCTTGGTGCTTTAGACATGTCTATTTGGGAGATGAAAGTTACATCCATTAGAGAATCTACTGTCATGAGTACACTTACCTTAGATGTTCTTTATTCCAAGTCGAAAACTCATGAATTAGATATTCTTGCTAGAAAGAATGATCATAAATCAATTGCTTTGACATCTCAATCTAGCATATCTCATAATGGTGCTGCTTCAAGCTTTGCTCTATCTTTCTTGTCTTCACTAACCGATGAACAGATTGAGCAATTCCCAGAAGAAGACTTGTCACTACTCTCTTCTCGCTTTAACAAAGCTTTACAAAATGTGAGAATGAGAAAGAGAGGTGGTGGTGGCCCTCCAAGATGCTATGAGTGTGGTGATCTCGACCATATTCGTCCAAACTGTCCTAAACTTGCATGTAAAGCATCAAGCGAGGAGAAGGACAACGACAGAAGAAAAGAGAAGAAGTTCTCTTCAAGTAATAGAAAGAAGAAGAGCTTCATCAACAGCAAAGTTGTCCACCGAGTTCTTTCCGCTCTTGAACAAGTCAATTTGAGCGATGTGGATTCAGGGAGCAGTGAGGACGATGCAACTCCAAGCAAGCATGAGTTGACGGGGTTGTGTCTCATGGCTAAAAGCAAAGAACAGCTTTATCGAGGGCGACCACGACAAATGACTTCAAAGAGGTAGATCCTTCTTACGATGAATTAGCTATTGCTGTTGCTCGACTTGGTAAATTGCTTGATAAACGTGACAAGAAAATTAAGAAACATGATTTTGTTGTTGAGTCATTGAATGCTGAAATTGCTAGACTTAAAACCTTGATTCCTCGATGATGATGCCTCGCAAATCATGTGACTTAATTTACAATGAGCTTACTTTGCTTAGGAAAGAACATGTTACCTTGTTAGAGCAAATCAATGCTGAAAATGAGAAAAATGAGAAACTTGTTAAACATGCTAGTTGTTCTACCATTGATTTACATGATACAACTCCATGTTCTATATGCTCCATACTAGAATTGAAGTTGCATGATGCAAATGCTAGGGTTTCTCAAATGACAGAAGATTTGCTTACACATGAGATTCTTTCATGCTCAACTTGTCGCAAGCAAAAAGGAAAAGTGGACGTTCCCTGTAATAATTGTTTAACTCTTTCTCGAAAAATTGATTACTTGGAAAAGTCATTAGAACGTTTCACTAAAGGAAAGAAAAACCTAAACATGATTTTGGATCAATCTAAGGTTAGCTCAAACAAGAAAGGTTTAGGTTTTGATCTTCATGCTTCATATGAAACTAAACCTCGCTCACATTGTTTATGCTCCTTGCAATGACAAACTTGAGATTTCGAATGAGCCTAAGAAAATTATCTTCAAATCTGCTGGCCTTTTATCTTCTACTATGATGAATGCAAATGTTGCTTCTACTTCCAAAGCTAAACCTAATGTTAAGTACACTTGCACTCATTGTGGTAGAGATGGACATTTAGTAGACTTTTGCTTTAGACTAGCTAAACAACAAAAGAGAGAAAGGTTTAATGCTAGGTCTAATTTCAGAAAGGCACATTCTACTTCTCATTATGTGCCTAGGGTGAAACAAACACCTTTTGATGCTAAAAACACGGGAAAAGGCAAATCTGATTTTGTGCATAAGAATACTCGTGTTGTGCCTACTATTGTGCGTCGTGTGTCTCAAGATCGATTCCTAAACATCTTATTTCTAACTTGATGCCGAGACCTCGACACTTTCTGCTTCTATGTAGGCTTCTCACGCGAGGAGGGAGAACATGTGGCTAGTGAATTTAGGATGCTCACTTCATATGTTCAAGGATAAGATTTTGTTCTCCTTCACTCGTGCATCTCATCTTGAAAGTGTTGCCTTTGGAGATGCTTCTTCCACTTCTGTTTCGCAAAAGGCACTAGTCCAAATGATGCAGTGCAGTGCATATGTTCAAGGGGAGAGTATCTTTGTTCATAAAGATGATGATGCTGTTGAGGATGAGATAATTGGAGGTTTACATGAGAGACTCTTCCCACGTGCTTCACATCAACAAACGGTCAAGTGAATTTTCAGGTATCTCCATGGTACTCAAGATTTTGGCATTTGGCTTTTTGCTTCCTTATGCATTAGTTTAAGAGCTTATTCTGATGTTGACTTTGGAAGATGTTGAATTGATTTGGTTCGTGCCACCTCTTGAGTAATCCTCTTTCTTGAGGATTTGATATTGGATTTCACTTTCTCAGAGATCATGTTGAAAAATAAAATATTGTGCTTCACCATGTGGATACTGAACATCAATTAGCAGACATTTTCAAAAACCTTGTCTTCTTCTCGTTTTGCTTTTATTCGGGGAGAACTTGGGATTGTTCATCCAATGGGTTTGTTTTGAGGGGGAGTTTCCTTGCCAAGTTCTTTCACTTGATAAGCTCACTTTATCATATTTCTTTATATGTTATGTAATTGAGCTAATATATGATAATCTAATTGTCTTACTTGAACTAAAAATGACATTGCGGAATTCCCTGGACTGATTATCTATAGCTAAATACTCTGTGATATCTTACTCTTCTAGGCTTGTTATTGAATTTTCTTGACAAATTTGGGCTATGGAGCAAGTGTATTTTCAGCTTTACTCTTTCATAAGACCTTTTAATCATTTTTGCATGTTTACAATCAAAGAAAAAGAAAAGCAAAAGGGAATCAATAAAAAGGGTTGTTAAAAGAAAAAGCTTCAAGTTGTATGCTTCAGGCATGCTTTCCTTTAAAAAAATAAGATGTATGCTTCAAGCATGCCATTCCCTCAAAGATAAGATGTATGCTTCAAGCATGCCACTCCTAGAAAATAAAAGAAGTATGCTTCAAGCATGCCACATGCGATTTATTGTTTAAAGATTAAATTGGTCTACTAGATTGGAGTTGAAACTACTTGCTCGCCCTAAGTTGTTAGTTGCTTCAATTTTTAAAGCCTTGCTTTTTCTGCTAAGATCTTGCTTAGTACTTGGCTATAGTTGACTGAATTGAGATTGAGATGCATGTCATTCCCTAACTTGTTAAAATCACATCAAGATCATGTATTTTGCATATTATGTGATATATAAGGTTATATGATCGAATGAGCTCATCTTTTTCTATCTTGGCACTCCCTTGTTTCTTCTTGTGAAATCATTGCTACAAGAAAAATTTTGAACAAATTCTCTCTTTTGTACTCTTGATGAATCCATTGTCAAAGGGGGAGAAATTTGGGAATCGTTGAAAAGTTTAAGGAAAAAGGGGGGAGAAGAAAAAGGGGGAGTTGTTTGAGAATTTTGGGAGAAGTTTGGAGAATTTTGAAATTCTTGGGCACATTGCACATTCACACACATTTTCCTTCTCAGGGGGAGATTTTGTTTTGCATTTTGGTCAAAGGGGGAATTCTGTGTTTTCTCTTTTTGGTCCTTGATCCTTTGGATTTCAAAATCTTTTGTAAAGTGAATGCCAAATGTTCATTTCTTAGTGGTGTTGCCAATGTTTTCATCAAGGGGGAGATTGTGAAATCATGTGCTGAAAAATTGGCTTTGAACTGAAAAATTAACTTAGAATTGGTTTTGCAAAATGTGCTTGTGCATGTGTTTGACAATTTGACAAGAAACAGTAAGTTTCGTTTTTACGCGCGGGACCAAGTTCTTAAAAGACAGTAAGTTTTACATGTACGCCAGACCAAATTTTTTGGTCCGTCGTGAATGGGATTTGCTCAATTAGGGTTTTGAGCGATTTTGAGATTGAGTTTTGAATTTGATTTTGAGATTATGAAATTTGTGATAATTTCATGATACTTGTTTTGAAGTGGACTTTATGCAATGCTCATGTGAGTAGTTGCATGGATTGACATTGAGTCAAGTCGTGGACTTGTGCTCGGATTCGTTTTGTGTTTTGTTCATGTGTAGGTATTGCTCGAGGACGAACGTGGTCGATGACGGGACCAGAACTAGGTTCATGGAGGAACTGAGGTTCGGGACTAGGTTCAGGAGGAACTGAGGTCTTGGTGGTCAAGGATGTCATGCGGGACGTTCGGGCTAAGAGAATGGTGCACATGAAGAATGGTTAGTCACGTGAGAATGGCAGGAGGTCATTCGCGTGCAAAGTGTTAGTCACGTGAGTATGGCAGGTGGCCATACGCGTGCAAAGTGTTAGTCATGTGAGTATGGTAGGGTTGCCATACGCGTGCAAGAGTTGTACTCGGCCAGGTTGGACCAAGTAGAGTTGTGTTGGATCTGATTCCTTCTAGGAATAGGAATCGTATTCAGAACTCCTTGTGGGTTGGTGCTTTAAATAGGAGGGGTTGTCTCCTGTTGAAGAGCATCGAATTGAGGAGAGCTAGGCGCATAGAGCCTTGGGCTCAAAGTTTAGGGTTTGTACTTGTCGGCTTACTAACCAACAGGCACCCTAAGACTGGGTGCTTGAGAGATTCGGACTGGGGGCTTTTGTGGCAACCGCTCCAAAGACAGGAAGAACTGGATGTTGGAAGCAAGCAAGAAAAGGCAGATCGAGTTTACCAGGTTCGGGCCCCTCCACGGGAGTAATAACCTAGTCACGCTTGGTGGTTTCCTCTGAGTTCAAGGTTCTTACAAGGTGGGAAGAAGACCCTCGAGGTTACGCCAACCAAGGATCAACAACAACCTTCTCCCATGCAACCTAGCTCCCTTTATACTACTCGGGCCGGTGGCGCATGGGGCTTACAAGCTTGCGTAAAAGCATCGCGTCCTGACACGTTACTCTGATACATTTAATGCACCCGTCATATTCTCTTACATCACATTTAATGTCTGTCCTAGGCGACTTAGACTTAGCCTTAGGCCCGCTTTGTCTGTCACCCTGCATGCTCGCCAGGAGGAGATGTCGATTCGCCACCCATCGTGTCGGCGCCTAGGAAGACGCCGCCACACCACGCCTTTCATACTGCAATTAATGCCACGTCTGCGTTAAATACCCTTGACCCTTCTCGCCTGTAGCCGCAGATTACGGGGTTGATTCTCGAACTCACGCCGAGGAGTGGCACGAAACGCCACATCCTCTTGGCGAGCACCTTTGCTGTCGCCCAGGAGTGGCTTTGAGCGCCACCTGTCCTGCAGCGAGCACCTTCTTTGATCGCCGGGAGTGGCACAGGCATGTCCTGGGCGAGCACCTTGTAGTCGCGAGTGGCTGAGCGCCACACTGTCCCTGGCGAGCACCTTCGCTGTCGTCGCCAGGAGTGCTCGACGCCACTGTCCCTGAGGCGAGCACTTGTGGTCGCCTCGAGGAAGTGGCACTGAGCGCCACTGGCCTCTTAAGCGGCGATGCCAATGCGGTGCGTGCCAGGTACCCGGTAGCTTATCTGTTGTGATAGCCCCGGGCCCACCGGGAGTGTCTTTATTCTTTCTTTTTCTTCGTCGAGCGGTTCAATCTCGGTGGGGCCATAAATGCCGCGCGCGCTGATCTTTTAAAAACTTGCCTCTTTTTCCGGTCGAGGTGAATCTGTAGCTGCTTTCCGTGGCTTCGTGGGGCGTGCCACTTCCTTGAAAAATGCTTTGGTTTTCCATCCGAACCGCGCGCGTCTCTTCGACTTTTTCCGCTGAGCTCTCCCTTGAATTCTTATAAATAAGCGGCGGCGGGGGGCATGTTCCGTTTAGCTTTTAGCCTCGCTCCTTCACTGCCTTAGCTTCCTTTACTTAGCGGTCGATGGCCTCTCCGAGGCTCCTGTCCTCCCTCCTTCAAGCTGTGGAAGAGAACACCGCCGCTAAGTGCTCCAAGGTGATCGCCGGCGCTCTCGGCATGCGGGCCGGGGCTTCGCTCCTCATGGCGGCCAGGGGAAGTCATCTTCTTTGTGCAGCGATGATGGCGGGCTTGGTCCCGCCCATCTCGACTTCTACATCGCCGTCCTCAACTTCTCGACATTCGCAGCATCCACCTTCCCTAACTCCATTGTGCTCCTTTCCGTCTTTGCCCACTGCGAGATGTTCATAGGGGGTAATGCCCAATCTTCTCCTTTTCCGCTACTTTTTCGCTCGCTCGGCCGAGGGCTCCAACATCTCCGGGTGCTGCCATCTGCGACTTAGAGGCGGGGCCGTTCGCGCTACATTCCAATGGAGACTCGATCCGGTGGAAAATGTGGCGCCACGAATGGTTATGCGTTGAAGGCGATAGCGGCATTGAAGCCACAGGGCTTCCCGTCGAGCGGTGGGCAAATGGCGAGGATCTCCGGTCGCCCGACACGCGCCCGAGCTACTTGCAATGTTGGCTCGGGTTGATCGGCGGGACGGGCTGACTGGAGGCATGGTTCTCAGGACCGTGTCGGAGGATTAGTCCTTTGCGCCGCCGCCGATCGACTGGCACTATCTGGGCGTGGATGACGGGACTCAGACGATTCCTGGAGGTAAGCTTTATACCTTCCTTCTTCATCATCATCATTCTTTCATCATTTTTTTTTTTTTGTGTCGGTAGTGGGAGAGCCCGGCGCCGCTTGCGCAGTCGCTTCCTGGATGGGGCGGGCTGATTGGCGACGTTCCACCCTTCCCCGAGGCTGCGCTTCCACTGCGACATGCAGCCTGCGGATCGGCGGAGATCGTCAAGGCGTGCCAAGATGGGCGCCATGGGGGACGCCCATCATCGTCCATCAAGGGCCCACGATAATCCGCGGCACTCCTACAGCCGTGACGAGGGAGGAACAAGCGTCCTGCCGCGACACGCCCCATCGAGCGTCCAGGCCGACCCACGGCTATCGGGCCATCTTCGTCGGCGGCTGAATCTTCGCAGCGACCCGCTTCTACCAGGACTTCCTCACTCGGTGCGGGCTCTTCATCAACGCGTCGCGACGCTTCGCCTCGCCATCACCGCTTTGCATCTGGTTGTGGCGCCCGCCAGCGTGACCCCCGGCGCGCCTTCCTCACGCCACCCGCCAGCGGCGTTGACCGCCCGGCGCTACCGGTGGCGGACCGGCCGGCAGCTGCGGCCCTCGCCGCCACCGCCCACGGCCGGCGGCTGATCCGCCCGGCGCTGCCGATGGCGGACCCACGTATGACATCCTCCGCCGCCACCGCTCCGCCACGCCAAACCAGCGCCGATGGCGGATCCACCGTGATTGACCCTTGGCGCTTAGGTGGAGGCGGTCCACGCCTCTCGGCCGCCAGAGGCCCGGTGCCTTTCGAGGGGGCTGATTCTCACTTCGGGAGTACCTCGGTTTCGAGGCCTCGGCCAGTACGTAATCCTTGAAACACAAAAAGGGACGGTAAAACTTTTTAACCTTGAATGGAGCCTTACCTTTGCTTGCTTTTGCTTGTTCCAGGGCACCGCCTTGAGACCCTCGGCCGCTCTGCGGCCGAGGTAAAGTGGTGAGCAGACGAAGCGGCGGTGATCCGCCCGGGCGAGAAGAAGCGCGTCGGCACCATGGCCGACCCGGCCACCGCTTCTTTGGCACCCAGCCAGAGCGCGGGGCTGACCCCTCCTCGGATCCTCCAGGACTCCGTTCCTTGGCCAGGCGCAGAT
Source organism: Rhipidocladum racemiflorum (assembly GCA_036346355.1). Taxonomy (NCBI): domain Eukaryota; kingdom Viridiplantae; phylum Streptophyta; class Magnoliopsida; order Poales; family Poaceae; genus Rhipidocladum; species Rhipidocladum racemiflorum. The sequence goes on from CM070590.1 coordinate 40,948,036, forward strand.
GCACCTTGCTTGGCGCCCTTGGACAGCTCTACTCCCCACAGCCCACCGCCTTCGTCGAAGCGAGCAACGCTGGCCCAGCGCCACATCGTGAGATCGGCGCCTCCGTGAGGAAGAAGTGGCTGATTTATGTCGAGTGGAAAGGAAGGAGCGGGAGCGGTGGGGAAGCGGAGCGGGGGCCACTGCGCGCCCGAGCTCATGGAAAAACTCGGCGCGACAGTAACCGCATCGATCCGAAGCGAGACACTCTGCGGATCGAGAGGCGCCTTCGGCAGGATGGAGGGCGGCCTCGCTCCACTAGGGTTGGTGCAGCAAAGCGCCATCGAAGCGGCCGGCGCGCTCGCCTTACGCCTCGGTCGGATCGCGGACTTCACCGCCCGGCTTCCGCCGCCCCTGGCCGACCGGTCCACTCAGGAAAGGGCGCTTGATGGCGGCGCTCTTTCTGCGGCGTTAGATTACGGCGTGCTGCGGCGTCTAAGGGCGCCAACTTTGATCCTCGGCCGTCCCAGGGGATTGAAGAGAGGCCCAGGCGGAGGCGGAGGCGGGTGCCGGCGACCGCCCGACCACGTGGCTTTCTGGTAGATAGTCAACCCGCGGCTGGAAGCAGCGGCGAGAAGGCGTGTGTGGGCGTCGGACCCGGACTCGCGGAAGACCACTGCGTGCCGCAGTGGCGGGCGGACGAGGAGGAAGAAGGATAGGATAGCCTAGACCCTTTTTCCCTTTCTCCTTTTAACTTGGCGTCTGCAACAACTTTTGTAAAGCACTTTCATGGAATAGACATGACATTTTTAGACTTATTCAGCAATGTTTAACTTGTCTTCTTAGCCTTCCACCTTCTTGATCGACGCCAGCATTAACTTTCGAAAAGGTGCTCTTGCGGCTTAAGGCTTAGAAGGAAAAAAGAAGGAGTAAAACACCCCTTGTGTCAGGCGATTCTTTTCTCGTCGCTTTAAACTGCGATCCTGCAAACAACACGTACCCTTGTGGCCTCGCGAAGCGGACGGTGTAAGGCGTGACGAGGATGTAGGCTTTTGGTAGCTGATGTTTAAATCGCCCGGCCCCGGGGACACCGGAGTGTCATGACGTGCGGGAGCTGAGTTCAAACCGGCCGCCCAATTGCCCAATCTGATTCGCCGCGCACTTACAGTGGTCCCGCCTTTGCCCTTTAGCTCACCAGGCTGAAGCCGGACTAGAGTGATCGCCGAGCACTTTGCCATGAAACGAACCGAGAAAGGCATGAAGTAACCGCTAAAAAAAAACAGCGGGCGTAATACTTAATTTACGAACAACAGTGTTCCCCGGCTAGTCGACGGCTTAGCCTGAACGCATGATTCGGCCGTAGCAGTAACAAAACACGAAACTTACAACCCGTTCAAGGGGTAGAACTTGGCGCAGTTCTCTATATTCTGCGAGTTCGCCAGTTCCTCCCCTCGGTGGCCAACCTTTGATCGCCCGGTCGAGAAAAACCACCTTAAGGGCCCTCCCCTGGGAGACAGTTTGTGCAACCCAACTGCGGCCAGAATCTTCGCAAGACAGCCAGCCCCTTGCAGTGTTCTCTCACTAACCGGGCGGCGTGGTACCTCCTGAGGCTTCTTTGATACCGGCGTAGCCAGGGCCGCCGCGATCCCGAGGCTTCTTCAGGAGATTGACATCGTCTTGGCGCATCTCTTCACGATCTTCTTGCGAAGCGCAACAGCGCAGTGACCCAAATGTCAATTACGAAGGAGGACAGCCTGCTGCTCCGTAAACGAAAGAATGGAGTCTCTCCATTGCCGGGAGTGGTCGGAGTGACCACAGCACTGCCGGGAGTTCTTCAACCCACCGTGAGCCACGCTGGTGAAGTCGATCAAACGCCGAGTCTTGAGGCCCTTCAGGCACGTGCATTGGCTCGCTCAACTTGGCCGTTGCTTCTTGGATGGGCAACGAGGCCGCTGAAGCACGTGCCCATTTCTTCGCCAAAAAGTCCGTAAAAGCGGCCCGGTGGCCAGGGCGCCATTTGTCGGTGATGATACGATTTAGCGACCGCGAGCGCGAAGATCCCCGCATAAACTTGACAGCTGCGGCGTGTTAATGGTTCTCACGGCTTGACTTCCACCCACTTGGTGAACTTGTCAATGGCGGCGAATAGATGAGTGTAGCCTCCTGTGGCCGCGAACGGACCCGAGGATATCGGCCCCCAGACCACGAAGGGCCATGAGAGCGGGATGGTTTTGCGAGCTTGGGCTGGTTGGTGGATTTGCTTGGCGTGGGCCGCACGCCTGCATCTCCTCACCCGGCTGTAAGCATCCTCGAGGAGGCGGTTGGCCAATAGAACCCGTGGCGGAAAGCTTTTCCCACCAGGTTCCATTGGAAAAATGGCTCGCACGCCTCCATGGATATCGAAAGCAAGATGCTTCCTCTTCCCGAGTGATGCACTTGCGAAGAACTCCGTTTCAACCCGGTACAGGTCCCCATCTACCAGTGTGGCGGCAGCGCCTTCGCGCTATCTTCTCGGCCGACGCATCATCGTCGGGAGCATACTTGATCCCGCGGTAGGCCAGGATCGGGTCCATCCATGTGCCTTCCGGTCATGCCACGGGCGACCCGCAGTGATCGTCGGGTACTCCGCTGGCAATAGCGTTTCCGTGCCACCTTTCCTCCTGCAGCGTAAGTGGCGGCGCCACCATCGTCCCCCCACGAAGCGGGGTTGCAATGGCGGCGTCGCCTTCCCATCCGAGGTGAGGGCTGAGCGACATCACCATCCTCCCCACCAGAGGCAGAGATGAGATGGGCCGATCGCGAAGCCTTTCTTCAAAGACTCCGGCCGAGCAGGGGCTCTTGTCGGGCGAAATGGCTGAGCTCGTCCGCTAAATAATTGTCGCGCCCGGGTATGTGTGTATACCTAGCCCTTGAAGTGTCTCTCCATCTTTCTAACCTCATGGTAAGTTGCCATGACGGGATCGGGCGGCAGTGAAGTCCTTCCCTTGCCTGGTTGATGACGCAAAGAATCGCCTTTAATCTGCTGTGAAGCGCCGTATGCCGATCGGCAGCGGCGACTCAGAGCCCAACCCGACAATCCTTAAGTATTCCGCAACATTGTTGGTAGCTTTAAAGTCGGAGGCGACGACTATATATTTGAGGGTCCGGTCGGGAGACCGGGAGGAACCCACCAGCGCCTTGAGCTGAAGGATCCATCGAAGAGGCGTCAAGGCGTGGGCAGGGACTTCATATCTTCCCCATCTGCGGAGTCCATTCAACAATGAAGTCGCCATGATCTTTGACTCTTGATAGCGATCTTGCTGGGGCAAATTTGAAGCCAAATTCCCCGGCTTTCAGGACCACTTAGCGTCGACCTTGACTTCACGATTGTGAAGGATCTCCATGAGAGGATACGAGGAGACCACGGTGATCTCCCTTCCTTGGAAATAATGTCGCAGCTTTCTTGATGCCACCTGGCCACGGATACACCATTTTCTACTGGCACGGGGATACCTAGTTTCAGACATCATGCGAGCACCTTGCTCACATAATAGACCAAGCGGCTGCCATCCCTCTCGGCTCTGCTACTAGTCTTGCACTCACCGCCCGAGGGCTTGCCGCTACATAAAGGAGAAGCGGCTCACCAGGCTTTCGGGGCGACCAGCACGGAGGCGAGGAGATACTTCTTGAGATCTTCAAATGCCACTGGCTTAGGGTCCACTTTCGAAGGAATTAGTCTTCTTCATCAACTTGAACAATGGGAGACTTTTCTCCCAGTAGGGCTATGAACTGCCGAGGAGGCAGGCGACCTGCTAAATCAAGGCTGCTTAGGCAGGACGGTGGCTTCATTCGTTCAATTGCTTCAATCTTATGCGATTGGCTTCGATCCCGGTGGAGACCGGAAGCCAAGCAACTTCCCAGGCGACACCCGAACACGCACTTCTCGAGATTGACTTTAAGCGGTAGTGCCGGAGATGGGAGAAAGTTTCCTCAGATCTTCAACCAACCCATCGCCTTAGCTTTTATCACCAAATCATCAACATATACCTCGAGTTCTTCCCAATTTGTGACTTGAATACAATATGCATGGCTCACGCTGGTAGGTAGATCCGGCATTCTTCAACCCAAAGGGCATTCGAACATAGCAGTACACACCAAAAGAGGTCACAAGGCCGTCTTTTCTTCGTCTTCTGCGCCATTCTAATCTGATGATATCTGAGTAGGCGTCTAGGAAACATAGAGCTTCACACTGCCGTAGTAAGAATCGACAACGAGTCAATCCTTGGCGAGAGGGTAAGGGTCCTTAGGGCAGGCTTTATTGAGGTCGGTAAAGTCTATACACATTCGCCACTTCCCATTGGACTTCTTCACGAGTGCGGGGTTAGCCCGACCATTCGGGGTAGGCGGCTTCCCCGCACAACTCCGGCTTGCAATAGCTTCTCCACTTCTTCCCGAATGGCTTCTTGCCAAGCTCGCGCCGCCTCCGGATCTTACGCCGGTGCGAGTGCGCTCGAGGTAAGCGTTGCCAATCGGTGCTCGATCACCTCCCTAGGAACCCGGTCATCTCGAGATGGTTCCCAGGCGAACACATCTAGATTAGACGGAGGAAGGTGACAGCGCGTCTTCTATTTGGCGCTGAGATCGGCGCCAATTCTCACAACCTTGCCCGAGCCTTCACCCACGGGACCACCTTCACCTCACCCAAGGTAGGTGAAGCGCGAGCCTTGGCCGAGAGGCGCTCGAGGATCTTCGCGCCCGAGCAGGCGCTCGGCGAATCTGTGCAGACGCATCGAGGCGCAAGGCGAGCTTGTCCACCTTTACCACAATTGGGCCCTCGGCCCAGGATCTTCATCGGCAAATAAGCATGATGCGATAGCGCCATGAATTTGACTAGCGCCGGCGAAGCGAGGCGTTGTAAGGGAGGTCGAAGTCGGCGACCTCGAAGTTGATGAGCTCCGTCCGGAAGTTTCGCCCGACGTGGCAGACGTTGGACTTGTCCCGAGGCATTAGGCCCATCCGGGGGCAATTCCATAAAAAGCGGTGCGAGCGCGATTCTTCAAGGTATTTGGAGTGCTTGATAAGCCCGACCCGGCCAGGGTTGATGGCACTTCCTCCATCAACTAGTACTCGCTTAAGCCGCATTCTGACCGTAAGGGGCGACCACGATCGGGGAGATGGTTTGGGCTGAAGTGTTCGGCCGGGTGGTCGGCCCGGTGAAAGTGATCGATTGATCCGACCACTTCGACACCGACTTCGATCCCGGGCTCGGCATGGTGGCACACACTGTCTCACTCTCGCTTGCTGTGAGTTGGAAGAGTAGGTGGCGAACCCCATGAATGTATGCCACTGTGCTCGGCTTGTTGAAAGCCGGTGGTGTCATCTTAAATGCGTCATCATCTTAGCGATCCTCGCGGGCGCTTCTTGAGCCGCTTTTCCACCAACTTGGACACAACCTGGCAATCTTCCAAGTCGTGCCCATTTGTGCGGTGGATGGGGCAGTAAGCTTACCTGCCGTCTTCATGGCGGGGAGAAACGGCGGTCCACTCGCGATTGTCTCGGTCCCGGCGATCTCTCCTTCGCTCTGATCGTCGCGCCCGCTGAGGCTTGGCTCGGATCGGCCACCAAAAACCTCTCGGGCGACAGCCTTCTGCGCTTCTTCTTTTTACGGTCGGAGGACTTGGCGCTCCCGCTTCGTCGAGGTTTGAGAGCCTGTTGCACCTTCAGAGCCTCGCTGCCGGGCACACTTGTGAGCCAGGAGAAAAGCTTCAGTGGTAGCGGCAGTCGCGGGTAGCCATCTTCTCCGCATCTTCGATCCCTAACCCCTCCGAACGCAATAATAACCGGCTGCTTTCGAGAGATCCGGGGATGGATCGTGTTGCGACAATGGCTAAACCGTGATAAACCCCTCAGGACTCCCCTCCTCTGCTCCAAAGCGTGGAGGTCGTCCTCCACACCGGTTGAGCGTAGGAGCCTCTGAAAGTTGGCGACAAAAATGTCGCCATGCAGTTCCTCCACGAGTGTGAACCCGAGGAAGGTTGGCGACGAGAAGCAGGCGAACTGTCGGCGACATCGGGAAGTAGTTGCCATAACTCTATCGACCCCGGACGCACCACCGTCCGATAAATCTGCGAGGAATTCTTCAGGTTGGTGGTGCCGTCATACTTTCTCGATGGGCGCGGGACGAAATCTTTTCACACGCCCGATTGGCGTGAGACGGAGGGAAAACGCGCGGCACCCAACATTATATGGGGAGTAGTGTCGCCCACCAGCCACGACCCTGAGATGGGGTCGAGTGAGTCTACACTCTCCCAGTGGGAAGAAGCCCTTGGTGGCCGGCGGCGAGGGGTTGGGCGTTGTTGCGGATGACGCCTCCGAAGAACTGGCCTTGGTCGATCGCCCCTTGGAGCCGCCCTCGTTGAGGCGTGCCCTTAGATCCCAGCGGTTCTCCTCGGCATGGGAGTCTGCGAGGAAGATCACTGAAGCTTCGTGCACGTCCCACATTTGCGAGAGGGCTGCAGCGATACTCCCTTCCCTTTATCACGGCTCTGCGGCCGGGAGTAAAAGAAGCGGCCCGGAAGCTTGTGCATCCACCATATGAACTCCTGGCGGAGGGCCGGGAGGCCCCCATTGAAATGCCAACAACTTTCTTTGGCTGGATCCACTAGGCAGGCAATGTCCTGGAGCCAAGGGGTGGTGGGTGTCGCCGTCGCCGCTTGGACCGGATGATCCGGGAGCAACCGGCCGCATGAATACTTTTGCATTGGGGTATCTTCCCCCCAACAGCAAGCGCCACTTTGGGCCAGGTGAACTCGGGCTTGGATGTGCTCGCGCCCCTCCCCGCCCCTTGAAGGACCGTGGCTGACTCCCCTGCAGAGCCGAGATCGGCTTCGCGCTTTCCTCGGGGGCGCTTCTGTGGCGATGAGATTCCGCCATACCAGGATGATCTTGATTCTTGCAAACTCCTCAAAAAGGAATAGAAGAAAGGAACGATCTAACCACTAAGCCCCTACAGCGCGCCCTTTGTCGGCTTACTAACCAGGCACCCTAAGAGGTGCTTGAGAGATTCGATGGGGGCTTTTGTGGCAACCGCTCCAAAGGCACAGGAAGCCGGATGTTGGAAGCAAGCAAGAAGAGCGATCGAGTTTACCCAGGTTCGGGCCCTCCACAGGGAGTAATAACCCTAGTCCCGCTTGGTGGTTTCCTCACGAGTTCAAAGGTTCTTACAAGGCTGGGAAGAAGACCCTCGAGGTTACGCCAACCAAGGATCAACAACCTTCTCCCATGCAACCTAGCTCCCTTTTATACTCGGGGCACAGGTGGCGCATGGGGCTTACAAGCTGCGTAAAGCAAGCGTCGACACGTTACACGAGTACATTTAATGCACCCGTCATATTCTCTTACATCACATTTAATGTCTAGTGACTTAGACTTCGCCTTGGGCCCGCTTTGTCTGGCTACCCTGCATGCTCCGCTGGAGAGAGGGGATGTCGATTCGGCGCCACCCATCATGTCATGCGCGCTAGGGAAGGCAGCGCCACACCATGACCTTCATACCACCTGCAGTGTCGCGCGTCTCGCATTAAATACCCTTGACACGCCTGTAGCCTGGTCACGGGGTTGATTCTCGGGAACTACGCCCGAGAGAGTGGCCTGAACGCCGCTGTCCTCTTGGCGAGCACCTGTTGGTCGCCCAGGAGGTGGCACGAGCCATCTGTCCTCTGGCGAGCACCTTGGCCGATCGCCTCGAGGAGTGGCCTGAGCGCATACTGTCCCTGGGCGAGCACAGCATTCGCTGTCGCCAGGAGTGGCTGAACACCACTGTCCTGGGCGAGCACCTTCGCTGTCGCCCAGGAGGCTGAGCATTTTTGTCCTGGCGAGCACCTTGGTGGTCGCCTCGAGGGAGGCTTTGACCACTGTCCTCTTAGCGGCAGACTTAATGCGAGTGCGTGGGTACCCTGGTAGCTTATCTGTTGCCAGCAGTACTCTTTTGATGGGAGTACTTTAGACAAAAGAAATAAAGATCAATTCTTCTAGTTCCCGCATTGCTTCAACGTTCTCTTTTTGGTTCTTGTTTGCATGCTTGTTCTAGTTCTAGATTGGTTTTTGTTCTTTAAGTTTTATCTTGATTTGATCCATCAAAAACCACTCTAGGGTATTGATCTAGTGTTTCTCAAAGTCTAGTTGATCAATCTTTTGTCGTTCTTGTTTAATCTTGAAGTTTTGATTAGATTGATTCTCGTCAAGTTCTGGATCAGCAAGCTTGCGAAGCTCATAACTTTTGATCCGTAAGTCCGATCGAGCTGATTCTTTTTGGGTTCGATTCGTATTGGAATCTAGTTTCTCGTGTCCAAATTTCAGATCAATCTAACGGTTGGATCTCTAGGAATTCTCGTTTTACCGAACCTATGTCATTCTGTTTTTCTCGAAAACGAGGCAACTATTTGGTTCTGTTTTGGGGTGAACTTTTAGTAGTTCAAGAATTTGGTTTTAGCTTTCGCACAATCATTCACCCCCCTCTGATTGCTATATTCGTATACTTCGATCCTACAACTTGGTACTCAGCAAGTCATGCACAGAATGCAGGCTAAGATACTACATGCATGGCTTAATACAAAGGAGTGGCTCATGGTATATTTGAAGTAAGAGCATTTAACAAGTATCATAAGTAGATTCGAAAGCAGTAGAAACAGGTATAACATCAATAACTTTTCAAGGAGTTTAGTAAACACTTTTCCCAATCCTAATCCACTTTTCCCTCAACATCATTATTAAACCAAACCCAACCTTTAAAGTCCAAGTTATTTTTGAGAAAGTCTAACCCTTGACTGTAATTCCCGAGCGATGTCCAATACCGCGGACACGGCTATTCGAATAGATTTTTCACTCTGCAGAGGTTATGCACTTTACCCACAAGATACAGTCAAACACCACAAAGGCGAGTTCCCGTAACAAAGTCTTTCGGAAACTTCTAACAATACAAGTGGTCCTCCCCGGTTGTTGCGCACTAACCTTTCCCTTAGCTAAGGCGAAGTTTAGGCCAACCAACCGTTAGATGGGTACCTGGCCGCAGCCTCCCAGACGCCCCCCGCATAACTTACACAAAGGGTGTAGTTGACCTCCTGAGGTCCCACAGGTACGTTATTAGCAACTTAATCAACTAGGTCCGTCCCATTACAGACATGTGGTTGCATGTTTGACTCAGTTCAAAGGCTTGCAAGGTGAAGTCCTTAGGGTGACCAGGGTAAGACTACCCGAAGAACCAAACCAACACTCCCGGTGCCACAACTGGCCCACCCGATCAATCTTGCCACATGCCCCGGTCGAAAGCTATTTATCAAACCCCAGTTGATTACCATGCACCACGTGCTATCAACATCACATGATACCTTTCCAAAATAGGTTCAATATATCATTAAGTCAATATTAACATTTGATTGTCCAAAATCATGTCATGAGCATGTAGCAGGTCTAAGCAATATACTACAACGATCTAATTTCCCATGTTGGCATTTTAGTATTGTCCAACTAGTAAACCACATCTAGGGTGACAAGGGGTCATGGCACATACTAAATTAATCAAGGTGTCATATAGCAATTTGGCATTTAACTAATTACCCAGAATTAAATAAAGCATTTTATAATTTTAAGGTAGCATGCAATACTTTGAACCAAAATAGGTTTCAAAATGGGATCAACATGGTCAAAGCATAACTTGCCTTCAAAAAGTACTTGCTCTTGGTCCTGAGCTGGCTCCTGGGTCAATACTTCTCCTTCGAATCCTTCCGGCACTTCAACGTCTATTCGTAACGCGTGCAAATAGCAACAAATGAATAAAACAGTAGACAAAAAGTGTCCAAACATCCAAATAAAGTTCATAAACAGAGAGAACATAATTTTATGAATTTTTAGAAACTGGAATCGTCAAATTCGGAGTTAAAATGCAAAAGTTATCGCATTTCGAAGTTTAAATATTCAATTAAATAATTTTACAGAGAAAAACTTTAGTCCAAAAATTAAATAAAATTCATATTTGAGTAGAGCTGAATTTTATGAATTTTTAGAAATTTGAACCACACGATTTGGAGTTGAAATGCAAAAGTTATGAGTTTTCAAAGTTTGAATTAGATTTAAAATCATTAAACCGAATTAATAAATCATTTTCTTTTTCGGAAAACATTTATTGTGTCAGCTGGATTGGTCCACGTGGACTTGCTGACGTCATCACCGAACGGGTCCCGTGATGACGTCATCTTGCGTCCGACGCCAAGATGGCGTCATGGCACCACTCAGTCTTTGCCGCGTGTCCGGCCCATGGATCGGGTCCACGCAGGCGACGGGTCCACGGCTCGCGGTCATCGACATGTGGGTCCCACCTGCCGGTGGCTGGGTCTCACGCACGCAGCGTGGCGCGGTGACAGCGTGCGGCCCCTCTGACAGGCGGGTCCCGCGTGTCAGAGACACGCTCCCCACGCGCGTGGGCACGGCTAGGCACACGTGGCACAATCTCGGCCCTAGGATCAAGATCTAACGGCTGCTAAAGGATCCAATCTATATCACGTGATCTAACCTGGACCGCACGATCTAGATCCAACGGGTGATACGAGATCTGGGGTTAGAACAGTAAAGGGCTACGTGGCCTCACCTCGTGCGTGCGATCGGGATCGGACGGCTGACGGAGCTCGCGGGGTCGCGGCGGCGCTGGTCGACGGGATCTGGCCGGACTTGAAGATGACGACACACGGGACGGCGCCTCGGGGCAGATCCGGCGAAGTGGAATATATCTTCGGGTGCGCCTCGGTCTGGGGATCTCGATGTTGGGCTCAAACGCGGCGGAGAACGGCGGACGACGGCGGGGCGGAACCAAAAACCGTGGCGGAGCTTGTCGTGACTACGGCAAGCGATTGCAGCGGCTACATGGCGGCTAGGGCTACAGGAGGTGGGCGAACGGTGCGGACATCAAAGATGAACCTCGGACGCCCACCCGGTCATTAAATACCGGCCCAAACGTCGAGATCGACACTGATTTCGCGGGGGAGCAGTTGCCGCTGCGGAGTCCGACGGCGGCGCGGACTGGGCTGACGTGGCTGCATCCCAGCCGTCCACACACGCGCGATCGATGGCCCGGATCTGATCGGCTCGGACGGGCCCGATCCGTCCCCACGTGGGTTAACTCGGCGCATCGTGGGCCGTTGGATCTTAATCCAACGGTCACACGGTTAGGGTTTCGGTGGACAAGGTTCGACCGAATCAAGAGGCCCGGTTGGGTTCGGGTCGGACTCGAGTCCGACTCGGACCCGAGGAACAGTACTAGACCCGAAGCGATTTAATAATTCAAAATAATTTCCAGTAATTCATTTAATTCAAGAAAAATAGTAAAATAATCAGAAAAATTCTGGAAAATATTTTAGGGCATTTGGGGCTCAAATAAAATATTTCCAACAAATTTTTATTTGCAAAATTAAATTCTTTAATTATTTCAAAATGGAATAAATTCAAATAAATTCCAAATAAATCCAAATAAATTCCAGAAAATTCCAAAAATTCACCAAAGTGCCAAATCACACATGAATTTAAGAAAAGCAACATTTTTGGGGTGTTACACATTTTTTCATATTCCGTGTGCTTCACAATGCACAAATGCTCTTTGCCATTTTCTTCATTGGTTTCTATGTGGAACCCATTGGCGCAGATATCTTTAAAACTTAAGAGAGTGCGTGTTGATTCAGGGTACAAGAGGGCTACTTCGATTACCAAAGTTGTACCCATTGGTAATATAATTGTGGCTCTCCTAAAGCCTATTATATAGGAATCACTTCCTGCGATTGTAGTAATCCTTCCAGCGTTCTTCGTGATCGTTTGGAAGTATTTAGACTCTCTTAAGATGGTATTTGTTGTACCACTATCAACGATACATATCTCCTCCATTTGGGCGCTACACAATTTCTAGATAAAAGAAAGATAATTCTAATCAGACAGTGGCAAAATAATGCAAACATTGCTTACAACTATAGAATATTGGAATAAAGAATAAAATACATATTCATTCATGAGAAAAAAATGCTCATCTAGAGTTTACAATTCATTATTCAAAATTAAATAACAACCACTGTTTTGTAGTCCGCAAACTTCAAGCGAACCCAATCTTGCTGTGCTTGGAGCAATTTTGAAGTGTTGTCTATAACTCAAGTGTACTCACCTCAGCCATGTATTCATTCTTCAGAGTGGCTGAAAGGTGATGCCTGAGAAAAGGCAAGAGTGATTGTTTTGCTCAGCAATAGGTTACACGTCCTTCGAGGACCCTAAGCCGATGGTAGCTTTGAGCTTCTTGCTCGCAAGCATGATCTTCGCATTTGATGCCCATGTGAGATAGTTCTGACCATGCGGGGCTAGATCTCCAAACTCACGATTCACAATTTTAGACATATACATGTTTACAAAATTCCGTCATTAGATTACTGCGTGTAATCTAATAAAAGAGTGATCGCAAAATTCATAAAATGCATAATTAAATTCTCATGAATTTCCAGCATACTAAAAGAAAGTTGCAAGATTCATAAAATGCAAGATTCATAAAATACAAGATTCATAAAGATTCATAAATATAGCTTCGTGCAAGTATGTGATCAGCTTCGTGCATGCGATTAGATTCATGCACACGATCGGCTTCATGCATGCGATCAGACTCATGCGTACGATCAACTTTGTGTGATAGGTTTCATGTGCACAATCGGCTTCATGTATGTGATGCGGTCAGTTTCATGCGTGGCGACCTTCCTGGCGCGACGGTGGTCACTTCGTGCGGCATGCTTCATGTGTATATTAGAGAAAGAAAAAGAAAAACTCAAATATACATGAAGCAATAATTGCAAAATGCATGTAAAAAATATTCATAAATGTTACAAGAGAGTGCTAGAAAAATTAAAACCAGATCCAAAATTTTCTAGCTATTTTTCATAATTTACTGGCAATTTTCAGATTTTCTGGAATTTTCTAATCAATTTTCTGAGTTTCTAATCATTTTGAAGAAAAGAAAAACAAAAAAAGGAATAAATGAATCGGGGGAGGTTAAAGGGGTAATTTCCCATGCCCTCCCCGTGAGCTAAACAGTTTCAAAACTACATTGAACCTGTGGACTTCATGTCCAAGAACACTTCAAGTCCATGCCGATTAGGGGAGCTTGGGTCAAGCGGCAACGCCGGCAGGGCGGCGAGCTGGTCGGCAGCAGCGGCGGCCGGCTGCGGGCTCCTCCAGTTTGGGCGACGCGGCTAGGCGTGACGGAGCCGGTGCGATGGCGGTTCGACGGGTCAAGCGCGGGGGCGACGGCTGGCTCGGGGCAAGGTGGCAGCTAGGAGGTGGCAGCGCCAGTCGATCCAAGCGGCTCGTGGCGGGCCGGCCGAGGCCGAGGGCCCGCTGCAGGGAGTGGTGCTCGTCGGATAGGCGGCGGCCGATCGTGGGCAGGCACGGGCCGAAACCGGGTCGGTGGCTACCGTAGGCGCCTTACAGCGGCGGGGCTGTTGCAAGCTGTCAGCCAACAGTGCAGCTGCGTCGCACGGTGGAGCGATTGGCTTCAAGCCGGCTGCACATGGCAAGGCCGTTCGACAGTGTCGGCGCATTCGGGACCGAGGGAGCGCGTGGTGGCCAGCTTCGAGCCGACGGGTCCGATGGGTGGCCGGCTATCGATGCTTCGAGCGATGGGTCAGCAGCGGCGACAGCCGGTCTTCGGGCCAGTCACGTGCCAGATGGCGATGGTCTTCGGTGCCGAGGCTATGGGCTTCGTGCGCGGTGGGTCGACGATGCTGCGAAGCTTCAGGTGCTGGCTGAGGGCGGCGCTGCGTGCGTGGTGCCATCGTTGGCTTCATGCCCGGGATGTACTTTAGCAACAATGGCTTCGTACCAATCTGTAGTTTCATGTACTGCCGATCATTGTGCAGTTTCGTGTACAGTAACTTCATGTACTGTAGATGCATTCATATTGTAGTTTCGTGCGAGGTAGCTTCGTGCTACGATATGTAAAAGATTGCGAAAGTAGCTTCATGCCAATATGTATCGATTATTGCGTATTGTAGCTGCATGCCACAAATTGCAAAATTCGCTGCGTAGCATCGTGCCACGAAGAATAGATGCATGCATAAATACAAACGAACGATTAGATTCAATCCTCATATTCTCACCTTTTCTCACATTTCAATTTGATCACCGGTAGAGCTTCGTGCTGATAACGTATTAGACAACCTCTCTATCGAATAGTCCGGAGTTGCCTAATATAGATCTAAAGTGGAGAACAGACAGAGGGAGAGACACAGAATATGATGAGGAACTGGTCTGCTTTATTATGCTTACGTGTTCAATAGAGAACCTTTGCCTTCTATTTATAACCTACAGCTAGGTTTTCGATAAGTGCCCACATACGTCTTCCTAGGCCGAGATTCTCAACAGGTATCATGGAGTTGGCCTAAGCTGAGCATGGCCCGTGCCAGCCGACAATTCACAACAGACCGCTCCTCTTCTTTCTGCACAAGTTGCCCTCGATCGCTAGCTTTTTCTGTAACCCATCTGACCGCGACAGTTCCACTCCCTCGCCTAGTCACGACCCATCCGAACCGCGTGCATGCACGCGCACATCACGAATATATACTTTTGGCCATTTTTGTTGCTTTGTTCCACCGTGGATCACGAGCTATATTTCACCATTGTTTTACACTAACATAATGTAAAAAAATGATAATTAATTCTAGCTAGCATCATCAGGAAGCCAAAAAATAAGTACTACTTAGCATGACAAAGAAAAATGATTGTTTAATCGAGTCCGTTAACGGAAGCGAACTTGAATTGCCCTTGGTGACGACGACACGATCGACGACCAACGAGAACGAGAAAGTACCAGATGATTTTGACCGAGGAGCCTGATTAACGCGCGATGATGTGCGGCTGCTCTGTATGAACAGATTAACTCCCACATTTCCGGAGACGGCAGGGCCAGATCGATATGCGTTCCATGCATGATTTGGACAACGACCTGTGTGCCGTATGGAACACGTGGAAAATATTATAGGACGCATGGACAAAATTGCCGGATAAGTTAGCTTACGTGAGGGTGAGTGTGTGCTACTACTTGTTTGGTCGGTTTTACTGAGGAAAAAGAGTTCAATCGATGTACAAACTAGTACAAATTAATTTTAGTTCTGCAGTCATATTGGAGAAGATTGAGATGGCACGATTTATGTTACAATTTTATTGGATTGAAAAAAAAAAACAAGAACGTTACTAGCACCTGGTCGTTCGATCAGATGTTCCTTTATGTTGGATGTTTATAACCAGGGATCGATATCAACTGTTCGCTTCCATACTCTAGTGGCGCAAGAACCACTAACTGATGCAACAGAAAAACAATCGGTGCAATAAAAAACTACCCCTACGCAGCATATCCAAACCTACCTTGATGTGCAACAACAAGCTCAAATGGCACAAACCTCCTTGATGTGCATGTATTGAGACGTAGGCCTCAACTAGTTTACCCACACTACTACAGATCTGGCATTCCATACCGGCCCATCAGTATCGGTTATGCATGAACCGAGACGGACAACTACATTAGTACCAGTTCAACGGTCTATTAGTGTGACACCACGGAGTTCGTAACCTTATATAATGTGAATGTTGAGGTCAAATACATTATAAAATATGGAATTAGAGGTTGAAACCATACGGTATGGGGTTTATTCGCGTTTTCGGGCCGTTTTCGGGTGTTTTGGGCCTTTCTGGGGAAACTTGGGCCTGGGGGGGTGGGTTTCGGGCCTTAAGTGGAGGCTTCTAGGCCCATGAGGGGAGGAGGGGGCAGCCAACCAGCCCTAGGGCGCCCCAAACCCTCCCCCCATGCGCCCCACCTCCTCCTCTCCCTCCCATAGCCGCCACCCTCCCCCTTGTGCTCCACCCTCCTCCTCCCTCCTCCCCATTGCACTACCACCCCTCTCCTCTCCTCTGCACCACCCCTTGCTGCCCCTAGGGGAGTTCTCAACTTCACCAACCCGAAGATCCATCCGTTTGAGCGCTCCGCGACGAGGAGATCCGGCAGAATTGGAGCGAGGAAGGAGATCGCGCGAACCGAGAGGAGATCCGTTGGGTTTTCGGTTGTCGGGCGAAGGTATGGCCACGGGGATCCTTGGGGTTGGTCTAGGATCTATTCTAAGGGGTATTATCATGTTTTTAGATCAATTGGTGGTGCTGGAATTGAGTAGATTAAACGGATTCTTGAGTTTGACACGTTCTCTGTTTCAGGCAACATGAGCAGTCGACCTAGTGTTTGGGTTTTCGCCAATTTAGAGTCGGAATTTGGTTGTACGACTTTTTAAGAAGTTGTAGGTAATTTCAATACCTTTCAGTGGGTATAAAGAACGTCCAATTCCGCCCAACCGTTTGAAAGTTATGCTCGTTTTACCGAACGTATTAAAATCTATGACGTGATTGGAGCAGATCACGCTATTTTGTAGATTAAACAACTTTAGAGTCCGAATCAGTCTTTACATATACTTAGAAAAAGTTAGGAAATTTCCTAAGCTACACGAGGATGTACTCATTTAATTGATTCGGAGTCTAAGAACCCGAGTTATGCCTTTTGGAAAGCTGCTGTCCCGACGGGACAGAACCTCTGTTTTTTGGGTTTTGAGAGTAGTTTGCGATGTCGGGTTAGAAGAGGGTTTGCGTACTATTTTGTGGACATAATTGTGAGTGTGTGGTACCTATGTGCAGGTGGTGTGACCCCGTGAGTGCCTTCTACTTCTTGCCAATCCGACGCCCGTGGTTGAGGCAAGTGTATTGGAATGGGTAGCGGGTTGTGGTTTGCTAGATTGGTTGAGATTGGAATTGAATATATGATATGTTCACATGCCATGCTTTAATGATTTCCATTGATATGATGAATATGCTTATTCCTCATGTCCATGACAAAGCAGATTGTACAAAATTCATTATCATCATCATGTATCCAATGCAATGCAATGCGCATGTCTCCTAGAAGCACATACCGGTATTGCTGAGTGCACACCCGTCGGCGTGCACCCTCTTCCCCCATCCATCCCGTAGATGGAGGGTGCCTATTCCTCGCTTTCATTCACCACGGTGGATGGAATCACGAGGTAGGACTTACTCATTGGCTCTCCGGATTAGTCATAACTTTCTCACCGACCTTGCCGAACTAGTTATGACTTTCTCATCGACCGGGCCAGATCACATGCCATGTGTCGTTGTATTTTACACCAGGGTGCCCACTTCACCTCAGTAAAGGTGATCGCCCAGCGGACAGGTGGCGTCCAGGCCACGCCGCTGGTGGTCAGTAGGGGTGACAGCCCAGCGGACAGGAGGCGTCCAGGCCACACCGCTGGCGGTCAGCAGGAGTGACCGCCCAGCGACAGGTGGCGTTCAGGCCACGCCGCTGGCGGTCAGCAAAGGTGATCGCCCAGCGGACAGGCGGCATTCAGGCCACGCCGCTGGCGGTCAGCAAATCTGACCGCCAATGACGAGTGGCGTCGAGCCACGCCAGCGACAAGCAAATGTGATCGCCAGCCGACAGTGGCGCCAGGCCTTACGGGCGCTCGATTCGAGGCCACCTGGCGGTCTGTGCCACCACTCTTAGGGTCAAGGGATTTTAATGCGCATCGTGCGCATTAAATGAAGGTAATGAAGGCCACAGTATGACGGCGCGTGTTCCCAATGCGTGCCTTTATGGCGGGTGACGTCACTGCGAAATCCCCCCTAGCAAGACGTGTAGAGCCGGCAGCCACACGGGTCCCGAGGCCTGGGCAAAGTCGGCTATGTCAGAGCATTAAGTGTAGCGTAAGAACAGTGATATGTGCATTAAATGCTGTGTGGCAGTGTAATGATTATAGCACACAAGTGTGAACCCCCCATGCGCCCCAGCCAGCCCAGATATAAAAGAGAGCCAGGATGCATGGGAGAGGGGGTTGGCTAAAAAAAGCACTCAGTTGCGGTTCTTCGACCTCTGAAGAACCACTCGGTCTGTAAAGAGGGTCTGAGTTTCCCCCAAGAACACAAGCAAGAACACCCAGACAGGACTAGGGCTATTACTCTCAGGAGGGCCCGAACCTGGATAAAACCTCAGTGTCCCCTTGCAAGCTTCACGATCATTTCCCTTTCCTACATCCTTCAAGCGATCTCCACGAAAGCCCCCTGTTTGAACTTCATACACACCCGATCCGGAGGTGTCTATTGGCTCATACGCTGATAGTGGCGCGCCAGGTTGGGGGCTCAGTGGCTGGATCGCCCCTCCTTCTTCAACCTGCTCGCGGGACTTGCAAGAAGCTTGGCCGACCGCCGGTATGGCAGACTCACGTTCCAAGCATGACGACCTACATGAAGATAGCAGCGCTCGTAGCCGATCCCGACGCCCGGTCAGGGCGTCGGACCTCCCGGGTCCCTCCGCCCTGGGAGGGACACGTGTTGGTTCTGCGCTCGAAGGATAGCCCGTCCGACGGCGCCTGCTAATGGGAGACGACACCCCGGCGCAGAACCTTCATGCGGCCCGGCTGCTCCTCGATCACCCTCCAGCCACACTAGGGGGTGAAACCCCTGCTGCTCCATGGCTGCGGGACATCGCCCGCCTAGTGGAGGCCGCCCAGCAGCAGGTAGAGGCAGCAAACCAGCCGGAGGCTTCCGGCGTTGGGCGGCAGGACCTGCATGCGACCAATGCGCAGGCTTCCAGCCGCCACATCAAAGTTTTTCTGGCCACGAGGGCCGGGGCAAAGGGAAGGGTGCGCAGGTTGCAGCCCCCTCGGAGACCGGGGGACATGCACATGCTCCCACCCCTTCTCGCGGTCCCCCCAAGCCGGTGGGGGGCCACGAGGATCTGCGGACCCGTCTAGACAAAAGGCGGTTCCAGCGCGATGATGACTTGCGTCATGTCCTTAGGGGGCGTCGCGAGCATGCACGACATCGCGCTGGCCGCCTGACGCCTAGTGGTCGGGGCGAGATCTCACCCCCTGACTCCGGGAGAGCGTAGACTTGCACTCCTCGACCCCCTCTCGGGGCCGAGGAGCAGACGAGTGACGCTGCACCCCTACAACGTTGGATGCCAGGCGTTTTTCCTCCGCCTACAACAAGCTGCGTGGCCGGAGAGATTCCGTCCTGCGTCCATCGAAAAATACGATGGCACCACCAACCCAGAGGAGTTCCTACAGATCTACACTACGGTGGTGCGCGCCGTGGGAGGATCTGAAAAGGTCATGGACAACTACCTCCCGACGTCGCTGACGGGCTCTGCCTGCTCCTGGCTGCTGAACCACCCGCGAAGCTCCGTGCACTCGTGGGAGGAACTGTGCGACCTCTTTGTCGCCAACTTCCAGGGCTCCTACACTCAGCCAGGCATGGAGGATGACCTCCACGCCCTGAAACAGACGAAGGGGGAGTCCCTAAGGGAATTTATTCGGCAGTTCAGCCACTGCCGTAAAACAATCCCTCGGATCTCCGAGCAATCGGTCATCATCCCGTTCCGGAGGGGGTCCGGGATCATAAGATGCGGGAGAAGATGGCTACCCTCACTATATCGACCACTTCCAAACTGTTTTCCTTGGCGCATAAGTGTGCCAGGGCGGCGGAGGCCCAGGAGGGCGCGGCAAGGCCTTCCGGCCACAGCGAGGCGGGAAACTCAAAAGCCTCCGATCACAAGAGGAAGAAGAAGTGCAAGGAGGCCGGCACCGGAGAGATCCTGGTCACTGAGTCGGAAGCCAAGCCCCAGAGGTGCGACCGCCGGGGCGGGATGGGTGATCGCAGGGACCGCCGTTCACCCCGCCGAGAAGAAGATGGGGGCAAGCCCTACTGCCCCATCCACAGGACCTACGGACATGATCTGGTGGATTGCCAGGTTGTGTCCAAACTAGTGGAACAGCGGCTCAAGGAACGCCGCAAAGGCGACCGTGATGACGCGGGTGAAGACCGTGCCCCGCTCGCCTTTCAGCAAGCTGAGCAAACAGTGGCGTTCATTCACGGTGGCTCCACCACCTACTCTTTGAACTCACAGTATAAGCGGGAGTTGAGGGAAGTGTGCACCACCGTACCAACTCCCGGGGCGAGCAGGCCACTAAAGTGGTCGAAGGTGCCGATCACTTTCAGTCGGGCCGACCACCCGGAGAGCACTTCCGGCCCGAGCCATCTTTCGATTATGGTTTCTCCCACAGTCCGAAATGCGAGACTCGGGCGAGTGCTTCTTGATGGAGGGAGCTCCAGCAACCTCATGTCAGTTGGGACGTTCAGGGCAGTCCAAATTCCTTATGAGGAGTTGCGGCCGGCCGCTCTCTTCTACGGAGTTACCCTCAGGGTAGGCTTGACACCCCTGGGGTAAGTCCGGCTGCCTATCACGTTCGGAAGTGTGGAGAACTTCCGAAAGGAGAAAGTCAATTTTGAGGTCCCCGACTTCGACCTCCCTTACAACGCTTTGCTTGGTCGGCCAGCTTTGGTCAAGTTCATGGCAGCCACGCATTATGCCTACATGATGGTGAAGATCCCTAGGCCTGGAGGACCAATTACTGTAAAGGTGGATCGGCTGGAAGCCCTGCGCCTCAGTAAACATGTGCAGGACCTGGCCGACGCCACCTGTTCGGCCCGAGGCGAGGACGACTGCCCAGGGGCTCCCCCGGTCAAGACCCGCGCTTCACCCGATCCCTCTGGTGAGGTGAAGGTGATCCCCGTGGGTGAGGTCGGCTCTGGAAAGGTCGTGAAGATCTGTGCCAACCTTACCACCAAATAGGAAGACTCACTCGTCACCTTCCTCTGGTCTAACTTGGATGTGTTTTCCTGGGAACCATCTGAAATGACCGGGGTCCCTAGGGAGGTGATTGAGCACCGATTGGCAACGCTCCATGGAGTGCACCCAGTCCGGCAGAAAGTCCGGAGGCAGGCACCAGAGCGGCAAGACGCCATTCAGGATGAGGTGGAGAAACTGCTGCACGCCAACATCATACGGGAGGCCACCTACCCTGAGTGGCTGGCCAACCACGTGCTTGTCAGGAAATCAAACGGGAGTGGCGGATGTGCATTGACTTCACCGACCTCAACAAAGCCTGCCCCAAGGACCCGTACCCTCTGCCGCGAATAGACATCGTCGTCGACTCCACAGCAAGGTGCGAAGCCTTGTGCTTCCTAGACGCCTACTCCGGCTACAACCAGATCAGCATGGCGCGGGAAGACGAGGAGAAGACTGCTTTTGTGACCCCTCTCGGCTTATACTATTATGTCCGAAAGCCCTTTGGGCTGAAGAACGCTGGCTCAACCTATCAGCGTGCTATGCATACTGTATTTCAGTCGCAGATTGGAAGAAACCTTGAAGTATATGTTGATGATTTGGTAGTGAAGACCAAAAAGACTGCTGGGCTTGTTGAAGATTTGGAGGAGACTTTCTCCCATCTCCAGCAGTATTGTTTGAAGCTGAATGCTGAAAAGTGTGTGTTCGGTGTGTCGTCCGGGAAACTACTCGGGTTCCTTGTTTCCAGTCGCAGAATCGAGGTTAACCCGGACAAGATTGTGGCCATCGAGCGCATGCAGCCACCCACACGGCTCAAGCAAGTGCAATGTTTAGCTGGTCGCCTGGCATCTCTCGGTCGGTTCATAGCCCGGCTGGGAGATAGGAGCCTCCCATTTTTCAAGCTTTTAAAGAAAACCAACTTCTTCGAATGGACTACAGAAGCACAACAAGCACTCGAAGATCTAAAGAAGTACCTCTCCTCTGCCCCGGTGCTAGTCGCCCCCGAACTGGGCGAGCCGCTATTGTTATATGTGGCAGCCATTCCTACGGTTGTGAGCGCGGGACTGGTGGCAGAGCGGGAAGGCTTCCAGCGGCCAGTTTACTACGTTAGCAAGGAGTTACATGATGCGGAAACAAGGTACCCGCAAGCCCAGAGATGGTGTACGCTGTGCTGGTGGCATCCAGAAAGCTGCAGCACTATTTCCAAGGAAGGGAGATCACAGTGATTTCTGCCTACCCCCTGCATGAGATCCTTCAAAATCGTGAAGCGGAGGGTCGCATTGTCAAGTGGTCCGTGGAGCTGGGGGAGTTCGGCCTCAAGTTCGTCGTCGAATGGACTCCTGCCGAGCCTGAAACTGAAGAAATCCCCGCGCCCTCCCCTTGGACACTCTACTTCGACGGCTCTTTCAGGCTCGAAGGCGTGGGGGCTGGGGTTCTCCTGGTTTCTCCAACCGGAGACCTCCTGAAATATGTGGTCGTCCTAGACTTCAAGGCCGCCAACAACATTGCTGAGTACGAAGGCTTGCTGGCGGGACTTCGCGCCGCCGCAGCCATCGGTGTTCGGCGTATGCAAGTCAAGGGAGACTCCTTGCTGGTCGTCAACAAGGCAAGAAAGGAGTTCTCCTGCTCTGATCATGTCATGGCGGAGTATTTGGCAGAGGTCAGGAAGATGGAGCGACGCTTCGACGGGCGGGGGTATACTCATATCCCCCGGTGCGACAACTATTTGGCGGATGGGCTCGCGCAGCTCTCTTCGACAAGATCCCCTGTTCCGATAGGAGTCTTTGAAGAAAGGCTTCCGTGACCGTCCATCGCAGCCCCCATTTTTGGATGGGACGATGGTGACACTACTCCAGTCCTTGTTCCGGAAGCGAGAGTAGTACCGACGGAAATGTCTGGCCAGACAGAGTACCTGGACAATCACCTAGTGGTCACCACACTTGACCGGGAAAGCACATGGATGGATCCGATCCTGGCCTACCTGCGGGATCAAGCGTACCCCGATGATGATGCGTCAGCAGAGAAGATAGCACGAAAGGCCAACTGCTATACCCTGGTGGGTGGGGACCTGTACCGCCGGGGTAGAAATGGAATTCTTCTGAAGTGCATCACTCGGGAAGAGGGGAGCAGTCTTCTCTCTGATATCCAAGGAGGCGTGTGCGGGAGCCATATGTCCAGTCGAACGATGGTCAGGAAAGCTTTTCGCGAAGGGTTCTATTGGCCAACCGCCCTCCATGATGCTTGCGAGCTGGTGAGGATGTGTGAGGCATGCCAGTTCCACACCAAGCAAATCCACCGACCAGCCCAGTCTCTGCAAAACATCCTACTCTCGTGGCCCTTTGCTGTCCATGGGCTGGATATCTTGGGCCCGTTCCCTCTAGCCACAGGGGGCTAAACCCATCTGTTCGTCGCCATCGACAAGTTTACCAAATGGGTGGAAGCCGAAGCGGTGAGGGCCATTACCGTCGCTGCCGTAGTCAAGTTCATGCAAGGAATCTTCACCCGCTTCGGGGTCGCCAACCGCATCATCACCGACAATGGCACATAGTTCACCAGCGCTGCCTTCTTGGGTTTCTGTGAAGAGATGGGCACCAAGGTTTGTTTTGCCTCGGTGGCCCACCCAAGGAGTAATGACCAAGTTGAGCGGGCCAATGCGCTGGTGCTGAAGGGCCTCAAGACTAGGGCGTTTGATCAACTCCATAAGCGAGGAACCCGGTGGACTGAAGAGCTCCCGACAGTATTGTGGTCACTTCGTACCACCCCTAGCCGGGCCACCGGAGAAACTCCCTTTTTTCTTGTCTACGGCGCGGAAGCTGTGCTACCTTCGGAGCTGGCCTTAGGGTCACCGCGCGTCGCCGTGTTCATGGAGGAAGGCCAGGAAGATCTGCGCGGAGAGGAAGCCAATCTCCTGGAAGAAATGCGAGACCATGTAGCCCTGCGTGCTGCCCAGTACCGGCAAAGTCTCAGGCAGTACCACACTGCCCGGGTCAGCGAGAGAACGCTGGCAGTGGGCGACCTGGTCTTGCGCAGAGTTCAAACGCATGCTGGCTTGCACAAACTGTCTCCCCAGTGGGAGGGTCCCTTCAAGGTGGTCTCAGTCTCTCGCCCCAGGGCGGTCAGGTTGGCCACTGAAGACGGGGAGGAGTTGGCGAAATCCCAAAACATAGAGCTTCTGCGGAAGTTCTATCCCTAAAATGGCTGTAAGTGCAGAGCTGTGTGCCCCGACCAACTGAGTTGAGTTTTCCTCTCCATGGTTGGTCGGGGGGAAGCCTCTGTTTAATCCAGTGTTCAGTTTTTATTCAAAGCTATTGTTGTTTTCGTTCTCTTTTTCTGGTTTACACCCCTGGTGGGTCGCGTCCGCATAGTCGCCCTCAGTACCTTACTACCCTCTGAAACCTCGACGGTAAAAGCGAAACCACTAGGTGAGCGCTGCGAGCAGGGTTGGAAGATCGGGCGGCTAGTTTGGCACGGTTCTCAACATGGTCATGACGCTGCGGGCGTCCCCGTGAGAAACGGTGACTTAAACAACTCTACCGAGAGCGTACTACCCTGCCACGCCTCACCAAGTGTTCAATCCCAAGAAACCGCGAGAGTAGTTAAATTCACAAGGTCCTAAGGTTCTGAGGTGGCGGTATCCTAGCGCGAGGATCTCGACCCCTGCATCCCGACTAACCTTTGAAGCGTGCAGTTTCCTGTTCACTCGTGCAGGACCAGCAAAGTGGGGCGCGTGGACAAACATCTGAGCATAAGATGCGTAAAGGGAAGTATGTACATTTATAAGTAAGAGCTAACTTGCAGGAGTTTTTACAAACAGACCAAACAAAGAAAAAAAAGGGGGGAGAAGCTAAGTCGAGGGTTCTTCACTCCTCGCCCGTCGCGGCTTCCGCGGCCCCCTGGTCCTCTGCCGGACTGCCGTCCAGCCCAAGAGCCACGTCCTCAGCCACTACTTCCAGCGCTGGGTTGACCATCTCGAGCTACCCAGCCACTGCTTCTGCGCGGGCCCAGTCCCCTTCCATCGACTGGATGACGGCCAGGGGGTCAAAGTTGGCATTCCGGTTGGCACAGCACGCCAGCACGTACTTTGACGTGGCTGCCGCGACGGCGCGCCCCTCTTCTCCGGACCGGGTGGCCAAGGCGGCGGGCTTCAGGGTGAGGAAGTCAGCGATACGGCTCATGTAGAAAGCATAGTGCCATGCCCGCTGCTCAATAGGAGGCGGTTGCTCCAGCCCCAGCGGCGCCAGGCTGGCCACCATTCGGTCGAAGGCGAGGCGCAGCATGGAGGTAGTATCGAGTTCCGCTTGGAGCCGGTCACTCCTCTCCGCGTCGCGCTCCCTGGTGATCACATCGACGCGAAGGGTCCCTTGCGTCCTCTCCTGCTACAACTCCCGCTCCAGCCAATCAGCCTAGCCGCGCCAGTACAGCACCTCCTTGCGGAGATGGTTGATCTCCACGGCAGCCTCCCTCAGCTTCTCCTTGCTCGACGCAAGGTGGTTGCTCATGCTGGAGTGCAGCTCGCTGAGGGCAGCCAGCAGAGCGTCCACGTCCGCTGAGAGAACTGAAGTGGTGGAGGCCTTCGGAGTGGGCTGCACGCCCAACTCACCTTCGGTCGGCGCGATGATCGCCCCGTGGCGGCCACTGGGCGGTCACCCCCTCGCCCTGAGGCTTCTCCACCACAGCTGGCATCGCCGCAGCTGCTGCGGTCCCCTGGTCGCCTCCGGCCAGGGCACTTGAAGTAGTCACCCTGAAGAAGGCAAAAAGGAGGTAAGCTTCTTAGATTAAAAGAACTAAACGGTTTTTTGTGCTTTGGTCCAAGTACCCGGCGGGAGGTCTCCTGAAACGTGGTGCAGCCGGAGGAAGATTCGGCACCCCTCGCGATGCCGATGCCGGTGGCGGTAGGACCTGCACAACTGGCGCTGGCGGATCGACCTACGCCGGCGGCGACAGTGGGTCCTGCGCAGCCGGCGCAGGCGAAAGAACCGGGGCTGGCGGATGGACCTGCGCTGGCGACGGAGGAAGGACTGGGGCCGACAGAGCTACGACCGGAGCAGCATCAACACCAACCACATCGACGGGAGCCGTTGAGGTTGCAGTTGTGGCTGCTGTAGAGCCCCCCTCCACGGTCGATCCCTGCGGGGCGGTTGAGGTCGCCGCGTCCCCGGTTGGGACGTGAACCCTCTTGGGGATGGCACCAGGGGCATCGTCGTCGACAGGGCGTTTGACCCTTCCCTGGTCCCCAGCAGCAGGAGGGTCCTGAATTGTTAAGGCCCTTGGGGGTGGCATGTTCACCAATCCCGTGGCGTCCATGACAGGCATGGCACGGGTGATCGCCACGCGCTCCCGGGGCTCCACAAGGCAGAGCGGGAGTGCACCCACCGGGAAAGGCGGGACGGCGCCTGGGGCGCCCAGCAGCCCCATCCAGGCGTCAACCTTTGAGGAGTCTAAGTCCCTTGCAGCTTTTAGAAAACAAAAAGAGAAGGGGAGCGTTGTCAACTTGGCGGCAGTCGCCAAAAGCCCCAGAAAGAAGGACAAGTAGCTTACCTCCGGCAATTGTCTGGGTCATGTCATCGACGCCCGTGTACTGCCAGGCCGGGCGAGCACGGCGGTGCAGGGGGTGATTCTATGGGATATGAAGTCTCGGAGAACCATGCCTCCCGTCAGGCCCGCTGTCCGCAGCTGGTCCACGCGGGCCAGCATTGTCCAGAGCTCGGGCGTCTCGTCGACGTGTGCTCCCCAGTTGGGGTTGCTGACCGCCGGCCCGGTCAGCAATTCCAGGACTTCAATGCCGCTATCGTCCGCAATGTAAAGCCACTCGTTGCGCCAGGTCTTCCAGTTGGACCTGGAGTCCAATGGGATGTAGCGCGAAGCCGCGCAGTCTCGGAGGCGAAGGTTGTAGCACTCGGATGGGATGGAAGGATCCCTAGCTGCCCGCAAGGCGTAGAAAAAGCAAAAAAGAGGAAGGTTGGGCGCCACCCCCACGAACATTTCGCAGAAGTAGGCGAAGACAGCAAGGAGGATGATGGAGTTGGGAGGAAGATGAATGTTGTGGATGGAGTAGAAGTTGAGGACGGAGATGTAGAAGTCGAAAACCGGCGGGAGTAGGCCCGCTAGCAGCGCCCAACTGAAGAAGACCACTTCCCCTGGGCGGCAGCCGGGCGCGGTAGTCCCGGCGCGGAGGCGGAGGGTGCCGCCGGTAATGTGACGGGAAAACCTTGCGGCATCCTGCTCCTCGACAGTCGACGGTGGGAGCAAGGGCGCTGGAGGTGCCATTCGGGCGAAGGAGACGGATCACAAGAAGGAGGCAGTTCGCAATAAGCACGACTAAGGACTTGGCGGATGAATGAAACTGAAAGAAGAAACCGCCCCACCCCCATGGCAACTTATTTATATAGGCGCATGGGAGGATGATTTGGCGGGAAACCTGAAACATCGCGGCGGTACAAAGACGGGAAGCCCAAAAGGCTGACAAAGCGTGGGCTTGTTCCCCAAAGGTTTGGCGTCGGTTACAAGGCAGGGGCAGTTGCATGTCCCGTCTTAATGCCCAGAAATAGCGGCGGGCATTAAAAGCTGCGGCGTTACGTGGGCATTTATGATGGACCAACCCAGGAGACTGAACCGTTTTCCAAAAAGGTGTCAAAGTTGCTCCCAGATGGGCCCAGGGGCTATTGTCGGTGTATTTTACACCAGGATGCCCACTTCACCTCAGTAAAGGTGATCGCCCAGCGGACAGGTGGCGTTTAGGCCACGCCGCTGGCTGTCAGCAGGGGTGACTGCCCAGCGTACAGGTGGCGTCCAGGCCACTCCATTGGCGGTCAGCAGGGGTGACCGCCCAGCAGACACGTGGCGTCTAGGCCACGCCGCTGGCGGTCAGCAGGAGTGACCGCCTAGCAGACAGGTGGCGTCCAGGCCACACCGCTGTCGGTCAGCAAAGGTGATCGCCTAGCGGACAGGTGGCGTTTAGGTCACGCCGCTGGCGGTCAGTAAAGGTGACCGCCCAGCGGACAGGTGGCGTTCAGGCCTCGCCACTAGCGTTCAGTAAAGGTGACCGCCCAGCGGACAGGTGGCGTTCAGGCCACACCGCTGGCGGTCAGCAAAGATGATCGCCCAGCAGACAGGTGGCACCCAGGCCATGCCGTTGGCGCTCAGTTCCCGAGGCCACCTAGCGGTCCGTGCCACCAATCATAGGGTCAAGGGCTTTTAATGCGCATCATGCGCATTAAATGAAGGTAATGAAGGCCACAGTATGTAACGTCCCAAAAATTTATTTTAATATATTATTGTGGTTCTCGGATTAGTTGTAATTTTTCGGAATCTACTTGGAAGCCTCGCGAGTAGGTCGGATTCACATTTATTGAACTAATCGTATTTAATAAAGATCAGGCATTTTTGAATAAGCGTAAAATTTAAAATTTTGTTTAAAATTTAGATAACAGGTAGACGAGAGTGTTCTCTTCAAATATTTTCGAAAAACATGTTGTATCACCTATGTCGTTGATTTTACAAAAATCTGTACAAGTGTCTAATTTTGCTAAAAGAATTTCTGCGAAAAATCTATACGGCGAAAGATCACGAAACCAACTTTGTTAGGTTCCAAATAATCCCTAATATTTTAGAGAATTTTTCTACAATTTTTGAAGCTTTTCTACTATTTTATCTCAAACGCCGTTGCATCTAAACACTATTCGCAATCAAGTGAACTGCTGGCCACGTGGAGTTACTGTGCATCTTCCTCAGGTGCTTTTGTGAGAACTAGAGAAGCCATTCTCTCTGTCCTCCATTAGAACGCACGGGACATCTTCAAGATCACCTCCAATAAATCACCAAAAATTTAATAAAAATGGGAACCGAGATCCACGACGCATCCTTAACCTTCCTTGGCTGTTAGAAAAATTAAACATCCACTAATCTCTTCATAATCACGGGAGAAACGTTTTTCAGCCGTTTCTTGTATCCACTGAGATTTCTAGTCCCTTTGATCTTCCTTCTGCACTATAAGAAGGGGCAACGGGTTCCTCTCCTCGTTGCCAACCCACCCATATCCTCCACGAGAGCTTTCTCGCCTTCGTTTCGTTGGATTTTGCACAGATTGTAGTTCTCGGTTTTCTCGTGTGCTTCTTCTTTCTCCAGCCATCACCGCCGACCGGTCGCCTTGCCGTCGCCGCCACCGCCGCTGGCGAGTCCACCACACCGTGCCGCCACCACTTGACCGGCCGGTTAGCCCTCTTATCACTCCCACCGTGTGCAATGTCAAAGAAACATGAGCATGTTCATTTTTCTGAGAAAAACTGAAACCCTCCATTCGTGAAGAACGCCGAACAGTAGCGCACAGTGTTCAATAGTAAAAACGTAATAGAACTAGAACCTCATTTGTACTTGCATTTTTCCCTAAATTGTGAAATTTGTCATTTTGGCTAGAAATTCGTTTTAAGTCCAAATCATATGCAACGAATTTTATTAATTAGTAAAAATTAATACCATTCTACAGTAATTTTTATGAAATTTTACAATTAAATTTATACTGTTAAACTATTCGTGGAAAGTCCAAATTTATGAGTTTCATAGCTCCTAAACTATACGTCCAAAAATGTCAAAATAAATTTTATAAATCTTAGAAAATGCCAAACTAATTATCTGGAAGTTTTCATGAAATTACAAGCTAGTTTGATTTATAGTATTTTTCTGCATATGTGTCGTATGTTGATTTGCGTGTTTATTTGGTTATTTATCTGTTGACGTCGAACTGTGTGAGGGTGTCGATTTCGAGGAGCAAGCTCAAGATCAGGATCTAGACCAACACCAGCTAATCTTTGAAGGCAAGTTATGCTTTGACCATTTTGTTCCCATGTTTTTAAATATTAGTTTGTTTTAAATTATGCATGCTAATTTAATTATAATGTGTTCAAGTAATTTGGGATTAGATAATTACCCCTTGGTAGTGTCACCTTGTCCATAATACTTGTATGACAATAAATCCTTTGTCACCCTAGGTTGGATTATATATGCTGGTTAATACTAATAACCAGGATTGGGTAGTTAGAACGTGGTAGTTCTACTTAGCCATGCCATTCGAGCTAATGACAAAATTTTTGAAGTAAGCTGAATACTGACTATTGAACTATGGAACCTGTTTTGCAAGAATGTGACATGTGTTGTTGATAAGTTCTTGGCACATGGTGCATGGTAATCAACCGGGTGGGAAAATGGATTAGACTGTGGCAAGTGGCAAGTGATCAATAGGGGGGCCGATGTGGCACATGGGAGAGATGTTGTTGAATTTGGTTTTGTGAACTTTGGGTAGTCTTGCCACGGTCAACCTAAGGACTTAACCTTGCAAGCCTTTGAACTGGGCCTAACATTGTAACACCCCGGCATTTAATATGCCCGAATGCTACCAAACATAAGCTAAACAACATCTAAATACCACATTTAAACATAAATTCCAGCAAAGGTACATATGCTAAAAACCGATATTTCGGCAGCATCTCCTTTGTTTTTCCATGAATTAACACCATATCAATATCATGGCAAGATATATCATAGCACACGACATCTAAAACATCAACATAAATGGATATATCATCAAATTACGCCAATAATAGCACGCTCAACCACTTCATAAACTAAAACGAAGCAAATAAGGAATCACTAGCATGCTAAATTAAACCATACATTAAGTTTAAGGCACAACTCTTAATATCATGTCTCCAAGTGATTAATTATGGACTATGATGGTGGAGCTACGTGTAGAAGTGTAGCTAGACCCCTTTTTCCCGCATGCCGATCTCAAAGTACCTAAAAACAACATAAAACACAAGCGTGAGTTCGAAAACTCAGCAAGCATATTGTAATGGACAACAAGATCATTTACAAGACAATAATACCTTACATCACATATAACATCTCATACTTGAGCACATAACAACATCATCATCATTAAATATGTATTGCAATGCAATGCAATGCAATGTTATGCTCATATCTCCTTGGAAACTCATACCGGTATGGTTGAGTACACACCCGTCGGTGTGCACCCTCTCCCCCCTTCCATCCCGAAGATGGAGGGTGCCTACTCCTCGCTTCCGTTCACCACGGTGAATGGAATCACGATGTAGGACTTACTAATTGGCTTTCCGGATTAGTCATAACTTTCTCACCGACCTTCCCGGACTAGTTATGACTTTCTCACCGCCCGAGCCATGTAACATGCCATGTATGCATTTATGCCAACATCATATTTAACTCACAATCA
This sequence comes from Rhipidocladum racemiflorum, assembly GCA_036346355.1. Classification (NCBI taxonomy): domain Eukaryota; kingdom Viridiplantae; phylum Streptophyta; class Magnoliopsida; order Poales; family Poaceae; genus Rhipidocladum; species Rhipidocladum racemiflorum. Next base: position 40,978,986 of record CM070590.1, read on the forward strand.
TGCCCACAAAACAGTACACAAATCCCCATCTAACCCGACATTGCTCACTACTTGCAAACCTAAAAACAGAGGTTCTGTCCCGGCGGGACAGCAGCCTTGCAAAGGCCATAACTTGAGTTCTAGGACTCCAAATCGATTAAACGAGTACACCATCGCGAAGCTTAGGAAATTTCCTACATTTTTCTAGTTATACGGAAAGACTGATTCGGACTCTAAAATTGTTTAATCTACAGATTACTACGATCTTTTCCAATCGCGTCACAGATTTTAACACGCTCGGTAAAACGGCCATAACTTTCAAACGGCTGATTGGATTTTAATGTGCTTTATGTAAACGGAAAGATAATTAAATTATCTACAACTTCTTTTAAGTCCGTACGGACAGATTCGGATTCTAAATCGACGAAAACTCGAACCCTAGCTCGATTGCTCAATCTGCCCGAAAACAGAAACGTGGCAACGTCTAGATCTAACCCAAAGAACTCCAACCCAGCACCACCAATTGATCTAAAAAACTTCATAAACACCCTAAGAACAGTACCTAGATCAAACCCAAGGATCCCCATGATCATACCTTTGCCCAACGAATGAATCTCCAATAGATCTCCTCGCGGATCGCTCCTCGCTCCACGCTCCTCGCTCCTCGCTCCTCGCTCCTCGCTCCAACGGATGGATCCACAAGGTGCAGAGGTGTGGAGACCACCCTAGGGCAGCAAGGGGATGGAGGAGAGGTGGTGGAGAGGTGGGGAGCAATGGGGCAAAGGAGGGGGAGGCGCACGGCCAAGGGAGGAGGGAGGCGGCTAGGGCAAGGGCAAGTGGGGGGGGGGGGAAGGGCGCACAATGGCAGGGGTGAACGCCCAAGGGCTGGTGGGGAGCCCTTTTACCAGCCCCCACACCCAATCCTAGTCCGTTACGGAGACCTACTCCATCCCACCAAAGCCCACTTAAGGCCCAAACTCCCCCGGGAAGGCCCAAAACCCGAAACGGCCGGAAACGTTATTAACCTCCATACCTTATGGTTTTAACCTGCCATACCATATTTCATAAAGTTTTTGACCTTAACATGCACCATTTAAAAGGTTACGACACTCCGTGGTGACACATCACTTCAAACGGCCCAAAAACGCGAGTAAACCTCAAGCCGAAAGGTTTTATTCTCTAATTTCACATTCTATAATGTCACACCATACCGTAGTGTCACATTCTCCCCCCCTTCAACAGGATTCGACCTCGAATCCAAAGGACGCCAAAATCAATGACAAAATCCCCAAGGGACAAACGGCTTCTCTGCAGCACAAAACATTCACACAACGACTAAAACCGAAACAAACAACAAACGGGTTCCCAAACCCATCACAGAGAGAAAAAGTGTTGATCTAGCTCAACTAAGGGCAACCCTCACAAATCGACCTTCACTTCAATTCCCCAACAGAATCTGCGTTTCAACCACAAAGGGCTCCATCAACCCAAAACGCTCGAATCCTCACGGCAAACACTTCATACTTCTATCACAACCAACCTGACTACCATACTCCATTAAACTCAACATGACATAATCAAAGGAAGTCACAATTCCTTTAACGACCTTTCTACATTCCCGAAAATTTCCATTGAGGGGAAAACTCATTAAGGCACACTTGCCCTTCCGATACACCATCATACTAACATTTTATTCCATCCTTTCCCAGACAAGACTCAAATCCAAGAACAACTAGTGACGACAAATGCTCACGGCAGGACAAATATCACCGAACTATCGTCAACTTCACTTCCACCCATCGCTACACTTAATAATGGTTAGACCCATACATCATCAACCTCCATCACAAACCACCCTTATACCACTAGGGTTCAACACCTAGCCCAAAGCTAGGATCGAAAAACCTTACCAAACCACAATTGGTTCCTTTCTTTAGAGGGTCTCGCCCTCACACAAAAACACTTAGGTATCATCCCCAAGTGTACACACGACAACTCAAACCCAAAGCGTTAACAACCATTTTGGAAAGAATTCGGCAACATCCAAGCCAAATCACAAAGGAAGCATAAATCCTTCATTCTTTCTTTTCATACTAGAAAGAAATGGACATCTCGATTCTTGACATGCATGCACACTTTTCAAGAGCACTCCGGATTAGTCATATATCCTTATATGACTTTCTCACCGACCTAGCTCGTCGACTCCTTTATGATTAATTATGCATAAACAATGTCTCGTTTTCCTTTTTCACCCTTCATTCATCATGTAACAACGGCACCGAATAGTCATTCACCAAATGACTTCTTCCTCGGTATCAAATGATGGAAACACAATTAACATCGAAGGTTGTGAAAATTCATATAGACTATGACGGCAGCATAGTTGACAGTAAAACACCACGTCGTAAAAGACCCCACATCAGTTGAAAACTGAACTTGCACAACATTGCATTTCATCCAAATTCAACATTTTGGAAAAGAACATCAAAATTTCAAGTCGAGCATCTGCTCCCACAACCATCACGAACTTCCTCAAGGAGAGGGAAACTCATTCCCAAAAGGGAACACCTCACTAACAAAATCACTTTGTAAAACTTTCATAAAGTCCACCTTTTGAAGCACTGCAACATCACACACATTTTCAAAACAACTCCAACTCTAGCCAAAAGAGTTACACATTAAGGGCTCAACTCAAAAGTTTCCAACACAACCCTTTAAGACCATCTGCTTCCTTTTAAAATTAATTCCAAAGATAATCCAGTCTTAACGAAAGGGCACGATCGACTCAAAACTTTTGGATGTAAATCCAAACTCACAACACGAACTAAACAAATTCGCCAAAACCAAAGGTCGACACCAAACATTACAAGTTTTGGGAAACTCAAACACAAGACATAAGGAACACCTTGACCGAAAACCCTTCAACGAAAATGGCAAACAACCAAACCAGTCCAAAAGCTTTTAAACACAAGCTCAGCGTAAAAGAACCATCTCTAGAACTCCACTACGCTTTCCATTAAAAGACTTTAATAATCACTTTTACTCTCTGAGGAGCCCCAACTCAATTCAACCAAAAGCTTCACAACAAATTCTTCCTCTAGTTACCATTCCCAAAACTTTTAATAAGGGTTTATGATGCTTATCAAGAAGGCACCCAACCAAGACTATAATGATATGATCCCCACGGCTCACGAATCATAATACTTCTTATTCTAAATTTGAAACATAGTACTTCAACAAATCTTTCAGCAAGATCAACATATAAATTTCATACCTCCTATCTATTCACGTCTCGATAACCGAACCTTATTCAGTTAAACAACGACTTCAACATGTAAATATTATCTCTACAAGACAAAGTTCATAGCTAGGATTCCAAGGCATACATTCATTAAGGATAAAACTCTACATCAGGTTAATTATCCATGGTTCACTCCATCACCACAGGTTACAACACCCTCCATTTAGTCAATGGTTTCCAACAAGTATTCTACACAACTACCACCACTACTAAGTCATCAATAAAAACAAATGGGCATAATCATCAACCGATCAACATTACTTTTAGCTACCCTATACATAGGTGATAACAAAATTACAACATACTCCAACTATTTAAAATAGATTGAAAACTAGCATTGAAGGGTCACATGTGCATACTTCCAAATATACTAATAGTTTGCAACAACATAAATAACCACTCCAATCAACTTCCAAATTAAAGTCACTAGTCTCTACTAATCCGTTAGATTAGCACATCTTTAAACACCAAGCAAAGCTTCTTAACAATATCAGCAGTTTACATCATTTTAATGTTTTAACTATGCATCAAGGTTTAAACTTTTAACATTAACGAGGATCATAAGCACTTTTAAAGCAAGGCAACAGATTCTAAGCATGAACATTAACAATTTCAATCATTCTCGCTAAGAGTGAACTACAACACTAGTAGTCTATTTATTCTCAAACTTAGAGATTTTACTCACATTGAATTGATTCAACTCAAAATTTAACTTAGCAACACATCAATCCATAAACCACATTGTTACCTACTACATAACATGCTAAACATCAATTCTTACTAGGGACAAACGATTTCAGTCAAAAGACTACTTACTTTGTTTACAGCATTTTAATTTTAAAACTCATCCCAAATTCATAAGGAAACTTGACTCTCAAAATTGCAATGAGACAAACCCAAACTTGGTTATGCAAAGGAATTCTCCAAAACACTTTTCAATCTCAAAGACTTCCATAGAGGAAACTGGTTGGAAGACAACTTTTCTTGAAAGGGAACCAGGTGCTCCATTAACCTTTTCAAATAAAACCTTAACACCAAACCCCTAACTTTCACGACTCAAGAGGGGCTTTCAAAGATGATTTCTCAAACCAGTAAAATGATGAAATCAAACACCAGTTACTACTACGAAGCCACAGAACTTCAGCCACGACGGTGTGTCTGGCATAACTCCGAACAAAACTCCTTTAGCCTTGGAGACAGACAACCACAGGAATAAATCGAATGCTTGTTCTTCATAAAGCAATTAACAGGCATCAAAAACTGGAAAGGCGCCCAAAAGAAGCGCAACACTAGACTCCTCTTCTACGTCTTCACCCAAGGAAGACAAAACCACACACCGCATACGGAACAATCCGCGAAAGCCCATCACCTTTTCATTTGGTTCAAAACAGCTAAAGCCAAGAAAAGCAACAAACACCGACCGTCAGAACGACAAAGAACATCCGAAGGAAACCACCATTAACTCTTCCTTTCGTCTCCAATCAACTACCCGATTTACGACAGAAAGGGTAAGCGCTTTTCTCCTACAGGGGTTAACAGTTCTTCGGTGATGGCGCTAACCGGCCACACCACAAACCTCACCCTAACTATAAACAACAAGAGGTGACCGAAACCCTGGTACCACAACCCCACTCTTATCACCACAACATATATCATTGACATAGCAACATGCATTGTCAAAAGAAGCATTCAACATCAAAGCTTAAATACAACATTTAAGCGTAAAGAAACGATACCCATACCCTTTCCTACTGTGCATCCAGTGTGTGTCAAATTTTAGATTAGTTATACCTTTTTTTTGCAAGTTTTAATGTTGCTATCCTATGACAAAGTTTTAGTTGAAACCTAAGCCATGTTTCTAAGTTATTCCACATCATATTTTAGTTGTACCCTATGGCATGACACTAAAAATACGCATTCCAAGGACCTACAGCCCGCTCTGATACCAACTGTAACACCCCGGCATTTAATATGCCCGAATGCTACCAAACATAAGCTAAACAACATCTAAATGCCACATTTAAACATAAATTCCAGCAAAGGTACATATGCTTAAAACCGATATTTCGGCAGCATCTCCTTTGTTTTTCCATGAATTAACACCATATCAATATCATGGCAAGATATATCATAGCACACGACATCTAAAACATCAACATAAATGGATATATCATCAAATTACGCCAATAATACCACGCTCAACCACTTCATAAACTAAAACGAAGCAAATAAGGAATCACTAGCATGCTAAATTAAACCATACATTAAGTTTAAGGCACAACTCTTAATATCATGTCTCCAAGTGATTAATTATGGACTATGATGGTGGAGCTACGTGTAGAAGTGTAGCTAGACCCCTTTTTCCCGCATGCCGATCTCAAAGTACCTAAAAACAACATTAAACACAAGCGTGAGTTCGAAAACTCAGCAAGCATATTGTAATGGACAACAAGATCATTTACAAGACAATAATACCTTACATCACATATAACATCTCATACTTGAGCACATAACAACATCATCATCATTAAATATGTATTGCAATGCAATGCAATGCAATGTTATGCTCATATCTCCTTGGAAACTCATACCGGTATGGTTGAGTACACACCCGTCGGTGTGCACCCTCTCCCCCCTTCCATCCCGAAGATGGAGGGTGCCTACTCCTCGCTTCCATTCACCGCGGTGAATGGAATCACGATGTAGGACTTACTAATTGGCTTTCCGGATTAGTCATAGCTTTCTCACCGACCTTCCCGGACTAGTTATGACTTTCTCACCGCCCGAGCCATGTAACATGCCATGTATGCATTTATGCCAACATCATATTTAACTCACAATCATGCTCATCATATCATTGGCAATCATAAAAGCATGGCAAGTGATTATATATCATGTAGTCAATTCCATCTATTCTCAACAAGCAACCTACAAATCGCTATCCATCACAACACACTTGCCTCAACCGCGGGCGACGGATTTGTGGGAAGTCGAGGGCACTCCCGGTGTCACACCACCTGCACATAGGCATCACACACTCACAATCATGCCCACAAAACAGTACACAAATCCCCATCTAACCCGACATTGCCCACTACATGCAAACCTAAAAACAGAGGTTCTGTCCCGGCGGGACAGCAGCCTTGCAAAGGCCATAACTTGAGTTCTGGGACTCCAAATCGATTAAACGAGTACACCATCGCGAAGCTTAGGAAATTTCCTACATTTTTCTAGTTATACGGAAAGACTGATTCGGACTCTAAAATTGTTTAATCTACAGATTACTACGATCTGTTCCAATCGCGTCACAGATTTTAACACGCTCGGTAAAACGGCCATAACTTTCAAACGGCTGATCGGATTTTAACGTGCTTTATGTCCACGGAAAGATAATTAAATTATCTACAACTTCTTTTAAGTCCGTTCGGACAGATTCGGATTCTAAATCGACGAAAACTCGAACCCTAGCCCGATTGCTCAATCTGCCCGAAAATAGAAACGTGGCAACGTCTAGATCTAACCCAAAGAACTCCAACCCAGCACCACCAATTGATCTAAAAAACTTCATAAACACCCTAAGAACAGTACCTAGATCAAACCCAAGGATCCCCATGATCATACCTTTGCCCAACGAACGAATCTCCAATAGATCTCCTCGCGGATCGCTCCTCGCTCCACGCTCCTCGCTCCTCGCTCCTCGCTCCTCGCTCCAACGGATGGATCCACAAGGTGCAGAGGTGTGGAGACCACCCTAGGGAAGCAAGGGGGTGGAGGAGAGGTGGTGGAGAGGTGGGGAGCAATGGGTCAAAGGAGGGGGAGGCGCACGGCCAAGGGAGGAGGGAGGCGGCTAGGGCAAGGGCAAGTGGGGGGGAAGGGCGCACAAGGGGCAGGGGTGAACGCCCAAGGGCTGGTGGGGAGCCCTTTTACCAGCCCCCACACCCAATCCTAGTCCGTTACGGAGACCTACTCCATCCCACCAAAGCCCACTTAAGGCCCAAACTCCCCCGGGAAGGCCCAAAACCCCGAAAACGGCCCGGAAACATTATTAACCTCCATACCTTATGGTTTTAACCTGCCATACCATATTTCATAAAGTTTTTGACCTTAACATGCACCATTTAAAAGGTTACGACACTCCGTGGTGACACATCACTTCAAACGGCCTAAAAACGCGAGTAAACCTCAAGCCGAAAGGTTTTATTCTCTAATTTCACATTCTATAATGTCACACCATACCGTAGTGTCACAAACATACAACCACATGTTTGGAGTGGGACGGACCTAGTTGCGTACGATTCCGAAGTCTTAGCATGTGAGACCTCAGGTGGTTTTTGTATCTGTAAATGTGGAAAGAAGGGTGTACTGTTTACCGATTGGTCTTACATCTCTTCAACGGTATACGTTGGCCCTGTACTTCCGCTCCGCAAAAGGGAAGGGACAGCGGGAACTATACCGGAAGGTACGCATGCGAGGATAGAGGTTTCGGAAAGACTTTGTTATGGTTACTCGCCCATGTGGTGTTTAACTATATCGTGTGGGTAAAGTGTATAACCTCTGCAGAGTGTACAAACTATTCGAATAGCCGAGTCCACGGTACTGGACAACGCTCGGGGATTACAGTCAAGGGTTAGACTTTATTAAAACGGTGGTTGGGATAAAAGATGAAGTTAATGGAAACATGGTTTAGGATGTGGGAATACTTTTACTTAACCTCTGGAAAAGTTATTGTTACATTATTTGTTTTTACCGCTTTCGAATCTATTTATGTTACTTGTTAGATGCTACTTCACTGCAAAATAAACATGTTAAGCCATTACATTGGAATAAGCCTGGCATGTAGTATATTAGGTTGCATTCTCTGCATAGCTTGCTGAGTACCAATGTACTCACCCCTCCAAAATCACCACACCAAAAGAAGAGGATCTACAAGTCCATGACGTGGAGCAGAACGGAGAGGCGAACAACTAGGGGCAAGCCAAGTCAGTTGACTGTGGCAAACTGAGGCGCCACGAAAAATCTTCATTCCGCTGCTATGTTAATGTTTACTCTAAGGCTGACCTTGAGGTCTTAACAATTTTTATATGAGTTGAATACTTTATTATGATTATTTCCGATGTGTATGTGTAATGGTATTCATCTCTGTTGTATCTGTGAGCACCAGCGTGATCCTGGACTGGTGTATCACACAGAGTGTTCAGAATTCCGATTCCGGGTGTGACACAATATGACGGCGCGTGTTCCCAACACGCGCCTTTATGGCAGGTGACGTCACTGCTAAATCCCCCCTGGCAAGACATGCGGAGCCGGCAGCCACACGGGTCCCGAGGCTGGGGCAAAGTCGGCTATGTCAGAGCATTAAGTGTGGCGTAATAACAGTGACAGGTACATTAAATGCTGTATGGCAGTGCAGTGAGTATGGCACACAGGTGTAAACCCCCCATGCGCCCCAGCCAGCCCAGATATAAAAGGGAGCCGGGGTGCATGGGAGAGGGGATTGGCTAAAAAAAGCACTCAGTTGCGGTTCTTCGACCTCTGAAGAACCGCTCGATCTGTAAAGAGGGTTTGAGTTTCCCCCAAGAACACAAGCAAGAACACCAAGACAGGACTAGGGCTATTACTCTCAGGAGGGCCCGAACTTGGATAAAACATAAGTGTCCCCTTGCAAGCTTCGCGATAGTTTCCCTTTCCTACATCCTTCGAGTGATCTCCACGAAAGCCCCCTGTTTGAACTTCATACAGACCCGATCCGGAGGTGTCTGTTGGTTCATACGCTAACACCATGTATGCGATGATGCCATAAACATAAACAACTTGTATCAAACTGAAATAAACATGGCATAGCATCATAATAATCCATTTCATCATAACATGGGCAAGCACTAATCATGGCAAGATATCACAATATGTAATCATGGCAAGATAGCACATCATGTAAGCAATTTGCACCTAGTCACAATTAGCAACATACATGTCGGGACCCCGAATTTGCAAATCCGGACCCTCTGTGTATTCAGCACTAGTCCAGGAACGCGCTAGTGCACACAGTCTTTAACATCGGTAAATATCACAATCATACCAATCGATACCATAAAAGTACTTTATTAAAGTAATAAAACTGGTTACTCGACCTTATGGCCAAGTTACAAATATATGCCTCGTAGGGCGAAACTTATTCAGAGAGAAACAATAGCAGCGGAAAATCAAATAAACTCCTCTGGCGCCATCCAAGATACCACGAGCAACCGATCGGGCTCGCATCCCTAAGTAGTCGGGTCCTCTTGGAGTTCTCCTCCAAATTGGCGTAATCTCCTCTTCAACCGATATTGTGTTGGGGCAAGGGTGAGTACTTGGTACTCAAGAAGTCATGCAGAATGCAAGCTAATATACTATATGCATGGCTTAGTACAAAGGAGTAGCTCGGGGTATATTGCAGTAAACGGCTTTTGACAAGTAATATAAGTAGATTCGAAAGCAGTAGAAATAAGTAAAGCATAAATAACTTTTCAAGAAGTTTAAATAACATTTTTCCCCATCCTAAACCATATTTCCATCATCTTCCTTGTTAAACCAACCCATCTTTTCAAAACCAAGTTATTTTCAGAAAATCTAACCCTTTTGTAATTCCCGAGGCATTGTCCAGTCAGTGGACTCGGCTATTCAAATAGATTCTACACTCTGCAGAGGTTATGCACTTTACCCACAAGATACAATCCACTCACCACGTCGCCGTGAATCGCCATACAAGAGTATGCACCGAATGAGCGATCATAACAAAGCCTTTGGAAGCCTCAAACAACACAGGTGGTCCTCTCGATGCGTGCTCTACACCATCCCTTCCCTTAGCCAAGGCGAAGTATGGGACCAACACACCGTTAGATGGGTACTGGCGCCACAGCCACGATACGGCTCCCGTGCATAATCACACAAACGGTGTAATCGACACCCGAGGCTCCACAAGTGAGTCCTTAGCGACTTAGTCAACTAGGGCCGTCCCATTCCAGCCATGTGGTTGCAAGTATGACCAGTTCAAAGGCTTGCAAGGTTAAGTCCTTAGAGTGACCAGGGCAAGACTACCGAAAAACCAAATCAACACTCCCAATGCCACAACTGGCCCTGATTACTCTTTGCCACATGCCCTGGCCGAATCATGTTTATCAAACCCCGATTGATTACCATGCACCACGTGCCATCAACATCACATGATACTTTTCCAAACAGGTTCAATATATCATTAAGTCCATATTAGCATTTGATTATCCAAAATCATGTCATGAGCACGAAAGCGAGTCTAAGCGATACTACAACGATCTAAACCCATGTTGGCAATTTATCTTGTCCAACTAGTAAAACCACAACTAGGGTGACAAAGGGTCATGGCACATACTTAAGTAATCAAGGTGTCATATAGCAAATTGGTATTTATCTAACCCCGAGGTTTAAACCAAAGTATCTTTCTAATTAAACTAGCATGCAATAGTTTAAATCAAAATAGATTTTCAAATGGGATCAACATGGTCAAAGCACAACTTGCCTTCAAAAAGTACTTGCTCTTGGTCTTGAGTTGGATCTGAGTCAACACTTCTCCTCGAATCCTTAGGTACTTCAACGCTCTACTGCAGCGTGCAAATAGCAAATACACAAATGAACACTATGCAAAAGATCCCAAAACTCCAAATAAAATCCATAAACAGAGAGAACATAATTTTCGGATTTTTAGAAACTGGAATCAAATTTGGAGTTAAAAGCATAAAAGTTATGATTATTTAAAGTTTAAATAATCAATTAAATAATATTTCAGAGAAAACTTTAGTCCAAAATTAAATAAAATTCATATTTATGTAGATCTCAATTTTATACAAATTTAGAAATTTGAACCACCCAAATCGGATTTGAAACTCAAAAGTTATAATCGTTTGAAGTTTGAATCTAAATTTGAATCAATATTTCGAATTAATAAATCATTTTCTTTTTCTGAAATTAATTATTGCGTCTAAGATGGACACGTGGCAGCTCCTGATTAGCCTGGCGTCGCCGGTCCATACGGGCTCGGTCCACACTGCTTAGTCCACCGTGGACTCGGTCCGCACGCTCCGCGTGAGGCGACATGTGGGCCCACTCGGGTAGCGTCATTCTTGTCGTCACGGGGCTCGTACCGCTAAGTCGACAGGTGGGTCCCACCGATGGCGTCATGGGTGACGTCCACGACGTATCGCTGACACGCGGGCCCCGTGGTGATACCTGCCACGCGGCGTGGCGCCGACAGTTCGGCTTCCTGGACGCGTGGCACAATCGTGGCCGTTGGTTTGAAATCGGCGGGCTGGGATTGAGTTTGGCCTCATGTGCTTGGGGCGCGTGTGATCGTGGGCCGTTGGATCTAGATCCAGCGGTTGGGATTAGATCTAGGATTTTCAGGGAAACTCACCGGCGACGTGGCACGATCACGGGCCTTTGGATCTTGATCGGACGGTTGGTGGAGCTCGGGTCGGCGATGGCTTCACAGCGGAGGTGCGGCTGCCGGCTGAGGCGGCGACCACCCAAACGGTGGTTGGGGCGTGTTCTACGAGATGGAGGTGTCTTGGTCGCTGGCCAGGAGTTTGAATGGGGTCAATGGCGCGAGTGACCGCAGACGGCACGGCGAGGCAAGGACCGGTGGCGCTTCACGCAACTGGCCGGCGATTCCAGCGAAACCTCACGGCGGTAGAGCTCGGCGGGTTAGGGCAAGAAGTGCGCGGGGGTCACGGTCCTCGGTGCGATCCAGGGCATTAAATAGCCCGGGCGTGCTCGGGCGAGCCCTAATCATCCCATGGCGACTCGGCGTGAGTCCGGCTTCGATTCACGGGAAGACGACACGAATGGCGGCGCCACGTGTCGCGATAACGCCACGATCGGGCGCGATCGGGTCGTCCGAACAGCTCGATCGGTCGGCGGATCTCGGCCGTTGGATCTTGATCCAACTTGATTTGGGATCGATTAGGGTTAGGAGTGGGTTCGGTCGAGTCAATCGCTCGGTCGACTCGAGTCCGACTTCGATCCGGATGAAACGATGCCACCCGAGTTGGATTTTCCAGCGATTTAATATTTAAAATAATTCCCGATAATTCATTTAATTCATTAAAAATAGCAAATGACTCGAGAAAAATTCGAAAAATTGCGGAAAATATTTTGGATTATTTTGGACTCAAATAAAATATTTTCAACAAGAATTTATTTGCAATAATTAAATTCTTTAATTATTTCAAAATGGAATAAATTCAAATAAATTCCAAATAAATCCAAATAAATTCGGAAAATTCCAAAAATTCACCAAAGTGCCAAATCACACATGATTTTAAGAAAAGCAAAATTTTGGGATGTTACAAACCTCCCCTTAATAGAATCTAGTCCCGAGATTCAGGGCTCACTAAAGAAATAGGTTTGGAAATTCTTTCTTCAAATCCTCTTCAAGGCGCTCCCAAGTCGCTTCACTTTCTTCATGGTTGCTCCAATCGAACTCCTACAGATCGGGTTGACTTGTTTCTAGTTTCTCGATCCATTGTGTCTAGAATCCTCCTGAGGTGCTCCTTATAAGTCAAATCCTCTTGCAACTCAATTGACTCTAGCGGTGCTCGCTCCTCGGGAACTCGGAGACACTTCTTCAACTGGGACACATGGAACACGTCATGCACTCCTCGCCAACGAGCTGGCAACTCAGTAGGCAACCTTCACCTCCGCGACTCAAAATCTTAAATGGTCCAACATAGCAGGTGCGAAGTTTCCCTTTGGCATGGAACCTCTTAACTCCTCGAGAGGCGTAACTACGAGGTATACAAAGTCTTAGGTTCAAAACTCAAATCTCGCGACGATTGTCGCGATAACTCTTACATCGAGATTGGGCTATCTTCAACCTTTCCCCTAATCATAGCGACCGCCAGCCTCTTGAAGAATATCAGGCCCAAAGACACGGCGCCACGGCCTCATTTCAATTCAATGGTGTCCGACGGTCGACCATACAAAGTGCCTCAAAAGGTGACATCGTAAACTAGTCGATAACTATTGTTGTAACTAAACTCGCATACGGCAAACTTTTATCCCAAGAGGTAGCATAAGCCAATGCACAAGCTCTCAACATATCCTCTAGAATCTGGTTGACTCTTCGATCTGTCCATCCGTCTGTGGATGATAAGCTGTTGAAGTTTAAACGGGTTCCTATGGCTTCATGCAACTTATTCGAACCTTGAGGTAAATTGGGTACCTCTCGTCAGATGACATAATCCTCTCTTGGCACTCCGTGCAAACAAACAATCCCGATCATGTACAACTCGCTTAACTTATCTCCCGAGTAAATGGTCTTCACGGGGATAAAATGGGCTACTTTAGTCAAGCGATCCACTATAACCCATATGGAGTCATAACCTCCTTGAGTCTTGACAAACGGTAATGAAATCCATTCCGATTTCCTCCCACTTCCACTGAGTATTTTCAGGTTGTAGCAATCCTGGCGGTCTCGATGCATTGCCTTGACTCCGGCATACGTCGCACAATGCAACATGCTCGGCAACTTCACATTTCATACTCGGCCACGGAATCTCTCCTTCAGATCCTCCGATACATCTTGGCGCTTCGGGATGAATCGAGTACTTAGAGTCATGGGCTTCTTCCGAATCGATTTGCTTTAACTCCTTTTGTTAGGCACACAAATGCGATCCTTCATCCATAACGTGCCTTGCTCGCCTAGCTTGAAATCCTTTGCCTTGCCTTCCTCCATTTTGGACTTAATCCTACGGATCTTGTCATCATCCTATACATCCTTCTCGGATCTCGGTCCTCTAAAGTAGGCTTTACTTCCAAGGCGGCCAAGAATCCGCTAGGTACAACCCTCAATCTTCATTTTCGAAATCCTCACATAACTCATCCTGACTTGTGGCTAGCAACGTACTCACGGTATGGCTCTTCCGACTCGAGCATCGGCTACTACGTTGGCCTTCCCGGGATTGTAATGGATTCCAACATTATAGTCCTTGATCAATTCTAGCCATCTCCTTTGCCTCATATTCAGATCCGTCTGGGTGAATATGTACTTAAGGCTCTTATGATCCGTATATACTTCACATCTGTTTCCAATCGAGATAGTGACGCTTCATATCTTCAAAGCATGCACTACGTGGCTAACTCTAGGTCATGTGTCGGATAATTTTCCTCATGCGGCCTCATTTGCCTTGATGCATAAGCGACGACCTTTCCATTCTGCATCGGCACACATCCAAGTCCTTGGCGCGATGCGCCACAATAAATATCAAGCTTTGAGCAACATCGGTAGAATTAACACGGTCTTGATGTCAATCGCTTCTTCACCAAATCCTTCCTCACATTCGGCGTCCCATGCAAACTTCTTTTCCTTCTTCAGCAATTGCGTAAGAGGTTTCGCAATTGTCGAAAAACTCCGATGAAACGGCGGTAATATCCTGCCATTCCAAGGAAACTCAGAATCAGGTCACGTCTTGGTACTTCAATGTAACACACGGCTTCTACTTTGCTTGGATCTCTGGCGACTCCTGCGGTCATTACATGTCCAAGAAACTCCACTTTGTCCTTCCAAAAGTCACACTTGCTGAACTTGGCGAAAGTTCTTTGTTCCTCGGCTTTTCCAAAACTCGCCTTTAAGTGTTCGGCATGTTCATCCTCTCGCCTTGGAGTAGATTAGGATATCGTCTATGAACACGACGACAAACTTGTCCAAATATTCCATGAACACCTTATTCATCATATTCATGAAATAAGCCGGCGCGTTCGTCAGCCCAAAGGACATAATCAGAAACTCGTAATGTCCATATCTTGGCGAGAATGCAGTCTTGAATATCTTCTCGATCGGATCTTTAACGATGATATCCCGATCTCGATCAATCTTGGAGAAAACTCCGGCTCCTCTTAAGCCCGATCAAACAAATCATCAATCCCGGGTAGCGGATACTTATTCTTCACGGTTGACTTCATTGAGTGCACGGTTAGTCGATGCACATCCACGAAACTCCCGCCCTTCTTCTTGACAAACAAAACCGGTGCTCCCCATGGCGTGCAGGTCGATAAATCCTTTCTCCATTAACTCTTCTAGCTGTTTCTTCATCTCTACCAACTCCTCGGTTGACATCCGATAGGGTCTCTTTGCTATCGGTCTTTGTGCAGTACAAGCTCTATCACAAACTCTATGTCACTGCCTGGGCGGCATACCAGGTAGATCTTCGGAAAAACATCGGGGTACTCATTCACTCTTGGGACATCCTCTATGCTGATTGCCTTGGTACATGTTAACCATCAACTGTCCATCTCTAATCGCAAAGTGGCTTGAAATTCCACTTTCTTCCCACACGGGCTCTCAACCGAGATAGTCCTTCGCCCACAATCCAATACAGACCTTGTGCTTGGATAACCAATCCATTCCCAATATAACATCTAAGGTCTGGGTCTCCAAAATTATAAGGTTTGCTAGGAACTCTATTCCATCTATTAGTATTCTCACCCCGGAACATCCTACTCGTCGGAGTTCGAACCAGTGGTTTGAACTAAAAGCATGCACTTAAGTCTTGCAATCCTTAAGTCATTTCTAGTAGCAAAGCCTTGCGAAACAAACGAATCACGCGAAGCTCGAGTCAAACAAAATGCTGCAGTACTTGAGTTAACAAGTAACTTACCCAAGTCTGGCGTCCGTAGCATTTTGCAATGCATCCGCAGTGACATGGTTGACTCGGCCTCTCACCTGATGCAGGGTGTGGCTCCGTGTCGTTTGGCGTCCTAGCTGGGTGGTTCCTAGATTGAAGCGAACCGTCGCTCTCCTGTCTTCTTCGGACAACTGTTGGCAAAGTGTCTGGCTCGCTGCGCTTGTAGCGATCTCACTGCTCCCGCTGATTTGCACAGGGTAGCGTTTCGAAGCGGGGTGCTGGGTTTGGTAGTTTTGATTGGCAGGGTCTTGGTGCCGGGGATGGTGTCCTTGTTGCATACGTGGTTGGAATCTGAAGAATTGATTTGGTGCAACTCTCAAGCGTGCGTTCCCGACGTGATCCTTGCTGTTGCATCCTGCGCTTCCTGTTCTCATCGGTTCCTTGCGCTTGTCCTCAAGAATAGCGCCTTATTCACCAACTCTTGGAAATCCGGAAAGGTGTGGGTGATCAACCCTACTTGCAATCTGAGTTAAGTCCCTTCATAAAACGAGACTGCCTGGATTTATCTGGCCTACATCCTCAAAGATGGCGTGCTAGCCGTGTGAACTTGTTCAGGTAGGTGACCAGCCGATTACCTTGCCTCTGCTCTGAACTCCTCCTTCTTAAGGTCCATAATTCCTTCAGGCACGGTAATCTTTGTCGAATGCACATGAACTCTTCCCAAGTGATATCTTGAGGGTTCTCCTGCGTGGCAGAAGTTCTCCCACCATTCGGCAATGCTGTTCTTCCAACCTGATGAGAAGCGTAAAGTACCTTCTCATTTCCTATGCATTGGGCTATGTGTAGCTTCCTCTCAATTGATCTTAACCAATCATTGGCCTCCAATGGATTGGCATTTTCCAGAGAAAGTGGGTGGGTGAGTCCTCATGAACTCGACTGACCTTTGTATTCGCGTGGTCACGATTAACTTGATTGGCGTTGGCCTGGAAGCGGTGACGTCTGCATTTGTTGCATCATAGCATGCATCAAGCTGGGTAAAGCCGAGCAAGAAATGCTCCAAAATTCTGCACATCCATTAAGCGGTGCTTTGGTGCTCCATCATTGGGGTTTTTCGCTGGCGAGATCCACTCCCATTGCTTCCAAAGTTCCCACGGGTGTTCACCATCTGTTGATTTGCTCTAGGTTTAGAGATGAGAGGGAAACAAGAATAGACAAGTAATATGGACTTTATGCGAGGCGAAAGGGGTAACTTTAAGGTCCACCTTTATTATTAATAACTTGGTATGGTGCGCCACAATGCCTAAGGGCCTTGCAACACATACGCACACTCAAGCAAACAAAGCAAATCCAAATCGAACTAACTCTGGAATCTAACGCCTAAAGGGTGACTCTTTATTTTATGACTCGACTCGGCGAAGGAGTCTCACTATAGAACCTATGCTCACTCATCAGAAAACCTCCACGGCCTGGAGTGCGGATCTTTGCGGCATAGGCGCGAAACGATCGCCATGCCCAAATGACTATGTCATCTGTGGTAGTCGAAGAAGCGGTGTCCTCATCGAGATCTGACTCCTCTGGATCTGGCTCGTGGCTCAATCTTGGCTCGGGTCGGTCCGCATAAAGTCATTTCCAACTCGTCAATCCTTCGTAGAAGGTGTGCCACATACTCTGAGCTTCCGCCATACGTTTCTTCTCGTCGTGATCTCCTTGCGGGCCTTCGTAGCTCCTTACTTGTATTATCTAGTACATCTTCTGGCGACGACGAATCGCCAGCGTAATGTGCCGGGCATTCTCATCCTGAATCGTCTTGGTCAAGAAGGTTATCGCTCGGCTGGATGATAACGGAACACCGTGCTTTCCAACTCCAAGCGTGGATACTAGTAATGTGTCGCACATTGCTCGTGGGAAACTTCTTGGATACCCATCTCGCATTGTAGATCTTCTAGCGGTCGCAGTGTATCGAGCGATTGCACAGGCCCCTCTTCGACAGTACCTCAATCCTCACGTCACAAGCCTTGATCAATCCTCGCTTTGTCTGATCACTTCTACTTGGTATTGGGGCTTCTCAAAATCTCAGAGTTTGTAGCATGTGCCAAAGCTGCTTGGCGTGACCAACTCCCGGATCAACGTGGTTGAACTCTTCCTCCATCTGTCACAAGAGTGCTTTACGTGAAGAACTCTGAATTTTCGACCAGACAAGGTAAGGGAAATTTTCAGCAGAGACAAGAAAAGAGAGAAGGGGATAAGTCGAGATGTCATTTCTTGTCTTCACAAATTTTTAGCTTTAGAAAATAGGTTTTATCCTCACTACGACCATTCTAAGCTTAGGGTTGAGCCTCACAGTCAAGTATGGCTCGATACCACTGCCGGGACCCCGAATTTGCAAATCGGACCCTCATGTATTCAGCACTAGTCCAGGAACGCAGCTTAGTGCACACTGAGTCTTTAACATCGGTAAATATCACAATCATACCAATCGATACCATAAAAGTACTTTATTAAAGTAATAAAACTGGTTACTCGACCTTATGGCCAAGTTACAAATATATGCCTCGTCGTAAGAAACTTATTCAGAGAGAAACAATAGCAAATGAAAATCAAATAAACTCCGTGGCGCCATCCAAGATACCACGTGCAAGACTGGCTCGCATCCCTCAAGAGTCGGGTCCTCTTGGAGTTCCTCCTCCAAATTGGCGTAATCTCCTCTTCAACTGATATTGTGTTGGGGCAAGGGTGAGTACTTGGTACTCGACCAAGTCATGCACAGAGAATGCAAGCTAATATACTATATGCATGGCTTAGTACAAAGGAGTAGCTCAGGGGGTATATTTGCAGAAACAGCTTTTGACAAGTAATATAATTAGATTCGATAGCATTAGAAATAATTAAATCATAAATAACTTTTCAAGAATTTTATATAACATTTTTCCCCATCCTAAACCATATTTCCATCATCTTCCTGGTTAAAACAACCCATCTTTTAAAAACCAAGTTATTTCAGAAAATCTAACCCTTATTTGTAATTCCCGAGCATTGTCGGTCACAGTGGACTCGGCTATTCAAATAGATTCTACACTCGCAGAGGTTATGCACTTTACCCACAAGATACAATCCACTCACCACGTCACCGTGAATCGCCATACAAGAGTATGAATGAGCGATCATAACAAGCCTTTGGAAGCCTCAAACAACACAGGTGGTCCTCTCAGACGCGTGCTCTACACCATCCCTTCCCTTAGCCAAGGCGAAGTATGGGACCAACACACCGTTAGATGGGTACCTGGCCACGTACGATCGCCCCTCCGCATAATCACACAAGCGGTGTAATCGACACCTGAGGCTCCACAAGTGAGTCATGGCGACTTAGTCAACTAGGGCCGTCCCATTCGACCATGTGGTTGCAAGTATGACCAGTTCAAAGGCTTGCAAGGTTAAGTCCTTAGAGTGACCAGGGCAAGACTACCCGAAAAAACCAAATCAACACTCCCAATGCCACAACTGGCCCACTGATTACTCTTGCCACATGCCCTGCCGAAATCTGTTTATCAAACCCGAGTTGATTACCATGCACCACGCGTGCCATCAACATCACATGATACTTTTCCAAAACAGGTTCAATATATCATTAAGTCCATATTAGCATTTGATTATCCAAAATCATGTCATGAGCACGTAGCAGGTCTAAGCGATACTACAACGATCTAAACCCATGTTGGCAATTTAATACTGTCCAACTAGTAAACCACAACTAGGGTGACAAAGGGTCATGGCACATACTTAAGTAATCAAGGTGTCATATAGCAAATTGGTATTTATCTAACCCCGTGTTTAAACCAAAAGTATCTTTCTAATTAAACTAGCATGCAATAGTTTAAATCAAAATAGATTTTAAAATGGGATCAACATGGTCAAAGCACAACTTGCCTTCAAAAGTACTTGCTCTTGGTCTTGAGTTGGATCCTGAGTCAACACTTCTCCCTCGAATCCTTCCATTCAACGTCTACTGTAAAGCGTGCAAATAGCAAATACACAAATGAACACTATGCAAAAAAAATCACAAAAATCCAAAAAAAATCAAAAAACAGAGAGAACATAATTTTCTGGATTTTTAGAAACTGGAATCGTCAAATTTGGAGTTAAAACGCAAAAGTTATGATTATTTAAAGTTTAAATAATCAATTAAATAATATTTCAGAGAAAAACTTTAGTCCAAAAATTAAATAAAATTCATATTTAGGTAGATCTCAATTTTATACAAATTTAGAAATTTGAACCACCCAAATCGAGTTGAAACGCCAAAAGTTATAAGCGTTTGAAGTTTGAATCTAAATTTGAATCAATATTTCGAATTAATAAATCATTTCTTTTTCGGAAATTAATTATTTGTCGGCATGGACACGTGGCAGCTCTGATTGGCTCTGGCGTCGGCCGTCCATGGGCTCGGTCCACACTCGGCTTGGGTCCACCGTGGACTCCTGGTCCAAGCCTCCACGTGAGAGGCCCGACATGTGGGCCCACTCGGGTGACGTCATTCTTGCCGACGCCACGGGCTCACCACGGTGCCGACAGTGGGTCCCACCGATGACGTCATGGGTGACGTCCACGGTGCTTGTCGTTGACACGCGGCCGGCGTATCGGTGACCACCTGCTGCGCGTGGTAGCGCTGAGTTCGGCTTTCCTGGGCCGTGGCACAATCATGGCCGTTGGTTTGAAATCCGGCCGGTGGGATTGAGTTTGGCCTCATGTGCTTGGGGCGCACTTGCGTGATCTGATCGTGGGCCGTTGGATCTAGATCAGCGGTTGGGATTAGATCTAGGATTTTCAACGGGAAACTCACCAGAAGTGGCGTGCACGATCCGGGCCTTTGGATCTTGATCAGACGGTTGGTGGAGCTTCGGGTCGCGATGGCTTCACAGCGGAGTGCGGTGCCGGCCCAAGGCGGCGACCACCCAAGCAGTGGTTGGGGCGTGCTTTCCGGCGAGATGGAGGGTGTCTTGGTGCGCTGGCGGGGGTTTCGACTGGGGTCAATGGCGGCGGAGGACTGAGGCGGCGAGAGCAAGGACCGTGGTGGCGCTTCACGCAACTTTATGGCGATTCAGGCGAACCTCACGGCGGCTAGAGCTCGGCGGGTTAAGCAAAGTGCTGGGTCACGCAGCGGTCCTCGGGTGCGATCCAGGGCATTAAATAGCCCCGGAGGCGTGTTTCGATGAGCCCTAATCGATCCGCAATGGCGCTCGGCGGCGAGTCGGCCGATTCTGGAAAGACGACGAAATCGTGGCCGTCCCACGTGTCGCGATCAACGGCCCGCGATCGCACGGCGATCGGGTCCGGTCCAACACGCTCGATCGAGAATTGGGCGGATCTCGCCGTTGGATCTTGATCCAACGGTTGGGATCGATTAGGGTTAGGAGTGGTTGGTCGAGTCAAGCGGCTCGGTCGGACTCGAGTCCCGACTTTCGATCGGATGAACGATGCACTTGACCGAGTTGGATTTTCCAGCGATTTAATATTTAAAATAATTCCCAGTAATTCATTTAATTCATTAAAAATAGCAAATGACTCAGAAAAATTCCAGAAAAATTCTGGAAAATATTTTGGATTATTTTGGACTCAAATAAAATATTTTCAACAAAAATTTATTTGCAATAATTAAATTCTTTAATTATTTCAAAATGGAATAAATTCAAATAAATTCCAAATAAATCCAAATAAATTCCAGAAAATTCCAAAAATTCACCAAAGTGCCAAATCACACATGATTTTAAGAAAAGCAAAATTTTGGGATGTTACAATACAATACGCTAACCATTACAATACACTCGCCTTAACCTCGAGCGACGGATTTGCGAGAGGTTGAGGGCACTCCCGGGGTCACACCACCTGCACAAACATACCACACACTCAAAACGTGCCCCCAAACTAGTATGCAAAAGCCCGTCTACCCTGACTTCACAAACTACTTCCAAAATCGAAAAACAGAGAATCTGTCCCTCCCGGACAGCAGAATTCAAATTATCATAACTTGAACTCTAGTTATCCAAATTGATTAAATGAGTACATCATCGCGAAGCTTAGGAAATTTCCTAACTTTTTCTAAGTATTGGGAAAAGCTGATTCGGAATCTAAAATTGTCTAATCTACAAAACACTACGTTCTGTCCCAATTACGTCACAGATTTGAACACGTTCGGTAAAACGACCATAACTTTCAAACATCTGGGAAGAATTTGACGTTCTTGGTGTCCAATTAAAGTTATTGAAGTTACCTACAACTTTCTCAACAGGCGGCCGACCAAAATACGAAACTAAGATCACAAAAACTCAAACCGTACGTCGAGTGCACAATCTGCCCGAAACAGAGAACATGTCAAACTCTAGTTTTCATCCAATCTACCCAATCGCAGCACCACCACTTGATCTAAAAGCATCGAAATACCCTCTACCACAGCACCTATACCACCCCAGGGATATCCTATGACCATACCTTAGCCCGACGAACGATGAATCGATGAAAACTCCTCCCGGTTGCCCGATCTCCTTCCACGTGCCAATCCCACCGGATCTTCTCGTCGTGGAGCTTCCCAACGGCGATGACGACAGTATGGAAGGGCGTGACAGCAAGGGGAGGGGTTGGAACTCACCTAGGACCCGCTAGAGGAGGTGGAGGAGGAAGGGGAAGGGTGGAGGCGCAAGGGGGTGGAAGGGGAGGCGGCTAGGGTTGTGTGGGGAGGTGGAGAGGCGCATATGGTGAGGGGGGCGCTCAAAGGGCTAGGGCAGCAGGGTTGGTGTCCTAGTCCACCTCCACATGGCCCAATTGTGTCCCACCTTCGGCCCAAATAGACCCCCAAGGCCCGAACTCCCCCGGAAGGCCCAATTCCCCTCCGGAAAGCACAAATTCTCCCCCGAAAAAGCCCAAACTCACAGAAAAGGCCCAAAACCATGATGCCAAAGTCGTACCTTAATTCCGACATCAAAAATGACTCATACCGTCATTCTGTAGTATTACATTCTCCCCCCTTAAACAGGATTCGACCCCGAATCCGAGACACGCCGCTTCGCAAATGACCAAAATGAAGAGAGCTAAGGTTCACTTCTCAAAACCTGCTCAGAAGCCCCTACGATTTGGACTAACCAGAACTCAGATGCAAGGAGCCAAGGCTCGAAGACTGACAGCTCGAATGATAACTCACATTCAAAACTTGCCAAACTCTTACTCAACACTGAAACACAAAGCACGAACACAAGGACTCCGAATGTCCCTAGCAATTGGATAAATTCCCAAACCGACAACGAAGGAAAACGGTCTCACACTTCTCATTCTATGCATTCCTTGGCAGTAAAGTGCTCGATCCCTTTAACCAAAGCTACTCTCCAGAAGAACACGGTACCAACCTTTCTATTGTGGTTCGTCGTATTCAAAATGACGCGAACCAAGTGAGACACTACACTCCAAGACTACCCACTGTTTGAACAATCGGGGTTAAAACCTTGCAAAAGATTGATCTTTTACAAAAGACCAATACCCACCACTACCACCAAAAGGAAAAGCCTACTTTATGACTAGGGTCCTTAAAACCCGCAAAACAAAAACAACCGAACAACCCACTTCGGTTGATTCAACTCGCTCATTTAGCGACAAAAGATCCAGTACACTTCGAATAGGAAAAACAATTACTAGCAACCACAAGTGGTCCACTAATAATTTAATCAACCCTACCGAGGGGCACATCAATGACACAAGTCTCCAAGAAGGTTTGAATTGAGTCATACACAACCTTCCTTTACTCTTCACTTTTAAACTATTTACGATCAACTACTAGCAACACTTAATAACTGAGGTCATTAACAACCCACACTGGATTTCACTTCCTAATAAGGTCTCTCCCTCCTGCTCTTCCACTCCAAGGACTAGGACAAAGAATACAACCATTGGGTAAGCTCAATCACAAACCTTGAACCCAAATTGATCCACACACAACCACTCGAACCCCAAAGCGCTAAAAGCCACTTTGGAAAGAATTCGGCAACAATCGAAGAGTACTCATTTTATTTTCCTAAGCCAAATCGCAAAGGAAACACACATCTCCTATACCACAGCCAAAATACCAGAAGTTATTCATTATTTCTCTTCATACTAGAAAGAAATAGACATCTCGATTCATGACATGAATGAAAACTTTTCAAGAGCAATCCGGATTAGTCATATTTCCATATATGACTTTCTCACCGACCTGGCTCATCGACTCTTTTATGATTGAATAAACATAAACAATGTCATCTTTCCCTTTCACCATTCATTCACCATGTAACAAAAAATACCGAGTAATCATTCACCAAACGACTACTTCCTCGGTATCACATGTTTGAAACACACATAACATCGACGGTTGCGCTAAATCATATAACTATGACGACAACACTGTTAACAGCAAAACACCATGTCGTGTCAGAACCCACCATCAATTGAAAACTAACCTTGCAAAACCTCGCATTCTATCCAAAATCAACATTTTAGAAAAGAACATCAACTCTAAATTCAAACATCTGCACACACAACCACCACAAATTTTCTCCAAGAGAAAGGGAAACTCATTTCAAAAGGGAACACTTCACTAACAAAATCACTTATGAAACATTCATAAAATCCACCTTTTGAAGCATTTGCAAACAACACACATATTTTCCAAATAACTCCAACTCTAGCCAACTAGAGTTAGAAATTGAATCTCAATAATCTCCAACACAACCCACTATGTCCTTCTGCTTCCTTTAGAATTTATTCCAAGGATAACTCAGTGTGAACACGAAGGACCACGATCCACTCAAAAACTTTTGGGTGTAAATCCATACTCACAACACAAACTAAACAAATTAGCAAAAACCAAATATTGGCACCAATCGCTACGGGTTTTAGGGAAACTCGGAAACACAACACAAGGAATACCTTGACCGAAGGCATTCAACCAAAATGGCAAACAACCAAACCAATCCAAAAGGTTTTAGACACCAGCTCAGCATGAAACCCACCATATCTAGTATTCCACTATACTTACCATTTAACTATTCAATATTCGCTATTTACTCATCGAGAAGGCCCAACAGGACTTAACAAAAACCACACAACAAATTCTTTCTGTAATTACCTTTCCCAACATTTATAAATAAAGTTTATGGTGCTTATCATAAGACATCCAACCAAGACTACCTCATCATGATCCCCACAAACCAACACCTCATATAACAACACATCCTATATTTCAAACATAGTACTTCAACAGATACTTAAGCATGATCAACCTATCAATTTTTTTTATACCATCCATACATCAACATCTTGGCAAATGAAACTTTTTCAATCAATAAATGACTACAACAAGTAAATATTATCTGTACGAGACATAGTTCGTAACTATGATTATAAGTGTGTTGTTGTTTTAAATGCATTAATTGTTTATGATATGCTTGTTGGATGCACTTTGCTAAATCTTTGAACTCACGCTTCGACATTCAAGGTACGTGGAGTGCCGGGGTGTTATAGACCACCCCGCCGTCCTCCTCGCATGCACCCCCACGACGTTGAAGACCCCACGCGCGCCACTGTCCTCCTCGCCTCCGACAACGCCCGTGCGCGCCTCCGACGACCCCGCTGTCGTCCTCGCCTGCACCCCGCACGGTATCTCCTCTTGCTGTCTCCCCCTCGGTGAGTAAATAGACACAATTTACTTTATATTTACTATTGCATTAGACACAATTTACTTTATTATAGTGAAACAAGGTACACCAAAAAAATTATATCAGATGAGTTGCTGATACTATCAGTGCCGATAACCCCTTCATAATCCCCAGCTTACGGAAGGTCATGAGTATCGTCGCGACACCGCCAAACCCCAAACAATCAACCCATAATCATCATCAACCAACGAACTATAGCATAAAATTAATTACTCACAACATTAGTAGCTCGAATCCATAACCACATGGATTAATCAGCTGCCTGCTTTAATAGATAAACATAAGCGCTACAATTTAGACAAGTCATGAATCCGCACAAGATGCATGAAGAAGACAAAGCAAAAGTGTAGCCATAAGATGATCCCTGCCATCACACCAAAACATGACACAAATAGAAAAGCTAAACGCAACTAGTTTAGTAGTATATTACCCCCAAAAGAAAGCTACTTTGGTTGCTTTCATGGATGCACTCGCTGTCTTTTTCGGCGTGCTGCTATCCATAGACTTGTTCTCACTTCTTTTCTTCATCTATCCCTAACTGAGTCTATTATAGTCCAGTTAGGGATCGATGAAGAAAAGGAGTGCGAACAAGTCCATGGATAGCGGCATGCCGAAAAAGACAGTGAGTGTAACACCCCGGCATCTAGTATGCCCTGGATGTCACCAAACATAGACTAAACAACATCTAAATACCACATCTAAAGGTAAATTACAGCAAAGGAGTACATGCAAAAACCGAAAATTTAGGCAGTATCTCCTTTGTTTTTCCATGGTACGGAGCATCAACAATAATATCACAAGTTATATCATAATGGAAAGTATCTAAAGCAGCAATATAAATGGACATAGCAACAATTTAAGTCTAGCATAATGAATTTAACCACTCCATGATCTAAAACGAAGTAAATAATATGACCAAGCACACAAATAAGTCATACTCCAAGTTCTCAACGCATTAACTTATAATCACAACTACGAATGGCAAAATTGCATATATCTTAATGAGTGAAACTTTGTGAAGATGTGCCACTAAGCCCCTTTCCCGCATGTCGGTTTCATGGTACCTAAAAAAACATAAAACACAAGCATGAGTTCATCACTCAGCAAGTATATTATAATGGATCACAAAGAATAAATCAATGCCGACATCAATACATACCATACTTTAACATCATGATCAAATCATAATCTCATATACAACGTCATATCCATGACAAAGCACATTGTACAAAATTCATTAGCATCATCATGTATGCAATGCAATGCAATGCAATGCGCATGTCTCTTTGAAGCACATACCGGTATTGCTGAGTGCACACCCGTCGGCGTGCACCCTCTTCCCCCTTCCATCCCGTAGATGGAGGGTGCCTATTCCTCGCTTCCATTCACCACGGTGGATGGAATCACGAGGTAGGACTTACTCATTGGCTTTCCGGATTAGTCATAACTTTCTCACCGACCTTGCCGGACTAGTTATGACTTTCTCACCGACCAGGCCAGATCACATGCCATGTATGCGATTATGCCATAAACATAAATAACTTGTACCAAACTGAAATAAACATGGCATAGCATCATAATAATCCATTTTCATCATAACATGGGCAAGCACTAATCATGGCAAGATATCACAACATGTAATCATGGCAAGATAGCACATCATGTAAGAAATTTGCACCTAGTCACAATTAGCAACATACAATACGCTACCCATTACAATACACTTGCCTTAACCTCGTGCGACGGATTAGCAAGACGTTGAGGGCATTCCCGGGGTCACACCATCTGTACAAACATACCACACACTCAAAACGTGCCCCCAAAACAGTATGCAAAAGACCGTCTACCCCGACTTCAGAAACTACTTCCAAAACCGAAAAACAGAGAATCTGTCCCGCCCGGACAGCAGACTTCAAATTATCATAACTTGAGCTCTAGTTCTCCAAATCGATTAAACGAGTACATCATCGCGAAGCTTAGGAAATTTCCTAACTTTTTCTAAGTATTGGGAAAAGCTGATTGGGAATCTAAAATTGTCTAATCTACAAAACACTACGTTCTATCCCAATTACGTCACAGATTTGAACACGTTCGGTAAAACAACCATAACTTTTAAACGGCTGGGCAGAATTGGATGTTCTTAGTGTCCAATTAAAGGTATTGAAGTTACATAAAACTTTCTCAACAGGCGGCCGACCAAAATCCGATTCTAAGATCGCGAAAACACAAACCCTAGGTCGAGTGCACAATCTGCCCGAAACAGAGAACATGGCAAACTCTAGTTTTCATCCAATCTACCCAATCGCAGCACCACCACTTGATCTAAAAGCATCGAAACACCCTCTAACACAGCACCTAGACCAACCCCAGGGATCTCCTATCACCGTACCTTAGCCCGACGAACGATGAACCGACGAAAACTCCTCCTGGTCGCCCGATCTCCTTCCCGCTTGATCTTCTGGTCGCGGAGCTTCCCAACGGCGAGGACAACGGTATGGAAGGGTGTGGCAGCAAGGGGAGGGGTTGGAACTCGCCTAGGGCTAGCTAGAGGAGGTGGAGGAGGAAGGGGAAGGGTGGAGGCGCAAGGGGGTGGAGGGGGAGGCGGCTAGAGTTGTGTGGGGAGGTGGAGAGGCGCATATGGTGAGGAGGGGGGCGCACAAAGGTCTAGGGCAGCAGGGTTGTTGTCCTAGTCCACCTCCACATGGCCCAATTGTGTCCCACCTTCAGCCCAAATAGACCCCCCAAGGCCTGAACTCCCTCGGAAGGCCCAATTCCCCTCCAGAAAGCCCAAATTCTCCCCCGGAAAAGCCCAAACTCACAGAAAAGGCCCAAAAACATGACACCAAAGTCGTACCTTAATTCTGACATCGAAAATGACTCATACCGTCATTTCGTTGTATCACAGTGAGTGCATCCATGAAAGCAACCAAACTAGCTTTCTTTTGGGGTAATATACTACTAAACTAGTTGCGTTTAGTTTTTCTATTTGTGTCATGTTTTTGTGTGCTGGCCGGGATCATTTTATGGCTACACTTTTGCTTTGTCTTCTTCACGCATCTCGTGCGGATTCATGACTCTCCTAAATTGCACCGCTTATGTTTCTCTATTGAAGCAAGCAGCTGATTAATCCATGTGATTATGGATTCGAGCAACTAATGTTGTGAGTAATTAATGTTATCGTATAGTTTATCGTCTATACCGGTTGGAAGCTCCAACCGGTACTGATAGTGTCTCATTAGTACCAATTGGTTACTCATTTACCGATTCTCCAAACTTCTGTCGGATAGAACTTAAATCTGAAATTCTAAGTTCTAGACTCCCACGGAAAAAGTATTTGTGAAATCGGCTTTCCAAATCGGCCCAAGTATTAACCGAATTTGGAGGTAAGGTTGTGAACCAAGTGAAAGCTGCTCCTGTCAAAGACAATGGGAACAATTTCACTCTTAAACCGTCGGAGTGGGCTGCTTCTCCACATTGTGCAATGAAGCGGCCAACATGCTCCAAGGTGGTGGTGCAATCGTCTCCTGAAAATTTTGCAAAATCAGGGACTCTAAAATTATTGGGATATGGTATTCGATCAATATAATAAGGATACGGCTTTCTGTAGCCGATTACTTTTCCCTTGGGCTGCAAGCCGAATTGATCTCTCAAAACGACAGAAATTTGATCAGCCCGATTAACATTATCGGCTAACGCAGCATTGGGGTTTTGCCAATTGAGGTAACTGGCATCCTGCCCCCCGAGTGCAAACTCGGGTGGTCGGCTAGCTCGGGCCGACTTGGCATTCGAGTTCTGCCAATTGTGGTAACTGGCATCCTACCCCCCGAGTGTAAACTCGGGCGGTCGGCTAGACAGAACCGACTGATATTGTAGTGATTGGTTGTGCTCATCTCTCTTTACAGCCGGTGAATCGGGTATAGGAACGAAGGGTTCGGTGTATCGGACTACCCTATGCGGGATCGGCCCTTGAGGTTGAGGAACCCTCACTGACTCAATCGGCTGAGGAACCGATTGGACGAAAGCGTTGGCCGGAACCACCGATGGCAAGTTGGTCGTTGTGCCTAACTTCGCCGCATCGGTGTATGCATGGTAATGTGTAATCTTATCCAAACAAGCACTAGGTGCCAACACCGTAGGTCGGGTCGGCATCATTGCAGGTGCCAGAGCCGACCCTTTCGTCGTACTGGTGTTTTGTGCTATGGAGAAAACGGGGCATGATGGGAGAGGCCGTAAGGGGTATAGCAGTCCCCCAGATGAAGCCAATTCCTGGGCAATTGTCTTGACACTGTTTTCAATCATCGGCTTTAAAGTTGTAACCAAAGCCGATGATTGGTTAGTTAATGCATGATGCATAGATTGTTCAATCATAGCCGATAACTCGGCTTGGGCCGGCATGTATCGACTTACCGGCTTGGTCGGGATGCTGTCGTCGCCAATGGAGTTGAGCGTTGGGAGCGCGGTCTTTTGGGTAACACCCCATCGGGTCTTATGATAGCACCCCAGCATCACTTCCTCTAGTGCTGCCTTTCTGTCTTCAATTTCTTTGCGTTGCTGCGGCGTTAGATCGGCCCAAGTTGGCACGATTATCGCGTCGGAGTTGATGTCATATTGGCTTCTTTCGTGTCCCACTGGGCGTGCCAAAATATGTTCGCGCTAAAAACGTGAGGTAGGGTTTTCGGCTTCGAACATACGAGACAAACACCGGGTTTGAGTGTGCCAGTCAATTTGACTTGAAATTGACAAGGTAAATGTTGTGAAATCAATCAAAGCAGATAACAAAGGATTATCAGCTTAACTCCCGTCGGCTAGAAAGCCGATTAGAGGGATAACTAGATCAACCAGTTATGGTTAATCCAAAAGTAAAGGTAGATCGGCTTTGAGAGGCCATGCACAACAAAACAAAGCAAATCAGACCTGGGTGTAATCGGTAAAGATCAACAATCGGCGATGCGCAACTTTATTGATCAAAACGAATTACAAAGGAAAGGTTCTAAAACTAAAAGACTACTACTAGTTGACAGGAAAATAAGGGAAAAGTAAAGCGTGTTTGTGGGTTCGCTCTGGGCCCTTTTCCTTCTCGCCTCTGGTCCTCTTATATAGCACTTGGCCTGAGCGTATCTTCCTCGGTCTCCTCAACCACCCGTATCGGCCTCAATCTGTCCTTACCATATTAAGTCCGATCGTATCCGACTCTATCTCTTATCCTACCCGTATCGGACTCAGTTTCCTTTGAATTGCGGCCCTCCAATCCGAAATGATATCAACTTGCTATAACCGACATATTCCTTATCAAAACTGATCTCTACGAGATCAGCCTTGCAAAATTTTGGTGCAAACACGACTGTAAGAAAAATATAACTACTGTAACAAAATATAGATATGATCAACAAATCAAAAGATTTATGCTACAAAACTCAACTCTTAGTGCAAGAAACAAAAATACTATTGTAGGAAAAAAATACTACTTCGAAAATATCCTACGTCGTCAATGGCATTGCTCATCGAAGCACCATTGACAACAGGGCGATGCGGTTTGCTGGAGCTGAAAGGTGAAAGGCGTCAAGCCAATGACATTGCCGCCGGAGTCGAGAGAACGCAGTGGCCTGCCGGCTGCTGGGGTCTTTCCACAGAAGCGTAGCTTGACCGAAGCAAAAGGCTGAGGGATCCAATGGTAAGACGGACAAATATCAGCGGAGCCACACCTAAGCAATTTTTAAAAAATAATATTATTTTTATGAATATTTACGAAAATAATATGACGTTTAAAAAATAACAAAAATACCTTATGTATCCATTCAAAATGATGATAGGCCCATGTATCCATTTTAAATGGATACAGGAGTTGTCGCCATTCACTACTACAGAATCGGACATCACTATCGCTTCATCTATGTTGGTTTATAAGTTTTGAGGCAAAACCGATTGTGATATGTCATAAAATTTAGTGATATAGTCATCACAATCCGTTGTGTAGAAGGACCGATTGAGATGAAACACCTTATCATAGTCGGTTCTAACTAGAACCGACTGTGATGAGTGAGCACACTTATCACTGTCGGTTTATTTACTCAATCGACATAGAAAATTTGATAATATCTGTATCGGTTTTACAGAAAAACCGACTGTGATTACGGGAGTAGGATTACAGTCGGTTTTTATCTAAAACCGACACAGATAATATGGTGTTGTCTGTATCGGATATAGAAAGGAACTGACAGCGATGAGTGTGCTCCCTCATGATAGTCAATTCTATATTGTAACCGTCAGTGATGCAAATTCAAAAAGAAGCAGGCTTTTGATGGAAGGCTTCTGCGTATATATATATCTCCTTAATTCATGCATGGCTTTTGATGCAAAGTTAAGATCATAATTAACATAAACATGCCATATATACACAAATGGTTAATAACATTAATTATTTATAATTATATAAACATATAACAGTACACATTATAATTAATATTACACTACCACTCCTGGCTCTCGCCCGAGGGTAAAGAGTAGCCAGAGTTTCTGGAGTCATCATTGCTGGAGGCGACGCCACGTGGCTCATCCTCCGATGATGAATCAGAAGAGGCACTGGTCCTCCAAGGGGTGACGGTGACCCACTAGTCCTCCTCCTCCTCGTCCTCTCTCGAGCGCTTCCTGGTGGCATTGGAGGCGCCTGGCCAGGGTGAGGCGTCGGGAGAGATGGGAGATAGCGGCATCAGGGGTTGAGGTGGCGCTCCCGGTGGTGGTGATGGTGTTGAAGGATGCAAGTAAGGTGACTCGATAGAGGAGTCATAGCTTATATAGAAGAAAGGAGCTATGAAGACTACGCGATGATCAGAGAAAGCTAGCGGGTTACAAAAGTAGTACTGCTAGTACATTATTTGTACTTTTATATATAGGCTGCTTGATCGGTCGGGGAACACGAAGAGTCGATGCACGTTCCGATGGTGCGAATACTATGTTTGATCGGTTTAATTGGCGGGGAAGATGAAGGGATGAATATCACTGTAGGTTCTTATCCCGAACCTATTGTGATGACATAACTTATCTGTGTCGGTTCTTATCTAGGAACCGACTGTGGAGACTGGGGTTCTTATCACAGTCGGTTCTTTCTCAAAACCGACTGTG
The DNA here is from genome assembly GCA_036346355.1 of Rhipidocladum racemiflorum. Lineage (NCBI taxonomy): Eukaryota > Viridiplantae > Streptophyta > Magnoliopsida > Poales > Poaceae > Rhipidocladum > Rhipidocladum racemiflorum. Next base: position 41,011,748 of record CM070590.1, read on the forward strand.
ATAATATATTATCTGTTTCGGTGCTATAAAGGAACCGACGGTGATGAGGATCCAAATTATCACAGTCGGTTCTATATAGAACCGAATGTGACAACCATTTAATCACAAACGGTTCTTGTATAGAACCAATTGTGATGAGGCTCGCTAGGTTATTGTAACAGCCCAAAAAGAGTAGTTGTAATAAAATTATATTCAAATAAATAAAATTAGTTTTTCTAAAGTTTTGGTGGGTTTTTTTGAAACGTTTGCAATTCCACAGAATTTATATGATTGGTTGCAAACTGCAGTTAATTTAAATCTTGGATTTTATTTCAATATTAACGGTGGCCAAAATTATTTTAATGTAGTCCCAAATATCTCAAAATTCCTTAAGTTATTAAGTCATGCATATCATACTCATTCATATTTGCAATAAAATCTTCACTTCTTTAAAATTTTATAAGTAGTGAGTCATTAATTTGAAGGGAGATTAATTTCATTAAATCTTAACAATCATTTCTAACTACACTAACCTATCTCTTGCCCTTAGTCCATGACATGTGGACCATGCTAGCAAGAGAGAGAGAATGGGCTGCACCTAACCACTTACTTTTCTCACTTTATTCACCTCTACCAACTCCCCCACCCACTCTATGACATGTGGGACCTTGGCCCACATGTAAGAGAGAAAGTTGGCACATATATAAAGGTTTCTCCTCCCCTTTGCCCTCATTTCTTGCCATCCCCATGCTGAAAACTGCACACACCAACTTTGTCATTTCTCACTTTACTCACTTCTACCCACTCCCCCACTTACCCTATGCCATGTGGGACCTTGCCCCACATGTAAGGGATGAAGTGGCAACCATATATAAGAGTTTTCCACCTCTTTTTCTCCTTCAAGACACCTCATTTGCTCCTCCCCTACCAGAAATTCAGCAAGGAGGGAGAACAAGGACACTTTCAAGCTTCTCCATTCTTCCCCACAAATTCACTCCAAAACATGGGATTTAGCTTGTGCATGTCCCACCAAATTGTAGCCAAGATTAAGAGCTTCAAATACATCCAAATGGATTTTTGACGCACCATGTTTTGGGTGAGTTCTAATCAACTCTTCATCTTCCACTTTTTCTAAAATTTTGTAACTTGGAACTCATTCCATGCCTTTTCATGAACTTCATCTCCAAGGCTTGGATCAAGTCGTGCACATTAGTTTGGAAGCTTGAGGAGGAGGAGTAGATGCCGCCACAGACTCGAGGAAGGGAAGACATTGCCCCCACAAGCTCGGAGAAGGAGGCAAAGTTGATACTGGGGAGGACACTAGGAATCGTCTTCACGGCACCATCTTTCATCTCTTCATCAAATCGGGCTCCCCCACAAGAGCAAGCATTCTCTTGCTGTGCTAAGGCCCTATCCTAGCTCATTCCCATGTAGTGTCCAAGTAAATTGTGCAAACTCCACCCGAAAATCCAAACGCCAAAGTTAAAACCCTGTTTTCTCGCATAAATCGGCACTACCGCAGTGTAATAGCCGGTAGTACCACTATTCCAGCACTACCGCTCGTACACCATCGGTACTGCCACTTCACTAAAAATCCCGAAATACATCGCTTCTGTAAAACCTTATTCATGAACACAACAACGAACTTGTCCAAATACTCCATAAAAACCTTATTCATCATATTCGTGAAATAAGCTGGCGCATTCGTCAGACCAAAGGACATAACTGTAAACTCATAATGTCCGTATCTCTACGAGAATGCGGTCTTCGGGATATCTTCTTATCGGATCTTCAACTGGTGATATCCTGATCTCAGATCAATCTTGGAGAAAACTCCGGCTCCTCTCAACTGGTCAAACAGATCATCGATTCGGGGTAGCGGGTACTTAGTCTTCACGGTGACTTCATTGAGTGCACGGTAGTCAATGCACATCCTGAAACTCCCATCCTTCTTCTTGACAAACAGAACTAGCGCTCCCCATGGCGACGAACTCGGTCTGATGAATCCTTCCTCCATCAACTCTTCAAGCTGTTTCTTCATCTCCACCAATTCTTCGGTTGACATCCGGTAGGGTCTCTTTGCTATCGGTGCTGTTCCAGGTACTAACTCAATTACAAACACAATGTCTCTGTCGGGCGGCATACCAGGTAAATCTTTAGGAAAAACATCCGGATACTCATTCACCACTGACACATCCTCTAAGCTGATTGCCTTCGCACTGTTGACCATCAACTGCAATTCACGAACGGCGGTAGCTTGGAATTCTACTTTTCTTCCACATGAGTTCTCCACAGAGATGATCCTTCTTCCACAGTTGAGCACGACCTTGTGCTTAGATAACCAATCCATTCCCAAAATGACATCTAAGGTCTGGGTTCCCAATATAATAAGGTTCACTAGGAACTCGACCCCATCAATTACTACTCTCAACCCAGAACATCCTACTTGAGATCGGAGTTCTGACCTAGGGGTTTGAACTATAAGCATTCATTTAAGATCCACAATCTCCAAATCATTCTTAGAAACAAAATCTCAAGAAACAAACGAATGCGAAGCTCCAGAGTCAAACAAAACTGTTGCAGGTACTGAGTTGACAAGTAACTTACCCAGCACGACATCCGTGGCATTCTAAAGTTCATCTGTCGTCATGTGATTGACTCGGCCTCTCACCACGGTCTAGGGCGTGGCTCCTGGCTGTGCTGCTCCGCGGTTTGCTCCTGGTGCGGGTGTCCTGGCTAGTGTGGAGCCCAAGTTGAAGCGAACTGGGGTCACTCCTGCTGTCTTCTTGGGGCAGTTGTTGGAGAAGTGCCCTGGCTAGTTGCATGTATAGCAGCACCTCACTGCTCCCTGTTGACTGCCCGAAGTGTCGTTTCTGGCTGGAGCTGGTGTCTGGAAATTCTAATTGATGGGTCTCGGTGCTGGCAACGGTGTCCTTGCTGCATTTTGCAGCTGAAATCTAAAAAACTGATTTGGCGCAACCCTCAGATGCTGCTGCGCTCCCTGGAGTGATCCATGTTGTTGCATTCTACGATCTTGGTTCTCATCCAGTTTCTTGCGCTTGTCCTCAAGAATGAGCGCCTTGTTCACAAGTTCCTGAAAGTCTGGGAAGGTGTGGATGATCAGTCCCACCTGTAGTCCAGAGTTTAGTCCCTTCAGGAAACTAGACTGCCTGGCCTTGTCCGTCGATATGTCTTCGGGCGCATAGCGTGCAAGCTGTGTGAACTTGTTCAAATATTCCAACAAAGGTTGATTTCCTTGCTTTAGTGCCTTGAAATCCTCCTTCTTAAGGTCCATGGTCCCTTCTGGCACATGATACTGGCGAAATGCAGCGGTAAATTCCTCCCATGTGATGTCCTGTGGGTTCTCCCGCGTGGTGCAGAAGTTCTCCCACCACTCTGCTGTGGTCCCTTCCAACTGATGAGAGGCGTAGAACACCCTCTTATTTCCAACACATTGGGTAATGTGCAGCTTCCTTTCTATTGACCTCAGCAAATCATCTGCCTCCAGTGGATTGGTGTTTCCGAAAAAGGTGGGCGGATGAGTCCTCATGAATTCTGAAAGCCTTGAGTTCTGTCACTGTCCTTGATTAGCCTGGTTGGCAGCGGCTTGAGCAGTGACTTGCTGCATTTGCTACATCATGGCAGGCATTAGCTGGGTCTTTGTAGCAAGAAAGGCTCCAAAGTTCTGCATGTCTACTGGCGGTGCTGGTTGGGGTGCAGGTTCTCCATCATTAGGGTTCCCAGCTGGGCGAGAACCACTTCCGTTGCCTCTAAGGTTTCCGCGGGTGTTCACCATCTGTCGATTGCTCCAAGGTTTAGAGATAAGAGGGAAACAAGCATAGATAAGTAATAGAGAAGACTTATGCGGGGTGGAAGGTGTAACTCAAAATCCAACTATATTATTTAATCAATAATAACTTGGTATGGTTGCTCACAATGCCTAAGGGCCTTGCAACACATACTGCAAACTCAGAAAGCAATGAAAATCCAAATCAACTATCACTAGAGTCTAACGCATCTAAGGGTGACTCTTTATTCTTAGACGCGACTCGATGAAGGAGTCTCAACTGCAAAACCTACGCTCACTCGTCGAGAAAACATCCACTACCTCCTCGTGGCGGGTGCGGCGGCATAGGCACGAAGCGATCGCCATGTCCCACAATGGCAGTAGTCGAAGAAGCGGCATCATCCTCAGGCTCAGGCTGTGGTGCTGGCTGGTGCTCCTACTCAGGTGCGGGTTCCTCCTGGTCTAGGGCGTCCAACTCCAACACTGGCTCCGGGCCCTGCCCATACAGTGCGGTCTCCAGCTATGCGATCCTCTCCGCAGCATAGGTGACGTACTCACGAGCATTCTCTAGGTGTTTTTTCATTCCTCGACCTACTTGCGAGTCTTCATACACTCCTGGACTGTGTCGTCGATAAGATCCTCCTGGGCGACGACGAATCTAGCCAAGTGAGTGACGGTAGCATCCTCATTTTCTATCGACTTTCGCTGAGCTCTGTTGTCTCGGCGTGGGTGGTGACGAAATATTGTGCCCACCAGCTCTCTAGAGTAAGTGTGAGCAATCTGCTGCATCGCTCGACGAGACACCTCCTGGATTCCCATCTCAAATGTGGACCTCCTAGCGGTGAAGTGAAAAGGACGACTGAACTTTGTCTTCTCTCGAGCATAGACCATGATCTTAACGTCCCATCCTATGACCAGTCCTGCCTGCACGATGGTGGTCCCTCGGTAGAGCTGTCTCTCAAAGTCTCCAAGCAACTGCAGCATACGCCAAAACTCAGCAGCGTAGCCTCCCTCACGCTCGGCGTAGTTGTTCTTCATCAACATCTGCCAAAAGACACTCACGTAAGAACTCAAAAGTTTTTAAAACCAAGGGATAGCAAGAGAAATTCAGCAAAAGGGGTATGAGAAGAGAGAAGGGGATGAGTCGAGATCTCATCCATTGTCTTGTCAAATTTTAACTTTAGAGAATAGGTTTTATCCTCACTATGACCAATCTAGCTATGGGTGAGCCTACAGTCAGTATGGCTTTGATACCACCTCTATCGGGACCCGAATTTGCAAATCAGTACCCTTTGTGTATTCAGCACTAGTCCAGGATCACGCTAGTGCACACAGTCTCAACATCGGTAAATATCACAATCATACTCATCGAAATAATAAAGTACTTTAATTAATTAACCAAACTGGTTGCTCGACCTTATGGTCAAGTTATAAAGATACGCCACACAGGGCGAAAACTTATTAAAGGAAATAAATTGCAGTGGAATAAAAACATCAATGTGGCGCCATCCAGTATACCACAGGCAACTGATTGGGCTTGCTCCCTAGTTAGATAGCTCCTCCTGGTATTCTTCCTCCAGAGCTAGCATCGACTCTTCTTCGACTGATGTTGTATTGAGGCAAGGGTGAGTACTTGGTACTCAGCAAGTCATGCACAAAATGCAAGCAAATATTCTACATGCATGGCTCAGTTCAAAGGATAGGCTAACAGGTACATTAGCAGTAAAACAGCATTTAACAAGTAGCATAAGTAGATTCGAAAGTAGTAAAAGTAAAGATAATATCAATAACTTTTCCAGGAGTTAATAAACATTCTTCCCTTTCCTAATCCACATTTCCATCAATGTCATCAATAAACCCAACCAAACTTTTCAAGTCCAAGTTGTTTTCATGAAAGTCTAACCCTTGACTGTAATCCCCGAGCAGTGTCCAACACCGTGGACTCGGCTATTCGAATAGGTTGTACACTCTGCAGAGGTTATGCACTTTACCCACAAGATACAGTCAAACACCGCAAAGGCGAGTGATCGTAACAAAGCCTTTCAGAGACTGCAAACTAAACAAGTGAACCTCTCCGTTTTTCGTCGTACACCATCCCTTCCCTTAACAGAGGCGAAGTATGGGATCGACATACCGTTGAACGGGTACCATGCCATAGCCCTGGTACATTCCCCTTTCAAGCTACACAAAATGTTTAGTTGACACCTTGAGGTACCACATGCAAGTTATTAGTAACTTACTCAACTAGGTCCGTCCCATTACGGACATGTGGTTGCACACTTGACTCAGATCAAAGGCTTGCAAGGTTTAGTCCTTAAGATGACCAGGGCAAGACTACCCGAAGAACCAAAACGACTTCCCCGGTGTCAATCATGGCCCACCCGATCATTCTTGCCACTTGCCCTGGTCTAAATCTATTTATCAAACCTCGTTGATTACCATGCACCACATGCCATCAACAATCACAACACATCATACTTATTCAAAACATGTTCAGTATCTCATTAAGTCAATATTAACATTTGATAGTCGAAAATCATGTCATGTGCACGTAGCAGGTCTAAGCAATATACTACGATGGTCTAAGTACCCAATGTTGGCAACTTAATAATGTCCAACTACATAAACTAGACTAGGGTGACAAGGGGTCATGGCATACAATTATTTATGTCAAGGTAGAATACAACAAATTGTCATTTAACTAATTTTCCAGAATTAATCAAAACATCTTCTAATTAAATTAGCATGCAATAATTTAAATCAAAATAATTTCCAAAGTGGGAGCAATACGGTAAAAGCATAACTTGCCTTCAAAAAGTACTTGGTCTTGGTCTTGAGCTAGCTCCTGGGTCAAAACTTCACCTTCAAAGCCTTCGGGCACTTCAACGTCTACTCATAACGCGTGCAAATAGCAATAAATAATTAAACAGTAGACAAAAAATGTCCAATAATTCAAATAAAGTTCATAAATAGAGAGAGCACATTTTCATAATTTTTTAGAACGCAAAAGTTATACTCGTTTAAAGTTTGAGAAATCAATTAAATAAATAAAAATAGAGAAAACTTATATCTAAAAATTAAATAAAATTCACCATTATGTAGAGCTCAATTTTATAAAAATTTAGAAATTGGAATCACCCAGATCGAAGTTAAAATGCAAAAGTTATAAGCGTTTGAAGTTTGAAAATTCAAATAAATGAATAAACCAAATTAATTTATTTATTTTTCTATTGAAAAACCCGATTTATGACGTCAGCATGACGTCAGTGTGGAAATTGAATTTCCCCGAATTATTTTTCTATTGAAAAATCGAATTATGATGTCAGCATTGCGTCAGCCGGTCCATGGACTTGGTCCACGCTTTGGCTTCGGTCCACCGTGGTCCCAGTCCACGGGTGTACGTGTCACTGAAATGCGGGACCCACATGGATGACGCCAGCACTGACGTCAGCACGGCTCGGCTGAGCGAACTGACACGCGGGCGCCCACCGTGATGTCAGCGTGACATCGCGGTTGATGCCACCGCACGGTGGACTGAGCCGCTGACACGCGGGCCCACGCTGACGTCACACGTGGCGTCAGCGACGACCGGGCGTGCTGTAACACCCCAAAATTTTGCTTTTCTTGAATTCATGTGTGATTTGGCACTTTGGTGAATTTTTGGAATTTTCTGGAATTTATTTGGATTTATTTGGAATTTATTTGAATTTATTCCATTTTGAAATAATTAAAGAATTTAATTTTGCAAATAAAATTTTGTTGGAAATATTTTATTTGAGTCCAAAATGTTCCAAAATATTTTCCAGAATTTTTTTTGAATTTTTCTGAGTCATTTGCTATTTTTAATGAATTAAATGAATTACTGGGAATTATTTTAAATATTAAATCGCTGGAAAATCAAACCGAAGTCGATTCTTTGTTCATCCGATCGAGCCCGAGTCGACTCGAGTTCGAGTCCGACCGGACCCGGCGCGTCATTGCTCGGCCAAACCGCTTCGCCGCGAGCCGTTGGAATCGAGATCCAGCGGTACGGCGTCATCGTTCCAATCCGACCCGGAGACAGACTGCGCCGCCGCGCCATGACCGAGTCCGGTTAGGGTTCGCGGATTTTCTGCACGCCGAGGCAGCATTTAAGGGGGGGACCTCACCCTGAGGACCGCCGTTCGACACCGCACTTTTCGCCCTAGCTTTTATCGCCCGAGCCGCGACCTTCAGCCGCCAATTGCTCGCCGGAGTAGCACGCGTGAGACACCGCGGTTTTGGTCTCCTTCCACCGCCGTCAAGCCGTTCCAACTGCCCTTGATCCCAGATTCGGGTGCGCCAAGTCAAGCCGCGTTGGGTGGGACATCTCACTTTGCCGGGGCGGTCTCAGAACGCCGGTTGGGGTGTCGTCGTCCTCGCCTCCGGTACCGCAAGCCAGCCGCGACTGCCATTGCCACTCCGAGCTCCGTGGACCGTGGGATTCCCATCGAACGGTTGAGGTGAGTCCACGTGATCCACAACAGTCGTAACCTAGATCTGTTACTCGCCGTTGGATTTAGATCGGGTGGCTAGGAGTGTGCCACGTGGCGGGCGCCGGACATGCCCGATGCATCAATCCGTCGGAAGATCTAATCGCCGCCGTTAAATTTTGAATCGGCGGCGGGATCTCTTCGCTTGCCGTGCGGGCGGGGCGTGGGCGGCCGGCAGGCCGGGCCCGCGTGTCGATGGCACAGCCCTCCGGCGGTGGCGCCATCCGATGACGTTGAGCCGACGCCACGTGGGACCAGCGTGTCAGCCTTCAGAGCCGTAGGCGCGTCCCACCGTGGGTCGGGTGTCACCGTGGACTCGATCCATGGGCCGAGACACGTGGCAAAGACACCGGCATGCCACGTGGCATGATGACGCCATGCCGACGCCATTATGGAGGCCGCTCGTGCTTGGCGTCAAGAGTCACTATGGACCAATCACAGGATGACACGTGTCCATGCTGACGCAATAATTAATTTCCGAAAAAGAAAATGATTTATTAATTCGAAATATTGATTCAAATTTAGATTCAAACTTCAAACGCTTATAACTTTTGCGTTTCAACTCCGATTTGAGTGATTCAAATTTCTAAATTTGTATAAAATTGAGATCTACTCAAATATGAATTTTATTTAATTTTTGGACTAAAGTTTTTCTCTGTAAAATTATTTAATTGATTATTTAAACTGTAATAAATCATAACTTTTGCATTTTAACTCCGATTTGAACGATTCCAGTTTCTAAAAATCCAGAAAATTATGTTCTCTCTGTTTATGGATTTTATTTGGAGTTTTGGGATGTTTTTGCCTATTGTTTATTTGCGTATTTGCTATTTGCACGCTTTACGAGTAGACGTTGAAGTGCCGGAAGGATTCGAAGGAGAAGTATTAACTCAGGATCCAACTCAAGACCAAGAACAAGTACTTTTTGAAGGCAAGTTGTGCTTTGACCATGTTGATCCTATTTCGAAATCTATTTTGATTTAAACTATTGCATGCTAGTTCAATTAGAAAGATACTTTGTTTAAACATGGGGGTTAGATAAGTACCAATTTGCTGTATGACACCTTGATTATTTAAGTATGTGCCATGACCCTTGTCACCCTAGTTGTGGTTTACTAGTTGGACATTATTAAATTGCCAACATGGGTTTAGACCGATGTAGTACACTGCTTAGACTTGCTACGTGCTCATGACATGATTTTGGACAATCAAATGCTAATATTGACTTAATGATATATTGAACCTGTTTTGGAAAGGTGTCATGTGATGTTGATGGCACGTGGTGCATGGTAATCAAGCGGGGTTTGATAAACGATTTTCGGCCGGGGCATGTGGCAAGAGTAATCAGTGGGCGGTTGTGGCATTGGGGATGTTGATTTGGTTCTTGGGTAGTCTTGCCCTGGTCACTCTAAGGACTTAACCTTGCAAGCCTTTGAAGCCGGGTCATACTTGCAACCACATGGCTGGAATGGGGCGGCCCTAGTTGACTAAGTCGCTAAGGACTCACTTGTGAAGCCTCAGGGTGTCAATTACACCGTTTGTGTGATTATGCGGGAGCGATCGTGGCTGTGGCCAGATACCCATCTAACGGTGTGTTGGTCCCATACTTCGCCTTGGCTAAGGGAAGGGATGGTGTAGAGCACGAACCGGAGAGGACCACCTGTGTTGTTTGAGGCTTCCGAAAGGCTTTGTTACGGGAACTCGCCTTTGTGGTGTTTGACTGTATCTTGTGGGTAAAGTGCATAACCTCTGCAGAGTTTAGAATCTATTTAAATAGCCGAGTCCACGGTACTGGACAATGCTCGGGAATTACAGTCAAGGGTTAGACTTTCTGAAAATAACTTTGGTTTGAAAGGTTGGGTTGGTTTAGTAATGAAGATGATGGAAATATGGTTTAGGATGGGGAAAATGTTTATTAAACTTCTTGAAAAGTTATTTATGCTTTACTTGTTTCTACTGCTTTCGAATCTATTTATGATACTTGTCAAATGCTGTTTACTGCAAATATACCTTAAGCTATTCCTTTGTGCCAAGCCATGCATATAGTATATTAGCTTGCATTCTGTGCATGACTTGCTGAGTACCAAGTACTCACCCTTGCCTCAACACAATACCAGTTGAAGAGGAGACTACGCCAGCTTCGGAGGAGGAATTCCAAGAGGACCCGTCTACTTAGGGATGCGAGCCCAGTCAGTTGCCTGTGGTATACTGGATGGCGCCACGAAGTTATTTGATTTTCCGCTGCTATTATTTTTCTCTGAATAAGTTTCGCCTTGCGAGGCATACATTTGTAACTTGACCCTAAGGTCGAGTAACCAGTTTGGTTATTTAAATAAAGTACTTTATTGGTATCGAGTGGTATGATTGTGATATTTACCAATGTTAAGACTGTGTGCACTAGCGCGTTCCTGGACTAGTGCTGAATACACAGAGGGTCCGGATTTGCAAATTCGGGTCCCGACAGAGGTGGTATCGAGCCATACTTGACTGTGAGGCTCACCCTAAGCTAGAATGGTCGTAGTGAGGATAAAACCTATTTTCTAAAAGCTAAAAGTTTGTCAAGATAAGAAATGACATCTCAACTTATCCCCTTCTCTCTTTTCTTGTCTCTTGCTGAAATTTTCCCTTACCTTGTCACAATTTAAAAATTTCGAGTTCTTACGTAAAGCACTCTTGTGACAGATGGAGGAAGAGTTCAACTACGTTGATCTCGGGAGTTGGTCACGCCGCGGAACTTTGGCATATGCTACAAACTCTCGGAGAATTTGAGAAGCCGCAATACCAAGTGGAAGTGATCGGACAAGCGGTGATTGATCAAGGCTTGTGACGTGAGGATTGAGGTACTGCTAGGAAAAGGGCCCAGTGCAATCGCTCGATACACCGCACCGCCAGAGATCTACAATGCAGATGGGTATCCAAGAAGTATCACGACGAGCAATGCGGCACATTACCCGTATCTACGCCAGAGAATTGAGAGTACGGTGTTCCGCTACCATCCGCGCAGCGATAACCTTCTTGACCAAGGCGATTCGGGATGAGGATGCCACGGTTACACGCTTGGCACGATTTGTCGCCGCCAGGAGGATGTACTAGATAATACAAGCAAGGAGCTACAGAAGGCCCGCAAGGAGATCACGACAGAGAAGAACAGATGGCGGGAAGCTCAAGAGTACGTGGCACACCTTCTACGAAGGATTGACAAGTTGGAGATGACCTTGTACGGACCAGACCCAGAGCCAAGATTCGAGCTACACGAGCCCGATCGGAGGAGTCGATCTCGATGAGGACACCGCTTCTTCGACTACCATAGAGGACACGATTCTTTGGACATGGCAATCGTTTCGCACCTATGCCACAGCACCCGTACCCAGGCCGTGGAGGTTTTCTCGATGAGTGAGCATAGGTTCTATAGTGAGACTCCTTCGCTGAGTCGCGTCATAGGATAAAGAGTCACCCTTTAGACGTTAGACTCCAGAGTTAGTTCGATTTGGATTTGCTTTGTTTGCTGAGTGTGCAGTATGTGTTGCAAGGCCCTTAGGCATTGTAAGCAGCCATACCAAGTTACTAATAATAAAGTTGGACCTTAAGGCTACACCTTTCGCCCCGCATAAGTTCCATATTACTTGTCTATTCTTGTTTCCCTCTCATCTCTAAACCTAGTGCAAATCGACAGATGGTGAATACCCGTGGAAACTTTGGAAGCAATGGGAGTGGTTCACGCCCAGCAGAAAACCCCAATGATGGAGCACCAGCACCGCCACTGGATATGCAGAATTTTGGAGCATTTCTTGCTGCCCAGACTCAGTTGATGCATGCTATGATGCAACAAATGCAGCACGTCACTGCTCAGGCCACTGCTAATCAAGTTAATCAGGGACCACGCCAGAATACAAGACTATCAGAGTTCATGAGAACTCACCCACCCACTTTCTCTGGGAATGCCAATCCGTTGGAGGCCGATGATTGGTTAAGATCAATCGAGAGGAAGCTACACATAGCTCAATGCATAGGAAATGAGAAGGTACTCACGCTTCTCATCGCTTGGAAGGGACAACGCTGAATGGTGGGAGAACTTACGTGCCACGCAGAGAACCCTCAAGATATCACTTGGGAAGAGTTCACATTGCATTCGACAAGATCACGTGCCTGAAGGAATCATGGACCTTAAGAAGGAGGAGTTCAGAGCATCAAACAAGGTAATCAGCCGGTGGTCGACTACCCGAACAAGTTCACACAGCTAGCACGCCACGCACCGAGGATGTAGCGACAGATAAATCCAGACAGTCTCGTTTCATGAAGGGACTTAACTCAGGATTGCAAGTAGGGTTGATCACCCACACCTTTCCAGATTTCCAAGAGTTGGTGAACAAGGCGCTTATTCTTGAGGACAAGCGCAAGGAATTGGATGAGAACAGAAGCGCAGGATGCAACAAAGAAGGATCACGCCAGTGGAACGCAACAAATACGCGAGAGTTGCACCAAATCAATTCTTGATTCCAACCACGAGAATGCAACAAGGACACCATCCCGGCACCAAGACCGGTCAATCGTAACTACGGACCCCAGCCCCGCTAGAAACACTACTCCAGGCAAAGGGGAACAATGAGACGCCGCTACAATCGCAACGAGCCAGACACTTTGCCAACAGATTGTCCAAAGAAGACAGCAGGAGTGACCCAGTTCGCTTCAATCTAGGAACCACCCGGCTAGGACGCCAAAGATCAGAGCCACACCCCAGACCGTGGTGAGAGGCCGAGTCAACCATGTCACCGCAGATGCACTGCAGAATGCTACGGACGATAAATCGGGTAAGTTACTTGTTAACTCAAGACTGCATGATTTTGTTTGACTCGAGCTTCGCATTCGTTTGTTTCGTAAGGCTTTGCTACTAGAAATGATTTGAGGATTGCAAGACTTAAGTGCATGCTTTTAGTTCAAACCCTGGTTCAACTCGAGCGAAAGTAGGATGTTCGGGTGAGAATACGGATAGGTGGAATAGAGTTCCTAGCAAACCTTATAATTTTGGAGACCTGCACCTAGACGTTATATTGGGAATGGATTGGTTATCCAAGCACAAGGCCGTATTGGATTGTGGACGAAGGACTATCTCAGTTGAGAGCCCGTGTGGGAAGAAAGTGGAATTTCAAGCCACTGTAGTTAGAGATGGGCGATTGATGGTTAACAGTACCAAGGCAATCAGCATAGAGGATGTCTCAAGAGTGAATGAGTACCCGATGTTTTTCCCGAAGATCTACGGTATGCCGCCAAACAGGGACATAGAGTTTGTGATAGAGCTTGTACTGTACAAGACCGATAGCAAAGAGACCCTATCGGATGTCCACCGAGGAGTTGGTAGAGATGAAGAAACAATGGAAGAGTTAATGGAGAAAGGATTTATCGAGACCGAGTTCGTCGCCGTGGGGAGCACCGGCTTTGTTTGTCAAGAAAAAGGACGGAAGTTTCAGGATGTGCATCGACTACCGTGCACTCAATGAAGTCACCGTGAAGAATAAGTCTCCGCTACCCAGGATTGATGATTTGTTTGATCAGTTAAGAGGAGCCGGAGTTTTCTCCAAGATTGATCTGAGATCGGATACCATCGATTGAAGATCCGATCGTAAGATATTCAAGATCTGCATTCTCGTCAAGATATGGACATTACGAGTTCTGATTATGTCCTTTGGGGTGACGAATGCGCCCGGCTTATTTCATGAATATGATGAATAAGGTGTTCATGGAATATTTGGACAAGTTTGTCGTCGTGTTCATAGACGATATCCTAATCTACTCCAAGACAGAGAGCTTAACATGCCGAACACTTAAGGCGAGTTTTGGAAAAGTCGAGGAACAACAACTTTTCGCCAAGTTCAGCAAGTGTGAGTTTTGGAAGGACAAGGTGGAGTTTCTTGGACATGTAATGACCGCAGAAGGAGTTGCCGTAGATCCAAGTAAAGTAGAAGCCGTGTTACATTGGGAGCAGCCAAGATCGTGACACGTATTCGAGTTTCCTTGGAATGGCAGGATACTACCGCCGTTTCATCGAAGGCTTTTCGACAATTGCGAAACCTCTTACGCAAGCTGAAGAAGGAAAAGAAGTTTGCATGGACGCCAGAATGTGAGAAAGGATTTCAGAGCTGAAGAAGCGATTGACGCCAAAGACCGGTGTTAGTTCTACCGGATGTTGCTCAAAGCTTCGATATTTATTGTGACGCATCGCGCCAAGGACTTGGATGTGTGTCGATGCGAGAATGGAAAGGTCGCCGCTTATGCATCAAGGCGATTGAGGCCGCATGAGGAGAATTATCCGACACATGACCTAGAGTTAGCTGCCGTAGTGCATGCCTTGAAGATATGGCGTCACTATCGATTGGAAACAGATGTGAAGTATATACGGATCATAAGAGCCTTAAGTACATATTCACCCAATCGGATCTGAATATGAGGCGGAGGAGATGGTTAGAGTTGATCAAAGACTATAATGTTGGAATCCATTACCATCCGGGAAGGCCAACGTAGTAGCCGATGCCCTGAGTCGGAAAAGCCATACCGTGAGTACGTTGCTAGCCACAAGTCAGGATGAGTTATGTGAGGATTTTCGGAAAATGAAGATTGAGGTAGTACCTAGCGGATTCTTGGCCACATTAGAAGTAAAGCCTACCCTAGAGGATCAGATCCGAGAAGGACAGAAGGATGATGACAAGATCCGCAGGATTAAGTCCATCAAGGAGGAAGGCAAGGCGAGAGGACTTCAAGTTGGATGAGCAAGGCACGTTGTGGATGAAGGATCGCATTTTTGTGCCTAACAAGAAGGAGTTAAAGCAAGCGATTTTGGAAGAAGCCCATGACTCCAAGTACTCAATTCATCACAGAGCGCCAAGATGTATCAGGATATGAAGGAGAGATTCGGTGGCCGAGTATGAAACGTGAAGTTGCCGAGCATGTTGCATTGTGCGACGTATGCCAGAGAGTCAAGGCAATGCATCGAGAGACCGCCAGGATTGCTACAACCGCTGAAAATACCCGAGTGGAAGTGGGAGGAAATCGGAATGGATTTCATTACCGGTTTCTTGAAGACTCAAGGAGGTTATGACTCCATATGGGTTATAGTGGATCGCTTGACTAAAGTAGCCCATTTTATCCCGTGAAGACCACTTACTCGGAGATAAATTAGCGTAATTATACATGATCGAGATTGTCTGTTTGCACGGAGTGCCAAAGAGGATTGTATCGATGAGGTACCCAATTTACCTCAAGGTTCTGGAATAAGTTGCATGAAGCCATGGGAACCCGTTTGAACTTCAAGATGCCTTATCATCCACGCACGGATGGACAGATGAAAGAGTCAACCAGGTCTGGAAGATATGTTGAGAGCTTGTGCATTAGCTTATGCTACTTCTTGGGATAAGAGTTTACCGTATGCCGAGTTCGATTACAACAATAGTTATCAGGCTAGTTTACGATGTCACCTTTTGAGGCATCAGTATGGTCGACCACTGTCGAACGCCATTGAATTGGAATGAGACCGGCGAGCGCCGTGTCTTTGGGCCTGATATTCTTCAAGAGGTTTGAAGAACGGTCGCCATGATTAGGAAAGGTTGAAGATAGCCCAATCACGACAAAAGAGTTATGTCGACAATCGTCGCCGAGACTTGAGTTTTGAACCAGAAGACTTTGTATACCTCAGAGTTACGCCTCTCAGGGGAGTTAAGAGGTTCCATGCCAAAGGGAAACTCGCACCCCGTTATGTTGGACCATTTAAGGTTTTGAGTCGCAGAGGCGAAGTTGCTTACCAGCTGGAGTTGCCACAGTCGTTGGCAGGAGTGCATGACGTATTCCATGTGTCCCAGTTGAAGAAGTGTCTCCGAGTTCCTGAGGAACAGACACCGCTAGAGTCAATTGAGTTGCAAGAGGATTTGACTTATAAGGAGCATCCCGTAAGGATTCTAGACACAATGGATCGAGAAACTAGAAACAAGTCAACCCGTTTCTGTAGAGTTCAGTGGAGCAACCATGAAGAAAGCGAAGCGACTTGGGAGCGCGAAGAGGATTTGAAGAAAGAGTTTCCAAACCTATTCTCAGTGGAGCCCCGAATCTCGGGACGAGATTCTATTAAGGGGAGGTTTGTAACACCCCAAAATTTTGCTTTTCTTGAATTCATGTGTGATTTGGCACTTTGGTGAATTTTTGGAATTTTCTGGAATTTATTTGGATTTATTTGGAATTTATTTGAATTTATTCCATTTTGAAATAATTAAAGAATTTAATTTTGCAAATAAAATTTTGTTGGAAATATTTTATTTGAGTCCAAAATGTTCCAAAATATTTTCCAGAATTTTTTTGGAATTTTTCTGAGTCATTTGCTATTTTTAATGAATTAAATGAATTACTGGGAATTATTTTAAATATTAAATCGCTGGAAAATCAAACCGAGTCGGTTACTGTTCATCCGACCGAGCCCGAGTCAGACTCGAGTTCGAGTCCGACCCGGACCCGGCCGCGTCGCTGGCTCGGCCAAACCCGCTCGCACGCGAGCCGTTGGATCGAGATCCAACGGCTGCGCGTCATCGTTCCAATCCGACCCGGAGACAGACTGCGCCGCCGCGCCATGACCGAGTCCGGTTAGGGTTCGCGGATTTTCCGCACGCCGAGGCAGCATTTAAGGGGGGGACCTCACCCTGAGGACCGCCGTTCGACACCGCACTTTTCGCCCTAGCTTTTATCGCCCGAGCCGCGACCTTCAGCCGCCAATTGCTCGCCGGAGTAGCACGCGTGAGACACCGCGGTTTTGGTCTCCTTCCACCGCCGTCAAGCCGTTCCAACTGCCCTTGATCCCAGATTCGGGTGCGCCAAGTCAAGCCGCGTTGGGTGGGACATCTCACTTCGCCGGGGCGGTCTCAGAACGCCGGTTGGGGTGTCGTCGTCCTCGCCTCCGGTACCGCAAGCCAGCCGCGATCGCCATTGCCACTCTGAGCTCCGTGGACCGTGGGATTCCCATCGAACGGTTGAGGTGAGTCCACGTGATCCACAACAGTCGTAACCTAGATCTGTTACTCGCCGTTGGATTTAGATCGGGTGGCTAGGAGTGTGCCACGTGGCGGGCGCCGGGACATGCCCCGTGCATCAATCCCGCGCGCGGAAGATCTAATCGCCGCCGTTAAATTTTGAATCGACGGGCGGGATCTCTTCGCACCGTGCGGACGGGAGCGTGGGCCGATGCATCGGGCCCGCTGCGTGTCAGTGGCCTGGCCCTCCGAGCGGTGACGCCATCCGATGACGTTGAGCCGACGTCACGTGGGACCCGCGTGTCAGCCTCTGTAGCCGTAGGCCGCGTCCACCGTGGGCCGGGTGTCACCGTGGACTCAGTCCATGGACCGAGACACGTGGCAGCACCCGGGGCATGCCACGTGGCATGATGACGTCATGCTGACGTCATTATGGAGGCCGTTCGGTGCTGACGTCAGCAGGTCACTATGGACCAATCACAGGATGACACGTGTCCATGCTGACGCAATAATTAATTTCCGAAAAAGAAAATGATTTATTAATTCGAAATATTGATTCAAATTTAGATTCAAACTTCAAACGCTTATAACTTTTGCGTTTCAACTCCGATTTGAGTGATTCAAATTTCTAAATTTGTATAAAATTGAGATCTACTCAAATATGAATTTTATTTAATTTTTGGACTAAAGTTTTTCTCTGTAAAATTATTTAATTGATTATTTAAACTGTAATAAATCATAACTTTTGCATTTTAACTCCGATTTGAACGATTCCAGTTTCTAAAAATCCAGAAAATTATGTTCTCTCTGTTTATGGATTTTATTTGGAGTTTTGGGATGTTTTTGCCTATTGTTTATTTGCGTATTTGCTATTTGCACGCTTTTACGAGTAGACGTTGAAGTGCAGGAAGGATTCAAGGAGAAGTATTAACTCAGATCCAACTCAAGACCAAGAACAAGTACTTTTTGAAGGCAAGTTGTGCTTTGACCATGTTGATCCTATTTCGAAATCTATTTTGATTTAAACTATTGCATGCTAGTTCAATTAGAAAGATACTTTGTTTAAACATGGGGGTTAGATAAGTACCAATTTGCTGTATGACACCTTGATTATTTAAGTATGTGCCATGACCCTTGTCACCCTAGTTGTGGTTTACTAGTTGGACATTATTAAATTGCCAACATGGGTTTAGACCGATGTAGTACACTGCTTAGACCTGCTACGTGCTCATGACATGATTTTGGACAATCAAATGCTAATATTGACTTAATGATATATTGAACCTGTTTTGGAAAGGTGTTATGTGATGTTGATGGCACGTGGTGCATGGTAATCAACTGGGGTTTGATAAACAGTTTTCGACCGGGGCATGTGGCAAGAGTAATCAGGTGGGCCAGTTGTGGCATTGGGGATGTTGATTTGGTTCTTCGGGTAGTCTTGCCCTGGTCACTCTAAGGACTTAACCTTGCAAGCCTTTGAACTGGGTCATACTTGCAACCACATGGCTGGAATGGGACGGCCCTAGTTGACTAAGTCGCTAAGGACTCACTTGTGAAGCCTCAGGGTGTCAATTACACCGTTTGTGTGATTGTGCGGGGAGCGTATCGTGGCTGTGGGCCGATACCCATCTAACGGTGTGTTGGTCCCATACTTCGCCTTGGCTAAGGGAAGGGATGGTGTAGAGCACGAACCGGAGAGGACCACCTGTGTTGTTTGAGGCTTAGAAAGGCTTTGTTACGAGGAACTCGCCTTTGTGGTGTTTGACTGTATCTTGTGGGTAAAGTGCATAACCTCTGCAGAGTTTAGAATCTATTTAAATAGCCGAGTCCACCAGATCTTGGACAATGCTCGGAATTACAGTCAAGGGTTAGACTTTACGAAAATAACTTTGGTTTGAAAGGTTGGGTTGTTTTAGTAATGAAGATGATGGAAATATGTTTTAGGAAGGGGAAAATGTTTATTAAACTTCTTGAAAAGTTATTTATGCTTTACTTGTTTCTACTGCTTTCGAATATATTTATGATACTAGTCAAATGTCAAGCATCGCAAATATACCTTAAGCTATTCCTTTGTATCAAGCCATGCATATAGTATATTAGCTTGCATTCATTGCATGACTTCTTTGAGTACCAAGTACTCACCCTTGCCTCAACACAATACCAGTTGAAGAGGAGACTACGCCAGTTTCGGAGGAGGAATTCCAAGAGGACCCGTCTACTTAGGGATGCGAGCCCAGTCAGTTGCCTGTGGTATACTGGATGGCGCCACGAAGTTATTTGATTTTCCGCTGCTATTATTTTTCTCTGAATAAGTTTCGCCTTGCGAGGCATACATTTGTAACTTGACCCTAAGGTCGAGTAACCAGTTTGGTTATTTAAATAAAGTACTTTATTGGTATCGAGTGGTATGATTGTGATATTTACCAATGTTAAGACTGTGTGCACTAGCGCGTTCCTGGACTAGTGCTGAATACACAGAGGGTCCGGATTTGCAAATTCGGGGTCCCGACACGTGCCCACGTGGACCTCACCGGTTCGGCTCCCGTGCACGTGGCACGATCTGGGCCGTTGGTTTGGAATCTAACGGTCCAGATCAGATCTAACCTCACGCGTTTGGATAAAATGTGGTCAATCTGGACCGTTCGTCTAACACCCCGGCTTTTACTAAGCCCAGAATGTCACCAAACATAGACCATAACACATTTAATACTATAATTTAAGGTAAATTACAGCAAGTAATCATTTAGAATAATTGAAAATTTTGACAAAATCTCCTTTGTTTTTGCATGAAACTTAACAACATAACATCATATCAATATGTAGGACAAACGAGATATCCATACGCAGCGATAAGGATAGCTAATCATCAACTAAAACATCAATAAGCATCGATAACAATAGATGAGCATCAACTGGAATAACAATAAGCAATGATAATCATGGAATAAGCATCTACTAAGACTAGAATGATAAAACGAATCGCTCCAAAGACCCACATGACATACATGGGGGAAACCAACACATAATGTCCATACACCAAAAACAACATAACTTATTGCCATGCTTCCATAGAAATGGGTGGATTATCTAGATTATGAAACTACGTGGAGGAGTGTGGCTAGATCCCTTTCCCGCGCGCCGACTTCATTGTACCTAAATAAACAAACAACATAAAACACAAGCGTGAGTTCATAACTCAGCAAAGTGTATTGAAATAGATCAACAAGGATCAAGACAACAAACCATCATCCCAGTCTCCACAGTTATATCACAACACATCATATTTAACATTATATACATCCTTTAAAACAACATGATATTCATCTCATGAGCATCTCATGACTACTCTCATCATCATCTCATAAACATCTTCATTTATGTATTTCATTCATGCAATGCAATGCACATGTCTCCTGGAATACTCATACCTGTATGGTTGAGTACACACCCGTCGGCATGCACCCTTTTCCCCCTTCCATCCCGAAGATGGAGGGTGCCTATCACTCGCTTCCATTCACCTCGGTGATGGAATCACGATGTAGGACTTACTCAATAGAATAGCCCCGGACTAGTCATAACTGTTCTCACCGACCCTACTGGATTAGTTATGACTTATCTCACCGGACGGCCACGAAAATATGCCATGTATGCAAAATGGACAGCATCGTATACATAAATCAAAATATTGCATATCAACCCATGGCATCTCAACATGTAGGACCGTATTCAACAATTGACGGTTACCGTTCAAAACATGGCATGTGAATCATTTATCAACAACAAGCATTTTTAATCATGGCATGAGGACACCATAGCATCGACAACATTTAAATCATGGCCTAAGGACATCCTATCAATTGTAACATGTAATTCATGGCAAGACATCATGTTATCTAGTCCAAATACTATCAAGCAATTCTAGCAACACTTATAACATACAATCCACGCAACACACTTGCCTTCAACCACGGGCAACGGAGTGACGAGAGGTTGAGGGCACTCCCTGAGGCACACCACCTGCAAACACGTGCCACACACTCAAATAGAGTCCACAAAACAGCACACATAAGAATCCCACTACCCGACTTCACTTGCAACTCCAAAAATCAGAAAACAGCAAATCTGTCCCTTCGGGACAGCAGCCTTCCAATGGGCATAACTTCTATTCTAGTACTCCAAATTGAATAAACGAGTACATCCTCGCATAGCTTAGGAAATTTCCCAACTTTTTCTAGTTATAGGAAAAGACTGATTCGGAATCTAATGTTGTTTAATCTAACGTTGAACACGAACTGTCTCAATCTTGTCACAGATTTGACAGCGCTCGGTAAAACAGCCATAACTTCCAAACGGCTGGGCGGAATTTCAATTTCTTTATATTCACTGAAAGGTAATGAAATGATCTACAACTTCCTAGAAGTCCGTACGGCCAGATTCGAAATCTAAATTGGCGAAAACGCGTGCCCTAGATCGGGTCCCCAATCTGCCCGAACAGAACGAGAATACAGACCAAATTTTTCATCAATTCTACCCCAAGGAAGCACCTCCCTTGATCTAAAAGCATGGTAAACCACCACTACACAGCATCTAATCGATCCCCAAAGGTTTTCCCCATTACCTTCTTGAATATCCACCAATCTACCGCTTCCCTTCGCGCGATCTCCACCCGATCTCTTCCTTCCACCGATTCTCTTCGTCGCGGATCCTCCCAACAGCTTGGACAGCGCCATGGCAGCGAGGAGGAGACCTTGGGGTGCGCCCACAAGGCAGTAGAGGGGAGGGGCAGCAGCACCTAGGAAGGGGGCGGTTGGGAAGGGAGAGGAGAGGGGAGATGAGGAGGAATTGGGGAATGAGGGGAGAGGAGATGGGGGTGGTGGCTCAAAGGGGGAGAGATGGGGGGAACGCATGGGGGAAGGGGCAGCAGGTGTGCTGCCCTAGCACACCCCCACATGGGCCCAATTCATCCCACCGACGGCCCAA
The DNA here is from genome assembly GCA_036346355.1 of Rhipidocladum racemiflorum. Taxonomy (NCBI): domain Eukaryota; kingdom Viridiplantae; phylum Streptophyta; class Magnoliopsida; order Poales; family Poaceae; genus Rhipidocladum; species Rhipidocladum racemiflorum. The sequence continues at coordinate 41,034,007 of CM070590.1, forward strand.
ATTGTTTCCCCCACGGCCCGATCACCCGGAAACGGCCCAAAACGACCCCGGAAAGGCCTGAAACGCGCTAAAACGCCATACCGTAGGGTTCAAATTATAGAATTCATACTTTCTAAAGTTAGGCCAACCCGTAGTATCACAGTTCGATTTGAATCGGATGGCTGAGATCCGATCAGTTTCACCGCGTCATGGGGGGACGCGTCATGTCCCGGCGTGCGACGCGTGACTCAATCTTCACCGTTCGATGTCAATCGAACTGCAGAGACCGCAACTAACACTACAACGCGGACTAACCCTAACCGTACGATCTAGATGTAATGGCAGATATCAACCCTAGCACGGTGCAGTTTACAGCTACGTGGCTCAATCTAGAGCGTCAGATCTAGATCCATCGGCTGATAATAGATCTGAATTTAAAACGTGGAACTTACCCATGGGAGACGTGGACGAATCTCGGCCGTTCGATGAAGATCCGACGGCGGAGAAGCTTCGCAGGTTCGGTGATGGCCACGGCAAAGCTGTGTTGCCGGAGACGAAGACGATGACGAGCCTGACGGAGTTTTGGTGCTATTCAGGCGAGGTGAGTGGTACCCTCCGACACGTCTCGCCACGATGGTTCCGGATCTGGGCTTGTTCGCGGCGGAGAACGGCGGAAACGATGGCAAACGGCAGAAAATCGCGGCGGGGCAGAGATCTAACTACGGCGAGCTCTCGCGGGCGAACAACGGCGGCTTGAGCTCGGAGACTTAGGGCTACGGGTTCACACGGAAGAGGAGACCACGATAAGGGTGGTGGCGCATAAAATAGTGGCCTCGGCGTCCATGAAATCTACGGAAACCGAGGCCCACTCGACGGCGACTGCGGAATTCGACGGTGATTCGGATTGGACGACGTGGCGCAATCGTGACCGTTGGATCAAGATCCAACGGTCGCGAGGTTAGGGTTCGGTTGGGCTCGGGTCGGGCTTGAGTCCGGTTCGAGTCAGACTTGAGTCTGACTAGGGTCCGACCCGGTCGGATGAACAGTAAAATTCGCTTGGGTATTTGTAACACCCCAAAATTTTACTTTTCCTAAATTCATGTGTGATTTGGCACTTTGGTGAATTTTTGGAATTTTCTGGAATTTATTTGGATTTATTTGGAATTTATTTGAATTTATTCCATTTTGAAATAATTGAAGAATTTAATTTTGCAAATAAATTTTTGTTGGAAATATTTTATTTGAGTCCAAAATGATCCAAAGTATTTTCCAGAATTTTTCTGGAATTTTTCTGAGTCATTTGCTATTTTTAATGAATTAAATGAATTACTAGGAATTATTTTAAATATTAAATCGCTGGAAAATCAAACTCGGGTCAAGTGCATCGTTTCATCCGATCGAGCCCGAGTCAGACTCGAAGTTCGAGTCCGACCGAGCCACGTGACTCGACCGAACCCACTCCTAACCCTAATCAATCCCAACCGTTGGATCAAGATCCAACGGCCGAGATCCGCCTGCACGGCTCGAGCCGTATCCGCCCGGATCCGATCGCGCGGCGATCGTGGCCGTTGATCGTGCCACGTGGACGGCCGAGAGTCGCCGTCTTCGCCGAGACCGAAGCCGACTCCGCCGCCGCGCCGCCGCCGTGTAGGATTAGGTTTCCGCTTAGGGGCACGAACGCCGAGGCTATTTAAAGCGTGAGACGCCCCCGAGGTTGCCCTCATCCTTGCGCACCCGTTCTCGAGCCATCTCGCCTCGAGCCGCCGCCGTTGAGCCGCAATCGCCGCGGAGTTGTCTCTTCCTCCGCCAAGGTTTGCGCCGCTCGCTGCCGTCCGTCGTCTTCCGCCGAGAAGGAGCTCGGGATCTGGGATCCCCGCGACGCAGACGCGCGAAGGGACCCTTCATCTCGCCGAGCAACCCCGAACGCCGTCGGGCTCGTCGCCGTTCGTCTCCTGCCCAAGCCTCGCCGCGCCATCGCCGGACTCATGAAGCTCAGAGGACCGCCGATCCAGATCGGACGGTTGAGGTGAGTTCACGTGTTCCAAACCCGATTAGATTCGGACCGCTGGATCAAGATCCAACGGTTCACAATCGCCACGCGCCGTAGCGGTGCTATTATAGGATTAGATCTCGGACCGTCCGATCTAGATCGAACGCCCACGATCATCGAGTGGTTTAACGTGTTAACCCTGGATCTAATCCGCGCCGCTGAATTTCAAATCAACGATCGTGATTGGCGCCACGTGTCGGGAAGTTGGACCGACGCGGCCGGCCGCGGCCCACGCACGCTGCGTGCAGGACGCCGACACGGCCCGCGCGTGTCGAGGCCCGCATGTCGCTGGCTAATCCAGCCAAGCGCCGACGTCACCCATGACGCCACGGTGGACCCCACTGCCGCCACCGTGGCCGAAGCTCCGCCGACGCCGCCGATGACGCCACCCGAGAGGGCCCACATGTCGCCTCACGTGGAGTCGTGGGCCGAGTCCACGGTGGACCCGAGCCGAGCATGGACCAAGTCCATGGACCGGCTGACGCCACCGGCCAATCGAGAGGCTGCCACGTGTCCATGCTTTGGCGCAATAATTAATTTCGAAAAAAGAAAATGATTTAATAAATCGGTTTAATAATTGATTTGAATTTCAAAACTTCAAACGCTTATAACTTTTATGCTTCAACTCCGATTTGAGTGATTCAAATTTCTAAATTTGTATAAAATTGAGATCTACCTAAATATGAATTTTATTTAATTTTGGACTAAAGTTTTTCTCTGTAATATTATTTAATTGATTATTTAAACTTTAATAAATCATAACTTTTATGCTTTTAACTCCAAATTTGACGATTCCAGTTTCTAAAAATCCAGAAAATTATGTTCTCTCTGTTTATGGATTTTATTTGGAGTTTTGGGATGTTTTTGCCTAGTGTTTATTTGTGTATTTGCTATTTGCACGCTTTACGAGTAGACGTTGAAGTGCCGGAAGGATTCGAAGGAGAAGTGTTGACTCAGGATCCAACTCAAGACCAAGAGCAAGTACTTTTTGAAGGCAAGTTGTGCTTTGACCATATTGATCCCATTTTGAAAACTATTTTGATTTAAACTATTGCATGCTAGATCAATTAGAAAGATACTTTGTTTAAACATGGGGTTAGATAAATACCAAATTGTCAGACGACACCTTGATTATCTAAGTATGTGCCATGATCCCTTGTCACCCTAGTTGTGGTTTACTAGTTGGACATTATTAAATTGCCAACATGGGTTTAGACCGTTGTAGTATACTGCTTAGACCTGCTACGTGCTCATGACATGATTTTGGACAATCAAATGCTAATATGGACTTAATGATATATTGAACCTGTTTTGGAAAAGTATCATGTGATGTTGACTGACGTGGTGCATGGTAATCAAGCGGGTTTGATAAACGATTTCGGCCGGGGCATGTGGCAAGAGTAATCGTGGGCCGATTGTGGCATTGGGAGTGTTAATTTGGTTTTTCGGGTAGTCTTGCCCTGGTCACTCTAAGGACTTAACCTTGCAAGCCTTTGAATCGGGTCATACTTGCAACCACATGGCTGGAATGGGATCGCCCTAGTTGACTAAGTCGCTAAGGACTCACTTGTGGAGCCTCAGGGTGTCGATTACACCGTTTGTGTGATTATGCGGGGAGCGTGATCGTACGTGGCCAGGTACCCATCTAACGGTGTGTTGGTCCCATACTTCGCCTTGGCTAAGGGAAGGGATGGTGTAGAGCACGAACCTGAGAGGACCACCTGTGTTGTTTGAGGCTTCCAAAGGCTTTGTTACTGAACTCGCCTTTGTGGTGTTTGACTGTATCTTGTGGGTAAAGTGCATAACCTCTGCAGAGTGTAGAATCTATTTGAATAGCCGAGTCCACTGTGATCGACAATGCTCGGAATTACAGTCAAGGGTTAGACTTTACGAAAATAACTTGGATTTGAAAAGTTGGGTTGGTTTAACAAAGAAGATGATGGAAATATGGTTTAGGATGGGGAAAATGTTTGTTAAACTTCTTGAAAAGTTATTTATGCTTTACTTATTTCTACCGCCGAATCTACTTTTATTACTTGTCAAAAGTCATTTCATCGCAAATATACCCTGAGCTATTCCTTTGTACCAAGCCATGCATATAGTATATTAGCTTGCATTCTCATGCATGACTTCTTGAGTACCAAGTACTCACCCTTGCCTCAACACAATACCGCTTGAAGAGGAGACTACGCCAGCTTTCGGAGGAGGAGTTCCAAGAGGACCCGTCTACTTAGGGATGCGAGCCCGATCGGTTGCTGTGGTATACTTTGGATGGCGCCACTAAGTTTATTTGATTTTCCGCCGTTATTTCTCTTTTAATAAGTTTCGCCTCGCGAGGCATATATTTGTAACTTGGCCATAAGGTCGAGTAACCCTTTGATTATTTAAATAAAGTACTTTGATAGTATCGTTTGGTATGATTGTGATATATACCGATGTTAAGACTGTGTGCACTAGCGCGTTCTCGACTAGTGCTTGAATACACAGAGGGTCCGGATTTGCAAATTCGGGGTCCCGACAGAGGTGGTATCAGAGCCATACTTGACTGTAGGCTCAACCCTAGCTAGAATGGTCGTAGTGAGGATAAAACCTATTTTCTAAAAGCTAAAAATTTGTGAAGACAAGAAATGACATCTCGACTTATCCCTTCTCTCTTTTCTTGTCTCTTGCTGAAATTTTCCCTTACCTTGTCACAATTTAAAAATTCCGAGTTCTTACGTAAAGCACTCTTGTGACAGATGAAGGTTTTCTCGATGAGTGAGCATAGGTTCTATAGTGAGACTCCTTCGCCGAGTCGAGTCATAGAATAAAGAGTCACCCTTTAGGCGATAGACTCCAGAGTTAGTTCGATTTGGATTTGCTTTGTTTCTTTGAGTGTGCGTTATGTGTTGCAAGGCCCTTAGGCATTGTAAGCGACCATACCAAGTTATTAATAATAAAGTTGGACCTTAAAGTTACCCCTTTCGCCCCGCATAAGTTCCATACTACTTGTCTATTCTTGTTTCCCTCTCATCTCTAAACCTAGAGCAAATCGACAGATGGTGAACACCCGTGGAAACTTTGGAAGCAATAGGAGTGGTTCTCGCCCAGTAGAAAACCCCAATGATAGAGCACCAAAGACCGCTTGATTGATATGCAGAATTTTGGAGCCTTTCTTGTCGCTCAGACTCGATTGATGCATACTATGATGCAACAAATGCAGCACGTCATCGCCAGGCCATCGCTAATCAAGTTAATCAGGGCCACGCCAGAATACAAAGCTGTCGAGTTCATGAGAACTCACCCACCCACTTTCTCTCGGGAATGCCAATCCATTGGAGGCCGATGATTGGTTAAGATCAATCGAGAGGAAGCTACACATAGCTCAATGCATAGGGAATGAGAAGGTACTTTACGCTTCTCATCGCTTGGAAGGAACAAATTACGAATGGTGGGAGAACTTACACGCCACGCAGAGAACCCTCAAGATATCACTTGGGAAGAGTTCACACCGCATTCCGGCGATTATCACGTGCCTGAAGGAATCATGGACCTTAAGAAGGAGGAGTTCAGAGCACCGAGGCAAGGTAATCACCAAAGGGTCGACTACCCGAACAAGTTCACACAATAGCACGCCACGCACCGAGGATGTAGCGGCAGATAAATCCGCATACCTCGCTTTTATGAAGGGACTTAACTCAGGATTGCAAGTAGGGTTGATCACCCACACCTTTCCAGATTTCCAAGAATTGGTGAATAAGGCGCTTATTCTTGAGGACAAGCGCAAGGAACCGGATGAGAACAGAAGCGCGAGGATGCAACAAAGAAGGATCACGTGGGGAACGCATAGCGGCGCTGAGAGTTGCACCAAATCAATTCTTGATTCCAACCACGTAATGCAACAAGGACACCCTCCCCAAAGACCAAGACCTGCCAATCGTAACTATCAGACCCCACTTCGCTAGAAACGCTTACCTGTGCAATCAAAGAAGGAACAGTGAGACGCTGTTACAACCGCAACGAGCCGTGACACTTTGCCAACAGCTTGCCCAAAGAAGACGCAGGAGCGACCCCGCCGCTTCAATCTAGGAACCACCCCAGCTAGGGCGCCAAAGACCAGAGCCACACCCTGCACCGTGGTGAGAGGCCGAGTCAACCATGTCACCGCAGATGCACTGCAGAATGCTACTGGACGTCAGATCGGGTAAGTTACTTGTTAACTCAAGACCTGCAACAGCTTTTGTTTGACTCGAGCTTCAGATTCGCTTGTTTCGGAAGGCTTTGCTACTAGAAATGACTTGAGAATTGCAAGACTTAAGTGCATGCTTTTAGTTCAAACCCCTGGTTCCGAACTCCGAACGGAAGTAGGATGTTCCGGGGTGAGAATACTAATAGATGGAATAGAGTTCCTAGCAAACCTTATAATTTTGGAGACCCAGACCTTAGATGTTATATTGGGAATGGATTGGTTATCCAAGCACAAGGCTGTATTGGATTGTGGACGAAGGACTATCTCGGTTGAGAGCCCGTGTGGGAAGAAGGTGGAATTTCAAGCCACTGCAGTTAGAGATGGACAGTTGATGGTTAACAGTACCAAGGCAATCAGCATAGAGGATGTCCCAGTAGTGAATGAGTACCCCGATGTTTTTCCCGAAGATCTACCTGGTATGCCGCGACAGGGACATAGAGTTTGTAATAGAGCTTGTACTGGCACAAAGACCGATAGCAAAGAGACCCTATCGGATGTCTACCGAGGAGTTGGTAGAGATGAAGAAACAGCTAGAGGAGTTAATGGAGAAAGGATTTATCGACCGAGTTCGTCGCCGTGGGGAGCACCGCTTTGTTTGTCAAGAAGAAGGACGGGAGTTTCAGGATGTGCATTGACTACCGTGCACTCAACGAAGTCACCGTGGAAGAATAAGTATCCGCTACCCAGGATTGATGATTTCTTTGATCGCTTAAGAGGAGCCGGAGTTTTCTCCAAGATTGATCTCGAGATCGGGATACCATCGATTGAAGATCCGATCAGAAGATATTCAAGATCGCATTCTCGTCAAGATATGGACATTACGAGTTTCTGATTATGTCCTTTGGATCGATTTAATGCGCCAGCTTATTTCATGAATATGATGAATAAGGTGTTCATGGAATATTTGGACAAGTTTGTCGTCGTGTTCATAGACGATATCCTAATCTACTCCAAGACAAAGGATGAACATGCCGAACACTTAAGGCGAGTTTTGGAAAAGCTGAGGGAACAGCAACTTTTCGCCAAGTTCAGCAAGTGTGATTTTTGGAAGGACAAGGTGGAGTTTCTTGGACATGTAATGACTGCAGAGGGAGTCGCCGTAGATCCAAGCAAAGTAGAAGCTGTGTTACATTGGGAGCAGCCGAAGACTGTGACCCAGATTCGGAGTTTCCTTGGAATGGCGGGATACTACCGCCGTTTCATCGAAGGCTTTTCGACAATCGCGAAACCTCTTACGCAATTGCTGAAGAAGGAAAAGAAGTTTGCATGGACGCCAGAATGTGAGAAAGGATTTCAGGAGCTGAAGAAGCGATTGACATCAGCACCGGTGTTAGTTCTACCGGATGTTGCTCAAAGCTTCGACATTTATTGTGACGCATCGCGCCAAGGACTCGGATGTGTCCGATGCGAGAATGGAAAGGTCGCCGCTATGCATCAAGGCGCTTGAGGCCGCATGAGGAAAATTATCCGACACATGACCTAGAGTTAGCTGCCGTAGTGCATGCCTTGAAGATATGGCGTCACTATCTGATTGGAAACAGATGTGAAGTATATACGGATCATAAGAGCCTTAAGTACATATTCACCCAGTCGGATCTGAATATGAGGCAAAGGAGATGGCTAGAGTTGATCAAGGACTATAATGTTGGAATCCATTACCATCCCGGGAAGGCCAACGTAGTAGCCGATGCTCTGAGTCGGAAAAGCCATACCGTGAGTGCGTTGCTAGCCACAAGTCAGGATGAGTTATGTAAGGATTTTCAGAAAATGAGGATTGAGGTAGTACCTAGCGGATTCTTGGCCGCATTGGAAGTAAAGCCTACTTTAGAGGACCAGATCCGAGAAGGACAGAAGGATGATGACAGGATCCGTAGGATTAAGTCCAAAAAGGAGGAAGGCAAGGCGAGAGGACTTCAAATTGGATGAGCAGGCACGTTATGGATGAAGGATCGCATTTGTGTGCCTAACAAAAGGAGTTAAAGCAACTGATTCGGAAGAGGCCCATGACTCCAAGTACTCGATTCATCCCGAAGCGCCAAGATGTATCAGGATCTCAAGGAGAGATTCAGTGGCCGAGTATGAAACGTGAAGTTGCCGAGCATGTTGCCTTGTGCGATGTATGCCGAGAGTCAAGGCAATGCATCGAGAGACCAGCAGGATTGCTACACCGCTAAAAATACCCGAGTGGAAGTGGGAGGAAATCGGAATGGATTTCATTACCGGTTTGTCAAGACTCAAGGAGGTTATGACTCCATATGGGTTATAGTGGATCGCTTGACTAAAGTAGCCCATTTTATCCCCGTGAAGACCACTTACTCGGAGATAAATTAGCGAGTTGTACATGATCAGGATTGTTTGTTTGCACGGAGTGCCAAAGAGGATTGTATCGGACGAGGTACCCAATTTACCTCAAGGTTCGGAATAAGTTGCATGAAGCCATGGGAACCCGTTTAAACTTCAAGATCAGCTTATCATCCACAGACGGATGGACAGACCGAAAGGGTCAACCAGATTCGGAGGATATGTTGAGAGCTTGTGCATTGGCTTATGCTACCTCTTGGGATAAGAGTTTGCCGTGATGCCGAGTTCGGGCCATTACAACAATAGTTATCAGGCTAGTTTACGAGATGTCACCTTTGAGGCCTTGTATGGTCGACCCTGTCGGACGCCATTGAATTGGAATGAGACCGCGAGCCGTGTCTTTGGGCCTGATATTCTTCAAGAAAATTTGAAGAACGGATCGCCATGATTAGGGAAAGGTTGAAGATAGCCCAATCTCGACAAAAGAGTTATCTTGACAATCGTCGCCGAGATTTGAGTTTTGAACGAAGACTTTGTATACCTCGTAGTTACGCCTCCGGGGAGTTAAGAGGATCCATGCCAAAGGGAAACTTGCACCGTTATGTTGGACCATTTAAGATTTTGAGCCGCAGAGGCGAAGTTGCTTATCACCTGGAGTTGCCACGATCGTTAGCGAGGAGTACATGATGTATTCCATGTGTCCCGATTGAAGAAGTGTCTTCGAGTTCCCGAGGAGCAGACACCGTTAGAATCAATTGAGTTGCAAGAGGATTTGACTTATAAGGAGTATCAGTGAGGATTCTAGACACAATGGATCGAGAAACTAGAAACAAGTCAACCCGTTTCAGTAGAGTTCGAGTGGAGCAACCATGCAGAGCGAAGCGACTTGGGAGCCTTGAAGAGGATTTGAAGAAAGAATTTCCAAACCTATTCCTGTAGTAAGCCACGAATCTCGGGACGAGATTCTATTAAGGGGAGGTTTGTAACACCCCAAAATTTTACTTTTCCTAAATTCATGTGTGATTTGGCACTTTGGTGAATTTTTGGAATTTTCTGAATTTATTTGGATTTATTTGGAATTTATTTGAATTTATTCCATTTTGAAATAATTGAAGAATTTAATTTTGCAAATAAATTTTTGTTGGAAATATTTTATTTGAGTCCAAAATGATCCAAAGTATTTTCCAGAATTTTTCCGAATTTTTCTCGAGTCATTTGCTATTTTTAATGAATTAAATGAATTACTAGGAATTATTTTAAATATTAAATCATTTGGAAAATCAAACTCGGGTCAAATCTTGTTCATCCGATCGAGCCCGAGTCGACTCGAGTTCGAGTCCGACCGAGCCACGTGACTCGACCGAACCCACTCCTAACCCTAATCAATCCCAACCGTTGGATCAAGATCCAACTACCGAGATCCGCCGTCGGGTTCGAGCCGTATCCGGCCGGATCCGATCGCGCCGCGGCGATCGTGGCCGTTGATCGTGCCACGTGGGCGGTGAGAGTCGCCGTCTTCGCCGAGACCGAAGCCGGACTCCGCCGCGCCGCCGCCTTGTAGGATTAGTTTTCCTTCTGGGGCACGAACGCCGAGGCTATTTAAAGCGTGAGACGTCACCCGAGGTTGCCCTCATCCTTGCGCACTGTTCTCGAGCCATCTCGCTTTGAGCCGCCGCCGTTGAGCCGCAATCGCCGCCGGAGTTGTCTCTTTCCTCCGCCAAGGTTTGCGCCGTTTTCCGTCGTCGTCCGTCGTCTTCCGCCGAGAAGGAGCTCAGATCTGGGATCCCCGCGACGAGACGCACCCGAAGGGACCCTTCATCTCGCCGGAGCAACCCCGGAACGCCGTCGGGCTCGTCGTCGTTCTCGTCTCCGGTGCCCAAGCTCGCTGGCGCCATCGCCGGACTCATGAGCTCAGAGGACCGTCGATCCAGATCGGACGGTTGAGGTGAGTTCACGTGTTCCAAACCCGATTAGATCACGGACCGTTGGATCAAGATCCAACGGTTCACAATCGCCACGTCTTAGTAGCGGTGCTATTATAGGATTAGATACGGACCGTCCGATCTAGATCGAGCGGCCCACGATCATCGAGTGGTTTAACGTGTTAACCCTGGATCTAATCAGCGCCGTTGAATTTCAAATCAACGGTCGTGATTGCGCCACGCGTGTCGGGAAGTTGGACCGACGCGTCGATCGGCGAATCCACGACGCGCAGAGCGCAGGGACGCCGACACGCCGGGCCCGCGTGTCGAGGGGCCCGCGATGTCGATGGCTGTCGGTGTCTTGTTGGCGTCGGCAATGACGTCAGCTGATGGACACACAGCCGACCGTGGTGAGCTCGCCGACGTCGGCCGATGACGTCACCCGAGTGGTCCCACATGTCAGTCTCACGTGGAGTCGTGGACCGAGTCCACGGTGGACCCGAGCCGAGCATGGACCAAGTCCATGGACCAGCTGACGTCAGCCGGCCAATCAGAGGCTGCCACGTGTCCATGCTGATGCAATAATTAATTTCCGAAAAAAGAAAATGATTTAATAAATCGGTTTAATAATTGATTTGAATTTCAAAATTTCAAACGCTTATAACTTTTGCGTTTCAACTCCGATTTGAGTGATTCAAATTTCTAAATTTGTATAAAATTGAGATCTACCTAAATATAAATTTTATTTAATTTTTGGACTAAAGTTTTTCTCTGTAATATTATTTAATTGATTATTTAAACTTTAATAAATCATAACTTTTGCGTTTTAACTCCAAATTTGACGATTCCAGTTTCTAAAAATCCAGAAAATTATGTTCTCTCTGTTTATGGATTTTATTTGGAGTTTTGGGATGTTTTTGCCTAGTGTTTATTTGTGTATTTGCTATTTGCACGCTTTACGAGTAGACGTTGAAGTGCCGGAAGGATTCGAAGGAGAAGTGTTGACTCAGGATCCAACTCAAGACCAAGAGCAAGTACTTTTTGAAGGCAAGTTGTGCTTTGACCATATTGATCCCATTTTGAAAACTATTTTGATTTAAACTATTGCATGCTAGATCAATTAGAAAGATACTTTGTTTAAACATGGGGGTTAGATAAATACCAAATTGCTGTACGACACCTTGATTATCTAAGTATGTGCCATGATCCCTTGTCACCCTAGTTGTGGTTTTACTAGTTGGACATTATTAAATTGCCAACATGGGTTTAGACCGTTGTAGTATCTTTGCTTAGACACACTACGTGCTCATGACATGATTTTGGACAATCAAATGCTAATATGGACTTAATGATATATTGAACCTGTTTTGGAAAAGTATCATGTGATGTTGGCGACACGTGGTGCATGGTAATCAAGCGGGGTTTGATAAGCGATTTCGGCCAGGGCATGTGGCAAGAGAAATCAGGTGTGCCAGTTGAGGCATTGGGAGTGTTGATTTGGTTTTTCGGGTAGTCTTGCCCTGGTCACTCTAAGGACTTAACCTTGCAAGCCTTTGAACTGGGTCATACTTGCAACCACATGGCTGGAATGGGACGGCCCCAGTTGACTAAGTCGCTAAGGACTCACTTGTGGAGCCTCAGGGTGTCAGTTACACCGTTTGTGTGATTGTACGGGGGAGCGTATCGTGGCTGTGGCCAGGTACCCATCTAACGGTGTGTTGGTCCCATACTTCGCCTTGGCTAAGGGAAGGGATGGTGTAGAGCACGAACCGGAGAGGACCACCTGTGTTGTTTGAGGCTTCCGAAAGGCTTTGTTACGGGAACTCGCCTTTGTGGTGTTTGACTGTATCTTGTGGGTAAAGTGCATAACCTCTGCAGAGTGTAGAATCTATTTGAATAGCCGAGTCCACTGTGATCTTGGACAATGCTCGGGAATTACAGTCAAGGGTTAGACTTTCTGAAAATAACTTGGATTTGAAAAGTTGGGTTGGTTTAACAAAGAAGATGATGGAAATATGGTTTAGGATGGGGAAAATGTTTGTTAAACTTCTTGAAAAGTTATTTATGCTTTACTTATTTCTAATGCTTTCGAATCTATTTTTATTACTTGTCAAAAGTCACATTTCGCAAATATACCCTGAGCTATTCCTTTGTACCAAGCCATGCATATAGTATATTAGCTTGCATTCTGTGCATGACTTGTCGAGTACCAAGTACTCACCCTTGCCTCAACACAATACAGTTGAAGAGGAGACTACGCCCGATTCGGAGGAGGAGTTCCAAGAGGACCCGTCTACTTAGGGATGCGAGCCCGATCGATTGCTGTGGTATACTTTGGATGGCGCCACTAAGTTTATTTGATTTTCTCGCTTTGTTATTTCTCTTTTAATAAGTTTCGCCTTACAAGGCATATATTTGTAACTCGGCCATAAGGTCGAGTAACCCTTTGATTATTTAAATAAAGTACTTTGATAGTATCGTTTGGTATGATTGTGATATATACCGATGTTAAGACTGTGTGCACTAGCGCGTTCCTGGACTAGTGCTGAATACACAGAGGGTCCGGATTTGCAAATTCGGGGTCCCGACAGAAGTTGGTGTATGTGCATTGATTATCGTGCTCTTAACCAAGTGACAGTCAAAAACAAGTATCCTTTGCCTCGCATCGAGGATCTGTTTGACCAACTGAAGGGAGCAAAGGTGTTCTCCAAAATTGATCTTCAGTCGGGGTATAATCAGATCCGTGTGAGGGAGCAGGACATTGAGAAGACTGCTTTCTCCACTAGGTATGGGCATTATGAATTTAAAGTTATGTCTTTTGGACTAACTAATGCTCTATTTGTCTTTATGGAGGCGATGAACAAAGATGCTACACAAGTACCTTGATGAGTTTGTGGTAGTGTTCATCGATGACATTCTCGATTTACTCTAAATCGGAAGAGGAGCATGAGCGACACTTGAGGCTTGTCTTTGAGTACCTGAGGAGAATCAATTCTTTGCTAAGCTGAAAAAGTGCGAGTTACGGATTTGAAGTGGGTTTTCTTGGCCACATCATCAATCCAGAGGGCATATCGGTAGATCCTAGCAAAGTCTCAGCAGTTTTGGATTGGAAGAGGCCTTCCAATGTCAAAGAGGTGCGTAGTTTCCTTGGGTTGGCTGGATACTATCGGCGTTTTGTGCAGGATTTCTCTATCATTGCCAAGCCACTTTCACAACCGACTCGAGAAGGGATGAAGTTCCAAAGGATCGCAGAGTGTGAGCACACTTCGTGCACTTTGAAGGAGAAGTTAGTGATCGCTCTCGTTCTTACCCTTCCCGAACCTGGGAAGCGCTTCACCTGTTTATTACGATGCTTCTCGGTTGGGACTTGGTTGTGTGCTCATGCAAAATGGCAAGGTGATTGCTTATGCTTCGAGGCAGTGAAAAAGCATGAGCGTAACTATCCCACCCATGATCTTGAGCTAGCCGTAGTGGTGTTTGCATTGAAGATATGGAGGCATTATTTGTACGGCGAATCTTGTGATATTTTTATCGATCACAAGAGCCTCAAGTACATCTTTACTCAAAGATTTGAACTTGAGGCAGAGAGGAGGTGGCTAGAATTGATAAAGGATTATGACCTCACTATCCAGTATCATCCGGGAAGGAAAATGTGGTGGCCGACGCTCGGTCGCAAGACAATGCCCCTGTTGTTGATTGTCTTGTTGCTGATTTTGAGCGGTTGGGAGTCTCCTACCGCTTTGCCGGGACCGTGCAAGCTGAAACTCAATTGATTCTTGAGTCGGCGATTCTAGCGTGTCAGCGGGAGGCACAAAGAAGATGATCGCTTGCTCCAGCAGGTGAGGAACGCCTTGAGGATGGCAAGTCGGAGACTTTACCGTTGATGATGCGGGAGTTTTGAGGTTTCAGGCCGTCAGGCGTGCCCCAGAGATCTCAAGTGAAAGAAGACATTCTGAGAGAAGCTCATCGCACCAGACACGGTCCATCCCGAGAGACCAAGATGTACAGGGACTTGAAGAAGAATTTCGTGGAAAAGGATGAGAGTGGATATTGCCAAGTTTGTGGCGTCTTGTGGGATTTGCCGAAGATCAAAGCCGAGCATAAGCGCCCCGGCCTGCTGCAGCCATTGGAGGTTCTGTGTGGCCATGGGATGACATCTCCATGGATTTCGTGGTTGGTCTACCTCGCTCTCCACGAGGAAGGATGCTGTTTGGGTTGTGGTGGACCGTCTCGGCAAGTCGGCGCATTTCATTCCCATCCGCACGACCAATTCAATGAGCGAGTTGGCTCCCATCTATGTAGGGAGATTGTGAGATTGCATGGTGTACCCAAGACCATTATCTCTGATCGGGATGCGAAGTTCGTCTCCAAGTTCTCGGGAGAGTTTGCAGAGTGCTTTGGGTACGCAGCTTTGCCTTAGTACCGCTTTTCACCCTCAGACAGATGGGCGATCTGAGCGTACCATCCAAACTTTGGAGGACATGCTCGGGGCCTGTGTGATGGCTTGGAAGGGTAGCTGGGAAGACCATTTGCCCTTGCAGAGTTTGCTTACAATAACAGCTATCATTCCAAAGATCCTGTCCGCTGCTCCTTATGAGGTCTTGTATGGCGGAAGTGCAGATCGCCGCTTTGTTGGGATGTCGTGGGCGAGAGAGCTATTCTTGGGCGGATTGGGTTCAGCAGATCGTTGATCGCGTGTCGGAGGTTCGGCAAAACCTTCTCGCAGCACAGAGGCATGTAAGAGCTATGGCCGATGTGAGGCGGCGAGATTTGGAGTTTGAGGTGGGCGATAGCGTACTCTTGCGAGTATCTCCCACCAAGGGTGTGGTGCGTTTTGGCACCAAAGGAAAGCTCACCCAAGGTATGTTGGGCCTTTTCCTATCCTCGCCCGAGTTGGCAGGTTGGCCTATCGCCTAGAGCTACAGGAATCCATGCAAGGTGTGCATGATGTGTTCCATGTCTCGATGTTGAGGAAATACTTGCACGATCCGGAGTTGGTGGTTCCATTGGAACCATTAGTGCTTCAGCAGACCTCACCTTCGAGTCCCGCCCTGTGGAAATTGCAGGGACGTCGTGAGCGAGTGATGAAGAACAGACGCTTAAGTTTGTCAAGGTCTGTGGTCACATCGCATCGAGAGAGAGAAGCGACTTGGGAGCTGGAATCTCGCATGCGCGAGAAGTATCCCGAGCTGTTCGCCTCGGGTATGTGATGTGAAAATTCGTCCTTTTGGTTTCTTTGCTGGTTTCGTGTTGGTGCGTTTAGATTCGAGGTCGAATCCTGTTGAAGGGAAGAATGTGACACCTCGGAGTGTCGTAACCTTATTATTGAGCATGATAAGGTTAAATACAGTATGAGATGTGGAAATAAGGTTAAGATCATAAGGATCGGGGTTAATAACGCTTCCGGCCGTTTCGGGCCGCTGGGTTTTGGGCCTTCCCGGGAGTTTTGGGCCTTGGTGGGCTTTGGTGGGATGGATTAGGACTCCGTAACGGACTAGGATTGGGTTGAGGGCTGTTAAAAGGGGCTCCCCTGCCCCCTTGCGCCCCACCTCAGCCCCTTGCGCCCCACCTCCCCTCTTGCGCCTCTCCTCCTCCCCCTCCCTAAGCCCTAGCCCCCAAAACCGCATGCACTTCCTCCCTTTCCTCCACCTCCACACCACCTCCCCTCCACCCCTTGCTGCCCTAGGGTGGCCTCCCCACCCCTGCACCTTGTGGAGTCATCCCGTGGAGCGAGGAGCGAGGAGCAAGGAGCGAGGAGCGAGGAGCGTGGAGCGAGGAGATTCGCGGAGATTGATTGGAGTTTTGCGCTTCGGGCAAAGGTATGATCTTGGGGATCCTTGGGGATGATCTAGGTACTGTTATTAGGGTGTTTATCAAGTTTTTAGATCAATTGGAGGCGCTGGTTTGAAGTAATTTGGGTTAGATCTAAACTTGTCCACGTTTCTGTTTTCGGGCAGATTGAGCAGTCGAACTAGGGTTCGAGTTTCCGTCGATTTAGAATCCGAATCAGACCGTACGGACTTCTAGGAAGTTGTAGATAATTTAATTATCTTTCCGTGCACGTAAAGCACGTTAATTTCCGATCAGCCGTTTGAAAGTTATGGCTGTTTTACCGAGCGCCTAAAAATCTGTGACGTAACTGGAACAGATTGTGGTAATCTGTAGATTAAACAATTTTAGAGTCCGAATCAGTCTTTCCCTATAACTAGAAAAAGTTGGGAAATTTCCTAAGCTTCGCGACGGTGTACTCGTTTATTCGATTTGGAGTCCCAGAACTCAAGTTATGCCTTTTGCAAGGCTGCTGTTCCGCCGGGACAGAACCTCTGTTTTTAGGTTTTGCGAGTAGTTGGCAATGTCGGGTTAGATGGGGGCGTGTGTACTGTTTTGAGGTTATGATTGTGAGTGTGTGATGCCTTTGTGCAGGTGGTGTGACCCCGGGAGTTCCCTCTTCTTCCCGCCAATCCGTTGCACGTGGTTGAGGCAAGTGTGTTGTGATGGATAGCAAGTTGTAGGTTGCATGTTGAAATTAGATGGAATTGTTTACATGATATATGTTCACTTGCCATATGTTAATAATTGATATGATATGATGAGCATGTTTAACATATTATGATGCCATGTGTTAATATGTGAATTGAATATGATAATTGGCATGGTTGCATGCATGTCATGAGATAGGGCGAGGGCGGTGAGAAAGTCTTAACTAGTCCGGCAAGGTCGGTGAGAAAGTTATGACTAATCCGGAACGCCATTGAGTAAGTCCTATGTCGTGATTCCATCCACGTGGTGTTTGGAAGCGAGTAGGCACCCTCCATCTTCGGGATGGAAGGGAGGAAAGGGTGCACACCGACGGGTGTGTACTTCCCATACCGGTATGAGGTTCCAGAGGGTCGGGAGCAATGCATTACATCGCATACAAATTGATGATGATATTGATAAGTATTCATGAATGAGATGTTATACATGATGAAAGATGTTATTGACTTGTTGTTATGCTTGTTGTCCATTGCGGTATGCTTGCCGAGTTTTCGAACTCACCCTTGTGTTTTCTTGTTGTTTTAGGTACCATGAGAACGGCATGCGGGGAAAGGGGAATAGTCACACTCTCACACGTTGCTTCACCTTAATGTTTCCCAAGTCAATTCATTTAGTTGGATAATAAATTGCGTGTGATGGCCTTTAAATTAAGTCTTAGCTTGGTTAATGAGAGTTCTATTGTTTGTTTGACACTTGGAACTTTAAGAGCTTAATGTTAGTCTCTTATTGTCGTTAAGACTTTATTTATGGCTGTTTTAGATGTTTCTCTTATTGCCATATAATGCTATATTGTTGCTGTTTCTTAAATTCATGATAAAACAAAGGAGGTGCTGCCGAAATCTCGGTTTTTAGTCTATGCACCTTTGCTGGAATTTGATGTTAAATGTGGTATTTAGATGTTGTTTAGCTTATGTTTGGTAACATTCAGGCATAGTAAATGCCGGGGTGTTACAACAAGTCAGGATGAGTTATGTGAGGATTTTCAGAAAATGAAGATTGAGGTAGTACCTAGCGGATTCTTGGCCGCATTAGAAGTAAAGCCTACCCTAGAGGATCAGATCCGAGAAGGACAGAAGGATGATGACAAGATCCGCAGGATTAAGTCCATCAAGGAGGAAGGCAAGGCAGAGAGGACTTCAAGTTGGATGAGCAAGGCACGTTGTGGATAAAGGATCGCATTTGTGTGCCTAACAAAAAGGAGTTAAAGCAACTGATTCTGGAAGAAGCCCATGACTTTAAGTACTCAATTCATCCTGGAAGCGCCAAGATGTATCGAGGATCACGAAGGAGAGATTCCGGTGGCCGAGTATGAAACGTGAAGTTGCCGAGCATGTTGCATTGTGCGACGTATGCCAGAGAGTCAAGGCAATGCATCAGAGACCAGCAGGATTGCTACAACCGCTGAAAATACCTGAGTGGAAGTGGGAGGAAATCGGAATGGATTTCATTATCGGTTTGCCGAAGACTCAAGGAGGTTATGACTCCATATGGGTTATAGTGGATCGCTTGACTAAAGTAGACCATTTTATCCCGCGTGAAGACCACTTACTCGGAGATAAATTAGCAGAATTATACATGATCGGGATTGTCTATTTGCACGGAGTGCCCAAGAGGATCGTATCGGACAGAGGTACCCAATTTACCTCAAGGTTGGGAATAAGTTGCATGATGCCATGGGAACCCGCTTTGAACTTCAAGATACCTTATCATCCACAGACGGATGACAGGCCGAAAGAGTCAACCAGATTCGGAGGATATGTTGAGAGCTTGTGCATTAGCTTATGCTACTTCTTGGGATAAGAGTTTACCGTATGCCGAGTTCAGTTACAACACTAGTTATCAGGCTAGCTTACAGATGTCACCTTTTGAGGCCTTTGTATGAGTCGACCTGTCGGCCGCCATTGAATTGGCCTGAGACCCGCGAGCGCCGTGTCTTTGGGCCTGATATTCTTCAAGAGGCTGTAGAGCAGATCGCCATGATTAGGGAAAGGTTGAAGATAGCCCAATCACGACAAAGAGTTATCTTGACAATCGTCGCAGGGATTTGAGTTTTGAACCGTAAGACTTTGTATACCTCTGAGTTACGCCTCTCGAGGGAGTTAAGAGGTTCCATGCCAAAGGGAAACTTGCACCCTGCTTATGTTGGACCATTTAAGATTTTGAGCCGCAGAGGCGAAGTTGCTTATCACCGGAGTTGCCGCAGTCGTTAGCAGGAGTGCATGACGTATTCCATGTGTCCCAGTTGAAGAAGTGCCTCCGAGTTCCTGAGGAACAGACACCGCTAGAGTTAATTGAGTTGCAAGAGGACTTGACTTATAAGGAGCATCCCGTGAGGATTCTGGACACAATGGATCGAGAAACTAGAAACAAGTCAACCCGTTTAGTAGAGTTCAGTGGAGCAACCATGAAGAAAGCGAAGCGACTTGGGAGCGCGAAGAGGATTTGAAGAAAGAATTTCCAAACCTATTCCTTTAGTAAGCCCTGAATCTCGGGGACGAGATTCTATTAAGGGGGGAGGTTTGTAACACCCCAAAATTTTGCTTTTATTGAATTCATGTGTGATTTGGCACTTTGGTGAATTTTTGGAATTTGCTGGAATTTATTTGGATTTATTTGGAATTTATTTGAATTTATTCCATTTTGAAATAATTAAAGAATTTAATTTTGCAAATAAAATTTTGTTGGAAATATTTTATTTGAGTCCAAAATAATCCAAAATATTTTCCAGAATTTTTCTGGAATTTTTCTGAGTCATTTGCTATTTTTAATGAATTAAATGAATTACTGGGAATTATTTTAAATATTAAATCGCTGGAAATTCAACTCGGTCGAGTATCGTTTCATCCGACCGAAGTCGAACCGAGTCGGACTCGAGTCCGACCCGAGCCATTTGACTCGACCAAACCAGCTCCCAACCCTACTCAATCCCAACCGTTGGATCAAGATCCAACTACCGAGATCCGCCGTCAGACGGTTCGAGCCAGATCCGGCCCGGATCCGATCGCGCCCGTCGCGATCGTGGGCTATTGATCGTGCCACGTGGACGGTAAGGCGTCGTCGTCTCCGTCGAGTCCGAGCCGGACTCTGCCGCCGCGCCGCCGTGTAGAATTAGGTTTCCGTCTCGCACGAACGCCGAGGCTATTTAAAGCCCTGGTCACGCCCGAGGTTGCCCTCATCTTTGCGCACCCGTTCCTCGAGCCATCTCGCCCGAGCGCCGCTTGTTTGTGGCGAGCTCGCCCGTAGTTGAGCGCCACTCGCCGCCAGTTTTTGCCTCGTCGCGCCCGCCGTCAGTCGTCTTCCGCCGAAAGGAGCCCGAGCAAACCGAAGCCAGGCACACGAAGAGACCACTCACTTGGCCGGAGCGACCCCGGAGCGCCGTCGGGCTCGTCGTCGTCTCCGTCTCCGGTGGCTGCAGCTCCGCCGCATCGCCATCGCCCTCGCGAACTCTGTGCGCCGTCCGATCTTGATCGTACGGTTGAGGTGAGTTCACGTGTTCCAAACCCGATTAGATCTGGACCGTTGGATCAAGATCCAACGGTTCACAATCGCCACGTGCCGTGGTAGTGATTATTATAGGATTAGATCCGGACCGTCCGATCTAGATCGAACGCCCACGATCATCGAGTAGATTCAACACGTTAACCCTGGATCTAATCGCGGCCGTTGAATTTCAAATCAACGGTCGAGATTGCGCCACGTGTCGGGAAGTTGGACCGACGCGGTCAGGGCCGTCCGCACGCGTCGTGTGGCAGGTGACGCCGACACGCGGGCCCGCATGTCGGCACGACTCCAGCCAAGCGCTGACGTCACCCATGACGTCATCGGTGGGTCCCACTGTCGACTGCGGTCGAACCCGCCGACGCCGATGACGCTACCCGAGTGGGCCCACATGTCGACACGTGAAGTCGTGGACCGAGTCCACGGTGGACCCGAGCCAAGCGTGGACCAAGTCCATGGACCGGCTGACGCCGAGCCAACCAATCGAGAGGCTGCCACGTGTCCATCTGACGCAATAATTAATTTCCGAAAAGAAAATGATTTACTAATTCGAAATAATGATTTGATTTTGTTTCAAACTTCAAACGCGCTTATAACTTTTGCGTTTCAACTCCGATTTGAGTGATTCAAATTTCTAAATTTGTATAAAATTGAGATCTACCTAAATATAAATTTTATTTAATTTTTGGGCTAAAGTTTTTCTCTGCAAAATTATTTAAATGATTATGCAAACTTTAAATAATCATAACTTTTGCGTCTTAACTCCAAATTTGACGATTCCAGTTTCTAAAAATCCATAAAATTATGTTCTTTCTGTTTATGGATTTTATTTGGATGTTTGGACACTTTTTGCCTATTGTTTATTTGGGTATTTGCTATTTGCACGCTTTACGAGTAGACGTTGAAGTGCCGGAAGGATTCGAAGGAGAAGTATTGACTCAGGATCCAACTCAAGACCAAGAGCAAGTACTTTTTGAAGGCAAGTTGTGCTTTGACCATGTTGATCCTATTTCGAAATCTATTTTGATTTAAACTATTGCATGCTAGATCAATTAGAAAGATACTTTGTTTAAACATGGGGGTTAGATAAATACCAATATGCTGTATGACACCTTGATTATTTAAGTATGTGCCATGACCCTTTGTCACCTTAGTTGTGGATTACTAGTTGGACATTAGTAAATTGCCAACATGGGTTTTAGACCGTTGTAGTATACTGCTTAGACCTGCTACGTGCTCATGACATGGTTTTGGACAATCAAATGTTAATATTGACTTAATGATATATTGAACCTGTTTTGGAAAAGTATCATGTGATGTTGATGGCACGTGGTGCATGGTAATCAACTGGGGTTTGATAAAGCGATTTCGGACCAGGGGCATGTGGCAAGAGTAATCAGGTGGGCAGTTGTGGCATTGGGGATGTTGATTTGGTTCTTGGGTAGTCTTGCCTGGTCACCCTAAGGACTTAACCTTGCAAGCCTTTGAACTGGGTCTAACGTGCAACCACATGTGTAATGGGACGGACCTAGTTGACTAAGTTGCTAATAACGCATTACTGTGGGACCTCGGGAGGTCAACTACACCCTTTGTGTAAGTTGTGCGGGAGCGTCTGGGCCGAGGCCAGGTACCCATCTAACGGTTGATTGGCCTAGACTTCGCCTTAGCGAAGGGAAGGGTTAGTGCGCAATAACAGGGAGGACCACTTGTATTGTTAGAGGTTTCGAAAGACTTTATTCACAGGAACTTCGCCTTTGTGGTGTTTGACTGTATCTTGTGGGTAAAGTGCATAACCTCTGCAGAGTTTAGAATCTATTCGAATAGCCGTGTCCGCGGTATTGGACATCGCTCGGGAATTACAGTGAAGGGTTAGATTTTCTCAAAAATAACTTTGGTTTGAAAAGTTGGGTTGGTTTAATAATGCAGATGATGGAAATGTGGTTTAGGATGGGGAAAAAAAATGTTTATTAAACTTCTTGAAAAGTTATTTACGCTTTACTTATTTCTACTGCTTTCGAATCTACTTATATTACTTGTCAAAAGGCATTTCTGCAAATATACCTTGAGCTATTCCTTTGTACCAAGCCATGCATATAGTATATTAGCTTGCATTCTCAGGCATGACTTGCTTGAGTACCAAGTACTCACCCTTGCCTCAACACAACACCAGTTGAAGAGGAGACTACGCCACGGAGGAGGAATTCCAAGAGGATCCATCTACTTAGGGATGCGAGCCCGATCGATTGCACGTGGTATCTTGGATGGCGCCACGAAGCTATTTGATTTTTCCGCTGCTATTATTTTTCTCTGAATAAGTTTCGCCTTGCGAGGCATATATTTGTAACTTGGCCATAAGGTCGAGTAACCACTTTGGTTATTTAAATAAAGTACTTTGATAATATCGAATGGTATGATTGTGATATTTACCAATGTTAAGACTGTGTGCACTAGCGCGTTCCTGGACTAGTGCTGAATACACAGAGGGTCCGGATTTGCAAATTCGGGGTCCCGACAACCTCTCCTCCACCCCCTTGCTTCCCTAGGGTGGCCTCCCCACCCCTGCATCCTCATGGATCCATCCGAGGAGCGAGGAGCGAGGAGCGAGGTGCGAGGAGCGAGGAGCGAGGAGCGAGGAGCGAGGAGATCTGTTGGAGTTTTCCTGCGTCGGGCAAAGGTATGATCATGGGATTCCTTGGGGATGATCTAGGTACTGTTCTTAGGGTGTTTATCAAGTTTTTAGATCAATTGGTGGTGCTGGATTTGAGTAATTTGGGTTAGATCTAGATGTTGCCACGTTTCTGTTTTGGGACAGCAAGAGCAGTCGAGCTAGGGTTTGAGTTTTCGTTAATTTAGATTCCGAATCTGGCCGTACGGACTTTTAGGAAGTTGTACATAATTTCATTATCTTTCAGTGGATATAAAGAACGTTAAATTCCGCCCAGTCGTTTGAAAGTTATGGCTGTTTTACCGAGTGCGTTAAAATCTGTGACGCGATTGGAACAGATCACGGTAATATGTAGATTAAACAATTTTAGATTCCGAATCAGTCTTTCCTTATACCTAGAGAAAGTTGGGAAATTTCCTAAGCTACTCGAGGATGTACTCGTTTAATTCATTCGGAGTCCCAGAACTCAAGTTATGCCTTTTGCAAAGCTGCTGTCCCGGCGGGACAGAACCTCTGTTTTTAGGATTTGCGAGTAGTTGGCAATGTCAGGGTAGATGAGGGTTTGTGTACTATTTTGTGGGCATGATTGTGAGTGTGTGATACCTATGTGCAGGTGGTGCGACCCCGGGCATGCCCTCTACTTCCCGCCAATCCGTTGCACGTGGTTGAGGCAAGTGTATTGTAATGGATAGCGGTTTGTAGGTTGATTGTTGATAATAGATGATATTGATAATATGATATATGATCACTTGCCATGCTTTAATGATTGCCAATGTTATGATGAGCATGTTTATTATGTTATGATGCCATGTGTTAATATGAGTTCAATATGATGTTGGCATAATTGCATACATGACATGTTACATGGCCCGGGCGGTGAGAAAGTCATAACTAATCCGGGAAGGTCGGTGAGAAAGTTATGACTAATCCGGAGAGCCATTGAGTAAGTCCTACACTGTGATTCCATCCACATGGTGTTTGGAAGCGATGAGTAGGCACCCTCCATCTTCGGGATGGAAGGGGGTAGAGGGTGCACACCGACGGGTGTCTACTCAACCATACCGGTATGAGTTTCCAAGGAGACATGTGCATTGCATTACATTGCATACATAATGATGAGGAAAATGTTATGTGTTCATGAATGAGATGATCTATATGATGTGAGACATTATTGCCATGTATTTGTTTATGTTTGTACCATTGCAATATACTTGCTGAGTGATGAACTCACGCTTGTGTTTATGTTGTTTTTCTTAGGTACCATGAATCCGACATGCGGAAAAGGGAGCTAGTCTCACGTCATCACGTAGCATCACACAATTAAACATTGACATGTTCTTTCCCTTATGGTTATGGTTAAATCTTTGAACTAAACTATGGTTTCGATGATTCGTTGGTCGTTATGAGTAATTGATTAGTCCTTACTTGTCATGTGATGGATAGAATTTATATCATTAGTGGTATGGTGGCTGTTCTTCCGTTTGATCATGTTATTTGCTATCGTTCATTATGCTATATTGACATGTTACTATTGTTGTTGCTTCAATTCATGTTAAAACAAAGGAGATGCTGCCGAAATCTCGGTTTTTAGCATATGTACCTTTGCTGGAATTTTATGTTAATGGTGGTATTTAGTTGTTTAGCTTATGTTTGGTAGCATTCAGGCATATTAGATGCCGGGGTGTTACAACTTGCCTGGCCCTTGCAACTTTTACTGTTCTTTACTCTTTATCTTCGATTCTTAATCCTCGATCTTCAATCTTCGCTTCCTTGACCTTCATCTCCGTAGAACGATTTCCGGACGATGCGTCTAACGATTAAAGACGAAGCAAATACAAACCCACTCAAAAGACAATCAAGTAAAACTCCAAATTAAGAACAAATAACAGTGGGCCCAATAGCTTGGAAGAATTTAGGGACTCGAACGGATTAGATCGAAGATTACACAAAAAGAGAACGGGCTTTTAGAAAAACACCGAAAAGGGAAAGATTAATAACTGGAAAGAAAGAATAATATTCCGAAGAATATTTCTTCCAAAGTTATGATCTTGATTGGACAGACATTGACATATGGGCTCTCAGTCTATGGACCGGGTCCATAAGGATATGTTCGTTCACAGTGAACTAAACTAAGGCTCAAGGTTGACTTTTGTTGACTGGACAGAACACGGTCAAACAAAAGAGAGACGGATAGATTAGATCTGGGTACACAGACATGACACTTGGCCAATGGTCCAACAACCAAGTTCATGAATGAACTCTACGTCAAAGGCAGATTAGATTTTCAGGGTTAAGACAAGGACAAGTGTCTTACCATGATTGAAACAACAGGAAAGATTGCAAAGATAACAACGCGGCTCACGATGAACTTAGTCCATCGAACCGGTATTAGGTTAGGGTTTTGATTCGGCTTTGAAGATGATATGACGATGAGGCTAGGCTCACATCATGATGATATAATAAATGATAACATCGCACTAGGGCTCTTGCATGAATGCAAGCATGCGATGACAACGAAGCGATAAGAGCCAAGCGTTAACGATGAATGATAATGGCGGAGTGTTAACGGCAAAACGTTAACGGCGGAACATTAACGGCGGAGCGTTAACGACGGAGCGTTAACAGTGAAGCGTTAACGGCGAAACGTTAATGGTGGAACGTTAACGACACACGTTGACGGCGAAGGCGAAATGACGGCGAGACGCTCATGAAACGGGAAGGTAGCGACCGTCGGTGCAATGACATGGCCGCGATAAAATGCTACCAAGGATGGCTAACCGAGACGCGAACCGGTGCAAAAGGCTAGGTTGAAAGACGACGGGTACAACCTAGGGCAAGGTTTTTTTGGCAACAGGAGGCCAAAGGCACTATAAGGATAAGCAAAACAGTAAGGGATGACCCACCAAACAAGAGAACATGGCCACAGCGGACTAGAATAGCCGGCGTCAAAAGACAGCGCGCGGCGGCAGCTAAACGACAGTCTAAATATATAAAAAAATTCTGGAGGATGAGATGGAAAAGGGGAAATGTCCACCACGTAGAACGCGGTGAGACGAACTCAACAGTATAGGCGGATTTTGCAGCGACACGCCGGATTGATCACAAACTGCCGATTAACGGGTTTCGGACCCAAACATCAGACATCCATAACTTCTAGAATAATAATCAAAACTAAACCAAATTTGACTGAGAGCTAGATGTGACCTAGAGGAACACCGTGACATAGGTGACTTGGAGATTTACTTGCTAGAACAGCAGAGAACGCGTGAGGATGATTGTCGCTGTTTGAAATGAAGTCTGATCAGAGAAAAGAATTTTCTGCGCAAAATCCAAAGAGCAAAACCATGGGGCAGTATGTGCAGCACGTAGAGGACATCCCCAGGATTCTATACAAAAAATTTCATGGTCAAACTCCAAAAATTGAGGGAAATATGGCCTCAGCAATATTCGAGATTGAATCGGCCATAACTTTTGATTCCTTGGTCCAAATTGGACGAAATTTGGAGGGGAAACATATGGGCATCATGGCTCACCATGGCTAAGTCAGATCTTTAAAAGAGCCAACGAGATGACAGCAGTCGTGCTCGAAAGTTCAGCCATCGTCGGGCAGCATCCGGATCTTCTCGGGGCGGTTAGGAGGTTTTAGGAGATTAATCTGTGGTTGAGGTCGTGGGGGGAGAGCCATGGGAGGTCTACCATGGTCAGGGGAGGCTGCTAGGTTAATTAAAATCAAGTTTGGAGGAGTTTGGGTCGGATTGGGCATTTAACCGAGCACTTGGCGTGCGCAGCCGGATTAGGGGTGACGTGGCCTCTTGAGAGCCGTTTGATCGGCAGTGCGCGGTTGCAATTTAAAGGGTGACATGGACTTCTTGCGCTGGCGCATGGACGGGGCAGCCTGGTGGGCTGGCCCAAGTGGCGAGGCGGGCGTGTGCGGCGCGACCAGCCTTGAGGCGAGAGAAGGTGGGCCGATCTTGGGCCGGGCCTCGCCTTGGAGAGGCCGGGAGCATCAGGCTGGCGCGGGAGCAGGCCGGTTGGCTGGGTGGGAAGGAAGATGAAGATGTGGCCCACAAACAAAAATCCGAATTTCCAGCTTTTTCAAATTAAAATAATTCCACAAATTCAAATAAATCATTTGAGGCAATAAAAATACCAGAAAAATTCTAGAAAATATTTTGAGAAATTTTGAACTGAAATAAAATATTTGCAACAAAACTTTATATAAATTTTTCCAAATAATTAATTAATTTCAATAAAAGGGTTTAATACAAATCGATTCCAAATAAATCCAATAAATAGCAAACGAGCTCCGAAAAATCTCAAAAATTATAAAAGAATTTCTCGAAGCACAAGGAACCCAAATAAAATTAAATTACTTTTATTTAAAATAAAAATAATCTAATTAAATTGTTTTAGCTTTCAAAAAATTGAAATCAAGCTTTATTAAAGCGAGAAAATCAATGGAAATTTTTGGAAAGCTAAACTAAACCAAAAATTTTTGAAAACCCAAATTTTGGAATGTTACAAACCTCCCCCCTTAACCGAATCTTGCCATCGAGATTCAAGGCTAACTATAGAAACAGGTTCGGGGGACTCAACACTTGAGGCTTCTTCAAACTTTCAAGCAACTGCACACTGGACAGGGTCGCTTCTGAACAAATCCTTGGTAACATACAAAATTTGGTAGACTGTTCTTTGTGGATGACTTCCTTTTGCAACTCCACTGACTCCAACTTTGTCTGCTGAAAAATTGGCTTAAAGGATTGAATTTGAAAAATGTGTTTTGTGCATGTGTTCGACAATTTGACAAGAAACAGTGTCTCTTTAGCGTCGGACTGAATTTCAGAAAAACAGTAAGTTTTCCTTTTGCGCCGAACTGTTTCTTGAGGCTACGTCGGACCAAACTTTTGGTCCACCGTGAAAGAGCTTTTGACGGCTGTTTTCGCATCTACGTCGGACCAAAGTTCTGGTCCATCATGAACAGCGATTTGAAGGTCTTTTTCTTGTGTACGCTGGACTGATTTTGGTTTAGCCCATCATGAACATGTTTTGTGCCGGACCAAGTTTTACAAAAACAGTAAGCTTCTATGTTACGCCGGACCATGCAAGCCGGGCCAAATTATTGGTCCGTCGTGAACGCAATTTTTGAGCATTGTTTTTGCATGTACGCCGGACCAAAAATTTGGTCCGTCGTGAACATGTTTTCTCTGATTTGAACTGAGAGTTTCGCGTGTACACCGTACCAGGTTTTTGGTCCGTCGTGAGTTGTGTCGGACCGGTGTTTGGTCCGACGTGAATGGTTTTTTGCTCGATTAGGGTTTTGAGCAATTTTGGAATTGAATTTTGGTTTGAATTTGAGATTATGAAATACGTGAGAATTTTATGATGCTTATTTTGAAGTGGACTTTATGCAATGATCGTGTGAGTAGTTGCATGGATTGACTTTGAGTCAAGTCATGGACTTGTGCTTGGATTCGTTTCTTGTTTGTTCATGTGCTGGTATTGCTCGAAGACGAACGTGGTCGATGACGGGACCAGAACTAGGTTCATAAAGGAACTGAGGTTCGAGACTAGGTTCAGGGAGGAACCGAGGTCTTGGTGGTCAAGGTTGTCATGTGGGACGTTCGGGCTAAGAGAATGGTGCACATGAAGAATGGTTAGTCACGTGAGTATGGCATGTTGGCCATACGCGTGCAAGAGTTGTTAGCCACATGAGTATGGCTGGGTTGCCATACGCGTGCGAGAGCTGTATTTGGCCAGGTTGGGCCAAGTGGAGTTGTGTTGAATACATACTCCTTATAGGATTAGGAGTGGGACTCCTTCTAGGATTTGGAGTAGGAATTGTATTCAGGACTCCTTGTGTTTTGCTCCTTTAAATAGGAGGGGTTGTCTCCTATTGAAGGGTATCAGTTAAAGATGTAGGGTTTGTACTCTTTTGATTGGAGTACTTTAGACAAAAAGAAATAAAGATCAGTTCTTCTAGATCCTTTGCGTGCTACAGTAATCACGAAGCTACAGTGCACGCGTTGCTATCGTGTTTTCTGTTTTGGTTCTTGTTTGCATGCTTGTTCTGGTTCTAGATTGTTTTTTGTTCTTTCAGTTTCATCTTGATTTGATCCATCAAAAACCTTTGTAGGGTATTAATTTAGGGTTCCTCAAAGTTTAGTTGGTTAACCCTTTGTGGTTCTTGTTTAATCTTGAAGTTTTGGTTAGATTAATTTTCGTCATCTTCTGTCATAGCAAACTTGCGAGGTTCATAACTTTTGATCCGTAATTCCGATCAAGCTGATTCTTTTTGGGTTTGATTCGTACTAGAATCTAGTTTCTTGTGTCCAAATTTTAGATTGATCCAATGGTTGGATCTCCATGAATTCATGTTTTACCGAACATTTATCAATCTATTTTGTCTAGTACGAGGCAATTATTTGGTTCTATTTTGGGGTGAATTTTTAATAGATCAAAAAATTGGTTTAAGCTTCCGCACAATCATTCATCCCCCTGTGATTGCTATATTCGTATACTTCGATCCTATAACTGGTATCAGAGCAAGGTTCTTCTAATCTATCTTAACCGGTGATTAGATTAATGGATCGTTATTCGATAAAACCGTGTGTGCTCGATGGTGTTGATTTTTAGTTTTGGAAGGCCAAGATGGAGGTGTTCATCCAGGCGCAGGGCTTCGCAATTTGGGAGAAGGTCTACAAGCCATACGAACTGTGACATCATAGGATGTGACAATAGAGATTGTGACGTAAAAAAATGCGACAATTTAGAATCCGTCTTTCGGTACGACTTTTTATCGCGTTTTCGGGTGTTTTGGGCCTTTCTGGGGAAACTTGGGCCTTGGGGGGTCTTTTCGGGCCTTAAGTGGAGGCTTTTGGGCCCATGAGGGGAGGAGGGGGCAACCAACCAGCCCTAGGGTGCCCCAAACCCTCCCCCCATGCGCCCCACCTCCTCCTCTCCCTCCCATAGCCGCCACCCTCCCCCTTGTGCGCCACCCTCCTCCCCATTGCACCACCACCCCTCTCCTCTCCTCTCCACCACCCTTGCTGCCCCTAGGGGAGTTATACACCTCACCACCCTGCAGATCCGTCCACTGGAGCGCTCTGCGACGAGGAGATCCGGTGGATTTGGAGCGAGGAAGGAGATCACGCGAACCGAGAGGAGATCCGTTGGTTCTTCGTTCGTCGGGCGAAGGTATGGCCACGGGAATCCTTGGGGTTGGTCTAGGATCTGTTCTAATGGTCAATATCATGTTTTTAGATCAATTAGTGGTGCTGGAATTGAGTAGATAAGATGAAATCTAGAAGTTGCCACGTTCTCTGTTTCGGGCAGCATGAGCAGTCGATCTAGGGTTTGGGTTTTCGCCAATTTAGATTCGGAATTTGGTCGACCTCTTGTTTAAGAAGTTGTAGGTAATTTCTGTACCTTTCACTGGGTATAAATGACGTCCAATTCCACCCAGCCATTTGAAAGTTATGCTCGTTTTACCGAATGTATTAAAATCTGTGATGTGATTGGACAGATCACGGTATTCTGTAGATTAAACAACTTTAGAATCCGAATCAGTCTTTCCATATACTTAGAAAAAGTTTGGAAATTTCCTAAGCTACGCGAGGATGTACTCATTTAATTGATTCGGAGTTTAGAACCCGAGTTATGCCTTTTGGAAGGCTGCTGTCCCGACGGGACAGAACCTCTGTTTTTGGGTTTAGCGAGTAGTTTGCGATGTTGGGGTAGAAGAGGGTTTACTTACTGTTTTGTGGACAAGATTGTGAGTGTGTAGTCCCTATGTGGAGGTAGTGTGACCCCAGGAGTGCCTTCTACTTCTCGCCAGTCCGTCGCCGTGGTTGAGGCAAGTGTATTGGAATGGGTAGCGGGTTGTAGTTGCTAGATTGGTTGAGATTGAATTTGAATACATGATATGTTCACATGCCATGCCTTAATGATTGCCAATGATATGATGAATATGTTTATTATGTTATGATGCCATGTGTTAGTGTACAAGTTATTTATGATGTTGGCATGTTTGCATACATGGCATGATACATGGCCCGGGCAGTGAGAAAGTCATAACTAGTCCGGGGAAGGTCGGTGAGAAAGTTATGACTATTCCGGAGAGCCAATGAGTAAGTCCTACATCATGATTCCATCCACCGCGGTGTATGGAAGAGAGGAGTAGGCACCCTCCATCTTCGGGTTGGAAGGGGGGAGAGGGGGCACACCGACGGGTGTGTACTCAACCATACCGGTATGAGTTTCCAGGAGATATGTGCATTGCATTGCATTGTATTATATGAGGATGTTATATGATGATGATATATGATGATGTCAATGATATGCTTACGCTATGAATATGAGATGTGTATGATGTCGTATGTGAAAAGTGGTGATGAAGGTATTAGATTGTATTTTCTTGTTCCATTGCAATATACTTGCTGAGTGATGAACTCACGCTAGTGTTTATGTTGTTTTTCTTAGGTACCATGAAACCGGCATGCGGGAAAGGGAGCTAGTCACACGTCATCACTTATAAACAATGATATGTTCCTTCGATTAAATTGTGATGGTTACTTTGTGTGCTTGGTTTCCACATTTACTTCGTTTGGCTCATGAGATGGTTTCTAGTCTTATACTGCTGCTAGAACCTTTATTATTGATGATTTAGATGTCATTCTTTATATTATACCCTGTGATCATATTGTTGTTGCTTCAACTCATGGAAAAACAAAGGAGATGCTGCCGAAATTTTCGGTTTTAGCATTTACTCCTTTGCTGTAATTTACCTTAGTTTATGGTATTTAGATGTTGTTTAGCCTATGTTTGGTAGCATTCGGGCATATTAAATGCCGGGGTGTTACACGAAGTCCCTGCAAACGACAACGTTAACGACGCCAGTCGCGCACATGATGAAGCAAACAGCAAGATGCACAACTTGATCATGCAAGGCTTGGGATGCAACAACTTTAACTGTGTGATCCATCTCAAATCCGCATATAAGGTTTGAAAATCTCTTTGTGAATACCATGAGGGTTCTAACACTATCAAAGAGGTTCGTCAAGATTTTTACAAAAAGGAATACATGCAATTTGAAATGAAACCTGGTGAGTCACTAGATGATTTCTTTGTACGCTTTAAGAAATTCTTAGCAATTTGTGTGCTGTTGCAGTTAGCTTTGATGATGCTGCTAATGCTAGACAATTGCTTGGTGCATTAGACATGTCTATTTGGGAGATGAAAGTAACATCCATTAGATAATCAACTATCATGAGTACATTTACTTTAGATGCTCTTTATTCTAAATTGAAAACTCATGAGTTAGATGTTCTTGCTAGAAATTGTAATGTTAAATCAATTTCTTTGATCTCTAATCCTAACATGTCAAATACGAATTCCTCTTCTAGCTTTGCTTTTTCCTCCTTCTCATTTTTAACAGATGAGCAAATTGAAGAATTTCCTAAAGAAGATCTGGCACTACTCACTTCTCATTTTAACAAAGCTTTACAGAGTGTGAGAATGAGGAAGAGAGTTGGTGGTGCCCCTCCAAGATGCTATGAGTGTGGTGACCTCAACCATATTCGCACAAATTGTCCTAAACTTGCAGGAAAAGCATCAAGGGAGGAGAAGGACAACGACAGAAGAAAAGAAAAGAAGAAGTTCTCTCCTAGTGATAAGAAGAAGAACTTCATCAACTGCAAAGTTGTCCACCGAGTTCTTTCCGCTCTTGAAGAAGTCAATTTGAGCAATGTGGATTCAGAGAGCAGCGAGGATGATGCAACTCCAAGAAAGCATGATTTGATGGGGTTGAGTCTCATGGCAAGCAGCAAGGACAACTTTACCGAGGATGACCACGACAGCAACTTCAATGAGATAGATCCTTCTTATGATGAATTAACCAATGCTGTTGCCTGTCTTGGAAAATTGCTTGACAAACGTGATAGAAAATTTATGAAACATGATATTCTTGTGGAGTCATTAAATGCTGAAATTTCTAGACTTAAAACTTTGATTCCTAATGATGATGCTTGTAAATCATGTGACTTAATTTACAATGAGCTCACCTTGCTTAGGAAAGAACATGCTATTCTGTTACATCTAAATAAGAAAAATGAGAAACATGTTAAAAATTCTAGCTATTACACTGATGAATTGCATGGTACAACTTCTTGTTCTAAATGCCCAACTCTTGAATTGAAGTTAAAAGATGTAAATGCTAGGATTTCTCAAATGACTGATAATCTGCTCACACATGAGGTTCTTTCATGCTCTACTTATCGTGAGCAAAAAGTGAATGTTGATATTCCATGATGAATGCAAATGTTGCTTCTACTGTTAAAGCAAAACCTCATGTTAAGTACACTTGCACTCATTGTGGTAGAGATGGACATTTAGTAGATTTTGTGCTTTAGGCTAGCCAAACAACAGAAGACAGAAAGGAACAAGGCTAGGTCTAATTTCAAAAAGGCACGTTTCTTTTCTTATTATGTGCCTAGGGTGAAGAAAACACCTTTTGTTGCCAAGATCACAGGAAAGGACAAATCTGATTTTGTGTATAAGAATGCTTGTGTTGTGCCTACTGTTGTGCGTCGTGTGTCTCAGTACTGGATTCCCAAAAATCTCATTTCTAACCCCAGTACTGAGACCTCGACATGCTTTGCTATGTAGGCTTCTCGCGCGAGGAAGGAGAACATATGGCTAGTGGATTCCGGATGCTCACGCCACATGTCCGGTGATAAGAATTGGTTCTCCTCCCTCACTTGTGCATCTCGTGCTCAAAGTGTTACTTTTGGAGATGCTTCTTCCTCTTCTGTTGTGGCAAAAGGTACATTAAAGCTAAGTGACAAGTTTATTTTCAAGGATGTGGCTTTGGTTGAAAACTTGAAATATAACTTGCTTTCTGTCTCACAAATGATTGATGAAGATCTTGAAATAAGCTTTAAGAAAAATGAATGGAAAGTGGTAGATGCTTCAGGTTACCTTGTTTTCAGGATTTCACATTTTGAAAGAGTTTTTAAAGCTGACTTTGATGTATCACCTTCTTCTAAGCATAGGTGTCTAGTTGCCAATGTTTCTAAAGATTTATTATTTTGGCATCGTAGAATTGGTCATGTTGGTTTTGATCATCTTACTCGTGTAAGTGGTTTAGAACTCATACGTGGCTTGCCTAAGCTTAAGGCTGATAGCAATCTAGTATGCTATTCTTGTAGACATGGTAAGAAAATTGACTTAAAGAATTGAATTTGAAAAATGTGTATTGTGCATGTGTTCGACAATTTGACAAGAAACAATGTCTCTTTAGCGTCGGACTGAATTTCAGAAAAACAGTAAGTTTTCCTTCTATGCCGGACCGTTTCTTGAGGCTACGCCGGACCAAACTTTTGGCCCGCTGTGAAAGAGCTTTCGACGGTTGTCTTCGCATCTACGCCGAATAAAAGTTTTGGTCCGTCGTGAACGGCAATTTGAAGGTCTTTTTCTTGTTTACGTCGGACTGATTTTGGTTTAGTCCATCGTGAACATGTTTTGTGCCTGACCAAGTTTTACAAAAACAGTAAGCTTCTATGTTACGCCGGACCATGCACCCCGGACCAAATTCTTGGTCCGTTGTGAACATAATTTTTTAGCGTTGTTTTTGCATGTACGCCAGACCAAAAATTTTGTACGTCGTGAACGTGTTTTTTTGAACATGTTTTCTCTTATTTGAACTAAGAGTTTCGCGTGTATGCCGGACCAGGTTTTTGGTCCTTCGTGAGTTGCGTCGGACCAGTGTTTGGTCCGGCGTGAATGGTCTTTTGCTCGATTAGGTGTAACACCCCAATTTTTGCTTCTCATGTATTTAAATGTTATTTTGCATTTTTGGGAATTTTTGGAATTTTCTGTAATTTATTTGGATTTAATTCGAATTTATTCCCTTTTGAAATAATGAAAGAAACAAAAGTTATAAATCAAATTTTGTTGGAAGTATTTTATTTGAGTCCAAAATGTCTCAAAGTATTTTCTGGAATTTTTTGATTATTTTGCTATTTTTCTTGAATTATTTGAATTTCTAGAAATTATTTTAATTATTAAATCGCTGGAAATACCCAAGCGGATTTTACTGTTCATCCGACCGGGTCGGACCCTAGTCAGACTCAAGTCTGACTCGAACCGGACTCAAGCCCGACCCGAGCCCAACAGAACCCTAACCTCGCGACCGTCGAATCTTGATCCAACGGTCACGATTGCGCCACGTCGTCCAAGCCGAATCACCGTCGAATTCCACCGTCGCCGCCGAGTGGGCCTCGGTTTCCGCAGATTTCATGGACGCCGAGGCCACTATTGTGACACTACGGTATGGTGTGACATTATAGAATGTGAAATTAGAGATTAAAATCTTTCGGCTTGAGGTTTACTCGCGTTTTTGGGCCTTTTGAAGTGATGTGTCACCACAGAGTGTCGTAACCTTTTAAATGGTGCATGTTAAGGTCAAAAACTTTATGAAATATGGTATGGGAGGTTAAAACCATAAGGTATGGAGGTTAATAGCGTTTCCGGGCCGTTTCAGGGGTTTTGGGCCTTTCCGGGGTAGTTTGGGCCTAAGGGAAAGGTCCGTGGGCTTTGGTGGGATGGTGTTCGAGTCCATTTAGGGTAGGAATCCTGGTTGGGGGGCCTCTTCCTGCCCTTTTGGGCGTCCTCCCCCTGCCCCTTGCGCCGCAAGTGCCCTAGCCGCCTCCCACACCTCCCCACCTCATCCTCTTCCTTGCGCCCCCTTTGCCCCCATTGCTCTCCACCTCTCCACCACCTCTCCTCCACCCCCTTGCTGCCCTAGGGTGTCCTCCCCACCCCTGCATCCTCATGGATCCATCCGAGGAGCGAGGTGCGAGGAGCGAGGAGCGAGGAGATCTATTGGAGTTTTCGTGCGTCGGGCAAAGGTATGATCATGGGACTCCTTGGGGTTGGGCTAGGGTATGTTTTAAGGGTGATTATCAAGTTTTTAGATCAATTGGTGGTGCTGGATTTGAGTATTTTGGTTTAGATCTAGATGTTGCCACGTTTCTGTTATGGGACAGCCTGAGCAGTCGACCTAGGGTTCCTGTTTTCGCCACTTTAGATTTGGAATCTGACCGTACGGACTCTTAAGAAGTTGTAGATAATTTCATTATATTTCAGTGGACATAAAGAACGTTAAATTACGCCCAGCCGTTTGAATGTTATGACTGTTTTACCGAGCGTGTTAAAATCTGTGACGCGATTGGAACTGATCACGGTAATCTGTAGATTAAACAATTTTAGAGCCCGAATCAGTCTTTCCATATACCTAGAGAAAGTTGTGAAATTTCATAAGCTACGCGAGGATGTACCCGTTTAATTGATTCGGAGTCCCAGAACTCAAGTTATGCCTTTTGCAAGGCTGCTGTCCTGGCGGGACAGAACCTCTATTTTTAGGATTTGGGAGTAGTTGGCAATGTCGGGGTAGATGAGGGTTTGCGTACTTTTTTGTGGGCATGATTGTGAGTGTGTGATACCCGTGTGCAGGTGGTGCGACCCCGGGAGTGCCCTCTACTTCCCGCCAATCCGTTGCCCGTGGTTGAGGCAAGTGTATTGTAATCGATAGCGGTTTGTAGGTTGCTTGTTGATATTAGATGATGTTGATAATATGATATATGATCACTTGCCATGCTTTAATGATTGCCAATGATATGATGAGCATGTTTATTACGTTATGATGCCATGTGTTAATATGTGAGTTAAATGTGATGTTGGCATAATTGCATACATGACATGTTCCATGGCCCGGGCGATGAGAAAGTCATATCTAATCCGGGAAGGTCGGTGAGAAAGATATGACTAATCCGGAGAGCCATTGAGTAAGTCCTACATAGTGATTCCATCCACGTGGTGTTTGGAAGCGAGGAGTAGGCACCCTCCATCTTTGGGATGGAAGGGGGGAGAGGGTGCACACCGACGGGTGTGTACTCAACCATACCGGTATGAGTTTCCAAGGAAACATGAGCATTTCATTACATTGCATACATAATGATGATGATATTGTTAAGTGTTCATGAATGAGATGATATACATGATGGGAGATGTTATTGCCATGATATTGTTCTTGTTGTCCATTGCAATATGCTTGCTGAGTTTCGAACTCACGCTTGTGTTTTTTTGTTGTTTTAGGTACCATGAGAACGGCATGCGGGGACGAAAAATAGTCACACGCCCACACGTAGCTTCACCATATTGATTCCACAAGTCATTCTATTAGTTTGATAATAAATTGCGTGTGATGATCATTGATTTAAGGCTTAGCTTTGCTTTATGAGAGTTTTATTGTTCGTTTGACACTTGGAGACATTAAGTGCTTGATAATAGTCTTATATTGTCATTAAGGCGTTAATTATTGCTGTTTTTAGCTGTCTCTCATATTGCCTTATTGCTATATTGTTGTTGCTTCCTCAATTCACGTTAAAACAAAGGAAATGCTACCGAAATCTCGGTTTTTAGCATATGTACCTTTGCTGGAATTTATGGTAAATTGTGGTATTTAATTGTTATTTAGCTCATGTTTGGTAGCATTCAGGCATATTAAATGCCGGGGTGTTACAGTTGGTATCAGAGCGGGCTGTAGGTTCTTGGAATATGTATTTTTAGTGTCATACCATAGGTTACAACTAAAATATGATGTGGAATAACTTAGAAACATGGCTTAGGTCTTAACTAAAACTTTGTCATAGGATATCAACATTAAAACTTGCAAAAGTGGTATAACTAATCTAAAATTTGACACACAATGGATGCACAGTAGGAAAGGGTATGGGTATCGTTTCTTTACGCTTAAATGTTGTATTTAAGCTATGATGTTGAATGCTTCATTTGTTAATGCAAGTTGCTGTGTCTATGAGATAAATGATTGAATTGTTCTTGTTGTTGTGATAAAATGGGGATGTGGTGCCGAAGGGTTTCAGCCACCTCTCTTATTTCTTAGTAAGGGTGAGGTTTGACGGTGTGGCCGGTTAGCGCCATCACCGAAGAACTGTTAACCCCTGTAGGAGAAGAGCGCTTACCCTTTCTGTCGTAAATCGGGTAGTTGACTGGAGTCAAATAGAAGAGTTTGGAGGTGGACTCCTTCGTATGTTCTTTGCCGTTCTGACGGTCGGTTTTCGTTGCTTTTTTTGGCTTTAGTTGAGTTGAATCAAATGAAAAGTGTTGGTTTTTCGCGGATTGTTCCGTATGCGGTATGTGGGTTTGTCTTCCTTGGTTGAAGACGAAGAAGAGGAGTCTAGGGTTGCGCTTCTTTCGGACGCCTTTCCAGTTTTAATGCTTAGTTTGTTGATTTCTTTATGGGGAAGAAGCATTCGATTTATTCCTGTGTTTGTCTTTCTACGAGGTTAAAAGAGTTTTTGCGGAGTTGTGCCGCACTGGTCATCGTGGCTGAAGTTCTGTGGCTTTGTAGTAGTACGTGGTGTTTGATTTCGTTATTTTACTGGTTTAAGAAATCATCCTTGAAAAATCCTTCTTGTTTCGCGGAAGATTGGGGTTTGGTGTTAAGGTTCTATTTGCAAAGGTTTATTTGATCGGTTGGTTCCCTCCTGTGGGAGTCTTTGAGGTTGAAAAGTGTTTTGGAGATTTTCTCTTGCATGACCAAGTTTGGGTTTGTCTCATTGCAATTTTGAGAGTCAAGTTTCCTTATGAATTTGGGATGAGTTTTAAAACTAAAATGCTGCAAACAAAGTAAGTAGTCTTTTGACTGAAATCGTTTGTTCCTAGTAAGAATTGATGTTTAGCATGTTATGTAGTAGGTAACAATGTGGTTTATGGATGGATGTGTTGCTAAGTTAAATTTTGTGTTGAATCAATTCAATGTGATTAATATCTCTAGCTTGAGAATAAATAGACTACTAGTGTTGTCGTTTACTCTTAGTAAGAATGATTAAATGTGTGATTGTTCATGCTTATAATTTGTAGCTTTATGTTAAATATGAGGTAGCATGCTGCTTTTACTTAATGAGAAGATGACCATTGATAGTGTTTAAAGTTTTAAAACCTGATGCCCAGTTGAACATTAAGATGATGTATACTGCTGATATTGTTAAAGAAACTTTGCTGGTTGTTTAAAGATGTTCTAATTTAACGTGTTGATAGAGAAATTTAGTCACGCTGGCTTGTGACTTTAACTTGGAAGTTGATTAGAGTTGCTATTTATGTTGTCGCAAACCATTAGTATAATTGGAAGTATGCAGTTGTGTTCCTACGATGCTAGTATCGATGTCAATTGTGAAGTCATAGGCTTTGCTGTTTATGATATTGCTAAAGCATTGGGATGGTCTAACCTATTAAATTTATTTTAATAGTTGGAGTATGTTGTGTAGTGACAATTTGTTATGATATATGGATAGTGTAACTAAAAACAATGTAGTTGTTTTTATGATTATGCCTATTTATGCATATTAATGACTTAGTAGTGGTGGTAATTGTTTAGACTACTTCTTGGAAGCCATTGTTAAAATAGAGGTTATTACAACATGTTGTGATGGAGTGAACCATGGATAATTAACATGATGTAGAATTTAAACCTTAATGAGTGTATACCTTAGAATCATGTTTACGAATTTTTGTCTTGTGGAGATCATATTCGCTTGCTGAAATCATTGATCAATTGATTAAGTTTCGAATGCTGAGAAATTGATGTATGCATGGTATAAAAATTAATAGGTTGATCAGGCTAAAGTATTTGTTTAAGTAGTATGCTTTAAATTGAGAATATGATGTTAATTGTTGTCTGTGTGTCTGTGGAGATTAGGATGAGGTAGTGTTGGTTCGATGTCTTGTTGATAAGCATCATAAACTTTATTTATAAGTATTGGGGAAGATAATAAGAGAAAGAATTTGTGGTGAAGCTTTTGGGTTGTATTGTGTTGGGGCACCTCAGGGAATAGATAGTAATTATTGAAATCTTTTAATGGAAAGCGTAGTGGAGTACTAGAGATGGTTCTTTTTATGCTGAGCTTGTGTTTAAAAGCTTTTGGACTAGTTTGGTTGTTTGCCATATTGGTTGAAGGGTTTTCGGTCAAGGTGTTCCATATGCTGTGTTTCGGAGTTTCCCTGAAACTCGTAGAAATTGGTGCAAATATTTGGTTTTGGCTGATTTGTTTAGTCGGTGCTATGAGTATGGATTTACACCCCAAAGTTTTTGAGTGGATCGCGCTCCTTCGCGTCCACACTGGATTATCTTTGGAATAAATTTTAAAGGAAACAAATGGACTTAGTGGGTTGTGTTGGAAACTCTTGAGATTTAATTTGTAACTCTTTTTGGCTAGAGTTGGAGTTGTTTTGAAAATGTGTGTGATGTTTGCGAGTGCTTCAAAAAGGTGGACTTTATGAAAGTTTTACAAAGTGATTTGTTAGTGAGGTGTTCCCCTTTTGGGAATGAGTTTCCCTCTCCTTGAGGAAGTTTGTGATGGTTGTGGGATTAGATGCTCGACTTGAAATTTCGATGTTCTCTTCCAAAATGTTGAATTTGGATGAAATACAATGTTGTGCAAGTTCAGTTTTCAATTGATGTGGGTTCTTTTACGACGTGGTGTTTTACTGTCAACTATGCTGCCGTCATAGTCTATATGAATTTTCGCAACCTTCGATGTTAACTGTGTTTTCATCATTTGATACCGAGGAAGAAGTCTTTTGGTGAATGACTTTTCGGTATTGTTGTTATATGATGAATGAATGGTGAAAAGTAAACAAGACATCGGGTATAGATGTTAAATGATAAAAGAGTCATTGAGCCAGGTCGGTGGAAAGTCATATATGGAGATATGACTATTCCGGAGTGCTCTTGAAGAATGTGCATTCATGTCATGAAACGAGATTTCCCTTGCTTTCTAGTATGAAAAGAAACAATGAAGAATTTCTGGTGTTGGTTGTGGTGAAGGGATTTGTGTTTCCTTTGCGTTTTGGCTTAGGAAATCGAAATGAATATTCTCTGGTTGTTGTCGAATCCTTTTCAAAGTGGTTGTTAACGCTTTGGGTTTGAGTTGTCATGTGTACACTTGGGCTTGAAAGCTAAGTGTTTTTGTGTGAGGGCGAGATCCTCTTAAGAAAGGAACCATTTGTGGTTTGGTAAGGTTTTTCGATCCTAGCTTGGAACTAGGTGT
Source organism: Rhipidocladum racemiflorum (assembly GCA_036346355.1). NCBI lineage: Eukaryota > Viridiplantae > Streptophyta > Magnoliopsida > Poales > Poaceae > Rhipidocladum > Rhipidocladum racemiflorum. The sequence continues at coordinate 41,075,312 of CM070590.1, forward strand.
CGAACCTTAGTGGTATAAGGGTGGTTTGTGATGGAGGTTTATGATGTATGGGTTTAACCATTATTAAGAGTAGCGATGGGTGGAAGTGAAGTTGACGGTAGTTCCGTGATAATTGTCCTGCCATGAGCAATTGTCGTCTCTAGTTGTTCTTGGATTTGATTCTTGTCTGGGAAAGGATGGAATAAAACGTTAGTATGATAGTGTATCGGAAGGGCAAGTGAGCCTTAATGAGTTTTCCCCTCGATGGAAATATTCAGGAATGTAGAAAGGTCGTTAAAGGAATTGTGACTTGCTTTGATTATGTCATGTTGAGTTTATTGGACTATGGTAGTCAGGTTGGTTGTGATAGAAGTGTCAAGGGTTTATCGTGAGGATTCGAGTGTTTTGGGTTGATGGAGCCCTTTGTGGTTGAGACGCAAATTCTGTTTGGGAATGGAAGAGAAGGTCGACCTCTGAGAGGTTGCCCTTAGTTGAGCTAGATCTTTACTTTTCTCGCCAAGTGTTGGTTTTGAGAACTCGCTTGTCGTGTGTTCCGGTTTGAGGTTTCGTGCGATTGTTTGTGCGGCTGAGAAGTCTTTTGTCCCTTGGGGATTTTGTTGTTGTTTTATTGGCGTCCTTCGGATTCGAGGTCGAATCCTGTTGAAGGGGGGAAGAATGTGACACTACGGTATGGTGTGACATTATAGAATGTGAAATTAGAGATTAAAATCTTTCGGCTTGAGGTTTACTCGCGTTTTTGGGCCTTTTGAAGTGATGTGTCACCACGGAGTGTCGTAACCTTTTAAATGGTGCATGTTAAGGTCAAAAACTTTATGAAATATGGTATGGGTGGTTAAAACCATAAGGTATGGAGGTTAATAGCGTTTCCGGGCCGTTTCAGGGGTTTTGGGCCTTTCTTGGGGAGTTTGGGCCTAAGGGAAAGGTCCGTGGGCTTTGGTGGGATGGTGTTCGAGTCCATTTAGGGTAGGAGTCCTGGTTGGGGGGCCTCTTCCTGCCCTTTTGGGCGTCCTCCCCCTTCCCCTTGCGCCCCAAGTGCCCTAGCCGCCTCCCACACCTCCCCACCTCATCCTCTTCCTTGCGCCCCCTTTGCCCCCATTGCTCTCCACCTCTCCACCACCTCTCCTCCACCCCCTTGCTGCCCTAGGGTGGCCTCCCCACCCCTGCATCCTCATGGATCCATCCGAGGAGCGAGGAGCGAGGTGCGAGGAGCGAGGAGCGAGGAGCGAGGAGATCTATTGGAGTTTTCGTGCGTCGGGCAAAGGTATGATCATGGGATTCCTTGGGGTTTGGCTAGGGTATGTTCTAAGGGTGATTATCATGTTTTTAGATCAATTGGTGGTGTTGGATTTGAGTATTTTGGTATAGATCTAGATATAGCCACGTTTCTGTTTTGGGACAGCCTGAGAAGTCGACCTAGGGTTCCTGTTTTCGCCAATTTAGGTTTGGAATCTGACCGTACGGACTGTTAAGAAGTTGTAGATAATTCCATTATCTTTCAGTGGACATAAAGAACGTTAAATTACGCCCAGCCGTTTGAAAGTTATGACTGTTTTACCGAGCGTGTTAAAATCTGAGACGCGATTGGAACAGATCACGGTAATCTGTATATTAAACAATTTTAGAGCCCGAATCAGTCTTTCCATATACCTAGAGAAAGTTGGAAAATTTCCTAAGCTACGCGAGGATGTATCCGTTTAATTGATTTGGAGTCCCAGTACTCAAGTTATGCCTTTTGCAAGGCTGTTGTCCCGGCGGGACAGAACCTCTGTTTTTAGGATTTGCGAGTAGTTGGCAATGTCGGGGTAGATGAGGGTTTGCGTACTGTTTTGTGGGCATGATTGTGATTGTGTGATACCCGTGTGCAGGTGGTGCGACCCCGGGAGTGCCCTCTACTTCCCGCCAATCCGTTGCCCGTGGTTGAGGCAAGTGTATTGTAATGGATAGAGGTTTGTAGGTTGCTTGTTGATATTAGATGATGTTGATAATATGATATATGATCACTTTCCATGCTTTAATGATTGCCAATGATATGATGAGCATGTTTATTACGTTATGATGCCATGTGTTAATATGTGAGTTAAATGTGATGTTGGCATAATTGCATACATGACATGTTCCATGGCCCGGGCGGTGAGAAAGTCATATCTAATCCGGGAAGGTCGGTGAGAAAGATATGACTAATCCGGAGAGCCATTGAGTAAGTCCTACATCATGATTCCATCCACGTGGTGTTTGGAAGCGAGGAGTAGGCACCCTCCATCTTCGGGGTGGAAGGGGGGAGAGGGTGCACACCGACGGGTGTGTACTCAACCATACCGGTATGAGTTTCCAAGGAGACATGAGCATTGCATTATATTGCATACATAATGATGATGATATTGTTAAGTGTTCATGAATGAGATGATATACATGATGGGAGATGTTATTGCCTTGATATTGTTCTTGTTGTCCATTGCAATATGCTTGCTGAGTTTCGAACTCACGCTTGTGTTTTTTTGTTGTTTTAGGTACCATGAGAACAGCATGCGGGGACAGGAAATAGTCACACGCCCACACGTAGCTTCACCATATTGATTCCACAAGTCATTCTATTAGTTTGATAATAAATTGCGTGTGATGATCATTGATTTAAGGCTTAGCTTTGCTTTATGAGAGTTTTATTTTTTGTTTGACACTTGGAGACATTAAGTGCTTGATAATAGTCTTATATTGTTGTTAAGGCGTTAATTATTGCTGTTTTTAGCTGTCTCTCATATTGCCTTATTGCTATATTGTTGTTGCTTCCTCAATTCACGTTAAAACAAAGGAGATGCTGCCGAAATCTCGGTTTTTAGCATATGTACCTTTGCTGGAATTTATGGTAAATTGTGGTATTTAATTGTTGTTTAGCTCATGTTTGGTAGCATTCAGGCATATTAAATGCCGGGGTGTTAGAACTATTTTATGCGCCACCACCCTTGTCGTGGTCTCCTCTTCCGTGTGAACCCGTAGCCCTAAGTCTCCGAGCTCAAGCAGCCGTTATTCGCCCGCGAGAGCTCGCCGTAGTTGTATCTCTGCCCGCCGTGGTTTTCTGCCGTTTGCCATCGTTTCCGCCGTTCTCCGCCGCGAACAAGCCCAGATCCGGAACCATCGTGGCGAGACGTGTCGGAGGGTACCACTCACCTCGCCGGAATAGCACCAAAACTCCGTCAGGCTTGTCATCGTCTTCGTCTCCGGCAACACAGCTTTGCCGTGGCCATCACCGAACCTGCGAAGCTTCTCCGCCGTTGGATCTTCATCGAACGGCCGAGATTCATCCACGTCACCCATGGGTAAGTTCCACGTTTTAAATTCAGATCTATTATCAGCTGATGGATCTAGATCTGACGCTCTAGATTGAGCCACGTAGCCATAAACTGCACCGTGCTAGGGTTGATCTCTGCCGTTAGATCTAGATCGTACGGTTAGGGTTAGTCCGCGTTGTAGTGTTAGTTGCGATCTCTGCAGTTCGATCGACATCGAACGGTGAAGATTGAGCCACGCATCGCACGCCGGGGCATGACGCGTCCCCCCCATGACGCGGTGAAACTGATCGGATCTCAGCCGTCCGATTCAAATCGAATGGTCCAAATTGACCACATTTTATCGAAGCGCGTGAGGTTAGATCTGATCTGGACCGTTGGATTCCAAACTAATGGCCCCAGATCGTGCCACGTGCACGAGAGCTGAACCGGCGAGGTCCACGTGGGCACGCCCGGTCGTCGTTGACGCCACGCTGACGTCACGGTGGGGGCCCGCATGTCAGTTCGCTCAGCCGAGCCGTGCTGACGTCAGTGCTGGCGTCATCCATGTGGGTCCCGCATTTCAGTGACACGTACACCCGTGGACCGGGACCACGGTGGACCGAAGCCGAAGCGTGGACCAAGTCCACGGACCGGCTTACGCAATGCTGACATCATAATTCGATTTTTCGATAGAAAAATAATTCGGGGAAGTTCAATCTCCACATTGACGTCATGCTGACGTCATAAATCGGGTTTTTCAATAAAAAAATAAATAAATTAATTTGGTTTATTCATTTATTTGAATTTTCAAACTTCAAATGCTTATAACTTTTGCATTTTAACTTCGATTTGGGTGATCCCAATTTCTAAATTTTTATAAAATTGAGCTCTACGTAATGGTGAATTTTATTTAATTTTTGGATATGAGTTTTCTATATTTTTATTTATTTAATTGTTTTCTCAAACTTTAAACGAGTATAACTTTTGCGTTCTAAAAAATTATGAAAATGTGCTCTCTCTGTTTATGAACTTTATTTGAATTATTGGATAATTTTTGTCTACTGTTTAATTATTTATTGTTTTTTGCACGCGTTATGAGCAGACGTTGAAGTGCCCGAAGGCTTTGAAGGTGAAGTTTTGACCCAGGAGCTAGCTCAAGACCAAGACCAAGTACTTTTTGAAGGCAAGTTATGCTTTTACCGTATTGCTCCCACTTTGGAAATTATTTTGATTTAAATTATTGCATGCTAATTTAATTAGAAGATGTTTTGATTAATTCGGGAAAATTAGTTAAATGACAATTTCCTGTATTCTACCTTGACATAAATAATTGTATGCCATGACCCCATGTCACCCTAGTCTGGTTTATGTAGTTGGACATTATTAAGTTGCCAACATTGGGTACTTAGACCATCGTAGTATATTGCTTAGACCTACTACGTGCACATGACATGATTTTCGACTATCAAATGTTAATATTGACTTAATGAGATACTGAACCTGTTTTGAAGAAGTATCATGTGTTGTGATTGTTGATGGCATGTGGTGCATGGTAATCAACGAGGTTTGATTAATAGATTTAGACCAGGGCAAGTGGCAAGAATGATCGGGTGGGCCATGATTGACACCGGGGAAGTCGTTTTGGTTCTTCGGGTAGTCTTGCCCTGGTCATCTTAAGGACTTAACCTTGCAAGCCTTTGATCTGAGTCAAGTGTGCAACCACATGTCCGAAATGGGACGGACCTAGTTGAGTAAGTTACTAATAACTTGCATGTGGTACCTCAAGGTGTCAACTACACATTTTGTGTAGCTTGAAAGGGGAATGTACCAGGGCTATGGCATGGTACCCGTCCAACGGTATGTCGGTCCCATACTTCGCCTCTGTTAAGGGAAGGGATGGTGTATGACGAAAACCGGAGAGGTTCACTTGTTTAGTTTGCAGTTTCTGAAAGGCTTTGTTACGATCACTCGCCTTTGCGGTGTTTGACTGTATCTTGTGGGTAAAGTGCATAACCTCTGCAGAGTGTACAACCTATTCGAATAGCCGAGTCCACGGTATTGGACACTGCTCAGGGATTACAGTCAAGGGTTAGACTTTCATGAAAACAACTTGGACTTGAAAAGTTTGGTTGGGTTTATTGATGACGTTGATGGAAATGTGGATTAGGAAAGGGAAGAATGTTTATTAACTCCTGGAAAAGGTATTAGAATGTATTTTCTTGTTCCATTGCAATATACTTGCTGAGTGATGAACTCACGCTTGTGTTTATATTGTTTTTCTTAGGTACCATGAAACCGGCATGCGGGAAAGGGAGCTAGTCACACGTCATCACTTAGCATCACACATATAAACAATGACATGTTCCTTCCATTAAATTGTGATGGTTAATTTGTGTGCTTGGTTTCCTAATTTACTTCGTTTGGCTCATGAGATGGTTTCTAGTCTTATACTGCTGCTAGAACCTTTATTATTGATGATTTAGATGTCATTCTTTATACTATACCCTGTGATCATATTGTTGTTGCTTCAATTCATAGAAAAACAAAGGAGATCCTGCCGAAATTTTCGGTTTTAGCATTTACTCCTTTGCTGTAATTTACCTTAGTTTATGGTATTTAGATGTTGTTTAGCCTATGTTTGGTAGCATTCGGGCATATTAAATGCCGGGGTGTTACACGAAGTCCCTGCAAACGACAACGTCAACGACGCCAATTGCGCACTTGATGAAGCAAACAACAAGGTGCGCAACTTGATCATCCAAGGCTTGGGATGCAGCGACTTTAACTGTGTGATCCATCTCAAATCCGCATATGAGGTTTGAAAATATCTTTGTGAATACCATGAGGGTTCTAACACTATCAAAGAGGTTCGTCAAGATTTTTACAAAAAGGAATACATGCAATTTGAAATGAAACCTGGTGAGTCACTAGATGATTTCTTTGTACGCTTTAATAAATTCTTACCAATTTGCGTGCTGTTGCAGTTAGCTTTGATGAAGCTGCTAATGCTAGACAATTGCTTGGTGCATTAGACATGTCTATTTGGGAGATGAAAGTAACATCCATTAGAGAATCAACTGTCATGAGTACATTTACTTTAGATGTTCTTTATTCTAAATTGAAAACTCATGAGTTAGATGTTCTTGCTAGAAATGGTAATGTTAAATCAATTGCTTTGATCTCTAATCCTAACATGTCAAATGCGAATTCCTCTTCTAGCTTTGCTTTTTCCTCCTTCTCATTTTTAACAGATGAGCAAATTGAAGAATTTCCTGAAGAAGATCTGGCACTACTCACTTCTCATTTTAACAAAGCTTTACAGAGTGTGAGAATGGGGAAGAGAGTTGGTGGTGGCCCTCCAAGATGCTATGAGTGTGGTGACCTCAACCATATTCGCACAAATTGTCCTAAACTTGCAGGAAAAGCATCAAGGGATGAGAAGGACAACGACAGAAGAAAAGAAAAGAAGAAGTTCTCTCCTAGTGATAAGAAGAAGAGCTTCATCAACTGCAAAGTTGTCCACTGAGTTCTTTCCGCTCTTGAAGAAGTCAATTTGAGCAATGTGGATTCAGAGAGCAGCGAGGATGATGCAACTCCAAGAAAGCATGATTTGATGCGGTTGAGTCTCATGGCAAGCAGCAAGGACAACTTTACCGAGGACGACCACGACAGCAACTTCAATGAGATAGATCCTTCTTATGATGAATTAGCCAATGCTGTTGCCTGTCTTGGAAAATTGCTTGACAAACGTGATAAAAAAATTAAGAAACATGATATTCTTGTGGAGTCATTAAATGCTGAAATTGCTAGACTTAAAACTTTGATTCCTAATGATGATGCTTGCAAATCATGTGACTTAATTTACAATGAGCTCACCTTGCTTAGGAAAGAACATGCTATTCTGTTACATCTAAATAAGAAAAATGAGAAACATGTTAAAAATTCTAGCTATTTCACTGATGAATTGCATGGTTCAACTTCCTGTTCTAAATGCTCAACTCTTGAATTGAAGTTAAAAGATGTAAATGCTAGCGTTTCTCAAATGACTGATAATCTGCTCACACATGAGGTTCTTTCATGCTCTACTTGTCGTGAGCAAAAAGTGAATGTTGATATGCCTTGCAACAATTGTTTAACTCTCGCTAAGAAAGTTGATTACTTGCAAAATTCTTTAGAACGGTTCACTAATGGCAAGAAAAATTTGAACATGATTTTAGATAAATCAAAGGTTAGCTCAAATAAAAAGGGCTTAGGTTTTGATCTTCATACTTTATTTGAAACTAAACCTCGCACTGTTGTTCATGCTTCTTGCAATGACAAAATTGAGATTCTTAATGAGCCTAAGAAGATTTCTTTTAAATCTGCTGGTTTTCTTACTTCTACCATGATGAATGCAAATGTTGCTTCTACTGTTAAAGCAAAACCTCATGTTAAGTACACTTGCACTCATTGTGGTAGAGATGGACATTTAGTAGATTTTTTGCTTTAGGCTAGCCAAACAACAGAAGACAGAAAGGAACAAGGCTAGGTCTAATTTCAAAAAGGCACGTTTCTTTTCTCATTATGTGCCTAGGGTGAAGAAAACACCTTTTGTTGCCAAGATCACAGGAAAGGACAAATCTGATTTTGTGTATAAGAATGCTTGTGTTGTGCCTACTGTTGTGCGTCGTGTGTCTCAGTACTGGATTCCCAAAAATCTCATTTCTAACCCTAGTACTGAGACCTCGACATGCTTTGCTATGTAGGCTTCTCGCGCGAGGAAGGAGAACATATGGCTAGTGGATTCCGGATGATCACGCCACATGTCCGGTGATAAGAATTGGTTCTCCTCCCTCACTCATGCATCTTGTGCTCAAAGTGTTACTTTTGGAGATGCCTCTTCCTCTTCTGTTGTGGCAAAAGGTACAGTAAAGGTAAGTGACAAGTTTATGTTCAAGGATGTGGCTTTGGTTGAAAACTTGAAATATAACTTGCTTTCTGTCTCACAAATGATTGATGAAGATCTTGAAATAAGCTTTAAGAAAAATGAATGCAAAGTGGTAGATGCTTCAGGTGACCTTGTTTTCAGGATTTCACATTTTGAAAGAGTTTTTAAAGCTGACTTTGATGTGTCACCTTCTTCTAAGCATAGGTGTCTAGTTGCCAATGTTTCTAAAGATTTATTATTTTGGCATCGTAGACTTGGTCATGTTGGTTTTGATCATCTTACTCGTGTAAGTGGTTTAGAACTCATACATGGCTTGCCTAAGCTTAAGGCTGATAGCAATCTAATATGCTCTTCTTGTAGACATGGTAAGATGATTGCAGGTTCACATCCACCTCTTACCATGGTGATAGCAATCTAGTATGCTCTTCTTGTAGACATGGTAAGAAAATTGACTAAGAATTGAATTTGAAAAATGTGTATTGTGCATGTGTTCGATAATTTGACAAGAAACAATGTCTCTTTAGCGTCGAACTGAATTTCAGAAAAACAGTAAGTTTTCCTTCTATGCCGGACCGTTTCTTGTGGCTACGCCGGACCAAACTTTTGGTCCGCCGTGAAAGAGCTTTCGACGGTTGTTTTCGCATCTAAGCCGAACAAAAGTTTTGGTCCGTCGTGAACGGCAATTTGAAGGTCTTTTTCTTGTGTACGTCGGACTGATTTTGGTTTAGTCCATCGTGAACATGTTTTGTGCCTGACCAAGTTTTACAAAAACAGTATGCTTCTATGTTACGCTGGACCATGCACCCCGGACCAAATTCTTGGTCCGTCGTGAACATAATTTTTTAGCGTTGTTTTTGCATGTACGCCGGACCAAAAATTTTGTCCGTTGTGAACGTGTTTTTTTGAACATGTTTTCTCTGATTTGAACTGAGAGTTTCGCGTGTATGCCAGACCAGGTTTTGGTCCGTCGTGAGTTGCGTCGGACCAGTGTTTGGTCCGGCGTGAATGGTCTTTTGCTCGATTAGGTGTAACACCCCAATTTTTGCTTCTCATGTATTTAAATACTATTTTGCATTTTTGAGAATTTTTGGAATTTTCTGTAATTTATTTGGATTTAATTCGAATTTATTCCCTTTTGAAATAATGAAAGAATCAAAAGTTATAAATAAAATTTTGTTGGAAGTATTTTATTTGAGTCCAAAATATTTCAAAGTATTTTCTAGAATTTTTCTGGAATTTTATGATTATTTTGCTATTTTTCTTGAATTATTTGAATTTCTAGAAATTATTTTAATTATTAAATCGCTGGAAATACCCAAGCGGATTTTACTGTTCATCCGACCGGGTCGGACCCTAGTCAGACTCAAGTCTGACTCGAACCGGACTCAAGCCCGACCCGAGCCCAACCGAACCCTAACCTCGCGACCATCGGATCTTGATCCAACGGTCACGATTGCGCCACGTCGTCCAATCCGAATCACCGTCGAATTTCGCCGTCGCCGTCGAGTGGGCCTCGGTTTTCGCAGATTTCATGGACGCCGAGGCCACTATTTTATGCGCCACCACCCTTATCGTGGTCTCCTCTTCCGTGTGAACCCGTAGCCCTAAGTCTCCGAGCTCAAGCCGCCGTTGTTCGCCCGCGAGAGCTCGCCATAGTTAGATCTCTGCCCTGCCGCGATTTTCTGCCGTTTGCCATCGTTTCCGCCGTTCTCCGCCGCGAACAAGCCCAGATCCGAAACCGTCGTGGCGAGACGTGTCGGAGGGTACCACTCACCTCGCCGGAATAGCACCAAAACTCCGTCAGGCTCGTCATCGTCTTCGTCTCCGGCAACACAGCTTTGCCGTGGCCATCACCGAACCTGTGAAGCTTCTCCGCCGTTGGATCTTCATCGAACGGCCGAGATTCGTCCACGTCTCTCATGGGTAAGTTCCACGTTTTAAAGTCAGATCTATTATCAGTCGATGGATCTAGATCTGACGCTCTAGATTGAGCCACGTAGCTGTAAACTGCACCGTGCTAGGGTTGATCTCTACCGTTAGATCTAGATCGTACGGTTAGGGTTAGTCCACGTTGTAGTGTTAGTTGCGATCTCTGCAGTTCGATTGACATCGAACGGTGAAGATTGAGTCACGCGTCGCACGCCGGGACATGACGCGTCCCCCCATGACGCGGTGAAACTGATCGGATCTCAGCCATCCGATTCAAATCGAACGGTCCAGATTGACCACATTTTATCCAAACGCGTGAGGTTAGATCTGATCTGGACCGTTGGATTCCAAACCAACGGCCCAGTTCGTGCCACGTGCACGGGAGCCGAACCGGCGAGGTCCACGTGGGCACGCCCGGTCGTCGCTGACGCCATGTGTGACGTCAGCGTGGGCCCGCGTGTCAGCGGCTCAGTCCACCGTGCGGTGGCATCAGCCGTGATGTCACGCTGACGTCACCGTGGGGGCTCGCGTGTCAGTTCGCTCAGCCGAGCTGTGCTGACGTCAGTGCTGGTGTCATCCATGTGGGTCCCGCATTTCAGTGACACGTACACCCGTGGACCGGGACCACGGTGGACCGAAGCCAAAGCGTGGACCAAGTCCATGGACCGGCTGACGCAATGATGACATCATAATTCGATTTTTCAATAGAAAAATAATTCGGGGAAATTCAATTTCCACACTGACGTCATGCTGACGTCATAAATCGGGTTTTTCAATAGAAAAATAAATAAATTAATTTGGTTTGTTCATTTATTTGAATTTTCAAACTTCAAACGCTTATAACTTTTGCATTTTAACCCGATCACAGGTGATTCCAATTTCTAAATTTTTATAAAATTGAGCTCTACATAATGGTGAATTTTATTTAATTTTTAGATATGAGTTTTCTCTATTTTTATTTATTTAATTGATTTCTCAAACTTTAAACGAGTATAACTTTTGCGTTCTAAAAAATTATGAAAATGTGCTCTCTCTATTTATGAACTTCATTTGAATTATTGGACAATTTTTGTCTACTGTTTAATTATTTATTGCTATTTGCACGCGTTATGAGTAGACGTTGAAGTGCCCGAAGGCTTTGAAGGTGAAGTTTTGACCCAGGAGCTAGCTCAAGACCAAGACCAAGTACTTTTTGAAGGCAAGTTATGCTTTTACCGTATTGCTCCCACTTTGGAAATTATTTTAATTTAAATTATTGCATGCTAATTTAATTAGAAGATGTTTTGATTAATTCTGGAAAAATAGTTAAATGACAATTCATCCCCAAGGAATCCCATGATCATACCTTTGCCCGACGCATGAAAACTCCAATAGATCTCCTCGCTCCTCGCTCCTCGCACCTCGCTTCTCGCTCCTATGATGGATCCATGAGGATGCAGGGGTGGGGAGGCCACCCTAGGGCAGCAAGGGGGTGGAGGAGAGGTGGTGGAGAGGTGGAGAGCAATGGGGGCAAAGGGGGCGCAAGGAAGAGGATGAGGTGGGGAGGTGTGGGAGGCGGCTAGGGCACTTGGGGCGCAAGGGGCAGGGGGAGGACGCCCAAAAGGGCAGGAAGAGGCCCCCCAACCTGAATTCCTACCCTAAATGGACTCGAACACCATCCCACCAAAGCCCACGGACCTTTCCCTTAGGCCCAAACTCCCCCGGAAAGGCCCAAAACACCTGAAACGGCCCAGAAACGCTATTAACCTCCATACCTTATGGTTTTAACCTCCCATACCATATTTCATAAAGTTTTTGACCTTAACATACACCATTTAAAAGGTTACGACACTCCGTGGTGACACATCACTTCAAAAGGCCCAAAAACACGAGTAAACCTCAAGCCGAAAGATTTTAATCTCTAATTTCACATTCTATAATGTCACACCATACCGTAGTGTCACATTCTTTCCTCCTTCAACAGTATTCGACCTCGAATCCGAAGGACGCCAATAAAAGAACAACAAAATCCCCAAGGGACAAAAGACTTCTCTGCCGCACAAACAACCGCACGAAACCTCAAACCGGAACACACGACAAGCGAGTTCTCAAAACCAACACTTGGCGAGAAAAGTAAAGATCTAGCTCAACTAAGGGCAACCTCTCAGAGGTCGACCTTCTATTCCTTTCCCAAACAGAATTTGCGTCTCAACCACAAAGGGCTCCATCAACCCAAAACGCTCGAATCCTCACGACAAACCCTTCACACTTCTATCACAACCAACCTGACTACCATACTCCAATAAACTCAACATGACATAATCAAAGCAAGTCACAATTCCTTTAACGACCTTTCTACATTCCCGAATATTTCCATCGAGGGGAAAACTCATTAAGGCTCACTTGCCCTTCTGATACACTATCATACTAACGTTTTATTCCATCCTTTCCCAGACAAGAATCAAATCCAAGAACAACTAGTGACGACAATTGCTGACGGCAGGACAATTATCACGGAACTACCGTCAACTTCACTTCCACCCATCGCTACTCTTAATAATGGTTAAACCCATACATCATCAACCTCCATCACAAAACACCCTTATACCACTAAGGTTCGACACCTAGTTCCAAGCTAGGATCGAAAAACCTTACCAAACCACAAATGATTCCTTTCTTAAGAGGGTCTCGCCCTCACACAAAAACACTTAGCTTTCAAGCCCAAGTGTACACATGACAACTCAAACCCAAAGTGTTAACAACCACTTTGAAAAGGATTTGACCAGAGAATATTCATTTCGATTTCCTAAGCCAAAACGCAAAGGAAACACAAATCCCTTCACCACAACCAACACCAGAAATTCTTCATTGTTTCTTTTCATACTAGAAAGCAAGGGAAATCTCGTTTCATGACATGAATGCAAATTCTTCAAGAGCACTCTGGAATAGTCATATCTCCATATATGACCTTCTCACCGACCTGGCTCAACGACTCTTTTATCATTAACATCTATACCCGATGTCTTGTTTACTTTTCACCATTCATTCATCATATAACAACAATACCGAAAAGTCATTCACCAAAAGACTTCTTCCTCGGTATCAAATGATGAAAACACAGTTAACATCGAAGGTTGCGAAAATTCATATAGACTATGACGGTAGCATAGTTGACAGTAAAACACCACGTCATAAAAGAACCCACATCAATTGAAAACTGAACTTGCACAACATTGTATTTCATCCAAATTCAACATTTTGGAAGAGAACATCGAAATTTCAAGTCGAGCATCTAATCCCACAACCATCACAAACTTCCTCAAGGAGAGGGAAACTCATTCCCAAAAGGGGAACACCTCACTAACAAAATCACTTTGTAAAACTTTCATAAAGTCCACCTTTTTGAAGCACTCGCAAACATCACACACATTTTCAAAACAACTCCAACTCTAGCCAAAAAGAGTTACAAATTAAATCTCAAGAGTTTCCAACACAACCCACTAAGTCCATTTGTTTCCTTTAAAATTTATTCCAAAGATAATCCAGTGTGGACGCGAAGGAGCGCGATCCACTCAAAAACTTTGGGATGTAAATGCATACTCATAGCACCGACTAAACAAATCAGCCAAAACCAAATATTTGCACCAATTTCTACGAGTTTCAGGGAAACTCCGAAACACAGCATATGGAACACCTTGACCGAAAACCCTTCAAACAATATGGCAAACAACCAAACTAGTCCAAAATCTTTTAAACACAAGCTCAGCATAAAAAGAACCATCTCTAGTACTCCACTACGCTTTCCATTAAAAGACTTCAATAATTACTATCTATTCCCTGAGGAGCCCCAACACAATACAACCCAAAAGCTTCACCACAAATTCTCTCTTATTATCTTCCCCAATACTTATAAATAAAGTTTATGATGCTTACGAAAAGACATCCCACGAAGACTAAGTCAACAAGATCCCCATTGCCCAACATAACAAATAACATCATATTCTAGATTTGAAACAAGTGCTCCAACAAAACTTTCAGAGTGACCAACCAATAACTTTCATACCACCTATATGTAAATGTCTCGGCAATCGAAACTTTTTCAGTTAACAAGCGACTTCAACATGTAAATATTATCTCCACAAGACAAGGTTCGTAAATATGATTCTACGACATACATTCTTTAAGGATGAAATTGTACATCATGTTAATTATCCAAAGCTCACTCCATCGCAACATGTTAAAATTTTCCTCTTATTTTAACCATGGTTTTCAACAAGTAATCTAAACAATTACCACCACTACTTAGTCATCAATAACAACAAACAACATAATCATTAACCAACAACATTACTTTTAGCTACCCTATACATAGGTGGAGAGCAATGGGGGCAAAGGGGGTGCAAGGAAGAGGATGAGGTGGGGAGGTGTGGGAGGCGGCTAGGGCACTTGGGTCGCAAGGGGCAGGGGGAGGACGCCCAAAAGGGCAGGAAGAGGCCCCCCAACCAGGACTCCTACCCTAAATGGACTCGAACACCATCCCACCAAAGCCCACAGACCTTTCCCTTAGGCCCAAACTCCCCCGAAAAGGCCCAAAACCCCTGAAACGGCCCGGAAACGCTATTAACCTCCATACCTTATGGTTTTAACCTCCCATACCATATTTCATAAAGGCTTTGACCTTAACATGCACCATTTAAAAGGTTACAACACTCCGTGGTGACACATCACTTCAAAAGGCCCAAAAACGCGAGTAAACCTCAAGCCGAAAGATTTTAATCTCTAATTTCACATTCTATAATGTCACACCATACCGTAGTGTCACACAAGTTGTGCTTTGACCATGTTGTGTGACACTACGGATTGGTGTGACATTATAAAATGTGAGTTTAGAGGATAAAACCTTACGGCTCGAGGTTTATTTGCGTTTTCGGGTCTTAGGGGGGATTAAGTGATATGACACCACGGAGTGTCGTAACCTTATTTAATTTGCTTGATGAGGTCAAAAACTTTATAAAATATGAAATTGGAGGTTAAAACTTTACGTTATGCCGTTTAATCGCGTTTCCGGGCCGATTTTGGGAGATTGGGCCTTTCCGGGGGAGTTTGGGCCCAAGGGGGGAAGAACCGTGGGCTTTTGTGGAGAGAGATTGGCCCATGGAGGGGGGAGAACGTGGGTAAAGGGGCTAGGGGCGCCTCCTCCCTGCCCTAGCCGCCTCCCCACACGCCTCCACCTCCCCCTTGCGCCTCCACCAATCCCCTCCTCCCTCTAGTCCTCTTCCTCCACCTCCACCTCAAGCCGCGCCACCCCCCTCCTCCTTGCACCCCCAAGGACGCCCCCTCGCTGCCATGACATGTCTACGTGCTGCCCTCGCTGTTTGGAAGAACCGCGACGAGGGATCCCGAAGGATTTGGCGCGTGGGAGCGAGATCGGGTGATCGAGAGACATTCTTCGTGTTCGTCGTTCGTCGGACTAAGGTATGTCCATGGGGAAACCTTGGGGAAGGTCTTGGTGCTGTTCTCATGGTAGATTTGGAGTTGTTAGATCAAGTGGACGTGCTGCCATGGAGTAGATCTGAAAAGAACTAGAGTTCGTATTGTACTCAGTTTCGGGCAGATTTGGAGTCCATTTTAGGGGGTGCGATTTCGCAATTTTAGAATCTGAATTTGGCCGACCTCCTGTTGAAGAAGTTGTAGGTATCGTGAAGACCTATTTTTTGTATTTTTTTGAGAATTTTTGTAGTTACGGTCTGAAAGTTATAGCCGTTTTGGTGGGCACTGTCCAATCTGTGTCGAGGTTGGGACAGTCTGTGTTCAACATTAGATTAAACTAATTTAGCTTTCGAATCTTACCGTACGGACTTCTAGGAAGTTGTATATAATTTCAATACCTTTCAGTGCATATAAAGAAATTGAAATTCTTCCCAGCCGTTTGGAAGTTATGGCCGTTTTACCGAGCGCTGTCAAATCTGTGACGAGATTGAGACAGTTCGTGTTCAACGTTAGATTAAACAACATTAGAGTCCGAATCAGTCTTTCCCTATAACTAGAAAAAGTTGGGAAATTTCCTAAGCTATGCGAGGATGTACTCGTTTATTCAATTTGGAGTCCTAGAACAGAAGTTATGCCCGTTGGAAGGCTGCTGTCTCGAAGGGACAGATTTGCTGTTTTCTGATTTTAGGAGTTGTAAGCGAAGTCGGGGTAGTGGGATATATGTGTGCTGTTTTGTGGACTCGATTTGAGTGTGTGGCACGTGTTTGCAGGTGGTGTGCCTCCAGGAGTGCCCTCAACCTCTCGTCACTCCGTTGCCCATGGTTGAAGGCAAGTGTGTTGTGATGGATAGCGAGTTGTAGGTTGCATGTTGAGATTAGATGAAATTGTCTATATGATATATGTCCACTTGCCATGTTTTAATGATTGCTATGATATGATGAGCATGTTTAAGATGTTATGATGCCATGTGTTAATATATGAGTTTTATATATTGTTGGCATGCTTGCATACATGACATGTTACATGGCCCGGGCGGTGAGAAAGTCATTAACTAATCCGGGAAGGTCGGTGAGAAAGTTATGACTAATCCGGAGAGCCATTAGAGTAAGTCCTACATCGTGATTCCATCTACCGTGGGTGGTGGAAGCGAGGAGTAGGCACCCTCCATCTTCGGGATGGAAGGGGGGAGAGGGTGCACACCGACGGGTGTGTACTCAACCATACCGGTATGAGTTTCCAAGGAGATATGAGCATAGCATTGCATTGCATTGCATTACAATACATATTAAATGATGAGGATGTTGTTATGTGTTCAAGTTTGAAATGTTATATGTGACGTGAGGTATTATTGTCTTGTAAATGATCTTGTTGTCCATTACAATATGCTTGCTGAGTTTTCGAACTCACGCTTGTGTTTTATGTTGTTTGTTTATTTAGGTACAATGAAATCGGCGTGCGGGAAAGGGATCTAGCTACACTCCTCCACGTAGTATCATAATCTAGCTAATTCACCTGTTTTGGAGACACGACAATAAGTATTACGATAATCATTAATGTATGGTCTGTATGTTTGGTTGTTTCCCTCATGTATATCATGTGGGGCTATGGAGGGAGTTGTTTTAACTTCCTAGAGTTAAATTGATGCTTATTATTTTGCTATCGATGCTTATTGATGTTTTAGTTGATGATTAGCTATCCTTATCGCTGCGTATGGATATCTCGTTTGTCTTACATATTGATATGATGCTATGTTGTTAAGTTTCATGCAAAAACAAAGGAGATGCTGTCAAAATTTCTAATTATTCCAAATGATTACTTGCTGTAATTTACCTTAAATTATGGTATTAAATGTGTCATGATCTATGTTTGGTGACATTTTGGGCTTAGTAAAAGCTGGGGTGTTACATGTTGATCCCATTTTCAAAAATTATGTTGTTTCAAATTATTGCAAGCTAGTTTGAGTTAAACTGATTTCAATTAATTTCAACCTACTTGTTATCGCCACCCTGCCTATAATGATTGTATGCCATGATTTATTTGTCACCCTAGGATTGTTGATTAATAGTTGGCTTTAAATACTTTGCCGACATGGGTTAGTTAGACCGTCAGTAGCTGCTTAGTCTTGCAACGTACCATTGACATCATTTTGGAAATACAAAAGCTCAATATTGACTAATGGAATATGCAAAGTATTTTGGAACAGTGTGACGTGTTGCCGACACGATGAAGTTGATATGTGGAGGTCTTCGTACTTCTTCAAGGATGTTGAGTTGTTGGCATTATGTTGCGCAATACTCATCTGGGGTGATAAAATGATTTAGACAGGGGCAAGTGGCAAGATTATGATCGAGTGGGCCAGGTGTGGCACTGGGAAGGTGGATTTGGTTCTTCGCGTAGTCTTGCTGTGGTCGCCTTAAGGACTTAACCTTGCAAGCCTTTGAACTGTCAACCATACAACCACATGACTGGAGTGGGACGGTCCTAGTGGAGTAAGTTACTAATAACTTGCATGTGGTACCTCGAGGTGTCAACTACTTCTTTTGTGTAGCTTGAAGGGGGAGTGTACCAGGGCTGCGGCATGGTACCCGTCCAACGGTATGTCGGTCCCATACTTCGCCTTTGCTAAGGGAAGGGATGGTGTATGGCGAAAACCGGAGAGGTTCACTTGTATAGTTGGAAGTTTCTGAAAGGCTTTGTTATGATCACTCATTCGCATACTCTTGTATGGTGATTCACGGCTGACGTTGTGAGTTAATTGTATCTTGTAGGTAAAGTGTATAACCTCTGTAGAGTGTATAATCTATTCGAATAGCTATGTCCACGGTACTGGACAACGCTCAGGGATTACAGTCAAGGGTTAGCTTTTCTTAACAGTAAACTTGGGCTAGGAGGCAGGATGCCTGTGGAAAGTGATAGTTGGTTAAGGATGTGATTTTGTTTTACTTGTGAACTAACTGTGCAATCTATTACTGTTATTATTTGTTTTACCACTTTACCATCTATTATGAACATTTGTGAATGCTGTTTATTGCAAAATAACCCTCTTCAGCCTGTTATTTGGAATAAGCCATGCATGTAGTTATTAGAATTGCATTTTGTGCATGACTTGTGTGACACCACGGAGTGTCGTAACCTTATATAATGTGAATGTTGATGTCAAAAACATTATGAAATATGGAATTGGAGGTTGAAACCATACGGTATGAGGTTTATTTGCGTTTTCGGGCCGTTTCTGTAGTTTGGGCCTTCCCGGGGGAGTTTGGGCCTAAGGGAAAGGGTCGTGGGCCTTGGTGGGGAGGAGTTTGAGTCCTTTTTGGAGTAGGAGACCTGGTTGGAGGCCTCCCCCAGCCCCTTGTGCGCCTCCCCCTGCTGTTGTGCGCCCCCCTTTCAACCCTAGCCTCCCCCCACTCTCCCCTCCACCCCTTGCCTCCACCTCTCCTAGCCGCCACGTCCCAAGCCCTTGCACCCCTCTCCTCACCTCTCCACCACCCCCTTGCTGCCCTAGGGGAGTTCTCCACCACAACATCCCGCAGATCCATCCATTGGAGCGCTCCGCGACGAGGAGATCCGGTGGATTCGGAGCGAGGAAGGAGATCGCGCGAACCAGGAGGAGATCCGTTGGGTTTTCGTTCATCGGGCGAAGGTATGGCCATGGGAATCCTTGGGGTTGGCCTAGGATATGTTCTAAGGGTTAATATCATGTTTTTAGATCAATTGGTGGTGCTGTAGTTGGGTAGATTAGATGGAATCTTGAGTTTGACACTTCTTTGTTTCGGGCAGCATGAGCAGTCGACCTAGGGTTTGGGTTTTCGCCAATTTAGAATCGGAATTTGGTCATCCGCCTGTTGAAGAAGTTGTAGGTAACTTCAATACCTTTCAGTGGGTATAAATAACGTCCAATTCCGCCCATCCGTTTGAATGTTATGGTCGTTTTACCGAACGTGTTAAAAACTGTGACGTGATTGGAACAGATCACGGTATTCTGTAGATTAAACCACCTTAGAGTCCGAATCAGTCTTTCCATATACTTAGAAAAAGTTAGGAAATTTCCAAAGCTACGCGAGAATGTACTCGTTTATTCGATTCAGAGTCTTAGAACCCGAGTTATGCCTTTTGGAAGGCTACTGTCCCGACGGGACAGAACCTCTGTTTTTGGGTTTTGCGAGTAGTTTGCGATGTCGGGGTAGAAGAGGGTTTGCGTACTGTTTTGTGGACATGATTGTGAGTGTGTGGTACCTATGTGCAGGTGGTGTGACCCCGGGAGTGCCCTCTACGTCTCGCCAATCTGTCGCCGTGGTTGAGGCAAGTGTATTGGAATGGGTAGCGAGTTGATGTTAGCTTGATTGGTTGAGATTAAAACTAAATATATGATATGTTCACATGCCATGTTTTAATGATTGCCATTGACAAGATGAATATGCTTATTATGCTATGATTCCATGTGTTAATGTACAAGTTATTTATGATGTTGGCATGTTTGCATACATGGCATGATACATGGCCTGGGCGGTGAGAAAGTCATAACTAGTCCAGGGAAGGTCGGTGAGAAAGTTATGACTATTCCGGAGAGCCAATAAGTAAGTCCTACATCGTTATTCCATCCACCGCGGTGTATGGAAGCGAGGAGTAGGCACCCTCCATCTTCGGGATGAAATGGGGGAGTGGGTGCACACCGACAGGTGTGTACTCAACCATACCGGTATGAGTTTCCAGGAGATATGTGCATCGCATTGCATTGCATTGCATTATATGAGGATGTTATATGATGATGATTTATGATGATGTCAAAGATATGCTTACACTTTGAATATGAGATGTGTATGATGTCGTATGTGAAAAGTGGTGATGAAGATATTGGAATGTATTTTCTTGTTCCATTGCAATATACTTGCTGAGCGATGAGCTCACGCTTGTGTTTATGTTGTTTTTCTTAGGTACCATGAAACCGGCATGCGGAAAAGGGAGCTAGTCACACGTCATCACTTAGCTTCACACATATAAACAATGACATGTTCCTTCCTTTAATTGTGATGGTTAATTTACTGAACTAAACTGTGGTGTTGATGCTTTGTTGGTTGCCATGAGTAAATGATTAGTCCATATTTGACATGAGACGAATAGGCTTATATCCTTAACTGTATGATGGCTGAAATTCCTGTTTTCTCTAGTTATTACTATTTTTCTTTATGCTATCTTGATATGTGAATATTGTTGTTGCTCAATCCATGGAAAAACAAAGGAGATGCTGCCAAAATTTTTGGTATTAGCATTTGCTCCTTTGCTATAATTTACTTGTAATTGTGGTATTTAGAGGTTGCTTAGTCTATGTTTGGTAGCACTCGGGCATATTAAATGCCGGGGTGTTACAACTTGCTGAGTGCTTTATGTACTCACCCCTTGAAAACAAACAATCACCAGTTGAAGAGAAGTCTACATCGTCGAAGAAGAAGAAGAAGAAGTTCCATGACACTACGTCAGGATGGGCCTATAGTAACACTCATATGTGCTACTATAGCTCAAAAAAAGTGTTACTGAGTCCTATTGCAACATATTTGTTTAGTGTTACTATAGCCTATGTTGCTATAGAAGGGTCTATTGTAACATGTAACAAGTGTTCTTATATATAAAAAAAATGTTGCAACCATGCTACGGCAACATGCATCAAATGTGTTGCTATAGACTGCAGTAACACCTTTTTTAGCAAGTGCAACATAGTAGCGTGTATGGCCATAGACCATAGTAACACCTTATTTTTGCTAAAGCAACATAGTAGCATGTGTTTCCATAGACCCTAATAACACATTTTTAAATACAATAATTGAACTTAGTAACACCCTTTTTAAACGACAACAACACAATATTGAGCTCCTAAAATAAATTTAAATATCTTTATTATTCTTATTTTTTGTGAATGTACAAATTAAAATTGTTTCGTAGAATATCTTTTGATAAGCATAACACATTGTACAATATAAAACACAAATGACCATAAGTGCAACAATCACAACATATTGCATTGCATCAAACAAATAAATATTTCACACCATTCGATAGAATACATAACGATTTGATTTCTAGATAAGGCAAATCTTTAGTCTAAAAGTTCGAAATACATTGTTCTAAATAAAAAGAATATAAAATATATCTAATATTGCCTAATCTTCATGAAATTCTTTGCTTCTAGATCCCTTCATGTGGTGAGCAACCAAATGTATGAATTTCAACCATTGATTTTTTCAACCTGCACAAAAGAAAGTATTAACAATTATGATTGCAATTACAGAATATGATATATACACTTCATCACAATTGAAGCAAGAAACAAGTAACATACACAAAAGGAAGGCCAAGCAATCGGTCTTGCTTCCACATGGGCATCACCAATTGTCTTGCAACGCTTGATTGGCCTTATTAACTTCTCTTTTTCCGTAAGAGGATAATTGATAACCACTTTCATAAATTGGTTACCTATCTCAACGTCATCAACTATTGCATATGGATCACTCCTAAAAAACGTAGCATATGCCACACATTCTTTATTTGGATATGTCGCAGTCTTGAGAATTACCATGGTACCAACCTATATTAACATTAATATAGTCGAATCAGTAAATGAAAAACATGAATTAGCTGTATCAATTAGAATCAAATAATTTTTTGTGATGTTTTTGTACCTTCATTGGAGATGGCTGCATTTGCTTCGAAGACTTATGTCATGGAGTCTTCTTTTGAGTACCTTGTTGTTGTGTACTGTTTATAGTCTCTTGTAAATTTTGCAACTTCTTATTCATCTATGCAGAGATAAGATACAATTTGTAACACACTGTGAATTTTATGCCTAAAATTCACATTGTGTTTTCTCAACAAACAAATATATAGGATAGATAATCTTACCTGCGCTAACAACATTTTTCTACCTTCAATAGAATTTGTTCTTTGTATATCAAACTAAAAAAGAGAAAATGATTGGTAAGGCAATACACAACAAATTAGAACAAATGTTTGTCAAAATTAAAAACATTCATTTTTGTGTGATCATCGGAATATATTATAACTATGAAAGTGAATTGAAACTTAATTGAAATGCAGAGTGGATGGTCTACTTCACTACTATTAGAACTATACTAGTAAAGTGCCCGTGCGTTGCAACGGAGTACGAAAAAAAAGTGAGAAATATCATGAAACATTATCTCAAAATCAGACCATTGCCATCTGCACATATTGAAAATTCAGTGAATATATTGATTTTTTGCTCTCTTTAGCTCTCGTCGAGCGAAGTAGTGAAGTCTTGCATTTTGGAATCGGCTGGTCCAAACTCTTATTTTGTTCCTAACACATCTGAAATGCGTTGTTAACACAGCCGGTATATTAATCCAACACGTGTGTGGATTCGGTACTGTGAAAGACAGGGAGAACACACTCATCGTTAACATAACGGTCTACATCAGGGAATATTTGTTTATTATGTGTATACATCCAGGGTTCTTGTAACACCCTGGCATTTAATATGCCCGAATGCTACCAAACATAAGCTACACAACGTCTAAAGACCACATTTAAACATAAATTCCAGCAAAGGTACATATGCTAAAAACCGATATTTCGGCAGCATCTCCTTTGTTTTTCCATGAATTAACACAATATCAAAAACATGGCAAGATATATCATAGCACACGACATCCAAAACATCAACATAAATGGACATATCATCAAATTACGCCAATACTACCACGCTCAACCACTTCATAAGCTATAACGAAGCAAATAAGGGATCACGAGCATGCTAAATTAAACCATACATTAAGTTTATGGCACAACTCTTAATATCATGTCTCCAAGTGATTAAGTATAGACTATGATGGTGGAGCTACGTGTAGAAGTGTAGCTAAACCCCTTTGTCCCGCATGCCGATCTCAAAGTACCTAAAAACAACATAAAACACAAGCGTGAGTTCGAAACTCAGCAAGCATATTGTAATTGACAACAAGAACAATAACATGGCAAAAACATCTCCCATCATGTATATCATCTCAATCATGAACACTTAATAATATCATCATCAATATGCATGTAATGCAATGCAATGCTCATATGCTCATATCTCCTTGGAAACTCATACCGGTATGGTTGAGTACACACCCGTCGGTGTGCACCCTTTTCCCCCTTCCATTCCGAAGATGGAGGGTGCCTACTCCTCACTTCCATTCACTACGTGGATGGAATCACGATGTAGGTCTTACTCAATGGCGTTCCGGACTAGTCATAACTTTCTCACCGACCTTCCCCGAACTAGTTATGACTTTCTCACCGCCCTCGCCCCATCTCATGACATGCATGCAACTATGCCAATTATCATATCTCATTTGTACATAAACATTTGGCATTATGTCATAGTACACATAAACACATGGAATCGAATCATGATAAATAAAGACACATAGCATCATATCATGATATTCACACTCATTATATCATTGGAAAACAGCAAGCATGGCAAGTGATCATAGCAAGTATTCAATCTTTCATCTAATCTCCACAATCAACCTACAATTCCGCTATTCATTACAACACACTTGCCTCAACCGCGGCGACGGATTGGCGGGAAGTCGAGGGCACTCCCGGTGTCACACCACCTGCACATAGGCACCACACACTCACAATCATGCCCACAAAACAGTACGCAAAACCCCATCAAACCCGACATTGCCCACTCTCGCAAAACCTAAAAACAGAGGTTCTGTCCCGACGGGACAGCAGCCTTGCAAAAAGCATAACTTGAGTTCTGGGACTCCGAATCAATTAAACGAGTACATCCTCGCGTATCTTAGGAAATTTCCCAACTTTCTCTAGGTATAAGGAAAGACTGATTCGGAATCTAAAGTCGTCTAATCTACAGATTACCGTGATCTGTTCCAATTACATCACATATTTTAACACGCTCGGTAAAACAGTCATAACTTTCAAACGGCTGATCGGAATTTAACGTGCTTTATGTCCACGGAAAGATAATTAAATTATCTACAACTTCTTCAACATCCGTACTGACAGATCCGGACTCTAAATTGGCGAAAACAGGAACCCTAGGTCGACTGCTCATGTGTCGGGACCCCGAATTTGCAAATCCGGACCCTCTGTGTATTCAGCACTAGTCCAGGAACGCGCTAGTGCACACAGTCTTAACATCGGTAAATATCACAATCATACCAATCGATATTATCAAAGTACTTTATTTAAATAACCAAACAGGTTACTCGACCTTATGGCCAAGGTACAAATATAAGCCTTGCAAGGCGAAACTTATTCAGAGAAAAATAATAGCAGCGGAAAATCAAATAAACTTCGTGGCGCCATCCAGTATACCACAGTAATCGATCGGGCTCGCATCCCTAAGTAGACGGGTCCTCTTGGAGTTCCTCCTCCAAAGCTGGTGTAGTCTCCTCTTCAACTGGTATTGTGTTGAGGCAAGGGTGAGTACTTGGTACTCAGCAAGTCATGCACAGAATGCAAGCTAATATACTATATGCATGGCTTGGTACAAAGGAATAGCTCAAGGTATATTTGCAAGAAACAGACTTTTGACAAGTAATAAAAGTAGATTCAAAGCAGTAGAAATAAGTAAAGCATAAATAACTTTTCAAGAAGTTTAACAAACATTTTTCCCCATCCTAAACCACATTTCCATCATCTTCATTATTAAACCAACCCAACTTTTCAAATCCAAGTTATTTTCAGAAAATCTAACCCTTGACTGTAATTCCCGAGCATTGTCCAGTACCGTGGACTCGGCTATTTAAATAGATTCTAAACTCTGCAGAGGTTATGCACTTTACCCACAAGATACAAATAAACACCACAAAGGCGAAGTTCAGAATAAAGCCTTTCGAAGCCTCAAACAACACAGGTGGTCCTCTCCGGTTCGTGCTCTACACCATCCCTTCCCTTAGCCAAGGCGAAGTATGGGACCAACACACTGCTAGATGGGTATCCGGCCACGCCCACGATACGCCCCCCGCACAATCACACAAACGGTGTAATCGACACCTCGAGGCTCCACAAGTGAGTCCTTAGCGACTTAGTCAACTAGGGCCGTCCCATTCGACCATGTGGTTGCAAGTATGACCAGTTCAAAGGCTTGCAAGGTTAAGTCCTTAGAGTGACCAGGGCAAGACTACCCAAAACCAAATCAACATCCCCAATGCCACAATCGCCCACTGATTGCTCTTGCCACATGCCCCCGAAATCTGTTTATCAAACCCCGCTTGATTACCATGCACCACGTGCCATCAACATCACATGATACTTTTCCAAAACAGGTTCAATATATCATTAAGTCAATATTAACATTTGATTGTCCAAAATCATGTTATGAGCACGTAGTGTCTAAGCAAAGATACTACAACGATCTAAACCCATGTTGGCAATTTAATAATGTCCAACTAGTAATCCACAACTAGGGTGACAAGGGATCATGGCACATACTTAGATAATCAAGGTGTCATACAAAGAAATTGGTATTTATCTAACCCCATGTTTAAGCAAAGTATTTTTCTAATTGAACTAGCATGCAATAGTTTAAAATCAAAATAGATTTCAAATAGGATCAACATGGTCAAAGCACAACTTGCCTTCAAAAAGTACTTGCTCTTGGTCTTGAGTTGGATCCTCGAGTCAATACTTCTCCTTCGAATCCTTCCCAGATTTCAACGTCTACTCGTAAAGCGTGCAAATAGCAAATACGCAAATAAACAATAGGCAAAAACATCCCAAAACTCCAAATAAAATCCATAAACAGATAGAACATAATTTTATGGATTTTTAGAAACTGGAATCACAAATTTGGAGTTAAGACGTTAAAAGTTATGATTATTTAAAGTTTAAATAATCAATTAAATAATATTACAGAGAAAAACTTTAGTCCAAAAATTAAATAAAATTCATATTTAGGTAGATCTCAATTTTATACAAATTTAGAAATTTGAATCACTCAAATCGGAGTTGAAACGCAAAAGTTATAAGCGTTTGAAGTTTGAATCTAAATTTGAAATCATTATTCGAATTAATAAATCATTTTCTTTTTTCGGAAATTAATTATTGCGTCAAAGATGGACACGTGGCAGCCTCTCGATTGGTCGGCCGACGTCACCGGTCCATGGACGTGGTCCACGCCGGCCGGGTCCACCGTGGACTCGGTCCCACGACTCCACGTGAGATCGACATGTGGGCTCACTCGTGACGCGTCATCATCGACGTCGGCGGACTCACCACGGGCGACATGTGGGACCCATTGTGACGTCATGGGTGACGTCGGCGCCGGCCGGGACGGCGGCACGACATGCGGGCCCTTCGACACGCGGGCCGGCGTGTCGGCGTCATTACACGCACGCTGGGCGTGCGCCGACCACGCCGGTCCAACTTCCCGACACGTGGCGCAATCACGGCCGTTGGTTTGAAAATCAACGGCGCGATTAGATCCGGTGTTGACGCCGCTTTGGGTTAACGCATTGATTTCGGACCGCTGGATCTAGATCCGATGGTCGAGATTAGATCTCGAAATCGTAACGCAATCTCACCGTGCGATGGCGTGGCGTGATCTCGAGCGTTGGATCTTGATCGGACGGCCGAGATAGCTCGCGTCCGGCGATGGCTTGTGGCGGCGCTGCTCACCGGCAGCGGAGGACGACGACCTTGCCGACGGCGTTTCGGGCGCGCCCGGCGGCGAGAGATCTCGTGCGTCTCGTCGCGGTGAGTCCGGACCGGGGTCAACGGGCGGCAGAGGACGACGGACGGCGAACGGAACGGCGAAAACCGGGCGGCTAAGCGTTACGGCAACTCCGGCGAGCGATTGCGGCTGAACGGCGGCGGCTCGGCGACGTTGTTCAGGTCTACGGTGCGTGGCGAAGTCTGAGTCACGGCCGTGGTGGCGGCGCATTAAATAGCGACCTCGTCGTCCGTGAAACGCACGAGACCGAGGTCGACACGGTTTCGACGGGCGAGTCCGGCGCGGAGAGAGGGTGACGTGGCACACGCGACACCGTTGGATCTCGATCCAACGGCGCGAGTTTGGGTCCGGTCGGACTCGAAGCTGGCTGGCTCGGTCGGGCTCGGGCTCGGTGACGTGGCTCAATCGTGGCCGTTGGATCAAGATCCAACGGTCACGCGGTTAGGGCTCGGCCGAGTGGGTTCGGTCGAGTCACGTGGCTCGGGTCGGACTCGAACTCGAGTCTGACTCGGGCTCGGTCGGATGAACAAGAATCGACTCGGTTTGGATTTCCAGCGATTTAATATTTAAAATAATTCCCAGTAATTCATTTAATTCATTAAAAATAGCAAATGACTCAGAAAAATTCCAGAAAAATTCTGGAAAATACTTTGGATCATTTTGGACTCAAATAAAATATTTCCAACTAAATTTTATTTGCAAAATTAATTTCTTCAATTATTTCAAAATGGAATAAATTCAAATAAATTCCAAATAAATCCAAATAAATTCCAGAAAATTCCAAAAATTCACCAATAGTGCCAAACCACACATGAATTTAAGAAAAGCAAAATTTTGGGGTGTTACAAACCTCCCCCCCTTAATAGAATCTCGTCCCCGAGATTCAGGGCTCACTACAGAATAGGTTTGGAAACTCTTTCTTCAAATCCTCTTCGCGCTCCCAAGTCGCTTCGCTTTCTTCATGGTTGCTCCACTGAACTCTACAGAAACGGGTTGACTTGTTTCTGGTCTCTCGATCCGTTGTGTCTAGAATCCTCACGGGATGCTCCTTATAAGTCAAATCCTCTTGCAACTCAATTGACTCTAGCGGTGTCTGTTCCTTAGGAACTCGGAGACACTTCTTCAACTGGGACACATGGAATACATCATGCACTCCTGCCAACGACTGTGGCAACTCCAGCTGGTAAGCAACTTCGCCTCTGCGGCTCAAAATCTTAAATGGTCCAACATAACGGGGTGCGAGTTTCCCTTTGGCATGGAACCTCTTAACTCCCCTGAGAGGCGTAACTCTGAGGTATACAAAGTCTTCTGGTTCAAAACTCAAGTCTCGGCGACGATTGTCAGCATAACTCTTCTGTCGAGATTGGGCTATCTTCAACCTTTCCCTAATCATGGCGACCGCTCTTGACCTCTTGAAGAATATCAGGCCCAAAGACACGGCGCTCGGTCTCATTCCAATTCAATGGCGTCCGGCCAGTCGACCATACAAAGGCCTCAAAAGGTGACCTCTGTAAACTAGCCTGATAACTATTGTTGTAACTAAACTCGGCATACGGCAAACTTTTATCCCAAGAGGTAGCATAAGCTAATGCGCAAGCTCTCAACATATCCTCCAGAATCTGGTTGACTCTTTCTTGCCTGTCCATCCGTCTGTGGATGATAAGGCATCTTGAAGTTCAAACGGGTTCCCATGGCTTCATGCAACTTATTCCAGAACCTTGAGGTAAATTGGGTACCTTCGTCTGATACAATCCTCTTTGGCACTCCGTGCAAACAGATAATCCCGATCATGTACAATTACGCTAATTTATCTCCCGAGTAAGTGGTCTTCACGGGGATAAAATGGGCTACTTTAGTCAAGCGATCCACTATAACCCATATGGAGTCATAACCTCCTTGAGTCTTGACAAACCGGTAATGAAATCCATTCCGATTTCCTCCCACTTCCACTCGGGTATTTTTAGCGGTGTAGCAATCCTCGCTGGTCTCGATGCATTGCCTTGACTCTCTGGCATACATCGCACAAGGCAACATGCTCGGCAACTTCACGTTTCATACTCGGCCACGAGAATCTCTCCTTGAGATCCTCGATACATCTTGGCGCTTCGAGGATGAATTGAGTACTTGGAGTCATGGGCTTCCTCGAGAATCAGCTTGCTTTAACTCCTTTTGTTAGGCACACAAATGCGATCCTTCATCCACAACGCGTGCCTTGCTCATCCAACTTGAAGTCCTCGCCTTGCCTTCCTCCTTGATAAACTTAATCCTCGCGGATCTTGTCATCATCCTTCGTCCTTCTCGGATCTGATCCTCTAGGGTAGGCTTTACTTCTAATGCGGCCAAGAATCCGCTAGGTACTACCTCAATCTTCATCTTTTGAAAATCCTCACATAACTCATCCCGACTTGTGGCTAGCAACGCACTCACGGTGATGGCTTTTCCGACTCGAGCATCGGCTACTACGTTGGCCTTCCCGGATGGTAATGGATTCCAACATTATAGTCCTTGATTAACTCTAACCATCTCCTCGCCTCATATTCAGATCCGATCGGGTGAATATGTACTTAAGGCTCTTATGATCCGTGATATACTTCACATCTGCTTCCAATCGATAGTGACGCCATATCTTCAAGGCATGCACTACGGCAGCCTAACTCTAGGTCATGTGTCGGATAATTTTCCTCATGCGGCCTCAATCGCCTTGATGCATAAGCGGCGACCTTTCCCTTCTGCATCGACAAGACACATCCAAGTCCTTGGCGCGATGCGCCACAATAAATATCGAAGCTTTGAGCAACATCCGGTAAAACTAACACCGGTCTGATGTCAATCGCTTCTTCACTCCTGAAATCCTTTCTCACATTCTGGCGTCCATGCAAACTTCTTTTCCTTCTTCACAATTGGCGTAAGAGGTTTCGCAATTGTCGAAGCCTTCAATGAAACGGCGGTAGTATCCTGCCATTCCAAGGAAACTCCGAATGGGTCACGATCTTGGTTTGCTCCCAATGTAACACAGCCTTCTACTTTGCTTGGATCTACTGGCGACTCCTTAGCGGTCATTACATGTCCAAGAAACTCCACCTTGTCCTTCCAAAAATCACACTTGCTGAACTTGGCGAAAAGTTGCTGTTCCTCGCCTTTTCCAAAACTCGCCTTAAGTGTTCGGCATGTTCATCCTCTGTCTTGGAGTAGACTAGGATATCGTCTATGAACACGACGACAAACTTGTCCAAATATTCCATGAACACCTTATTCATCATATTCATGAAATAAGCCGGGCGATTCGTTAAATCCCCAAAGGACATAATCAGAACTCGTAATGTCCATATCTTGACGAGAATGCAGTCTTGAATATCCTCCGATCGGATCTTCAGCGATGGTATCCCGATCTCGAGATCAATCTTGGAGAAAACTCCGGCTCCTCTTAATCGATCAAACAAATCATCAATCCTGGTAGCGGATACTTATTCTTCACGGTGACTTCATTGAGTGCACGGTAGTCAATGCACATCCTGAAACTCCCGTCCTTCTTCTTGACGAACAAAGCGGTGCTCCCACGGCGACTAACTCGGTCGATAAATCCTTTCTCCATTAACTCTTCTAGCTGTTTCTTCATCTCTACCAACTCCTCGGTAGACATCCGATAGGGTCTCTTTGCTATCGGTCTTTGTGCAGTACAAGCTCTATCACAAACTCTATGTCCTCGTCTGGCGGCATACTGTAGGTCTTCGGGAAAAACATCCGGGTACTCATTTACTACTTGGGACATCCTCTATGCTGCTCGCCTTGGTACTGTTAACCATCATTTGTCCATCTCTAATCGCAGTGGCTTGAAATTCCACTTTCTTCCCACACGGGCTCTCATCTGAGATAGTCCTTCGTCCACAATCCAATACTGCCTTGTGCTTGTATAACCAATCCATTGCCAATATAAGTTCTTAGGTCTGGGTCTCCAATATTATAAGGTTTGCTAGGAACTCTATTCCATCTATTTTTATTCTCACCGGAACATCCTACTTTCGCTCGGAGTTCGGAACCAGGGGTTTGAACCAAGACTGACGTCCGTAGCATGCAGTGCATCTGCGGTGACATGGTTGACTCGGCCTCTCACCACGATGCAGGGTGTGGCTCCTGTCTTGGCGTCCTAGCTGGGTGGTTCCTAGGTTGAAGCGGCTGGGGTCGCTCTCGCTGTCTTCTTTGGACAAGCTGTTGGCAAAGTGTCTCGGCTCGTTGCGGTTGTAATGGCGTCTCTCACTGTTCCTTCTTGTTGCCTGGGGTAGCGTTTCTAGCGGGACTGGGTGCGATAGTTTTGATTGACAGGTCTTGGTGCTGAGGATGGTGTCCTTGTTGCATTACGTGGTTGGAATCGAAGAATTGATTTGGTGCAACCCTCAAGCCGCTATGCGTTCCTGGCGTGATCCTTCTTTGTTGCATCCTGCGCTTCTGTTCTCATCCAGTTCCTTGCGCTTGTCCTCAAGAATAAGCGCCTTATTCACCAACTCTTGGAAATCTGGGAAGGTGTGGGTGATCAACCCTACTTGCAATCTGAGTTGAGTCCCTTCATAAAACGACTGCCTGGATTTATCTCGCCGCTACATCCTCAGTGCGTAGCGTGCTAGCTGTGTGAACTTGTTCAGGTAGTCGACCACCGGTGATTACCTTGCTTCTGCTCGAACTCCTCCTTCTTAAGGTCCATGATTCCTTCAGCACGTGATCTTGTCGGAATGCATTGTGAACTCCTCCCAAGTGATATCTTGAGGGTTCTCTGCGTGCACAGAAGTTCTCCCACCATTCTAATTGTTCCTTCCAGCTGATGAGAAGCGTAGAGTACCTTCTCATTCCCTATGCATTGAGCTATGTGTAGCTTCCTCTCGATTGATCTTAACCAATCATCGGCCTCCAATGGATTGGCATTCCCAGAGAAAGTGGGTGGGTGAGTCCTCATGAACTCTGACAGCCTTGTATTCTGGCGTGGTCCCTGATTAACTTGATTAGCAAAGTGGCCTGAGCAAAGGACGTGCTGCATTTGTTGCATCATAGCATGCATCAACTGAGTCTGAGCAGCAAGAAAGGCTCCAAAATTCTGCATATCAACTGGCGGTGCTGGTGCTCCATCATTGGGGTTTTCTGCTGGGCGAGAACCACTCCCATTGCTTCCAAAGTTTCCACGGGTGTTCACCATTTGTCGATTTACTCTAGGTTTAGAGATGAGAGGGAACAAGAATAGACAAGTAATATGGAACTTATGCGGGGCGAAAAGGTGTAGCCTTAAGGTCCAACTTTATTATTTAATAACTTGGTATGGCTGCTTACAATGCCTAAGGGCCTTGCAACACATACTGCACACTCAGCAAACAAAACAAATCCAAATTGAACTAACTCTGGAGTCTAACGCCTAAAGGGTGACCCTTTATTCTATGACGCGACTCGGCGAAGGAGTCTCACTAAAGAACCTATGCTCACTCATCGAGAAAACCTCCACCTGTCACAAGAGTGCTTTACGTAAGAACTCGAAATTTTTAAATTGTGACAAGGTAAGGGAAAATTTCAGCAAGAGACAAGAAAAGAGAGAAGGGGATAAGTCGAGATGTCATTTCTTATCTTGACAAATTTTTAGCTTTAGAAAATAGGTTTTATCCTCACTACGACCATTCTAGCTTAGGGTTGAGCCTACGGTCAACCTGGCTCTGATACCACCTCTGTCGGGACCCCGAATTTGCAAATCCGGACCCTCTGTGTATTCAGCACTAGTCCAGGAACGCGCTAGTGCACACAGTCTTAACATCGGTAAATATCACAATCATACCAATCGATATTATCAAAGTACTTTATTTAAATAACCAAACAGGTTACTCGACCTTATGGCCAAGGTACAAATATATGCCTTGCAAGGCGAAACTTATTCAGAGAAAAATAATAGCAGCGGAAAATCAAATAACTTCGTGGCGCCATCCAGTATACCACAGGCAACTGACTGGGCTCGCATCCCTAAGTAGACGGATCCTCTTGGAGTTCCTCCTCCAAAGCTGGTGTAGTCTCCTCTTCAACTGGTATTGTGTTGAGGCAAGGGTGAGTACTTGGTACTCAGCAAGTCATGCACAGAATGCAAGCTAATATACTATATGCATGGCTTGGTACAAAGGAATAGCTCAAGGTATATTTGCAGTAAACAGCTTTTGACAAGTAATAAAAGTAGATTCGAAGCAAAGAGAAATAAGTAAAGCATAAATAACTTTTCAAGAAGTTTAACAAACATTTTTCCCCATCCTAAACCACATTTCCATCATCTTCATTATTAAACCAACCCAACTTTTCAAATCCAAGTTATTTTCAGAAAATCTAACCCTTGACTGTAATTCCAGAGCATTGTCCAAGATCGTGGACTCGGCTATTTAAATAGATTCTAAACTCTGCAGAGGTTATGCACTTTACCCACAAGATACAGTCAAACACCACAAAGGCGAGTTCCTCAGAATAAAGCCTTTCGGAAGCCTCAAACAACACAGGTGGTCCTCTCAGGTTCGTGCTCTACACCATCCCTTCCCTTAGCCAAGGCGAAGTATGGGACCAACACACCGTTAGATGGGTATCTCGGCCACAGCCACGATACGCTCCGCATAATCACACAAACGGTGTAATCGACACCCCGAGGCTCCACAAGTGAGTCCTTAGCGACTTAGTCAACTAGGGCCGTCCCATTCCGACCATGTGGTTGCAAGTATGACCCAGTTCAAAGGCTTGCAAGGTTAAGTCCTTAGAGTGACCAGGCAAGACTACGAAAAACCAAATCAACATCCCCAATGCCACAACTGGCCCACCTGATTGCTCTTGCCACATGCCCCAGTCGAAATCTGTTTATCAAAACCCCAGTTGATTACCATGCACCATGTGCCATCAACATCACATGATACTTTTCCAAAACAGGTTCAATATATCATTAAGTCAATATTAACATTTGATTGTCCAAAATTATGTTATGAGCACGAAAGGTGTCTAAGCAAAGATACTACAACGATCTAAACCCATGTTGGCAATTTAATAATGTCCAACTAGTAATCCACAACTAGGGTGACAAGGGATCATGGCACATACTTAGATAATCAAGGTGTCATACAGCAAATTGGTATTTATCTAACCCCCATGTTTAAGCAAAGTATTTTTCTAATTGAACTAGCATGCAATAGTTTAAAATCAAAATAGATTTCGAAATAGGATCAACATGGTCAAAGCACAACTTGCCTTCAAAAAGTACTTGCTCTTGGTCTTGAGTTGGATCCTGAGTCAATACTTCTCCTTCGAATCCTTCCGGTACTTCAACGTCTACTCGTAAAGCGTGCAAATAGCAAATACGCAAATAAACAATAGGCAAAAACATCCCAAAACTCCAAATAAAATCCATAAACAGAGAGAACATAATTTTCTGGATTTTTAGAAACTGGAATTGTCAAATTTGGAGTTAAGACGCAAAAGTTATGATTATTTAAAGTTTAAATAATCAATTAAATAATATTATAGAGAAAAACTTTAGTCCAAAAATTAAATAAAATTCATATTTAGGTAGATCTCAATTTTATACAAATTTAGAAATTTGAATCACTCAAATCGGAGTTGAAACGCAAAAGTTATAAGCGTTTGAAGTTTGAATCTAAATTTGAAATCATTATTCGAATTAATAAATCATTTTCTTTTGAAATTAATTATTGCGCCAAAGATGGACACGTGGCAGCCTCTGATTGGTTGGTCGACGTCAGCCGGTCCATGGACGTGGTCCACGCCGGCTCGGGTCCACCGTGGACTCGGCCCACGACTCCACGTGAGGCCCGACATGTGGGCCCACTCGGGTGACGCGTCATCGGCCGACGTCGGCGGACTCGGCCACGGTGCTGACATGTGGGACCCATTGTGACGTCATGGGTGGCGTGACGCTCGCTGGGGCCGCCGACATGCTGGGCCCTTCGACACGCGGGCTCGCGTGTCGGCGTCACACGCACGCCGCGTCGTGGGCGGCCGACCACGTCGGTCCAACTTCCCGACACGTGGCGCAATCACGCCGCTGGTTTGAAAATCAACGGCGCGATTAGATCCGTGTTGACGCGTTTGGGTTAACGCATTGATTTCGGACCGTTGGATCTAGATCCGATGGTCGAGATTAGATCTCGAAATCGTAACGCAATCTCACCGCGGCGATGGCGTGGCGTGATCTCGGCGTTGGATCTTGATCGGACGGCCGAGATAGCTCGCGGTCCGGCGATGGCTTGCGCGGCGCCGCTCACCGGGCGCGAGGACGACGACCTTGCCGACGGCGCTTCGGGCGCGCTCGCTGGCGTGAGAGATCTCGGTGCGCCTCGTCCGCGGTGAGTCCGGACCGGGGTCAACGGCGCAGAGGACGACGGACGGCGCATTTTAACGCAGCAAAACCGCGGGCGGCGTTACGGCAACTCCGGCGAGCGATTGCGGCTGAACGGCGGCGGCTCGGCGACGTTGTTCAGGCTCACGGGTGCGCTGAAGTCTAGGTCACGACCGTGGTGGCGGCGCATTAAATAGCGACCTCGGCGTCCGTGGAAACGCACGGAGACCGAGGTCGACACTGCTGACGTATGAGTCCGGCGGCGCACGGAGAGGGTGACGTGGCACACGCACACCGCTGGATCTCGATCCAACGGGCGCGAAGTTTGGGTCCGGTCGGACTCGCGGCCGGGCCGCTCGGTCGGGCTCGGGCTCTGGCGTGGCTCATCGTGGCCGTTGGATCAAGATCCACCCACACGCTGCTAGGGCTCTCGGCCGAGTGGGTTCGGCCGAGTCACGTGGCTCGGTCGGACTCGAACTCGAGTCTGACTTCGGGCTCGATCGGATGAACAAGAATCGACTTCGGTTTGGATTTCAATGATTTAATATTTAAAATAATTCCCAAGAATTCATTTAATTCATTAAAAATAGCAAATGACTCGTAAAATTCGGAAAATTCCGAAAATACTTTGGATCATTTTGGACTCAAATAAAATATTTCCAACTAAATTTTATTTGCAAAATTAATTTCTTCAATTATTTCAAAATGGAATAAATTCAAATAAATTCCAAATAAATCCAAATAAATTCCAGAAAATTCCAAAAATTCACCAATAGTGCCAAACCACACATGAATTTAAGAAAAGCAAAATTTTGGGGTGTTACAAACCTCCCCCCCTTAATAGAATCTCGTCCCCGAGATTCAGGGCTCACTACAGAATAGGTTTGGAAACTCTTTCTTCAAATCCTCTTCGCGCTCCCAAGTCGCTTCGCTTTCTTCATGGTTGCTCCACTAAACTCTACAGAAACGGGTTGACTTGTTTCTGGTCTCTCGATCCGTTGTGTCTAGAATCCTCACGGGATGCTCCTTATAAGTCAAATCCTCTTGCAACTCAATTGACTCTAGCGGTGTGCATTTCCTTAGGAACTCGGAGACACTTCTTCAATCGGGACACATGGAATACATCATGCACTCTCGCCAACGATCGTGGCAACTCCACTGTAAGCAACTTCGCCTCTGCGGCTCAAAATCTTAAATGGTCCAACATAACGGTGCGAAGTTTCCCTTTGGCATGGAACCTCTTAACTCCCTCGAGAGGCGTAACTCGAGGTATACAAAGTCTTCTCGTTCAAAACTCAAGTCTCGTGACGATTGTCAAGATAACTCTTCTGTCGAGATTGGGCTATCTTCAACCTTTCCCTAATCATGGCGACCGCTCTTCACCTCTTGAAGAATATCAGGCCCAAAGACACGGCGCCACGGTCTCATTCCAATTCAATGGCGTCCGACAGTGGTCGACCATACAAAGGCCTCAAAAGGTGACCTCGTAAACTAGCCTCGATAACTATTGTTGTAACTAAACTCGGCATACGGCAAACTTTTATCCCAAGAGGTAGCATAAGCTAATGCGCAAGCTCTCAACATATCCTCCAGATCTGGTTGACTCTTTGGCCTGGTCCATCATCCGTGTGGATGATAAGTCATCTTGAAGTTCAAACGGGTTCCCATGGCTTCATGCAACTTATTCCGTAACCTTGAGGTAAATTGGGTACCTCTCGTCCGATACAATCCTCTTTGGCACTCCGTGCAAACAGATAATCCCGATCATGTACAATGCTAATTTATCTCCGAGTAAGTGGTCTTCACGGGGATAAAATGGGCTACTTTAGTCAAGCGATCCACTATAACCCATATGGAGTCATAACCTCCTTGAGTCTTCTAAGAAACCGGTAATGAAATCCATTCCGATTTCCTCCCACTTCCACTCAGGTATTTTTAGCGGTGTAGCAATCCTGCTGGTCTCGATGCATTGCCTTGACTCTCTGGCATACATCGCACAAGGCAACATGCTCGGCAACTTCAC
Source organism: Rhipidocladum racemiflorum (assembly GCA_036346355.1). Lineage (NCBI taxonomy): Eukaryota > Viridiplantae > Streptophyta > Magnoliopsida > Poales > Poaceae > Rhipidocladum > Rhipidocladum racemiflorum. The sequence continues at coordinate 41,112,989 of CM070590.1, forward strand.
GCTTCATACTCGGCCACTGAATCTCTCCTTGAGATCTGATACATCTTGGCGCCTGTGATGAATTGAGTACTTGGAGTCATGGGCTTCCTCGAGAATCGCTTGCTTTAACTCCTTTTGTTAGGCACACAAATGCGATCCTTCATCCACAACGTGCCTTGCTCATCCAACTTGAAGTCCTCTCGCCTTGCCTTCCTCCTTGATAAACTTAATCCTCGCGGATCTTGTCATCATCCTTCCTGTCCTTCTCGGATCTGATCCTCTAGGTAGGCTTTACTTCCAATGCGGCCAAGAATCCGCTAGGTACAACCTCAATCTTCATCTTTTGAAAATCCTCACATAACTCATCCTGACTTGTAGCTAGCAACGCACTCACGGTATGGCTTTTCCGACTCAGAGCATCGGCTACTACGTTGGCCCTCCCAGGATGGTAATGGATTCCAACATTATAGTCCTTGATTAACTCTAACCATCTCCTCTGCCTCATATTCAGATCCGACTGGGTGAATATGTACTTAAGGCTCTTATGATCCGTATATACTTCACATCTGTTTCCAATCAGATAGTGACGCCATATCTTCAAAGCATGCACTACGGCAGCTAACTCTAAGTCATGTGTCGGATAATTTTCCTCATGCGGCCTCAACTGCCTTGATGCATAAGCGATTTACCTTTCCTTCCTTCGTGACAAAGACACATCCAAGTCCTTGGCGCGACAAGCGTCACAATAAATATCGAAGCTTTGAGCAACATCCCAGGTAAAACTAACACCGTGCTGATGTCAATCGCTTCTTCAGCTCCTGAAATCCTTTCTCACATTCTCAAGGCCCATGCAAACTTCTTTTCCTTCTTCAGCAATTGCGTAAGAGGTTTCGCAATTGTCGAGAAGCCTTCAATGAAACGGCGGTAGTATCCTGCCATTCCAAGGAAACTCAGAATGGGTCACGAGTCTACCGCCTCCCAATGTAACACGCCTTCTACTTTGCTTGGATCTACGGCGACTCCTTCATGCGGTCATTACATGTCCAAGAAACTCCACCTTGTCCTTCCAAAAATCACACTTGCTGAACTTGGCGAAAAGTTGCTGTTCCTCGCCTTTTCCAAAACTCGCCTTAAGTGTTCGGCATGTTCATCCTCTGCCTTGGAGTAGACTAGGATATCGTCTATGAACACGACGACAAACTTGTCCAAATATTCCATGAACACCTTATTCATCATATTCATGAAATAGCCGGGCGATTCGTCACCCCAAAGGACATAATCAGAAACTCGTAATGTCCATATCTTGACGAGAATGCGCCTTCGAATATCCTCTCGATCGGATCTTCAATCGATGGTATCCCGATCTCAGATCAATCTTGGAGAAAACTTCGGCTCCTCTTAACTGATCAAACAAATCATCAATCCTGGGTAGCGGATACTTATTCTTCACGGTGACTTCATTGAGTGCACGGTAGTCAATGCACATCCTGAAACTCCCGCCCTTCTTCTTGACGAACAAAACCGGTGCTCCCCACGGCGACGAACTCGGTCCGATAAATCCTTTCTCCATTAACTCTTCTAGCTGTTTCTTCATCTCTACCAACTCCTCGGTAGACATCCGATAGGGTCTCTTTGCTATCGGTCTTGTACTGTACAAGCTCTATCACAAACTCTATGTCCCTCGTCTCAAGCGGCATACCGTAGGTCTTCTGAAAACATCTCGGGTACTCATTTACTACTGGGACATCCTCTATGCCGCCGCCTTGGTACTGTTAACCATCAACTGTCCATCTCTAAGCTGCAGTGGCTTGAAATTCCACTTTCTTCCCACACGGGCTCTCATCTCGAGATAGTCCTTCGTCCACAATCCAATACTGACCTTGTGCTTGGATAACCAATCCATTCCCAATATAACATCTAAGGTCCGGGTCTCCAAAATTATAAGGTTTGCTAGGAACTCTATTCCATCTATTAGTATTCTCACCTTAACATCCTACTTTCGCTCGGAGTTCTAACCGTGGGTTTGAACCAAGACGACGTCCGTAGCATTCTCGCAGTGCATCTGCGGTGACATGGTTGACTCGGCCTCTCACCACGGTCCTGGTGTGGCTCTCGTGCCGGGCGCCCTAGCCGGGTGGTTCCTAGGTTGAAGCGAATCGGGTCGCCTCGCTGTCTTCTTTGGACAAGCTGTTGGCAAAGTGTCTGGCTCGTTGCAGCTTGTAACGTCTCACTTGTTCCTTGCCGATCGCACAGGGTAGCGTTTCTAGCGGGACTGGGGTCCGATAGTTTTGATTGACAGGTCTTGGTGCCGATGGTGTCCTTGTTGCATTCTCGTGGTTGGAATCAAGAATTGATTTGGTGCAACCCTCAAGCGCCGCTATGCGTTCGGGCGTGATCCTTGCCGTTGCATCCTCGCGCTTCTGTTCTCATCCAGTTCCTTGCGCTTGTCCTCAAGAATAAGCGCCTTATTCACCAACTCTGGAAATCCGGGAAGGTGTGGGTGATCAACCCTACTTGCAATCCCGAGTTGAGTCCCTTCATAAAACGAGACTGCCTGGATTTATCCGTCGCTACATCCTCAGTGCGAGCGTGCTAGCTGTGTGAACTTGTTCAGTAGTCGGCCACCGGCCGATTACCTTGCTTCAGTGCTCACGAACTCCTCCTTCTTAAGGTCCATGATTCCTTCAGCACGTGATACTCGCTGAATGCACCGTGAACTCCTCCCAAGTGATATCTTGAGGGTTCTCTGCGTGGCACAGAAGTTCTCCCACCATTCGGCAATGTTTCCTTCCAAAATTGATGAGAAGCGAGAGTACCTTCTCATTCCCTATGCATTGAGCTATGTGTAGCTTCCTCTCGATTGATCTTAACCAATCATCGGCCTCCAATGGATTGGCATTCCCAGAGAAAGTGGGTGGGTGAGTCCTCATGAACTCGACACCTTGTATTCTCAAGCGTGGTCCCCGATTAACTTGATTAGCAAAGTGGCCTGAGCAAAGGACGTGCTGCATTTGTTGCATCATAGCATGCATCAATCGAGTCCGAGCAAAGCAAGAAAGGCTCCAAAATTCTGCATATCAATCAAGCGGCCGGGTGCTCCATCATTGGGGTTTTCTGCTGGGCGAGAACCACTCCCATTGCTTCCAAAGTTTCCACGGGTGTTCACCATTTGTCGATTTACTCTAGGTTTAGAGATGAGAGGGAACAAGAATAGACAAGTAATATGGAACTTATGCGGGGCGAAAAGGTGTAGCCTTAAGGTCCAACTTTATTATTTAATAACTTGGTATGGTCACATAATGCCTAAGGGCCTTGCAACACATACTGCACACTCAGCAAACAAAACAAATCCAAATTGAACTAACTCTGGAGTCTAACGCCTAAAGGGTGACCCTTTATTCTATGACGCGACTCGGCGAAGGAGTCTCACTAAAGAACCTATGCTCACTCATCGAGAAACCTCCACCGTCACAAGAGTGCTTTACGTAAGAACTCGAAATTTTTAAATTGTGACAAGGTAAGGGAAAATTTCAGCAAGAGACAAGAAAAGAGAGAAGGGGATAAGTCGAGATGTCATTTCTTATCTTGACAAATTTTTAGCTTTAGAAAATAGGTTTTATCCTCACTACGACCATTCTAGCTTAGGGTTGAGCCTACGGTCAACCTGGCTCTGATACCACCTCTGTCGGGACCCCGAATTTGCAAATCCGGACCCTTCAGTGTATTCAGCACTAGTCCAGAACGCGCTAGTGCACCCAGTCTTCACATCGGTACATATCCCACTCAGACCAATCGATATTATCAAAGTACTTTATTGAAATACCCAAACAGCTTACTCGACCTTCTGGCCCCGGTACAAATATATGCCTTGCAAGGCGAAACTTATTCAGAGAAAAATAATAGCAATGGAAAATCAAATAAACTTCGTGGGCGCCATCCAAGATACCACAGTGCAACTGACCGGGCTCGCATCCCTAAGTAGACGGTCCTCTTGGAGTTCCTCCTCCAAAGCCGTGTAGTCTCCTCTTCAACTGGTATTGTGTTGAGGCAAGGGTGAGTACTTGGTACTCAAAGAAGTCATGCACAGTAATGCAAGCTAATATACTATATGCATGGCTTGGTACAAAGGAATAGCTCAAGGTATATTTGCAGAAATGACTTTTGACAAGTAATAAAAGTAGATTCAAAGCAAAGAGAAATAAGTAAAGCATAAATAACTTTTCAAGAAGTTTAACAAACATTTTTCCCCATCCTAAACCACATTTCCATCATCTTCATTATTAAACCAACCCAACTTTTCAAATCCATGTTATTTTCAGAAAATCTAACCCTTGACTGTAATTCCCGAGCATTGTCCAGATCGTGGACTCGGCTATTTAAATAGATTCTAAACTCACAGAGGTTATGCACTTTACCCACAAGATACAGTCAAACACCACAAAGGCGAAGTTCCTCAGAATAAAGCCTTTCTAAGCCTCAAACAACACAGTGGTCCTCTCCGGTTCGTGCTCTACACCATCCCTTCCTTAGCCAAGGCGAAGTATGGGACCAACACACCGTTAGATGGGTATCTCGCCACAGCCACGATACGCTCCCCGCACAATCACACAAACGGTGTAATCGATACACGAGGCTCCACAAGTGAGTCCTTAGCGACTTAGTCAACTAGGGCCGTCCCATTCCAGCCATGTGGTTGCAAGTATGACCCAGTTCAAAGGCTTGCAAGGTTAAGTCCTTAGAGTGACCAGGGCAAGACTACCCGAAAAACCAAATCAACATCCCCAATGCCACAACTGGCCCACCTGATTGCTCTTGCCACATGCCCCGGTCGAAATCTGTTTATCAAACCCCAGTTGATTACCATGCACCACGTGCCATCAACATCACATGATACTTTTCCAAAACAGGTTCAATATATCATTAAGTCAATATTAACATTTGATTGTCCAAAATCATGTTATGAGCACGTAAAGTGTCTAAGCAAAGATACTACAACGATCTAAACCCATGTTGGCAATTTAATAATGTCCAACTAGTAATCCACAACTAGGGTGACAAGGGATCATGGCACATACTTAGATAATCAAGGTGTCATACAGCAAATTGGTATTTATCTAACCCCCATGTTTAAGCAAAGTATTTTTCTAATTGAACTAGCATGCAATAGTTTAAAATCAAAATAGATTTCGAAATAGGATCAACATGGTCAAAGCACAACTTGCCTTCAAAAAGTACTTGCTCTTGGTCTTGAGTTGGATCCTGAGTCAATACTTCTCCTTCGAATCCTTCCGGTACTTCAACGTCTACTCGTAAAGCGTGCAAATAGCAAATACGCAAATAAACAATAGGCAAAAACATCCCAAAACTCCAAATAAAATCCATAAACAGAGAGAACATAATTTTCTGGATTTTTAGAAACTGGAATCGTCAAATTTGGAGTTAAGACGCAAAAGTTATGATTATTTAAAGTTTAAATAATCAATTAAATAATATTATAGAGAAAAACTTTAGTCCAAAAATTAAATAAAATTCATATTTAGGTAGATCTCAATTTTATACAAATTTAGAAATTTGAATCACTTAAATCGGAGTTGAAACGCAAAAGTTATAAGCGTTTGAAGTTTGAATCTAAATTTGAAATCATTATTCGAATTAATAAATCATTTTCTTTTTCGGAAATTAATTATTGCGTCAGCATGGACACGTGGCAGCCTCTGATTGGTCGGTGGCGACGCCACCGGTCCATGGGCGTGGTCCACGCCGGCTCGGGTCCACCGTGGACTCGGCCCACGACTCCACGTGAGGCCCGACATGGGCCCACTCGGTGACGTCATCGGCCGACGTCGGTAGGACTTCACCACCAGTCGACATGTGGGACCCATTGTGACGTCATGGGTGACGTCGGCGCTCGGGGACAGCCCGACATGCGGCCCTTCGACACGCGGGCCCGGCGTGTCGGCGTCCACACTGCCAGCGCGCGTGGGCGCTGACCGCGTCGGTCCAACTTCCCGACACGTGGCGCAATCACGGCCGTTGGTTTGAAAATCAACGGCGCGGATTAGATCCAGTGTTGACGCGTTTGGGTTAACGCATTGATTTCGGACCGTTGGATCTAGATCCGATGGTCGAGATTAGATCTGGAAATCGTAACGCAATCTCACCGTGCGATGACGTGGCGTGATCTCGAGCGTTGGATCTTGATCGGACGGCTGAGATAGCTCGCGGTCCGGCGATGGCTTGCGGCGGCGCTGGCTCACCGGCGCGGAGGACGACGACCTTGCCGACGGCGTTTCTGGCGCGCTCCGGCGAAGTGAGAGATCCCCTCGGGTGCGTCTCGTCGCGGTGAGTCCGGATCTGGGGTCAACGGCGGCAGAGGACGACGGACGGCGACGAACGCAATAAAACCGCGGGCGGCGTTACGGCAACTCGGCGAGCGATTGCGGTGAACGGCGGCTCGGCGACGTTGTTCAGGTCTCACGGTGCGCGCTGAAGTTCAGGTCACGACCGTGGTGGCGGCGCATTAAATAGCGACCTCGGCGTCCGTGAAACGCGACGGAGACCGAGGTCGACACAGTTTCGACGGCGAGTCCGTGGCGCGACGAGAGGGTGACGTGGCACACGCACACCGCTTGGATCTCGATCCAACGGCGCGAGTTTGGGTCCGGTCGGACTTCGGCGTAGCCGGTCGCTCGGTCGGGCTCGGGCTCGGTGGCGTGGCTCAATCGTGGCCGTTGGATCAAGATCCAGCAGTCACGCTGATTAGGGCTTTCGGCCGAAAGTGGGTTCGGTCGAGTCACGTGGCTCGGGTCGGACTCGAACTCGAGTCTGACTCGGGCTCGGTCGGATGAACAGTAACCGACTCGGTTTGGATTTCCAGCGATTTAATATTTAAAATAATTCCCAGTAATTCATTTAATTCATTAAAAATAGCAAATGACTCAGAAAAATTCCAGAAAAATTCTGGAAAATACTTTGGATCATTTTGGACTCAAATAAAATATTTCCAACTAAATTTTATTTGCAAAATTAATTTCTTCAATTATTTCAAAATGGAATAAATTCAAATAAATTCCAAATAAATCCAAATAAATTCCAGAAAATTCCAAAAATTCACCAATAGTGCCAAACCACACATGAATTTAAGAAAAGCAAAATTTTGGGGTGTTACATCATGCTGTCCCAAAACAGAGACGTGGCAACGTCTAGATCTAACCCAAATTACTCCAATACAGCACCTCCAATTGATCTAAAAACTTGATAAACACCCTAATAACAGTACCTAGATCAATTCCAAGGATCCCCATGATCATACCTTTGCCCGACGAACGAAAACTCAAATCGATCTCCTCGCTCCTCGCTCCTCGCTCCTCGGATGGATCCATGAGGATGCAGGGGTGGGGAGGCCACCCTAGGGAAGCAAGGGGGTGGAGGAGAGGTGGTGTGCAATAGGGAGCAATGGGGAGCAATGGGGGAGGTGGAGGCGCAAGGAAGGGAGAGGGGAAGGTGGGGGTGGCGGCTAGGGCTTGGAGGGAGAGGTGGGGGCGCCCAAGGGCAGGGGGAGCACGCCCAAAAGGCTGGTGGGGAGCCCTTTTACCAGCCCCCACACCCAATCCTAGTCCGTTACGGAGACCTACTCCATCCCACCAAAGCCCACCAAGGCCCAAACTCCCCCGGGAAGGCCCAAAACCCCGGAAACGCCCCGGAAAAGCTATTAACCTCCATATCCTATAGTTTTAACCTTAATTCCACATCTCATAATGTTATTAACCTTATCATGCACGTTAAATAAGGTTACGACACTCCGTGGTGTCACAACGCTTCAAAAGGCCCAAAAACGCGAGTAAACCTCAAGCCGAAAGGTTTTATTCTCTAATTTCACCTTCTATAACGTCACACCAAACCGTAGTGTCACAGTTCTACTTTCTATTTTTTAGCAAATTCTAGACCCATATGAGTAGGCTTAGAATTCTAGATATCAGTTCACACACGCACAGGCACACAAAGAAGGATGAGGAAAAAAAAGGCATGGGACAGCCTTCCAAATCCACTATAATTTCTCGGTGCCGAGGATATTCCGGTGAACTCAGTTTTAAATAGTTCATTTTCCTAAATGTCCCAATAGGATCTTAATTGTTAACTTAATTTTGACATGAAACAGCATGTAGCTAGCAGTGAACTGGAACTAACATCACCCATTCTCATACAAAAAAAGGGGCTCTTTTGTCATAATCTAATTTTCCTGACTTATACTTTATGTTCAGCTTAGTAGTGAATAAATAGTGCAGTATTTACATCACAAAGTATCAGCATGAGACAGTATCAACTGCTAGTAGCTATTGTAAGCACTTTAACTGCATATGAGGACAAAGTAAATGTTTTATGTGTATCAGGGTTGATAATGTCAAACTGTCAGCATGTTGTAGGCATCTCTTTTGAAATTTTTAGGTGTGATAAGCATTAACAAGTAAAAGAGAATTAAAAACACCTTCATGATTAGCTTTCTAGCTGGGGATGACATGCGTAGGTCATAAAGTGTTACACTCTGATCACTGCAAAAATGATACCATTCTGTTTTAGTACAATCAGAAGTTTTGAGGGGCGCAAAATAACAAATTGAAGCATTCACAACCAGGAAATAACATTGACAGTGGCATTGAGGTCATTAATCACAAAAATAAAACAATATAACAATTACTTCATTAAAATGAACGCATGCTGGAATTAGAGACAAAACTGATATACCTAGCTGATGTAATTAAAACATCAGGTTCTCTAGGATTAAATCTCACATAAAGAACTATATCTTTACCCCATTCAAAGTTATTTATTGGCTCTGACCTATACAAATAAAATCAGCATTGGTGCTGGTAACAAAACTGACCAAAATTGCTAGAAAATGAGTAATCAATTATTCAACCTGTTATGATCCCATATATCAACCTGAGCACCTACAGTTGCAAAAAGATTACCATCCCACTGGTGGTCAACACCCCTAAAAATTAATTAGAAGAGAAATAAATCTTTATGCAAAGAATGATAAGAAAAATATGGAAGAAGTCAAGACAGTACAGTAATGCTCTTACCAAAATGAATGCTTCCAGGTGTAGACTGCTAATGGTTGTAAACAACATTGGCGAGCTAAACAAATGAGATATCATATAACAGGGGTAGAGCAAAACAAATGAAGACATGTCCATCCAATGCATACCTGGGAAGCATCTCCAATAGCATCATTAGTGTCCACCATCTTAAGCATAGGAACTTTCCAGAGTCGAACACTACAAATCAGTGAAAGGATAAGTAAACAGTAAGATCACAGACACCGCAGATATTCACCAATCACACTTTTATACTTTACACATAGAAAAAGTAGACTTTATCAAGTAAATTTAATTTTTAGAGCCTGTTTGCAAAGGCTTAAAGCATGTGTAATCTGTGTAAAAGTGTAAACCTATATACCATTGGAAGGCACCATAAGCTTCTTAGTACATATGGGTCCTAAACCTACATAAAAAGCAATTTCAAAAACAGGCTTTTTGGTGAGGCTTAAAGTTGTGGTAGGTGGCAGCATTAATCTCAAGCTTAAGTGCTACCAGAAATGCCTTTAACACATATACTCAACTATATACGACTGCTCCTGAACCTACTGGTCATTCAAACACCTCTTGGTATAAAGCCACCTTTCACAAAAATTATACATATGGAAATTTAGTTGACATCAGAACACCTGTGTCTAAAAGCCAAAAGACGTGACATCTAAATTCTACAATGTAACTTACGTGCAGTCAACACCACAGGTGAAACAAGACTACGCTGTAAAAAAAGCATACCAATACATGCGGTATGTTTGTTTGCTTGTGTCACTGGCTAGAGTAGATAGTGATGTGTTCACTGTTTTTGCTGATCTTTAGGGAACATGCATATATGCGGCCCTTCATCACTGATGAGGTAGTGCAGAGATCTTATTGTGAGCAAGGTTAGGCTTCTTCAACTTCACACACAGCACAAGAGAAGATCCAATATTTTATATCTGGCAGTCAGATAGGGATTGTTGAGGAAGGTGGGAACACAACATTAGTCAAATACAATTAGAAAAGCTCTATAATAAAATGATCGGAACATATCTTACCATTTATTTAGAATAAAGAAAGAACAAGCATTTTTTCATAGACTGCATTGGCCAAAGTAGATAGCATCGTGCCATTGCCATGCACTAACAGCAGTATCAGTAATCATCCATGGGGATCAAGGACAATCTTAGAACATAGTACAATATTGACAGCACACACATATATACAACACAATATTGACAGCACATGCACATTCCATTGACAAAATCTTATAACCATACATCACAATATTTATATCACACACCATCGTTCAGTTGCAGAAACTAAGGAAATATTTCAAACCAGGTAGCTCACACTAGCATCCCACAAAAAAATATAGGCAAGGGAAATAGGACAACCACTATAGGGGCATTGAATCAAGGATAGAACAAGAATCATCGAGCCACAATTCATGCATATATATATGTGACCGTGATACCAGTATCTAACCTGAAACATGAAATTGATCGTGATATCAGTATCCATGTGCCTAGGGATTACGGCGGCTCAAGAGAAAAAATCAAACCTGAACATATAAATTCCATCAAGAAATCATCTAAAAATATAAGTTTAACCAAAAGGTAGATTAATCTGAAGCAGATGTACTTATCGTAGATCATTATAGCCACCACAAGAGTTGAAATTTTAGACTGTTTACATGAACTTGATTACAGCAGCACCTCCAACCATTGTATGCCTTATTCTTACTCCTGCATTTTGTCCAGAAAACATGAATCAAATGAAATAAAAAAGGTTGTATGCCTTATTCTTACATGAACTTGATTACAGCAGCACCTCCAACCGTTGTATGCCTTATTCTTACGGCCGAATGGAGCAGCTGGGTGATGATGCCGACCGAGAGAAGGGCGACGGACAACTGTGGAGTAGGGTGGCGGTCGAATGGAGTAGGGCGGCGGTGGCGACCGGATGGAGTACGGAGTGCGGCGGCCGGATGGAGTAGGATGGCGGCCGCGGCCGGATGGAGTAGGGCGACGGCGGCGGCCAGATGGAGTAGGGTGGAGGGGGCGGCGGCGGCCGGATGGAGTAGGGCGGCGGCGGCGGCCATATGGAGTAGGGCGGTGACGGCGACCGGATGGAGTAGGAGTAGTACTGCTCGTATATGGCGGCCGAATGGAGGATCTGTCGGGACCCCGAATTTGCAAATCCGGACCCTCTGTGTATTCAGCACTAGTCCAGGAACGCGCTAGTGCACACAGTCTTAACATCGGTAAATATCACAATCATACCAATCGATATTATCAAAGTACTTTATTTAAATAACCAAACAGGTTACTCGACCTTATGGCCAAGTTACAACTATATGCCTTGCGAGGCGAAACTTATTAAAAGAGAAATAATAGCAGCGGAAAATCAAATAACTTCGTGGCGCCATCCAGTATACCACAGGCAACTGACTGGGCTCGCATCCCTAAGTAGACGGATCCTCTTGGAGTTCCTCCTCCAAAGCTGGTGTAGTCTCCTCTTCAACTGGTATTGTGTTGAGGCAAGGGTGAGTACTTGGTACTCAGCAAGTCATGCACAGAATGCAAGCTAATATACTATATGCATGGCTTGGTACAAAGGAATAGCTCAAGGTATATTTGCAGTAAACAGCTTTTGACAAGTAATAAAAGTAGATTCGAAAGCAGTAGAAATAAGTAAAGCATAAATAACTTTTCAAGAAGTTTAACAAACATTTTTCCCCATCCTAAACCACATTTCCATCATCTTCATTATTAAACCAACCCAACTTTTCAAATCCAAGTTATTTTCAGAAAATCTAACCCTTGACTGTAATTCCCGAGCATTGTCCAGTACCGTGGACTCGGCTATTTAAATAGATTCTAAACTCTGCAGAGGTTATGCACTTTACCCACAAGATACAGTCAAACACCACAAAGGCGAGTTCCCGTAACAAAGCCTTTCGGAAGCCTCAAACAACACAGGTGGTCCTCTCCGGTTCGTGCTCTACACCATCCCTTCCCTTAGCCAAGGCGAAGTATGGGACCAACACACCGTTAGATGGGTATGCGGCCACGCCCACGATACGCTCCCCGCATAATCACACAAACGGTGTAATCGACACCACGAGGCTCCACAAGTGAGTCCTTAGCGACTTAGTCAACTAGGGCCGTCCCATTCCGACCATGTGGTTGCAAGTATGACCCAGTTCAAAGGCTTGCAAGGTTAAGTCCTTAGAGTGACCAGGGCAAGACTACGAAAAACCAAATCAACATCCCCAATGCCACAATGGCCCACTGATTGCTCTTGCCACATGCCCCGATCGAAATCTGCTTATCAAACCCCGCTTGATTACCATGCACCACGTGCCATCAACATCACATGATACTTTTCCAAAACAGGTTCAATATATCATTAAGTCAATATTAACATTTGATTGTCCAAAATCATGTTATGAGCACGAGCAGGTCTAAGCAAAGATACTACAACGATCTAAACCCATGTTGGCAATTTAATAATGTCCAACTAGTAATCCACAACTAGGGTGACAAGGGATCATGGCACATACTTAGATAATCAAGGTGTCATATGACAAATTGGTATTTATCTAACCCCATGTTTAAACAAAGTATCTTTCTAATTGAACTAGCATGCAATAGTTTAAAATCAAAATAGATTTCGAAATAGGATCAACATGGTCAAAGCACAACTTGCCTTCAAAAAGTACTTGCTCTTGGTCTTGATTTGGATCCTGAGTCAATACTTCTCCTTCGAATCATTCCGGCACTTCAACGTCTACTCGTAAAGCGTGCAAATAGCAAATACGCAAATAAACAATAGGCAAAAACATCCCAAAACTCCAAATAAAATCCATAAACAGAGAGAACATAATTTTCTGGATTTTTAGAAACTGAAATCGTCAAATTTGGAGTTAAAATGCAAAAGTTATGATTTATTAAAGTTTAAATAATCAATTAAATAATATTACAGAGAAAAACTTTAGTCTAAAAATTAAATAAAATTCATATTTAGGTAGATCTCAATTTTATACAAATTTAGAAATTTGAATCACTCAAATCGGAGTTGAAACGCAAAAGTTATAAGCGTTTGAAGTTTGAATCTAAATTTGAAATCATTATTCGAATTAATAAATCATTCTCTTTTGGAAATTAATTATTGCGTCGGCATGGACACGTGGCAGCCTCGATTGGTCGGTGACGTCAGCCGATCCATGGGCGTGGTCCACGCCGGCTCGGGTCCACCGTGGACTCTGGCCCACGACTCCACGTGAGGCCCGACATGTGGGCCCACTTTCGGGTAGCGTCATCGGCCCGGCGTCGTGAGGCTCGGCCAGTCTTTGACATGTGGGACCCATTGTGGCGTCATGGGTAGCGTCGGCGCTCAGCTGGGGCGGCCGTGACATCGCGGCCCTCGACCGCGCGGGCCGTGCGAAGCGTCTGCCACTGCAGCGTGCGTGGGCGGTACCCAGCCGCGTCGGTCCAACTTCCCGACACGTGGCGCAATCACGGCCGTTGGTTTGAAAATCAACGCGCGGATTAGATCCAGGGTTAACACGTTGAAACTACTCGTTGATCGTGGGCCGCTCGATTTAGATCGGACGGTCGGATCTAATCCTATAATAACACTACTCCCAAGACGCGTGGCAATTGTGAACCGTTGGATCTTGATCCAACGGTCCCGCATCCAATCGGGTTGGGGACACGTGAACTCACCTCAACCGTCCGATCTAGATCCGACGGTTCACCGAGCTCGCTGGAGTCCGGCCGATGGTGCGGCGAGGCTTGGGCACCGGAGACGAACGATGACGAGCCCGACGGGCGTTTCGGGGTTGCTCGGCGAGATGAATCCTTCCTTGGTGCGTCTCGTCACGGTGGTTCCGGATCAGGCTCCTTATCGGCGGAAGACGACGGACGGGCGGCGGAATCGAGCAAAGACCGCGGCGGTCACTTCCTCCAACTCACGGGCGAAGCTCAGACGGCAATCGGGCGGCGGCTCAGGCGAGATGGCTCGAGGAACGCAGTGCGCAAGGATGAGGGCAACCTTGGGGACGTCTCACGCTTTAAATAGCCTCGGCGTCCTAGCGAACACGGAAACCTAGTTTCCACGGCGGCCAGCGTGGCGGAGTCCGGCTTCGGTCCTCGGCGGAGACGACGACGCACACCGGCCCACGCGGCACGATCAACGGCCACGATCGCGACGCAGCGCGATCGGATCCGGGCGGATACGGCTCGAACCAGTCTGGCGGATCTCACCGTTGGATCTTGATCCAACGGTTGGGATTGATTAGGGTTTTAATTTGGTTTGATCGAGTCAATCGGCTCGGGTCGGACTTCGAGTCCGACTCGGGTTCGACTTCGGTCGGATGAACGATACTTGACCCGAGTTGAATTTCCAGCGATTTAATATTTAAAATAATTCGATAATTCATTTAATTCATTAAAAATAGCAAATGACTCAGAAAAATTCCAGAAAAATTCTGGAAAATATTTTGGATCATTTTGGACTCAAATAAAATATTTCCAACAAAATTTTATTTGCAAAATTAATTTCTTCAATTATTTCAAAATGGAATAAATTCAAATAAATTCCAAATAAACCCAAATAAATTCCAGAAAATTCCAAAAATTCACCAAAGCGCCAAATCACACATGAATTTAAGAAAAGTAAAATTTTGGGGTGTTACAAACCTCCCCCCCTTAATAGAATCTCGTCCCCGAGATTCAGGGCTCACTACAGAATAGGTTTGGAAACTCTTTCTTCAAATCCTCTTCGCGCTCCCAAGTCGCTTCGCTTTCTTCATGGTTGCTCCACTGAACTCTACAGAAACGGGTTGACTTGTTTCTGGTCTCTCGATCCGTTGTGTCTAGAATCCTCACGGGATGCTCCTTATAAGTCAAATCCTCTTGCAACTCAATTGACTCTAGCGGTGTCTGTTCCTCAGGAACTTCTGAGACACTTCTTCAATCGGGACACATGGAATACATCATGCACTCGCCAACGCATCGTGGCAACTCCAAATTGTAAGCAACCGCCTCTGCGGCTCAAAATCTTAAATGGTCCAACATAGCAGGTGCGAGTTTCCCTTTGGCATGGAACCTCTTAACTCCCCGAGAGGCGTAACTCGAGGTATACAAAGTCTTCTCGTTCAAAACTCAAGTCTCGGCGACGATTGTCAAGATAACTCTTACGTCGAGATTGGGCTATCTTCAACCTTTCCCTAATCATGGCGATCTGCTTCTTCACCTCTTGAAGAATATCAGGCCCAAAGACACGGCGCTCGCGGTCTCATTCCAATTCAATGGCGTCCGAAGTGGTCGACCATACAAAGGCCTCAAAAGGTGACATCTGTAAACTAGCCTGATAACTATTGTTGTAACTAAACTCGGCATACGGCAAACTCTTATCCCAAGAGGTAGCATAAGCTAATGCACAAGCTCTCAACATATCTTCCAGAATCTGGTTGACTCTTTCGGTTTGTCCATCCGCCTGCATGGATGATAAGTCATCTTGAAGTTCAAACGGGTTCCCATGGCTTCATGCAACTTATTCCGTAACCTTGAGGTAAATTGGGTACCTCTGTCCGATACAATCCTCTTTGGCACTCCGTGCAAGCAGACAATCTCGATCATGTACAATTTCGCTAATTTATCTCCCGAGTAAGTGGTCTTCACGGGGATAAAATGGGCTACTTTAGTCAAGCGATCCACTATAACCCATATGGAGTCATAACCTCCTTGAGTCTTCGGCAAACCGGTAATGAAATCCATTCCGATTTCCTCCCACTTCCACTCGTATTTTTAGCATTTGTAGCAATCCTCGCTGGTCTACGATGCATTGCCTTGACTCTCTCGGGCATACGCCGCACAATGCAACGTGCTCGGCAACTTCACGTTTCATACTCGGCCACGAGAATCTCTCCTTGAGATCCTGATACATCTTGGCGCTTCGGGATGAATTGAGTACTTGAGTCATGGGCTTCTTCGAATCGATTGCTTTAACTCCTTGTTGTTAGGCACACAAATGCGATCCTTCATCCACAACGTGCCTTGCTCATCCAACTTGAAGTCCTCCGCCTTGCCTTCCTCCTTGATAAACTTAATCCTGCGGATCTTGTCATCATCCTTCTGTCCTTCTCGGATCTGATCCTCTAGGGTAGGCTTTACTTCTAATGCGGCCAAGAATCCGCTAGGTACTACCTCAATCTTCATCTTTTGAAAATCCTCACACAACTCATCCTGACTTGTGGCTAGCAACGTACTCACGGTATGGCTTTTCCGACTCAGAGCATCGGCTACTACGTTGGCCTTCCCGGGATGGTAATGGATTCCAACATTATAGTCCTTGATTAACTCTAACCATCTCCTCTGCCTCATATTCAGATCCGACTGGGTGAATATGTACTTAAGGCTCTTATGATCCGTATATACTTCACATCTGTTTCCAATCAGATAGTGACGCCATATCTTCAAAGCATGCACTACGGCAGCTAACTCTAAGTCATGCGTCGGATAATTTCCCTCATGCGGCCTCAACTGCCTTGATGCATAAGCGACAACCTTTCCATTCTGCATCAGCACACATCCAAGTCCTTGGCGCGATGCGTCACAATAAATATCGAAGCTTTGAGCAACATCCGGTAGAACTAACACGGCCGATGTCAATCGCTTCTTGACTCCTGAAATCCTTTCTCACATTAAGGCGTCCATGCAAACTTCTTTTCCTTCTTCAGCAATTGCGTAAGAGGTTTTGCAATTGTCGAAAAGCCTTCGATGAAACGGGCGGTAGTATCCTGCCATTCCAAGGAAACTCCGAACTGGTCGCATGATCTTGTTTGTTCCCAATGTAACACAGCTTCTACTTTGCTTGGATCTACTGGCGACTCATACTGCAGTCATTACATGTCCAAGAAACTCCACCTTGTCCTTCCAAAAATCACACTTGCTGAACTTGGCGAAAAGTTGCTGTTCCTCACTTTTCCAAAACTCGCCTTAAGTGTTCGGCATGTTCACCCTCTGCCTTGGAGTAGATTAGGATATCGTCTATGAACACGGCGACAAACTTGTCCAAATATTCCATGAACACCTTATTCATCATATTCATGAAATAAGGCGGCGATTAAATCGGCCCAAAGGACATAATCAAACTCGTAATGTCCATATCTTGACGAGAATGCGATCTTGAATATCCTCCTCGATCGGATCTTCAATCGATGGTATCCCGATCTCGAGATCAATCTTGGAGAAAACTCCGGCTCCTCTTAATCGATCAAACAAATCATCAATCCTGGGTAGCGGATACTTATTCTTCACGGTGACTTCATTGAGTGCACGGTAGTCAATGCACATCCTGAAACTCCGTCCTTCTTCTTGACAAACAAAGCTGGTGCTCCCCACGGCGACTAACTCGGTCGATAAATCCTTTCTCCATTAACTCTTCTAGCTGTTTCTTCATCTCTACCAACTCCTCGGTAGACATCCGATAGGGTCTCTTTGCTATCGGTCTTTGTCGGTACAAGCTCTATCACAAACTCTATGTCCCTGTCTGGCGGCATACTGTAGGTCTTCGAAAAACATCGGGTACTCATTCACTACTTGAGACATCCTCTATGCTGATTGCCTTGGTACTGTTAACCATCAATCCGCCCATCTCTAGCTGCGGTGGCTAGAAATTCCACTTTCTTCCCACACGGGCTCTCAATCGAGATAGTCCTTCGTCCACAATCCAATACAGCCTTGTGCTTGGATAACCAATCCATTCCCAATATAACATCTAAGGTGCAGGTCTCCAAAATTATAAGGTTTGCTAGGAACTCTATTCCATCTATTAGTATTCTCACCGGAACATCCTACTTCCGTTCGGAGTTCGAACCAGGGTTTGAACTAAAAGCATGCACTTAAGTCTTGCAATCCTCAAATCATTTCTAGTAGCAAAGCCTTGCGAAACAAACGAATGCGAAGCTCCAGAGTCAAACAAAACTGTTGCAGGTCCTGAGTTAACAAGTAACTTACCCAGTACGACGTCCGTAGCATTCGGTAGTGCCTCTGCGCAGACTTGGTTGACTCGGCCACTCACCACGATGCAGGGTGTGGCTCTGGTCTTTGGCGTCCTAGCTGGGTGGTTCCTAGGTTGAAGCGAACTGGGTCGCTCCTCGCTGTCTTCTTTGGACAAGCTGTTGGCAAAGTGTCCTGGCTCGTTGCGATTGTAACAGCGTCTCACTGTTCCTTCTTTGTGCTGGGGTAGCGTTTCTAGCGAGGGCCGGGTGCGATAGTTTTGATTGACAGGTCTTGGTCTTTGAGGATGGTGTCCTTGTTGCATTCTCGTGGTTGGAATCAAGAATTGATTTGGTGCAACCTCAAGCGCCGCTATGCGTTTCTGGCGTGATCCTTCTTTGTTGCATCCTGCGCTTCTGTTCTCATCCAGTTCCTTGCGCTTGTCCTCAAGAATAAGCGCCTTATTCACCAACTCTTGGAAATGCAGGAAGGTGTGGGTGATCAACCCTACTTGCAATCTGAGTTAAGTCCCTTCATAAAACGAGGTATGCTGGATTTATCTCGTCGCTACATCCTCAGTGCGTAGCGTGCTAGCCGTGTGAACTTGTTCGTAGTCGGCCACCGGTGATTACCTTGCTTGATGCTCT
Organism: Rhipidocladum racemiflorum; assembly: GCA_036346355.1. Classification (NCBI taxonomy): domain Eukaryota; kingdom Viridiplantae; phylum Streptophyta; class Magnoliopsida; order Poales; family Poaceae; genus Rhipidocladum; species Rhipidocladum racemiflorum. The sequence goes on from CM070590.1 coordinate 41,131,697, forward strand.
GAACTCCTCCTTCTTCAGGTCCATGATTCCTTCAGGCACGTGATCTTGTCGAATGCGGTGTGAACTCCTCCCAAGTGATATCTTGAGGGTTCTCTGCGTGGCACAGTTCTCCCACCATTCGGCCAATTTGTTCCTTCCAGGTGATGAGAAGCGAGAGTACCTTCTCATTCCCTATGCATTGAGCTATGTGTAGCTTCCTCTCGATTGATCTTAACCAATCATCGGCCTCCAATGGATTGGCATTCCCGGAAAAAGTGGGTGGGTGAGTCCTCATGAACTCGACAGCCTTGTATTCTCAAGCGTGGCCCCGATTAACTTGATTAGCGGTGGCCTGAGCAAAGACGTGCTGCATTATAGCATGCATCAACCGAGTCCGGGCAGCAAGAAAGGCTCGAATTCTGCATATCAATCAAGCGGTCTTTGGTGCTCCATCATTGGGGTTTTCTGCTGGGCGAGAACCACTCCCATTGCTTCCAAAGTTCCCACGGGTGTTTACCATCTGTCGATTTGCTCTAGGTTTAGAGATGAGAGGGAAACAAGAATAGACAAGTAATATGGAACTTATGCGGGGCGAAAGGTGTAGCCTTAAGGTCCAACTTTATTATTAGTAACTTGGTATGGTCGCTACAATGCCTAAGGGCCTTGCAACACATAATGCACACTCAGCAAACAAAGCAAATCCAAATCGAACTAACTCGAGTCTAACGCCTAAAGGGTGACTCTTTATTCTATGACGCGACTCTGCCAGAGGAGTCTCACTATAGAACCTATACTCACTCATCGAGAAAACCTCCATCTGTCACAAGAGTGCTTTACGTAAGAACTCGGAATTTTTAAATTGTGACAAGGTAAGAGAAAATTTCAGCAAGAGACAAGAAAAGAGAGAAGGGGATAAGTCGAGATGTCATTTCTTATCTTGACAAATTTTTAGCTTTAGAAAATAGGTTTTATCCTCACTACGACCATTCTAGCTAGGGTTGAGCCTACAGTCAAGTATGGCTCTGATACCACCTCTGTCGGGACCCCGAATTTGCAAATCCGGACCCTCTGTGTATTCAGCACTAGTCCAGGAACGCGCTAGTGCACACAGTCTTAACATCGGTAAATATCACAATCATACCAATCGATATTATCAAAGTACTTTATTTAAATAACCAAACAGGTTACTCGACCTTATGGCCAAGTTACAACTATATGCCTTGCGAGGCGAAACTTATTAAAAGAGAAATAATAGCAGCGGAAAATCAAATAACTTCGTGGCGCCATCCAGTATACCACAGGCAACTGACTGGGCTCGCATCCCTAAGTAGACAGATCCTCTTGGAGTTCCTCCTCCAAAGCTGGTGTAGTCTCCTCTTCAACTGGTATTGTGTTGAGGCAAGGGTGAGTACTTGGTACTCGACAAGTCATGCACGTAATGCAAGCTAATATACTATATGCATGGCTTGGTACAAAGGAATAGCTCAAGGTATATTTGCAAAGAAACAGCTTTTGACAAGTAATAACAGTAGATTCGAAAGCAGTAGAAATAAGTAAAGCATAAATAACTTTTCAAGAAGTTTAACAAACATTTTTCCCCATCCTAAACCACATTTCCATCATCTTCATTATTAAACCAACCCAACTTTTCAAATCCAAGTTATTTTCGTAAAATCTAACCCTTGACTGTAATTCCCGAGCATTGTCCAAAGATCGTGGACTCGGCTATTTAAATAGATTCTAAACTCTGCAGAGGTTATGCACTTTACCCACAAGATACAGTCAAACACCACAAAGGCGAAGTTCAGTAATAAAGCCTTTCTAAGCCTCAAACAACACAGTGGTCCTCTCCTGTTCGTGCTCTACACCATCCCTTCCCTTAGCCAAGGCGAAGTATGGGACCAACACACTGCTAGATGGGTATCTGGCCACAGCCACGATACGCTCCCCGCACAATCACACAAACGGTGTAATCGACACCCCGAGGCTCCACAAGTGAGTCCTTAGCGACTTAGTCAACTAGGGCCGTCCCATTCCAGCCATGTGGTTGCAAGTATGACCAGTTCAAAGGCTTGCAAGGTTAAGTCCTTAGAGTGACCAGGCAAGACTACCCGAAAAACCAAATCAACATCCCCAATGCCACAACCGGCCCACTGATTACTCTTGCCACATGCCCATCGAAATCTGTTTATCAAACCCCGCTTGATTACCATGCACCACGTGCCATCAACATCACATGATACTTTTCCAAAACAGGTTCAATATATCATTAAGTCAATATTAACATTTGATTGTCCAAAATCATGTTATGAGCACGAAAGGTGTCTAAGCAAAGATACTACAACGATCTAAACCCATGTTGGCAATTTAATAATGTCCAACTAGTAATCCACAACTAGGGTGACAAGGGATCATGGCACATACTTAGATAATCAAGGTGTCATACAGCAAATTGGTATTTATCTAACCCCCATGTTTAAACAAAGTATCTTTCTAATTGAACTAGCATGCAATAGTTTAAAATCAAAATAGATTTCGAAATAGGATCAACATGGTCAAAGCACAACTTGCCTTCAAAAAGTACTTGCTCTTGGTCTTGAGTTGGATCCTCGAGTCAATACTTCTCCTTCGAATCCTTCCGGTACTTCAACGTCTACTCGTAAAGCGTGCAAATAGCAAATACGCAAATAAACAATAGGCAAAAACATCCCAAAACTCCAAATAAAATCCATAAACAGAGAGAACATAATTTTCTGGATTTTTAGAAACTGAAATCACAAATTTGGAGTTAAAATGCAAAAGTTATGATTTATTAAAGTTTAAATAATCAATTAAATAATATTACAGAGAAAAACTTTAGTCTAAAAATTAAATAAAATTCATATTTAGGTAGATCTCAATTTTATACAAATTTAGAAATTTGAATCACTCAAATCGGAGTTGAAACGCAAAAGTTATAAGCGTTTGAAGTTTGAATCTAAATTTGAAATCATTATTCGAATTAATAAATCATTCTCTTTTTTTCGAAATTAATTATTGCGTCGGCATGGACACGTGGCAGCCTCGATTGGTCGGCCGACGCCACCGGTCCATGGACGTGGTCCACGCCGGCTCGGGTCCACCGTGGACTCGGTCCACGACTCCACGTGAGGCCCGACATGTGGGCCCACTCGGGTAGCGTCATCGCCGACGTCGGCGGGCTCGCCAGTGGCGACATGTGGGACCCATTGTGACGTCATGGGTGACGTCGGCGCTTCGGCTGAGACGGCCACGGCGACATGAGGCCCTTCGACACGCGGGCCGCGTGTCGGCGTCCTGTCTGCCCAGCGCTGCGTGGGCCAGCGTGACGGCGTCGGTCCAACTTCCCGACACGCGTGGCGCAATCACGGCCGTTGGTTTGAAAATCAACGCGCGGATTAGATCCAGTGGTTAACACGTTGAAACTACTCGTTGATCGCGGGCGCTCGATTTAGATCGACGGCCGGTCATCTAATCCTATAATAACACTACTCCCAAGACGCGTGGCAATTGTGAACCGCTGGATCTTGATCCAACGGTCCCGCATCCAATCGGGTTGGGGACACGTGAACTCACCTCAACCGTCCGATCTAGATCCGACGGTTCACCGAGCTCGCTAAGTCCGGCGATGGTGCGGCGAGGCTTTGGGCACCGGAGACGAACGATGACGAGCCCGACGCGGCGTTTCGGTTGCTCGGCGAGATGAATCCTTCCTTCGTGTGCGTCTCGTCACGGTGGTTCCGGATCTGGGCTCCTTCTCGGCGGAAGACGACGGACGGCGGCGGAATCGAGCAAAGACCGCGGCGGTCACTTCCTCCAACTACGGCGAGCTCGCACGGCAATCAAGCGGCGGCCAGGCGAGATGGCTCGGGAAAGCAGTGCGCAAGGATGAGGGCAACCTCGGGGGCGTCTCACGCTTTAAATAGCCTCGCGTCGGGAACACGGAAACCTAGTTTCCTACGGCGGCGCGGCATGGCGGCGTGAGTCCGGCTGCCTCGGCGAGACGACGACGCATACCTGGCCCACGTGGCACGATCAACGCCACGATCAGACGGGCGCGATCGGATCCGGGCGGATACGGCTCGAACCGTTACGGCGGATCTCACCGTTGGATCTTGATCCAAGCGGTTGGGATTGATTAGGTTTTGAGTCGGTTTGATCGAGTCAATCGGCTCTGGTCGGTTCGAGTCCGACTCGGGTTACGCTCTGGTCGGACTCGAGTCCGACTTCGGGTTCGACTTCGATCGGATGAACAAGATTTGACCCGAGTTGAATTTCCAGCGATTTAATATTTAAAATAATTCCCAGTAATTCATTTAATTCATTAAAAATAGCAAATGACTCAGAAAAATTCCAGAAAAATTCTGGAAAATATTTTGGATCATTTTGGACTCAAATAAAATATTTCCAACAAAATTTTATTTGCAAAATTAATTTCTTCAATTATTTCAAAATGGAATAAATTCAAATAAATTCCAAATAAACCCAAATAAATTCCAGAAAATTCCAAAAATTCACCAAAGCGCCAAATCACACATGAATTTAAGAAAAGCAAAATTTTGGGGTGTTACAGGATCTCACGCGCGCGCGTTAGGGCGGCGGCCGGATGGAGGATCTCACACGCGTTAGGGATTTTGGGGGAACCTATTTGGGTTTCTCTCCAAGGCTCCAAAGAAAATGTGTTTTAGTTCCCGCTCCAAGGCACGCGTATAGATCGATCGAGGAGGAAGTGAAAACACTCGCGCCATGTGTTTTAGTTCCCTCTCATTTATTATTCACACCTTACTACCATGTGTTACAATGTTCCTCTTTAACATATAATATGTGTTGCTGCTGTAGTTTCCTGTAACACTTTTCACGTCTCATTATGTATGTGTTACAACATGCCTTTGTAACACAAATTATATGTTACTACAATATCTCTTTGTAACACATTGTTCAATATGTTACAGGAATGTGTTACAGAAGATATGTTTTGTAGTAGTGTGAGAAGGCGATTATCTAGGAGTCGAACCCTGTCAGTTGAGACTGTGTGCACTAGCGTGATCCTGGACTAGTGTTGAATACACAGAGGGTCTGGATTTGCAAATTCGGGTCCCGACAGAAGCCCACTAGGGCTCGCACTAATGGATCTTCTACAAAAGAAATCCATTAAGACGCTAGAGGATCCAAATCCACATAAACGCACTAATGGATCCAATCCATTAGACATGATCCAACCCGTTAAGTGTGTGACCCATTAGGCTCATGTACAAGTCGGCCGCAGTCCTGGAGAACCCCTTTTTCCGAACCACAAGTCAATAGCGGTACCTAGCAGCACATATTGACCCCCGAATGTACACAATGATCGAATCAGCTGAACCTTGATATATTCACATAGGATCCTTTTGCCACACAATACCAGTCAAGCTCAAGGCAAGAAGCGTGCCACCCTTGTGATAGCTCCACAAATTCACTCGTCAATGTAATGGATATAATTCGTGATTAACTCTTTAATCACTTTGGCATGGCCATGCACTTTTCCTTATCCATCCACACAGAGGGGCCAAGAGATATCTCTCCCGTTATCAAGGAGGGGCAAATTCCATCTTGATCTCTTACATCTCACATCATGTTTCATGGCATAACCGTAAGCTACCTTTATGACTCCCCTGTTATGGTGAAGCGTTTGATAGCCCCAAAGTATACAATTACACATGCTGAGAATCAATAAGAATCTCAGGTCAAAGGATCATATAGGTATACCACTTGACACTACATCCTGATGGCACTTCTTAAGATAACAATCTCAGCAGTGTCTCGGAGCGGGTCTATCCAGCCCCACGTTCTCTAACATGTGCCCACATTATTGATTTGTTATCTCCATATCTATGGTATGTGAAACATTACCATCAATCAATATATGTGCTGGTTAAATCACTATTATCCCACATAATGATATGTGACCAGGGATCATTTAGAATAATATCATATAACCAATGTGTTTCACAATTAAGTCATACTCAGTGAACAAATGAGTGACATTTATTCATGGAACTGATAAGTACATGAACATAGATGTATGATATAATCATCTCACATGATTGCCTCTAGGGCATACCACCAACAATCTCCCACTTGCACTAGAGCGCATCATGCAAGTATCTAATACCCAAGGCTCTTGTGTGTGACTCATGCTTCGGCTGCGGAAGAGGTTTTGTCAGCAGATCAGCGACATTCAGATCCATGTGCCCTTTGCCAATCTTCACATCTCCTCTATCGATGATCTCTCGGATGAGGTGATAACGCCTGAGTATGTGTTTGGACTTTTGGTGAGACCTAGGCTCCTTCGCTTATGCAATGGCACCACTATTGTCACAATAGAGGTCCACTGGACAGGATGCACCAGCGACAACTCCCAACTCAGAAACAAATTTCCTTATCCAAACAACCTCCTTTCACTACAACAGGAACACCCCTTTAACAACGGATACATAGCAACACATGATGTTATGCGTTGCAAGCAACAGGGTGGCAACGCTTGCAAAGCATTGCAACCCTCATGCGTGGGGTTACACAACCAGTGGCAACATTTGTCAACTGTTGCAAGAATCATCTTTAGATCGCTTTGTTTTTTTGGCTGGATCCATATTAGACCCTTTTGTTTCCGTCGGCGTGAACCTATGTTTTTTTTATTGCATTTAGGCTTTTTCTATGGTGTAGGCTTCCAGTCAACCGTGTCCATCTGCAGCGAAATATTTGCAATAGGAAAGTAGAAGCTAGGGCTCGAACCCAAGACCTAACGTGGATCATCGCACCGCGCTAACCAACCAACCTGTGAATCGTTTCAGATTAGGAATTTAACGTTGCCTAATTATTGTATCTACGAACAGGGGTGCGTCCTCACGGGCTATTTTTTTAATAATACATTTTTTTTCAAAATTTCAAAAATATACCACATAAATTTTTTTTACATCATTATAGATAGAAAGTTCAAAGATTCCTGTAAGACCAAGATTAGTTTTGTAGGCAAACTGTCAACATGTGGGTTGCTGGAGTTATTTTTCATGGATTATCAAAATAAATTCACTCTCTCGAGTCTCGAGAGCATGTGCACACACCACCACCAGAAAGGCACATAGATCAACATGGAAAATACAACAAGATTAAGAATTTCCCTATATGTAGGTCAACATTAATTTATTCATAAGAACTCATTATTGACTATGAATCACTAAGAGTACACCATAGGAGTAATATGATAGCTCAATGTTTAGGTTCTTCATCTTGACAAGAATATAACAAAACAGCTACCTCACGGACAATTTGCATTGGAGACTTTGATATCACCATACAAGGATGACTACTACTCGGACAGTAGAACCGTACAGAATTAACAGTGCCTGTTTTGAGTTCCAACCGTACAGAATAAGAAAAACATGCAGAATTAACAGCTACCTCACGGACAATTGGCCTGTTTTGAGTTCCAACCGTACAGAATAAAACATGCAGAATTAACAGTGCCTTAAACTGTACAATTTGACCAGTTCTCCTCTCTTCTTTACACCAACCAAAAGCATCCAATTATCGACCTCCCCACACCTACTATGTACAGAGGGGGTGAAGGGGAGAGACCTAGCAATGCAAACTCCCAACTCCAATTCAAAGCTTGCTTCAAGGGGGCGACATCCATTGCGACAAAAACTAGTAGATGTGCCATGCCACACCAGAAATTCAGCACTGATCAATCTTCCTCACTTTTATACAATATGGGGTGGATACCTTTTTTGTCTGTCTAGACAGACTTAATGGCGATTCTGAGCCTAGTTATAATTTACATACTCTCCAGGTGTCTTCTCGTTGTGATTGTCATCATCTTCATTATCAAGGGGATCCCCGTTGGCAACTGCTCCATCTTCAAGAGGCTCATGGAAATGGTTCCTGAATTGCATTCAACATTATTAATGATGTCAGTAAAACAGTAACACTAGATGCACTTGACCACAAGAGTCTGTAATATAAAAACCACTTGTTAAGGGAAGACTAAACAAGCTTGGGGCTGGGTATCACCACTTCACTACTTAAACTCACCATGATTAGTTTGTTCAATAGCAATATTATTGTATTCATTCATGCTTCAGGTATTGCTTTGCCAAATTGACATGCTGAATTTCAATGAGTTTGCAACCATTATATATAAACATTCTCAGGTCTCAATATGATAGCTCATTATTGAGTATTAATTTTTTATGCTTGAGTTTTTCTAGTTTGAATTTAGCTAAAAGTAGGCAGTATTATCTGAACTTCCAAATGGAACATGCTCTCATTTAGAAATGGTATCACTGTAGTGTGACACCACGGAGTGTCGTAATCTTATAAAATGTGGATGTTGAGGTCAAAACATTATAAAATATGTAAATGGAGGTTAAAACTTTACGTTATGCCGTTTATAGCGTGTTTTTGGGTCGTTTTCAGGTGTTTGGGCCTCTCCGGGGGACTTTGGGCCTTGGGGGTTGAGTTGGGCCTCCGGTGGGAGGGTTTGGGCCCAAGGGGGAGACTTTTGGGCAGCCAAATATGGCCCCCATCCCTTGGTGCGCCCCAAACTCCCTCTCCCAACCCTAGCCGCCACCCCTAGCCCCCCCCCCATGTGCCTCCACCCTTCCCCTTCCTCTCCATCTTCCCCAATGGCGCCACCACCCCTATCCTCCCCTCTCCACCTTTCTTACTGCCCCTAGGGGAGTTCTCCACCTCAGCACCTCGAAGATCCGTCCATTGGAGCGCTCCGCGATGAGGAGATCCGGTGGATTTGGAGCGAGGAAGGACATCGCGCGAACCGGGAGGAGATCCGTTGGGTTTTCGGTCGTCGGGCGAAGGTATGGCCATGGGAATCCTTGGGGTTGGTCTAGGATCTGTTCTAAGGGTGATTATCATGTTTTTAGATCAATTGGTGGTGCTGGAATTGAGTAGATTAGATGGAATCTTAAGTTTGCCACGTTCTCTGTTTCGGGCAGCATGAGCAGTCGACCTAGGGCTTGGGTTTTCGTCAATTTAGAATCAGAATTTGGTCGTACAGCTGTTGAATAAGTTGTAGGTAATTTCAATATCTTTCCGTGGGTATAAGGAACGTCCAATTCCGCCCAGCCGTTTGAACGTTATGATCGTTTTACCGAGCGTGTTAAAATCTGTGACGTGATTGGAACAAATCACGGTATTTTGTAGATTAAACAACTTGTGAGCCCGAATCAGCTTTTCCATATACTTAGAAAAAGTTAGGAAATTTCCTAAGCTACGCGAGGATGTACTCGTTGAATTGATTCGGAGTTTTAGAACCCGAGTTATGCTTTTTGGAAGGCTGCTGTCCCGACGGGACAGAACCTCTGTTTTTAGGTTTAGCGAGTAGTTTGCGATGTCGGGGTAGAAGAGAGATTGCTTACTGTTTTGTGGACATGATTGTGAGTGTGTGGTACCCATGTGCAGGTGGTGTGACCCCGGGAGTGCCTTCTACATCTCGCCAATCCGTCGCCCGTGGTTGAGGCAAGTGTATTGGAATGGGTAGCGGGTTATTGTTTGCTATATCGGTTGTGATTGAAATCTCATATATGAAATGTTCACATGCTATGCTTTAATGATTGCCAATGATATGATGAATATGCTTACTATGTTATGATGCCATGTGATGATGTACAAGTGATTTTTAATGTTGGCATGATTGCATACATGACATGTTAAATGGCCCGGGCGGTGAGAAAGTCATAACTAATCCGAGGAAGGTCGGTGAGAAAGTTATGACTATTCCGGAGAGCCAATGAGTAAGTCCTACATCGTGATTCCATCCACCGCGGTGTGGGGAAGCGAGGAGTAGGCACCCTCCATCTTCGGGATGGAAGGGGGGAGAGGGTGCACACCGACGGGTGTGTACTCAACCATACTGGTATGAGTTTCCAAGGAGATATGAGCATCGCATCGCATTGCATACATAATGGTGATGATAATGATTTGTGATCATGAATGAGATGATATACATGATGTGAGTTGTTGAAGCCAAGTAATTGTTTATGTTTGTACCATTGCAATATACTTGCTGAGTGATGAACTCACGCATGTGTTTATGTTGTTTTCTTTTAGGTACCATGAATCTGACATGCGAGAAAGGGAGCTAGTCACACATCATCACTTAGCATCACACATTTAAACAATGACATGTTCCTTCCCTTATGGTTATGGTTAATTCATTGAACTAAACTGTGGTTTCGATTATTCGTTGGTCGTTATGAGTAAATGATTAGTCCATATTTGTCATGTGACGGATATAATTTATATCCTTAGTTGTATGGTGGCTATTTTTCCGATTGATCATGTTATTGCTATCGTTCATTATGCTATATTGACATGTTATTATTGTTGTTGCTTCAATTCATGTTAAAACAAAGGAGATGCTGCCGAAATTTTAGTTTTTAGCATGTGCGCCTTTGCTGTAATTTATGTTTAATTGTGGTATTTAGATGTTGTTTAGTCTATGTTAGGTAGCATTTCGGAATACTAGATGCCGGGGTGTTACAGTTGGTATCAGAGCGGGCTGTAGGTCCTTGGAATGTGTATTTTTAGTGTCATGCTATAGGGTACAACTAAAATGTGATGTGGAATAACTTAGAAACATGGCTTAGGTTTTAACTAAAATTTTGACATAGGATAGTGTAACACCCCAAAATTTTGCTTTCCTTAAATTCATGTGTGGTTTGGCACTTTGGTGAATTTTTGGAATTTTCTGGAATTTATTTGGATTTATTTGGAATTTATTTGAATTTATTCCATTTTGAAATAATTAAAGAATTTAATTTTGCAAATAAAATTTTGTTGGAAATATTTTATTTGAGTCCAAAATGTTCCAAAATATTTTCCAGAATTTTTCTGGAATTTTTCTGAGTCATTTGCTATTTTTAATGAATTAAATGAATTACTGGGAATTATTTTAAATATTAAATCGCTGGAAAATCAACTCGGTCGATTCTTCGTTCATCCGACCGAGCCCGAGTCGAACTTGAGTTCGAGTCCGACCCGAGCCGCTTGACTCGATCAAACCAGCTCAAAACCCTAATCGATCCCAACCGTTGGATCAAGATCCAACGGCCGAGATCCGCCTGCACGGCTTCGAGCCGCATCCGCCCGGATCCGATCGCATCCACACGATCGTGGGCCGTTGATCGTGCCACGGACGGCCGTGAGTCATCGCTCTCCGCCCGACTCGGCCGGAGAGCTCCGCCGTGATCGAGCAGACACACGGCTAGGGTTCCGATTTGCACGCACGCCGAGGCCGTATTTAAAGCGTGAGACGCCCCCGAGGTTGCCCTCATCCTTGCGCACCCGTTTCCCGAGCCATCTCGCCCGAGCCGCCGCTGCTTGCCGTCTGAGTTCGGGCCGGAGTTGGAACTCTGTTGCGCCGCGGTTTGCGCCGTTTCGCCGTCCGTCGTCTTCCGCCGAAGGAGCCCAGATCCGGATCCTCGCGACGAGACGCACTCGAAGGAGGACTCATCTCGCCGGAGAGGCTCCGTAGCGCCGTGCCCTTGGTCGCCGTCCCGTCTCCGTGCACCAAGCCCCGCCGCGACGCCATCGTCACCCGCGAAGGTTCTCACCGTCCGATCAAGATCCGATGATCACGGTGAGCCCACGTTCTCCCCAAACCCTAGAAACCCGATTAGATCAACCGCTGGATCAAGATCCAACGGTTCACAATCGCCACGCGCCGTGGTAGTGATTATTATAGGATTAGATGCTGGACCGTCCGATCTAGATCGAACGCCCACGATCATCGAGTAGATTCAACACGTTAACCCTGGATCTAATCGCGCCGTTGAATTTCAAATCAACGGCCGAGATTGGCGCCACGTGTCGGGAGGTTGGACCGACGCGGCCGGGCCGCCCACGCTGGCAGGCAGGACGCCGACACGCGGCCCGCGTGTCGAGGGCCCGCATGTCGCTGGCTAATCCAGCCAAGCGCCGACGTCACCCATGACGCCACAAAGGTCCCACATGTCGCCACTGCGGCCGAGTCCCCGCTGACGTCAGCAATGACGTCACCCGAGTGGGCCCACATGTCAGCGACACGTAGAGTCGTGGACCGAGTCCACGGTAGACCCGAGCCGAGCGTGGACCAAGCCCATGAGCCGGCTGACGTCAGCCAGCCAATCAGGAGCTGACACGTGTCCATGCTGGCGCAATAATTAATTTCCGAAAAAGAAAATGATTTATTAATTCGAATTAAAGATTTCAGATTTTGTTTCAAACTTCAAACGCTTATAACTTTTGCGTTTCAACTCCGATTTGAGTGATTCAAATTTCTAAATTTGTATAAAATTCAGATCTACTCAAATATGAATTTTATTTAATTTTTGGACTAAAGTTTTTCTCTGTAATATTATTTAATTGATTATTTAAACTTTAATAAATCATAACTTTTGCGTCTTAACTCCAAATTTGACGATTCCAGTTTCTAAAAATCCAGAAAATTATGTTCTCTCTGTTTATGGATTTTATTTGGAGTTTTGGGATGTTTTTGCCTATTGTTTATTCGTGTATTTGCTATTTGCACGCTTTACGAGTAGACGTTGAAGTGCCTAAGGATTCAAGGAGAAGTATTGACTCAGGATCCAACTCAAGACCAAGAGCAAGTACTTTTTGAAGGCAAGTTGTGCTTTGACCATGTTGATCCTATTTCGAAATCTATTTTGATTTAAACTATTGCATGCTAGTTCAATTAGAAAAATACTTGGTTTAAACATGGGGGTTAGATAAGTACCAATTTGCTGTATGACACCTTGATTATTTAAGTATGTGCCATGACCCTTTGTCACCCTAGTTGTGGATTACTAGTTGGACATTATTAAATTGCCAACATGGGTTATAGACCGTTGTAGTATAACGCTTAGACTCGCTACGTGCTCATGACATGGTTTTGGACAATCAAATGTTAATATTGACTTAATGATATATTGAACCTGTTTTGGGAAAAGTATCATGTGATGTTGATGGCACGTGGTGCATGGTAATCAAGCGGGTTTGATAACTGACCGGGGCATGTGGCAAGAGTAATCAGTGGGCAGCTTGTGGCACCGGGATGTTGATTTGGTTCTTCGGGTAGTCTTGCCCTGGTCACTCTAAGGACTTAACCTTGCAAGCCTTTGAACTGGGTCATACTTGCAACCACATGGCTGGAATGGGACGGCCCTAGTTGACTAAGTCGCTAAGGACTCACTTGTGGAGCCTTAGGGTGTCAATTACACCGTTTGTGTGATTGTACGGGGGAGCGTATCGTGGTCGTGGGCCGATACCCATCTAACGGTGTGTTGGTCCCATACTTCGCCTTGGCTAAGGGAAGGGATGGTGTAGAGCACGAACCGGAGAGGACCACCTGTGTTGTTTGAGGCTTCCGAAAGGCTTTGTTACGGGAACTCGCCTTTGTGGTGTTTGACTGTATCTTGTGGGTAAAGTGCATAACCTCTGCAGAGTTTAGAATCTATTCGAATAGCCGTGTCCACGGTACTGGACAATGCTCGGGAATTACAGTCAAGGGTTAGATTTTCTCAAAAATAAACTTTGGTTTGAAAGGTTGGGTTGGTTTAATAATGAAGATGACGGAAATATGGATTAGGATGGGGAAAATGTTTATTAAATTTCTTGAAAAGTTATTTATGCTTTACTTATTTCTACTGCTTTCGAATCTACTTATATTACTTTTCAAATGCCGTTTACTGCAAATATACCTTGAGCTATTCCTTTGTACCAAGCCATGCATATAGTATATTAGCTTGCATTCTGTGCATGACTTGCTGAGTACCAAGTACTCACCCTTGCCACAATATAACACCAGTTGAAGAGGAGACTACGCCAGCTTTGGAGGAGGAACTCCAGGAGGATCCGTCTACTTAGGGAAGCGAGCCCAGTCAGTTGCCTGTGGTATACTGGATGGCGCCACGATGTTACCTTATTTGATTTTCCGCTGCTATTATTTCTCTTTTAATAAGTTTCGCCTTGTGAGGCATCTATTTGTAACTTGGCCATAAGGTCGAGTAACCAGTTTGGTTATTTAAATAAAGTACTTTGATAGTATCGATTGGTATGATTGTGATATTTACCGATGTTAAGACTGTGTGCACTAGCGCGTTCCTGGACTAGTGCTGAATACACAGAGGGTCCGGATTTGCAAATTCGGGGTCCCGACAGATAGCAACATTAAAACTTGCAAAAGTGGAATAACTAATCTAAAATTTGACACTCATGGATGCACAGTAGGAAAGGGTATGGGTATCGTTTCTTTACGCTTAAACGTTGTATTTAAGCTTCGATGTTGAATGCTTCATTTGATAATGCATGTTGATATGTTTATGAGATAAAAGATTGAATTGAGCTTGTTGTGGTGATAAAGTGGGGTTGTGGTGCCGAAGGGTTTCGGTCACCACTTTTGTTCGTATTAACGGTGTGGTTTGACGGTATGGCTGGCTAAAGCCATCACCGAAGAACTATTAACCCCTTGTGGGGAAAGAGTGCTTACCTTTTCTATCGTAGATCGGGTAGTTGGCTCGAGACAAATAGAAGAGTTGATGGTGGTTTCCTTCGGATGATTTTCACCATTCTGACGGTCGGTTTTGGTTGGTCTTCTTGGTTTGTAGTCGATTGAAATCAAAAGAAAAGTGTTTGGTCTTGGATTTTCGCAGATTGTTCCGTATGCGGTATGTGGTTTTGTCTTCCTTGGCTAAAGACAAAGAAGAAGAGTCTAGTGTTGCGCTTCTTTTGGTCGCATTTCCAGCTTTGATGCTTAATTTGTTGATTGCTTTATGGGGAGAAGCATTCAATTTATTCATGTGTTTGTCTTTCTCCGAGGTCAAAAGAGTTATTGCGGCCTTATGCCAGACTTGGTTGTCAGGGCTGAAGTTCTGTGGCTTTGTAGGAGTAAATGGTGTTTGATTTCGTCATTTTACTGGATTGAGAAATCATCTTTGAAAGCCCTTCTTGTTTCGTGAAAGTTTGGGGTTTGGTGTTAAGGTTTTATTTGAAATGGATTACTTGATCGCTTGGTTCCCTTTTAAGAAAATTGTGTTTCAACCATTTTCCTCTATGGGAGTCTTTGAGATTGAAAAGTGTTTTGGAGAATTTCCTCTTGCATGATCAAGTTTGGGTTTGTCTCATTGCAACTGTGAGAGTCAAGCTTCTTTGTGAGTTTTGGTTGAGTATTAAAAGAAAAAAAAATGCTGCAAACAAATTAAGTAGTCTTTTGACTGAAATCGTTTGTCCCTAGTAAGAATTGTTGTTTAGCATGTTATGTAGCATGTACCAATGTGGTTTATTGGATGACGTATTGTTAAGTTAATTTGTGAGTTTAAACAATTCAATGCGGTTGTTATCTCTAGCTTGAGAATAAATGGACTACTAGTGTTGTAGTTTACTCTTAGCGAGAATGATTGAATGTGTTAATGTACATGCTTAGAATCTGTTGCTTTGCTTTAAAAGTGTTATGATCCTTGTTAATGTTAAAAGTTTAAACCTTGATGCATAGTTAGAACATTAAGATGATGTAAATTAATGATATTGTTAAAGAAACCTTGCCGATTGTCTAAAGATGTTCTAATCTAACGGGTTAATAGAGAAATTTAATCATGTTGAATAGTGGCTTTAATTTGGAAGTTGATTAGAGTTGCTATTTATGTTGTTGCAACCTACTAGTATATTTGGAAGTATGCAGTTGTGCCTCTACAATGCTAGTATTGATATCAATTGAGAAGACATACTACTTATTGTTAATGATGTTGTTAAGGGCAGTGTTAATGCTAGTATTCAATCTATTTTAAATAGTTGGAGTATGTTGTGTGGTGGTAATTTTGTTATCACCTATGTATAGGGTAGCTAAAAGTAATGTTGTTGGTTGATGATTATGCCCATTTGTTGTTATTGATGACTAAGTAGTGGTGGTAACTATTTATATTACTCGTTGGAAAACCATGGTTAAAGTAGAGGAAAATTTTAACATGTTGCGATGGAGTGAGCTTTGGATAATTAACATGATGAATGATTTTATCCTTAATGAAAGTATAACTTAATCTCACTTACGAATTCTTCCCTGTGGAGATAATATTTACATGTTGAAGTCGCTTGTTAACTGAATAAGTTTCGATTGTCGAGACGTTTACATATAGGTGGTATGAAATTCATTGGTTGATCATGCTGAAAGATTTGTTGGAGCATTTGTTTCAATCTAAAATATGATGTTATATGATTTGTTGGTCCGTGGGGATCTTGTTGACGTAGTCTTCGTTGGATGTCTTTGGATAAGCATCATAAACTCTATTTATAAGTATTGGGAAAGGTAATAAGAGAAAGAATTTGTTTTGTAGCTCTTATTGTAACCTGAGGGGTTTCTCGATGAGTAAATAGTGAATATTGAATGTTTAAAAGATAAGTATAGGGTTTCATGCTGAGCTTGTATTTAAAACCTTTTGGACTGGTTTGGTTGTTTGCTATCTTGGTCAAATGCTTTCGATCAAGGCGTTTTTTATGTTGTGTGTCAGAGTTTGCCTAAACTCGTAGGGATTGGTGTTGATCTTTGGGTTTGGCCCATTTGTTTAGTTGTGCTATGAGTATGGATTGACACCCAAAAGTTTTAAGTGGATCGCGCTCCTTCACGTTCACCCTGAATTTTCTTTGGGAATAAATTTTAAAGGAAGCAGTTGGACATAGTGGGTTGTGTTGGAGTTTCTTGGGATTTAATTTGTGACTCTTTTTGGCTAGAATTGGAGTTATTTGGAAAATGTGTGTGGTGTTTGCAAGTGTTTCAAAAGGGTCGATTTTATGAATGTTTCATCAGTGATTTTGTTAGTGAAGTGTTCCCTTCTTGGAAATGAGTTTCCCTTTCTTGTTGAGAACATTTGTGGCGGTTGTGTGTGCTGATGCTTAACTTTGGAGTCGATGTTCTTTTCCAAAATGCTGATTTTGGTTAAAATGTGAGGTTTTGCAAGTTTAGCTTTCGAGAAATGGTGGGTTCTGACATGACATGGTGTGTTCCAGCTAACGGTGTTGCAGTCATAGTCTATATGATTTAGCGCAGCCGTCAATGTTATGTGTGTTTCAGTCATGTGATACCGAGGAAGAAGTCTTTTGGTGAATGACTTTTCGGTATTGTTGTTACATGATGAGTGAATGGTGAAAACGAAGCATGGCATCGTTTATAAATGTTCAATGATAAATGAGTCGGTGAGCCAGATCGGTGAGAAAGTCATATATGGATATATGACTAATCCGGAGTTCTCTTGAAAAGTGTGCATTCTTGTCATGTATCGAGATTTCCATTTCTTCCTAGTATGAAAAGAAAGAATGGATAATTTGTGGTGTTTTGGCTGTGGTGTTAGAGGTTTGAGTTTTCTTTGCGATTTGGCTTAGAAAAATGACATGAGTACTCTTTGGTTGTTGCCGAACTCTTTCCATTGTGGCTTTTAGCGCCCGGGAGTTCGAGTTGTTGGATGTGGATCATTTTTGGTTCATGGGTCTTGGTTGAGCTTACTCAATGATTGTACCCTTGTTCCGATTCTTTGAAAGGAAGAATGCGAGGGCTAAACTTTCTTAGAAAGAGGAATCTAGTGTGGGTTTGTAATGACCTAAGATATTAGGCGTTGCTAGTGGTTGATCGTAACTAGTTTGGAAGTGAAGAGTAATGGAAGGTTGTGTAGGACTCAATTCAAACCTTCTTGGAGACTTGTGTCATTGATGTGTCCCTCGGTAGGGTTGATTAAATTATTAGTGGACCACTTGGTGGTTGCTAGTAATTGCTTTTCCTTTTCGAAGTGTATTGGATCTTTTGTCGCCGAGCTCTGAGCGAGTTGTGTCAACTGATGTAGATTGCTCGGTTAATATTGATTTTGCGGGTTTTAAGGACCCTAGTTATAAAGTAGGTTTTTCCTTCGGTGCTAGTGGTGGGTATTGGTCTTTTGTAAAAGGTCAATCTTTTGCAAGGTGTTAGCTGATTGTTCAAGCAGTTGGTAGTCTTAGAGTGTTGTGTCTTGCTTGGTTCGCGTCGTCCAGAATACGACGAAACACAGTAGAGAGGTTGAGATGTGAAAGCACTTTTGTGCGTGGGAGCTGAAGAGGGTTCTAGAGGTTGGTGCCGTGTTCTTCTGAGGAGAAACTTCGGTTAAAGGGATCGGGCACTTTAGTGCCAAGGAATGCATAAAAAATGAGGAATATGAGACCGTTTCCCTTCATTGCCAGCTTAGGAAGTTATCCTTTTGCTTGGGACGTTCTGAATCCTTATGTTTGTACTCGGTGTTTCAAAGTGGAGTAAGAATTCTGGCAAGTTTTGAAGGTGAGTTATCTTTAGAGCTGCCAGTCTTTGATCCTTAGCTCCTAGCTTCTGAGTGCTGGCTGGTGCAAATCATAGGGGCTTCTAAGTGGGTTCTGAGGCGTGAACCATAGCTCCCTTCGATGGTTGTTTGCGAAGTGGCGTGTCTCGGATTCGGGGTCGAATCGTGTTGAAGGGGGGAGAATGTGACACCACGGAGTGTCGTAATCTTATAAAATGTGGATGTTGAGGTCAAAACATTATAAAATATATAAATGGAGGTTAAAACTTTATGTTATGCCGTTTATAGTGTGTTTTTGGGCCGTTTTCGGGTGTTTGTGCCTCTCCGGGGGACTTTGGGCCATGGGGTTGAGTTGGGCCTCTGGTGGAAGGGTTTGGGCCCAGGGGGGGACTTTTGGGCAGCCAAATCTGGCCCCCACCCCTTGGTGCGCCCCAAACTCCCTCTCCCAACCCTAGTCGCCACCCCCTAGCCCCCCCATGCGCCTCCACCCTTCCCCTTCCTCTCCATCTTCCCCCATGGCGCCACCACCCCTCTCCTCCCCTCTCCACCTCTCTTACTACCACTAGGGGAGTTCTCCACCTCAATACCTCGAAGATCCATCCATTGGAGCGCTCCGCGACGAGGAGATCCGGTGGATTTGGAGCGAGGAAGGAGATCGCGCGAACCGGGAGGAGATCCGTTGGGTTTTCGGTCGTTGGGCGAAGGTATGGCCATGGGAATCCTTGGGGTTGGTCTAGGATCTGTTCTAAGGGTGATTATCATGTTTTTAGATCAATTGGTGGTGCTGGAATTGAGTAGATTAGATGGAATCTTGAGTTTGCCACGTTCTCTGTTTCGGGCAGCATGAGCAGTCGACCTAGGGCTTGGGTTTTCGTCAATTTAAAGTCAGAATTTGGTCGTACGGCTGTTCAAGAAGTTGTAGGTAATGTCAATATCTTTCCGTGGGTAGAAAGAACGTCCAATTCCGCCCAGCTGTTTGAAAGTTATGATCGTTTTACCGAGCGTGTTAAAATCTGTGACGTGATTGGAACAGATCACGGTATTTTGTAGATTAAACAACTTTAGAGTCCGAATAAGCTTTTCCATATGATTAGAAAAAGTTAGGAAATTCCCTAAGGTACGCGAGGATGTACTCGTTTAATTGATTCGGAGTCTTAGAACCCGAGTTATGCCTTTTGGAAGGCTGCTGTCCCGACGGGACAGAACCTCTATTTTTGGGTTTAGCGAGTAGTTTGCGATGTCGGGGTAGAAGAGGGATTGCTTACTGTTTTGTGGACATGATTGTGAGTGTGTGGTACCCATGTGCAGGTGGTGTGACCTCGGGAGTGCCTTCTACATCTCGCCAATCCGTTGCCCGTGGTTGAGGCAAGTGTATTGGATTGGGTAGCGGGTTATTGTTTGCTATATCGGTTGTGATTGAAATCTCGTCTATGAAATGTTCACATGCTATGCTTTAATGATTGCCAATGATATGATGAATATGCTTACTATGTTATGATGCCATGTGATGATGTACAAGTGATTTTTAATGTTGGCATGATTGCATACATGACATGTTACGTGGCCCGGGCGGTGACAAAGTCATAACTAATCCGGGGAAGGTCGGTGAGAAAGTTATGACTATTTCGGAGAGCTAATGAGTAAGTCCTACATCGTGATTCCATCCACCGCGGTGTGGGGAAGCGAGGAGTTGGCTCCCTCCATCTTCGGGATGAAAGGGGGGAGAGGGTGCACACCGACGGGTGTGTACTCAACCATACCGGTATGAGTTTCTAAGGAAATATGAGCATCGCATCGCATTGCATACATAATGATGATGATAATGATTTGTGATCATGAATGAGATGATATACGTGATGTGAGTTGTTGAAGCCATGTAATTGTTTATGTTTGTACAATTGCAATATACTTGCTGAGTGATGAACTCACGCTTGTGTTTATGTTGTTTTCTTTTAGGTACCATGAATCTGACATGCGGGAAAGGGAGCTAGTCACACGTCATCACTTAGCATCACACTTTTAAACAATGACATGTTCCTTCCCTTATGGTTATGGTTAATTCATTGAACTAAACTGTGGTTTCGATGATTCGTTGGTCGTTATGAGTAAATGATTAGTCCATATTTGTCATGTGACGGATATAATTTATATCCTTAGTTGTATGGTGGCTGTTTTTCCGATTGATCATGTTATTGCTATCGTTCATTATGCTATATTGACATGTTATTATTGTTGTTGCTTCAATTCATGTTAAAACAAAGGAGATGCTGCCGAAATTTCTGTTTTTAGCATGTGCGCCTTTGCTGTAATTTATGTTTAATTGTGGTATTTAGATGTTGTTTAGTCTATGTTTTGTAGCATTTCGGCGTACTACATGCCGGGGTTTTACATGTAGTGTGTAAACTTTGGTAGCCATTAGGCTTTGGAGTTGCAATGTAGTCTTTTACCTACCAATAATTTTGCATAGCTGAGTTTTAGAAAAATGGTAGAAGCAACAAAAGTCAAAAAGACATTGAATAAAAGAAAGCAGATAACTCACAGCTTGAGGTATAGGTGTCCAGATGCCATGAACAAGACCAAGGACATTGTAGCAGATCTGAATTGAAATAAACATGGATTACAATAATAAACTTTCTCTATCCACTGACAACATCATGTTTCAAAAATCTTGCTTGAAGTTCCAAACTAAAATCAAAATTCACCATTTCTGTCCATATATCAAAGCTCAAAATACAAGTATTATTTGTCACAATCGTTCACTCAAACCAGAAAATCCTCTCCTCCTTTATCCTTCTGGACCAAGAAAGGACATAACAAAAAGATATTCCTTCAAGCATTTGTGAGGAGGTTGTAATACACATAAGGATAATGGAAAATGTCAGATTCCACATAATCATAGCGAAACTGTTACAAGAAAAAAATCAAACATGCCTCACCATTTAATTTAGTACTCGTCTTCTAGATCAGAACTTGGACTATGATCTTTAGCTGCTGCGTCTACAGTAATTCCCTCTACATCTCTTCTTGTAACACCCCGGCACCTCAGGTGCCCGAAGTGCTACCAAAACCTATCTAATTTTCACTAAAAAAATTTCGCAAGACCTCCCCTACTAAGTGGACATCCACTCAGCAGGCAAAAGAGATCACAAGTAACACTATAGCAATAATTTCAACATGTCATGGAATCAAACAACCATCATGAAATGTAGGCAATTAACAACTACCAAAAATCCATTCATTAAAAACTCAACTTAAATACCGCATGATTACACAAATAGATTAACTAGTTACAAATTTACTAATTGATTCCAAAATTAGATCTTTGGCATTTTGTGAACGTGAGGAAGTGCAGCTAAGCCCCGAACCCGGGAAGTCGCTCTTCTGAGTACCTAAAAACATTAACAAACAAGCGTGAGTTCGAAAACTCAGCAAAGTGCATCAAATCAATATGAATAACCAAGTTAGCAATTCTAACCCATCATTAAGAATTTAACTCTTACAAAATTCAACCAATAAATAAATAATTGTACCGCTACCATTTACCTCATAGCTCTTTTCATACACATACCTCATTGAATCTTTTTGGGTGAGTCCACAACTCGATCCCAACTCTTCACAACTCCATTTAACACACAAAACTCAATCGTTAGCGATGCAATGCACATGTATGCTCTTTTTAGATGCACGTACCGGTACTGCCGAGTGCACACCCGTCGGTGTGCACCCTCACGTCCCTTCCATCCCGTGGAAGGTGCCTACTCTTACTGTCTTGCTCCCATTCACTTCGATGAATGGGACTACGAGGTAGGACTTTCGTGTTCACTACGTGTGAACACAGAGGCCCGCATCAGAATGGGTCGCCTCTTCTTTTATGAATGCACAAATGCAATTAATACAATTAAATTGCATAAACAAACATTTCGATCCTTCCACATGGACATAAATGAATACACACATGGCAATCCATTCTCATTTTCATCAATATAATCATCAAATCAACCAAAACACTAACAAATACTTAACCTTCATATGCCTCTAATGGATTCACACACAAGGGACAAATGAATAAATTTATGAACTTAACATTTGCATCAACATAAATATCAACATGATGAAAGTCACAAAGCAAAGCATGATTCATTCCTTTTTAGCATTTAATCGAAATGACACACTTGCCTTCTACCGAGAGGAATGGAGTGGCGGGAAGAAGAGGTCACTCTCGAAGCTACTCCGTCTGGAAACATAATCACATACTCAATTCCACAAGTTCTAGAGTCAACAAACAACAACAAACCACACAAATACTCTCTAAGTCAAACTTGCCCCAAATCTGAAATTTCATCCAAAACTGGTTTGGGTAGCCCACTTTGCCAAAGCAGAACTATTGCTAAACAACTCCAAATTGAGCAACCAAAGACATTTTAAGCATCTATTCAGAAAGTTCTAGCTATCTCTAGGCAAAATTAAATCCAAATTCTGCCTCTATCTTGCTCAAAATCACCACTCAAAATTGAATCTACTAATAGTTGCAATTTGGACAGAAAAGAGGTAAAACTTGCATAACTTTCTAATGGTTCAACCAAAATTCAAGTTCTTGGACTCTAAATGAGCACAAAAGGATAAACTACAGTTACCCCATAACCATTTATTCAATCATTGATTTTAAAGTCCTCAAACTAAAGTCTGAACTTTAGTTTAAAGTCTGAACATTTCAGAAGTTCATGTTTTAATATAGCAATTTCAACAAAGCATAACTTTTGCTTCAATTGACCAAATTGAGTAAACTTAGACTCTAATTAACCACAAAAGTGTCACCTTTCATTATTACAAACCCATTTATGTTGGTTCTTCATCAAACAATCCAAGATTTCAAAAGAATACGTGTCATTTGCATTGAGTTCAATTCCGGACATCTTTTATTCAAATTATCATATCTTTTAATTGGCTAAACCAAAATTGGAGTTCTTGTGCTCTAATCGACCGCGAGACCACCATATATCCATACATCATACCCATACAAGCTAGTTCTTCTCCAATCACTACCAGATTTCAAAAGAGTGGCTTACCCGAAATAACTTCTTCTCTGAATTTCAAACAGAAAAACAGTTTCGGGTATCCCACTTCAACAATCCATAACTTTTGATTACCAACTCCAAATCAATAAAACAAGTACATTTTCTGAAACTAGATCAAATTTCCTACAACTCTCTAGGCAAACATAAAAGCTCAATCGGTCTGCAGCTAGGTCTAAAACGCAGTTGAACATTACAGCTCACAAAAAAATCTACTCGGGATAGCAAACACTAAAAATGGCATAACTTTTAATTGGCTTCATGGATTTTTGACTTCTTGTACTCCATTTAAAGGTAATTAGATTACCTACAACTTTTCCTTCTACCGAAAATGGATTTGGAGACTTTAACTGCCCCAAAACCGAGCTCGAAAACTCGGGATCCAAAACACCCGAAAACAGGAAATGGATCCCAAACCCTAGAACCAATTTCCCTCCAAAAGATTTCACATCTAGCAACTCTAGAGCTATCTAGGATAGGTAGGGACTCCATTAGTGCAGAAAAAAGTAGCTCAAAGCAAACTTTTTCTTACCCAAGAGGAGGAGGAATGTGACACTATGGTATGGTGTGACATTATAGAATGTGAAATTAGAGAATAAAACCTTTCGGCTTGAGGTTTACTCGCGTTTTTGGGCCGTTTGAAGTGATGTGTCACCACGGAGTGTCGTAACCTTTTAAATGGTGCATGTTAAGGTCAAAAACTTTATGAAATATGGTATGACAGGTTAAAACCATAAGGTATGGAGGTTAATAACGTTTCCGGGCCGTTTCCGGGCCGTTTTCGGGGTTTTGGGCCTTCCCGGGGGAGTTTGGGCCTTAAGTGGGCTTTGGTGGCATGGAGTAGGTCTCTGTAACGGACTAGGATTGGGTGTGGGGGCTGGTAAAAGGGCTCCCCACCAGCCCTTGGGCGTTCACCCCTGCCCCTTGTGCGCCCTTCCCCCCCACTTGCCCTTGCCCTAGCCGCCTCCCTCCTCCCTTGGCCGTGCGCCTCCCCCTCCTTTGCCCCATTGCTCCCCACCTCTCCACCACCTCTCCTCCACCCCCTTGCTGCCCTAGGGTGGTCTCCACACCTCTGCACCTTGTAGATCCATCCGTTGGAGCGAGGAGCGAGGAGCGTGGAGGGAGGAGCGATCCGCGAGGAGATCTATTGGAGTTTCGTTCGTTGGGCAAAGGTATGATCATGGGGATCCTTGGGTTTGATCTAGGTACTGTTCTTAGGGTGTTTATAAAGTTTTAAGATCAATTGGTGGTGCTGGGTTAGAGTTCTTTGGGTTAGATCAAGACGTTGCCACGTTTCTGTTTTCGGGCAAATTGAGCAATCGGGCTAGGGTTCGAGTTTTTGTCGATTTAGAATCTGAATCTATCCGTACGGACTTAAAATAAGTTGTAGATAATTTAATTATCTTTCCGTAGACATAAAGCACGTTAAAATACGATCAGCCGTTTGAAAGTTATGGCCGTTTTACCGAGCGTGTTAAAATCTGTGACGTGATTGGAACAGATCGTAGTAATCTGTAGATTAAGCAATTTTAGAGTCCGAATCAGTCTTTCCGTATAACTAGAAAAATGTAGGAAATTTCCTAAGCTTCGCGATGGTGTACTCGTTTAATCGATTTGGAGTCCCAGAACTCAAGTTATGGCCTTTGCAATGCTGCTGTCCCGCCGGGACAGAACCTCTGTTTTTAGGTTTGCAAGTAGTGGGCAATGTCGGGTTAGATGGGGATTTGTGTACTGTTTTGTGGGCATGATTGTGAGTGTGTGATGCCTATGTGCAGGTGGTGTGACACCGGGAGTGCCCTCGACTTCCCAGAAATCCGTCGCCCGTGGTTGAGGCAAGTGTGTTGTAATGTATAGCGGATTGTAGGTTGCTTGTTGATATTGGATGAAAGATTGAATACTTGCTATGATCACTTGCCTTGCTTGCTGTTTTCCAATGATATATTGAGTATGATTATCATGATATGATGCTATGTGTCTATACTTATCATGATTCGATGCCATGTGTAATATTTGTCATGATGAGATGCCATATGTTTATGTACATGTGAAATATGATAATTGGCATAGTTGCATGCATGACATGAGATAGGGCGAGGGCGGTGAGAAAGTCATAACTAGTCCGGCAAGGTCGGTGAGAAAGTTATGACTAGTCCGGAACGCCATTGAGTAAGACCTACATCGTGATTCCATCCACGTGGTGAATGGAAGCGAGGAGTAGGCACCCTCCATCTTCGGGATGGAAGGGGGGAAAAGGGTGCACACCGACGGGTGTGTACTCAACCATACCGGTATGAGTTTCCAAGGAGATATGAGCATAACATTGCATTGCATTGCATTACAATACATATTTAATGATGATGATGTTGTTATGTGCTCAAGTATGAGATGTTATATGTGATGTAAGGTATTATTGTCTTGTAAATGATCTTGTTGTCCATTACAATATGTTTGCTGAGTTTTCGAACTCACGCTTGTGTTTTATATTGTTTTTAGGTACTTTGAGATCGGCATGCGGGAAAAAGGGGTCTAGCTACACTTCTACACGTAGCTCCACCATCATAGTCCATAATTAATCACTTGGAGACATGATATTAAGTGTTGTGCCTTAAACTTAATGTATGGTTTAATTTAGCATGCTAGTGATTCCTTATTTGCTTCGTTTTAGTTTATGAAGTGGTTGAGCGTGGTATTATTGGCGTAATTTGATGATATATCCATTTATGTTGATGTTTTAGATGTCGTGTGCTATGATATATCTTGCCATGATATTGATATGGTGTTAATTCATGGAAAAACAAAGGAGATGCTTCCGAAATATCGGTTTTTAGCATATGTACCTTTGCTGGAATTTATGTTTAAATGTGGTATTTAGATGTTGTTTAGCTTATGTTTGGTAGCATTCGGGCATATTAATTGCCGGGTGTTACTGTTGGTATCAGAGCGGGCTGTAGGTCCTTGGAATGCGTATTTTTAGTGTCATGCCATAGGGTACAACTAAAATATGATGTGGAATAACTTAGAAACATGGCTTAGGTTTCAACTAAAATTTTGTCATAGGATAGCAACATTAAAACTTGCAAAAAATGGTATAACTAATCTAAAATTTGACACACACTGGATCCACAGTAGGAAAGGGTATGGGTATCGTTTCTTTACGCTTAAATGTTGTATTTAAGCTTTGATGTTGAATGCTTCTTTTGACAATGCATGTTGCTATGTCAATGATATATGTTGTGGTGATAAGAGTGGGGTTGTGGTACCGAAGGGTTTCGGTCACCTCTTGTTGTTTATAGTTAGGGTGAGGTTTGTGGTGTGGCGGTTAGCGCCATCACCGAAGAAGCTATTAACCCTGTAGGAGAAAAGCGCTTACCCTTTACATGCCGTAAATCGGGTAGTTGATTGGAGGCGAAAAGGAAGAGTTAATGGTGGTTTCCTTCGGATGTTCTTTGTCGCTCGATGGTCGGTGTTTGTTGCTTTTCTTGGCTTTAGCTGTTTTGAACCAAATGAAAAGGTGATGGGCTTTCGCGGATCGTTCGTGATGCGGTGTGTGGTTTTGTCTTCCTTGGGTGAAGACGTAGAAGAGGAGTCTAGTGTTGCGCTTTTTTGGGCGCCTTTCCGCTTTTTGATGCTGTTAATTGCTTTATGAAGAACAAGCATTCGATTTATTCTGTGGTTGTCTGTCTCCAAGGCTAAAGGAGTTTTGTTCGAGTTGTGCGGACACTGGCCGCTGTGGCTGAAGTTCTGTGGGCTTCGTAGTAGTAATCGGTGTTTGATTTTATCATTTTACTGGATTAAGAAATCATATTTGAAAGCCCATATTGAGTCGTGAAAGTTAGGGGTTTGGTGTTAAGGTTTTATTTGAAAAGGTTAATGGAGCACTTGGTTCCCTTTTGAGAAAAGTTGTCTTCCAACCAGTTTCCTCTATGGAAGTCTTTGAGATTGAAAAGTGTTTTGGAGAATTCCTTTGCATAACCAAGTTTGGGTTTGTCTCATTGCAATTTTGAGAGTCAAGTTTCCTTATGAATTTGGGATGAGTTTTAAAACTAAAATGCTGTAAACAAAGTAAGTAGTCTTTTGACTGAAATCGTTTGTCCCTAGTAAGAATTGATGTTTAGCATGTTATGTAGTAGGTAACAATGTGGTTTATGGATTGATGTGTTGCTAAGTTAAATTTTGAGTTGAATCAATTCAATGTGAGTAAAATCTCTAAGTTTGAGAATAAATAGACTACTAGTGTTGTAGTTCACTCTTAGCGAGAATGATTGAAAGTGTTAATGTTCATGCTTAGAATCTGTTGCCTTGCTTTAAAAGTGCTTATGATCCTCGTTAATGTTAAAAGTTTAAACCTTGATGCATAGTTAAAACATTAAGATGATGTAAACTGCTGATATTGTTAAGAAGCTTTGCTTGGTGTTTAAAGATGTGCTAATCTAACGGATTAGTAGAGACTAGTAACTTTAATTTGGAAGTTGATTGGAGTGGTTATTTATGTTGTTGCAAACTATTAGTATATTTGGAAGTATGCAGTTGTGACCCTTCAATGCTAGTTTTCAATCTATTTTAAATAGTTGGAGTATGTTGTAATTTTGTTATCACCTATGTATAGGGTAGCTAAAAGTAATGTTGATCGGTTGATGATTATGCCCATTTGTTTTTATTGATGACTTAGTAGTGGTGGTAGTTGTGTAGAATAATTGTTGGAAACCATTGACTAAATGGAGGGTGTTGTAACCTGTGGTGATGGAGTGAACCATGGATAATTAACCTGATGTAGAGTTTTATCCTTAATGAATGTATGCCTTGGAATCCTAGCTATGAACTTTGTCTTGTAGAGATAATATTTACATGTTGAAGTCGTTGTTTAACCGAATAAGGTTCGGTTATCGAGGCGTGAATAGATAGGAGGTATGAAATTTATATGTTGATCTTCTTTGAAAGATTTGTTGAAGTACTATGTTTCAAATTTAGAATAAGAAGTATTATGATTCGGTGATCCGTGGGGATCATATCATTATATTCTTGGTTGAGTGCCTTCTTGATAAGCATCATAAACCCTTATTAAAAGTTTTGGGAATGGTAACTAGAGGAAGAATTTGTTGTGAAGCTTTTGGTTGAATTCAGTTGGGGCTCCTCAGGGAGTAAAAAGTGATTATTAAAGTCTTTTAATGGAAAGCGTAGTGGAGTTCTAGAGATGGTTCTTTTTACGCTGAGCTTGTGTTTAAAAGCTTTTGGACTGGTTTGGTTGTTTGCCATTTTGGTTGAAGGGTTTTCGGTCAAGGTGTTCCTTATGCTGTGTTTCAGAGTTTCCCCAAAACTCGTAATGTTTGGTGTCGACCTTTGGTTTTGGTGAATTTGTTTAGTTCGTGTTGTGAGTTTGGATTTACATCCAAAAGTTTTGAGTCGATCGCGCCCTTTCGCGTTCACACTGG
The DNA here is from genome assembly GCA_036346355.1 of Rhipidocladum racemiflorum. Classification (NCBI taxonomy): domain Eukaryota; kingdom Viridiplantae; phylum Streptophyta; class Magnoliopsida; order Poales; family Poaceae; genus Rhipidocladum; species Rhipidocladum racemiflorum. The sequence continues at coordinate 41,160,515 of CM070590.1, forward strand.
ATTATCTTTGGAATTAATTTTAAAAGGAAGCATATGGTCTTAAAGGGTTGTGTTGGAAACTTTTGAGTTGAGCCCTTAATGTGTAACTCTTTTTGGCTAGAGTTGGAGTTGTTTTGAAAATGTGTGTGATGTTGCGAGTGCTTCAAAAAGGTGGACTTTATGAAAGTTTTACAAAGTGATTTTGTTAGTGAGGTGTTCCCTTTTGGGAATGAGTTTCCCTCTCCTTGAGGAAGTTCGTGATGGTTGTGGGAGCAGATGCTCGACTTGAAATTTTGATGTTCTTTTCCAAAATGTTGAATTTGGATGAAATGCAATGTTGTGCAAGTTCAGTTTTCAACTGATGTGGGGTCTTTTACGACATGGTGTTTTACTGTCAACTATGCTGCCGTCATAGTCTATATGAATTTCCGCAACCTTCGATGTTAATTGTGTTTCCATCATTTGATACCGAGGAAGAAGTCATTTGGTGAATGACTATTCGGTGCCGTTGTTACATGATGAATGAAGGGTGAAAAAGGAAAACGAGACATTGTTTATGCATAATTAATCATAAAGGAGTCGACGAGCCAGGTCGGTGAGAAAGTCATATAAGGATATATGACTAATCCGGAGTGCTCTTGAAAAGTGTGCATGCATGTCAAGAATCGAGATGTCCATTTCTTTCTAGTATGAAAAGAAAGAATGAAGGATTTATGCTTCCTTTGTGATTTGGCTTGGATGTTGCCGAATTCTTTCCAAAATGGTTGTTAACGCTTTGGGTTTGAGTTGTCGTGTGTACACTTGGGGATGATACCTAAGTGTTTTTGTGTGAGGGCGAGACCCTCTTAAGAAAGGAACCAATTGTGGTTTGGTAAGGTTTTTCGATCCTAGCTTGGGGCTAGGTGTTGAACCCTAGTGGTATAAGGGTGGTTTGTGATGGAGGTTGATGATGTATGGGTCTAACCATTATTAAGTGTAGCGATGGGTGGAAGTGAAGTTGACGGTAGTTCGGTGATATTTGTCCTGCCGTGAGCATTTGTGGTCACTAGTTGTTCTTGGATTTGAGTCTTGTGCAGGAAAGGATGGAATAAAATGTTAGTATGATGGTGTATCGGAAGGGCAAGTGTGCCTTAATGAGTTTTCCCTCGATGGAAATTTTCGGAATGTAGAAAGGTCGTTAAAGGAATTGTGACTTCCTTTGATTATGTCATGTTGAGTTTAATGGAGTATGGTAGTCAGGTTGGTTGTGATAGAAGTATGAAGTGTTTGCCGTGAGGATTCGAGCGTTTTGGGTTGATGGAGCCCTTTGTGGTTGAAACGCAGATTCTGTTGGGGAATTGAAGTGAAGGTCGATTTGTGAGGGGTTGCCCTTAGTTGAGCTAGATCAACACTTTTTCTCTATGTGTTGGTTTTGGGAACTCGTTTGTTGTTTGTTCCAGTTTTAGTCGTTGTGTGAATGTTTTGTGCTGCAGAGAAGCCGTTTGTCCCTTGGGGATTTTGTCATTGATTTTGGCGTCCTTCGGATTCGAGGTCGAATCCTGTTGAAGGGGGGGGAGAATGTGACACTACGGTATGGTGTGACATTATAGAATGTGAAATTAGAGAATAAAACCTTTCGGCTTGAGGTTTACTCGCGTTTTTGGGCCGTTTGAAGTGATGTGTCACCACGGAGTGTCGTAACCATTTAAATGGTGCATGTTAAGGTCAAAAACTTTATGAAATATGGTATGGCAGGTTAAAACCATAAGGTATGGAGGTTAATAACGTTTCCGGGCCGTTTCCGGGCCGTTTTCGGGGTTTTGGGCCTTCCCGGGGGAGTTTGGGCCTTAAGTGGGCTTTGGTGGGATGGAGTAGGTCTCTGTAACGGACTAGGATTGGGTGTGGGGGCTGGTAAAAGGGCTCCCCACCAGCCCTTGGGCGTTCACCCCTGCCCCTTGTGCGCCCTTCCCCCCACTTGCCCTTGCCCTAGCCGCCTCCCTCCTCCCTTGGCCGTGCGCCTCCCCCTCCTTTGCCCCATTGCTCTCCACCTCTCCACCACCTCTCCTCCACCCCCTTGCTGTCCTAGGGTGGTCTCCACACCTCTGCACCTTGTGGATCCATCCGTTGGAGCGAGGAGCGTGGAGCGAGGAGCGATCCGCGAGGAGATCTATTGGAGTTTCGTTCGTTGGGCAAAGGTATGATCATGGGGATCCTTGGGTTTGATCTAGGTACTGTTCTTAGGGTGTTTATGAAGTTTTTAGATCAATTGGTGGTGCTGGGTTGGAGTTCTTTGGGTTAGATCAAGACGTTGCCACGTTTCTGTTTTCGGGCAGATTGAGCAATCGGGCTAGGGTTCGAGTTTTCGTCGATTTAGAATCTGAATCTGTCTGTACAGACTTAAAATAAGTTGTATATAATTTAATTATCTTTCCGTGGACATAAAGCACGTTAAAATCCGATCAGCCGTTCGAAAGTTATGGCCGTTTTACCGAGCGTGTTAAAATCTGTGACGCGATTGGAACAGATCGTAGTAATCTGTAGATTAAACAATTTTAGATTCCGAATCAGTCTTTCCGTATAACTAGAAAAATGTAGGAAATTTCCTAAGCTTTGCGATGGTGTACTCGTTTAATCGATTTGGAGTCCCAGAACTCAAGTTATGGCCTTTGCAAGGCTGCTGTCCCGCCGGGACAGAACCTCTGTTTTTAGGTTTGCAAGTAGTGGGCAATGTCGGGTTAGATGGAGATTTGTGTACTGTTTTGTGGGCATGATTGTGAGTGTGTGATGCCTATGTGCAGGTGGTGTGACACCGGGAGTGCCCTCGACTTCCCAGAAATCCGTCGCCCGCGGTTGAGGCAAGTGTGTTGTAATGTATAGCGGATTGTAGGTTGCTTGTTGATATTGGATGAAAGATTGAATACTTGCTATGATCACTTGCCTTGCTTGCTGTTTTCCAATGATATATTGGGTATGATTATCATGATATGATGCTATGTGTCTATACTTATCATGATTCGATGCCATGTGTAATATTTGTCATGATGAGATGCCATATGTTTATGTACATGTGAAATATGATAATTGGCATAGTTGTATGCATGACATGAGATAGGGCGAGGGCGGTGAAAAAGTCATAACTAGTCCGGCAAGGTCGGTGAGAAAGTTATGACCAGTCCGGAACGCCATTGAGTAAGACCTACATCGTGATTCCATCCACGTGGTGAATGGAAGCGAGGAGTAGGCACCCTCCATCTTCGGGATGGAAGGGGGGAAAAGGGTGCACACCGACGGGTGTGTACTCAACCATACCGGTATGAGTTTCCAAGGAGATATGAGCATAACATTGCATTGCATTGCATTGCAATACATATTTAATGATGATGATGTTGTTATGTGCTCAAGTATGAGATGTTATATGTGATGTAAGGTATTATTGTCTTGTAAATGATCTTGTTGTCCATTACAATATGCTTGTTGAGTTTTCGAACTCACGCTTGTGTTTTATGTTGTTTTTAGGTACTTTGAGATCGGCAGGCGGGAAAAAGGGGTCTAGCTACACTTCTACACGTAGCTCCACCACCGTAGTCCATAATTAATCACTTGGAGACATGATATTAAGAGTTGTGCCTTAAACTTAATGTATGGTTTAATTTAGCATGCTAGTGATTCCTTATTTGCTTCGTTTTAGTTTATGAAGTGGTTGAGCGTGGTATTATTGGCGTAATTTGATGATATATCCATTTATGTTGATGTTTTAGATGTCGTGTGCTATGATATATCTTGCCATGATATTGATATGGTGTTAATTCATGGAAAAACAAAGGAGATGCTGCCGATATATCGGTTTTTAGCATATGTACCTTTGCTGGAATTTATGTTTAAATGTGGTATTTAGATGTTGTTTAGCTTATGTTTGGTAGCATTCGGGCATATTAAATGCCGGGGTGTTACAAGGAAGAAGATGCAAGGAGCAGTTCGGTTGAGGGGGAGGAGGAAGGTGCAGCAGCTCTCCAAGGGGGGGCTCGCCGGCCGGTGAGCTCGCCGGAGCTGGGGCCGATGGTGGCCGGAGTTGGAGGGGCGTGCTGCCCTGCTGCCAGGAGAGGAGGAGAGCACGGGTTGGAGAAGGGCACGGTTGGGGAAAGCTCCAACCAGTTTGGAGAGAGTGGAATGGGAAAGGAAAAAGGAAGAAAAGAAAAGGGGAAGGAAAAAGTTAGGTGGATGGGTAAAATTGGAAATTTTACCTCTACACGGCTCCTTTTCCAACCTTGCAGCTTCAGACAGGAAAACAACACTCCCCACTGACACAAAACTGACATAAAAGAATTGCGATGAAACACCCGACTCCGAAAGAATCGGCGACGTTACATTCCCCCACTTAAAGGAATTCGACCCCGAATTCCCCGAAAGCCAACTAGAAAACAAAGGCCACAAGGGACCCAAACTCTTTGCAACTCGGAATAACCACACAAGGATTTCTAACAGAAGAAAACGATAACTCAACTCTCAAAATCCAACTAATAAAGAATTGACTTGACTTAGCTCAACTGAGTGCAACCTGTCTAGATTCCACCTTTACTTTATTTTCTAACAGACGTTTCCAGGGACAACACTCCCTAGCAAACTAGATTCCAAAGAATTTTCCAACCCAGGAATTTCCCACAACCTTCCTCAACATTCAACCTCAAAGCATCTACTTAAAGACTTAATTAAATTAATTGATATACCGAATCCTCATATCATACCACTATAACGAAATGATTTGATGTAACCCAGACAACTTCCTTTGATATTACCAGATAAGACCTCATTCTTGAAAGACATGGTTCCAATTCTCAGCTTAACTTTCGTCTCCTTGTTTAACTTCAATCTAATCTCTCGTCTTAACCTTTTTATCACAATTCATCTTATTCATGAAAACAAAATGATAGGAGGCTTTTCATTCTCTCATACCACTAAACCAAACCTCAACCAATCAATCACGCCATCCGTTTAATCATCTAGGGTCCCAAACTTGAACCCCACAGAATCGAATACACAAACTCTCATCTTTTCAAATCGATTGACCCTTTTTTTTCAACAAAAGGACTACAACCATCCAATGCCATTTATGGAAATGGCTCTCTTAAGCCTACTTTCCATTCCAATCACAAACCACGATACACGTTATCTCACACCCTCGAGACAACTAACCAAATTACATGTTCGTAACATAACACTTCCATCACAATCCACCTTTTAAACCACAATCAAAGCTTTACACTTAACCCAATTAGGGTTGCAATTCTTACCAAATCACAATCTGGTTCTTTTCCTAAGAGGGTTTTGCCCTCAAAATCTTTCATTCAAACAACCAATTCCAAGAGTATAAATTTCCATTATACTCTACAATTTCATAAACATTCCATTCTTATCTCAAGCTAAAATGCCAACAATTAGCAATTTTCTTTAGCCAGAAGAACTACGTTCATCAACTTGTACCCACGTGCTACAAATCACATTGGAAATCATTCGGTAACATCCAAAGATCACTCTTTTCTTTTCCTAAGTCAAGTCACACAGGAATCTCAAACCTCTTAAGACTCCAAAAACAAACACCCCCCTTTTTTTATCACTTTCCAAACAATGCGATACAACTCTCATCGGGGAGCACTCAACTAGAAGAGAGACTCCACACAAATCTTGAAAGGAGCTTTCAACAACCAAAGACAATTCACTTGCTTACCAAAGCCAAACAACTTATTTTAACCTGAATCAACACTTTGGAAAAGAGAAAACTGATTCGCACAACTGCCACAAAATCTCCCAAAGAGAAAGGGAAACTCCATTCTCTTACAACGCAAAGTCAAAAGCCAGAAATTACTCATTCTTGCTTCTCAAGCTAGAAAGCAAAGGAAATCTCGATTTTCTTTAACCACTCGATCCCGATCCAACACATTAAAACACGGCACATTTAGAAGAGAAAAGCCGCATGAAACCTTAACAAGGAAACTTATTTTCACGAAAGCAACATCAAGCTTTTTACCAAACCAAAACAGCTTTTAAACAACCACCGAGCACTTATGAACCGATCATAAGTTCCAACTTTAGAAACACTCGCAAACGACAACCATTCTTTAAGAGTAGAAAACTCAATTCCCTTATAATTACCAAAGTCACTTTAATAATTCCTAACTGACAACACTTCCCTAACAAAATCACTTATGAAACATTCATAAGATTCACCCTTTGTAACACTCACAAACACCACACACATTTTCGATTAAGTCCAACTCTCGTCAAAAGTAGCGTCACAAAGACTTCTCAACTCAAGATTTCCAACACAATCCATTCTGTCGGTTTGATTCCTTTAACTATCGATTCCAAAGATAATTCAATCTGCACGCTAAGAAGCGTGATCAACTCATACACTCTTGGGTATAAAACCCACTCTTCCTTTAATTACCTTTTTCCTATTCATATAACCATCACTTCTCATAACATCAAACACTAACCCAAGTTTATGTCTTGACAATCAACGAAGAGAACCACGTTCTCGCTTCCTTTGCACAATTAACCGATTAGATAATTCAACACAAACATGTGTCATCAATTTCCTTTGGTCTACTAATCATGACAAACAATCATTCATATATTTGTTTATTCCAAACTTAAACACAACCCTTCAACATTTATCTCAACATAACCAACAAGTACCCTTAGTACAACCCCCAAGTCATCATTTTGGCATCCCCAGTTCACTCCACCGATACATACTTCTAACAATTCAATATCATTTCCACAAGGCTTATTTCACAAATAAAGTCTGAAGACAAACATTTGTCCTGGACAACTCAACCTTTCACACGATCATTCCATACCCCTATTCCTTGATTAAACATCGATCAAGTCATTATGTCAATCCACCGTCTAATTATCCCATAACAACACAAACCAAAAATCCCCATGACGTTACACCATCCTCTTGCCATCGCAAGTTCCTCAACCAAAATATTCTCAACCTTCTCAGTCGTGAACAATACTCACCGCACAGGAATACAAATCCTGAATTTCATATTAACTCCATGACTCGCAACATTTTGCACAAAACATTAATCAATCTTCAATTTAGATCACTTACAATCTCTATTATTCCTTCTCTAACAACACGATAATTTATGTTGTCTCTAAACAACCCACACCATCTGAAACTATACTCCCCATCATACACTTAACCTTTTGAACAACCACAGTTTCTCAAGAAAAGAACAACACCGAAAACATCAGAAAAACCCAACCAGAAATTACACGAGAACTCGACTCTCGAATTCCCAAATTCCGATGTGCAAAAGCCTTTCGAACAAACCTCAAGATTACCAACCGCCATCAGGGACGATGGATACAATAATGTTTTTCCACAAAAAAAAGAAAAAACCAAGCGATCAACCAAATCTCGTACCACTTAAATCCATAGGACTAAGGTCTTACACTAAAAACTTCAGTAAACTCTTTCGAATCCAAAGAACGATAAACACGAGAACAAAATCACTTTTCTCCACAAAAGGACAAACCAAATCGAATACCAAGACGGTAGCAAAAGCAATCCAAAAGGATTCAATACTAAACCTGGCTATTGACTCCAACCAACGAAGTCAAAGGAAACCACAACTTCATCCACACTCTAAACTTTGTCGCAGAAGGCGATGACTCAAACCTACGAAAGGCTCTAAACTTCCGGTTGTGGCTTTACCCAACCACAACCACCACTACAGCCTCGACCAAAGCTACACCACAATAGAGCGTGACCGAAACCTTTTAGCACCACAACTCACTTAAACACAATGCTCAAATAGCTCTTATGAAATAATAACAATATACATCATGCATAGTCAAAGCAATAAGCATCATCAAATTTAGCACTTGACATCAAGCTTTAATACAATATTTAAGCGTAACACATCGATACCCATACCCTTTCCTACTGTGCATCAGAGTGTGTCAAGTTTTTAAATTATTTAACCACACTACTTCAACTTTTAAAGTTATTGCCCTACGACCAAATTTTCAAAGAGTAGAAACCTATGCCATGTTTCTACTTTTCCATGTCACAATTTTTAGTTTACTCTAGAGTACATTACTACATTCATATTCCACGGACCTGAAGCCCGCTCTGATACCAACTGTAACACCCCGGCACCTCAGGTGCCCGAAGTGCTACCAAAACCTATCTAATTTTCACTTAAAAAATTTCGCAAGACCTCCCCTACTAAGTGGACATCCACTCAGCAGGCAAAAGAGATCACAAGTAACACTATAGCAATAATTTCAACATGTCATGGAATCAAACAACCATCATGACATGTAGGCAATTAACAACTACCAAAAATCCATTCATTAACAACTCAACTTAAATACCGCATGATTACACAAATAGATTAACTAGTTACAAATTTACTAATTGATTCCAAAATTAGATCTTTGGCATTTTGTGAACGTGAGGAAGTGCAGCTAAGCCCCGAACCCGGGAAGTCGCTCTTCCGAGTACCTAAAAACATTAACAAACAAGCGTGAGTTCGAAAACTCAGCAAAGTGCATCAAATCAATATGAATAACCAAGTTAGCAATTCTAACCCATCATTAAGAATATAACTCTTACAAAATTCAACCAATAAATAAATAATTATACCGCTACCATTTACCTCATAGCTCTTTTCATACACATACCTCATTGAATCTTTTTGGGTGAGTCCACAACTCGATCCCAACTCTTCACAACTCCATTTAACACACAAAACTCAATCGTTAGCGATGCAATGCACATGTATGCTCTTTTTAGATGCACGTTGTAACACCCCGGCATTTAATATGCCCGAATGCTACCAAACATAAGCTAAACAACATCTAAATGCCACATTTAAACATAAATTCCAGCAAAGGGATATATGCTAAAAACCGATATTTCGGCAGCATCTCCTTTGTTTTTCCATGAATTAACACAATATCGAAATCATGGCAAGATATATCATAGCACATGACATCTAGAACATCAACATAAATGGACATATCATCGAATTACGCCATTAATACCACGCTCAACCACTTCATAATCTATAACGAAGCAAATAAGGAATCACAAGCATGCTAAATTAAACCATACATTAAGTTTAAGGCACAACTCTTAATATCATGTCTCCAAGTGTGTATTTATGGATTATGATGGTGGAGCTACGTGTAGAAGTGTAGCTAAACCCCTTTTTCCCGCATGCCGATCTCAAGTACCTAAAAACAACATAAAACACAAGCGTGAGTTCGAAAACTCAGCAAGCATATTGCAATGGACAACAAGATCATTTACAAGACAATAATACCTCACGTCACATATAACATCTCATACTTGAACACATAACAACATCCTCATCATTTAATATGTATTGTAATGCAATGCAATGCTATGCTCATATCTCCTTGGAAACTCATACCGGTATGGTTGAGTACACACCCGTCGGTGTGCACCCTCTCCCCCCTTCCATCCCGAAGATGGAGGGTGCCTACTCCTCGCTTCCAAACACCACGTGGATGGAATCACGATGTAGGACTTACTCAATGGCTTTCCGGATTAGTCATAACTTTCTCACCGACCTTCCCGGACTAGTTATGACTTTCTCACCGCCCGAGCCAGGTAACATGCCATTTATGCATTCATGCCAACATCATATTTAACTCACATATTAACACATGGCATCATAACATATTAAACATGCTCATCATATCATTGGCAATCATAAAAGCATGGCAAGTGATCATATATCATGTAGTCAATTCCATCTATTCTCAACAAGCAACCTACAAATCGCTATCCATCACAACACACTTGCCTCAACCACGTGCAACGGATTGGCGGGAAGTAGAGGGCACTCCCGGGGTCGCACCACCTTCACATAGGTACCACACGCTCACAAACATAACCACAAAACAGTACGCAAACCCTCATGTACCCCGACATTGCCATCTACTCGCAAAACCTAAAAACAGAGGTTCTGTCCCGGCGGGACAACGGCCTTGCAAAAGGCATAACTTGAGTTCTGGGACTCCAAATCAATTAAACGAGTACATCCTCGCGTAGCTTAGGAAATTTCCCAACTTTCTCTAGGTATACGGAAAGACTGATTCGGACTCTAAAATTGTATAATCTACAGATTACTACGATCTGTTCTAATTGCGTCACAGATTTTAACACGCTCGGTAAAACGGCCATAACTTTCAAACGGCTGATCGGATTTTAACGTGCTTTATGTCCACCGAAAGATAATTAAATTATCTACAACTTCTTTTAAGTCTATACGGACAGATTCGGATTCTAAATCGACGAAAACTCGAAACCTAGCCCGACTGCTCAATCTGCCCGAAAACAGGAACGTGGCAACGTCTAGATCTAACCCAAAGAACTCCAACCCAGCACCACAAATTGATCTAAAAACTTCATAAACACCCTAAGAACAGTACCTAGATCAAACCCAAGGATCCCCATGATCATACCTTTGCCCAACGAACGAATCTCCAATAGATCTCCTCGCGGATCGCTCCTCGCTCCACGCTCCTCGCTCCTCGCTGCAACGGATGGATCCACAAGGTGCAGAGGTGTGGAGACCACCCTAGGGCAGCAAGGGGGTGGAGGAGAGGTGGTGGAGAGGTGGGGCAATGGAGGAGAGCAAGGGGGAGGCGCAAGGCTCAAAGGGAAGGGGCGGCTAGGGCTTGGCAAGTGGGGGAGGTGAGGGCGCACCAAGGCCTCAAGGGGCGCAAAGGCAGCAGGGTGGACGCCCCAAAGGGGCAGGGAAACCCCTTTTACCAGCCCCCACACCCAATTCTAGTCCGTTACGGAGACCTAATCCATCCCACCAAAGCCCACCAAGGCCCAAAACTCCCCCGGGAAGGCCCAAAACCCCGAAAACGGCCCGGAAAAGTTATTAACCTCCATACCTTATGGTTTTAACCTGCCATACCATATTTCATAAAGTTTTTGACCTTAACATGCACCATTTAAAAGGTTACGACACTCCGTGGTGACACATCACTTCAAACTGCCCAAAAACGCGAGTAAACCTCAAGCCGAAAGGTTTTATTCTCTAATTTCACATTCTATAATGTCACACCATACCGTAGTGTCACACACGTACCGGTACTGCCGAGTGCACACCCGTCGGTGTGCACCCTCACGTCCCTTCCATCCCGTGGAAGGTGCCTACTCTTACTGTCTCGCTCCCATTCACTTCGATGAATGGGACTACGAGGTAGCACTTTCGTGTTCACTACGTGTGAACACAGAGGCCCGCATCAGAATGGGTCACCTCTTCTTTTATGAATGCACAAATGCAATTAATACAATTAAATTGCATAAACAAACATTTCGATCCTTCCACATGGACATAAATGAATACACACATGGCAATCCATTCTCATTTTCATCAATATAATCATCAAATCAACCAAAACACTAACAAATACTTAACCTTCATATGCCTCTAATGGATTCACACACAAGGGACAAATGAATAAATTTATGAATTTAACATTTGCATCAACATAAATATAAACATGATGAAAGTCACAAAGCAAAGCATGATTCATTCCTTTTTAGCATTCAATCGAAATGACACACTTGCCTTCTACCGAGAGGAATGGAGTGGCGGGAAGAAGAGGTCACTCTCGAAGCTACTCCGTCTGGAAACATAATCACATACTCAATTCCACAAGTTCTAGAGTCAACAAACAACAACAAACCACACAAATACTCTCTAAGTCAAACTTGCCCCAAATCTGAAATTTCATCCAAAACTGGTTTGGGTAGCCCACTTTGCCAAAGCAGAACTATTGCTAAACAACTCCAAATTGAGCAACCAAAGACATTTTAAGCATCTATTCAGAAAGTTCTAGCTATCTCTAGGCAAAATTAAATCCAAATTCTGCCTCTATCTTGCTCAAAATCACCACTCAAAATTGAATCTACTAATAGTTGCAATTTGGACAGCAAAGAGGTAAAACTTGCATAACTTTCTAATGGTTCAACCAAAATTCAAGTTCTTGGACTCTAAATGAGCACAAAAGGATAAACTATAGTTACCCCATAACCATTTATTCAATCATTGATTTTAAAGTCCTCAAACTAAAGTCTGAACTTTAGTTTAAAGTCTGAACATTTCAGAAGTTCATGTTTTAATATAGCAATTTCAACAAAGCATAACTTTTGCTTGAATTGACCAAATTGAGTAAACTTAGACTCTAATTAACCACAAAAGTGTCACCTTTCATTATTACAAACCCATTTATGTTGGTTCTTCATCAAACAATCCAAGATTTCAAAAGAATACGTGTCATTTGCATTGAGTTCAATTCTGGACAGCTTTTATTCAAATTATCATAGCTTTTACTTGGCTAAACCAAAATTGGAGTTCTTGTGCTCTAATCGACCGCGATACCACCATATATCCATACATATAACCCATACAAGATAGTTCTTCTCCAATCACTACCAGATTTCAAAAGAGTGGCTTACCCGAAATAACTTCTTCTCTGAATTTCAAACAGAAAAACAGTTTCGGGTATCCCACTTCAACAATCCATAACTTTTGATTCCCATCTCCAAATCAATAAAACAAGTACATTTTATGAAACTAGAGAAAATTTACTACAACTCTCTAGGCAAACATAAAAGCTCAATCGGTCCGCAGCTAGGTCTAAAACGCAGTTGAACATTACAGCTCACAAAACAATCTACTCGGGATAGCAAACACTAAAAATGGCATAACTTTTAATTGGCTTCATGGATTTTCGACTTCTTGTACTCCATTTAAAAGTAATTAGATTACCTACAACTTTTCCTTCTACCGAAAATGGATTTGGAGACTTTAACTGCCCCAAAACCGAGCTCGAAAACTCGGGATCCAAAACACCCGAAAACAGGAAATGGATCCCAAACCCTAGAACCAATTTCCCTCCAAAAGATTTCACATCTAGCAACTCTAGAGCTATCTAGGATAGGTAGGGACTCCATTAGTGCAGAAAAAAGTAGCTCAAAGCAAACTTTTTCTTACCCAAGAGGAGGAGGAAGAAGATGCAAGGAGCAGTTCGGTTGAGGGGGAGGAGGAAGGTGCAGCAGCTCTCCAAGGGGGGGCTCGCCGGCCGGTGAGCTCGCCGGAGCTGGGGCCGGTGGTGGCCGGAGTTGGAGGGGCGTGCTGCCCTGCTGCCAGGAGAGGAGGAGAGCACGGGTTGGAGAAGGGCACGGTTGGGGAAAGCTCCAACCAGTTTGGAGAGAGAGGAATGGGAAAGGAAAAAGGAAGAAAAGAAAAGGGGAAGGAAAAAGTTAGGTGGAGGGGTAAAATTGGAAATTTTACCTCTACACGGCTCCTTTTCCAACCTTGCAGCTTCAGACAGGAAAACAACACTCCCCACTGACACAAAACCGATATAAAAGAATTGCGATGAAACACCCGACTCCGAAAGAATCGGCGACGTTACACTTCTACTCCATGAATGACTGTCATGTGCATTTTCAAAAAGGCCCCCAAGTGTACTGACATGATAAGGTTCACATTCTAATTCATTACAATCCTCTCCCATGTCAAATACATCTCTAGGCTTCATCTTCAAGACAACTGACCACCCTGGATTTACATGGTCTTTGACATAGAACACTTGGTCAACTTGATTGGCAAATACGAATGGTTCATGCTCAATCTTATCCCCTTTGTGAATTTGATGTGAGAAATTCACAAGTGATAAGCCATACTTATCTGTTTGTACTCCCTTTCCTCATGTTACATCAACCCATTAACATTTAAATAGTACCACTGAAAATCTTCCATAATAGTCTATCTCTATTATATGAAGTATCCTACCATAGTACATAATATCTCCAAGTATAGGTTTACTATCACCTACAGAAGAATAACTAGACGTTTTTGCATTAACAACTCCACTATTTTGAGTCCTTATCATACCGTTTGGCTCTAAATCTGAATCCACGAATGTTAAATGCTCTATGTCTTCTTGCCGCATCCAATGGCCCTCGAGCCAACCATCTAATGTCCTTATCGATGCTGTCGCTACCGTTTTTTTGCTCCAACTGCATGATCTGTGTCCACCCAATATATATATTTATGTATTTAAACCAAAATTTCCCTTGCAACAAAAAAAACAAATCAGTATACCAACATGCTTCGTGGAGAAACCTTCTAGGTACCTAGAACAAAACACCATACACTCATCTGCCAAAAATGAATTTGCCATTTAAGCTTCTGGATACGCTTTGTTGCGAACATATGATTTTAATTTCCCTAGGTACCTGCAACACATGTAAAATCATCAATTTATTAGGTTGTATAAATATAAGATTCATAGGATGAAGCTTGTACTAGTCAGAATCAGTACCTCTTAATAAAATACATCCATCGATAATTAACTGGTCCAGCAATCTTACATTCAACTGCTAGATGGACTACTAAATGAACCATAACCGTAAAAAATCCAGGAGGAAAAATCATCTCCAGTTTGCACAGAGTAATTTTAATTGATTGTTCCAAACGGTCCAACTCATCAACATGAAGCACTTTTGAACATATTCCTCGAAAATAAGCAGACAACTCAAATATTACCGCTGTGATATCATCTGGAAGAATACCCCTCAAAGCAATAGGTATGAGTTGCTGCATCAAGACATGACAGTCATGTGTTTTGAGATGAGCAATTTTCCCTTCAGCAACATTAACACATTTTGATATATTTCTACAATAACCATCAGGAACTTTTACGTCTCGAAGAACTTTACAGAATGCTTGTCTCCCACTTTTAGACATAGAAAATCTTGCTGGTGGCAAGTACAACTTTCCTGAAGGTTTTTCTTGTGGGTGGAGGTCCTCTCTGATGTTCATCTCTATGAGATCTAGACGAGCTTGGAGGTTATCTTTTGTCTTTGCATCTAAACCGGATAGTGTACCATAACAATTTTCAAACACATTCTTCTCTATATGCATCACATCAAGATTGTATCTAAGAATATTATCATCCCAATAAGGCAATGTGAATAGACTACTTACTGACTTGTAAGTTTTTGAATTCTTGAAATTACCAAGCACAATGATCTCAGGCAAAATCAGACGATCGTAGTAGGTTATAGGCTCTGTTCCAAGCTCTGTCATTCCATCAAATGAATTTGCATCCAAACGATAAGGATGATCAAGAGGAAGAAATCGACAATGACCCATAAAACAAGATTTAAGACTGTGCTTCAGACGTTTCGACCATGCATTTTCACCACAGGGCGGGCATGCAAATTCTCCATGAACCATATGAGAAGCAATCATTCTTAAGCCTGGTAGATCACTTATGGTCATTAGCACGGCCCCTCGCAAAGTAAAACTTTCATCTCTCGATGCATCATATGTGGACATGCCATTCTGAAATAAATCTTTTAGGTCCTCCAAAAGTTGTTGAAGGAACACATGAATTCGATCTCCAGGACTTCTAGGACTAGGAATCATTAAGGGCAACATAATATAATGATGTTTCATGCAAAACCATGGAGGTAGGTTATATACTACCAAAACAACAGGCCAGCAGCTGTGCGTAGAGGTCAACATCCCAAATGGATTAAACCCATCAGTAGCCAAGCCAAATCGAATATTATGAGACTCTGATGCAAATTCTGGGAACTTTTCATCAAACCTCTTCCATGCCGGTGAATCAGCTGGATGTCGTAGCGCACCATCCTTAGTGCGCTCTTCATCATGCCATCTTATGAGAGGTGCTGTTTCTTTGCACATAAACAGTCTTTTCAGCCTCTCTTTAATAGGAAAGTATCATAATACTTTGCTAGGCGTTGCTTTCCTTTGTTCCTTCTTTGTTAATATGGACTCAGTTTCCTTATCCTTCCACCTTGAAGCCTTACAGGTTGGGCAAAAATCATCTTTTTTTTTTCCTTCCAATACAGTTGGAAGTTATTTGGGCATGCATGAATATTTTCATATCCTAGGCCAAATTTGGAAATAATTTTCTTAGCCTCATAAAAATTCTTGGGTAGCTCATTTCCATTTGGAATAGCCATATGCAGAATCTCAAGTAGATCACCAAAAGATTTATCTGACCACTTGTTCATGGATTTTATATTAAACAGAAGCACCAATAAAGTTAGCTGTGTCAATTCACAACCTGTCCATAAAGGCTTTTTTGAATCTCCTACCACTTTATAAAATTTTTTGCTTCTAACTTTGATCCTTTGACGGGTTCATTGACATCAGTCATAGGTATGTCATCCTACATATGCTTAAATACATCATGAATCAGTTGCCCGATATTAACTTGCCTTTGATCACTATGACAATTTGGTTCTTGATTATGAGTGTGTTGCACTGAAGTATCACCCTAAAAATCCCATTGATCATAATTCTCAAGTATCCCATTGCACACCAAATGCGCATATATCTCATCCCTTGCTAGTACAATAGTGTGCACGCATGTCTGACATGGGCAATAAATCTTGGTGCCTTCAGGCTTATCTTTAAATGCAAATTCAACAAACCCCTCAACACCAGCAACATATCGAGTAGAACCTTTATGACATCACAAAAGAAGCTTGATCATTACCAAATCCATTGTGCAACTATTAAAATAAATTTGTTGTTAATTCCACAATAAAAATCCTAGCGTGCATGCTAGCTCGATCGGGATGCAGATCCAGGAAAACCACACACGCACGCACATGGGAAAACCACAGTTAATATAGACAAATCCAGAGGCCGCGATTAAAGTACAAACCAAAACAAACAAATTAAGCGTTGCTACCTCCGCGATTCAAATACATGTTTGTCTTTTTGAAATTATGTTTGTCTTATTCCTTATTATGTCCTTTCAACATGAACTAACCATTTATCCCTTGTTACAGATAGTTTTTTCCAATTCGCTCCTGTATATGCATTGCATTATACTCTACAGAAACAATAAATTGCATGGCTTCAGCCTGGGGGTAGGCATGTGTAACACCCCGGCATCTAGCATGCCTGAATGCTACCAAACATAGGCAAAACAACATCTAATCCCACTTCTAGCCGCCACCCCTCCATGGCCTTGCGCCCCTTCTCCCTCCTCCGCATTGCACCACCACCCCTCCCCTCCCCTCTCCACCTCCCTTACTGCCCTAGGGAAGCCTCTCCACCTCACCACCCCATAGATCCATCCAATGGAGCGCTCCGCGACGAGGAGATCCGCTGGATTTGGAGTGAGGAAGGAGATCGCGTGAACCGGGAAGAGATCCGTTGGTTCTTCGTTCGTTGGGCGAAGGTATGGCCACGGGAATCCTTGAGGTTGGTCTAGGATCTGTTCTAAGGGTTAATATCATGTTTTTAGATCAATTGGTGGTGCTGTAATTGGGTAGATTAGATGAAATCTACAGTTTGCCACGTTCTCTATTTCGGTCAGCATGAGCAGTCGACCTAGGGTTTGGATTTTTGCCAATTTACAGTCGGAATTTGGTCGTCCTCCTGTTGAAGAAGTTGTAGGTAACTTCAATACATTTCAGTGGGTGTAAAGAACGTCCAATTCCGCCCAGCTGTTTGAAAGTTATGCTCATTTTACCGAACGTATTAAAAACTGTGACATGATTGGAACATATCACGTTATTCTGTAGATTAACCCACTTTAGAGTCCGAATCAGTCTTTCCATACACTTATAAAAAGTTAGTAAATTTCCTAAGCTACGCGAGGATGTACTCGTTTAATCGATTCGGGGTCTTAGAACCCGAGTTATGCTCGTTGCAAGTCTGCTGTCCCGGCGGGATAGAACCTCTATTTTTGGGTTGTGCGAGTAGTTTGCGAAGTCGGGGTAGAAGAGTGTTTGCGTATTGTTTTGTGGGCATGATTTTGAGTGTGTGGTGCCTTTGTGCAGGTGGTGTGACCCCGGGGGTGCCCTCTACTTCTCGCAAATCCGTCGCCCGTGGTTGAGGCAAGCGTATTGGAATGGGTAGCGGGTTGTAGTTTGCTAGATTGGTTGAGATTGAAATTGAATATATGATATATTCACATGCCATGCTTTAATGTTTGCCATTGATATGATGAATATGCTTATTATGTTATGATGCCATGTGTTAATGTACAAGTTATTTGTGATGTTGGCATGTTTGCATACATGGCATGATACATGGCCCGGGCGGTGAGAAAGTCATAACTAGTCCGGGGAAGGTCGGTGAGAAAGTTATGACTATTCTGGTGAGCCAATGAGTAAGTCCTACATCGTGATTCCATCCACCGCGGTGTATGGAAGCGAGGAGTAGGCACCCTCCATCTTCGGGATGGAAGGGGGGAGAGGGTGCACACCGACGGGTGTGTACTCAACCATACCGGTATGAGTTTCCAGGAGTCATGTGCATCGCATCGCATTGCATACATGATGATGATGATAATGATATGTGATCATGAATGAGATGATAGACATGATGTAACACCCCGGCATTTAATATGCCTGAATGCTACCAAACATAAGCTAAACAACATCTAAATACCACAATTAAACATAAATTCCAGCAAAGGCGCACATGCTAAAAGCTGAGATTTCGGCAGCATCTCCTTTGTTTTAACATGAATTAACACAAAATCAATATCATGGCAAGATATGTCATAGCACACGACAAATAAAACATCAACATAAATGGATATATCATCAAATTACGCCAATAAAAACATGCTCAACCACTTCATAAGCTATAACCAAGCAAATAGGGAATCACAAGCATGCTAGATTAAACCCTACATTAAGTTTATGGCACAACTCTTAATATCATGTCTCCAAGTGATTAATTATGGACTATGATGGTGGAGCTACATGTAGAAGTGTAGCTAGACCCCTTTTTCCCGCATGCCGATCTCAAAGTACCTAAAAACAACATAAAACACAAGCGTGAGTTCGAAAACTCAGCAAGCATATTGTAATGGACAACAAGATCATTTACAAGACAATAATACCTTACATCACATATAACATCTCATACTTGAGCACATAACAACATCATCATCATTAAATATGTATTGCAATGCAATGCGATGCGATGTTATGCTCATATCTCCTTGGAAACTCATACCGGTATGGTTGAGTACACACCCGTCGGTGTGCACCCTCTCCCCCCTTCCATCCTGAAGATGGAGGGTGCCTACTCGTAGCTTCCACAACCCACGGTAGATGGAATCACGATGTAGGACTTACTCTAATGGCTCTCCGGATTAGTCATAACTTTCTCACCGACCTTCCCGGATTAGTTAATGACTTTCTCACCGCCCGGGCCATGTAAC
The DNA here is from genome assembly GCA_036346355.1 of Rhipidocladum racemiflorum. NCBI lineage: Eukaryota > Viridiplantae > Streptophyta > Magnoliopsida > Poales > Poaceae > Rhipidocladum > Rhipidocladum racemiflorum. The sequence continues at coordinate 41,179,778 of CM070590.1, forward strand.
ATGTCATGCATGCAACTATGCCAATTATCATATTTCACATGTACATAAACATATGGCAACTCATCATGACAAATATAAACACATGGCATCGAACCATGATAATCATACTCAATATTTCATTGGAAAACAGCAAGCATGGCAAGTGAGCATAGCAAGTGTTCAATCTTTCACCCAATATCAACAAACAACCTACAATCCGCTATACATTACAACACACTTGCCTCAACCGCGGGCGACGGATTTGTGGGACGTAGAGGGCACTCGGTGTCACACCACCTGCACATAGGCATCACACACTCACAATAATGCCCGCAAAACAGTACACAAATCCCCATCTAACCCGACATTGACCACTACTTGCAAACCTAAAAACAGAGGTTCTGTCCGGCGGGACAGCAGCCTTGCAAAGGCCATAACTTGAGTTCTGGGACTCCAAATCGATTAAACGAGTACACCATCGCGAAGCTTAGGAAATTTCCTACCTTTTTCTAGTTATACGGAAAGACTGATTCGGACTCTAAAATTGTTTAATCTACAGATTACTACGATCTGTTCCAATCGCGTCACAGATTTTAACACGCTCGGTAAAACGGCCATAACTTTCAAACGGATGATCGGATTTTAACGTGCTTTATGTCCACGGAAAGATAATTAAATTATCTACAACTTCTTTTAAGTCCGTACGGACAGATTCGGATTCTAAATCGACGAAAACTCGAGCCCTAGCCCGACTGCTCAATCTGCCCGAAAACAGAAACGTGGCAACGTCTAGATCTAACCCAAAGAACTCCAACCCAGCACCACCAATTGATCTAAAAACTTCATAAACACCCTAAGAACAGTACCTAGATCAAACCCAAGGATCCCCATGATCATACCTTTGCCCAACGAACGAATCTCCAATAGATCTCCTCGCGGATCGCTCCTCGCTCCACGCTCCTCGCTCCTCGCTCCTCACTCCAACGGATGGATCCACAAGGTGCAGAGGTGTGGAGACCACCCTAGGGCAGCAAGGGGGTGGAGGAGAGGTGGTGTGCAATGGGGAGCAATGGGGGCGCCATGGGGGCAAGAGATGGGGCGGCTAGGAGGTGGAGGGAGGAGGAAGGGTGGCGGCTAGGGTTAGGGGCGCATGGGGCAGGGGTGAACGCCCCAAGGGCTGGTGGGGAGCCCTTTTACCAGCCCCACACCCAAACCTAGTCCGTTACGGAGACCTACTCCATCCCACCAAAGCCCACCAAGGCCCAAACTCCCCCGGGAAGGCCCAAAACCCCGGAAACGGCCCGGAAAAGCTATTAACCTCCATATCCTATAGTTTTAACCTTAATTCCACATCTCATAATGTTATTAACCTTATCATGCACGTTAAATAAGGTTACGACACTCCGTGGTGTCACAACACTTCAAAAGGCCCAAAAACGCGAGTAAACCTCTAGCCGTAAGATTTTCTTCTCTAATTTCACAATCTGTAATGTCACACCAAAACGTAGTGTCACACATGATGTGAGTTGTTGTAGCTATGTAATTGTTCTTTTGTACCATTGCAATATACTTGCTGAGTGTTGAACTCACGCTTGTGCTTTCTTGTTGTTTTAGGTACCATAAAACCGGCATACAGGGAAGGGCATTAGCTACACATCTACACGTAGCTCCACACTTATAGACAATTTATTCATCTTGATCATGATAATAAGAGTAGTGCCATGCAACTTGGTGCAATGGTTAATTTGTGTGCTTGGTTTCCTCATTTACTTTGTTTGGCTCATGAGATGGTTGGAATCTTTATTCTATGCTTATACTGCTGCTAGAACCCTTGTTATTGATGATTTAGATGTCATTCTTTATACTATATCCGGTGATCATATTGTTGTTGCTTCAATTCATGGAAAAACAAAGGAGATGCTGCTGAAATTTTTGGTTTTAGCATTTACTCCTTTGCTGTAATTTATCTTAGTTTATGTTATTTAGATGTTGTTTAGCAGAAGTGGGAGGAGGAGGTGGTGTGGGGCATCCTACGGTTAGGGCTGGCTGGTTGCTCCCCCAAATGGGCCAAAACCCCTCCACCAATGGCCCAAATCATCCCCCCAAAGCCCAAATTAGTTCCCCCAAGGCTCAAACTCCCCCGAAAAAGCCCAAACACTCGGAAACGGCCCAAAACACAATAAAACACCTTATTGTAAAGTTTTATTCTCAAATTTCACAATTTATAAAGTTTTGACATTCCGTAGTGTCACAGCCTGGGCATTCGGTTTTTTCGGTTCGGTGTATTCGGTTTTTTTAAAGGGCGTTCTCTTGCTTTGCTCCAGTTCAAGTGAATGTGTGATTCCAAGAAGATACCATTAAAAAACATAAAACAGCCCAATCGATAATGACCGATCCCTCCGAACCCCAGATCACATGCAATTCAATACTGATCTTTGCTAACAAAGTGTAGGCAATACAACAGCACTGTCAGGACACACAAATCAATTTTATGATAACAATTAATCCAAAACAAATTTGTCATGCTAGGTGAAGGATCGAAGTATACGAATATAGCAATCAGAGGGGGGGTGAATGATTGTGTGGAAGCTAAAACCAAATTCTTGATCTACTAAAGTTCACAAGCATAACTTTCATTCTACCCCCTCCCAGGCATAACACACACCCAGGGATAATTAGCTACGACAAAGTTCACAACAGATCACTATATTTCAAATTATCATCACTTTTTAACAATCCAACCATATTCTCAACAAGGTTTGGACCGACATCACCAACTTCCAACATGACCACCCTTCGAACCACAACCAAAGTTCTACGCCTAACCCAAGGTAGAGCTGTAAATTATTACCAAACCTCAACTGGTTCTTTTCCTATGAAGGTCTCGCCCTCACACTTTTTCACTCAAAAACTACCAAACCCATGAGTATAATCCTCCATTATGCTCAACAATTCCATAGACATTTCTATTCACATCTCAAACGAGAATGCCAACAAAGAGCAACTCCCTTAGTCGGATGAACCACATTCATCAACTCGAACCCAAAACACAACAAATCACTTGGAACAAAGGTTTCACAACCTCGAAAGATCACTCGATCTCTTTTCCTAAGTCAAGTCACAAAGGAAAAACTCCAATCTCAAATCAATGCGATACATCTCGCATCGGGGACCAATCAAACAAAAAGAGAGACTCCACACAATTCTTTGTCAGAAATTCTCAACAATCAATGACAACTCGACTCACTTTCACCACAGCCAAGCATCTCATAAAAAACAACATTGTGGAAGAGAAAACCGATTCTCAAACCAATCGAAAGAATCCACAACCGCCATAATAACTCTCAAGGAAACAAGGAAACCCAATCCTCTTACAACAAAGCCAAATGCCAGGAACTCTTCACACTTTCTTTTCATGCTAAAGAGCAAATGGAAATCTAGATTCATGACATGAATCCAAGCTTTTTGAGAGCACACCGGATTAGTCATATTTCCCTATATGACTTACTCACCGACCTGGCTCAACGACTCTTTTATCAATAGACATCTATAAATGATGTCATGTTTCCTTTTCACCATTCATTCATTATGTACAACGCTACCAAATAGTCATTCACAAGACAACTTCTTCCTCTGCATCACATGATTAAAAACTTGGATAGCATCGATGATTGCGCCCAATCATAAAACTATGAGGGGAACACCATTAACAGGAAAACACCACGTCATACATAACCCGTCGACAATTGAAAGCCAAATTTGTAAAGCATCGGCGTTTTAACTTGAGAATCAACATTTTGAAAGAGAACATCAATTCTCAAAGAGAAATGGGAGACTCATTTTCCCAAAATGAGAACACTTCACCAACCTGAATCACTTATAAACATTCACAAAATCCACCCTTTTGAAACACTCGCAAACACCACATGACCTTTTCCAAATAAATCCAGTTCCAATCAAATAGACTTACAAATTAAATCTCAAGAATTTTCAACACAGCCCACTATGTCCATCGGCTTCCTTTTAAGATTTACTCCAAGTATGCTTCAGTCGAACGCGAAGGAGCGCGATCCACTCAAAGGCTTTTGGGTGCAAAATCAAACTCATAGCATAAAGTGAACAACTTAGCCAAAACCAAAGATGGGCACCAACCTCTACGAGTTTTAGGGAAACTTCGAAAATGCAACATAAAGAACACCTTGACCAAAAAAACATTTAACCACGATAGCACACCACCACCCCCGACCACAAGGTTGTATACACACGCTCGGCATGAGACTCACCATAACCAGTGTCCCACTATCCTTAACATTTAAGCATTCCATAATCACTATTTACTTATCGAGAAAACCCATCTTAAATCAATCCATACTACCTCCTCAAGAACCCCACAAACCAACACATCATAAAACAACGTATTCTATATTTCAAACGTAGTACTTCAATGATACTTAAGCATGATCATCCTATCAATTTTTATACCATAAATACGTCAACATCTTGACAATCAAAACTTATTCCATTAACAAATGACTTCAACATACAAATAGTATCTCCATAAGACAAAGTCGAAAATTATGATCCTAAGATACACCTTCTTTAGGATACAATTCTATATCATGCTAAAATATCCATGGTTCACTTCATCGCCACATGTTATAATAATCTCTATTTTACAATGGCTTCCAAAAAGTAATCCAAATAATTACCACCACTACTAAATCATCAATATCCATAAATAGGCATAATCATAAAAACAACTACATTGTTTTTAGTTACACTATCCATATACCATAACAAATTGTCACTACACAACATACTCCAACTATAAAAACAAATTTAATAGGTTAGACCATCCCAATGCTTTAGCAATAACATAAACAACAAAGCCTATGTCTTCACAATTGACATCGATACTAGCATCGTAGGAACACAACCGCACACTTCCAATTATACTAATGGTTTGCGACAATATAAAAAGCAACTCTAATCAACGTCCAAATTAAAGTCACTAGTCAACACGATTAAATCTCTCTATTAATCCATTAGATTAGAACATCTTTAGACAACCAAAGAAAGTTTCTTTTACAATATCGGTAGTCTACATCATCTTAATGTTTTAACTATGCATTAGGGTTTAAAACTTTAAACATATTCGAGGGTCATAAGCACTTTCAAAGCAAGGCAACAGATTCTAGGCATGCACATTAACATATTTATTCATTCTCATTATAGGGTAATCTGCAACACTAGAAGTTCATTTAATCTTAAGCTAAGCACAAATATTACTTTTAAGCGATTCAACTCACCAATTAACTTAAGAACAAATCATTTCCAATAACCACATTGTTACATACTACATGACATGCTAAACAACCATTTTCACAAACAGGATGCAACTCCACTTTTAAGGACAACCACAACTCAAGAACCAGAACGAACACCGATAGACAATTTCTCCTTTTTCCAGGCAAGGAAGAAAACAAAACTCTAACAGAAATGCAGGAGAGTTCCACTCTCAAGTTCCCAAATTTGCCCACAAAACTTTTCAAGAAATCTCAAGATCCATACTTCCAAGAAGGAAGAAGGATGCACTAGGGAAAACAAAATGTTCAACCAAACCTTTTCCGATAAAGTTACAAAACTTAGCTCCACCCAACCTAAGGTCGGCACTAGGAGAACTTCAACCCTTTTCTCAGTTAGGGAGGACAACAACCACATATGTTTCCTCCCTAAGACAATCCACAATAACCAGCAAAACCGGGTGTCAAAGCAAAGGCGACTAAAAAGGCGCAACTCTAAACTCTTCTTCTTCGTTTCCAACCAAGGAAGACCAAAAACCACAAATCGCATACGGAATGATCATGAAAAATCCAATACCAAACATTTTTCTTTTAGTTTCCATCAACTAAAACCAAGAAAACCAACCAAAACCAACCGTCAGAACGGTGAAGAACATACGAAGGAACCCACCACCAAACTCTTCTATTTGTCTCCCGTCAACTACCCGATCTACGACAGAAAGGGTAAGCACTCTTCTCCTACAGAGGTTAATAGTTCTTCGGTGATGGCGCTAACTGGCCACACCGTCACACTTCACCCTTACAATGAATAAAGAGAGGTGACCAAAACCCTTCGGCACCACAACCCCACTTTAACATAATAACATGAACAATTCCATTCAATTCTTTCATAAACATAGCAACATACATAAACAAATGTAGCATTCAACATCAAGGCTCAAATACAACATTTAAGCGTAAAGCAACGATTCCCATACCCTTTCCTACTGTGCATCCATGTGTGTCAAATTTTAAATTAGTTATACCACTTTTGCAAGTTTTAATGTTGCTATCCTATAACAAAGTTTTAGTTAAGACCTAAGCCATGTTTCTAAGTTATTCCACATCACATTTTAGTTGTACCCTATAGCATGATACTAAAAATTCACATTCCAAGGACCTACAACCTGGCTCTGATACCAACTGTAACACCCCGGCATTTAATATGCCTGAATGCTACCAAACATAAGCTAAACAACATCTAAATACCACAATTAAACATAAATTCCAGCAAAGGCGCACATGCTAAAAGCTGAGATTTCGGTAGCATCTCCTTTGTTTTAACATGAATTAACACAAAATCAATATCATGGCAAGATATGTCATAGCACACGACAAATAAAACATCAACATAAATGGATATATCATCAAATTACGCCAATAAAAACATGCTCAACTACTTCATAAGCTATAACCAAGCAAATAGGGAATCACAAGCATGCTAGATTAAACCCTACATTAAGTTTATGGCACAACTCTTAATATCATGTCTCCAAGTGATTAATTATGGACTATGATGGTGGAGCTACGTGTAGAAGTGTAGCTAGACCCCTTTTTCCCGCATGCCGATCTCAAAGTACCTAAAAACAACATAAAACACAAGCGTGAGTTCGAAAACTCAGCAAGCATATTGTAATGGACAACAAGATCATTTACAAGACAATAATACCTTACATCACATATAACATCTCATACTTGAGCACATAACAACATCATCATCATTAAATATGTATTGCAATGCAATGCGATGCGATGTTATGCTCATATCTCCTTGGAAACTCATACCGGTATGGTTGAGTACACACCCGTCGGTGTGCACCCTCTCCCCCCTTCCATCCTGAAGATGGAGGGTGCCTACTCCTCGCTTCCACAACCCACGGTAGATGGAATCACGATGTAGGACTTACTCTAATGGCTCTCCGGATTAGTCATAACTTTCTCACCGACCTTCCCGGATTAGTTAATGACTTTCTCACCGCCCGGGCCATGTAACATGTCATGCATGCAACTATGCCAATTATCATATTACACATGTACATAAACATATGGCAACTCATCATGACAAATATAAACACATGGCATCGAACCATGATAATCATACTCAATATTTCATTGGAAAACAGCAAGCATGGCAAGTGAGCATAGCAAGTGTTCAATCTTTCACCCAATATCAACAAACAACCTACAATCCGCTATACATTACAACACACTTGCCTCAACCGCGGGCGACGGATTTGTGGGACGTAGAGGGCACTCCCGGTGTCACACCACCTGCACATAGGCATCACACACTCACAATAATGCCCGCAAAACAGTACACAAATCCCCATCTAACCCGACATTGACCACTACTTGCAAACCTAAAAACAGAGGTTCTGTCCCGGCGGGACAGCAGCCTTGCAAAGGCCATAACTTGAGTTCTGGGACTCCAAATCGATTAAACGAGTACACCATCGCGAAGCTTAGGAAATTTCCTACCTTTTTCTAGTTATACGGAAAGACTGATTCGGAATCTAAAATTGTTTAATCTACAGATTACTACGATCTGTTCCAATCGCGTCACAGATTTTAACACGCTCGGTAAAACGGCCATAACATTCAAACGGATGATCGGATTTTAACGTGCTTTATGTCCACGGAAAGATAATTAAATTATCTACAACTTCTTTTAAGTCCGTACGGACAGATTCGGATTCTAAATCGACGAAAACTCGAGCCCTAGCCCGACTGCTCAATCTGCCCGAAAACAGAAACGTGGCAACGTCTAGATCTAACCCAAAGAACTCCAACCCAGCACCACCAATTGATCTAAAAACTTCATAAACACCCTAAGAACAGTACCTAGATCAAACCCAAGGATCCCCATGATCATACCTTTGCCCAACGAACGAATCTCCAATAGATCTCCTCGCGGATCGCTCCTCGCTCCACGCTCCTCGCTCCTCGCTCCTCGCTCCAACGGATGGATCCACAAGGTGCAGAGGTGTGGAGACCACCCTAGGGCAGCAAGGGGGTGGAGGAGAGGTGGTGTGCAATGGGGAGCAATGGGGGCGCCATGGGGGCAAGAGATGGGGCGGCTAGGAGGTGGAGGGAGGAGGAAGGGTGGCGGCTAGGGTTAGGGGCGCATGGGGCAGGGGTGAACGCCCCAAGGGCTGGTGGGGAGCCCTTTTACCAGCCCCCACACCTAAACCTAGTCCGTTACGGAGACCTACTCCATCCCACCAAAGCCCACCAAGGCCCAAACTCCCCCGGGAAGGCCCAAAACCCCGGAAACGGCCCGGAAAAGCTATTAACCTCGATATCCTATAGTTTTAACCTTAATTCCACATCTCATAATGTTATTAACCTTATCATGCACGTTAAATAAGGTTACGACACTCCGTGGTGTCACAACACTTCAAAAGGCCCAAAAACTCGAGTATAGCTCGAGCCGTTATATTTTCTTCTCTAATTTCACAATCTGTAATGTCACACCAAAACGTAGTGTCACACATGATGTGAGTTGTTGTAGCTATGTAATTGTTCTTTTGTACCATTGCAATATACTTGCTGAGTGTTGAACTCACGCTTGTGTTTTCTTGTTGTTTTAGGTACCATAAAACCGGCATACAGGGAAGGGCATTAGCTACACATCTACACGTAGCTCCACACTTATAGACAATTTATTCATCTTGATCATGATAATAAGAGTAGTGCCATGCAACTTGGTGCAATGGTTAATTTGTGTGCTTGGTTTCCTCATTTACTTTGTTTGGCTCATGAGATGGTTGGAATCTTTATTCTATGCTTATACTGCTGCTAGAACCCTTGTTATTGATGATTTAGATGTCATTCTTTATACTATATCCGGTGATCATATTGTTGTTGCTTCAATTCATGGAAAAACAAAGGAGATGCTGCTGAAATTTTTGGTTTTAGCATTTACTCCTTTGCTGTAATTTATCTTAGTTTATGTTATTTAGATGTTGTTTAGCAGAAGTGGGAGGAGGAGGTGGTGTGGGGGCATCCTACGGTTAGGGCTGGCTGGTTGCTCCCCCAAATGGGCCAAAACCCCTCCACCAATGGCCCAAATCATCCCCCCAAAGCCCAAATTAGTTCCCCCAAGGCTCAAACTCCCCCGAAAAAGCCCAAACACTCGGAAACGGCCCAAAACACAATAAAACACCTTATTGTAAAGTTTTATTCTCAAATTTCACAATTTATAAAGTTTTGACATTCCGTAGTGTCACAGCCTGGGCATTCGGTTTTTTCGGTTCGGTGTATTCGGTTTTTTTAAAGGGCGTTCTCTTGCTTTGCTCCAGTTCAAGTGAATGTGTGATTCCAAGAAGATACCATTAAAAAACATAAAACAGCAGCCCCACTGATAATGACCGATCCCTCCGAACCCCAGATCACATGCAATTCAATACTGATCTTTGCTAACAAAGTGTAGGCAATACAACAGCACTGTCAGGACACACAAATCAATTTTATGATAACAATTAATCCAAAACAAATTTGTCATGCTAGGTGAAGGATCGAAGTATACGAATATAGCAATCAGAGGGGGGGTGAATGATTGTGTGGAAGCTAAAACCAAATTCTTGATCTACTAAAAGTTCACCCCAAAACAAAACCAAATAATTGCCTCGTATTCGACAAAAATAGAATGATATAGGTTTGGTAAAACGCTAATTTCAGGAGATCTAACCGTCAGAACGATCTGAAATTTGGACACAAGAAACTATATTCCAATACAAATCGAACCCAAAAAGAATCAACTCGATCGGACTTACGGATCAAAAGTTATGCACCTCGTAAGCTTGCTTTGACAGAAGATGACGAGAATAGATCTAACTAGAATTGTAGCTCGCTGAAAGATTTGAAGAACTTGATCTTTATTTCTACTTTCTTTTGTCTAAAGTACTCCAAACCAAAGAGTACAACCCTAAAGCTTGCTCAAAGCTTGATGCCCTTCAACAGGAGACACCCCTCGTATTTAAAGGAGCAAAACACAAGGAGTCATGAATACAATTCCTACTCCTAATCCTAGAAGGAGTCCCACTCCTAATCCTAGAAAGAGTATGTATTCAACACAACTCCTCTTGGCCCAACCTGGCCGAGTACAACTCTTGCACGCATATGGCAACCCTACCATACTCACGTGACTAACACTTTGCACACGAATGACTTCCTGCCATTCTCACATGACTAACCATTCTTCATGTGCACCATTCTCTTAGCTCGAACGTCCCGCATGACATCCTTGACCACCAAGACCTTAGTTCCCCCTGAACCTAGTCCTGAACCTCAGTTCCTCCATCAACCTAGTTCCGGTCCCGTCATTGACCACATTCGCCCTCGAGCAATACCTGCACATGAACAAACCACAAAACGATTCCGAGCACAAGTCCGCGACTTGACTCAACATTAGTCCATGCAAATACTCACACGAGCATTGCATAAAGTCTGCTTGAAAACAAGCATCATGAAATTCTCACAAATTTCATAATCTCAAATTCAAATACAAAAATCAATTCCAAATCGCTCAAAACCCTAATTAAGCAAAAGCCATTCACGCCGGACCAAAAATTCGGTCCGGCGCACACAGGTCTCAAAACCCTAGAAAAAACATTCACGACAGTCCAAAGAAAACGGTCCAGCGTACATGTAAAACTTACTGTTTTTGAAAGAAACAGTCCGACGGAAAAACGTCAAAATCACGTTTACGGTGGACCAAAAGAAATGGTTCGACGTACACGTCAAACATCAGTTACTTGAAAAAATTGGTCCTGTAACACCCCGGCATTTAATATGCCTGAATGCTACCAAACATGAGCTAAACAACAATTAAATACCACAATTTACCATAAATTCCAGCAAAGGTACATATGCTAAAAACAGAGATTTCGGCAGCATCTCCTTTGTTTTAACGTGAATTGAGGAAGCAACAACAATATAGCAATAAGGCAATATGAGAGACAGCTAAAAACAGCAATAATTAACGCCTTAACGACAATATAAGACTATTATCAAGCACTTAATGTCTCCAAGTGTCAAACGAACAATAAAACTCTCATAAAGCAAAGCTAAGCCTTAAATCAATGATCATCACACGCAATTTATTATCAAACTAATAGAATGACTTGTGGAATCAATATGGTGAAGCTACGTGTGGGCGTGTGACTATTTCCCGTCCCCGCATGCCGTTCTCATGGTACCTAAAACAACAAGAAAACACAAGCGTGAGTTCGAAACTCAGCAAGCATATTGCAATGGACAACAAGAACAATATCATGGTAATAACATCTCCCATCATGTATACCATCTCATTCATGAACACTTAACAATATCATGATCATTATGTATGCAATGTAATGCAATGCTCATGTCTCCTTGGAAACTCATACCGGTATGGTTGAGTACACACCCGTCGGTGTGCACCCTCTCCCCCCTTCCATCCCGAAGATGGAGGGTGCCTACTCCTCGCTTCCAAACACCACGTGGATGGAATCACGATGTAGGACTTACTCAATGGCTCTCCAGATTATTCATATCTTTCTCACCGACCTTCCCGGATTAGATATGACTTTTTCACTGCCCGGGCCATGGAACATGTCATGTATGCAATTTTGCCAACATCACATTTAACTCACATATTAACACATGGCATCATAACGTAATAAACATGCTCATCCTATCATTGGCAATCATTAAAGCATGGCAAGTGATCATATATCATATTATCAACATCATCTAATATCAACAAGCAACCTACAATCCGCTATCCATTACAATAACTTGCCTCAACCACGGGCAACGGATTGGCGGGAAGTAGAGGGCACTCCTGGGGTCGCACCACCTGCACATGGGTATAACACACTCACAATCATGCCCACAAAACAGTACGCAAACCCTCATCTACCCCGACATTGCCAACTACTCGCAAATCCTAAAAACAGAGGTTCTGTCCCGCCGGGACAGCAGCATTGCAAAAGGCATAACTTCAGTTTTGGGACTTCTAATCAATTAAAAGAGTACATCCTCGCGTAGCTTAGGAAATTTTCCAACTTTCTCTAGGTATATGGAAAGACTGATTCGGGCTCTAAAATTGTTTAATCTACAGATTACCGTGATCTGTTCCAATCGCGTCACAGATTTTAACACGCTCGGTAAAACAGTCATAACTTTCAAACGGCTGGGCGGAATTTAAAGTTCTTTATGTCCACTGAAAGATAATGAAATTATCTACAACTTCTTAAGAGTCCGTACCATCAGATTCCAAATCTAAATTGGCGAAAACAGGAACCCTAGGTCGACTGTCCCAAAACAGAAACGTGGCAACAACTAGATCTAAACCAAAATACTCAAATCCAGCACCACCAATTGATCTAAAAACATGATAATCACCCTTAGAACATACCCTAGCCCAACCCCACGGATTCCCATGGCCATACCTTCGCCCGACGCCCGACGCCCGAAAACCCAATGGATCTCCTCCCGGATCGCGCGATCTCCCTCCTTGCTCCAAATCCACCGGTTCTCCTCGTCGTGGAGCGCTCCAATGGACGGATCTGCGGGATGGCGATGCGGGGAGGCTTCCTTGGGCAGCAAGGACCTCCTTGGACAGCAAGGGGAGGTGGAGAAGAGATGGGGGAGGGCGCAAGAGGCTAAGGGGGGTGGCGGCTAGGGAGGAGGAGGCAATGGGGTGGAGAGGAAACAAGTGGGGGCTAGGGCTAGGGAGGGGACTTGTTTGGGGCGCAGGTAGGGCTAGGGCAGCAGTTTTGCTGTCCTAGACCACCTCCAAAAGGCCTAAATATGTCCCACCTTCGGCCCACATGGACCCCCCAAGGCCCGAACTCCCCCAGAAGGCCCAATTCCCCTCCGGAAAGGCCCAAAATCCCCCGGAAAGACCCACACTTGCAGAAACGGTGCAAAAACATGTTACAAGAGTCGTACCTTATGGCCGAGATCGAAAATGACTCATACCATCATTCCGTAGTATCACATTCTCACCCCCTTAAACAGGATTCGACCTCGAATCCGAAGAACGCCAAAATCAACAACAAAGTCCCCAAGGGACAAAAGACTTCCTTGCAACACCAAAACATTCACACAAAGATTTAAACCGAAACAAACGACCAACGAGTTCTCAAAACCAACACTTGGCGAGAAAATATCGATTTAGCTCAACAGAGTGCAACCTCTCACGGTTCCACCTTCACTTCAATTGCCAAAAAGACCACGAAAGAAAACAGTCTCACACTCCTCATTCGATACATTACTTGGCACTAACGTGCCCAATCCCTTTAATCGAAACAACTCTCCAAAAGAACACGGTACCAGCCTCTAGAACCCTCTCTACTGTGGTTTGCCGTATTCAAGACAACGACGAACCAGGCGAGACACTACACTCCAAGACAACCCACTGTTTGAACAAACGGGGTTAAAACCATGCAGAAGATTGATCTTTTACAAAAGACCAATACCCACCACTAACATCAAAAGGGGAAAGCTTTCTTTAAAACCAAGGTTCTTAAAACCCGCAAGAACAGTAACAACCGAAGAAAAACGCTACGGTTGACTCAACTCGCTCATAGATCAGTGACAAAAGATCCAATGCACTTCGAAAAGGAAAAGCAATTACTAGCAACCACCAAGGAAAAGCAATTACTAGCAACCACCAAGTGGTCCACTAGTAACTTAATCAACCCTACCGAGGAACACATCAACGACACAATACCCCAAGAAGGTTTGCATTGAGTCTAACACAACCTTCCTTTACTCTTCACTTTTAAACTATCTTCGATCAACTACTAGTAACACTTAATAATTGAGGTCATTAACCACCCACACTGGATTTCTCTCTATAAGAAGGTCTCGCCCTCAGGCTCTTCCACTCAAATGACTAGAACAAAGATTACAACCATTGGTAAGCTCAACCACAAACCATGAACCCAATTGATCCCCATGCATAACTTTGAATCCAATGCACTACAATCACTTTGGAAAGGATTCGACAACAACCAAAGAGCATTCAGTTTTAACTTTCTAATCCAAGATGCAAAGGAAACACAAATCTCTTACACCACAACCAACATACCAGAAATTCTTCATTCTTTCTTTTCATACTAGAAAGAAATGTACATCTCGATTCATAACATGAATGCAAACTTTTCAAGAGCACTCCGGATTAGTCATGTATCCATATATGACTTTCTCACCGACCTGGCTCAATGACTCCTTTATCATTAGACATCGATAAACGATGTCATGTTTCCTTTTTCACCATTCATTCATCATGTAATAGCCAGTACCGAATAGTCATTCACCAAACGACTTCCTCGGTATCAAAGAATTGAAACACCATTAACATCGAAGGTTGTAGAAATTCATATGGACTGTGACGGCCGCATCGTTAACAGGAAAAGCACCTCATCATATCATAACCCTCCAACAATTGGAAGCTAAATTTGCAACCTCACATTCCAACCAACGTCAACATTTTGGAAAAGGGCAACGACTCCAAAGTCAAACATCCACACACGCAACCGCCACAAAATTTCTCAAAGAGAAAGGAAAACTCATTTCCAAAAAGAACACTTTACCAACAAAACACTGATGAAACATCCCTGAAATCCATCTTTTTGAAGCACACGCAAACACTAGATGCATTTTTCCAAAGAACTCCAACTATAGCCAAATAGAGTTACACATCAAGGGCTTAACTCAAAAGTTTTCCAACACAACCCGTTATGACCATCTGCTTCCTTTTAAATATTTATTCCAAAGATAATTAAGTGCGAACGCGAAGGCGTGCGATCCACTCAAGAACTTTTGGGTGTAAATCCATACTCATAGCACAAACTAAACAAGTTAGCCAAATCCAAAGGTTGGCACCCATCACTACGAGTTTTAGGGAAAACTCGGTAACACAACACAAGGAATACCTTGACCGAAGGCATTCCACCAAAAAAATGGCAAACAACCAAACCAGTCTAAAAGCTTTTAAACACAAACTCAGCATAAAAAGAACCATCTATGGTATTCCATTATGCTTTTCATTAAACACTTCAATGTTTTCACTATTTACTCCTTGAAAAACCTCGTCGTAGTTCAACCAAAACTACATCACAAACTCTTTCTCTTATTACCTTTCCTAACACTTATAAATAAAGTTTATGATGCTTATCAACAAGACATCGAACCAACACTACCTCATCCTAATCTCCACAGACACACAGACAACAATTAACATCATATTCTCAATTTAAAGCATACTACTTAAAAAAATACTTTAGCCTGATCAACCTATTAATTTTTATACCATGCATACATCAATTTCTCAGCATTCGAAACTTAATCAATTGATCAATGATTTCAGCAAGCGAATATCATCTCCACAAGACAAAAATTCGTAAACATGATTCTAAGGTATACACTCATTAAGGTTTAAATTCTATATGTTAATTATCCATGGTTCACTCCATCACAACATGTTGTAATAACCTCTATTTTAACAATGGCTTCCAAGAAGTAGTCTAAACAATTACCACCACTACTAAGTCATCAATATCACAATTACCACCACTACTAAGTCATCAATATCCATAAATAGGCATAATCATAAAAACAACTACATTGTTTTTAGTTACACTATCCATATATCATAACAAATTGTCACTACACAACATACTCCAACTATTAAAATAAATTTAATAGGTTAGACCATCCCAATGCTTTAGCAATATCATAAACAGCAAAGCCTATGACTTCACAATTGACATCAATAATAGCATCGTAGGAACACAACTGCATACTTCCAATTATACTAATGGTTTGCGACAACATAAATAGCAACTCTAATCAACTTCCAAGTTAAAGTCACAAGCCAGCGTGACTAAATTTCTCTATCAACACGTTAAATTAGAACATCTTTAAACAACCAGCAAAGTTTCTTTAACAATATCAGCAGTATACATCATCTTAATGTTCAACTGGGCATCAGGTTTTAAAACTTTAAACACTATCAATGGTCATCTTCTCATTAAGTAAAAGCAGCATGCTACCTCATATTTAACATAAAGCTACAAATTATAAGCATGAACAATCACACATTTAATCATTCTTGCTAAGAGTAAACTACAACACTAGTAGTCTATTTATTCTCAAGCTAGAGATATTAATCACATTGAATTGATTCAACTCAAAATTTAACTTAGCAACACATCCATCCATAAACCACATTGTTACCTACTACATAACATGCTAAACATCAATTCTTACTAGGAACAAACGATTTCAGTCAAAAGACTACTTACTTTGTTTGCAGCATTTTAGTTTTAAAACTCATCCCAAATTCATAAGGAAACTTGACTCTCAAAATTGCAATGAGACAAACCCAAACTTGGTCATGCAAGAGGAAATCTCCAAAACACTTTTCAACCTCAAAGACTCCCACAGGAGGGAACCAACCGATCAAATAAACCTTTGCAATTAGAACCTTAACACCAAACCCCAATCTTCCGCGAAACAAGAAGGGTTTTCAAGGATGATTTCTTAAACCAGTAAAATAACAAAATCAAACACCACGTACTACTACAAAGCCACAGTACTTCAGCCCTGACAGCCAGGTCTGGCACAACTCCGCAAAAACTCTTTTAACCTCGAAGAAAGACAAACACAGGAATAAATCGAATCCTTCTTCCCCATAAAGAAATCAACAAACTAAGCATTAAAACTGGAAAGGCGCCCGAAAGAAGCGCAACCCTAGACTCCTCTTCTTCGTCTTCAACCAAGGAAGACAAACCCACATACCGCATACGGAACGATCCGCGAAAAACCAACACTTTTCATTTGATTCAACTCAACTAAAGCCAAGAAAAGCAACGAAAACCGACCGTCAGAACGGCAAAGAACATACGAAGGAGTCCACCTCCAAACTCTTCTATTTGACTCTAGTCAACTACCCGATTTACGACAGAAAGGGTAAGCACTCTTCTCCTACAGGGGTTAACAGTTCTTCGGTGATGGCGCTAACCGGCCACACCGTCAAACCTCACCCTTACTAAGAAATAAGAGAGGTGGCCGAAACCCTTCGGCACCACAACCCCATTTTATCACAACAACAAGAACAATTCAATCATTTATCTCATAAACACAGCAACTTGCATTAACAAATGAAGCATTAAACATCATAGCTTAAATACAACATTTAAGCGTAAAGAAACGATACCCATACCCTTTCCTACTGTGCATCCATTGTGTGTCAAATTTTAGATTAGTTATACCACTTTTGCAAGTTTTAATGTTGCTATCCTATGACAAAGTTTTAGTTAAGACCTAAGCCATGTGTCTAAGTTATTCCACATCATATTTTAGTTGTAACCTATGGTATGATACTAAAAATACATATTCCAAGAACCTACAGCCCGCTCTGATACCAACTGTAACACCCCGGCATTTAATATGCCTGAATGCTACCAAACATGAGCTAAACAACAATTAAATACCACAATTTACCATAAATTCCAGCAAAGGTACATATGCTAAAAACCGTGATTTCGGCAGCCCCTCCTTTGTTTTAACGTGAATTGAGGAAGCAACAACAATATAGCAATAATGCAATATGAGAGACAGCTAAAAACAGCAATAATTAACGCCTTAACGACAATATAAGACTATTATCAAGCACTTAATGACTCCAAGTGTCAAACGAACAATAAAACTCTCATAAAGCAAAGCTAAGCCTTAAATCAATGATCATCACATGCAATTTATTATCAAACTAATAGAATGACTTGTGGAATCAATATGGTGAAGCTACGTGTGGGCGTGTGACTATTTCCC
Source organism: Rhipidocladum racemiflorum (assembly GCA_036346355.1). Lineage (NCBI taxonomy): Eukaryota > Viridiplantae > Streptophyta > Magnoliopsida > Poales > Poaceae > Rhipidocladum > Rhipidocladum racemiflorum. Next base: position 41,197,927 of record CM070590.1, read on the forward strand.
GTCCCCGCATGCCGTTCTCATGGTACCTAAAACAACAAGAAAACACAAGCGTGAGTTCGAAACTCAGCAAGCATATTGCAATGGACAACAAGAACAATATCATGGCAATAACATCTCCCATCATGTATACCATCTCATTCATGAACACTTAACAATATCATCATCATTATGTATGCAATGTAATGCAATGCTCATGTCTCCTTGGAAACTCATACCGGTATGGTTGAGTACACACCCGTCGGTGTGCACCCTCTCCCCCCTTCCATCCCGAAGATGGAGGGTGCCTACTCCTCGCTTCCAAACACCACATGGATGGAATCACGATGTAGGACTTACTCAATGGCTCTCCGAATTAGTCATATCTTTCTCACCGACCTTCCCGGATTAGATATGACTTTCTCACCGCCCGGGCCATGGAACATGTCAAGTATGCAATTATGCCAACATCACATTTAACTCACATATTAACACATGGCATCATAACGTAATAAACATGCTCATCCTATCATTGGCAATCAATAAAGCATGGCAAGTGATCATATATCATATTATCAACATCATCTAATATCAACAAGCAACCTACAAACCGCTATCCATTACAATACACTTGCCTCAACCACGGGCAACGGATTGGCGGGAAGTAGAGGGCACTCCTGAGGTCGCACCACCTGCACATGGGTATCACACACTCACAATCATGCCCACAAAATAGTACGCAAACCCTCATCTACCCCGACATTGCCAACTACTCGCAAATCCTAAAAACAGAGGTTCTGTCCCGCCGGGACAGCAGCCTTGCAAAAGGCATAACTTGAGTTCTGGGACTCCGAATCAATTAAACGAGTACATCCTTGCATAGCTTAGGAAATTTCCCAACTTTGTCTAGGTATATGGAAAGACTGATTCGGGATCTAAAATTGTTTAATCTACAGATTACAGTGATCTGTTCCAATCGCGTCACAGATTTTAACACACTCGGTAAAACAGTCATAACTTTCAAACGGCTGGGCGGAATTTAACGTTCTTTATGTCCACTGAAATATAATGAAATTATCTACGACTTCTTAGGAGTCAGTACGGTCATATTCCAACTCTAAATTGGCGAAAATAGGAACCCTAGGTTGACTGCTCAGGCTGTCCCAAAACAGAAACGTGGCAACATCTAGATCTAAACCAAAATACTCAAATCCAGCACCACCAATTGATCTAAAAACATGATAATCACCCTTAGAACATACCCTAGCCCAACCCCAAGGATTCCCATGGCCATACCTTCGCCAGACGCCCGAAAACCCAACGGATCTCCTCCCGAATCGCGCGATCTCCCTCCTCGCTCCAAATCCACCGGTTCTCCTCATCGTGGAGCGCTCTAATGGACGGATCTATGGGATGGCGATGCGGGGAGGCTTCCTTGGGCAGCAAGGACCTCCTTGGACAGCAAGCGGAGGTGGAGAGGAGATGGGGGAGGGTGCAAGAGGCTAAGGGGGGTGGCGGCTAGGGAGGAGGAGGCAATGGGGTGGAGAGGAAACAAGTGGGGGCTAGGGCTAGGGAGGGGACTTGTTTGGGGCGCAGGTAGGGCTAGGGCAGCAGTTTTGCTGTCCTAGACCACCTCCAAAAGGCCCAAATATGTCCCACCTTTGGCCCACATGGACCCCCCCAAGGCCCGAACTCCCCCAGAAGGCCCAATTCCCCTCCGGAAAGGCCCAAAATCCCCCGGAAAGACCCACACTTGCAGAAACGGTGCAAAAACATATTACAAGAATCGTTCCTTATGGCCGAGATCGAAAATGACTCATACCGTTATTCCGTAGTATCACAGGTCCGATGCAAAAGGCCTCAAATACATGTTCACGACGGATCAAAAAGTTGGTCCGATGCAAACGTCCAACACTCTGTCTCTTGAAGAAATCAGACCAGCAAAAACACGTTCACAACAGACTGAAACACAATCGGTCCGGCGTAAACGTCCAACTCTCTGGAACTTGAAAATTAGTCCGGCGCAAAAAGAAACTTAGTGTTTCTTGTCAAATTGTCAAACACATGCACAAGCACATTTTGCAAATCCAATTCTAAGTCAGTTCTAAGCCAATTTTTCAGCACATGATTTCACAATATCCCCCTTGATGAAAACATTGGCAACACCACTGAGAATTGAACATTTGGCATTCACTTTACAAAAGATTTTGAAATCCAAAGGATCAAAGACCAAAGAGAGAAAACACAGAATTCCCCCTTTGACCAAAATGCAAAACAAAATCTCCCCCTAAGAAGGAAAATGTGTGTGAATGTGCAATGTGTCCAAAAATTCCAAAGTTCTCCAAACTTCTCCCAAAAAGCTCAAATTTCCAAAACTTCTCTCCCTAAAACTTCTCCCCCTTTTTCTTTGAACTTCTCAAAGATTCCCAAACTTCTCCCCCTTTGACAATGGATTCATCAAGAGTACAAAAGAGAGAATTTGTTCAAAATTTTTCCTTTAGCAAAGATTTCACAAGGAGAAACAAGAGAGTGCCAAGATAAGAAAAGATGAGCTCATTCGATCATATAACCTTATATATCACATAATATGCAAAATACATGATCTTGATGTGATTTTAACAAGTTAGGGAATGACATGCATCTCAACCTCAATTTAGTCAACTATAGCCAAGTACTAAGCAAGATCTTAGCAGAAAAAGCAAGGCTTTAAAATTGAAGCAACTAACAACTTAGGGCGAGCAAGTAGTTTCAACTCCAATCTCGTAGACCAATTTAATCTTTAAACAATAAATTGCATGTGGCATGCTTGAAGCATACTTCTTTTATTTTCTAGGAGTGGCATGCTTGAAGCATACATCTTATCTTTGAGGGAATGTCATGCTTGAAGCATACATCTTATCTTTTTAGGTAAAGCATGCCTGAAGCATACAACTTGAAGCTTTTGCTGTTAACAACCCTGTTTATTGATTCCCTTTTTCTTTTCTTTTTCTTTGATTGTAAACATGCAAAAATGATTAAAAGGTCTTATGAAAGAGTAAAGATGAAAACACACTTGCTTCATAGCCCAAATTTGTCAAGAAGATTCAATAACAAGCCTAGAAGAGTAAGATATCACAGAGTATTTAGCTATAGGCAATCAGTCCAGGGAATTCTGCAATGTCATTTTTAGTTCAAGTGAGACAATTAGATTATCATATATTAGCTCAATTACATAACATATAAAGAAATATGATAAAGTGAGCTCATCAAGTGAAAGAACTTGGCAAAGAAACTCCCCTCAAAACAACCCATGGGGTTGAATGATCCTAAGTTCACCACGTAAGAAAGCAAAACGAGAAGAATCAAGCGGTTTAGTGAAAATATCAGCAAGTTGAGCACCCGAATCAACAAATTTCCGTTCAATAGCTCATTTTTCAACATGATCTCTAAGAAAATGATATCGAACATCAATATGTTTAGTCTTTGAATGTTGAACAGGATTTTTAGCAATGTGAATTGCACTAGTATTATCACAAAGAAGTGGAACACTATTAAAGTTAATGCCATAATCTTTAAGAGTTGAAGTGATCCAAAGGATTTGTGAACAACAACTAGCGGCTGCAACATATTCAGCTTCGGCAGTAGATTGTGCAACAGAGGACTGTTTCTTAGAAGACCATGAAACAAGTGAAGTGCCATGAAAATGACATGTGCCAGAAGTACTCTTTCTATCTAATCTACACCCCGCAAAATCAGCATCAGAATATCCTAGGAGTGTAAGAGAAGAAGAAGAAGAATACCAAATGCCAAATTCAGAAGTGGAGCGAAGATACCTGAAAATTCTTTTAATTGCTTGTCGATGTGATTCTCGAGGAGAGGCTTGAAATCGAGCGCACAAATATACTACAAAATGTATGTCAGGCCTCGAAGCAGTCAAGTACAGAAGTGATCCAATCATGCTTCTGTATTGTTTTTGGTCCATCTCGACACCATTCTCGTCAGGATCCAAAATTGCTGTTGTGCTCATTGGAGTAGATACTGACTTTCCTTCTCCCATGTCGAATTTCTTTAGTAGCTCCTTTGTATACTTGGATTGGTGCAAGAAGATCCCTTCTTTCGCTTGCTTGATTTGAAATCAAAGGAAGTATGTCAACTCTCCCATCATACTCATCTCGAATTCCCTGGACATCAGCTCAGAAAAATGCAACACAAGAGAGTGGGAGGATCCTCCAAAGATAATATCATCCACATAAATTTGCACCACAATGAATTTATCATTTGAATTTTGAGTAAACATAGTTTTATCAACTTTTCCCATCTCAAAATTATGTTAAAGCAAGAAGCCTTTTAATCTATCATACCAAGCATGAGGGGCTTATTTTAATCCATAAAGAGCTTTTGATAAACAATACACATGATTAGGAAATTTTTCATTTTCAAAGCCAGGGGGTTGTTTCACACTTCTTCTTCTATAAAACCGTTTAGAAAAGCACTTTTCACATCCATTTGAAATAACTTAAAACCTTTTGAAGCTGCAAACGCCAAAAGAATGCGAATAGGTTCTAAACGAGCAACAGGAGCAAATGTTTCATCAAAATCAATTCCTTCAAGTTGGGAGAAACCTTGAGCTACAAGCCTAGCTTTGTTTCTAACAATTATTCCATCTTCATTTAGCTTGTCCTTAAAAACCCATTTTGTTCCAATAATGTTTTGACCTTTAGGAGGTTCCACTAAAGACCAAACTTTATTTCGTTCAAAATTCTCTAACTCCTCATGCATCGCATCAACCCAAGAACTATCAGTTAAAGCATGAGTAATATTCTTCGGTTCAAAATTTGCAACAAAAGCAGAATGCATGCATAAAAGAGTTTGAGATGAATTAGAACATGTCACCCTTTCATGAAGACTTCCAATAATTTGTTTAGGAGGATGGTTCTTCAGAACAGCAAGGGGAGGTCTAGTTGTTTCAGTCATCATGGGAGGTGTAGGAAAGTCTGAAGTAGTAGTCACATCAATTGGTTCAGTAACATCTTCCCGTTCTGTAGGTATGAGCTCATCATCATCATTATCTTCATCATTTTCTTCGAATCTTTTATCCAAAAAGATTGGCTCTAAATCTTCTCGTGAACCTGAAATGTCGGGTCTAGCTCCAGGGCTAGCCTCATCAAAAGTAACATCACATGTCTCCAACAATTTGTTAGTCGATAAATCAAGTACACGATATCCACAAGAGTGCAACGTATAACCAAGGAAAATACCATATGTACTACGAGCTTCGAATTTATCAAGATTTCCATGTTTAAGGATAAAGCATTTGCAACCAAACACTCGTAAGTGAGCAACATACGGTTTACGATCAAATCTCAGTTCATAAGATGTTTTACCAAGTAAAGCTCTAAGATAGATCCTATTTGATATATAGCAAGTAGAAGAAATTGCTTCAGCCCAGAATTTTCTTGAAGTGTTGTATTCATCTAGCATAGTTCTAGTCATTTGAAACAAAGTTCTATTTTTCCTTTCTACAACACCATTCTGTGAGGGAGCATATGGCGAGGAAAATTGATGTTCAATTCCATTAGTTTCACAAAAAGATTTGAACAAAGCATTTTTGAATTTCGTACCATTATCAGTTCTTATGGTTTTCAATGTGTTGGGCAATTCATTTATCAATCTTTTAATGAAAACATGAAAGAGTCCAAAGATCTCATCTTTCGAAGAGAAAAAATGCACCCAAGAGTATCTCGAATAATCATCAACAATTACTAGAAAGTACTACTTACCTCTGGCTGATTGGATTCGAGATGGTCCTACTGTATCCATGTGAAGAAGTTGACCGGCGCCGGTGGTCATCACAGTTGAGACAGGAGCATGAGGAGCTCCAACCATCTTACCATGTCGACAGGAAGCACAAAGAATGTCTTTGCAAGATTTTAATTTCGGCAAGCCACGAATCAAATCTAGACCACTCAATATAGATAACAGATCAAAGCCCATGTGACCTAACCGACGATGCCAAAAATTGAGATTTCTAGATTCTGAAGCAACAAAACAATGTGAACTTGAAGCATTGCTAAAATTTGCTATGAAAATTTTTCCAAGTCTAGATATCTCAAGAATCAGGTTTCCAAAAGCATTGAGTACCCTACATGCATTCGGTTTAAAATTTACTTGAAAGTTTTCATCCAACAATTGAGATACAGACAGAAGGTTGAATTTCAGTTTAGACACAAAAGAGACATTCTTTAAAGTAAAGTGCTCATTTACCTTCACTGTACCTTTTGCAATGATGCGTCCAGTAGTAGCATCTCCAAAAGTGATCGTTTCGTTCCCAGATGCTTTTGTTAGGGAGGAGAACCAACTTGGGTTGACTGTCATGTGTTGGCAGCATCCTGAATCAACAACCCAGATGTTCTCCTTCCCTTCTCGTACCACCTCATCACCGTCGCTGGAGGTGCTGTCATTGTCACTAGAATCACTAGTGTTCCCTTTTGCCATGAAGCACAGTCCTGTGAAATCCTTCTCATTCAGCTTCATTTGCTTTGCTTCCTTCTCATCTTCAGTTGAGTCATCAATGTCGCTTAAGTCTAAGCGACCAATTGCCACGAAGACTTTGTTGAGCATCTTCTTCGTCCGTTGCTTATTTTTGTCATTGCTCTCTCTTGGCCGGAAGGTCTTGAAGGAGTTGCTTTGCTCCTTCTCCTCTCTATCTTTGTTCTCGAAACAGTTAGCACGGATGTGCCCTACCTTGCCGCAGTTGTAGCAGTGGATGGAGGCTCCTCTTCTCTCCCTTGATCTCATGTAAGCTGCATTGACATGCTTGGAAAGAAGAGCAAGTGTATCTTCTGGTATTTGATCTAGCTGTTCATCACTAAGAGCACTCAAAGCAGTAATGGAATATGATGATGAAGAACTAGTAGCATTATCATATGAAGAAGAATTAGCATTAAGAGCCATAGAGTTATCATTGGATATTCTTGAAACAATGTCTATCTCAAAAGTCTTGAGACTAGAATATAGTTTATCCAAAGTCATTTCACTCATCTTGTGAGCTTCCCTAAAAGCAGTCACTTTCATTTGCCAGATTTTAAGATCAAGAGATGATAGGAAATGTCTAGCATTTTCAGAGTCAGTGTACTTTACATCTACAGCTCTAAGATTGTTAAAGATTCTGTTAAAGCGAGCAAAACAATCATCTAGAGATTCTCCAGAGTTCATTTCAAATCTAGTGTATTCCTTTTTAAAATGATCTTGCCTAGCTTCTTTTACAAAATCAGTGCCCTCATGATAATCTTGAAGAGATTTCCAAATTTCATGAGCAGTGAGTAAATGATAGACTCTATCAAATTCTTTTGTAGCAAGTCCTTGAAGCAATATGTTTCTAGCTCTATTATTGTTTTTAACATCTTTTTCAAACTTGATTTTATCAATATCATCATTTGAAGGAAGCTCGTATGGAATCTTTACCTTGCGCCAAATAGCGTTACCTTGAGCTTGAAGGTATGCAGTCATCCGAATCCGCCAGTGTGGAAAGTCTGTGCCATTGAAGATTGGCAACTTGTTCGAGTCTTTCTCTGTTGCCATAACTTACCGTTTACTAATCACCTGTTAAGATGGATTAGTAGAACTTGGCTCTGATACCACTTGTAGGATCGAAGTATACAAATATAGCAATCAGAGGGGGGTGAATGATTGTGCGTAAGCTAAAACCAAATTCTTGATCTACTAAAAGTTCACCCCAAAACAGAACCAAATAATTGCCTCGTATTCGACAAAAACAGAATGGTAGAGGTTTGGTAAAACGCGAATTCCCAGAGATCCAACCGTCAGAACGATCTGAAATTTGGACAAAAGAAACTAGATTGCAATACGAATCAAACCCAAAAAGAATTAGCTCGATCGGACTTACGGATCAAAAGTTATGAACCTCGCAAGCTTGCTGTGACAGAAGATAATGAGAATAGATCTAACTAGAATTGTAGCTCGTCGAAAGATTTGAAGAACTTGATCTTTATTTCTCCTTTCTTTTGTCTAAAGTACTCCAAACAAAAGAGTACAACCCTAAAGCTTGCTCAAAGCTTGATGCCCTTCAACAGGAGACACCCCTCCTATTTAAAGGAGCAAAATACAAGGAGTCATGAATACAATTCCTACTCCTAATCCTAGAAGGAGTCCCACTCCTAATCCTAGAAGGTGTCCCACTCCTAATCCTAGAAAGAGTATGTATTCAACATAACTCCTCTTAGCCCAACCTGGCCGAGTACAACTCTTGCACGCGTATGGCAACCCTACCATACTCACGTGACTAACACTTTGCACGCGAATGACTTCCTACCATTCTCATGTGACTAACCATTCTTCATGTGCATCATTCTCTTAGCCCGAACGTCCCGCATGACATCCTTGACCACCAAGACCTCAGTTCCCCCTGGACCTAGTCCCGAACCTCAGTTCCTCCATGAACCTAGTTCCGGTCCTGTCATCGACCACATTCGCCCTCGAGCAATACCTGCACATGAACAAACCACAAAACGATTCCGAGCACAAGTCCGCGACTTGACTCAACATTAGTCCATGCAAATACTCACACGAGCATTGCATAAAGTCCGCTTGAAAACAAACATCATGAAATTCTCACAAATTTCATAATCTCAAATTCAAATACAAAAATCAATTCCAAATCGCTCAAAACCCTAATTAAGCAAAAGCCATTCACGCCGGACCAAAAATTCGGTCCGGCGCACACAGGTCTCAAAACCCTAGAAAAACCATTCACGACGGACCAAAGAAAACGGTCCGGCGTACATGTAAAACTTACTATTTTTGAAAGAAAATAGTCCGGCGGAAAAACGTCAAAATCACGTTTACGGCGGACGAAAAGAAATGGTTCGACGTACACGTCAAGCCTCGGTTACTTGAAAAACTTGGTCCGATGCAAAAGGCCTCAAATACATGTTCACGGCGGATCAAAAAGTTGGTCCGATGCAAACGTCCAACACTCTGTCTCTTCGAGAAATCAGACCAGCAAAAACACGTTCACAACGGACTGAAACACAATCGGTCCGGCGTAAACGTCCAACTCTTTGGAACTTGAAAATTAGTCCGGCGTAAAGAGAAACTTAGTGTTTCTTGTCAAATTGTCAAACACATGCACAAGCACATTTTGCAAATCCAATTCTAAGTCAGTTCTAAGCCAATTTTTCAGCACATGATTTCACACTAGGATTAGGCAATAGGCATAGGTGTAGCAGTCACTTGAAATATCAGGAACCATTGATATGTGAACCCTTGAAGATAATTGGATATGTATTTAAATGACAATATAGGATTAGTTAAGTGCAACTACGATAACCTGCACTCTAATTGCAAAGGAAAATCTTGTTCATTATAAAAAGGTCATACTCACATTCACTACCATTTTATCTCATGTTGAAATCTAGACCAGAACAATGAGCTGAAATATATTGTAAAGAAATGATAGAACACAAAAATTGTAGTACCTTCTTAGCAAAGTGTTAGCAATAGGGGGACCTTGTTCTTGAAGCAACTGTTGATGGAGAGGTGCGACGGCTCGAGGAGAGGTGCGACGGCTCGGGGGATGGACGCCGGGAGGATGGTGACGATACTGGCGCCTGTGACTGCGACGGGAGGACGGGAGGTGGCGCCCCTAGCAGGGACTCCGTAGCCCAGGAGGACTAGGGGACTTGGGTGGGGGAGCGCCGGCCAGGGGACCTGGGGGACTGGGATGGGGGAGCGCCGGCCAGGGGCCGCCGGGGCCGGGTGACGGTGAAGGCCGAACTGCCGAAGATGACTTTGGATCAGATCTAGGGAAAAAGCGAAACTGAGAGCTGGAGAGATCAGATTCACACGATGCGCCCCTGTGGAGAAAATTGACTATTTACCATTATTAATATGTGGACTCGCATTTTTACCATCAATTTCGTGACGCTCGTGTAACACCCCGGCATCTAGTATGCCTGAATGCTACCAAACATAGACTAAACATCACCTAAATACCACAATTACATGTAGATTACAGTAAAGGAGCAAATGCTAAAAACTGAAATTTCGGCAGCATCTCCTTTGTTTAAACAAGAATTGAAACAATAGCAATATCATGGCAATATATTTAACATAACATAAGACATCTAAAGTAGCAATATATAATGGATAAAGCATCAACATAAGACAATAAAACCAAATCCAACCACTCCATAATTTATAGATACGCAAATAAGGATCACAAGCACACTAAATTATTCCATACACCGAGTTCATGGCACTTATTATGATCATGACTAAAAATGGTAAATGTGGCTGGAACTACGTGAAGATGTGTAGCTAATTGCCCCTTCCCACATGCCGGTGTCATGGTACCTAAAAACAACATAAAACACAAGCGTGAGTTCATCACTCAGCAAGTATATTGCAATGGACCATAAAAACAATTTAATGTTATCATCACTAAATACCATGCTCAACACCATGAATACCATATCATTCTCATGTCTCATCATCATTGTACTCATTTCATCATCATCATGTATGCAATGCAAATGCTCATATCTCCACGAAGCACATACCAGTATTGCCGAGTGCACACCCGTCGGCGTGCACCCCCTTCCCATTCCATCCCGTAGATGGAGGGTGCCTACTCTTACTGACTCGCTCCCATGCACACATATGGATGGGACTACGAGGTAGGTCTTTCGTGTTCACTACGTGTGAACATAGAGGCCCGCATCAGCATGGGACGCCTCTTCCATTATGAATGCACATATGACATAAACATGTAAATATTGGCATAAACATTAAATACCACACAATCATAATCAATATGAAATCATGTTCATCATGTCATAGGCAAACATCAATCTTAGCATCATATCATAAAGCAAGTTGTATCCAATCAAGTCTAGCAACAATCTAAACGATACCCATTCCAATACACTTGCCTTAACCTCAGGCGACGGATTGGCAAGACGATGAGGGCACTCCCAGGGTCACACCACCTGCACATACATACCACACACTTAAAACGTGCCCCCAAAACAGTACGCAATAGCTCGTCTACCCCGACTTCACGAACTACCCCCAACATCGAAAAACAGAGAATCTGTCCCGCCCGGACAGCAGACTTCAAACTATCATAACTTTAGTTCTAGGACTACGAATTGATTAAACGAGTACATCCTCGCGTAGCTTAGGAAATTTCCTAACTTTTTCTAAGTATATGGAAAAGCTTATTAGGAATCTAAAGTTGTCTAATCTAATCTACAAAACTATACGTTCTGTCCCAGCTACGTCACAGATTTAAACACGCTCGGTAAATCGAGCATAACTTTCAAACGGCTGGGCGGAATTGGATGTTCTTTATGTCCACTGAAATGTATTGAAGTTAACTACAACTTTCTCAATAGGCAGCCGACCAAATTCTGAATGTAAATTGGCGAAATCTCAAACCCTTGGTCAACTGCACAATCTGCCCGAAACAGAGAACGTGGCAAACTCTAGATTTCATCTAATCTACCCAATTATATGTCGGGACCCCGAATTTGCAAATCCGGACCCTCTGTGTATTCAGCACTAGTCCAGGAACGCGCTAGTGCACACAGTCTTAACATCGGTAAATATCACAATCATACCAATCGATATTAACAAAGTACTTTATTTAAATAACCAAGGTGGTTACTCGACCTTATGGCCAAGTTACAAATGTATGCCTGCAAGCGAAAACTTATTCAGAGAAAAATAATAGCAGCGGAAAACCAAATAACCCGTGGCGCCATCCAAGATACCACAGGCAGCCCGGCTCGCATCCCTAAGTAGAGCGGATCTTCTTGGAGTTCCTCCTCCAAAGTGGTGTAGTCTCCTCTTCAAGCTGGTATTGTGTTGAGGCAAGGGTGAGTACTTGGTACTCGACAAGTCATGCCTGAGAATGCAAGCTAATATACTACATGCATGGCTTGGTACAAAGGAATAGCTCGAGGTATATTTGCGATGTTGACATTTGAAAAGTAATATAAGTAGATTCGAAAGCAGTAGAAATAAGTAAAGCGTAAATAACTTTTCAAGAAGTTTTAATAAACATTTTCCCATCCTAAACCACATTACCATCATCTTAAACCAGACCAACCTTTCAAATCCAAGTTACTTTTGAGAAAATCTAACCCTTATTTGTAATTTGAGCATTGTCGATCACAGTGGACTCGGCTATTTAAATAGATTCTACACTCTGCAGAGGTTATGCACTTTACCCACAAGATACAGTCAAACACCAAAAAGGAGAGTTCCCTAAACAAAGCATTTCGGAAGCCTCAAACAAAACAGGTGGTCCTCTCCGGTACGTGATCTACACCATCCCTTCCCTTAGCCAAGGCGAAGTATGGGACCAACACACCGTTAGATGGGTATCGGCCACAGCCACGATCGCTCCCCGCATACAATCACACAAGCGGTGTAATTGACACCCTGAGGCTCCACAAGTGAGTCCTTAGCGACTTAGTCAACTAGGGCCGTCCCATTCGACCATGTGGTTGCAAGTATGACCAGTTCAAAGGCTTGCAAGGTTAAGTCCTTAGAGTGACCAGGGCAAGACTACGAAAAACCAAATCAACACTCCCAATGCCAACGGCCCACTGATTACTCTTGCCACATGCCTGGCCGAAATGTTTATCAAACCCGCTTGATTACCATGCACCACGTGCCATCAACATCACATGATACTTTTCCCAAAACAGGTTCAATATATCATTAAGTCAATATTAACATTTGATTGTCCAAAATCATGTCATGAGCACGTAGCAGGTCTAAGCAGTATACTACAACGGTCTAAACCCATGTTGGCAATTTAATAATGTCCAACTAGTAAACCACAACTAGGGTGACAAAGGGTCATGGCACATACTTAAGTAATCAAGGTGTCATATAGCAAATTGGTATTTATCTAACCCCATGTTTAAGCAAAGTATTTTTCTAATTGAACTAGCATGCAATAGTTTAAAATCAAAATAGATTTCGAAATAGGATCAACATGGTCAAAGCACAACTTGCCTTCAAAAAGTGCTTGCTCTTGGTCTTGAGTTGGATCCTGAGTCAACACTTCTCCTTCGAATCCTTAGGCACTTCAACGTCTACTCGTAAAGCGTGCAAATAGCAAATACACAAATAAACACTAGGCAAAAGATCCCAAAACTCCAAATAAAATCCATAAACAGAGAGAACATAATTTTCTGGATTTTTAGAAACTGGAATAAATCAAATTTGGAGTTAAAAGCATAAAAGTTATGATTATTTAAAGTTTAAATAATCAATTAAATAATTTTACAGAGAAAAACTTTAGTCCAAAAATTAAATAAAATTTATATTTAGGTAGATCTTAATTTTATACAAATTTAGAAATTTGAATCACTCAAATCGGAGTTGAAGCATAAAAGTTATAAGCGTTTGAAGTTTGAATCAAAATTTGAATCAATATTTCGAATTAATAAATCATTTTCTTTTAGGAAATTAATTATTGCGTCGGCATGGACACGTGGCAGCCTCGATTGGTTGGCTGGCGTCGGTAGGCTCATGGGCTCGGTCCACGCTCGGCTTGGTCCACCGTGGACTCGGTCCACGACTCCGCGTGAGGCCCGACATGTGGGCCCACTCGGGTAGCGTCATCGGCGTCGGCGGGCTCGGCCACGGTCTTGACATGTGGGACCTGGCGTCATGGGTGGCGTCGGCGCTCGGCTGGGATAGCCGTGACATGCGGAGCCCTCGACACGCGCGGGCCGCGTGTCGGCGTCCTGCCTGCCAGCGTGCGTGGGCCAATTGACCGCGTCGGTCCAACTTCCCGACACGTGGCGCCAATCACGGCCGTTGGTTTGAAAATCAGCGGCGTGGATTAGATCCAGGTTAACATGTTGAAACTACTCGTTGATCGTGGGCGTTCGATTTAGATCGGACGGTCGGATCCAATCCTATAATAACACTACTACGACGCGTGGCAATTGTGAACCGTTGGATCTTGATCCTACGGTCCAGATCAATCGGGTTGGGGACACGTGAACTCACCTCAACCGTCCGATCTAGATCGGCGGTTCACCGCTCGCGAAGTCCGGCGATGGCGCGGCGAGGCTTGGGCACCGAGACGAACGATGACGAGCCCGACGGCGTTTCGGGGTTGCTCGGCGAGATGAATCCTTCCTTGGTGCGTCTCGTCACGGTGGTTCCGGATCTGGGCTCCTTCTCGGCGGAAGACGGCCAGACGGCGGAATCGAGCAAAAACCGCGGCGGTCACTTCCTTCAACTTCTGGCCCGAGCTCGCCGCGAATAAGCGGCAGCGGCTCGGCGAGATGGCTCGAGAGCAGGTGCGCAAAGATGAGGGCAACCTCGGGGGCGTCTCACGCTTTAAATAGCCCGGCGTTAAGTGCGGACACGGAAACCTAGTTTCCAGCGGCGGGCGCGGCGGAGTCGGCTCGGTCTCGGCGGAGCGGCGACGCCTGGCCGTCCACGTGCACGATCAGCGGCCACGATCGCCGGCGCGATCGGATCCGGGCGGATCTTTCCGAATCGATGCAGGCGGATCTCGGTAGTTGGATCTTGATCCAACGGTTGGGATTGATTAGGGTTTTGAATTTGGTTTGATCGAGTCACGTGGCTCGGTCGGACTCGAGTCCGACTTCGGGTTCGACTTCGATCGGATGAAACGATACTTGACCGAGTTGAATTTCCAGCGATTTAATATTTAAAATAATTCGATAATTCATTTAATTCATTAAAAATAGCAAAAGACTCGAGAAAAATTCGAGAAAAATTCTGGAAAATATTTTGGATCATTTTGGACTCAAATAAAATATTTCCAACAAAATTTTATTTGCAAAATCAAATTCTTTAATTATTTCAAAATGGAATAAATTCAAATAAATTCCAAATAAATCCAAATAAATTCGAGAAAATTCCAAAAATTCACCAAAGTGCCAAATCACACATGAATTCAAGAAAAGCAAAATTTTGGGGTGTTACAAACCTCCCCCTTAATAGAATCTCGTCCACGAGATTCAGGCTTACTAAAGGAATAGGTTTGGAAACTCTTTCTTCAAATCCTCTTCGCTCCCAAGTAGCCGCTTTCTTCATGGTTGCTCGAACTCTACAAAAGCGGGTTGACTTGTTTCTAGTTTCTCGATCCATTGTGTCTAAAATCTTCACGGGATGCTCCTTATAAGTCAAATCCTCTTGCAACTCAATTGACTCTAGCGGTGTCTGTTCCTCAGGAACTCGAAGACACTTCTTCAACTGGGACACATGGAATACGTCATGCACTCCTGCTAACGACTGCGGCAACTCCGGTGATAAGCAACTTCGCCTCTGCGGCTCAAAATCTTGAATGGTCCAACATAACGGGGTGCAAGTTTCCCTTTGGCATGGAACCTCTTAACTCCCCTGAGAGGCGTAACTCTGAGGTAAACAAAGTCTTCTGGTTCAAAACTCAAATCTCGGCGACGATTGTCGACATAACTCTTACATCGAGATTGGGCTATCTTCAACCTTTCCCTAATCATAGCGATACATTCTTGACCTCTTGAAGAATATCAGGCCCAAAGACACGGCGCTCGCGGTCTCATTCCAATTCAATGGCGTCAGCGAGTCGACCATCTGATGCCTCAAAAGGTGACATCGTAAACTAGCACGATAACTATTGTTGTATGGCGAACTCGGCATACGGTAAACTCTTATCCCAAGAGGTAGCATAAGCCAATGCACAAGCTCTCAACATATCCTCGAATCTGGTTGACTCTTTCGGTCTGTCCATCCGTCTGTGGATGATAAGGTCTTGAAGTTCAAGCGGGTTCCCATGGCTTCATGCAACTTATTCCAGAACCTTGAGGTAAATTGGGTACCTCTGTCAGATACAATCCTCTTTGGCACTCCGTGCAAGCAGACAATCGATCATGTACAATTCCGGCTAATTTATCTCAGAGTAAGTGGTCTTCACGGGGATAAAATGGGCTACTTTAGTCAAGCGATCCACTATAACCCATATGGAGTCATAACCTCCTTGAGTCTTTGGCAAGCGGTAATGAAATCCATTCCGATTTCCTCCCACTTCCACTCGGTATTTTCAGCGGTTGTAGCAATCCGCTGGTCTACGATGCATTGCCTTGACTCGGGCATACATCGCACAAGGCAACATGCTCGGCAACTTCACGTTTCATACTCGGCCACGAATCTCTCCTTGAGATCTTGATACATCTTGGCGCTTCCAGGATGAATTGAGTACTTGGAGTCATGGGCTTCCTCCAGAATCAGTTGCTTTAACTCCTTTTTGTTAGGCACACAAATCCGATCCTTCATCCATAACGTGCCTTGCTCATCCAACTTGAAGTCCTCTGCCTTGCCTTCCTCCTTGATGGACTTAATCCTGCGGATCTTGTCATCATCCTTCTGTCCTTCTCGGATCTGATCCTCTAGGGTAGGCTTTACTTCCAATGCGGCCAAGAATCCGCTAGGTACAACCTCAATCTTCATCTTCTGAAAATCCTCACTTAACTCATCCTGACTTGTGGCTAGCAACGTACTCACGGTATGGCTTTTAGGCTCGAGCATCGGCTACTACGTTGGCCTTCCGGGATGGTAATGGATTCCAACATTATAGTCCTTGATCAACTCTAACCATCTCCTGCCTCATATTCAGATCCATTGGGTGAATATGTACTTAAAACTCTTATGATCCGTATATACTTCACATCATTTCGATCAGATAGTGACGCCATATCTTCAAAGCATGCACTACGGCTAACTCTAAGTCATGTGTCGGATAATTTTCCTCATGCGGCCTCAAGCGCCTTGATGCATAGCGGCGACCTTTCCATTCTGCATCGGCCACACATCCAAGTCCTTGGCGCGATCGTCACAATAAATATCGAAGCTTTGAGCAACATCCGGTAGAACTAACACCGGTCTTGGCGTCAATCGCTTCTTCAGCTCTGAAATCCTTTCTCACATTCGGCGTCCATGAAAACTTCTTTTCCTTCTTGAGTGAGTTGCGTAAGAGGTTTCGCAATTGTCGAGAAGCCTTCGATGAAAGCGGCGGTAGTATCTGCCATTCCAAGGAAACTCCGAATGCAGGTCACGATCTTGGTGCTCCCAATGTAACACAGCTTCTACTTTGCTTGGATCTACGGCGACTCCTTGCGGTCATTACATGTCCAAGAAACTCCACCTTGTCCTTCCAAAAATCACACTTTAACTTGGCGAAAAGTTCTTTGTTCCTCGGCTTTTCCAAAACTTCGCCTTAAGTGTTCGGCATGTTCATCCTCCGTCCCGAGTAGATTAGGATATCGTCTATGAACACGACGACAAACTTGTCCAAATATTCCATGAACACCTTATTCATCATATTCATGAAATAAATTTGGCGCATTAAATCGAGACCAAAGGACATAGCGTAAACTCGTAATGTCCATATCTTGGCGAGAACGATCTTGAATATCTTACGATCGGATCTTCAAGCGATGGTATCGATCTCGAGATCAATCTTGGAGAAAACTCCGGCTCCTCTTAACTGATCAAACAAATCATCAATCCTGGGTAGCGGATACTTATTCTTCACGGTGACTTCATTGAGTGCACGGTAGTCAATGCACATCCTGAAACTTCCGTCCTTTTTCTTAACAAACAAAGCGGTGCTCCCCACGGCGAACTCGGTCGATAAATCCTTTCTCCATTAACTCTTCTAGCTGTTTCTTCATCTCTACCAACTCCTCGGTAGACATCCGATAGGGTCTCTTTGCTATCGGTCTTGTGCAGTGTACAAGCTCTATCACAAACTCTATGTCCTGTGCAGCGGCATACCGGTAGATCTTCGGAAAAAACATCTGGTACTCATTCACTCTTTGGGACATCCTCTATGCTGATTGCCTTGTGTGTTAACCATCAAGCTGTCCATCTCTAAGCTGCGTGGCTTGAAATTCCACTTTCTTCCCACACGGGCTCTCAATCGAGATAGTCCTTCGTCCACAATCCAATCTGACCTTGTGCTTGGATAACGATCCATTCCCAATATGACGTCTAAGGTGCGGGTCTCCAAAATCATAAGGTTTGCTAGGAACTCTATTCCATCTATTAGTATTCTCACCCGGAACATCCTACTTTCGTTCGGAGTTGAACCAGGAGTTTGAACTAAAAGCATGCACTTAAGTCTTGCAATCCTCAAATCATTTCTAGTAGCAAAGCCTTGCGAAACAAGCGAATCTGAAGCTCGAGTCGAACAAAGCATTGCAGTCTTGAGTTAACAAGTAACTTACCCGATCTGGCGTCAGTAGCATTCTGCGGTGCATCTGCGCGGTGACATGGTTGACTCGGCCTCTCATCACGATGCAGGGTGTGGCTCCTGGTCTTTGGCGACCTAGCTGGGGTGGTTCCTAGGTTGAAGCGGCGGGGTCACTCTGCTGTCTTCTTTGGACAAGCTGTTGGCAAAGTGTCTGGCTCGTTGCGATTGTAGCGGCGTCTCACGGTTCCTTCTTGTTGCACGAGGTAGCGTTTCTAAGCGGTGAGTGCAGTAGTTACGATTGACAGGTCTTGGTCTTTGGGGATGGTGTCCTTGTTGCATACGTGGTTGGAATCTGAAGAATTGATTTGGTGCAACTCTCAAGCTATTGCGTTCCTGGCGTGATCCTTCTTTGTTGCATCCTGCGCTTCTGTTCTCATCCAGTTCCTTGCGCTTGTCCTCAAGAATAAGTGCCTTATTCACCAACTCTTGGAAATCTGGAAAGGTGTGGGTGATCAACCCTACTTGCAATCTGAGTTAAGTCCCTTCATAAAACGAGGTATGGATTTATCTGTCGCTACATCCTCATGCGTAGCGTGCTAGCTGTGTGAACTTGTTGGGTAGTCGGCCACCTTGGTGATTACCTGCTTGATGCTCTGAACTCCTCCTTCTTAAGGTCCATGATTCCTTCAGGCCGCGTCATCTTGTCCGAATGTTTGTGAACTCTTCCCAAGTGATATCTTGGGGGTTCTCTGCGTGGCAGAAGTTCTCCCACCATTCAATTTGTCCCTTCCAGCGATGAGAAGCGTAGAGTACCTTCTCATTTCCTATGCATTGAGCTATGTGTAGCTTCCTCTCGATTGATCTTAACCAATCATCGGCCTCCAATGGATTGGCATTCCCGAGAGAAAGTGGGTGGGTGAGTCCTCATGAACTCGATAGTCTTGTATTACGGCGTGGTCACTGATTAACTTGATTGGTGTGGCCTGAGCGATAATGTGCTGCATTTGTTGCATCATAGCATGCATCAAGCGAGTGCAGGGCAGCAAGAAAAGCTCGAAATTCTGCATATCCAGTGGTGGTGCTGGTGCTCCATCATTGGGGTTTCTATTTGGCGAGAACCACTTCCATTGCTTCCAAAGTTTCAGCGGGTGTTCACCATCTGTCGATTTGCTCTAGGTTTAGAGATGAGAGGGAAACAAGAATAGACAAGTAATATGGAACTTATGCGGGCGAAAGGTGTAACCTTAAGGTCCAACTTTATTATTAATAACTTGGTATGGCTGCTTACAATGCCTAAGGGCCTTGCAACACATCTTGCACACTCGACAAACAAAGCAAATCCAAATCGAACTAATTCGGAGTCTAACGCCTAAAGGGTGACTCTTTCTTCTATGACGTGACTCGTGAAGGAGTCTCACTATAGAACCTATGCTCACTCATCGAGAAAACCTCCATCTGTCACAAGAGTGCTTTACGTAAGAACTCGGAATTTTTAAATTGTGACAAGGTAAGGGAAAATTTCAGCAAGAGACAAGAAAAGAGAGAAGGGGATAAGTCGAGATGTCATTTCTTATCTTGACAAATTTTTAGTTTTTAGAAAATAGGTTTTATCCTCACCACGACCATTCTAGCTTAGGGTTGAGCCTACGGTCAAGTATGGCTCTGATACCACCTCTGTCGGGACCCCGAATTTGCAAATCCGGACCCTCTGTGTATTCAGCACTAGTCCAGGAACGCGCTAGTGCACACAGTCTTAACATCGGTAAATATCACAATCATACCAATCGATATTAACAAAGGTGGTTACTCGACCTTATGGCCAAGTTACAAATGTATGCCTCGCAAGGCGAAACTTATTCAGAGAAAAATAATAGCAGCGGAAAACCAAATAACTTCGTGGCGCCATCCAGTATACCACAGGCAACTGACTGGGCTCGCATCCCTAAGTAGACGGATCTTCTTGGAGTTCCTCCTCCAAAGCTGGTGTAGTCTCCTCTTCAACTGGTATTGTGTTGAGGCAAGGGTGAGTACTTGGTACTCAGCAAGTCATGCACAGAATGCAAGCTAATATACTACATGCATGGCTTGGTACAAAGGAATAGCTCGAGGTATATTTGCAGTAAACAGCATTTGACAAGTAATATAAGTAGATTCGAAAGCAGTAGAAATAAGTAAAGCGTAAATAACTTTTCAAGAAGTTTTAATAAACATTTTCCCCATCCTAAACCACATTACCATCATCTTTATTCTTAAACCAGACCAACCTTTCAAATCCAAGTTATTTTCAGAAAATCTAACCCTTGACTGTAATTCCCGAGCATTGTCCAGTACCGTTGTCTCGGCTATTTAAATATATTCTACACTCTGCAGAGGTTATGCACTTTACCAACAAGATCTGAGTCAAACACCACAAAGGCGAGTTCAGTAACAAAGCCTTTGGAAGCCTCAAACAACACAGGTGGTCCTCTCAGGTTCGTGCTCTACACCATCCCTTCCCTTAGCCAAGGCGAAGTATGGGACCAACACACTTTGTTAGATGGGTATCTGGCCACGACCACGATACGCTCCCCGTACAATCACACAAGCGGTGTAATTGACACCCTGAGGCTCCACAAGTGAGTCCTTAGCGACTTAGTCAACTAGGGCCGTCCCATTCCCGACCATGTGGTTGCAAGTATGACCCGAGTTCAAAGGCTTGCAAGGTTAAGTCCTTAGAGTGACCAGGGCAAGACTACCCGAAAAACCAAATCAACACTCCCAATGCCAATGGCCCTGATTACTCTTGCCACATGCCCGGTCAGCTGTTTATCAAACCCCAGTTGATTACCATGCACCACGTGCCATCAACATCACATGATACTTTTCCCAAAACAGGTTCAATATATCATTAAGTCAATATTAACATTTGATTGTCCAAAATCATGTCATGAGCACGTAGCTTGAGTCTAAGCGTTATACTACAACGGTCTAAACCCATGTTGGCAATTTAATAATGTCCAACTAGTAAACCACAACTAGGGTGACAAAGGGTCATGGGACATACTTAAGTAATCAAGGTGTCATATAGCAAATTGGTATTTATCTAACCCCCATGTTTAAACAAAGTATTTTTCTAATGGAACTAGCATGCAATAGTTTAAAATCAAAATAGATTTCGAAATAGGATCAACATGGTCAAAGCACAACTTGCCTTCAAAAAGTACTTGCTCTTGGTCTTGAGTTGGATCTGAGTCAACACTTCTCCTTGAATCCTTAGGCACTTCAACGTCTACTCGTAAAAGCGTGCAAATAGCAAATACACAAATAAACACTAGGCAAAAGATCCCAAAACTCCAAATAAAATCCATAAACAGAGAACATAATTTTCTGGATTTTTAGAAGCTGGAATAAATCAAATTTGGAGTTAAAACGCAAAAGTTATGATTATTTAAAGTTTAAATAATCAATTAAATAATTTTACAGAGAAAAACTTTAGTCCAAAAATTAAATAAAATTTATATTTAGGTAGATCTTAATTTTATACAAATTTAGAAATTTGAATCACTCAAATCGGAGTTGAAACGCAAAAGTTATAAACGTTTGAAGTTTGAATCAAAATTTGAATCAATATTTCGAATTAATAAATCATTTTCTTTTTCGGAAAGTAATTCTTGCGTCAGCATGGACACGGGGCTGCCTCGATTGGTTGGTGGCGTCGGCTCATGGGCTCGGTCACGCTCGGCTTGGGTCCACCGTGGACTCGGTCCACGACTCCGCGTGAGGCGACATGTGGGCCCACTCGGGTGGCGTCATCGGCCCGGCGTCGGCGGGCTCGACCGCAGTCGACATGTAGGACCGCTGTGGCGTCATGGGTGACGTCGGCGCTTTCGGCTGGGATAGCGGCCCGACATGCGAGCCCTCGACCGCGCGGGCGCGTGTCGGCGTCTGCCTGCGCGTCGTGGGCCAGCGCGGCCGGCGTCGGTCCAACTTCCCGACACGTGGCGCAATCACGGCCGTTGGTTTGAAAATCAACGGCGTGGATTAGATCCAGGGTTAACATGTTGAAACTACTCGTTGATCGTGGGCCGTTCGATTTAGATCGGACGGTCCAGATCCAATCCTATAATAACACTACTACGGCACGTGGCAATTGTGAACCGTTGGATCTTGATCCTACGGTCCAGATCCAATCGGGTTGGGGACACGTGAACTCACCTCAACCGTCCGATCTAGATCTGACGGTTCACCGAGCTTCGCTTGAAGTCCGGCGATGGCGGCGAGGCTTGGGCACCGAGACGAAGCGATGGCGAGCCCGGCGGCGTTTGGGGTTGCTCGGCGAGATGAATCCTTCCGGGTGCGTCTCGTCCACGGTGGTTCCGGATCAGGCTCCTTCGGCGGAAGGCAGCGACGGCGGCCGGAATCGAGCAAAACCGGCGGTCACTTCCTTCAACTCGGCGAGCTCGCACGGCAATAAGCGGCGGCTCGGCGTAGATGGCTCGGGAACGGTGCGCAAAGATGAGGGCAACCTCGGGGCGTCTCACGCTTTAAATAGCCCGGCGTTAAATGCGGGACACGGAAACCTAGTTTCCCACGTGGCGGCGGCGGCGGAGTCCGGCCGGTCTCGGCGGAGACGACGACGCCACCGCCCACGTGGCACGATCAGCGGCCACGATCGACGCGGCGCGATCGGATCCGGGCGGATCTGGCTCGAATCGATGCGGCGGATCTCGGTAGTTGGATCTTGATCCAGCGGTTGGGATTGATTAGGGTTTTGAGCTGGTTTGATCGAGTCACGTGGCTCGGTCGGACTCGAGTCCGACTTCGGGTTCCGACTTCGATCGGATGAAACGATACTTGACCGAGTTGAATTTCCAGCGATTTAATATTTAAAATAATTCCCGATAATTCATTTAATTCATTAAAAATAGCAAAAGACTTCGAAAAAAAATTCGAGAAAAATTAAAATATTTTGGATCATTTTGGACTCAAATAAAATATTTCCAACAAAATTTTATTTGCAAAATCAAATTCTTTAATTATTTCAAAATGGAATAAATTCCAAATAAATCCAAATAAATTCCAGAAAATTCCAAAAATTCACCAAAGTGCCAAATCACACATGAATTCAAGAAAAGCAAAATTTTGGGGTGTTACATTATAGCACCACCAATTGATCTAAAAACATGAAATCCACCTCTATAACACCACCTAGATCAACCGCAAGGATCACCCATGCCTTACCTCTTCCCGACGAACGACGAACGCCGAAATCCTTCCTCCCTAGCTCCCCAATCGTCCTCCTCGTGCCGGAGTCGCCAGATATCCTCGTCGCTGGGCTTCCCGTTGGAGGGGACAGCAAGGTTGCGTGGTGGGGGAGCTCCTCTAAGCAGCAAGGGAGGTGGAGAGGGGAGGGGAGGGTGGTGGCGCAATGGGGGGAGGAGATGGGGGTGGCGGCTAGGAGGTGGGAAGGGTGGAGAGGAGGGGAAAAGTGGGGGCTAGGGTTTCCAAGGGGGGGCGCACCAAGGGTAGGTGAGGTGCCCCAACCTAGCCTCCCACTACCACATGGGCCCAAAAACCCTCCCACTAAAGCCCACGACTCAAATCCTAGGGCCCAAACTCCCCCGGAGAGGCCCAAACTCCCGAAATCGGCCCGAAATCGCGATTAAACTACATAACGTAAAGTTTTAACCTCCGATTTCACCCTTTATAATGTTTGACATCCCGTAGTGTCACATTCTCCCCCCTTCAACAGGATTCGACCTCGAATCCTAGACACACCACTACTCAACCCAGCAAAAGTTGTGTATGTGGATTAACTAATTTAAAATTTGACACACATGGATGCACAATAGGAAAGGGTATGGGTATCGTTGCTTTATACTTAAATGTTATATTTAAGCCTTGATGTTGAATGTTTTATGTGATAAAGTATGCTGCTATGTGTATGAGATAATTGATTGAATTGCTCATGTTGTCGTGATAAAGTGGGGTTGTGGTGCCGAAGGGTTTCGGTCACCTTTTTGTTTATAGTAAGGTTGTGGTTTGACAGTATGGCCGATTAAAGCCATCACCGAAGAACTATTAACCCTTGTGGGGAAAGAGTGCTTACCTTTACTGTCGCAGTTTGGGTAGTTGTTTGGAGTCAAAAGAAGAGTTAGTGGTGGATTCCTTCGTATGTTCTTTACCGTTCTGACGCTCGGTTTTGGTTGTTTTTATTGGCTTTAGTTGATTGAAATCAAATGAACAGTGTTGGGTTTACGCGGATTGTTCCGTAGGCGGTTCGTGGTTTTGTCTTCCTTGGTTGAAGACGAAGAAGAAGAGTTTTGTGTTGCACGTCTTTTGGTCGTAATTTTTGCTTTGACACCCGGTTTTGCTGGTCATTGTGGACTGTCTTGGGGAGGAAACTTATGTGGTTGTTGTTCTCCCCATCTAAGAAAAAAGTGTTGGAGTTTCCCCTTGTGCAGGCATTGAGTTGGTGGAGCTAAGTTTGAATCTTTTATCGTAAAACATTTAATGAACATTTCATTTTCCCTGGTGTATCCTTCTTCCTTCTTGGAAGTATAGATCTTGATGTTTCTTGAAGAGTTTTGGGCTATCAAAGTTGGGAATTTGAGAGTTGA
Organism: Rhipidocladum racemiflorum; assembly: GCA_036346355.1. Taxonomy (NCBI): domain Eukaryota; kingdom Viridiplantae; phylum Streptophyta; class Magnoliopsida; order Poales; family Poaceae; genus Rhipidocladum; species Rhipidocladum racemiflorum. Next base: position 41,222,734 of record CM070590.1, read on the forward strand.
GCTCTCCTGCATTTCTATTGGAGTTTTGTTTTTCTTCCTTTCCTAGAAAGGAGAAATTATCTATCGGTGTTCGTTCTGGTTCTTGAGTTGTGGTTATCTTTAAAAGTTGAGTTACATCCTGTTTGTCAAAAGTGAAAATAGTTGTTTAGCATGTTATGTAGTATATTTGGAAGCTTGCATATGTGTTCCTATAATGCTAGTACCGATGTCAGTTGGGAAGACATAGGTTTAGTGGTTGTCGTAAGAGCTTTGTGATGGTCCAACTCATTCAATTTGTTTTAAATAGTTGGAGCATGTTGAGTAGTGACAATTTGCTATAGCCATTGGATAGGGTAACTAAAAGTAATGTTGCAGTTTTTAAAATTATGCAAATAATTGATATTGATGACTTGGTAGTGTTGTTAATTGTTGGAAACCATTGATCCAATAGAGAAAAGTGTAAAACTATGGAATTATGTCGAGTACATGTTGTGATGGGATGAACAATGGATAACAATCATGATGTAAGATTTTAACCTTAATGAATGCATATCTTAGAATCCTATTTACGAATTTTATCTTGTAGAAATAATACTTATTTGTTGAAGTCATTTTATTGATTGAACAAGTTTTAATTGTCAAGATGTTGATGTATGGATGGTATAAAATTCATACGTTGATCAGGCTTAAGTATCTGTTGAAGTACTATGTTTGAAATATAGAATACGTTGTTATATGATGTGTTGGTCTGTGGAGATCATGATGAGGTAGTGTAGAATGGAAGACGTTTTGTTAATCATCATAAACTGTATTTATAAATGTTGGGAAAGGTAACTAGAGAAAGAATTGGTTATGTAGCTTTTGGTTGAATTATAATGAGGCTTCTCGATGAATATATAGTGTATATTGAAAGCTTAAATGGTAAGTATAGTGGAATACTAGATATGGTAGGTTTCATCCTGAGCTTGTGTCTAAAACCTTTTGGACTGGTCCGGTTGGTTGCTATTTTGGTTGAATACTTTTGGTTGAAGTGATTCTTCTGTTGTGTTTCAGAGTTTCCCTAAAACTCGTAGTGATTAATGCCAATCTTTAGATTTGGCTAACTTGTTTAGTTTGTACTATGAGTATGGGTTTACACCCAAAAGTCTTTGCGTGGATTGCGCTCTTTCGCGTTCTGACTGAATTACCTTTGGCAAAATGCTTAAAAGGAAGCAGATGGTCATAATGGTTGTGTTGGAAACTTTTGAGTTAAGCCCTTGATGTGGAACTCTTTTTGGCTAGAGTTGGAGTTATTTGGAAAATCTGTGTCGTGCTTGCAAGTGCTTCAAAAGGTGGTTTTTGTGGATGTTTCATCGATGATGCTGTTAGTGAAGTGTTCTCTTTTGGAAATGAGTCTCGCTTCTCTTTGAAAAAATTTATGGCGGTTGTGTGTGTAGATGTTTAACTTTGGAGCCAATGTTCTTTTCCAAAATGTTGATTGTGGTTAAAGTGTGAGGTTTTGCAAGTTTAGTTCTTCAATTGACGTGGGTTCTTTTACGATGTGGTGTTTCCCTGTTAATGGTGTTGCCATCATAGTTTATATGAAATTTCGTAGCCATCGATGTTAATTGTGTTTCAATCATGTGATACCGAGGAAGAAGTCTTTTTGTGAATGACTACTTGGTATTGTTTATAGATGTTTAATGATGAAAGAGTCGGTGAGCCAGGTTGGTGAGAAAGTCATATATGGATATATGACTAATTCAGAGTGCTCTTGAAAAGTTTGCATTCATGTCATGAATTGAGATTTCCATTGCTCTCTAGCATGAAAAGAAAGAGTAAATAATTTCTGCCATTTGGCTATGCTGTAAGAGGATTGGGTTTCCTTGTCTCCTTGAGAGTTATTACGGCGGTTGTGGATTCTTTCGATTAATTGAGAATCGGTTTTCTCTTCCACAATGTTGTTTTGGTTAAAATGGGATGTTTGGCTGTGGTGAAAGGGAGTCGAGTTGTCATTGATTGTTGAGAACTTCTATCAAGGAATTGTGTGGGGTCTCTCTTTTGGTTTGAGTGCTCCCCGATGCGAAATGTATTGCATTGATTTGAGCTTTGAGTTTTTTCCTTTGTGGCTTGACTTAGGGAAAAAAAATAGTGGTCTTTGGATGTTGTCGAATCTTTGTTCCAAAGTGATTCGTAGAGCTTTAGTTTCAAGTTGATGAATGTGGTTCATCCGGCTAAAAGGGAGTTGCTTCTTGTTGGCATTCTCGTTTGAGATATGAATAGAAATGCTTATGAAATTGTTGAGTATAATGGAAGATTATGCTCATGGGCTTGGTAGTATTTGAGTGAGGAAATGTGAGGGCAAGACCCTCATAAAAAAAGAATCAGATGTCGTTGAGAAAAATCTACAACCCTAGCTTGGGCTAGGCATAGAAGATTGGTTGTGATTCAAAAGGTGGTTATGATGGAAGCTTGTGATGTCGGTTCAAGTTTTGTTGAGATTAATGAGACGTGGTAGACAGGTTGAGGAATGAAATTAAGGTTTGTGAATGAAGTTGAAAAGAGAAGTTGTACTCATTTCAACAGGTTGGTTGTGATAGTAGTATGAAGGGTTTGACGTGAGGATTTGGGCCTAATAATTTGATTAAGCCTTTTAGTGGGTGAAATCGAGTACTTCGGTTGACTTTTGTAAAATTATTGGGAATTGAAGCGAAGGTGAACCGTGAGAGGTTGCACTTTGTTGAGCTAAATCAACACCTTCTCGCTAAGTGTTGGTTTTGGGAACTTGTTTGTCGTTTGTTCCGGTTGAGTCTTTGTGTGAATGTTTTGTGTTGCAAAGAAGTCTTTTGTCCCTTGGGGACTTTTCAGTTTTTTTTTTACGTTCTTAGGATTCGAGGTCGAATCCTATTTAAGGGGGGGGGGAGAATGTGACACTATAAAATGGTGTGACATTATAAAATGTGAAATTAGAGAATAAAACTATACGGTATGAAGTTTAATCGCGTTTCCGGGCCGGTTTCAGGAGTTTGGGCCTCTCCGGGGGAGTTTTGGCCCAAGGGGAAGAGTCGTGGGCTTTAGTGGGATGGGAATTGAGCCCATGAGGGAGAGGGGGCCAGGTATTTTAGCCTTGGGAGCCTCCCCCTGCCCTCATTGCGCCCCACCCCCTTGCCCTAGCCACCACTACTCCTCCCTCCCACCTAGCCGCCGCCTCCTTGCCCTTGCCCTTGCCGTGCGCCTCCCCCTCCCCTTCCCCTTGCGCCTGTGACACTACGGTATGGTGTGACATTATAGAATGTGAAATTAGAGAATAAAACATTTCGGCTTGAGGTTTACTCGCGTTTTTGGGCCGTTTGAAGTGATGTGTCACCACGGAGTGGCGTAACCTTTTAAATGGAGCATGTTAAGGTCAAAAACTTTGTGAAATATGGTATGGAAGGTTAAAACCATAAGGTATGGAGGTTAATAACGTTTCCGGGCCGTTTTCGGGGTTTTGGGCCTTCCCGGGGGAGTTTGGGCCTTAAGTGGGCTTTGGTGGGATGGTGTGGGAATCCATTTAGGACTAGGATTGGGTGTGGGGGCTGGTAAAAGGGCTCCCCACCAGCCCTTGAGCGTTCACCCCTGCCCCTTGTGTGCCCTTCCCCCCACTTGCCCTTGACCTAGCCGCCTCCCTCCTCCCTTGGCCGTGCGCCTCACCCTCCCTTGCCCCATTGCTCCCCACCTCTACACCACCTCTCCTCCACCACTTGCTGCCCTAGGGTGGCCTCCCCACCCCTGCATCCTCATGAATCCATCCGAGGAGCGAGGAGCGAGGTGCGAGGAGCGAAGAGCGAGGAGATCTATTGGAGTTTTCGTGCGTCGGGCAAAGGTATGACCATGGGAACCCTGGGCATTGATCTAGGTACTGTTATTAAGGTGTTTATCAAGTTTTTAGATCAATTGGAGGTGCTGGATTGGAGTAATTTGGGTTAGATCTAGATGTTGCCACATTTCTGTTTTGGGACAACATGAGCAGTCGACCTACGGTTGGCATTTTCGTCAATTTAGAATCCGAATCTGTCCGTACGGATGTTGAAGAAGTTGTAGATAATTTCAATACCTTTCAGAGGACATAAAGAACGTTAAATTCCGATCAGCCGTTTGAAAGTTATGACTGTTTTACCGAGCGTGTAAAAATCTGTGACGCGATTGGAACAGATCACGGTAATCTGTAGATTAAACAACTTTAGAGTCCGAATCAGTATTTCCATATACCTAGAGAAAGTTGGGAAATTTCCTAAGCTACGCGAGGATGTACTCGTTTAATTCATTCGGAGTCCCAGAACTCAAGTTATGCCTTTTGCAAGGCTGCTGTCCCGATGGGACAGAACCTCTGTTTTTAGCTTTTGCGAGTAGTGGGCAATGTCGGGTTAGATGGGGGTTTGTGTACTGTTTTGTGGGCATGATTGTGAGTGTGTGATGCCTATGTGCAGGTGGTGTGACACCGGGAGTGCCCTCTACTTCCCGCCAATCCGTCGCCCGTGGTTGAGGCAAGTGTATTGTAATGGATAGCGGTTTGTAGGTTGCTTGTTGATAATAGATGATGTTGATAATATGATATATGATCACTTGCCATGCTTTAATGATTGCCAATGATACGATGAGCATGTTTATTATGTTATGATGCCATGTGTTAATATGTGAGTTAAATGTGATGTTGGCATAATTGCATACATGACATGTTCCATGGCCCGGGCGGTGAGAAAGTCATATCTAATCCGGGAAGGTCGGTGAGAAAGATATGACTAATCCGGAGAGCCATTCAGTAAGTCCTACATCGTGATTCCATCCACGTGGTGTTTGGAAGCGAGGAGTAGGCACCCTCCATCTTCGGGATGGAAGGGGGGAGAGGGTGCACACCGACGGGTGTGTACTCAACCATACCGGTATGAGTTTCCAAGGAGACATGAGCATTGCACCGCATTACATAATTAATGATGATGAGAGTGTTATGTGTTCAAGAATGAGATGTTATATGTGATGTGGGATATTATTGTTTTGTAATCGATCTTGTTGTCCATTACAATATGCTTGCTGAGTTTCGAACTCACGCTTGTGTTTTATGTTGTTTTTAGGTACTTTGAGATCGGCATGTGGGAAAAAGGGGTTTAGCTACACTTCTACACGTAGCTCCACCATCATAGTCAATGATTAATCACTTAGAGACATGATTTTAAGAGCTGTGCCATAAACTAAATGTATGATTTAATTTAGCATGCTTGTGATTCCTTATTTGCTTCATTTTAGTTTATGAAGTGGTTGAGCGTGGTATTATTGGTGTAATTTGATGATATATCCATTTATGTTGATGTTTTAGATGTCGTGTGCTATGATATAACTTGCCATGATATTGATATTGTGTTAATTCATGGAAAAACAAAGGAGATGCTGCCGAAATATCGGTTTTTAGCATATGTACCTTTGCTGGAATTTATGTTTAAATGTGGTATTTAGATGTTGTTTAGCTTATGTTTGGTAGCATTCGGGCATATTAAATGCCGGGGTGTTACAGCGCCACCACCCCTCACCTCCCCTTCCCCTTACACCACCACCCCTTCTCCTTGCTGCCCTAGGGGAGCCCCTCACCTCGCCACCCCGCTTGTTTCACCATTGGAGCACTCCGCGACGAGGAGATCCGGAGGATTTGGAGCGAGGAAGGAGATCGCGTGAACCGGGAGGAGATTCGTTGGTTCATCGTTCGTCGGGCGAAGGTATGGCTAGGGGTAGTTCTTGGGGTTGGTATAGGGGCTATGATAGAGGGTATTTGGATGCTTTTAGATCAAGTGGTAGTACTGTGATTGGGTAGATTAGATGAAAACTAGAGTTTGCCACGTTCCCTGCTTCGGGCAGATTGTGCAGTCGACCTAGGGGTTGAGTTTTCGCCACCTTAAATTCGGAATTTGGTCATCCGCCTGTTGAGAAAGTTGTAGGTAACTTCAATACCTTTCAGTGGACATAAAGAACGTCCAATTCCGCCCAGCCGTTTGAAAGTTATGCTCGATTTACCGAATGTGTTCATATCTGTGATGTAGCTGGGACAGAACGTAGAGTTTTGTAGATTTGACAACTTTAGATTCCGAATCAGCTTTTCCATATACTTATAAAAAGTTAGGAAATTTCCTAAGCTACGCGAGGATGTACTCGTTTAATCAATTTGGAGTCCTAGATCTAAAGTTACGATAGTTTGAAGTCTGCTGTCCCGGGGGGGGACAGATTCTCTGTTTTTCATTTTCGGGAGTAGTTTGCGATATCGGGGTAGATGGGCAATGGCGTACTGTTTTGTGGGCAAGTTGTGATTGTGTGGCATTTATGTGCAGGTGGTGTGACACCGGGAGTGCCCTCCTCATCCCGCCAATCCGTCGCCCGAGGTTAAGGCAAGTGTATTGGGATGGGTAGCATGTGGTTTATTTGCTTGTCTTGACTAGATGCAAATGTTTCTATGTTATGCTATCTTTCCATGCTTAGTATTTGCCATGATATGATAAAAAGGGTATGTTAAGATGCTATGCAATGGTTTATGGTTAATGATTATGGCATATGTTGCATACATGGCATGAAACTTGGTCCGGTCGGTGAGAACGTCACAACTAATCTGGTAAGGTCGGTGACAAAGTTATGACTAATCCAGAGCGCCATGGATGTAAGACCTACCTCGTGATTCCGCCCACGCGGTGAGTGGAAGTGAGGAGTAGGCACCCTCCATCTACGGGATGGAAGGGGGACGTGGGTGCACGCCGACGGGTGTGCACTCGGCAATACCGGTATTTGCGTCGAGGAGACATGTGCATTGCATTGCATACATAATGATGATGATGATGATGATGATGAAATGATTTCATTGAGGTTGAGATATGAATATGATGTTGCATATGAAGTATGACTTAATCATGATGTTAAGTTTGTTATGTAGTGATGATATTATTGAATTGTTCTGTATGACCCTGTAACACCCCAGCATCTAGTATGCCTGAATGCTACTAGACATAGACTAAACAACATCTAAATACCACAAATTAACATAAATTACAGCAAAGGAGCAAATGCTAAAATCGAAAATTTCGGCAACATCTCCTTTGTTTCTCATGCTTTGAAGCAACAACAATAGTAAGACAAGATATAGCTTGGTAAATGACAACTAAAACAGCAATGACAATGGATATGGCAACACTTATATCTACAAACAGCGAATTCAACCATTTCACCAACTATAGTGAAGCAAAAGATGAACTTAAGCTCAAAACCAAGCCGAGCACCAAGTTTCATGGCACAAATCTTATTATCATGTCTCCAAGTGATTAAACATAGACTATGAATGTGGAGCTACGTGTAGAAATGTAGCTAAACCCCTTTCCCGCATGCCGGTCTCAAAGTACCTAAAAACAACATAAAACACAAGCGTGAGTTCATCACTCAGCAAGTATATTGCAATAGCAAAAAAAAAATCAATGTAACATCACTACATACCATGCTCAACTTGGTCAAGTCATAATCTCATATTCAACATCATATTCATGTCTCAAAATCATTGTTCACATATCATCATCATCATGTATGCAATGCGATGCAATGCAATGCTCATATCTCCTGGAAGCTTATACCGGTATAGCTGAGTGCACACCCGTCGGCGTGCACCCACTCCCCCCTTCCATCCCGTAGATGGAGGGTGCCTACTCCTCGCTTCCATTCACCACGTGGATGGAATCACGATGTAGGTCTTACTCAATGGCGTTCCGGACTAGTCATAACTTTCTCACCGACATTACCGGACTAGTTATGACTTTCTCACCGCCCTCGCCATGTCTCATGCCATGAATGCAAAGATGCCAACATCATAAAATAATTTGCACATTTACTTAAACCAATCATGGCATAGAATCATAATGGATCATTTTCATCATACCAATAGCAAGCATTAAAGCATGGCATGTTATCGCATCATAAATTCAATTTCAACTCATCAAAACTAGCGATCTACAACTCGCTACCCATTCCAATACACTTGCCTTAACCTCCGGCGATGGATTGATGAGAAGTAGTGGGCACTCCCGGGGTCACACCACCTGCACATAGGCATCACACACTCACAAACATGCCCACAAAACATTACACAACATTCATCTAACCCGACTTCGCACCCTACTTGCAAAACCCAAAAAACAGAGGCTCTGTCCCGCCGGGACAGCAGACTTCCAACGGCCATAACTTGAGTACATCCTCGCGTAGCTTAGGAAATTTCCCAACTTTTTCTAGTTATAGGGAAAGACTGATTCGGACTCTAAAGTTGTTTAATCTACAAAATACCGTGATTTGTTCCAATCACGTCACAGATTTTAACACGCTCGGTAAAACAGTCATAACTTTCAAACGGCTGATCGGAATTTAACGTTCTTTATGTCCACTGAAACATAATGAAATTATCTACAACTTCTTCAACGTATGTACGGCCTGATTTGGACTCTAAATTGGCGAAAAACTTAACCCTAGGTCGACTACTCATGCTGTCCCAAAACAGAAACGTGGCAACATCTAGATCTAATCCAATCTACTCAAGCCCAGCACCACCAATTGATCTAAAATCATGATAAACACCATTATAACAGTACCTAGCCCAACCCCAAGGAGTCCCATGGCCATAGCTTCGCCCGACGACCGAAATCCCAACGAAACTCTTCCCAGATCGCTCCTCGCTCCACGCTCCTCGCTCCTTGCTCCTTGTTCCTCGCTCCTCGCTTCCAATGGATGGATCCTCGAGGTGCAGGGGTGGGGAGGCTACCTTAGGGCAGCAAGGGGGTGGAGGAGAGGTGGTGAATAGGAGAGGAGAGCAGGTGGAGGCGCATGGGGAAGGAGATGGGGGCGACTAGGAGGTGGAGGGAGGAGGAGGAAGGGTGGCGGCTAGGGTTAGGGGCGCATGGGGGCAGGGTGGAGGCACCCAAGGCAGTATGGCCTGCCTCTCCCTCCCTCATGGGCCCAAAACACCTCCCACCAAGGCCCGCGGCTAATCCCCCTTGGACCCGAACTCCCCCGGAGAGGCCCAAACTCCCGAAAACAGCCCGGAAACATTATTAACCTCCATAACCTATGGTTTTAACCTTAATTCCACATCTCATAATGTTTTTGACCTCATCATGCACGATTTATAAGGTTACGACACTCCGTGGGGTCACATCACTTCATAAGGCCCAAAAACGCGAGTAAACCTCAAGCCGTAAGGTTTTATTCTCTAATTTCACATTTTATAATGTCACACCATACCGTAGTGTCACATTCTCCCCCCCTTCAAAAGGATTCGACCTCGAATCCGAAGGATGCCAAATCAACAACAAAGTCCCCAAGGGACAAAAGGCTTCTCTGCAGCACAAAACATTCGCACAACGACTAAAACCGGAACAAACGACAAACGAGTTCCTAAAACCAACACTTAGCGAAAAGTGTTGATCTAGCTCAACTAAGGGCAACCGCTCACTGTTTGACCTTCACTTCCATTCCCAAACAGAATCTGCGTTTCAACCACAAAGGGCTCCAACAACCCAAAACGCTCGAATCCTCACGACAAACACTTCACACTTCTATCACAACCAACATGACCACCACACTCCATTAAACTCAACATGTCATAATCAAAGCAAGTCATAATTCCTTTAACGACCTCTCTACATTCCTGAAAATTTCCATCGAGGGGAATAACTCAATAAGGCACACTTGCCCTTCCGATACACGATCATACTAACATTTTATTCCGTCCTCTCCCAGGCAAGACTCAAATCAAAGAACAACTAGTGAAGACAATTGCTCACGGCAGGACAATTATCACCGAACTACCGTCAACTTCACTTCCACCCATCGCTACTCTTAATAATGGTTAAACCCATACATCATCAACCTCCATCACAAACCACCCTTATACCACTAAGGTTCTACACCTAGCCCCAAGCTAGGAACGTAAAACCTTACCAAACCACAATTGGTTCCTTTCTTAAGAGGGTCTCGCCCTCACACAAAAACACTTAGCTATCAAGCCCAAGTGTACACACGACAACTCAAACCCAAAGCATTAACAACCATTTTGGAAAGAATTTGGCAACAACCAAGTCAAATCACAAAGGAAGCATAAATCCCCTACACCACAACCAAAATACCATAATTTCTTCATTCTCTCTTTTCATACTAGAAAGAAATGGACATCTCGATTCATGACATGCATGCACACTTTTCAAGAGCACTCCGGATTAGTCATATATCCTTATATGACTTTCTCACCGACCTGGCTCATCGACTCCTTTATGATTAAATATGCATAAACAATGTCTCGTTTTCCTTTTCATCATTCATTCTTCATGTAACAACAATACCGAATAATCATTCACCAAACGACTACTTTCTCGGTATCACAAGTTTGAAACACACATAACATTGATGGCAACACCATTAACCGCAAAACACCACGTCGGGTCAGAACCCACCAACGATAGATAGCTAAACTTGAAAAACATCACATTTTAACCAAAATCTACATTTTGGAAAAGAACATCAAAATTTCAAGTCGAGCATCTGCTCCCACAACCGTCACAATTTTTTTTTCTTCAAGGAGAGGGAAACTTATTTCAAATAGGGAACACCTTACTAACAAAATCACTTTATAAAATATTCATAAAATCTACCTTTTTGAAGCACTCGCAAACATCACACACATTTTTCAAATAACTCTAACTTTAGCAAAAAAAAAGTTACAAATTAAACCTCAAGAGTTTCCAACACAAACCACTATGTCCATCTGCTTCCTTAAAAACTTATTCCAAAGATAATTCAGGGTGAACACGAAGGAGCGCGATCCACTCAAAAACTTTTGGATGTGAACTCAAACTCACGACACGAACTAAACAACTTCGCCAAAACCAACGGTCGACACCAAACACTACGAGTTTTGGGGTACTCTGAAACTCAACGTAAGGAACACCTCCACCGAAAGTATTCAACCGAGATGGCAAACAACCAAACCAGTCCAGAAGGTTTTAACCACAAGCTCAGCATGAAACCCTATTCTTATCTTTTTAAACATTCAAATTACACTCTTTTTTTTATTCATCGAGAAACCCATCATAATTCAACCAAAAGCTACATAACCAATATTCCTCTAGTTACCTTTCACATCACTTATAAATAAAGTTCATGACGATTATCAAAAGACAACTAACCAATTCTCTATTTCAACATGGCACTTCAACAGGTACTTCAACAGGTACTTGAGCATGATCAACCTACCAATTTTATACAATCCATACGTCAATTTCTCGACAACAAAACTTACTCAATCAATAAATGACTTCAACACATACATGTTATCTCTACAAGACAAAATTCATGAGTATGATTCTAGGATATACATTCAGCAAGAATAAAATCCTACATCATGTTAATTACGCATGGTCCACTCCATTACAACATGTTACAATAACCTCCATTTTTAACAAGGATTTTCAACAATTAATCTAAGCAATTACCACCACTATTAAGTCATCAATATCAATAACTTGCATAATCATCAATCAACAACATTACCTTTAGCTACCCTGTACATAGGTTATAACAAAATTACCACCACACAACATACTCCAACTATTTAAAATAGATTGAATACTAGCATTAACACTGCACTTAACAACATCATGAACAATAAGTCTTATGTCTTCTCAATTGATATCAATACTAGCATTGTATAGACACAACTCCATGCTTCCAAATATACTAGTAGTTTGCAACAACATAAATAGCAACTCTAATCTACTTCTAAATTAAAGCCACTAGTCAACATGATTAAATTCCTCTATTAACCCGTTAGATTAGAACATCTTTAAACAACCGGCAAGCTTACTGGAGGAGGTGGCGACGCTCGGGCCGAGAAGACGGCGCGCGGGCGGCGGCCGAGCCGAGGGAGAACGGCGTGCGGGCCGTGGAGACGGTGGTCGAGCCGGAGGAAGGGCAGCGCGCGGGCGGCCAAGCCGATGGGAGGGCGGCGCGTGGGAGGCCGAGCCGGAGGAAGGGCGGTGCGCGGGCGGCCGATCCAGATCGGGAGAAGCCAGGCGCTGGGAGGGCAATGCATCAGCCAAGAGGGGGAAGTCCAGGAAAAAAAGAAAGAATAGGGAGAGAGAGAAAATAGGGTGGGGTGGGAGAATTAGATGGGGGAGGGGAAAATTCAGAAAACCCCCCACACACACCCTAATTTAACCCTAACGCTCACAAGTGGTTGTTCCGGCTACTCTACCTCTCTTTTCACCTCTCGAAAGTATCTCTAACAAAATACGAAAAAATAATGTACAATAAATAAATTCTATCTCTCTAAATATTCTTTAACAGAAAAAATAATTAAATAACAAACAAATTCTATCTTCCTAAAAATTCTTTAACAAAAAACATAAAAAATAAAAAAATTCTTTAACAAAAGACAAAAAAAAAACAAAATAGTTATGAGCACGCGAAGACGCAACACAACGAAGGAGGGAGATGGAGCCGAGGACATGTGCTGCACAGACCGATCTGACTCAACGTATCGATCCTGGATGTTGTATATACATACGTACAAGGTACAACAATGTGTGGGGGTTGTGCACATAGGCGGTAGGCCACACTAGATGCTAGCTCCGTGAGAAACCGTCATCCGATCGCCATGGGTGTCATCAGCCAGTGGGGATGGACCGGCCTAAGGGAGGGGACCGGCAGCATGGGCAGACACGCCGGTCTAGCCTTTTGGGCCATGGGGAGGCCATCGAACGGCTGTCGCTGTTCACCTCCTAGGATCATCTGATCTGATGTGCATACCCGTAATTAGTGGCAAGGCGTGCCGGTTTATTACAGCGCCTATACTTTTCTGAAAAAACTCACCAGGGAACAATGATCGCTTCTCAACAAGGAAAAAACACCATTCATTTTCTATGACAATTTGTATTTTGTTTTAATGACGAAATTTTATGTTTCGTCACAAAAGTACATGGGGCGACGGTCCATGATACAATTAATGACGAGCATAAAAAAGTCGTCACAGAAAATAGATTTTTCATGACAAAAGTTGACAACGTCACGACGTTTTCGTCACAGATAATCACTTTTCTTGTAGTGAAGGTTTCTTTGACAGTATCATTAATTTACATCATCTTAATGTTCTTACTATGCATCAAGGTTTAAACTTTTAACATTAACGAGGATCATAAGCACTTTTAAAGCAAGGCAACAGGTTCTAAGCATGTACATTAACCCATTCAATCATTCTCGCTAAGAGTAAACTACAACACTAGTAGTCTATTTGTTTTCAAGCTAGAGATAACAACCTCATTGAATTGTTTCAACTCACAAATTAACTTAACAATGCATCATCCCATAAACCACATTTGTACATGCTACATAACATGCTAAACAGCAATTCTTACTAGGGACAAACGATTTCAGTCAAAAGACTACTTACTTTGTTTGCAGCATTTTAGTTTTAAAGCTTAACCCAAATTCATAAGGAAACTTGACTCTCAAAATTGCAATAAGACGAACCCAACTTGGTCATGCAAAAGGAATTCTCCAAAACACTTTTAAATCTCAAAGACTCCCATAAGAGGGGACCAACCGATCAAATAAACCTTCGCAAATAAAACCTTAACACCAAACCCCAATCTTTCACGAAACAAGAAGGGTTTTTCAAAGATGATTTCTTAAACCAGTAAAATAACGAAATCAAACACCACTTACTCCTACAAAGCCACAGAACTTTAGCCCTGACAACCAGGTCTGGCATAACTCCGCAATAACTCCTTTAACCTCGGAGAAAGACAACCACATGATTAAATTGAATGCTTGTTCCCCGTAAAGCAATCAATAGGCATCAAAACTGGAAAGGCGCCCAAAAGAAGCGCAACACTAGACTCCTCTTCTTCGTCTTCAACCAAGGAAGATAGAACCACGCCCCGCAAACGATACAATCCGCGCGTACCCAACACTTTTCATTTGATTCAAATCAACTAAAGCCAAGAAAAACAACGAAAACCGACCGTCAGAACGGCAAAGAACATACGAAGGAACCCACCACTAACTCTTCTTTTTGTCTCCAGCCAACTACCCGGTCTACGACAGAAAGGGTAAGCACTCTTCTCCTACAGGGGTTAATAGTTCTTCGGTGATGGTGCTAACCAGCCACACCGTCAAACCTCACCCTTACTATGAAATAAGAGAGGTGGTCGAAACCCTTCGGCACCAAAACCCCGCTTTATCACAACAACAAGAACAATTCAATCAAATCTCTCAATAACATGGCAACATACATTACCAACTTTAGCATTCAACATCAAAGCTTGAATACAACATTTAAGCTTAAACAACGATACCCATACCCTTTTCCTACTATGCATCCATGTGTGTCAAATTTTAGATTAGTTATACCACTTTTGCAAGTTTTAATGTTGCTATCCTATGACAAAATTTTAGTTAAAACCTAAGCCATGTTTCTAAGTTATTTCTCATCAAATTTTAGTTGTACCCTATAGCATGATACTAAAAATACACATTCCAAGGACCTACAGCCCGCTCTGATACCAACTGTAACACCCCAGCATCTAGTATGTGTCGGGACCCGAATTTGCAAATCCGGACCCTCTGTGTATTCAGCACTAGTCCAGGAACGCGCTAGTGCACACAGCCTTAACATTGGTAAATATCACAATCATACCACTCGATACTAATAAAGTACTTTAATTAAGTAATCAAACTGGTTGCTTGACCTTAAGGTCAAGTTACAAATATACGCCACGCAGGGCGAAACTTAATAAGAGAGAAATAGTAGCAGCGGAAAATATGATAACTTTGTGGCGCCATCCAGTATACCACAGGCAACTGACTGGGCTCGCTTCCTAGTTAGACGGATCTTCTGGGAGCTCCTCCTCCAAAGCTGGTGTAGACTCCTCTTCAACTGGTGTTGTATTGTGGCAAGGGTGAGTACTTGGTACTCAGCAAGTCATGCACAGAATGCAGGCTAATATACTACATGCATGGCTTATTATAAAGGAATAGCTCAGGGTATATTTGCAGTAAAACAGCATTTGACAAGTAGCATAAGTAGATTCGAAAGCGGTACAAACAAGTATAAGATCAATAACTTTCCCACGAGTTTAATAAACATCTTTCCCAATCCTAATCCACATTTCCATCAACATCATTATTAAACCAAACCCAATATTTCAAGTCCAGGTTAATTTGAAGAAAGTCTAACCCTTGACTGTAATTCCCGAGCGATGTCCAATGCCGCGGACACGGCTATTCGAATAGATTTTATACTCTGCAGAGGTTATGCACTTTACCCACAAGATACAGTCAAACACCACAAAGGCGAGTGTCCGTAACAAAGTTTTTTGGAAACTTCTAACAGCACAAGTGGTCCTACCCGGTGTTGCACACTAACCCTTCCCTTACCGAAGGCGAAGTTTAGGTCAAGCCACCGTTGGATAGGTACCTGGCCGCAGCCCCGGTACGCTCCCCCGTACAACTACACAAAGGGTGTAGTTGACATCCTGAGGTCCCACAGGTACGTTATTAGCAACATAATCAACTAGGTCCGTCCCATTACAGACATGTGGTTACACGTTTGACTCAGTTCAAAGGCTTGCAAGGTTAAGTCCTTAGGGTGACCTGGGCAAGACTAGCCGAAGAACCAAAACAACGTTCCCGGTGCCACAACTGGCCCCCTGATCATTCTTGCCACATGCCTCGGTCAAAATCTATTTATCAAACCCCAGTTGATTACCATGCACCACGTGCCATCAACATCGCAACACATGACACCTTTCCAAAACAGGTGCAGTATATCATTAAGTCAATATTTGTGACACTACGGTATGGTGTGACATTATAGGATGTGAAATTAGAGAAGAAAACCTTTCGGTTGGAGGTTTACTCGCGTTTTGGGCCTTTTGAAGTGTTTTGACACCACGGAGTGTCGTAACCTTATTTAACGTGCATGATAAGGTCAAAAACAGTATAAGATGTGGAAATAAGGTTAAAACCATAGGGTGTGGAGGTTAATAGAGTTTCCGGGCCGTTTCCGGGGGTTTTGGCTTTTCCGGGGGGGGGGGGCGGTTTTGGGCCTTAAAGAGGGGGTTGTGGGCTTTGATGGGATGGAGTAGGAATCCATTTAGGATTAGGAAAGGGGCTTAGGGCTGGTAAAAAGGGGTTTCCCTGCCCCATTGGTGCGCCCACCCTGCTCCTCCTTGCGCCCCACCTCTCCCCCTCCATTGCCTAGCCGCCCCACCCTTTCCCCTTTGTGCCGTGCGCCCCCCCTTGCACCTCTCCACCACCTCTCCTCCACCCCCCTTGCTGCCCTAGGGTGGCCTCCCCACCTCTGCATCCTTGTGGATCCATCCGAGGAGCGAGGAGCGAGGAGCGAGGAGATCTATTGGAGTTTTCGTGCGTCGGGCAAAAGGTATGATCATGGGAATCCTTGGGGTTGATCTAGGTACTGTTTTAAGGGTGTTTATCAAGTTTTTAGATCAATTGGTGGTGCTGGATTTGAGTAATTTGGATTAGATCTAGATGTTGCCACGTTTCTGTTTTGGGACAGCATGAGTAGTCGACCTAGGGTTCGGTTTTTCGCTAATTTAGAATCCGAATCTGTCCATGTAGATGTTGAAGAAGTTGTAGATAATTTCATTATCTTTCAGTGCATATAAAGAACGTTAAATTCCTCCCAGCCGTTTGAAAGTTATGGCTGTTTTACCGAGCGTGTTAAAATCTGTGACGTGATTGGAACAGATCACGTTAATCTGTAGATTAAACAACTTTAGTGTCCGAATCAGTCTTTCCCTATAACTAGAAAAAGTTGGGAAATTTCCTAAGCTACGCGAGGATGTACTCGTTTAATTGATTTGGAGTCCCAGAACTCAAGTTATGCCTTTTGCAAGGCTGCTGTCCCGACGGGACATATCCTCTGTTTTTAGGTTTTGTGAGTAGTTGGCAATGTCGGGGTAGATGAGGGTTTGCGTACTGTTTTGTGGACATGATTGTGAGTGTATGATACCTATGTGCAGGTGGTGCGACCCCGGAAGTGCCTTCTACTTCCCGCCAATCCGTTGCCCGTGGTTGAGGCAAGTGTGTTGTGATGGATAGCGAGTTGTAGGTTGCATGTTGAGAATAGATGGAATTGTGTAACATCCCAAAATTTACTTTTAATATATTTAGTGTGTTTCTGGAATATTTGGATTTTTTTTTTGAATTCAATTGGAACCCTCGCGAGTAATTCAGGTTCAAGTATATTGAACTAATCACGTTAAATAAGGATCAGGCATTTTCGAATGAGCATAAAATTTAAAATTTTCTTTAAAATTAAGATAACGGGTAGACGAGAGTGTTCGCTTCAAATATTTTCGAAAAACATGCTATATAACTTGATTCGTTGATTTTACAAAATCTGTACAGGTGTCTGATTTCACGAAAAGAATTTTTACGAAAAATCTATACGTCGAAAAATCACGAAACCAACTTTGTTAAGTTCCAAATAGTTCCTAGTATTTTAGAGGAATTTTTCATATTTTTAGAACATCCCTGTTATTATTTTTTTTCCACAACACATTGTGGAGCGTGTATGCGTATATACCTACGGGTGCATGAACGATTGTTTCCAGCCGTTTGTGAGTGTGTGCTGGTTTAGTATAGTAGTGTAGTGCTCTTTCATTTTGGCATTCATGGACTAGTAACCGGGCACATAAAGTAGTGACGTGCATGTAACGTGAATTATGGCCACTACGTTTCTCTAAGCAACGTAAAGAGCAAATGCTAGTAACGTGAATTGCTTCCTGATCTATTCCTCCATGCGCATGAGACTCTACTAGCAACGCCTCCGGTGCTGGATGTTTTCATTTTTTATTTTCCAAGCACCTATCCCTGCATGTGACGTTATATCTACTAGTTAAAGTCCTTAATTGTATCTACTAGCATGGTGGGAGAATCATTACCATGTGGCGTTTCTTCCAGCCGTTCCAATATGCAATGCATAAACTAGTAACTCCAGCCATTTCCTATTTCCTCCAGCTGTTTCTATTCTTTGCCATACAAAGCAACGTCCAGCCGTTTCAAGCCAGGGTCATGTATGAGCCTTTATAAAACTAGCAACTCTCCATGCCATTTCTCATTTTCTTCCAGTAACTAGCAACATTCCCATCCCCTGCCATTTTCCGTGTACGCCATCTCGCTGCCGTTGTCGACCTCGCCGTCGCTGCCTTGCCGACTCGGCCGACCGACTATCGCCGTAGCGTCTCGTCGTCATCGCGCTGCATCTCGTCGTCGTTGCCATTGGAGTCGCGCCGCCGTAGTGCACCGCCGCCATCACCACCGTCATTGTCGCCGTTGCATCATCGTCGCCGCCACCGTCGCCGCCGGTATATACGTGTGTGTTTTCATATATATGTGTATATAATAGGCGCATGCATGTTTCTGTAACAGCCGTAACATGTATAAATATTTTTTTTCATGAACCGGGTTGGTCTGATATGCACGCGTAAAGAATGTATACATGCATGTTGTATTCGGTTGGTCTCTCCCGTAGCAAGTAGCCAAGCTAAACATTAGGCATAGAAGTATACACGTATATGAGGTGAACAGTGCCATGCAGAAAAAGTAAGTGAAGGCTAGTTGTATGTAGTAATTTCCGAAAATTGCGAATTTTGTCTTTTTCGCTACAAATTCATTCTAAGTCCGAATTGCTTGCAACAAATTTTGTTAATTAGTGAAAACTAATACCTTTCTACAGTAATTTTTATGAAATTTTACAATCAAATTTATACGGTTAAATTATTCGCAGAAAGGCTAAATTTACGAATTTTGTAACTCTTAAAATATACGTTCAAAAATTTTGAAATAAATTTTATAAATCGTATAAAATGCTAAACTAATTACTCGGAAGTTTTCATGTGGTTACGAATTTATTTGTTTCTTCGTATTTTCCGCATGGTTGTTTATTCGCTGTTTTTCGTTTAATAGAAACGTTAGACGACGACTCCGTCGTAGAACCGCAGGAAGACAACCCTCTCCTCACTGACCAAGGCAAGTTTCCGCAAGTTTCCGCAAGTTCCCGCAAGTTCCCCGCAAGTTTTCGATAAGTTCCCTTGAAGCATATTGATCCATGTTTTGAAATGTTTTATAGATTTACTCACTTGCATGCTATGGTTGTTTATATAAAATGATATGTTATGATAGAGTATAGTTATATACCTTGTTAATATGTATGTTAGCTACATATTAATCTATCTATCCTTTGGTTGCCCTAGAATGATTATTTTTATGGCCTAACACCCTTATTTAGTCTAGTAGTAGTGCCTAGTTATGCTAGATACTATTCATATGTTTAATTGAAAGCTTGTTATTTAAAATTCCAAATGACTGAGCAGAAATGTTATTTTAAAAAGGGCAGTTGGTGCTGCCAGTTTGGTAAAACAAAAGAAAAGAGAAACTTGGAATTTCAAAAATGAGAATAGGGTGGAAGGTTGCAAGGCGGGTGCAGTATGCACGAGACTTGGGTTTGAGTCTGTGCCACCCTAGTCACCCTAAGGACCGATTCCTTGTGATTGTCAAACAATGTACAACAGTGCGACCGCGGGTTCCGGTATGGGACGGGCTTGGCTGAGTAACTAGTGAAAACTTAATTAAGACATGCCAAACGGTGGAGTGGGCGTGGTTGTAGCCACAGTAGTCCTACAGGCGCAAGAGGGGGCTTCCAACTTGGTTGTAGCCATTTGGCGGTGAAACCTCAGCGGGCGTGACTTAGTTAAAATGTAGCTAGGGAAATGGCCTTGTGATTTTTACTTGGGGTTATATGCCAAAGGAAGCAAATGACCAAAAAGAGTGAAATACCTCTCGCGGGTAAAGCGTGCAAGCTATGCAGAGTAAACAAACTATTCGAATAGCCGTACCCACGGTCAAGGGTGGACAAAGTGCGCTGTCGCCAGGTAGATTTTCTCTATTTGATTCCAAAATCAGATTTTACAAAAGAAAAGCACGGTTGTAGCCATGAATGTTATGATTTGATAAAATTCGTGGTTGTAGCCACGAGGAAAAGATTTCAAAAGTATTCTTAAAATAAAACCATGGTCGATGCCATGCTTGTTTTGATTTCCACGGTTGGAGCCGTGTCCCAAAAAGTTTAAACTCTGATTTATCAAAAGAAAATACTTTTGAAAAATGCTATTAAAAATTCTAGGATAAAATTTTAAAAATTGGCTTTTGCAAAATTAACCAATACCTTCCCTTGAATCAAATTGCATATTGCATTTCTTACCGGACTTGTTGAGTATGTTGCATACTCACCCTCGCTTTTTATTGCGGGGCTGCTTATTCCATGAAGCAGATCAAGAAGATAAAGATAGCTATCCAAGGGCCTGCGTTCCACCATTCGATATCTGCAATGAAGACTTTGAAGAGGAAGATTATCAGGACATCTAGGATCACGTTATCTTCAGTCTTTGCCTGTGGTGTTTCTGAACTTCATTTTATCATGTTAACTTGACAGTTTAATATTTCCGCTGCTATATGACCTACGGGTCCAACTTTTGTAATAATGGGCCTTGTTGGCTAGTACTCTGTATTAAACTTGATTTATCGCATGGTGATGATCCATACTGTTATGATCTGTGTGTACTAGCTATTGATCCAGGGACTAGTACAGGTAAACACAGGTGGGCCCGTGTCCTATTGCGGGTTCTGACAAATTGTCTACATGATATGTGATCACTTGCCATGCTTTAATGATTGCCAATGATATGATGAGCATGTTTATTATGTTATGATGCCATGTGTTAATATGTGAGTTAAATATGATGTTGGCATAATTGCATACATGACATGTTACATGGCTCGGGCGGTCAGAAAGTCATAACTAATCCGGGAAGGTCGGTGAGAAAGATATGACTAATCCGGAGAGCCAATGAGTAAGTCCTACATCGTGATTCCATACACCGCGGTGAACGGAAGCGAGGAGTAGGCACCCTCCATCTTCGGGATGGAAGGGGGGAGAGGGTGCACACCGACAGGTGTGTACTCAACCATACCGGTATGAGTTTCCAAGGAGACATGTGCATTGCATTGCATTGCATTGCATACATAATGATGAGGAAAGTGTTATGTGTTCATGAATGAGATGATGTACATGATGTGAGATATTATTGCCATGTTATTGTTCTTGTTGTCCATTGCAATATGCTTGCTGAGTTTCGAACTCACACTTGTGTTTTCTTGTTATTTTAGGTACCATGAGATTGGCATGCGGGGAAGGGAAATAGTCACACGTCCGCACGTAGCTTCACCTTTTTGATTCACAAGTCATTCTTTTAGTTTGATAATAAACTGCGTGTGATGAATATTGCTTTAATGTTTAGCTTTGATATATGAGAGTTTATTTGTTCATTTGACACTTGGAGACATTAAGTGCTTGATGTTAGACTTTTATTGTCGTTAAGTCTTTAATGATTGCTGTTTTAGATGTCTCTCATATTGTCTTATATTGCTATACTGTTGTTGCTCCTTCAATTCATGTTAAAACAAATGAGATGCTGCCGAAATTTCGGTTTTTAGCATGTGCGCCTTTGCTGGAATTTAGGTTTAATTGTGGTATTTAGAAGTTGTTTAGCTTATGTTTGGTAGCATTCAGGCATAATAAATGCCGAGGTGTTACAGTTGGTATCAGAGCGGGCTGTAGGTCCTTGGAATGAGTATTTTTAGTGTCATGCTATAGGGTACAACTAAAATATGATGTGGAATAACTTAGAAACATGGCTTAGGTCTTAACTAAAATTTTGTCATAGGATAGCAACATTAAAACTTGCAAAAGTGGTATAACTAAACTAAAATTTGACACACACTGGATGCACAGTACGAAAGGGTATGCGTATCGTTCCTTTACGCTTAAATGTTGTATTTAAGCTATGATGTTGAATGCTTCATTTGATAAAGCATGTTGCTACGTCTATGAGATAAATGATTGAATTGTTCTTGTTGTTGTGATAAAGTGGGGTTGTGGTGCCGAAGGGTTTCGGTCACCTCTTTTTGGTTCATAGTAAGGGTGAGGTTTAACGGTGTGGCCGGTTAGCGCCATCACCGAAGAACTATTAACCCCTGTAGGAGAAGAGTGCTTACCCCTTTCTGTCGTAAATCGGGTAGTTGACTGGAGTCAAATAGAAGAGTTTGGTGGTGGATTCCTTCGTATGTTCTTTGCCGTTCTGACGGTCGGTTTTCGTTGCTTTTCTTGGCTTTAGTTGAGTTGAACCAAAGGAAAAGTGTTTTGTATTGGATTTTCACGGATCGTTCCGTATGCGGTGTGTGGGTTTGTCTTCCTTGGTTGAAGACGAAGAAGAGGAGTCTAGGGTTGCGCTTCTTTCGGGCGCCTTTCCAGTTTTAATGCTTAGTTTGTTGATTTCTTTATGGGGAAGAAGCATTCGATTTATTCCTGTGGTTGTCTTTCTCCGAGGTTAAAGGAGTTTTTGCAGTGTTGTGCCAGACCTGGCTGTCAGGGCTGAAGTTCAGTGGCTTTGTAGGAGTAAGTGGTGTTTGATTTCGTCATTTTACTGGTTTAAGAAATCATCTTTGAAGAAACCTTCTTGTTTCGTAAAAGTTTGGAGTTAAGGTTTTATTTGCAAAGGTTTGATTGAGCGCTTCGTTCCCTTTCGAGAAAACTGTCTTTCAACCTTTTCCCTTATGGGAGTCCTTGAGATTTAAAAGTGTTTTGGAAAATTCCTCTTGCATGACCAAGTTTGGGTTTGTCTCATTGCAATTTTGAGAGTTAAGTTTCCTTATGAATTTGGGATGAGTTTTAAAACTAGAATGCTGCAAACAAAGTAAGTAGTCTTTTGACCGAAATCGTTTGTTCCTAGTAAGAAATGATGTTTAGCATGTTTTGTAGTAGGTAACAATGTGGTTTATGGATTGATGTGTTGCTAAGTTAAATTTTGAGTTGAATCAATTCAATGTGATTAATATCTCTAGCTTGAGAATAAATAGGCTACTAGTGTTGTAGTTTACTCTTAGCGAGAATGATTAAATGTGTTAATGTACATGCTTAGAATCTGTGCTTTGTTATGAAGTGCTTATGACCCCCGATAATGTTTAAAAGTTTTAAACCCTGATGCATAGTTAAAACATTAAGATGATGTAGACTGTTGTTACCGTTAAAGAAACTTTGCTGGTTGTTTAAAGATGTTCTAATCTAATGGAGTAATAGAGGAATTTAATCGTGTTGCCTAGTGACTTTAATTTGGAAGTTGATTAGAGTTGCTATTTACGTTGTTGCAAACTACTAGTATGTGACACAACGGAATGTCGAGACTTTATAAAAATGTGAAATTAGAGATTGTGTCATTATAAAATGTGAATTTAGAGATTTAAACTTTACGCTATGAAGTTTAATCGCATTCCGGGCCGATTTCGGGACTTTTGGGCCTTTCCGGGGAAGTTTGGGCCCAAGGGAAATAGTCGTGGGCTTTAGTGGGATGATGTTTGGGCCCATGTGGGAGTGGGAGGCCAGATTGGGCGCCCCCCTGCCCTTTGGTGCGCCCAAACCATGCCCTAGCCGCCCCCCCACCTTCTCCTCTCCTCCCCCTTGGTAGCCGCCACCCCCTCTCCACGCCTCCACCTCCCCAATGCGCCCCTCTCCTCCCCATCCCTCTCCACCTCCCCTTGCTGCCCTAGAGGGGCTCCCCACATCTTCCCCCTGCTGTTTCCTCCATCGGGAAGCCACACGACGAGGAGATCCGGCGGTTCCGGCGCAAGGAGGACGATCGGGAAGCCGGGAGGAGCGTTTTCGGTGTTCGTTGTTCGCCGAGAAGAGGTATGTCATGGGGGATCTGAGGGATTGGGTCTAGGTACTGATCTAGGGATGGATTTCATGTTTTTAGATCAAGGGAGGTGCTGCCATGGGGTAGAATTGATGAAAACTTGGATTGTATTCACGTTCTGTTCGGGCAGATTGGGAACCCGAGCTAGGGCAGGCATTTTCGCCAATTTAGATTTGGAATGTGGCCGTACGGACGTTGAAGAAGTTGTATATAATTTTATTATATTTCAGTGCATATAAAGAACGTTAAATTCCGCCCAGCCGTTTGAAAGTTATGGCTGTTTTACCGAGCGTGTTAAAATCTGTGACGTGATTGGAATAGTTCACGGTAATCTGTAGATTAAACAACTTTAGATTCCGAATCAGTCTTTCCGTATAACTAGAAAAAGTTGGCAAATTTCCTAAGCTACGCGAGGATGTACTCGTTTATTCAATTTGGAGTCCTAGAACAGAAGTTATGCCCGTTGGAAGGCTGCTGTCCCGAAGGGACAAATTTGCTGTTTTCTGATTTTAGGAGTTGTAAGCGAAGTCGGGGTAGTGTGATATATGTGTGCTGTTTTCTGGACTCGATTTGAGTGTGTGGCACGTATTTGCAGGTGGTGTGCCTCCAGGAGTGCCCTCAACCTCTCATCACTCCGTTGCCCGTGGTTGAAGGCAAGTGTGTTGCGTGGATTCTATGCTATACGTGTTGCTAGAATTTCTTGATATTATTTGGAATAGATAACATGTTGTCTTGCCATGAATTACATGTTATATTTGATAGGATGTACTTAGGCCATGATTTAAATGTTGCCGATGATATGGTGTCCTCATGCCATGATTAAAAGTGCTTGTTGTTGATAAATGATTCACATGCCATGTTTTGAACGGTTACTGTCGATTGTTGAAAACGGTCCTATATGTTGAGATGCCATGTGTTGATATGCACTATTTCTATTTATCTATACGTTGCTGTCCATTTTGCATACATGGCATACTTTCATGGCCGGCCGGTGAGATAAGTCATAACTATTCTGGTAGGGTCGGTGAGAACCGTTATGACTAGTCCGGGGCTATTCTTTTGAGTAAGTCCTACATCGTGATTCCATCACCGAGGTGAATGGAAGCGAGTGATAGGCACCCTCCATCTTCGGGATGGAAGGGGGAAAAGGGTGCATGCCGGCGGGTGTGCACTCCACCATACCGGTATGAGTTTCCAAGAGACATGTGCATTGCATTGCATGAATGAAACTTTGAATGAGAATTCTTGTGAAATGTTAATGAGAATGTTGTTGAGTTGCTCATGAGACAAATGCCATATTGACTAAGAGATGAATATGATGTTTTACATGTCGTGTACATGAGGTTGGTAGTGTGGTGGTTTGTAATGCTTTTGAAGATTGAAGTTGATGGTTTGTTGTCTTGCACTCTGTTTTTTCATTACAATACACTTTGTTGAGTGATGAACTCACGCTTGTGTTTTATGTAGTTTGTTTATTTAGGTACAACGAAATCGACGCGTGGAAAGGGAATTTAGCTACACTCCTTCACGTAGCACTCATAATCTAGATAATTCCCCCACTTCTAGAGAAACATGGCAATAAGTTATGTTGATTTTGGTATATGGATATTATGTGTGTTGGTTTCCCTCATGTGTGTCATGTGGGTCTTTGGAGCGATTTGTTTTATCATCCTAGACTTAGTTGATGCTTATTCCATGAGTATCATTGCTTATTGTTATTCTAATTGATGCTCATCTATTGTTGTCGATGAATATTGATATCTTGATTGATCTATATATTGATATGATATTGTGATGTTCCAATTTATGCTAAAACAAAGGAGATGCTGCCGAAATTTTTCATTTAATCATGGTATTGATTGTTGTTTGGTCTATGTTGGTGACATTCTGGGCTTAGTAGAAACTGGGGTGTTACAGTTGGTATCAGAGCGGGCTGTAGGTCCTTGGAATATGTATTTTTAGTGTCATACCTTAGGTTACAACTAAAATATGATGTGGAATAACTTAGAAACATGGCTTAGGTTTCAAATAAAATTTTGTTATAGGATAGCAACAATAAAACTTGCAAAAGTGGTATAACTAATCTAAAATTTGACACACAATGGATGCACAGTAGGAAAGGGTATGGGTATCGTTTCTTTATGCTTAAATGTTGCATTTAAGCTATGATGTTGAATGCTTCAATTGATAATGCATGTTGCTATGTCTATGAGATAAATGATTGAATTGTTCCTTGTTGTTGTGATAAAGTGGGGTTTTGGTGCCGAAGGGTTTCGGCCACCTCTCTTATTTCATAGTATGGGTGAGGTTTGACGGTGTGGCCGGTTAGCGCCATCACCGAAGAACTATTAACCCCTGTAGGAGAAGAGTGTTTATCCTTTCTATCGTAGATCGGGCAGTTGACTGGAGTCAAATAAAAGAGTTGATGGTGGTTTCCTTCAGATGCTTTTTCACCGTTCTGACGGTCGGTTTTGGATGGTCTTCTTTGTTTTTAGTTGTTTGAAATCAAATGAAAAGTGTTGGGTTTACGTGAATTGTTCCGTAGGCTGTTCGTGGTTTTGTCGTCCTTGGTTGAAGACGAAGAAAAAGAGTTTTGTGTTGCGCGTCTTTTGGTCGCAATTTTTCTTTGACACCCGGTTTGCGCGTTATTGTGGATTGTTTTGGGGAGGAAACATATGCGGTTGTTGTCTCCCTATCTCAGAAAAGAGTTGAAGTTTTCCCTAGTGCCGACCTTAGGTTGGGTGGAGCTAAGTTTTGAATTTTTACCGGAGAAGATTTGGTTAAACATTTGGTTTTTCCCTGGTGCATCCTTCTTCCTTCTTAGAAGTATGAATCTTGAGATTTCTTAAAGAGTTTTTGGGCTATCAAAGTCAGGAATTTGAGAGTTGAGCTCTCCTGCTTTTCTGTTGGAGTTTTGTTTTTCTTCCTTGCCTGGAAAGGAGAAACTGTTTATCGGTGTTCGTTCTTGATCTTGAGTTGTGGTTATTTTTAAAGTTGAGTTGCATCCTGTTTGTCCAAAGTGAAAATGGTTGTTTAGCACTTTACGTAGTATGTAATAATGTGGTTTATGGAATTGGTGTACTCTTAAGTTAATTGGTGAGTTGAATCAATTAAATGTAATTGTTTATCTTTAGTTTAAGATTAAATGAATTCCTCGTGTTGTAGATTACTCTATAGCAAGAATGATTAAATGTGTGACTGTTCATGCTTATAATTTGTAGCTTTATGTTAAATATGAGGTAGCATGCTGCTTTTACTTAATGAGAAGATGACCATTGATAGTGTTTAAAGTTTTAAACCTTGACGCGTAGTGAGAACATTAAGATGATGTATACTACTGAAATTGTTAAAGAAACTTAACCGGTTGTTTAAAGATGTTCTAATGTAAAGTGTTAATAGAGAAATTTAATCGTGTTGGCTAGTGACTTTAACTTGGAAGTTGATTAAAGTTGTTCTTTATTATGTTGCAAACTATTAGTATACTTGGAAGTGCAGTTGTGTCCCTATAATGCTAGTATCGATGTCAATTGTGAAGACATAGGATTTGCTGTTTATAACATTGCTAAAGCATTGGGATGGTCTAACCTATTAAATTTATTTTAATAGTTGGAGTATGTTGTGTGGTGGTAATTTTGTTATCACCTATGTATATGGTAGCTAAAAGTAATGTTGTTGGTTGATGATCATTTCCATTTGTTGTATTGATGACTAAGTAATGGTGGTAACTGTTTAGATTACTCGTTGGAAAACCATGGTTAAAATAGAGGAAAATTTTGACATGTTGCGATAGAGTGAGCTTTGGATAATTAACATGATGAATGATTTTATCCTTGATGAAAGTATAACTTAGAGTCTCACTTACGAATTCTTCCCTATGGAGATAATATTTATATGTTGAAGTCGTTGTTTAACTGAATAAGGTCCGGTTGTCGAGACGTGAACATATAGGTGGTATGAAATTATAAGTTGATCATGCTGAAAGATTTGTTGAAGTACTAGATTTCAAATGCAGAATAAGATGTATTATGATGTGATGATCCGTGGGGATCATGTCGATGTAGTCTTGGTGGGGTGTTTTTTTTATAAGCATCATAAACACTAATTAAAAGTGTTGGGAATGGTAACTAGAGGAAGAATTTGTTGTGAAGCTTTTGGTTGATTTGTGTTGGGGCTCCTCAGGGAGTAAATAGTGATTATTGAAGTCTTTAATAGAAAGCGTAGTGGTGTACTAGAGATGGTTCTTTTTATGCTGAGCTTGTGTTTAAAAGCTTTTAAACTGGTTTGGTTGTTTGCCATTTTGGTTGAATGCCTTCGGTCAAGGTATTCCTTATGTTGAGTTTCAGAGTTTCCCTAAAACTCGTAGAGATTGGTGCCCATTTTTTTGGTTTTGGCTAATTGGTTCAGTCTATGCTATTAGTATGGTTTTACACCCGAAAGTCTTTGAGTGGATCACGCTCCTTCGCGTTCACACTGAATCATCTTTGGAGTAAATTTTAAAGGAAGCGGAAGGTCTTAGTGGGTTGTGTTGAAGATTCTTGAGATTCAATTTGTAGCTCCATTTGGCGTTATTTGAAAATGTGTGTGGTGTTTGAAAATGCTTCAAAAAAAAAGTGGATTATATGAATGTTTCATAAGTGAATTTGGTAGTGAAGGGTTTTCTTTTGGGAATGAGTTTCGCTTTCTTTTGAGAAAATTTGTGGCGGATGTGTGTGCAGATGTTTGACTTTGGAGTCGATGTTCTTTTCCAAAATGTTGCTTTTGGTTAAAATGCGATGTTTCGCAAGTTTAGATTTCAATCATTGGTGGGTTTTGACACGATGCGATGTTATTCGAGTTTTATTCAGGTGATACAGATGATGAAGTCGTCTTGTGAGTGACTAGTCGGTAGTGTTGCTACATGATTAATGTATGGTGAAAAGCAAACAAGATATCGTTTATAGATGTTAAATGATGAAAGAGTCGTTGAGCCAGGTCGGTGAGAAAGTCATATACGGGTATATGACTAATCAGGAGTGCTCTTGAAAAGTGTGCATGCATGACATAAATTGAGATTTCTATTTCTTTCTGGTATGAAAGAAATAATGACTAACTTCCGATATTTCGGCTGTGGTATAGGAAATTTGTGTTTCCTTTGCGATTTGGCTTAGGAAAATAAAATGAGTACTCTTTGGTTGTTGCCGAATTCTTTCCAAAGTGGCTTTTAGCACTTTGGGGTTCGAGTTGTTGTATGTGGATCATTTTGGGTTCATAGGTTTTGGTTGAGCTTACTCAATGATTGAACCCTTTGTTCTGATTCTTTGAAAGGAAGAATACGAGGGCGAGACCTTCTAAGAAAGGAAAATTTAGTGTGGGTTGGTAATGACCTAAGATATTAGGTGTTGCTAGTGGTTGATCGTAAATGGTTTAGAAGTGAAGAGTAAAGGAAGGTTGTGTATGACCCAACTCAAACCTTCTTGGAGAATTGTGTCATCGATGTGTTCCTAGGTGGGGTTGATTAAATTATTAGCGGACCACTTGGTGGTTGCTAGTAACTGTTTAGCCTTTTCAGAGTATATTGGATTTTTTTGTAGCTGAGATTGAGTGAGGTTGTGTCAACCGTAGCGATGTTGTTCGCTTGTTATGGTTTATTGCGGGTTTAATGACCCTGGTTGTAAAGTAGGCCTTTTCCTTTTGGTGTAGTGTTGGGTATTGGTCTTTTGTAAAAGATCAATCTTTTGCAAGGTCTTAACCTCGTTTGTTCAAATAGTTGGTGGTCTTGGAGTGTACGTCTCACCTGGTTCGTCGTCGTCTTGAATATGGCGAACCAGAGTAGAGAGGTTGAGGAGTGAATTCACGTTTGTGCGTGGGAGCTGAAGAGGGTTCTAGAGGCTGGTATCGTGTTCTTCTAGAGAGTAGTTTTGATTAAAGGTTTCGGGCACGTAAGTGCCAAGGAATGTATGGAATGAGAACCGTGAGAGGTTGCACTTTATTGAGCTAAATCAACATTTTCTCTCCAAGTGTTGGTTTTGAGAACTCGCTTGTCGTTTGATCCGTTTTGAGTCTTTGTGTGAATGTTTTGGTGTTGCAAAGAAGTCTTTTTGTCCCTTGGGGACTTTGTTGTTGATTTTAGAGTTCTTCGGATTCGAGGTCGAATCCTATTTAACGGGGGAGAATGTGACACAACGGAATGTCGAGACTTTATAAAAATGTGAAATTAGAGATTGTGTCATTATAAAATGTGAATTTAGAGATTTAAACTTTACGCTATGAAGTTTAATCGCATTCCGGGCCGATTTCGGGACTTTTGGGCCTTTCCAGGAAAGTTTGCGCCCAATGGAAATAGTCGTGGGCTTTAGTGGGATGGTGTTTGGGCCCATGTGGGAGTGGGAGGCCAGGTTGGGCGCCCCCCTGCCCTTTGGTGCGCCCAAACCATGCCCTAGCCGACCCCCACCTTCTCCTCTCCTCCCCCTTGGTAGCCGCCACCCCCTC
The DNA here is from genome assembly GCA_036346355.1 of Rhipidocladum racemiflorum. Classification (NCBI taxonomy): domain Eukaryota; kingdom Viridiplantae; phylum Streptophyta; class Magnoliopsida; order Poales; family Poaceae; genus Rhipidocladum; species Rhipidocladum racemiflorum. The sequence goes on from CM070590.1 coordinate 41,253,036, forward strand.
TCCACGCCTCCACCTCCCCAATGCGCCCCTCTCCTCCCCATCCCTCTCCACCTCCCCTTGCTGCCCTAGAGGGGCTCCCCACATCTTTCCCCTGCTATTTCCTCCATCGGGAAGCCACGCGACGAGGAGATCCAGCGGTTCCGGCGCGAGGAGGACGATCGAGAAGCCGGGAGGAGCGTTTTCGGTGTTCGTTGTTCGCCGGGAAGATGTATGTCATGGGGAATCTGAGGGATTGGGTTCAGGTACTAATCTATGGATGGATTTCATGTTTTTAGATCAAGGGAGGTGCTGCCATGGGGTAGAATTGATGAAAACTTGGATTGTATTCACGTTCTGTTCTGGCAGATTGGGAACCTGAGCTAGGGCAGGCGTCTTCGCCAATTTAGATTTGGAATCTGGCCATACGGACGTTGAAGAAGTTGTAGATAATTTCATTATCTTTCAGTGCATATAAAGAACGTTAAATTCCGCCCAACCGTTTGAAACTTATGGCTGTTTTACCGAGCGTGTTAAAATCTGTGACGTGATTGGAACAGATCACGGTAATCTGTAGATTAAACAACTTTAGAGTCCGAATCAGTCTTTCCCTATAACTAGAAAAAGTTGTCAAATTTCCTAAGCTACGCGAGGATGTACTCGTTTATTCAATTTGGAGTCCTAAAACAGAAGTTATGCCCGTTGGAAGGCTGCTGTCCCGAAGGGACAGATTTGTTGTTTTCTGATTTTAGGAGTTGTAAGCGAAGTCGTGGTAGTGGGATATAAGTGTGCTGTTTTGTGGACTCGATTTGAGTGTGTAGCACGTGTTTGCAGGTGGTGTGCCTCCAGGAGTGCCCTCAACCTCTCGTCACTCCGTTGCCCGTGGTTGAAGGCAAGTGTGTTGCGTGGATTCTATGCTATACGTGTTGCTAGAATTTCTTGATAGTATTTGGAATAGATAACATGTTGTCTTGCCATGAATTACATGTTATATTTGATAGGATGTCCTTAGGACATGATTTAAATGTTGCCGATGATATGGTGTCCACATGCCATGATTAAAAGTGATTGTTGTTGATAAATGATTCACATGCCATGTTTTGAACGGTTACCGTCGATTGTTGAAAACGGTCCTATATGTTGAGATGCCATGTGTTGATATGCACTATTTCTATTTATGTATACGTTGCTGTCCATTTTGCATACATGGCATACTTTCATGGCCGGCTGGTGAGATAAGTCAAAACTATTCCGGTAGGGTCGGAGAGAACCGTTATGACTAGTCCGGGGCTATTCTTTTGAGTAAGTCCTACATCGTGATTCCATCACCGAGGTGAATGGAAGCGAGTGATAGGCACCCTCCATCTTCGGGATGGAAGGGGGAAAAGGGTGCATGCCGACGGGTGTGCACTCCACCATACCGGTATGAGTTTCCAGGAGACATGTGCATTGCATTGCATGAATGAAACTATGAATGAGAATTCTTGTGAAATGTTAATGAGAATATTGTTGAGTTGCTCATGAGATGAATGCCATATTGACTAAGAGATGAATATGATGTTTTACATGTCGTGTACATGAGGTTGGTAATGTGGTGGTATGTAATGCTTTTGAAGATTGAAGTTGATGGTTTGTTGTCTTGCACTCTGTTTTTTCATTACAATACACTTTGCTGAGTGATGAACTCACGCTTGTGTTTTATGTTGTTTGTTTATTTAGGTACAACGAAATCGGCGCGCGGATAGGGAATTTAGCTACACTCCTTCACGTAGCACTCATAATCTAGATAATTCCCCCACTTCTAGAGAAACATGGCAATAAGTTATGTTGATTTTGGTATATGGATATTATGTGTGTTGGTTTCCCTCATGTGTGTCATGTGGGTCTTTGGAGCGATTTGTTTTATCATCCTAGACTTAGTTGATGCTTATTCCATGAGTATCATTGCTTATTGTTATTCTAATTGATGCTCATCTATTGTTGTCGATGAATATTGATATCTTGATTGATCTATATATTGATATGACATTGTGATGTTCCAATTTATGCTAAAACAAAGGAGATGCTGCCGAAATTTTTCATTTAATCATGTTATTAATTGTTGTTTGGTCTATGTTGGTGACATTCTGGGCTTAGTAGAAACTGGGGTGTTACAGAAGTCCATTCCGATTTCCTCCCATTTCCATTCAGGTATTTTCAACGGCTGTAGCAATCCGGCTGGTCTCTGATGCATTGCCTTGACTCTCTGGCATATGTCGCACAGCGCAACATGTTCGGCAACTTCACGCTTCATGCTCGGCCACCAGAATCTTTATTTTAAATCCTGATACATCTTGGCACTTCCCGGATGAATCGACTACTTGGAGTCATGGGCTTCTTCTAGAATCAGCTACTTTAGTTCCTTCCTGTTTGGCACACAGATTCTATCCTGCATCCATAACGTACCCTGCTCGTCTAGTCTGAAGTCTTTTGCCTTGCCTTCGTCCATCTTGGACTTGATCCTGCGGATCTTGTCATCTTCCTTCTGTCCTTCTCGAATCTGATCCTCCAGGGTAGGCTTCACTTCTAATGCGGCCAAGAATCCTTCTGGTAGACTTCAATCTTCAATCTCTGGAAATCCTCACATAGCTCATCCTGACTCGTGGCTATCAACATGTTCACAGTATGGCTTTTCTGACTCTGGGCATCGGCCACCACGTTAGCCTTCCCTGGATGGTAATGGATTCCCACATTATAATCCTTGATCAACTCTAACCACCTCCTCTGCCTCATGTTCAAGTCTGATTGGGTGAAGATATACTTAAGGCTCTTATTGTCCGTGTATACTTCACATCTGTTTCCAATCAAATAGTGACGCCACAACTTCAAAGCATGCACTACAGCAGCTAGCTCTAGGTCATGCGTCGGATAATTCTCCTCATGCGGCCTCAACTGCCTAGATGCATAGGCGATGACCTTTCCATTCTGCATCAGCACACATCCAAGCCCTTGGCGCGATGCGTCACAATAAATATCAAAGCTTTGATTGACGTCCGGTAGGACCAACACCGGTGCTGATGTCAATTGCTTCTTCAGTTCTTGAAAACCTTTCTCGCACTCCGGCGTCCATGCAAACTTCTTCTCCTTTTTCAGCAATTGCGTGAGAGGTTTCACAATTGTCGAAAAGCCTTCAATGAAACGGCGGTAGTAACCTGCCATACCAAGGAAACTACGAATCTGGGTCACAGTCTTCGGCTGCTCCCAATGTAACACAGCTTCTACCTTGCTTGGATCTACGGCGACTCCTTCTACGGTCATTACATGTCCAATAAATTCCACCTTGTCCTTCCAAAAATCACACTTACTGAACTTGGCGAAGAGTTGCTGTTCCCTCAGCTTCTCCAATACTTGCCTCAAGTGCTCTGCATGTTCTTCCTTTGTCTTGGAGTAGATAAGGATATCATCTATGAACACAACAACAAACTTGTCCAAATAATTCATGAACACCTTATTCATCATATTCATGAAATATGCTGGCGCATTCGTCAGACCAAAGGACATAACTGTAAACTCGTAATGTCCATATCTTGACAAGAATGCGGTCTTCGGAATATCTTTCGATCGAATCTTCAGCTGGTGGTATCCCGATCTCAGATCAATCTTGGAGAAAACTCCGGCTCCTCTCAGCTGATCAAACAGATCATCGATCCTGGGTAGCGGGTACTTATTCTTCACGGTGACCTCATTGAGTGCACGGTAGTCAATGCACATCCTGAAACTCCCATCCTTCTTCTTGACAAATAGAACTGGCGCTCCCCACGGCGACGAACTCGGTCTGATAAATCCTTTCTCCATTAACTCTTCAAGCTGCTTCTTCATCTCTACTAATTCCTCGGTGGACATCCGATAAGGTCTATTTGCTATCGGCGCTGTACCAGGTACAAGCTCTATCACAAACTCTATGTCTCTGTCTGGCGGCATACCAGGTAGATCTTCAGGAAAGACATCTGGGTACTCATTCACCACTGAGACATCTTCTATGCTGATTGCCTTTGCGCTGTTAACCATCAATTGTCTATCTCTAACAGCGGTAGCTTGAAATTCCACTTTCCTTCCACACGGGCTTTCAACCGAGATAATCCTTCTTTAACAATCTAGCACGGCCTTGTGCTTGGATAGCCAGTCCATTCCCAAAATAACATCTAAGGTATGGGTTTCCAACATAATAAGGTTCGCTAGGAACTCTATCCCATCTATTAATATTCTTACCCCGGAACATCCTACTTTAGTTCGGAGTTCGAAACCAGGGGTTTGAACAAAAAGCATGCATTTAACTCTTGCAATCTCCAAATCATTTTTAGCAGCAAAACCTTGAGAAACAAACGAATGCAAAGCTCCAGAGTCAAACAAAACTGTTGCAGGTACTGAGTTGACAAGTAACTTACCTAGTACGACGTCCGTGGCATTCTGAAGTGCCTCTGCGGTGACATGGTTGACTCGGCCTCTAACCACGATGCAGGAGTCTTTGCTCCGGCTATCTTTGTCCCGCGGTTTGCTCTGGTCTTTGGCGTCTGGCTGGTGTGGATCCCAGATTGAAGCGGTGGGTTCACTCTGCTTTGTCTTCTTAGGGCAATTGTTGGAGAAGTGCCTGGCTCGTTGCATGTGTAGCGGCGTCTCACCGCCCCTGTTGGTTGCCTGGCGGTATTTCCGGCCGGAGCTGGGTCGATAATTACGATTGACGGTGCAGGTGCCGTGACGGCATCCTCATTGCATTCTGCGGTTGGAATCTAAAAAACTGATTTGGCGCAACCCTCAAGCATTGCTGTGCTCCCTGACGCGATCCCTGCTGTTGCATCCTTCGCTTCCAGTTCTCGTCTAGTTCCTTGCGCTTATCTTCAAGGATGAGCGCCTTGTTCACAAACTCCTGGAAATCTGGAAAGGTGTGGGTGATCAGTCCCACCTGCAGTCCTGAGTTAAGTCCCTTCATAAAGCGAGACTGTCTGGCCTTATCTGTCGCTACATCCTCAGGTGCGTAGCGTGCAAGCTGTGTGAACTTCTTCAGGTATTTAGCCACCGGCTAGTTACCTTGCTTCAGTGCTCTGAACTCCTCCTTCTTGAGATCCATGATTCCTTACGGCACGTGATACTGACGAAATGCGGCGGTAAACTCCTCCCAAGTGATGTCCTGAGGGTTCTCCCGCGTGGCGCAGAAATTCTCCCACTATTCTGCGGCGGTCCCTTCCAGCTGATGAGAGGCGTAGATTACCTTCTCATTTCCCATGCATTGAGCAATGTGTAGCTTCCTCTTAATTGACCTTAACCAATCATCGGCCTCCAATGGATTGGCATTCCCGGAGAAAGTGGGTGGATGAGTGTGATGCCTTAGAACGTCAGAGCGATTCTAGGGTTCCTTTTCCTGGTTTTGTTTCGGGAGAGGAATGAAGGATTTGTCGGGGGATGAAATAATTGAAGTTTATCCGGCGTATTAATATTAAATTTGGAGTTGTCGGGCTAGAAACAGTGGGCCGAGGAAAACCTGGGCCTGGGATGCGAATCCCCTCCCCATCTCTCTCTCTTTTCCCCTAGTGGGCCGGCCCACCATATAAAAGGGGTGTCACCCCCCAAAAGCTCTAGGGCGCCCTTCCTCCCCTAGCAGCCACACCACCCCTCCTCTTCCTCCCCTTGCGTGGTGGCTCAAGATCCACCGCGAAACGCGAAGGAGCAAGCGAGAAGAGGATGCGTGGAGGCGTGGAGGACGAGCAGATTTCCGTTTCGGGAATCGTCGCGCGTTTTTCGTGGGTTCTCAAGGGAGAACTCAAGGTAAAATTCCAAATATTTTACCCCTGTTCTACCTAGGGATTAGGAGTGTATTAGATCTGGTGGTGAGTGATTTAGATGGATCTTGATGGGGGATAAGGGTAGATGTTCACGTGGTGCTGTTTTTGGAAGGGGAGATTGTGCAGCGCGGATTGTTTCGCATTTTACGTGGCATAGACGATTTTTCCTGCAAAAACCTATAACTAGAAAGTTGTAGATCTGATCAATATCTAGCTACTGTAATTTTTTTGTATTTTTATGATTTGTATAAAAAAAGATACGAAATTGTGAAGAGAGGGTGATGCTGTTTGACCCGGATAGATTTGGGTTTTTGGCGCTTAAGAAGGGAACGGGGATTAGGAAGCGTGTGTTCGAGTTGTGTGATCATTTGTGATTTCGCTATGTACTGAAATAATACTTGTACAGGTGGTGCCCCTTCTGGACGCAACTAGGTTCGTCATCCACGTTGGTAAAGGCAAGTGGAAGTAGCGGTCTTGCTAAACTATAACTCGCTATTTGTTTCGTCTTCAATATAAACCTTAATTGCAGCACACCTACATGATTTAACTACTTGTTTATGAGATTACAATATCCTATCCTGCATTGTGATGTGGTTGTTTGGCTTTTGAATCATGAGTAAGAATGAAGAAAGATGTTGTTTGCAAGATGAATTGTGGAGATATTCTATCTCAATGATGTTCGCATTCTATCCATGTTATTTGATGGTATGCAAGCATGTGAATTCAGAGTGGGAAGTTATGAATGTATTTATGCATGAAGCATTAACTGCATAATCATGCATTGGAAGTTTGTCGACGCCTTGGCGCGATCAAGAGCCGTACAACACCGTGTGTTCCCGAGAAAGGGCACGGTGAGGAGGATCATGACATAAGCATGTGCACAATCATATGCATTTTACTGAGGTTGTGTGGACTCTATAATGTGGTATTGGACATGAGGAATTTGGTATGCTAGTTTCTTTGTGGCTGTGTTATTCGTTAGAAGTTGTTCCGCTTGGCCGAGATTACCCAATCTCACCCCTTGTTATTTTGTTGTTTTCAGGTAGTTCTCATGAGTCGTAAGCTTGAAGGGTGGGCTTAGTAGCACAATCAACCCTCCGGGTCATCACGAATCACATGGACTAGTGCATTTAATAATTCATTAGCTTGCTGAAATTTTATTAATCATAGACCTGTTGATGTCCTCTTTGGAGCTGTTTTACGTTTATGTTTGTTTTACGGTTGATTTAGACTTGTTATCTCTAGTATTGATGCTTTTATGTTATTCCTGTTTATAATGGTTATTATGAATCTTGTTGTCGCTTCCGTTTTGTCCTAATTTTAGGAGAGATCTGTCGAAATTTTCTTGTCTGACAGTTTAGATTTGTAGGGTGTTACAGTTGGTATCGAGGCAATTTGTAGGTCCTTGGAATGTCTATTTTTAGTGTCATACTATAGGATACAACTAAAATGTGATGTGGAATAACTTAGAAACATGGCCTAGGTTTTAACTAAAATTTTGTCATAGGATAGCAACATTAAAACTTGTGTAAGTGGAATCACTAATTTAAAATTTAACACACATGGATGCACAGTAGGAAAGGGTATGGGTATCGTTGCCTTATGCTTAAAGGTTGAATTTAAGCTTTGTTGTTGAATGCTACTTTTGATGATGTATAATGCTATATTTATGATAGATTTGATTGAGGCCCTGTTTGTTTGCCCTATGGATTATATAATCCAGTTTATATAAGTTAATAGGGAAACAAACAGCCTAGATTATAATCTAGATTATATAATCTAAAGCATGAGATTATAATAATCTATAAGCAGCCATTAGGGTGCTTATATAATCTCAAACTAATAATCCAACACAGTAATAATCCAGGAAAACAAACAACCCACCGGCTTATTTAAAGGTAGCTTATATAATCCAGCTTATATAATCCAACACCAAAAAGCTGGATTATATAAGCTGGAGAAGGAAACAAACAGGGCCATGAGTTGCTTCATTTGTGATAAAGTGTGGTTGTGGTGCCGAAGGGTTTCGGTCACCTTTTGTTTGTAGTGAGGCTGTGGTTTGACGGTGTGGCCGGGTAGAGTCACCACCGAAGAACTATTATACCCCTGTAGGGAAAGAGTACTTATCCGTGTACATGCGTAGATCGGGTAGTGACTGGAGTCAAATAGAAGAGGTTGGTGATGGATTCCTTCGGATGTTCTTTACCGTCTTGACGGTCGGTTTTGGTTGGTTTTCTGGTATGTGGTTGGTTCGAAACCGAGGAAATGCTTAGTTTTGAGAACTAGCTGTTTTTTCCTTTTGTCGTTTTTTGGTTTTGTCTCCTTTTAGTGAAGTCACTTAAGAATAGTTCTACGTTGCGATTCTTTTGGTCACAATTTTGTTTTGGCACCTGATTTATTGTGATGGACCTGTCGTTGGGAGGAAATTTACGTGGTTGTTGTTTCCGATTTTTTTAAAAAAGAAGGGGTTGGAGTTTCTCTGTTGCAGATCAAGCTGGATGGAGCTAAGTTTGAATCTTTATCGGAAAATATTAGTTGGACATTTGGTCTTCCCTTTTGCATCCGTCTTCCTTTGTGGAAAGTGTAGGTTTTGGATTTCTTGAAGAGTTTTGGCTACTATGATTGGACATTTGAGGGTCGAGCTCTCTTGCATTTATGTTTGGATTTTGCTTTTCTTCCTTGCACGAAAAGAAGAATTTTTATCGGTGTTTGTTCTTGATCTAGAACTGTGTTTGTTTTTAATGTTTTGGATTGCCTCCTGTTTGTCAAGGGTAGGTGACCCATGGCGGTGTTTAGAAATTTTATGTACGTGTTATGTAGTATGTAACAATGTGGTTTATGGAATGATGTACTTCTAAGTTAATTTGTGAGTTGAATCAATTAAAATGTAATTGTTATCTTTAGCTTGAGATTAAATAAACTTCTAGTATTGTAGATTGCTCTATAGCGATAATGATTGAATGTGTTAATGTGCATGCTTAGGATTTATTGCATTATTTTAATGTGCCCTTGACCATGGACAATGTTTAAAGCTTTAAATCTTGATGCGTAGTTAGAACATTACGATGATGTAAACTCTTGTGAAGGTAATAGAAAATTAGTGGGCTATTTAGAGACATTTTAATATAAGGTCGGTAGAACAATTTAATTGTAATGGTGGACTCATCGATATTGTTAAAGAAACCATCTTTGGTTCTTTAAAGATGTTCTAATTTAATCGTGTTGGCTAGTGACTTTAACTTGGAAATTGATTAGAGTTGATATTTATGGCGTTGCAAACTATTAGTAGATTCGGAAGTATGCGATTACGTTCCAATAATGCTAGTATCGATATCAATTGGGAAGACATAAGTTTTTGCCATTGCCATAAGAGCTTTGTGATGATTTCACCTATTCGATTCACTTTAAAAAAAGGCTGGAGTATGTCTTGGAGTGGCAATTTTACTACAACCCGTGTATAGGGTAGCTAAAAAAAAAAATTAAATTTAATTTAGCGTTGTTGTTATAAGAGCTTTGGATGGCTTAAATTATTCAATCTATTTTACATAGTTGGAGTATGTTGTGTAGTGATAGTTTGTCATAGCCTATGGATAGGGTAACTAAAAGCAATGTTGTTGTTTTACAATTATGCCAATTATTGATATTGATGACTTAGTAGTGGTGGTAACTGATTAGATTAATTGTTGAAAACCTTTGTTAAAATGGTGGAAATTGTAACATGTTGTGATGGAGTGAACCAGGGATAGTTAGCATGACGCGTGATTTTGTCCTTAATAAATGTATGTTTTAAACTTCTATTTATGATTGGTGCCTTGTTGAGATAATATTTACTTGTTGAGTCATCTTTTAGGTGAATAAATTTCCATTGTCGAGATGTTGACGCGTATGTGGTATGGAATTTATAGGTTCATCATGCTTTGAAAGACTTGTTGAAGCACGCCTTTCAAATTTAGAATATGATGATATAGGTTAGGCTGCTCCGTGGGGATCTTGATGAGGTAGTGTTGGTTGGATGTGTTTTTATAAGCACTGTGAACTTTATTTATAATTGTGGAAAAGGTAATAAGAGTAAGAATTTGTTGTGTAGTTGTTGTTAAATCCTGATGGGCCTTCTCAATGAGTAAATAGGGAATATTGAAATCTAAATGGTAAGGGTAGTGGAATGCTATAGATGGCGGGAGTTATCTTGAACTTATGTTTAACAATTCATATGGATTGGTTTGTTTGTTTGATATTTGGGTTGAATACTTTCGGTCAAAGTATTCTTTGTCTTGTGTTTGAGTTTCCCTAAACTTAGAATGATTATGCCAAATGTGGGTTAATTTCGAGGCTTAAAACAAGGATAAAAGAATGATTAACCTTGAAGTAATTTGTGGAGATTTTGGAATGTTATTCTATTAAATATCGTCATTCATTCATCTTTGATAAGAAAACTAGCTTAAGTTATGAATGCAACATTTATGCTCAAGGATGTATGCTTTGACTGTGTCCGTAGTTTTCAAGGTCGAGTTATCGGTTGCATTGTTGATCAAAAGAAGTAGCTAATCCAATGTAAGATTTGGAACTTCATGATCTGGAAATATTTGTATTTCTATTTTGGGCTAGAGTTTTGTTGTGGTGTGAGGTGTTTGACAGTTTTTGTTTAAGAGACGATTCTTCTGGTTGTGACATGAATGATATTCGTGGTTGAAACAATTTTTTCTGTTGGGAAGTGAGTTTGGTTCCTTTTTAAGGAAAAAGAGATGGTGGTTGTGTGGAAGCATTTAATTCCTTGATCGGTTTCTTTTTACGAATGGCTCGGCCTTGGATAAAAGTGAGATGATTTGTTTTGGTAAAAGTGAAATGCATTTGCGAAGACTTTCGCGGTGTTTCTCTTTTGAATAGAGCTTCTCCCGAAGAAAATTTTTTGGTGGTTTTGGTTCTATGGAGTTCCTCTTCCAAGTTGAGTTCCGTGTATGTGAATTTCAGCCCTTTGGTTTAAAGGTGGTGATTGTCGATTCGTTGTGTTAGTGAGAATTAAGATTTCTTTTACGTTCAAGCTTGGGGTAAGAAAATGAATGTTTATGTTATGGTTGAGTTTATTCAAGGATTGTACTCCTTGCCCTGGTCCTTGGGTGGCAGAATGTGACGGCGAAACCTACTTACAAGGGAAAACTAGAGTGGAGTCGCTGATCGTAAGTAGTTTAAAAGTGAAGAGTAAAGGAAGGTTGTGTATGACTCAATTCAAACCTTTTTTGGAGAATTGTTTTCATTGATGTGTTCCTCGGTGGGGTTGCTTAATTTAGTAGTGGACAACTTGGAAGTTGCAGGTAATTACATTAATTTTTTGGAACTTTTGTCACTGGGTTCGGCGAGTTTGTGTCAACCGTAGTGATTGTGTTCGGTTGTTATTGTTTCTCATGATTTACGGACCCTGGTTGTAAAGTAGGCTATCTCTGTCGTTGGTAAGGGTGGATATTGGTTCTTTTTGTAAAAGATCAATCACTTGTAGGAGATAGGAGTTTGTGTTTGGGTTGATTTAGAGACTTACCTAGAGCGTTGTGTCTCACATGGTTCGCGTCGTCGAATCGACGAACTGTGGTAGAGGAGTTGAGATTGGAATGCGGAGTTTCGCGATCGGGTTGAAGAGAGAAGTGGGAGTTGAGATTCCAGATCGATACCAGATTCACTTAATAGGTGTCCTTTATTTAATAGGGGAATAGTTCGTGTTAGTGTCCAATGAAAGATTTGTGGACAAATTAGTCTCGAAAGGGATGCAACTTGGGAACTTGAGGACCAGATGCGGAAGAAGTATCCTACACTCTTTGAGGATGCTGAAGGTAAAGTGTTGATTACCATTTTGCCTTCCTTTTTTTTAAAGGTTCCGTAGCAAAGAGGAGTAGATTCGGGGACGAATCCTTTTAAGGAGGGGAGAATGTGATGCCTTAGAGCGTCAGAGCGATTCTAGGGTTCCTTTTCCTGGTTTTGTTTCGGGAGAGGAATGAAGGATTTGTCGGGGGATGAAATAATTGAAGTTTATCTGGCGTATTAATATTAAATTTGGAGTTGTCGGGCTAGAAACAGTGGGCCGAGGAAAACCTGGGCTTGGGATGCGAATCCCCTCCCCATCTCTCTCTCTTTTCCGCTAGTGGGCCGGCCCACCATATAAAAGGGGTGTCACCCCCCCAAAAGCCCTAGGGCGCCCCCCTTCCTCCCCTAGCAGCCACACCACCCCTCCTCTTCCTCCCCTTGCGTGGTGGCTCAAGATCCACCGCGAAACGCGAAGGAGCAAGCGAGAAGAGGATGCGTGGAGGCGTGGAGGACGAGCAGATTTCCGTTTCGGGAATCGTCGCGCGTTTTTCGTGGGTTCTCAAGGGAGAACTCAAGGTAAAATTCACAATCTTTTACCCCTGTTCTACCTAGGGATTAGGAGTGTATTAGATCTGGTGGTGAGTGATTTAGATGGATCTTGATGGGGGAGAAGGGTAGATGTTCACGTGGTGCTGTTTTTGGAAGGGGAGATTGTGCAGCGCGGATTGTTTCGCATTTTACGTGGCATAGACGATTTTTCCTGCAAAAACCTATAACTAGAAAGTTGTAGATCTCGTCAATATCTAGCTACTGCAATTTTTTTGTATTTTTATGATTTGTATAAAAAAAATACGAAATTGTGAAGAGAGGGTGATGCTGTTTGACCCGGACAGATTGGGGTTTTTGGCGCTTAAGAAGGGAACGGGGATTAGGAAGCGTGTGTTCGAGTTGTGTGATCATTTGTGATGTCGCTATGTACTGAAATAATACTTGTACAGGTGGTGCCCCTTCTGGACGCAACTAGGTTCGTCATCCACGTTGGTAAAGGCAAGTGGAAGTAGCGGTCTTGCTAAACTATAACTCGCTATTTGTTTCGTCTTCAATATAAACCTTAATTGCAGCACACCTACATGGTTTAACTACTTGTTTATGAGATTACAATATCCTATCCTGCATTGTGATGTGGTTGTTTGGCTTTTGAATCATGAGTAAGAATGAAGAAAGATGTTGTTTGCAAGATGAATTGTGGAGATATTCTATCTCAATGATGTTCGCATTCTATCCATGTTATTTGATGGTATGCAAGCATGTGAATTCAGAGTGGGAAGTTATGAATGTATTTATGCATGAAGCATTAACTGCATAATCATGCATTGGAAGTTTGTCGACGCCTTGGCGCGATCAAATGCCGTACAACACCGTGTGTTCTTGAGAAAGGGCACGGTGAGGAGGATCATGGCATAAGCATGTGCACAATCATATGCATTTCTTGAGGTTGTGTGGACTCTATAATGTGGTATTGGACATGAGGAATTTGGTATGCTAGTTTTACTGTGGCTGTGTTATTCGTTAGAAGTTGTTCCGCTTGCTGAGATTACCCAATCTCACCCCTTGTTATTTTGTTGTTTTCGTAGTTCTCATGAGTCGTAAGCTTGAAGGGTGGGCTTAGTAGCACAATCAACCCTCCGGGTCATCACGAATCACATGGACTAGTGCATTTAATAATTCATTAGCTTGCTGAAATTTTATTAATCATAGACCTGTTGATGTCCTCTTTGGAGCTGTTTTACGTTTATGTTTGTTTTCTGGTTGATTTAGACTTGTTATCTCTAGTATTGATGCTTTTATGTTATTCCTGTTTATAATGGTTATTATGAATCTTGTTGTCGCTTCCGTTTTGTCCTAATTTTAGGAGAGATGCTGTCGAAATTTTCTTGTAGGACAGTTTAGATTTGTAGGGTGTTACAATGAGTCCTCATGAACTCTAACAGTCTTGAATTCTGGCGTTGTCCCTGATGGGCTTGATTATTCTGATTAGCAGCGGCGTGAGCGGTGATCTGTTACATCTGCTGCATCATTGCATGTATCAACTAGGTCTTGGCGGCAAGAAAAGCTCCAAAATTCTGCATGTCAACTGGCGGTGCTGGCTGGGGTGCAGGTGCTCCATCATTGAGGTTCCCAGCTGGGCGAGAACCACTGTCGTTGCCTGCAAGGTTTCCGCGGGTGTTCACCATCTGTCGATTGCTCCAAGTTTTAGGGATGAGAGGGAACAAGAATAGACAAGTAGTAGGGAAACTTATGCGGGGGGAAAGTGTAACTCAAAAATCCAACTTTATTATTATTAATAATAACTTGGTATGGTCGCTTACAATGCCTAAGGGCCTTGCAACACATACTGCACACTCAGCAAACAATGAAAATCCAAATCGACTCTAAGGTGAATCTTTATTCTATAACGCGACTCGACGAAGGAGTCTCAACCTTAATGCCTACGCTCACTCATCGAGAAAACCTCCACTGCCTCCTCGTGACGGGTGTGGCGCCATAGGCGCGAAGCAATCACCATGCCACAGCTGCGGTGTGGTTGACAGGCGTCTTCCTCTCTGCGGATCTGGTCTTTGTGGGTGGCTGTGGCGCGGGTGCAGGTGGCGCCTCTTCTGGTTCCTCCTCTGGCTCTGGGGCTTCCAACTCCAACACTGGATCGGGACCCCGGCCATAAAGTGCGGTCTCCAGCTCTGCGATCCTTTCCGCAGCATAAGCGACGTACTCACGGGCATTCTCCAAGTGCTTCTTCTCCTCCTTAACCTGCTCGCGAGCCTTTTTCAACTCCTGAACCGTGTCGTCTATCAGCTCCTCCTAGGCGGCAACGAATATGGCTAGGCGAGTGACGGTAGCATCCTCATCCTCTATCGGCTTCCGCTGAGCTCTGCTGTCTCGGCGTGGGTGGTGACGGAATACTGTGCCTTCCAGCTCCCTGGAGTAAGTGCGGGCGATCTGCTGCATTGCTCGACGCGACACCTCCTGGATTTCCATATCAAAGGTAGACCTCCTGGCGGCGAAGTGGAATGGGCGGCTGAACTTTGTCTTCTCTCGGTCATACACCGTGATCCGGACGTCCCATCCTACGACTACTCCTGCCTACACGAGTGTAGTCCCTCGGTAGAGCGGCCTCTCAAGACCTCCAGGAAACTGAAGCATACGCCACAACTCGGCGGCATAGCCTCCCTCACGCTCGGCGTAGTTGTTCTTCATCATCATCTGCCAAAAGACGCTCGCGTAAGAACACAGCTTTTAAAATCAATGTGGGAGACGAAAAGAACTCAGCAAGGGGTATGAACAAGGAAGAAAGGGGGTAAGTCGAGAATCCATTCATTATCTTGACAAATTTTATTTTTTTAGAAAATAGGCTTTATCCTCACTACGACCATTCTAACTATGGGTGAGCCTACAGTCAGTATGGCTCTGATACCACCTCTGTCGGGACCCGAATTTGCAAATCCGGACCCTCTGTGTATTCAGCACTAGTCCAGGAACGCGCTAGTGCACACAGCCTTAACATTGGTAAATATCACAATCATACCACTCGATATTAATAAAGTACTTTAATTAAGTAATCAAACTGGTTGCTTGACCTTAAGGTCAAGTTACAAATATACGCCACGCAGGGCGAAACTTAATAAGAGAGAAATAGTAGCAGCGGAAAATATGATAACTTCGTGGCGCCATCCAGTATACCACAAGCAACTGACTAGGCTCACTTCCTAGTTAGACGGATCTTCTGGGAGCTCCTCCTCCAAAGCTGGTGTAGACTCCTCTTCAACTGGTGTTGTATTGTGGCAAGGGTGAGTACTTGGTACTCAGCAAGTCATGCACAGAATGCAGGCTAATATACTATATGCATGGCTTATTACAAAGGAATAGCTGAGGGTATATTTGTAGTAAAACAGCATTTGACAAGTAGCATAAGTAGATTCGAAAGCGGTAGAAACAAGTATAAGATCAATAACTTTCCCAGGAGTTTAATAAACATCTTTCCCAATCCTAATCCACATTTCCATCAACATCATTATTAAACCAAACCTAACATTTCAAGTCCAGGTTAATTTCAAGAAAGTCTAACACTTGACTGTAATTCCCGAGGATGTCCAATGCTGCGGACACGTCTATTCGAATAGATTTTACACTCTGTAGAGGTTATGCACTTTACCCACAAGATACAACCAAATACCACAAGGGCGAGTGATCACTAACCCTTCCCTTACCGAAAGCAAAGTTTAGGTCAAGCCACCGTTGGATGGGTACCTGGCCGCAGCCCCGGTACGCTCCCCCGTACAACTACACAAAGGGTGTAGTTGACATCCTGAGGTCCCACAGATACGTTATTAGCAACTTAATCAACTAGGTCCGTCCCATTACAGACATGTGGTTGCACGTTTGACTCAGTTCAAAGGCTTGCAAGGTTAAGTCCTTAGGGTGACCAGGGCAAGACTACCCGAAGAACCAAAACAACGTTTCCGGTGCCACAACTGGCCCCCTGATCATTCTTGCCACATGCCCCGGTCAAAATCTATTTATCAAACCCCCAGTTGATTACCATGCACCACGTGCCATCAACATCGCAACACATGACACCTTTCCAAAACAGGTTCAATATATCATTAAGTCAATATTAACATTTGCTTGACAAAAATCATGTCATAGGCACGTAGCAAGTCTAAGCAATATACTACAACGATCTGAACTCCCATGTTGGCAATTTAATAAGGTCCAACTAGTAATCCACAACTAGGGTGACAAGGGGTCATGGCACATATTTAATTAACCAAGGTGTCATACAGCAATTTGGCATTTATCTATTTCCCCGGAATAAAGTAAAGTATTTTCTAATTAAACTAGCATGCAATAACTTAAACCAAATTAATTTGAAATTGTGATCAACATGGTCAAAGCATAACTTGCCTTCAAAGAGTACTTGTTCTTGGTCCTGAGCTGGCTCCTGGGTCAACACCTCTCCTTCGAAGCCTTTGGGCACTTCAACGTCTACTCGTATAGCGTGCAAATAGCAAATAATAAATAAACAGTAGACAAAAGTGCCCAAACATCAAAATAAAGTTCATAAATAGAGAGAGCATAATTTTATAAATTTTTAGAAACTGGAATCGTCAAATTCGGAGTTTAAATGCAAAAGATATAGCATTTAAAGTTTAAATAATCAATTAAATAATATTACAGAGAAAAACTTTAGTCCAAAAATTAAATAAAATTCATCATCAGGTAGATCTCAATTTTATAGAAATTTAGAAATTTGAATCACTCAAATCGGAGTTAAAATGCAAAAGTTATAAGCGTTTGAAGTTTGAATCAAATTCTGAAATCAATAAATCGAATTAATAAATCATTTTCTTTTTTGGAAATTCATTTATTGCGTCAGCATGACACGTGGACCAACCAGAAGCTGCCACGTCGCCTCGGGTCCATGGACCCGGCGCACGGGCACGGCTCGGTCTACCGTGGACTCGGTCCCACTCGTGTCCTGAGCGGTGGCAGTGGGCCAAGCGGTGGCGTCGGCATGGCGTCGGCCAAGACACGGCTCAGTCGAGTGGGCTGACAGGCGGGCCTCACCGTGACGTCAGCGGTGACGTCATGGTGCACTTGGTTGGGCCGCTAACAGCTGGGCCCCACTGACACGCGGGCCCCGCGTGACAGCGACACGCTCCACGCGCCGGCGCTGACCGTGACAGTCGGCCTCCCGGCCACGTGGCGTGATCTCGGCCGTTGATTTGAAAATCAACGGCCCAGATTGGATTTGGCTTAACTTGTTTGGAAAACAACTCTGCTGATCTGGACCGTTCGATCTAACGTAAACAACGTGGCTAACCCTAACCGTTCGATCTAGATCTAACGGCTAAGAATGGATCTACTACTGTGCGGTGAAGGCTACGTGGCGCAATCTACGCCGTTGGATCTAAATCCAACGGTTGGAAATAGATCTGGGATTAGCACGTGGGATCTCACCGGGGGGTGACATGGCGCGATCTGGGCCCTTGGATCTGGATCGGACGGCTGGTGGAGCTCGGGGTCCGGCGATGGCTTGCGGCGGGGCTGGTTCACCAGAGACGAAGACGGCGACCACGGCGACGGCGTTGCGGGGCTCCTCCGGTGAAGTGAAGGGTCTCCTCTGGCGCGGCTTGACCTTGCGGTTCCGGATCTGGGCAAAACGGCGGCGGAGGACGGCGGACGGCGGCGGAAACTGCAAATGAACGCGGCGGAACGCTCCACCAACTCCGGCGAGCGATTGCGGCGCAACCACGGCGGCACAGGCGGCGTGAGCTAGGGCTACGGGTGCGCACGAAAGTCGGCGACACGGCAGCGGTGGCGGCGCAATAAATAGGGCCCTCGGCATCCGTGAAACACGCGAAAACCGAGGCCCCCTCCGTTGCGGCGGTGGAATCCGAATTGGATTCGGATTGGGTGACGTGGCTCAACGTCAGCCGTTGGATCAAGATCCAATGGTGCGAGGGTTTAGGCTCGGGTCTGGCTCGGGCGAGTTGGCTGGCTCGGTCGGACTCGGCCTCGGGTGACGTGGCTCAATCGTGGCCGTTGGATCTCGATCCAACGGTCACGCGTGTTAGGGTTCGGCCGAGCAGGTTCGACCGGATCAACTGGCTCGGGTCGGACTCGAGTCTGACTCGGACTCGGGTCCGGTCGGATGAACAGTAAAACCAACTTGATTTTTCCAGCGATTAAATAATCCAATAAATTCTCAGAAATTCATTTAATTCATTAAAAATAGCAAAAGACTTAGAAAAATTCCAGAAAAATTCTGGAAAATATTTTGGGACATTTTGGACTCAAATAAAATATTTCCAACAAAATTTTATTTGCAAAGTTAAATTCTTTAATTAATTCAAAAGAGAATAAATTCAAATAAATTCCAAATAAATCCAAATAAATTTCAGAAAATTCCAAAAATTCACCAAAGTGACAAATCACACATGAATTTAAGAAAAGCAAAATTGTGGGGTGTTACAGTATGCCTGAATGCTACCAAACATAGACTAAACAACATCTAAATACCACAAATTAACATAAATTACAGCAAAGGAGCAAATGCTAAAACCGAAAATTTCAGCAGCACCTCCTTTGTTTCTCATGCTTCGAAGCAACAACAATAGTAAGACAAGATATAGCTTGGTAAATGACAACTAAAACAGCAATTACAATGGATATGGCAACAGTTATATCTACAAACAGCGAATTCAACCATTTCACCAACTATAGTGAAGCAAAAGATGAACTTAAGCTCAAAACCAAGCCGAGCACCAAGTTTCATGGCACAAATCTTATTATCATGTCTCCAAGTGATTAAACATAGACTATGAATGTGGAGCTACGTGTAGAAGTGTAGCTAAACCCCTTTCCCGCATGCCGGTGTCAAAGTACCTAAAAACAACATAAAACACAAGCGTGAGTTCATCACTCAGCAAATATATTGCAATGGCAAAAAAAAAACAATTCAATGTAACATCACTACATACCATGCTCAACTTCATGGTCAAGTCATAATCTCATATTCAACATCATATTCATGTCTCAAAATCATTGATCACATATCATCATCATCATGTATGCAATGCGATGCAATGCAATGCTCATATCTCCTGGAAGCTTATACCGGTATAGCTGAGTGCACAACCGTCGGCGTGCACCCTCTCCCCCCTTCCATCCCGTAGATGGAGGGTGCCTACTCCTCGCTTCCATTCACCACATGGATGGAATCACGATGTAGGTCTTACTCAATGGCGTTCCGGACTAGTCATAACTTTCTCACTGACATTACCGGACTAGTTATGACTTTCTCACCGCCCTCGCCATGTCTCATGCCATGTATGCAAAGATGCCAACATCATAAAATAATTTGCACATTTACTTAAACCAGTCATGGCACAGAATCATAATGGATCATTTTCATCATACCAATATCAAGCATTAAAGCATGGCATGTTATCGCATCATAAATTCAATTTCAACTCATCAAAACTAGCGATGTACAACTCGCTACCCATTCCAATACACTTGCCTTAACCTCCGGCGATGGATTGATGAGAAGTAGTGGGCACTCCCGGGGTCACACCACCTGCACATAGGCATCACACACTCACAAACATGCCCACAAAACATTACACAACATTCATCTAACCCGACTTCGCACCCTACTTGCAAAACCCAAAAACAGAGGCTTTGTCCCGCCGGGACAGTAGACTTCCAACGGCCATAACTTGAGTTCTAAGACTCCAAATCAAATAAACGAGTACATACTCGCGTAGCTTAGGAAATTTCCCAACTTTTTCTAGTTATAGGGAAAGACTGATTCGGATTCTAAAGTTGTTTAATCTACAAAATACCGTGACCTGTTCCAATCACGTCACAGATTTTAACACGCTTGGTAAAACCGTCATAACTTTCAAACGGCTGATCGTAATTTAACGTTCTTTATATCCACTGAAATATAATAAAATTATATACAACTTCTTCAACGTCCGTACGGCCAGATTCGTAATCTAAATTGGCGAAAAACTTAATCCTAGGTCGACTGCTCATGTTGTCCCAAAACAGAAACGTGGCAACATCTAGATCTAATCCAATCTACTCAAGCCCAGCACCACCAATTGATCTAAAATCATTATAAACACCATTAGAATAGTACCTAGCCCAACCCTAAGGAGTCCCATGGCCATACCTTCGCCTGACGACCGAAATCCTAACGAAACTCCTCCTGGATCGCTCCTCTCTCATCGCTCCTCGTTCCTCGCTCCTCGCTTCCAATGGATGGATCCTCGAGGTGCAGGGGTGGGGAGGCTACCTTAGGGAAGCAAGGGGGTGGAGGAGAGGTGGTGGATAGGAGAGGAGAGGAGGTGGAGGCGCATGGGGAAGGAGATGGGGGCGGCTAGGAGGTGGAGGGAGGAGGAGGAAGGGTGGCGGCTAGGGTTAGGGGCGCATGGGGGCAGGGTGGAGGTGCCCAAGGGAATATAGCCTGCCTCTCCCTCCCTCATGGGCCCAAAACACCTCCCACCAAGGCCCGCGCCTCATCCACCTTGGACCCGAACTCCCCCGGAGAGGCCCAAACTCCCGAAAACAGCCCGGAAACGGTATTAACCTCCATACCCTATGGTTTTAACCTTAATTGCACATATCATAATGTTTTTGACCTCATCATGCACCATTTATAAGGTTACGACACTTCGTGGGGTCACATCACTTCATAAGGCCCAAAAACGCGAGTAAACCTCAAGCCGTAAGGTTTTATTCTCTAATTTCACATTTTATAATGTCACACCATACCGTAGTGTCACAGACCCATTGCAATATACTTGCTGAGTGTTGAACTCACGCTTGTGTTTTATGTTGTTTTTAGGTACCATGAAACCGGCATACGGGAAAGGGCATTAGCTACACATCTACACGTAGCTCCACACTTATAGACAATTTATTCATTTGGGTCATGATGATAAGAGTAGTGCCATGAAACTTGGTGCAATGGTTAATTTGTGTGCTTGGTTTCCTCATTTACTTCGTTTGGCTCATGAGATGGTTGGAATCATTATTCTAGGCTTATATTGTTGCTAGAACCCTTGTTATTGATGAATTAGATGTCATTCTTTATACTATATCCTGTGATCATATTGTTGTTGCTTCAATTCATGGAAAAACAAAGGAGATGCTGCTGAAATTTTCGGTTTTAGCATTTACTCCTTTGTTGTAATTTACTTTAATTTGTGGTATTTAGATGTTGTTTAGTCTATGTTTTGTAGCATTCGGGCATACTAGATGCCGGGGTGTTACAGTTGGTACTAAAGTTATGATAGTTTGAAGCCCTCCTCCGCGGGCGCGGGCCCGGCCGCGGCGTCTCCGCCGCCGTCCGTCACGTTCAGATCCAGTTGCATCTCGTCCTCCTCCTCCTCAACAAAGACCAATCCCAACTCCCAATCAACGGTAAGATCCAACTGCATCTCGTCTTTATTGTTTTGACATAAATTGGCCGGTGGTGGTAGGCGGCGACCCGCTCATCCGCTCCCACCCCTGTGATGGCTGGTGGTGGCAGCCGGCGATCTACTCCCGCTCGTGTGAAGGAAGTAAGCCAATTCAATCATGTTATTTATTTGCGCCTCATGTCTTCAAGCTACGCTGGAACTTAATTGAAATTGGTATGTAAATATATGTTAGCTAATAGTATATGTCAGCTAGTTGGTCTGATTAGGTTCTTCATTCATATCAAAGTTATTGATTAGGGACACGTACTGACAGAATTTTGCTTAACTCGAGGAGTTGAAGTACTGATAATTAAATCAGAGGTCACATAGTGGTTTTGAATTGAGGCTTTTATAAGACATACATGCACAAGGATATAATTAAGATGAAGGTCCATATAAGCGAATTAATGGTCTACTTAAAATCTTAGCGTCAGAATCATCTTTGAATTTTAAAGTGGCCATGGATGACATTTTCTTATTCTCAAAACAATAATTCAGATTCGATTTTTAGCCTTCCCAATTGTTTTGGATCAACCAGCTAGATACATATATACCAATTCGATTCTTGTGCTCCTTTCTTATAATCAAATATCATTTTAAAACTTATGTAATTTGCTTGAGGGTCCTACAGAACATAAGGGTACAAATCAGTACTTAGAGCAGAGAATAACTGAGCTGAATAAACTTCTATTTAACTTGAGACCTGGTTACTTAAATTGTAACACCCCGGCATTTAATATGCCCGAATGCTACCAAACATAAGCTAAACAACAACTAAATACCACATTTAAACATAAATTCCAGAAAGGGTACATATGCTAAAAAAACGATATTTCGGCAGCATCTCCTTTGTTTTTCCATGAATTAACACAATATCAATATCATGGCAAGATATATCATAGCACACGACATCTAGAACATCAACATAAATGGACATATCATCGAATTACGCCATTAATACCAAGCTCAACCACTTCATAATCTATAACGAAGTAAATAAGGAATCGCAAGCATGCTAAATTAAACCATACATTAAGTTTAAGGCACAACTCTTAATATCATGTCTCCAAGTGATTAATTATGGACTATGACGGTGGAGCTACGTGTAGAAGCGTAGCTAAACCCCTTTTTCCCGCATGCCGATCTCAATGTACCTAAAAGCAACATAAAACACAAGCGTGAGTTCGAAAACTCAGCAAGCATATTGTAATGGACAACAAGATCATTTACAAGACAATAATACCTCACGTCACATATAACATCTCAAACTTGAACACATAACAACATCCTCATCATTTAATATGTATTGTAATGCAATGCAATGCAATGCTATGCTCATATCTCCTTGGAAACTCATACCGGTATGGTTGAGTACACACCCGTCGGTGTGCACCCTCTCCCCCCTTCCATCCCGAAGATGGAGGGTGCCTACTCCTCGCTTCCATTCACCACGTGAATGGAATCACGATGTAGGTCTTACTCAATGGCGTTCCGGAATAGTCATAACTTTCTCACCGACCTTCCCCGGATTAGTTATGACTTTCTCACCGCCCTCGCCCCATCTCATGTCATGCATGCAACTATGCCAATTATCATATCTCATTTGTACATAAACATATGGCCTCTCATCATGACAAATATAGACACATGGCATCGAATCATGATAAGTATAAACACATAGCATCATATCATGATAATCATACTCAATATATCATTGGAAAACAGCAAGCAAGGCAAGTGATCATAGCAAGTATTCAATCTTTCATCCAATATCAACAAGCAACCTACAATCCGCTATAAATTACAACACACTTGCCTCAACCGCGGGCAACGAATTGGCGGGAAGTAGAGGGCACTTCCGGTGTCACACCACCTGCACATAGGCATCACACACTCTCAATAATGCCCACAAAACAGTACACAAATCCCCAACTCACCCGACATTGCCCACTACTCGCAAAACCTAAAAACAGAGGTTCTGTCCCGGCGGGACAGCAGCCTTGCAAAGGCAATAACTTGAGTTCTGGGACTCCAAATCGATTAAACGAGTACACCGTCGCGAAGCTTAGGAAATTTACCAACTTTTTCTAGTTATATGGAAAGACTGATTCGGACTCTAAGGTTGTTTAATCTAACGTCGAACACGAACTGTCTCAATCTCGTCACAGATTTGACAGCGCTCGGTAAAACAGCCATAACTTCCAAACGGCTGGGCGGAATTTCAATTTCTTTATATGCACTGAAAGGTAATGAAATTATCTACAACTTCCTAGAAGTCCATACGTCCATATTCCAAATCTAAATTGGCGAAAACGCGAACCCTATCTCGACTGCTCAATCTGCCCGGAAACAGAAACGTGGCAACATCTATATCTAACCCAAATTACTCAAATCCAGCGCGTCCAATTGATCAAAAAACTTGATAAACTCCCTAATAACAGTACCTAGCTCATCCCCGAGGAGCCCCAAGATCATACCTTTGCCCGACGCACGAAAACTCCAATCGATCTCCTCGCTCCTCGCACCTCGCTCCTCGCTCCTCGCTCCTCGGATGGATCCATGAGGATGCAGGGGTGGGGAGGTCACCCTAGGGCAGCAAGGGGGGTGGAGGAGAGGTGGTGTGCAATGGGGAGCAATGGGGGCGCCATGGGGGCAAAAGATGGGGCGGCTAGGAGGTGGAGGGAGGAGGAAGGGTGGCGGCTAGGGTTAGGGGCGCATGGGGCAGGGGTGGACGCCCCAAGGGCTGGTGGGGAGCCCTTTTACCAGCCCCCACACCCAAACCTAGTCCGTTACGGAGACCTACTCCATCCCACCAAAGCCCACCAAGGCCCACCAAGGCCCAAACTCCCCCGGGAAAGCCCAAAACCCCGGAAACGGCCCGGAAAAGCTATTAACCTCCATATCCTATAGTTTTAACCTTAATTCCACTTCTCATAATGTTATTAACCTTATCATGCACGTTAAATAAGGTTACGACACTCGGTGGTGTCACAACACTTCAAAAGGCCCAAAAACGCGAGTAAACCTCTAGCCGTAAGATTTTCTTCTCTAATTTCACAATCTGTAATGTCACACCAAAACGTAGTGTCACATAAATTCTCAGATCAATTGAGTTTGTTACTTTTGGTCAGAGATTCAGGCTAGGAGTTTCGGTTCAGTTTTGCTTCCTTGCAATCTGGACAATATAAAGTAAAAATAACAGGAAAAGAGGTGAGCAGTTTTCAGATGTTTTTAACTGAGTGTTCGGACCAGCAGTTTTTAGCAGTTTTTAGATGTTTTTAACTGACTTGATCATTTTCATTTATGTCATCATCCAGCGGACATGGCAAGGGGTAGGAGAAAGCGCACAATTAAAAGCTTTGAAAAATACATGTCAGAGGAGCAACTTGGGCAAGGTAGTCCTCGGAAACATGTGGCAGCATCTAATATTCATCCTAGTAATGGTGCAGACCAATTAGATACCGATGCTGCCTTCGAGGTTAATGTCCAAGGTATGTACCAATCTATTATATTTAATTTGTTGGCTTTCACATTTACTTTAGGCAATCTATAGTATTTAATAACAGGACTGTCAGCATTCACAGTTTTATTGATGCTTTAACAGCTTCTAATGGAGGAGACCAATTAGATAGGGAAGGTGATATTGAGGTTAATGTCCAAGGTAGTGAACAAGAAATTATCTTTAATTCACAAAATGTATTTTCTATCAAATTTTGATCATTCAATCTTTTTTTTTTCAATGCAACACTGCATAGATGAAACTGAGGAGATAGCAAAGCATGGAAAGACAAAACTAAAAGATGTTTGGAACCTTCCTAAAGGCCACAAGATTGTAGTTGCATGTAATGAGCTCGACCAGCCTATTGGAGAAGAGGCAGGAGTTCTTGGAAAATTCCTTGGCATGGTTGCTAGCAATGGGTGCTTGTGTAGCTTGGGTTACAAGGATTGGAGACTTCTGATAGGAAAGAAAGAAACACCATTGATCAAAAAAATAAGAACAATATACTTAAGCAAGTAAAGGTATGTAAATTTTATTGGACATCATATAATCTTGTTTGCTAACCTTTAAGACTAAACATTCATATGCCTTTCGTAATTGGTATGTAGATGAGATTCCTTTACCCTGCCCGCATGTAAAAATGGATATTGCGAACCATTGGAGAGAGATGGAGGCAGCACAAGTCCAATCTGAAATCCGTGTATTTTGACGTGCATAAGAGTAAGGAAGCTAATTATAGCAATGTTCCTCAAGGTGTAATTGTTGATCAGTGGATTGCGCTTGTCAATAATTGGATGACCCAGAAGGCACAGGTACATGGCTATTAGTACACTCATCATTTATTGATTTCTCTCATACAACATCTAAGAAACTTATATAGCATTATTTACTCATTCTATGGTAGGATATAAGTGAGACAAATAGGATAAACTGTACAAAAAAGAAGTCAATCCATACAGCTGGAACAAATAGTTTCGCTTGAAACAGAGTGGAGTTGGTAATTCTTTTAGAATTATAGTTGTTTACACCTTGCTGCATCCATATATCATACAACGACATATAGTCTTTTCCTCATTAATACTCATTAATTTACTTGTTCAATAGAGGGAAAAAGATCCTGAAAAGAAGTACCCTCACAGGGTTGTTTTGTATATCCATACACACGAGAGTAACAGGGAGAAGAACACAAATGCGCATGTGGTATTCTTTTTGTGAAAGGATCGATTCTTATATTATTTACAGTACTATTTCTATATAAATTAATTAGTACTTTATTGCTTTTGCAAGGGTGATTTGAAGGAGCTTTTAGCACAACAACCGGACTTAGCTGACACTAGTCAAGCAAAGGATGCATGGAAAGGAGATGCACTAACTCAAATATTTGGAGAAGAGAAGCATGGGCATGTTCATGGTTTGGGCCTTGTTCCAAATCCAAATCAAGTTTTCGACCACCCAACATCAAGGCAACTAAAGCATCTGAATTTGACTTTATTGGATGCAACATCAACTGAAGATGTAGTATTTCTCAGACTACAAATCGAAAAGCTTGGACATCGTTTGCAGAATCAAGATGCTACTATACAAGAGTTGCAACATAAGACAAGAAGCTTGGAACAGAAAAAAAAAAACCGCAGGTACATTTGAAGAACATGTTCAGTTAGCATTTTCTGTACTAAAATATTTTCGTGCTATCACATGGTTGTTTAGATGATGATTTGTCGACACCACGAAATGGATTTTGCGTTGATGAGCCCAATTCGAAACACAAAGTATGGATCTATGTGGAAAATTAACAAAACTTATCTTTTTTGTAACATTATAATTGTAATAGCTTATTCGATTTCATATTCTTTTATCTACCAACAGTGAGTATATGCTGACCCTAAAAGGCAAGAATTTAGGATGGTTGACGAACTGAATGACGAGTATGAGGATCTACAGCCACAGTACAAATGTTATCATACTGCAGATAAGGTTCGCACACCTAAGTCAACATGGATGAAAAAGAATATATTATGTTTGTATTATTTGTATATACCAATTTTCCTCTACTAGATTTCAGATTTCCTAACATTTGTTTCATAATAGAACAAAGAGAGTGTGGATTATGCATTTCTTGCTATGTGCTTTTGCAATTGTTTGAGTTAGACTACATTTGCTTTAATTTTCTCTCTTTTTTTCATGTTGTATTTCTGAAAATTGGGATCCTGGTGGGATATGGTTCTACCTTTTGTAATTTAGGCATCCCATGCGTCTCACCTAACTGTAGGCCTTTTATTAATTCAGTTCAACAATGTAATTGTGTCTTGTTTAAGTGCAGAGCAAGCCACCAAATGCACGAGGAGAAACATTACTACAAGCGAATAGAGTTTCTACATCGCTGAAGGTCACTTTAAATGCCATTTTTACTACATACAACATTCATATTTAACCATGCTTATCACATCTTGTACTCATCATGATTTAACAACAGGCCAAACCGAACCACACCCACACTGATATTAGATTAGACAAAAGCAACTGTACTACTGTAGGCAAGGTGATAGTGTGATTCTTGTATTCACTGAATTTCATCAAATTGTCAAGTGCTGTAACTAATCTAGTACAGTATACATTACAGGCCATGGACCAGGAAACAACTACCAATCCCTCAAATCATGATTCATCTAAGTACTAGGTAAACATTTATTAGCAAAAAAATTTATGCCACATACATCTTTTCGCAATAGTTCCTGGGCTGCTTTGGGTTTGCATTTACTCAAAAATAATATACTTTTGCAGAAACATCAGCATGGAAGAACAAATTGTTCTGTTGATAATTCACTGGTATGCGTGCTTGTTTCATTCCAAACATCATGTTTCTAATATATATTTATTTATATTAGCAAACTTATGTCTGTGAACTAGGTTGGCACTACAATATTCTTAATGAGCTAGAAAAATTGGAACAAGTGTGTTGCCCTTGCTACTATACTTAGTTGCGATCCAACACAGAAACTTGAAGGTGTTCAATTAGGCAAACAATTTTGGATGGTGCGTGTCAGTATTCCAATTAAAGATGATGAACCACTGATACGACCATGCAAAAACTTCAAGGTTATCGGGGACGTAGACGAAAGTCCAATAGCATGGCCTACAACTTTTGTATGCTCCTTCCTGTTACTTAAAAGGACTTTATTTCTCCTAACTGCATTGTACTAAAGTATTCCAATTCCTTTTGTAGATTGAAAAGATAAATGCACGATTCCATCAGTTGACCATCAATGTAGGGATTTCGATTTATTTGAGCACAAGGTGATGTTTCTATCGATTTTTAATTTAGCATTTATCTTTCAAACTTTGCTTCTATGATAATGTTTATGTTGTTTTTATCTACTGGTGCCATTAGATTATCACATATTGTGCTGTAGTTCAATTATTGAATGATGTTTTTGACAAAATATTGACACTTGCAATGAAATAAAAGATTGAATGCAAGATGGATTTTGTCACTGCTATGATGGGTTTCTTTCAGCCCTACTACATATTAATTGTAACACCCCGACATCTAGTGTGCCCGAATGCTACCAAACATAGACTAAACAACATCTAAATACCACAATTAAACATAAATTACAGCAAAGGCGCACATGCTAAAAACTGAAATTTCGGCAGCATCTCCTTTGTTTTAACATGAATTGAAGCAATAGCAATAACAAGGCATTTCATAGCAAAACACAAGGCATCTAAAACAGCAATACAAACGAATATAGCATCAACATAAGACAATAATACTAAAGCCAACCACTCCATAAACTATGGCTAAGCAAATCAGGATCACAAGCACACCAAAATTATTCCAAACACCTAGTTCATGTCACTTATTATGAACTTGACTAAACAATAGTAAATGTGGCTGGACTACGTGAAGATGTGTAGCTATTTCCCCTTCCCACATGCCGGTGTCATGGTAACTAAAAGAAAACAACATAAACACAAGCGTGAGTTCATCACTCCGCAAGTATATTGCAATGGTACAAACATAAACAATTACATGGCTTCAACAACTCACATCATGTATATCATCTCATTCATGATCACAAATCATTATCATCATCATTATGTATGCAATGCGATGCGATGCTCATATCTCCTTGGAAACTCATACCAGTATGGTTGAGTACACACCCGTCGATGTGCACCCTCTCCCCCCTTCCATCCCGAAGATGGAGGGTGCCTACTCCTCGCTTCTGTTCACCGCGGTGAATGGAATCACAATGTAGGACTTACTCATTGGCTCTCCGGAATAGTCATAACTTTCTCACCGACCTTCCCCGGACTAGTTATGACTTTCTCACCGCCCGGGCCATGTAACATGCCATGTATGCAAATATGCCAACATCATAATTAACTTGTACATTAACACATGGCATCATAACATATTAAACATGCTCATCATATCATTGGCAATCATAAAAGCATGGCAAGTGATCATATTATATAATCAATTTCATCTATTCTCAACAAGCAACCTACAAACCGCTATACATTACAATACACTTGCCTCAACCACTGGCGAGAAGTAGAAGGTACTCCCGGGGTCACACCACCTGCACATAGGAACCACACACTCACAATCATGTCCACAAAATAGTACACAAACCCTTTTGTACCCCGACATCGCAAACTACTCGCAAAACCCAAAAAACAGAGGTTCTGTCCCGTCGGGACAGCAGCCTTCCAAAAGGCATAACTCAGGTTCTAAAACTCCGAATCAATTAAACGAGTACATCCTCGCGTAGCTTAGGAAATTTCCCAACTTTTTCTAAGTATAGGGAAAGACTGATTCGGACTCTAAAGTTGTTTAATCTACAAAATACCGTGATCTGTTCCAATCACGTCACAGATTTTAACATGCTCGGTAAAACAGCCATAACTTTCAAACGGCTGAGCGGAATTGCACATTCTTTATATCCACGGAAAGATAATGAAATCACCTACAACTTCTTCAACAGCCGTATGACCAAATTCCGAATCTAAATTGGCGAAAACCTAAGCCCTAGGTCGACTGCTCATGCTGCCCGAAACAGAGAACGTGGCAACTTCTAGATTTCATCTAATCTACTCAATTCCAGCACCACCAATTGATCTAAAAACATGATAATGACCCTAAGAACAGTACCTAGATCAACCCCAAGAATCCCCATAGCCATACCTTCGCCCGACGCACGAAAGCCCAACGGATCTCCTCCCGGATCGCTCCTCGTTCCTTGCTCCTCGTTCCTCGCTCCAAAGGACGGATCTTCAAGGTGTGGAGGTGGAGAACTCCCCTAGGGGCAGCAAGGGAGGTGGAGAGGTGGTGGAGAGGTGGTGGAGCAATGGGGAGCAAGGGGAAGGTGGGGGCGCATGCAAGGGAGAGGGAGAGGTGGGGGTGGCGGCTAGGGCAAAGAGGAGGGGAAGGGGGCGCCCAAACCAGCTGGGGCAGGCGCATTAAAGGGCAGGGGGAGGCCCCCAACCAGGTCTCCTACTCCTATTTGGACTCAAACTCTTCCCCACCAAGGCCCACAACCCTTTCCCCTAGGCCCAAACTCCCCCGGAAATGCCCAAATCCCCGGAAACAGCCCGGAAACGCAAATAAACCTCATATCGTATGGTTTCAACCTCCAATTTCATATTTCATAAAGTTTTTGACCTCAGCATTCACATTTTGTAATGCCACAAATCTCTAATTTTACATTTTATAAAGTTTCGGCATTCCGTAGTGTCACATTAAGTTCTAAGCAAATTCATTTTTTTGGGACATGATTGAAGGTTAGAATTAGATGGTGAAAAATCAGAGCTTCCTGCAGGCTAAGCTTTTCTGCTGCTGCCGTTTCTTTTATAATGTATAGGTTGATAGCAAGTGTTTTAGGGTTACGGATTGTGCTTGAATTTGAGAAGCTACAATGAACTGTTAGTCCTTGTAGTTGTGCTCCTTTTTCTACAATAATTCATTTTGCCGTTCCGGTTGATGATTTTTGGTGACCTGCTTCTTCTCTACTAATCATTGTTCAACCACCACAATGCAGGTTGATCTGAATTCTGAAGTCAAGGGTGCAATTCTAGTCGCAGTGTCTTGGGCTAATGAGCTCGCATTTATATAAGGAACCTGATCTATGAGCTATGTAGTACGACATGGTTGTGCCAAACTAAGTGGTAGATGTAGTATCTCTGTAATGCAACAATTTGATAACTAAGTGGTGGATGGAACTCTATAATGCGACATTTTTTTTAATATAGTATTGATTTGCGCTTATTTGCAATGTGTGCCTAGGAAATTATCTTGAATTCTTCAAATACATGGCACATGCATAATATATTTATTTGTCTCCAAATAAAAATAATTACAAATATTGTTGCTTAGATGGTTTATTCCTTGCTACGCATATAAGCATTGCCACAAGTACAATCTATATGTTGCAACAAGCTATAGAAGGCTATTTGTCCATACGTTGTACAAACATATATAAGTGTTGCCATAGCCCATCAATATCCATTGCAGCTTAGCAACAGTTATTAATAGGACTTACCAACGCATAATTAAGTGTTGCAGTATGCCTTAGCAACGTCACTTTAGGCAACGCATAATTATGTGTTGGTATAGACCCTAGCAACACATATATGCGTTGCTAAAGGGGGGGTCATTTTGTAGTGTTGGTAGCTTCAAAAGCTGCAATATACTCAGTCTCTGTAGTGGAATCAGCTACTGTCTCTTGCTTGGAACTTTTCTAGCTCACTGCCCCACCATTGAGACAGAATACAAAACTGGATTGCGATTGTGAATCATCTTTATCGGTTTGGAAGCTAGCATCAGCGTAACCCTTTACGACGAGCTCTTCTTCACCTCCAAAGAATAAGAACATATCTCTAGTCCTTCGCAAGTACTTGAGAATAGTCTTTACAACCATCTAATGACTGTCACCAGGATTTGATTGGTATCTGCTCGTAACACTTAGAGCATAAGATACATCTGGGCGTGTGCACAACATGGCATACATGATTGATCCAATAGCAGAGGCATATGGAATCCTAATCATTCTATCCAGCTCATCAGGTGTCGAAGCATACTGAGTCTTGCTAAGACTTACAACATGTGACATTGGCAGGAAACCTTTCTTGGAATTCTGCATTTCGAACCGTTTCAAAACCTTGTCAATGTACGTACTTTGGCATAATACGATGTGACACCACGGAGTGTCGAAACCTTATAAAATGTGAATTTTGAGGTCAAAAACATTATAAAGTGTGAAATTAAGGTTAAAACCATATAGTATGAGGTTTATTTGCGTTTTCGGGCCGTTTCCGGGAGTTTGGGCCTTTCCGGGGAGTTTTGGGCCTAGGGGAAAGGGTTGTGGGCTTTGGTGGGATGGAGTATGAGTCCATTTAGGATTAGGATTCCTGTTTGGGCTGGTACAAGGGGCTCCCCCTGCCCCTTATTGCGCCCCCCATCCAACCCTTGGGCGCCCCCACCACCCCCTTGTGCCCTAGCCGCCCCACCTCCCCTCCTCTTGGCCGTGTGCCCCATTGCCCCCCTTTTGCTCCCCACCTCCCCACCACCTCTCCTCCACCCCTTGCTGCCCTAGGGTAGCCTCTTGACCCCTGCACCTCGAAGATCCATCCATTGGAGTGAGGAGCGAACCGGGAGGAGATCCGTTGGGTTTTCATGCGTTGGGCGAAGGTATGGCCATGGTAATCCTTGGGGTTGGTCTAGGTATTTTTCTAAGGGACATTATCATGTTTTTAGATCAATTGGTGGTGCTGGATTTGAGTAGATTAGATTAGATCTACAAGTTGCCACATTATCTGTTTCGGGCATCATGAGCAGTCGACCTAGGGTTTGGGGTTTCGTCAATTTAGAGTCGGAATTTGGTCATACGGCTGTTGAAGAAGTTGTAGGTAATTTCAATACCTTTCAGTGGGTATAAAGAACGTCCAATTCCGCCCAGCAGTTTAAAAGTTATGATCGTTTTACCGAATGTATTAAAATCTGTGACGTGATTAGAACAGATCACGGTATTTTGTAGATTAAACAACTTTACTGTAACACCCCAGCTTCTACTAAGCCCAGAATGTCACCAACATAGACCATACAACAATTAATACCATGATTAAATGGAAAATTTCAGCAGCATCTCCTTTGTTTTAGCATAAATTTGAACATCACAATATCATATCAATATATAGATCAATCAAGCTATCAATATTCATCGACAATAATAGATGAGCATCAACTAGAATAACAATAAGCAATGACAATCATGGAATAAGCATCAACTAAGACTAGGATGATGAAACAAATCGCTCCAAAGACCCACATGACACACATGAGGGAAACCAACACACATAATATCCATACACCAAAATCAATCATAACTTATTGCCATGGTTCCATAGAAATGGGGGAATTATCTAGATTATGAGTGCTACGTGAAGGAGTGTAGCTAAATTCCCTTTCCGCGTGCCGATTTCATTGTACCTAAATGAACAAACAACATAAAACACAAGCGTGAGTTCATCACTCAGCAAAGTGTATTGTAATGAAAAACAGAGTGCAAGACAACAAACCATCAACTTCAATCTTCATAAGCATTACATACCACCACATTACCAACCTCATGTACACGACATGTAGAACATCATATTCATCTCTTAGTCAATATGGCATTCGTCTCATGAGCAACTCAACTACATTCTCATTAACATTTCAAAAGAATTCTCATTCATAGTTTCATTCATGCGATGCAATGCACATGTCTCCTGGAAACTCATACCGGTATGGTGGAGTGCACACCCGTCGGCATGCACCCTTTTCCCCCTTCCATCCCGAAGATGGAGGGTGCCTATCACTCGCTTCCATTCACCTCGGTGATGGAATCACAATGTAGGACTTATTCAAAAGAATAGCCCCGGACTAGTCATAACGGTTCTCACCGACCCTACCGGAATAGTTATGACTTATCTCACCGGCCGGCCATGAAAATATGCCATGTATGCAAAATGGACAGCAACGTATACATAAATAGAAATATTGCATATCAACACATGGCATCTCAACATATAGGACCGTTTTCAACAATCGACGGTAACCGTTCAAAACATGGCATGTGAATCATTTATCAACAACAAGCATTTTTAATCATGGCGTGAGGACACCATATCATCGACAACATTTAAATCATGGCCTAAGGACATCCTATCAAGTATAACATGTAATTCAGGGCAAGACAACATGTTATTTATTCCAAACACTATCAAGCAATTCTAGCAACACGTATAGCATACAATCCACGCAACACACTTGCCTTCAACCACGGGCAACGGAGTGACGAGAGGTTGAGGGCACTCCTGGAGGCACACCACCTGCAAACAAGTGCCACACACTTAAATCGAGTCCACAAAACAGCACACATATATCCCACTACCCCGACTTCGCTTACAACTCCTAAAATCAGAAAACAGCAAATATGTCCCTTCGGGACAGCAGCCTTCCAATGGGCATAACTTCTGTTCTAGGACTCCAAATTGAATAAACGAGTACATCCTCGCATAGCTTAGGAAATTTCCCAACTTTTTCTAGTTATAGGGAAAGACTGATTCAGACTCTAATGTTGTTTAATCTACAAAATATCGTGATCTGTTCCAATCACGTCACAGATTTTAACACGCTCGGTAAAACAGACATAACTTTAAAACGGCTGATCGTAATTTAACGTTCTTTATGTCCACTGAAAGATAATTAAATTACCTACAACTTCTTCAACGTCCGTACGGCCAGATTCAAAATCTAAATTGGCGAAAACGCCTGCCCTAGATCGGGTTCCCAATCTGCCCGAACAGAACGTGAATACAATCCAAGTTTTCATCAATTCTACCCCATGGCAGCACCTCCCTTGATCTAAAAACATGGTAAACCACCACTACACAGCATCTAATCAACCCCAAAAGGTTTCCCCCATTACCTTCTTGACGATCCATGAATCAACCGCTTCTCTTCGCGCGATCTCCACCCGATCTCTTCCTCGCACCGGCTCTCCTCGTCGCGGATCCTCCCACCGGTGAGGGCAGCACCGTGGCAAGGCGTGGAAACATAGACGACGCAGCAAGGGGAACGGGGTGATGGGGGAGGAGGCGCAAGGGGTGAGGGGTGGAGTGGTTTTGGGAAGGTGGAGGTGGAGAGGCAAGACAAGAGAGGAGATGGGAGAGGGGATGGGGGGCGGCGCATGGGGGTGGGGAGGGCTAGGGCAGAAGGGTTTGCTGCCCCCCTCACCCCCACATGGGCCAAGAAAGTCCCACCATCCGGCCCACGAAGTTTCCCTCAAGCCCAACACCTCCCCGGAGCAGCCCAAACACCCGAAAACGGCCCGAAACGCGTTAAAATTTGAAATCTCAGGGTTTTTAGTTGCAAAATCCCCAACTTATCACATTTTACCACATTTTATAACCTATTATCACAAATTATAAAGTCACGACATTCCGTAGTATCACATTCTACCCCCCTTCAACAGGATTCGACCTCGAATCCAAGACACACCACTATGCAACCCAGCAAAGCAAAAGTTAGCTAGATATCGCAACCCATACCTGATCTAAATAGCTCAGGATACTGCTCGTGCATGCGAGACTCCAGCTCCCAAGTCGCTTCTCTCTCGGTCTGATGTGACCACAGGACCTTGACAAACTTAAGCGTCCTGTTCTTCATCACTCGCTCCGAAGTCCCCAGAATTTCCACAGGACGGGACTCGAAGGTGAGGTCCTGCTCAAGCACTAATGGTTCCAACGGAACCACCAACTCCGGATCATGCAAGTATTTTCTCAACATCGAGACATGGAACACATTATGCACACCTTGCATGGATTCTGGTAGCTCCAAACAATAGGCCAGCCTACCAACTCGAGCGATGATAGGAAATGGCCCAACATACCTCGGACTGAGCTTTCCTTTGGTGCCAAAAAGCACCACACCCTTGGTGGGAGATACTCGCAAGAGTACGCTATCACCCACCTCAAACTCCAAGTCTCGCCGCCTCACATCAGCATAGCTTTTCTGTCTGCTCTACGCTGCGAGAAGGTTCTGCCGTACCTCTGCCACACGATCAACAGTCTGCTAAACCCAATCCGGTCCAAGAACTGCTCTCTCGCCCACAGCATCCCAACAAAGTGGCGATCTGCACTTCCGGCCATACAGTACCTCATAAGGAGCAGCCCGGATGCTGGAATGATAGCTGTTGTTGTAAGCAAACTCTGCAAGAGGCATATGATCTTCCCAACTACCTTTCCAAGCCATCACACAGGCCCTGAGCATATCCTCCAAAGCCTGGATGGTACGCTCAGACTGCCCATCCGTCTGAGAGTGAAAAGCGGTACTAAGGCGAAGCTGCGTACCCAAAGCACTCTGCAAACTCTCCCAGAACTTGGAGACGAACTTCGCATCCCGATCAGAAATAATGGTCTTTGGTACACCATTCAGTCTCACAATCTCCCGCACATAGATGGGAGCCAGCTCGCTCGCTGAATTGGTAGTGCGGATAGGAATGAAATGTGCAGACTTGCTGACGGTCCACCACAAGCCAAACAGCATCCTTCCCTCGTGGAGCACGAGGTAGGCCAACCACAAAATCCATGGAGATGTCATCCCATGGCCACACAGGAATCTCCAATGGCTGCAACAGACCGGCGGGATGCTTATGCTCAGCTTTGATCTTCTGACAGATCCCACAAGACGCCACATACTTGGCAATATCCACTCTCATCCTTTTCCACCAGAAATTCTTCTTCAAGTCCCTGTACATCTTGGTCTCCCCAGGATGGACCGTGTACGGGGTGCGATGAGCTTCTTTCAAAATGTCCTCTTTCACTTGCGATTTTTGAGGCACGCATAGACGGCCCTGAAACCTCAAAGCTCCCACATCATCAACGGTAAAGTCTCCCAACTTGCCATCCTCAAGGCGTTTCCTCATCAGCTGGAGCAAACGATCATGCTGCTGTGCCTCCCGCACACGCTCGGGAATCGCTGACTCAAGAATCAATTGAGTTTCAGCTTGCACGGTCCCCGCAAAGCAGTAGGAGACTCCCAAACGCTCAAAATCAGCAGCAAGACAATCAACAATAGGGGGCACTGTCTTGCGACTGAGAGCGTCGGCCACCACATTTGCCTTCCCCGGATGATACTGGATAGTAAGGGCATAATCCTTTATCAATTCTAGCCGCCTCCTCGGCCTCAAGTTCAAATCTTTCTGAGTAAAGATGTACTTGAGGCTCTTGTGATCAGTGAAAATATCACAAGACTCGCCATACAGGTAATGCCTCCATATCTTCAATGCAAACACCACAGCGGCTAGCTCAAGATCATGTGTGGGATAGTTCTGCTCATGCTTTTTCAGCTGTCTCGATGCATAAGCAATCACCTTGCCATCTTGCATGAGCACACAACCAAGTCCCAAACAAGAAGCATCAGAATAAACAGTGAAGCGCTTCCCCGGCTCGGGAAGGGTAAGAACAGGAGCAGTCACTAACTTCTCCTTCAAAGTGCAGAAACTGTGCTCACACTCTGCAGTCCACTAGAATTTCATCCCCTTCTGAGTCAGCTGCGAAAGTGGCTTGGCAATGATAGAGAAATCCTGCACAAAACGCCGATAGTAGCCAGCCAACCCAAGGAAACTACGCACCTCTTTGACATTGGAAAGCCTCTTCCAATCCAAAACCGCTGAGACTTTGCTAGGATCTACAGATATGCCGTCTGGATTGATGATGTGGCCAAGAAAACCCACTTCTGAAATCCAGAACTCGCACTTTTTCAGCTTAGCAAAGAACTGATTCTCCCTCAAGGTGCTCAACACAAGCCTCAAGTGTCGCTCATGCTCCTCTTCTGATTTAGAGTAAACCAGAATGTCATCGATGAACACTACCACAAACTCATCAAGGTACTTGTGTAGCATACTGTTCATCGCCTCCATAAAGACAGCAGGAGCATTAGTTAGTCCAAAAGACATAACTTTAAATTCATAATGCCCATACCTAGTGGAGAAAGCAGTCTTCTCAATGTCCTGCTCCCTCACACGGATCTGATTATACCCCGACTGAAGATCAATCTTGGAGAATACCTTTGCTCCCTTCAGTTGGTCAAACAGATCCTCGATGCGAGGCAAAGGATACTTGTTCTTGACTGTCACTTGATTAAGAGCACGATAATCAATGCACATACGCCAACTTCCATCCTTCTTCGAAACGAAGAGGACGGGTGCTCCCCATGGCGAAACGTTATGCCGAATAAAGCCCTTGGCCAACAGATCCTCCAACTACTTCTTCAACTCATCTTGAAAAGGACGAGCCAGGCGGTATGGAGAGATAGAAATAGGTCGAGTGGCAGGAACAAGATCAATACGAAACTCCACATTCCTCACAGGAGGTAAACCCGGCAGCTCGTCAGGGAACACATCAACGAACTCCTTCACTACAGGAATCTCCTCAATGGAGACTGAAGAAGATGGCTTTTCTGACAAAGCCATGAGGAAACCCAAATGCCTCAAACGGCGACTAGAAAACAGACTAGTCAAAGCAAAGACAAAACTGGAAGGTATACCACCCTGAAAGGTCAACTCTACTCCTGATGGGGCCTGCAAGGCAACCGTCTTCCAGAAACAACAGATCTTGGCACGGCATCGATGCAAATACCCATGCCCAAAATGACATCAAAAGGAGCCAACTGGATCACCATAAGATTGGCGAAGAAAACCTCATCATCAATGGCGATGGTGCAACCCGGGCAAACCAAGGAACTAGTTCAAACCCCCAGGAGAACTGACTAACACAGACTCAGAAATCCGCTGAACTCCCAACTTCGCTCTACTAGCAAACTCAGACGACACAAAAGAATAGGATGCTCCGGAATCAAACAGAACAAAGGCATCAACGGAATCCACGAGCAGAGTACCTGAAACCACCTCTGGATGCCCGGCTGACTCGTCGGTCGGCAAAGCGTACACTCCGGGTGGCGCCGGGACAGAAAGAGCCCCAACTCCCGGCTGATGCCCCGACAAGGCTGGGGGCGGAGGAGGCAACTGGGGAGGAGCAGACGGCTGCGGGCACCAGTACACCGCTAGTGGCGCCCACGCAAAGGGCGGCTGAGAAACAGGAGCAGCCATCATGTGTACCGATCCTCTAGAAGACGCCGCTGGAGTGGGAGGAGAAGGCACCGTCTCCCACTTGATGATGCTACCAGGATTCATCCGGCAGACTCGTCCCATGTGGCCGGGCTTCCCACAGTGGTTGCAACTCCCGATCCAACCACACTTTGAAGCACGATGCTCACCACCGCACTTGAAGCACATCATGCCCTGCCCGGGCACCGGACGAACAGCCGCTCACGAGGAAGACGACTGGGGCGACTTCATCTTAGCCCCTGAGGAGGAGCCCTGTCCTCCCTTGACCTTCTTGAAAGTGGGTCGTTGAGAAGACCCACCTCCGCCACC
The DNA here is from genome assembly GCA_036346355.1 of Rhipidocladum racemiflorum. Lineage (NCBI taxonomy): Eukaryota > Viridiplantae > Streptophyta > Magnoliopsida > Poales > Poaceae > Rhipidocladum > Rhipidocladum racemiflorum. The sequence goes on from CM070590.1 coordinate 41,292,634, forward strand.
AAAGGTCCTCTTCTGGCCCCCGCTTGGGGCCGCAGGAACCCCTGAACCACCCGGGTTTTGCTTATCCCGGGAGAGCTCCAACTCGAGCTCCATGCCCTTCGCCTGCTCCACCACGGAGCAGAAGTCACGAGGGACAGTCGCCCCCATGACAACTCTGAACTCCTGGTTGAGGCCCCTACGGAACCTCCTCGCCTTCTCCCTGTCATCGGCTGCCACAGCCGGCACGAAGCGCACCACGCTGTTGAACTCCAACTCATACTCTGCCACCGACCTCTTTCCCTGGGAAAGAGTCGTCAGAGTATGCTCCATCCGCTTAAGAAAAGACTCTGGGTAGAACTTGGCTCGGAAGCGAGCCACAAAGTCCTCCCAAGTGACCGGACCAAGATCGGGGGCTCTAGCAGCCAGAACCCCTCCCACCAGATATCCGCTTGGCCCTTCAGCTGAAAAGCCACAAAGCGAGCCCTCTGTACCGAGGTCAACTCTAGGACCTCAAACTGCCTTTCCATGTACCGCAGCCAATCTGCGGCTTGGATCGGCGTGCCCGCTCCGTTAAAAGTGTCAAGACGGAGGGACATCCACTCCCGGAGACTCATCCTCGGCTCCGGCACAGCGGGGGCAACAATTGAGGCCGCTGCAGGGGGAGGCACAACAGTAGGGGCTGCCCGCTACTGCTGGCGCAGCTCCTGAATCTCCCTCTGCAAAGCCTGAACTAAATCCTCATTGGTGATGGGTACCTCCGCCCCTGACTGTGCCGCTGGAAGCTCCTCCTAAGCTGGCCCATGAGCGTTGAGTGAAGCGCTACCTTCAGCTACAGATTCCGCAACTCCCTGGGAACCTCGCCCCTGGCCTCCACGGCCACGGCGACCACGGCCTCTACCCCTTAGCATGGCTGCTTTAGACAGACAACCATCCAAACACAAAAACATAAACACAACATCATATAATCAAGAACGAAGATCAAACATCAACATAGGCATAGTCTTTATCAAATAATCAAACGCGATGCAATGATGAACCAAAACCCCATCCTACTGTGCAACCAAGTGTGTCAAAATTTAGATTAGTTATACCACTTTTGCATGTTTTAATGTTGCTATCCTATAACAAAGTTTTAGTTAGAACCTAAGCCATGTTTCTAAGTTATTCCACATCATATTTTAGTTGCAACTTAAGGTATGACACTAAAAATACATATTCCAAGGACCTACAGCCCACTCTGATACCAACTGTAACACCCCAGCTTCTACTAAGCCCAGAATGTCACCAACATAGACCATACAACAATTAATACCATGATTAAATGGAAAATTTCAGCAGCATCTCCTTTGTTTTAGCATAAATTTGAACATCACAATATCATATCAATATATAGATCAATCAAGCTATCAATATTCATCGACAACAATAGATGAGCACCAACTAGAATAACAATAAGCAATGATAATCATGGAATAAGCATCAACTAAGACTAGGATGATGAAACAAATCGCTCCAAAGACCCACATGACACACATGAGGGAAACCAAGACACATAATATCCATACACCAAAATCAATCATAACTTATTGCCTGGTTCCATAGAAATTGGGGAATTATCTAGATTATGAGTGCTACGTGAAGGAGTGTAGCTAAATTCCCTTTCCGCGCGCCGATTTCGTTGTACCTAAATAAACAAACAACATAAAACACAAGAGTGAGTTCATCACTCAGCAAAGTGTATTGTAATGAAAAACAGAGTGCAAGACAACAAACCATCAACTTCAATCTTGTAACACCCCAAAATTTTTGCTTTTCTTAATTTCATGTGTGATTTGGCACTTTGGTGAATTTTTGGAATTTTCTGGAATTTATTTGGATTTATTTGGAATTTATTTGAATTTATTCCATTTTGAAATAATTAAAGAATTTAATTTTGCAAATAAAATTTTGTTGGAAATATTTTATTTGAGTCCCAAATACCCTAAAATATTTTCTAGAATTTTTCTGAGTATTTTGCTATTTTTAATGAATTAAATGAATTACTGGAAATTATTTTAAATATTAAATCGCTGGAAATTCGAGTTGGGTCAAGTACTGTTCATCCGACCGAGCCCGAGTCAGACTCGAGTTCGAGTCCGACCCGAGCCCGACCGCGCCCGTGGTCAAGCCGAACCCGCTCGCCCGGAACCCTAACCGCGTGACCGTTGGATCCAGATCCAACGGCCACGATTGAGCCACGTCACCGAGCCCGAGCCCGACCGAGCCAGCCAGCTCGCCCGAGTCCGACCCGGACCCAGACTCGCGCACCGTTGGATCTCGATCCAACGGCTGTGCGCGTGCCACGTCACCCTAACCGTGTCGCCGCCGGACTCGCCAAGAACGGAGAGGACCTCGATTCAGCGCGTTTCACTGACGCCGAGGGCCCTATTTATTGCGCCGCCACGTGTCGGGATCGCAGCTTTCATTGCGCACCCGTAGCTCCAACCCACGCCGCTCAAGCCGCCGTAGTCGGCCGCGCGAGCTGCCGTAGTTGGAGGAGGTGTCCGCCGCGTTTGCGCTGCTTTTCACGCCGCCGTCCGTCGTCTTCCGCCGAAGGAGCCCAGATCCGGAATCCCCGCCGAGACGCACCGAAGAGACCACCCACTTCACCGGGCGTGCGAAACGCCGCTTCGGTGTGGTCTTCGTTCTCAACGCCGGCGGCTGGAGCTCCGCTGCGTGGACATCGCAGACTGCGAAGCTTTTCCACCGTCGGATCTTCATCGCACGGCCCAGATTCGGCCCACGCCACCCACGGTAAAGAATCACGTGTTGATCTCCAGGTCTAATCTCAACCGTTAGATCTAGATCCAACGGCTTAGATTGAACCACGGTCATAGCGGGAGATTGGCTCTTGACCGGCCGATCAAGATCGAACGGTCCAGATCAGTGGAGTTGTTTTCCAAGCGCGTTAGCCGATCGACCGGGACCGTTGAATTTAAAATCAAAGGTCGAGATCTAGCCACGGGTGCGGGAGACTTACCGTCGCGATCAGCGCCGTCCACGCGCGCGTGCGTGTGACGCTGACACGCGGGGCCCGCGTGTTAGAGGGCCCGCCTGTCAGCGACCGTGAGCCGTGGGCCGAGCCCACGATGGACCGAGCCGAGACCGTGCGCCGGGTCCGTGGACCCGAGGCCACGCGTCGTCACCCGATTGGTCCACTTGTCCCTGCTGACGCAATAAATGATTTTCCGAAAAAGAAAATGATTTAATAATTCGGTTTAATAATTGATTTGAATTTCAAAACTTCAAACGCTTATAACTTTTGCGTTTCAACTCCGATTTGAGTGATTCAAATTTCTAAATTTGTATAAAATTGAGACCTACCTAAATATGAATTTTATTTAATTTTGGACTAAAGTTTTTCTCTGTAAAATTATTTAATTGATTATTTAAACTTTAAATAATCATAACTTTTGCATTTGAACTCCAAATTTGACGATTCCAGTTTCTAAAAACTCATAAAATTATGTTCTCTCTGTTTATGGATTTTATTTGGATGTTTGGACACTTTTTGCCTATTGTTTATTCGTGTATTTGCTATTTGCACGCTTTACGAGTAGACGTTGAAGTGCCGGAAGGATTCGAAGGAGAAGTATTGACTCAGGATCCAACTCAAGACCAAGAGCAAGTACTTTTTGAAGGCAAGTTGTGCTTTGACCATGTTGATCCTATTTTGAAATCTATTTTGATTTAACCTCGCATGCTAAGTTCAAATGGAAAAATACATTATTAAAATATGTGAGATTAGATATGTACCAATTTGCTGTATGACACCTTGATTATCTAAGTATGTGCCATGACCCCTTGTCACCCTAGTTGTGGTTTACTAGTTGGACATTATTAAGTTGTCAACATGGGTTTTAGACCGTTGTAGTATACTGCTTAGACCTGCTACGTGCTCATGACATGATTTTGGACAATCAAACGCTAATATTGACTTAATGATATATTGAACCTGTTTTGGAAAGGTATCATGTGATGTTGATGGCACGTGGTGCATGGTAATCAACTGGGGTTTGATAAATAGTTTTCGACCGGGGCATGTGGCAAGAGTAATCAGTGGGCCTTGTGGCATTGGGGATGTTGATTTGGTTCTTTCGGGTAGTCTTGCCCTGGTCACCCTAAGGACTTAACCTTGCAAGCCTTTGAACTGGGTCTAACGTGGCAACCACATGTCTGTAATGGGACGGACCTAGTTGACTAAGTTGCTAATAACGCACTGCGGGACCTCAGGAGGTCAACTACACCCTTTGTGTAAGTTGTACGGGAGCCGCATCGGCCGAGGCCAGGTACCCATCTAACGGTTGATTGGCCTAAACTTCGCCTTAGCTAAGGGAAGGGTTAGTGTGCAATAACCGGGAGGACCACTTGTATTGTTAGAAGTTTAGAAAGACTTTGTTACGGAACTCGCCTTTGTGGTGTTTGATTGTATCTTGTGGGTAAAGTGCATAACCTCTGCAGAGTGTAGAATCTATTCGAATAGCCGTGTCCATTGTATTGGACATCGCCGAATTACAATAAGGGTTAGATTTTCTCAAAAATAACTTGGATTTGAAAGGTTGGGTTGGATTAATAATGATGTTGATGGAAATGTGGATTAGGATGGGAAAGATGTTTATTAAACTCCTTGAAAAGTTATTTATGCTATACTTGTTTCTACTGCTTTCGAATCTACTTATGTTACTTGTCAAATGCTGTTTACTGCAAATATACCTTAAGCTATTCCTTTGTACCAAGCCATGCATATAGTATATTAGCCTGCATTCTGTGCATGACTTGCTGAGTACCAAGTACTCACCCTTGCCACAATACAACACCAGTTGAAGAGGAGACTACACCAGCTTTGGAGGAGGAGCTCCAAGAGGAACCGTCTACTTAGGGAGCGAGCCGGTCAGTTGCACGTGGTATCTTGGATGGCGCCACGGGTTATTTGATTTTCCGCCGCTACTATTTCTCTCTTAATAAGTTTCGCTTCATGAGGCATACATTTGTAACTTGACCATAAGGTCGAGTAACCAGTTTGACTATTTAAATAAAGTACTTTATTAGTATCGAGTGGTATGATTGTGATATTTACCGATGTTAAGACTGTGTGCACTAGCGCGTTCCTGGACTAGTGCTGAATACACAGAGGGTCCGGATTTGCAAATTCGGGGTCCCGACAGAGGTGGTATCAGAGCCATACTAACCGTAGGCTCAACCCTAGCTAGAATGGTCGTAGTGAGGATAAAACTTATTTTCTAAAGCTAAAAGTTTGTCAAGACAAGAAATGACATCTCGACTTATCCCCTTCTCTCTTTTCTTGTCTCTTGCTGAATTTTTCCTTACCTTGTCACGATTTGAAAATTTCGAGTTCTTACGTAAGCGCTCTTGTGACAGATGGAGGGAGAGTTCAACTACGTTGATCTGGGAGTTGGTCACGCTGCGGAACTTTGGCATATGCTTCAAACTCTCGGAGATTTTGAGAAGCCGCAATACCAAGTGGAAGTGATCAGACAAGCGGGATTGATCAAGGCTTGTGACGTGAAGATTGAGGTACCTGCTAGGAAGAAGGGCCCAGTAATCGCTCGATACACCAGACCGCCAGGAGATCTACAATGCAGATGGGTATCCAAGAAGTATCACGACGAGCAATGCGGCACATTACCCGTATCTACGCCAGAGAGTTGGAGAGCACGGTGTTCCGTTATCACCCCCGCAGCAATAACCTTCTTGACCCGAAGGCGATTCAGGATGAGGATGCCATGGTTACACAGTTGGCACGATTTGTTGTCGCCTAGGAGGATGTACTCGATGATACAAGTAAAGAGCTACAGAAGGCCCGCAAGGAGATCACGACAGAGAAGAACAGATGGCGGGAAGCTCAAGAGTATGTGTCACACCTTCTGCGAAGGATTGACGAGTTGGAGATGACTTTGTACGGACGTAACTGCAGAGCGATTACTCGAGCTACACGCAGCCGCATCCGGAGGAGTCGATCTCGATGAGGACATCGCTTCTTCGACTACCACAGATGACACGATTCTTTGGACATGGCAATCGTTTCGCGCCTATGCCGCAGCATCCGTACCCAGGCCGTGGAGGTTTTCTCGATGAGTGAACGTAGGTTCTATAGTGAGACTCCTTCGCCGAGTCGCATCTTAGAGTAAAGAGTCACCCTTTAGGCGTTAGACTCCAGTGTTAGTTCGATTTGGATTTTCATTGTTTGCTGAGTGTGCAGTATGTGTTGCAAGGCCCTTAGGCATTGTAAGCAACCATACCAAGTTATTAATATCAATAATAAAGTTGGACCTTAAAGTTACACCTTTCGCCCCGCATAAGTTCCATATTACTTGTCTATTCTTGATTCCCCCTCATCTCTAAGACTTAGAGCAAATCGACAGATGGTGAACACCATGAAACTTTGGAAGCAATGGGAAGTGTTCTCGCCACAGAAACCCCAATGATGGAGCACCCGGCACCGCCGATTGATATGCTGAATTTTGGAGCATTTCTTGCTGCTCAGACTCGATTGATGCATGCTATGATGCAACAAATGCAACACGCCAACGCTTCAGGCCACAGCTAATCAAGTCAATCGGGACAACGCCGTAATACAAGACTGCCAGAGTTCATGAGGACTCACCCACCCACTTTCTCAGAATGCCAATCCATTGGAGGCCGATGATTGGTTAAGGTCAATTGAGAGGAAGCTACACATAGCTCAATGCATAGGAAATGAGAAGGTACTCTACGCTTCTCATCGCTTGGAAGGAACAGTAGTCGAATGGTGGGAGAATTTACGTGCCACGCAAGAGAACCCTCAAGACATCACTTGGGAAGAGTTCACCAATTGCGTTAAAAGATTATCATTTGCCTGAAGGAATCATGGACCTTAAGAAGGAGGAGTTGAGCATCAAGCAAGGTAATCAGCCGGTGGCCGACTACTGAACAAGTTCACACAGCTAGCACGCTACGCACTTTGAGGATGTAGCGACAGATAAAGCTTGAGACAGCCTCGTTTTATGAAGGGACTTAACTCAGATTGCAAGTAGGATTGATCACCCACACCTTTCCATATTTCCAAGAGTTGGTGAATAAGGCGCTTATTCTTGAGGACAAAGCGCAAGGAACCGGATGAGAACAGGAAGCGCGAATGCAACAACAAGGATCACGCCAGGAACGCAACAGCAGGCTCGAGAATTGCACCAAATCAATTTTGATTCCAGCCACAGAATGCTACAAGGACACCGTCACCAAAGACCAAGACACATCAATCAGTAACTACTGCACTTCCCGCTAGAAACACTACTCCGTGCAATCGGCAAGGAATGCTGAGACGCCAAGCAATCAAGAACGAGCCAGACACTTTGCCAACAGCTTGTCCAAAGAAGACAGCAGGAGTGACCCTGATTCGCTTCAATCTAGGAACCACCTCAGCTAGGACGCCAAAGACCAGTGAGTCACACCCTGCACCGTGGTGAGAGGCCGAGTCAACCATGTTACCGCAGATGCAACTGCAGAATGCTACGACGTCGTCTGGGTAAGTTACTTGTTAACTCGACTGCAACAGCTTTGTTTGACTCGAGCTTCAGCATTCGTTTGTTTCGCAAGGCTTTGCTGCTAGAAATGATTTGGGGATTGCAAGACTTAGATGCATGCTTTTAGTTCAAACCCCTGGTTCCGAACTCCGAACGAAAGTAGGATGTCCCGGGGTGAGAATACTAATAGATGGAATAGAGTTCCTAGCAAACCTTATTATTTTGGAAACCCAGACCTTAGACGTCGTATTGGGAATGGATTGGTTATCCAAGCACAAGGCCGTATTGGATTGTGGACGAAGGACTATCTCAGTTGAGAGCCCGTGTGGGAAGAAAGTGGAATTTCAAGCCACTGCAGTTAGAGATGGACAGTTGATGGTTAACAGTACCAAGGCAATCTGCATAGAGGATGAACATGCCGAACACTTGAGGCGAGTTTTGGAAAAGCTGAGGGAACAGCAACTCTTCGCCAAGTTCAGCAAGTGTGATTTTTGGAAGGACAAGGTAGAATTCCTCGGACATGTAATGACCGCAGAAGGAGTCGCCGTAGATCCAAGCAAGGTAGAAGCTGTGTTACATTGGGAGCAGCCGAAGATTGTGACCCAGATCCGGAGTTTCCTTGGAATGGCAGGATACTATCGCCGTTTCATTGAAGGCTTTTCGACTACCATTGCGAAACCTCTTACGCCAATTCTTTGAAGAAGGAGAAGAAGTTTGCATGGACGTCAGAATGTGAGAAAGGATTTCAGGAGCTGAAAAAGCGATTGACATCAGCACCGGTGTTAGTTCTACCGGATGTTAATCAAAGCTTCGATATTTATTGTGACGCATCGCGCCAAGGACTTGGATGTGTGCTGATGCAGAATGGAAAGGTCGTCGCTTATGCGTCAAGGCAGTTGAGGCCGCATGAGGAAAATTTTCCGACACATGACCTAGAGTTAGCTGCCGTAGTGCATGCCTTGAAGATATGGCATCACTATCTGATCGGGAACAGATGTGAAGTGTATACGGATCATAAGAGCCTTAAATACATATTCACCCAGTCGGATCTGAATATGAGGCAAAGGAGATGGCTAGAGTTAATCAAGGACTACAATGTTGGAATCCATTACCATCCGGAAAGGCCAACGTAGTAGCCGATGCTCTGAGTCGGAAAAGCCATACCGTGAGTACGTTGCTAGCCACAAGTCAGGATGAGTTATGTGAGGATTTTCAAAAGATGAAGATTGAGGTTGTACCTAGTGGATTCTTGGTCGCATTGGAAGTAAAACCTACTCTAGAGGACCAGATCCGAGAAGGACAGAAAGATGATGACAAGATCCGCAGGATTAAGTCCATCAAGGAGGAAGGCAAGGCGAGAGGACTTCCAAGTTGGATGAGCAAGGCACGTTGTGGATGAAGGATCGCATTTGTGTGCCTAACAAGAAGGAGTTAAAGCAATCGATTTTGGAAGAAGCCCATGACTCCAAGTACTCAATTCATCCTGGAAGCGCCAAAATGTACCAGGATTTGAAGGAAAGATTCTGGTGGCCGAGCATGAAGCGTGAAGTTGCCGAGCATGTTGCATTGTGCGACGTATGCCAAAGAGTCAAGGCAATGCATCAGAGACCAGCAGGATTGCTACTGACCAGCGAAAATACCTGAGTGGAAGTGGGAGGAAAACGGGATGGATTTCATTACCGGTTTGCCTAAGACTCAAGGAGGTTATGACTCCATATGGGTTATAGTGGATCGCTTGACCAAAGTAGCCCATTTTATCCCCGTAAAGACCACTTACTCGGGGGATAAATTGGCGTAATTGTACATGATCAGGATCGTCTGCTTGCACGGTGTGCCAAAGAGGATCGTATCGGAACGAAGGTACCCAATTTACCTCAAGGTTCGGAATAAGTTGCATGAAGCCATGGGAACCCGCTTTGAACTTCAAGATGCCTTATCATCCACAGACGGATGGCCAGACCGAAAGAGTCAACCAGATTCTCGGAGGATATGTTAAGAGCTTGTGCATTGGCTTATGCTACCTCTTGGGATAAGAGTTTGCCGTGATGCCGAGTTCGATTACAACAATAGTTATCGAGGCTAGTTTACGATGTCACCTTTGAGGCCTTTGTATGGTCGACCACGCTCGGACGCCATTGAATTGGAATGAGACCGGCGAGCGCCGTGTCTTCGGGCCGATATTCTTCAAGAGGTCAAGAAGCGGTGCCATGATTAGGAAAGGTTGAAGATAGCCCAATCACGACGTAAGAGTTATGCCGACAACCGTCGCCGAGACTTGAGTTTTGAACGAGAGGACTTTGTATACCTCAGAGTTACGCCTCGTGGGGAGTTAAGAGGTTCCATGCCAAAGGGAAACTCGCACCCCGTTATGTTGGAACATTTAAGATTTTGAGTCGCAGAGGCGAAGTTGCTTATCAGCTGGAGTTGCCACAGTCGTTAGCAGGAGTACATGACGTATTCCATGTGTCCTGGCTTGAAGAAGTGTCTCCGAGTTCCCGAGGAAATGCATACACCGCTAGAGTCAATTGAGTTGCAAGAGGATTTGACTTATAAGGAGCATCCCGTGAAGATTTTAGACACAATGGATCGAGAAACTAGAAACAAGTCAACCCGTTTTTGTAGAGTTCAGTGGAGCAACCATGCAGAGAGCGAAGCGACTTGGGAGCGCGAAGAGGATTCGAAGAAAGAGTTTCCAAACCTATTCTGTAGTAAGCCCTGAATCTCGGGGACGAGATTCTATTAAGGGGGGGAGGTTTGTAACACCCCAAAATTTTTGCTTTTCTTAATTTCATGTGTGATTTGGCACTTTGGTGAATTTTTGGAATTTTCTGGAATTTATTTGGATTTTATTTGAATTTATTCCCTTATTAAATAATTAAAGAATTTAATTTTGCAAATGAAATTTTGTTTGAAATATTTTATTTGAGTCCCAAACACCCTAAAATATTTTCTGGAATTTTTCTGAGTATTTTGCTATTTTTAATGAATTAAATGAATTCTTGGAAATTATTTTAAATATTAAATCATTGGAAATTCGAGTTGGGTCAAGTATCTTGTTCATCCGATCGAGCCCGAGTCGGACTCGAAGTTCGAGTCCGACCCGAGCCCGACCGCGCCCGTGGTCAAGCCGAACCCGCTCGCCCGGAACCCTAACCGCATGACCGTTGGATCCAGATCCAACGGCCACGATTGAGCCACGTCACCGAGCCCGAGCCCGACCGAGCCAGCCAGCTTCGCCCCGAGTCCGACCGGACCCAGATTCGCGCACCGTTGGATCTCGATCCAACGGCCGTGCGCGCTGCCAATCACCCTAACTGTGTCGCCCGCCGGACACCGCCGCGAGAGGACCTCGGATTCGCGCTGCTTACCTGACGCCGAGGGCCCTATTTATTGCGCCGCCACCCGTGTCGGGATCGCCGCTTTCATTGCGCACCAGTAGCTCCAACCCACGCCGCTCAAGCCGCCGCCGTCGGCCAGCGAGCTCGTAGTAGTTGGAGGAGGTGTCCGCCGCGGTTTGCGCCGCTTTTTCCGCCCGTCGCTCTCCGCCGAGAAGGAGCCAGATCCGAATCCCGCCGAGACGCACCGAAGAGACCACCCACTTCGGCCGAGCGTGCCCGAAACGCCGTCGGTGTGGTCTTCATTCTCAACGCCCGACGGCCGGAGCTCCGCCGTGGACATCGAGACCGCGAAGCTTTTCCATCGTCGGATCTTCATCGCACGGTCCAGATTCGTCCCACGTCACCCACGGTAAAGAATCATGTGTTGATCTCCGTGTCTAATCTCAACCGTTAGATCTAGATCCAACGGCTTAGATTGAACCACGCTCATAGCGGTAGATTGGATCTTGACCGTCCGATCAAGATCGAACGGTCCGCATCGGTGGAGTTGTTTTCCAAGCGCGTTAGCCGATCTAATCTGGGCGTTGATTTCCAAATCAACGGCCGAGATTGAGCCACGTGTCCGGAAGGCTGACCGTCGCGGTCGGCGCCGGCCCACGCAGCGTCGCGTGTAGACGCCGACACGCGGGGCCCGCGTGTCGAGGCCCGCCTGTCGGGCCGATCAGGAGCCGTGGGCCGAGCCCACGATGGACCGAGCCGAGACCGCGGCGCCGTCCGTGGACCCGCGGCCACGCTGGCCGTCACCGATTGGTCCACGTGTCCTCGCCGACGCAATAAATGATTTTCCGAAAAGAAAATGATTTAATAATTCGGTTTAATAATTGATTTGAATTTCAAAACTTCAAACGCTTATAACTTTTGGCGTTTCAACTCGATTTGAGTGATTCAAATTTCAAAATTTGTATAAAATTGAGACCTACCTAAATATGAATTTTATTTAATTTTTGGACTAAAGTTTTTCTCTGTAAAATTATTTAATTGATTATTTAAACTTTAAATAATCATAACTTTTGCATTTTAACTCCAAATTTGACGATTCCATTTCTAAAAACTCATAAAATTATGTTCTCTCTGTTTATGGATTTTATTTGGATGTTTGGACACTTTTTGCCTATTGTTTATTCGTGTATTTGCTATTTGCACGCTTTGCAGTAGGCGTTGAAGTGTTGGAAGGATTCGAAGGAGAAGTATTGACTCAGATTCAACTCAAGACCAAGTGCAAGTACTTTTTGAAGGCAAGTTGTGCTTTGACCATGTTGATCCTATTTTGAAATCTATTTTGATTTAACCTACGCATGCTAAGTTCAAATAGAAAAATACTTTATTTAAATATGGGATATTAGATAAGTACCAATTTCTTTGTATGACACCTTGATTATCTAAGTATGTGCCATGACCCTTGTCACCTAGTTGTGGTTTACTAGTTGGACATTATTAAGTTGTCAACATGGGTTTTAGACCGTTGTAGTATCTTGCTTAGACACACTCGTGCTCATGACATGATTTTGGACAATCAAGCGCTAATATTGACTTAATGATATATTGAACCTGTTTTGGAAAGGTATCATGTGATGTTGATGGCACGTGGTGCATGGTAATCAATCGGGGTTTGATAAACAGTTTTCGACCGGGGCATGTGGCAAGAGTAATCAGGTGGGCTAGTTGTGGCGTTGGGGATGTTGATTTGGTTCTTCGGGTAGTCTTGCCCTGGTCACCCTAAGGACTTCACCTTGCAAGCCTTTGAACCGGGTCTAACGTGCAACCACATGTCCGTAATGGGACGGACCTAGTTGACTAAGTTGCTAATAACGCACTGTGGGACCTCAGGAGGTCAACTACACCCTTTGTGTAAGTTGTACGGGGGAGCATACCGGGGCTGAGGCCAGGTACCCATCTAACAGTTGATTGGCCTAAACTTCGCCTTAGCTAAGGGAAGGGTTAGTGTGCAATAACCGGGGAGGACCACTTGTATTGTTAGAAGTTTCCGAAAGACTTTGTTACAGGAACTGCCTTTGTGGTGTTTGATTGTATCTTGTGGGTAAAGTGCATAACCTTCGCAGAGTGTAGAATCTATTCGAATAGTCGTGTCCGCGGTATTGGACATCGCTCGGGAATTACAGTCAAGGGTTAGATTTTCTCAAAAATAACTTGGACTTGAAAGGTTGGGTTGGATTAATAATGATGTTGATGGAAATGTGGATTAGGATGGAAAAGATGTTTATTAAACTCCTTGAAAAGTTATTTATGCTATACTTGTTTCAACTGCTTTCGAATCTACTTATGTTACTTGTCAAATGCTGTTTCATCGCAAATATACCTTAAGCTATTCCTTTGTACCAAGCCATGCATATAGTATATTAGCACGCATTACGTGCATGACTTCTTGAGTACCAAGTACTCACCCTTGCCACAATACAACACAGGTTGAAGAGGAGACTACACCAGCTTTGGAGGAGGAGCTCCAAGAGGAACCGTCTACTTAGGAAGCGAGCCCGGTCAGGTTACTTTGTGGTATCGGATGGCGCCACGAGTTATTTGATTTTCCGCTGCTACTATTTCTCTCTTAATAAGTTTCGCCCTGCGAGGCATACATTTGTAACTTGACCATAAGGTCGAGTAACCAGTTTGACTATTTAAATAAAGTACTTTATTAGTATCGAGTGGTATGATTGTGATATGTCGGGACCCCGAATTTGCAAATCCGGACCCTCTGTGTATTCAGCACTAGTCCAGGAACGCACTAGTGCACACAGTCTTAACATCGGTAAATATCACAATCATACCAAACGATACCGATAAAGTACTTTATTTAAATAACCAAACTGGTTGCTCGACCTTATGGTCAATTACAAAATGTATGCCTCGCAAGGCAAAACTTATTCAGAGAAAAATAATAGCAGCGGAAAATCAAATAACTTCGTGGCGCCATCCAAAGATACCACGTGCAATCGATCGGGCTCGCTTCCCTAAGTAGACGGATCCTCTGAGTTCCTCCTCCAAAGTCTGGCGTAGTCTCCTCTTCAACCGATGTTGTGTTGAGGCAAGGGTGAGTACTTGGTACTCAGCAAGTCATGCAATGTAATGCAAGCTAATATACTATATGCATGGCTTGGTACAAAGGAATAGCTCAAGGTATATTTGCAGAAACAAAGATTTGACAAGTAATATAAGTAGATTCGGAAGCAAGAGAAATAAGTAAAGCGTAAATAACTTTTCAAGAAGTTTAATAAACATTTTTCCCATCCTAAACCACATTACCATCATCTTTATTCTTAAACTGCACTAACCTTTCAAATCCAAGTTATTTTCGTAAAATCTAACCCTTGACTGTAATTCTGAGCATTGTCGATGCGTGGACTCGGCTATTTAAATAGATTCTACATCTGTGCAAGGTTATGCACTTTACCCACAAGATACAAGCCAAACACCACAAAGGCGAAGTTCCTCAGAATAAAGCCTTTCTAAGCCTCAAACAACACAGTGGTCCTCTCCTGCTCAGGTTTCTACACCATCCCTTCCCTTAGCCAAGGCGAAGTATGGGACCAACACACCGTTAGATGGGTATCTCGGCCACACCCACGATACGCCCCCGCACAATCACACAAACGGTGTAATTGACACCCTGAGGCTCCACAAGTGAGTCCTTAGCGACTTAGTCAACTAGGGCCGCCCCATTCCAGCCATGTGGTTGCAAGTATGACCCAGTTCAAAGGCTTGCAAGGTTAAGTCCTTAGAGTGACCAGGCAAGACTACCCGAAACCAAATCAACACTCCCAATGCCACAACTGCCCACTGATTACTTCTTGCCACATGCCCTGGCCGAAATCGTTTATCAAACCCCACTGATTACCATGCACCACGTGCCATCAACATCACATGATACTTTTCCAAAACAGGTTCAATATATCATTAAGTCAATATTAACATTTGATTGTCCAAAATCATGTTATGAGCACGTAGTGTGTCTAAGCAAAGATACTACAAATCTGCCTAAACCCATGTTGGCAATTTAATAATGTCCAACTAGTAAACCACAACTAGGTGACAAAGGGTCATGGCACATACTTAAGTAATCAAGGTGTCATATAGCAAATTGGTATTTATCTAACCCCATGTTTAAACAAAGTATTTTTCTAATGGAACTAGCATGCAATAGTTTAAAATCAAAATAGATTTCGAAATAGGATCAACATGGTCAAAGCACAACTTGCCTTCAAAAAGTACTTGCTCTTGGTCTTGAGCTGGATCCTCGAGCCAATTCTTCTCCTTCAATCCTTCCCAAGACTTCAACGCCTACTCGTAAAGCGTGCAAATAGCAAATACACAAATAAACACTAGGCAAAAACATCCCAAAACTCCAAATAAAATCCATAAACAGAGAGAACATAATTTTCTGGATTTTAGAAACTGGAATCACAAATTTGGAGTTTAAACGCAAAAGTTATGATTATTTAAAGTTCAAATAATCAATTAAATAATTTTACAGAGAAAAACTTTAGTCCAAAAATTAAATAAAATTTATATTTAGGTAGATCTTAATTTTATACAAATTTAGAAATTTGAATCACTCAAATCGGAGTTGAAACGCAAAAGTTATAAACGCTTGAAGTTTGAATCTAAATTTGAATCAATATTTCGAATTAATAAATCATTTTCTTTTCGGAAATTAATTATTATACAAAGATGGACACGTGGCAGCCTCTCGATTGGCTGGCTGACGTTAGCGGCTCATGGGCTCGGCCCACGCTGGCTTGGGTCCACCGTGGACTCGGTCCACGACTCCACGTGAGACCGACATGTGGGCCCACTCGGTGACGTCATCGGCGTCGGCCGGGCTCGACCACTTGACATGTAGGACCTTGCGCGTCATGGGTGACGTCGGCGCCGGTGAGAAGCGGCGACATCGCGGCCCTCGACACGCAGCGGGCCGCGTGTCGGCGTCCACACGCTGCCGCGTGCGTGGGCCAGCCGACCGCGTCGGTCCAACTTCCCGACACGTGGCGCAATCACTACCGATGGTTTGAAACTCAACGGAGCTGATTAGATCCAGGGTTAAAACGATGAAACTACTCGTTGATCGCGGGTCGCTCGATTTAGATCGGACGGTCCGCATCCAATCCTATAATAACACTACTACTAAGACGTGGCAATCAGGAACCGCTGATCTTGATCCTCACGGCCCGCATCCAATCGGGTTGGGGACACGTGAACTCACCTCAACCGTCCGATCTAGATCTGACGGTTCACCGAGCTCGCGAAGTCCGGCGATGGCGCGGCGAGGCTTGGGCACCGGAGACGAGAACGACGACGAGCCCGACGACGTTTCGGGGTCGCTCCGGCGAAATGAAGGGTACTCCCGAACGCGTCTCGTCTTGGGGAATCCGGATCTGGGCTCCTTCTCGGCGGAAGACGACGGACGGCGGCGGAATCGGCGTTCAACCGCTGCGCACAGGGCTCCAACTCCGGCGAGCACGTACGGGCAAACGGCGACGGCTCAGGCGAGATGGCTCTGGGGAACGGGTGCGCAAAGATTAGGGAAACCTCGGGACGCCTCACGCTTTAAATAGCCTCGCTGCGCCGTTCGAGACGGAAACCTAATTCTACACGGCGGCGGGCGCGCGGCGGAGTCCGGCTCGACTCGGGCGGAGACGATGACGCCACCGGCCCACGCTGCACGATCAACGGCCACGATCGACGGGCGCGATGATCCGGATCCGGGCGGATACGGCTCGAACCGTGCGGGCGGATCTCACCGTTGGATCTTGATCCAACCGCTGGGATTGATTAGGTTTTGAGTCGGTTTGATCGAGTCAATCGGCGCGGTCGGACTCGAACTCGAGTTCGACTCGGGCTCTGGCCGGATGAACAAGAATCGACTTCGGTTTGGATTTCCAATGATTTAATATTTAAAATAATTCCCAGTAATTCATTTAATTCATTAAAAATAGCAAAATACTCAGAAAAATTCCAGAAAAATTCTGGAAAATATTTTGGATCATTTTGGACTCAAATAAAATATTTCCAACAAACTTTTATTTGCAAAATCAAATTCTTCAATTATTTCAAAATGGAATAAATTCAAATAAATTCCAAATAAATCCAAATAAATTCCAGAAAATTCCAAAAATTCACCAAAGTGCCAAATCACACATGAATTTAAGAAAAGAAAAATTTTGGGGTGTTACAAACCTCCTTAATAGAATCTCGTCCCGAGATTCAGTGGCTCACTACGTAATAGGTTTGGAAACTCTTTCTTCAAATCCTCTTCGCTCCCAAGTCGCTTCGCTTTCTTCATGGTTGCTCCACCGAACTCTACAAAACGGGTTGACTTGTTTCTAGTTTCTCGATCCATTGTGTCTAAAATCTTCACGGGATGCTCCTTATAAGTCAAATCCTCTTGCAACTCAATTGACTCTAGCGGTGTCTGCTCTCAGAACTCAAGACACTTCTTCAACTCGGGACACATGGAATACGTCATGCACTCCCGCTAACGATTTGCGGCAACTCCAAATGATAAGCAACTTCGCCTCGCGGCTCAAAATCTTGAATGGTCCAACATAACGGGTGCAAGTTTCCCTTTGGCATGGAACCTCTTAACTCCCCGAGAGGCGAACTCTGAGGTAAACAAAGTCTTCGGTTCAAAACTCAAATCTCGGCGACGATTGTCAAGATAACTCTTCTCGCCGAGATTGGGCTATCTTCAACCTTTCCCTAATCATAGCGACCGCTTCTTCACCTCTTGAAGAATATCAGGCCCAAAGACACGGCGCCGCCGGTCTCATTCCAATTCAATGGCGTCCGACAGTGGTCGACCATACAAAGGCCTCAAAAGGTGACATCTCAGAACTAGCCTGATAACTATTGTTGTAATCGAACTCGGCATACGGCAAACTCTTATCCCAAGAGGTAGCATAAGCCAATGCACAAGCTCTTAACATATCCTCCGTAACTGCTTGACCCTTTCTGGCCTGTCCATCCGTCTCAGGATGATAGGCAGATCTTGAAGTTCAAACGGGTTCCCATGGCTTCATGCAACTTATTCCGTAACCTTGAGGTAAATTGGGTTCCTCTGTCCGATACAATCCTCTTTGGCACTCCGTGCAAAACAGACAATCTCGATCATGTACAATTTCGCTAATTTATCTCCCGAGTAAGTGGTCTTCACGGGATAAAATGGGCTACTTTAGTCAAGCGATCCACTATAACCCATATGGAGTCATAACCTCCTTGAGTCTTTGGCAACCGGTAATGAAATCCATTCCGATTTCCTCCCACTTCCACTCAGGTATTTTCAGCGGTTGTAGCAATCCCGCTGGTCTCGATGCATTGCCTTGACTCTCCGGCATACATCGCACAAGGCAACATGCTCGGCAACTTCACGCTTCATACTCGGCCACCGTAATCTCTCCTTGAGATCCTCGATACATCTTGGCGCCTCGTGATGAATTGAGTACTTGGAGTCATGGGCTTCCTCTAGAATCGCTTGCTTTAACTCCTTTTTGTTAGGCACACAAATCCGATCCTTCATCCATAACGTGCCTTGCTCATCCAACTTGGAAGTCCTCTCGCTTGCCTTCCTCCTTGATGGACTTAATCCTCGCGGATCTTGTCATCATCCTTCCGTCCTTCTCGGATCTGATCCTCTAGGGTAGGCTTTACTTCCAATGCGGCCAAGAATCCGCTAGGTACAACCTCAATCTTCATCTTCCGAAAATCCTCACATAACTCATCCCGACTTGTGGCTAGCAACGACTCACGGTATGGCTTTTCCGACTCAGAGCATCGGCTACTACGCTGGCCTTCCCGGATGGTAATGGATTCCAACATTATAGTCCTTGATCAACTCTAACCATCTCCTCTGCCTCATATTCAGATCCGATCGGTGAATATGTACTTAAGGCTCTTATGATTCGTATATACTTCACATCTGCTTCCGATCGAGATAGTGACGCCATATCTTCAAAGCATGCACTACGGCAGCCTAACTCTAAGTCATGTGTCGGATAATTTTCCTCATGCGGCCTCAATCGCCTTTGATGCATAAGCGATTTACCTTTCCATTCTGCATCAAAGACACATCCAAGTCCTTGGCGCGATGCGTCACAATAAATATCGAAGCTTTGAGCAACATCCGTAGAACTAACACCGGCCGACGCCAATCGCTTCTTCAGCTCCTGAAATCCTTTCTCACATTCAAGCGCCCATGCAAACTTCTTTTCCTTCTTCAGTAGTTGCGTAAGAGGTTTCGCAATTGTCGAGAAGCCTTCGATGAAACGGCGGTAGTATCCCGCCATTCCAAGGAAACTCCGACCGGGTCACGCCTTCTACCGCTTCCAATGTAACACGCCTTCTACTTTGCTTGGATCTACGGCGACTCCTTCATGCGGTCATTACATGTCCAAGAAACTCCACCTTGTCCTTCCAAAAATCACACTTGCTGAACTTGGCGAAAAGTTGCTGTTCCCTCGCCTTTTCCAAAACTCGCCTTTAAGTGTTCGGCATGTTCATCCTCCGTCCCGGAGTAGATTAGGATATCGTCTATGAACACGACGACAAACTTGTCCAAATATTCCATGAACACCTTATTCATCATATTCATGAAATATGCTGGCGCATTCGTCAGACCAAAGGACATAACTGTAAACTCGTAATGTCCATATCTTGACGAGAATGCAGTCTTCGGAATATCCTCTGATCGGATCTTCAACTGATGGTATCCCGATCTCAGATCAATCTTGGAGAAAACTCCGGCTCCTCTCAACTGATCAAACAAATCATCAATCCTGGGTAGCGGATACTTATTCTTCACGGTGACTTCATTGAGTGCACGGTAGTCAATGCACATCCTGAAACTTCCGTCCTTTTTCTTAACAAACAAAACTGGTGCTCCCCACGGCGACGAACTCGGTCTGATAAATCCTTTCTCCATTAACTCCTCTAGCTGTTTCTTCATTTCTACCAACTCCTCGGTGGACATCCGATAGGGTCTCTTTGCTATCGGTGCTGTACCAGGTACAAGCTCTATCACAAACTCTATGTCCCTGTCTGGCGGCATACCAGGTAGATCTTCGGGAAAGACATCTGGGTACTCATTCACTACCGGGACATCCTCTATGCTGATTGCCTTGGTACTGTTAACCATCAACTGTCCATCTCTAACTGCGGTGGCTTGGAATTCCACTTTCTTCCCACACGGGCTCTCAACTGAGATAGTCCTTCGTCCACAATCCAATACAGCCTTGTGCTTGGATAACCAGTCCATTCCCAATATGACGTCTAAGGTCTGGGTCTCCAAAATCATAAGGTTTGCTAGGAACTCTATCCCATCTATTAGTATTCTCACCCCGGAACATCCTACTTTCGTTCGGAGTTCGGAACCAGGGGTTTGAACTAAAAGCATGCACTTAAGTCTTGCAATCCTGAGTTAAGTCCCTTCATAAAACGAGACTGTCTAGATTTATCTGTCGCTACATCCTCAGGTGCGTAGCGTGCTAGCTGTGTGAACTTGTTCAGGTAGTCGGCCACCTTTGGTGATTACCTTGCTTCAATGCTCTGAACTCCTCCTTCTTAAGGTCCATGATTCCTTCGTGCACGTGATACTTGTCGGAATGCGGTGTGAACTCTTCCCAAGTGATATCTTGAGGGTTCTCTGCGTGGCACGAAAGTTCTCCCACCATTCGGCAGTTGTCCCTTCCAAGCGATGAGAAGCGAGAGTACCTTCTCATTTCCTATGCATTGAGCTATGTGTAGCTTCCTCTCGATTGATCTTAACCAATCATCGGCCTCCAATGGATTGGCATTCCCAGAGAAAGTGGGTGGGTGAGTCCTCATGAACTCGATAGTCTTGTATTCGGGCGTGGTCCCCGATTAACTTGATTGGTCGTGGGCTCGAGCAAAGGACGTGCTGCATTTGTTGCATCATAGCATGCATCAATCGAGTCAGGGCAGCAAGAAAAGCTCCAAATTCTGCATATCCAAAGCGGTGCTGGTGCTCCATCATTGGGGTTTTCTGCTGGGCGAGAACCACTTCCATTGCTTCCAAAGTTTCCGCGGGTGTTCACCATCTGTCGATTTGCTCTAGGTTTAGAGATGAGAGGGAAGCAAGAATAGACAAGTAATATGGAACTTATGCGGGGCGAAAGGTGTAGCCTTAAGGTCCAACTTTATTATTAGTAACTTGGTATGGCTGCTTACAATGCCTAAGGGCCTTGCAACACATACTGCACACTCAGCAAACAAAGCAAATCCAAATCGAACTAATTCTGGAGTCTAACGCCTAAAGGGTGACTCTTTCTTCTATGACGCGACTCGGCGAAGGAGTCTCACTATAGAACCTATGCTCACTCATCGAGAAAACCTCCATCTGTCACAAGAGTGCTTTACGTAAGAACTCGGAATTTTTAAATTGTGACAAGGTAAGGGATAATTTCAGCAAGAGACAAGAAAAGAGAGAAGGGGATAAGTCGAGATGTCATTTCTTGTCTTGACAAATTTTTAGCTTTAGAAAATAGGTTTTATCCTCACCACGACCATTCTAGCTAGGGTTGAGCCTACAGTCAACCTGGCTCTGATACCACCTCTGTCGGGACCCCGAATTTACAAATCCGGACCTCTCAGGTATTCAGCACTAGTCCAGAACGCGCTTAGTGCACAATACGCCTTAACATCGGTAAATATCACAATCATACCAAACGATACCGATAAAGTACTTTATTTAAATAACCAAACTGGTTGCTCGACCTTATGGTCAATTACAAAATGTATGCCTCGCAAGGCAAAACTTATTCAGAGAAAAATAATAGCAGCGGAAAATCAAATAACTTCGTGGCGCCATCCAAAGATACCACAGGCAACCGATCGGCTCGCTTCCCTAAGTAGACGGATCCTCTCGGAGTTCCTCCTCCAAAGTGGCGTAGTCTCCTCTTCAACTGATGTTGTGTTGAGGCATGGGTGAGTACTTGGTACTCAAAGAAGTCATGCAATGTAATGCAAGCTAATATACTATATGCATGGCTTGGTACAAAGGAATAGCTCAAGGTATATTTGCAAAGAAACAAAGATTTGACAAGTAATATAAGTAGATTCAAAGCGGTAGAAATAAGTAAATCGTAAATAACTTTTCAAGAAGTTTAATAAACATTTTTCCCATCCTAAACAACATTACCATAATCTTTATTCTTAAACAAGACCAACCTTTAAAATCCAATTTATTTTCAGAAAATCTAAACCTTGTTTGTAATTCCCGAGCATTGTCCAAGATCGTGGACTCGGCTATTTAAATAGATTCTACACTGTGCAGAGGTTATGCACTTTACCCACAAGATACTGATCAAACACCACAAAGGCGAAGTTCCCGTGAATAAAGCCTTTGGAAGCCTCAAACAACACAGTGGTCCTCTCCGGTTCGTGCTCTACACCATCCCTTCCCTTAGCCAAGGCGAAGTATGGGACCAACACACTGCTAGATGGGTATCGGCCCACGACCACGACACGCTCCCCGCACAATCACACAAACGGTGTAATTGACACCCTGAGGCTCCACAAGTGAGTCCTTAGCGACTTAGTCAACTAGGGCCGTCCCATTCCGACCATGTGGTTGCAAGTATGACCTAGTTCAAAGGCTTGCAAGGTTAAGTCCTTAGAGTGACCAGGGCAAGACTACCCGAAAAACCAAATCAACACTCCCAATGCCACAATGGCCCACCTGATTACTCTTGCCACATGCCCTGGCCGAAATCGTTTATCAAACCCGGTGATTACCATGCACCACGTGCCATCAACATCACATGATACTTTTCCAAAACAGGTTCAATATATCATTAAGTCAATATTAACATTTGATTGTCCAAAATCATGTTATGAGCACGAAAGGTGTCTAAGCAAAGATACTACAACGGTCTAAACCCATGTTGGCAATTTAATAATGTCCAACTAGTAAACCACAACTAGGGTGACAAAGGGTCATGGCACATACTTAAGTAATCAAGGTGTCATATAGCAAATTGGTATTTATCTAACCCCCAGGTTTAAACAAAGTATTTTTCTAATGGAACTAGCATGCAATAGTTTAAAATCAAAATAGATTTCGAAATAGGATCAACATGGTCAAAGCACAACTTGCCTTCAAAAAGTACTTGCTCTTGGTCTTGAGCTGGATCCTGAGCCAATTCTTCTCCTTCGAATCCTTCCGGCACTTCAACGTCTACTCGTAAAGCGTGCAAATAGCAAATACACAAATAAACACTAGGCAAAAACATCCCAAAACTCCAAATAAAATCCATAAACAGAGAGAACATAATTTTCTGGATTTTTAGAAACTGGAATCGTCAAATTTGGAGTTTAAACGCAAAAGTTATGATTATTTAAAGTTCAAATAATCAATTAAATAATTTTACAGAGAAAAACTTTAGTCCAAAAATTAAATAAAATTTATATTTAGGTAGATCTTAATTTTATACAAATTTAGAAATTTGAATCACTCAAATCGGAGTTGAAACGCAAAAGTTATAAACGTTTGAAGTTTGAATCTAAATTTGAATCAATATTTCGAATTAATAAATCATTTTCTTTTTCGGAAATTAATTATTGCGTCAGCATGGACACGTGGCAGCCTCTGATTGGCTGGCTGACGTTAGCCGGCTCATGGGCTCGGTCCACGCTCGGCTTGGGTCCACCGTGGACTCGGTCCACGACTCCACGTGAGACTGACATGTGGGCCCACTCGGGTGACGTCATCGCTGACGTCAGCGGGGCTCAGCCCACGGTGCTGACATGTGGGACCCACTGTGACGTCATGGGTGACGCGTCGGCCGGCTGAGGCGCGGCCGACATGCGGGCCCTTCGACACGCGGGCCTCGCGTGTCGGCCACACGACGCTGCGTGCGTGGAGCGGCCCGACCGCGTCGGTCCAACTTCCGACACGCGTGGCGCAATCACGGCCGTTGGTTTGAAAATCAACGGCGCGGATTAGATCCAGGGTTAACACGTTGAAACTACTCGTTGATCGTGGGCGTTCGATTTAGATCGGACGGTCCAGATCCAATCCTATAATAACACTACTACAGACGCGTGGCAATTGTGAACCGCTGGATCTTGATCCTACGGTCCGCATCCAATCGGGTTGGGGACACGTGAACTCACCTCAACCGTCCGATCTAGATCTGACGGTTCACCGAGCTCGCGGGTCCGGCGATGGCGCGCGAGGCTTGGGCACCGGAGACGAACGACGACAGCAGCCCGACGACGCTTCGGGTCGCTCCGTGAAATGAAGGGTACTCCCGAACGCTGCCTCGTCTTGGGGAATCCGGATCTGGCTCCTTCGGCGGAAGACGACGGACGGCGGCGGAATCGGCGTTCAACCGCTGCGCCGCAGTGGCTCCAACTCCGGCGAGCACGCACGGCAAACGGCGACGGCTTCGGCGAGATGGCTCGGGAACGGTGCGCAAAGATGAGGGCAACCTCGGGGGCGTCTCACGCTTTAAATAGCCTCGGCGTTCGTGAGACGGAAACCTAATTCTACGGCGGCGGGCGCGGCGTGAGTCCGGCCGGACTCGGCGGAGACGATGACGCCACTCGGCCCACGTGGCACGATCAACGGCCACGATCGCGCGATCGGATCCGGGCGGATACACGCTCGAACCCGTGCAGGCGGATCTCACCGTTGGATCTTGATCCAACGGTTGGGATTGATTAGGTTTTGAGCTGGTTTGATCGAGTCAATCGGCGCTGGTCGGACTCGAACTCGAGTCGACTCGGGCTTCGATCGGATGAACAAGAATCGACTTCGGTTTGGATTTCCAGCGATTTAATATTTAAAATAATTCCCAGTAATTCATTTAATTCATTAAAAATAGCAAAATACTCAGAAAAATTCCAGAAAAATTCTGGAAAATATTTTGGATCATTTTGGACTCAAATAAAATATTTCCAACAAACTTTTATTTGCAAAATCAAATTCTTCAATTATTTCAAAATGGAATAAATCCAAATAAATTCCAGAAAATTCCAAAAATTCACCAAAGTGCCAAATCACACATGAATTCAAGAAAAGCAAAATTTTGGGGTGTTACATGATATTTACCGATGTTAAGACTGTGTGCACTAGCGCGTTCCTGGACTAGTGCTGAATACACAGAGGGTCCAGATTTGCAAATTCGGGGTCCCGACAAATCTTCATAAGCATTACATACCACCAGATTACCAACCTCATGTACACGACATGTAGAACATCATATTCATCTCTTAGTCAATATGCCATTCGTCTCATGAGCAACTCAACAACATTCTCATTAACATTTCAAAAGAATTCTCATTCATAGTTTCATTCATGCGATGCAATGCACATGCCTCCTGGAAACTCATACCGGTATGGTGGAGTGCACACCCGTCGGCATGCACCCTTTTCCCCCTTCCATCCCGAAGATGGAGGGTGCCTATCACTCGCTTCCATTCACCTCGGTGATGGAATCACGATGTAGGACTTATTCAAAAGAATAGCCCCGAACTAGTCATAACGGTTCTCACCGACCCTACTGGAATAGTTATGACTTATCTCACCGGGCGGCCATGAAAATATGCCATGTATGCAAAATGGACAGCAACGTATACATAAATAGAAATATTGCATATCAACACATGGCATCTCAACATATAGGACCGTTTTCAACAATCGACGGTAACCGTTCAAAACATGGCATGTGAATCATTTATCAACAACAAGCATTTTTAATCATGGCGTGAGGACACCATATCATCGACAACATTTAAATCATGGCCTAAGGACATCCTATAAAGTATAACATGTAATTCAGGGCAAGACAACATGTTATCTATTCCAAATACTATCAAGCAATTCTAGCAACACGTATAGCATACAATCCACGCAACACACTTGCCTTCAACCACGGGCAACAGAGTGACGAGAGGTTGAGGGCACTCCTGGAGGCACACCACCTGCAAACACGTGCCACACACTCAAATCGAGTCCACAAAACAGCACACATATATCCCACTACCCCGACTTCGCTTACAACTCCTAAAATCAGAAAACAGCAAATATGTCCCTTCGGGACAGCAGCCTTCCAACGGGTATAACTTCTGTTCTAGGACTCCAAATTGAATAAACGAGTACATCCTCGCGTAGCTTAGGAAATATCCCAACTTTTTCTAGTTATAGGGAAAGACTGATTCGGACTCTAATGTTGTTTAATCTACAAAATACCGTGATCTGTTCCAATCACATCACAGATTTTAACACGCTCGGTAAAATAGTCATAACTTTCAAACGGCTGATCAGAATTTAACGTTCTTTATGTCCACTAAAAGATAATTAAATTACCTACAACTTCTTCAACGTCCGTACGGCCATATTCCAAATCTAAATTGGTGAAAACGCCTGCCCTAGCTCGGGTTATCAATCTGCCCGAACAGAACGTGAATACAATCCAAGTTTTCATCAATTCTACCCCATGGCAGCACCTCCCTTGATCTAAAAACATGGTAAACCACCACTACACAGCATCTAATCAACCCCCAAAGGTCTCCCCCATTACCTTCTTGACGATCCACGAATCAACCTCTTCTCTTCGCGCGATCTCCACCCGATCTCTTCCTCCCACCGGCTCTCCTCATCGCGGATCCTCCCACTGGTTAGGTCAGCACCGTGGCAAGGCGTGGCAACGTAGACGACGCAGCAAGGGGCACGGGGTGATGGGGGAGGAGGCGCAAGGGGTGAGGGGTGGAGTGGTTTTGGGAAGGTGGAGGAGGAGAGGCAAGACAAGAGAGGAGAGGGGAGAGGGGATGGGGGGGGGCGGCGCATGGGGGTGGGGAGGGCTAGGGCAACAGGGTTTGCTGCCCCCCCACCCAACCCCTACATGGGCCAAGAAAGTCCCACCATCCGGCCCACGAAGTTTCCCTCAAGCCCAACACCTCCCCGCAGCGGCCCAAACGCCCGAAAACGGCCCGAAACGCGTTAAAACATGAAATCTCAGGGTTTTTAGTTGCAAAATCCCCAACTTATCACATTTTTCCACATTTTATAACCTATTATCACAAATTATAAAGTCACGACATTCCGTTGTATCACATTTAGGGTCCGAATCAGTCTTTCCATATGCTCAGAAAAAGTTAGGAAATTTCCTAAGCTATGCGAGGTTGTACTCATTTAATTGATTCGGAGTCCCAGAACTCAAGTTGTGCCTTTTGGAAGGCAGCTGTCCCGACGGGACAGAACCTCTGTTTTGGTTTCGCGAGTAGTTGGCAATGCCGGGGTAGAAGAGGGTTTGCGTACTGTTCTGTGGACATGATTGTGAGTGTGTGGTCCCTATGTGCAGGTGGTGTGACCCCGGGAGTGCCTTCTACATCTCGCCAATCTGTCGCCCGTGGTTGAGGCAAGTGTATTGGAACGGGTAGCGGGTTATAGTTTGCTAAATCGGTTGTGATTGAAATCTAATACATTATATGTTCACATGCTATGCTTTAATGATTGCCAATGATATGATGGATATGCTTACTATGTTATCATGCCATGTGATAATGTACAAGAGATTTATGATGTTGGCATGATTGCATACATGACATGATACATGGCCCGGGCGGTGAGAAAGTCATAACTAGTCCTGGGAAGGTCGGTGAGAAAGTTATGACTATTCCGGAGAGCTAATGAGTAAGTCCTACATCGTGATTCCATCCACCGCGGTGTGGGGAAGCGAGGAGTAGGCACCCTCCATCTTCGGGATGGAAGGGGGGAGAGGGTGCACACCGACGGGTGTGTACTCAACCATACCGGTATGAGTTTCCAATGAGATATGAGCATCGCATCGCATCGCATACATAATGATGACGATAATGATTTGTGAACATGAATGAGATGATATACATGATGTGAGTTATTGTAGCCATGTAATTGTTTTTGTTTGTACCATTGCAGTATACTTGCTGAGTGATGAACTCACGCTTGTGTTTATGTTGTTCTTTTTAGGTACCATGACACCGGCATGTGGGAAAGGGCATTAGCTACACATCTTCACGTAGTTCCAGTCACATTTACCAACCTTGGGTCATGATCATAATAATAGTGCCCTGAACTAGGTGTATGGAATAATTTTAATGTGTTGTTGATCCTCTTTGCTTAGCTATAGATGTTTGTTGGTTGGTTTTGGTTTAATTGCTTATGATGATGTTTTATCCATTATATATTGCTGCTTTAGATGTCTTATGTTATGAAATATTTTGCTATGACATTGCTATTCTTCAAATCATGATAAAACAAAGGAGATGCTGCCGAAATTTTGGTGTTTAGCATTTGTGCCTTTGCTGAAATTGTGGTGACTTATGGTTGTTAGTTGATGTTTAGTCTATGTTTGGTAGCATTTGGGCATACTAGATGCCGGGGTGTTACAGTTGGTATCAGAGCGGGCTGTAAGTCCTTGGAATATGTATTTTTAGTGTCATACCTTAGGTTACAACTAAAATGTGAGGTGTAATAACTTAGAAACATGGCTTAGGTTTCAACTAAAATTTTGTCATAGGATAGCAACATTAAAACTTGCAAAAGTGGTATAACTAATCTAAAATTTGACACACAATGGATGCACAGTAGGAAAGGGTATGGGTATCATTTCTTTACGCTTAAATGCTGTATTTAAGCTATGATGTTGAATGCTTCATTTGATAATGCATGTTGCTATGTCTATGAGATAAATGATTGAATTGCTCTTGTTGTTGTGACATAGTGGGGTTTTGGTGCCGAAGGGTTTCGGCCACCTCTCTTATTTCATAGTAAGGGTGAGGCTTGACGGTGTGGCCGGTTTGCGCCATCACCGAAGAACTATTAACCCCTGTAGGAGAAGAGTGCTTATCCTTTCTGTTGTAAATCGGGTAGTTTACTGGAGTCAAATAGAAGAGTTTGGTGGTGGATTCCTTCGTATGATCTTTACCATTTTGACGGTCGGTTTTGGGTGATTTTCTTGATTTTAGTGATTGAAATCAAAAGAAAAGTGTTTGGAATTGGATCTTTCGTGGATAGTCCCTTCGGTGTTTCTTGGTTTTGTCTTCCTTGGTTGAAAACGAAGAAGAGGAATTTAGCATTGCGCCTTTTTAGTCGGCTTTTTGCTTTGACACCAGTTTTGTTGGTTGCCTTGTAAAGAAAAGTATAGTTTTGGTTCTTGTGTGTCTTACTCTGAGTTTAAAAGAAGTTATTGAAGCGTGTGCAAAAGGTTAAGTTGTGTCGATTTATGTTTTGTGCCTTTGTCCGCAAAGGTTTATTTGATCGCTTGTTTCCCTCCTATGGGAGTCTGAGATTTAAAAGTGTTTTGGAGAATTCCTTTGCATGACCAAGTTTGGGTTTGTCTCATTGCAATTTTGAGAGTCATGTTTCCTTATGAATTTGGGATGAGTTTTAAAACTAAAATGCTGCAAACAAAGTAAGTAGTCTTTTGACTGAAATCGTTTGTCCCTAGTAAGAATTGTTGTTTAGCATGTTATGTAGCTTGTACCAATGTGGTTTTTGGGATGACGTATTGTTAAGTTAATTTGTGAGTTAAAACAATTCAATGCGGTTGTTATCTCTAGCTTGAGAATAAATAGGCTACTAGTGTTGTAGTTTACACTTAGCGAGAATGATTGAATGCGTTAATGTACATACTTAGAATCTGTTGCTTTGTTATAAAAGTGCTTATGACCCCTGATAATGTTTAAAGTTTAAACCCTGATGCGTAGTTAGAACATTAAGATGATGTAAATTACTGATATTATTAAAGAAACTTTGCTGGTTGTTAAAGATGCTCTAATTTTACATGTTAATAGAGAAATTTAATAGTGTTGACTAGTGACTTTAACTCGGAAGTTGATTAGAGTTGCCATTTATGTTGTTGCAAACTACTAGTATATTTGGAAGTATGCAGATGTATCTTGTAGGATCGAAGTATACGAATATAGCAATCAGAGGGGGGGGTGAATGATTATGCGGAAGCTAAAACAAAATTTTCGATCTACTGGAAGAACACCCCAACTCGGATTCAAAAGATTGCCTCGTAATCAACAAAAACAGATTGACAGATGCTTGGTAAAATAAGAATTCCCGGAGATCCAACCGTCGAAACGATCTGAAATTTGGACACAAGTAACTAGATTCCAATACGAATCAAACCCAAAAAGAATCAGCTCGATCGGACTTATGGATCAAAAGTTATGAGCTTCGCAAGCTTGCTGATCAAGAACTTGACGAGAATTGATCTAACGTAAACTTGAAAGATTTAACAGAACCGACAAAAGTTTAATCAACTAGACTTTGAGAAACTCTAAATCAATACCCTAGAAAGGTTTTTGATGGATCAAATCAAGATGACACTCAAGGATCAAAAACCAATCTAGATTTAGAACAAGCATGCAAACAAAAACAAAACAGAGAACACTGTAGCGACGCGGTTACTGTAGCACGCAAAAATCTTGGAAGAATTGATCTTTATTTCTTTTGTCTAAAATACTCTCATCAAAAGAGTACAAACTCTAAAACTCTTGATGCGCTCAGCTCTCCTTGGTGCCCTTTCAACAGGAGACAACCCTCCTATTTAAAAGACCAACCAGAATACGATTCCTATTCCTAGAAGGAATCAGTATCCAACACAACTCTACTTGGCCCAACCTGGCCGAGTACAACTCTTGCACGCATATGGTAACCCTACCATACTCACGTGACTAACACCTTGCACGCGTATGGCCACCTGCCATACTCACGTGACTAACACTTTGCACGCGAATGACCTCCTGCCATTCTCACGTGACTAACCATTCTTCATGTGCACCATTCTCTTAGCCCGAACGTCCCGCATGACATCCTTGACCACCAAGACCTCAATTCCTCCTGAACCTAGTCCCGAACCTCAGTTCCTCCATGAACCTAGTTCCAGTCCGTCATCGACCACATTCGTCTTCGAGCAATACACGCACATGAACAAACCACAAAACAAATCCGAGCACAAGTCCACGACTTGACTCAAGGTCAATCCATGCAACTACTCACATGAGCATTGCATAAAGTCCACTTCAAAACACGCATCATGAAATCATCACAAATTTCATAATTTCAAATTCAAACTAATTCAATTTTGCTCAAAACCGCCAAAAGCATGTGTATGAGACCAAAGTCTTTGGTCTGTCATACATGGGAAAATTGAGTTCGCTATCAACATGTGTATGACAGACCAAAGAGTTTGATGTCATACATGGGCAAAATGAGTTCAGAAAACATGTGTATGCAGACCAAAGAGTTTGGTCTCACATACATGGGTAAAATGAAATCGCCCAAAGCATGTGTATGATGACCAAAATCTTTGGTCATCATACATAAAAAAAAGTCACCAAAAGTGTGTAGGCGGACCAAAAACTTTGGTCTCATCATACATGGGAAAAATGCGATTTTTAGTTATTTGGTTCTGCGCAAAAGCAAGGTTTCTTTTAATGTTCGGATGTTTGGTCCAATCTGATTAATCCTAATCTTCACCAATTTCAGCACAAGATCAAACCAAATTTTCATCACATGATTCACAATCTCCCCTTGATGAAAACATTGGCAACACCATTTAGACATGAACATTTGGCAATTTTTTAAAAGAACAGAGAACATAAAAACTCCCTTTGACAAAAATGTGTGTGGTTTGCACGGTTTGTGCAATGTGCCAAAAACAAAACTTCTCCCAGATTACTCAACAACCGAAAGATACTACTCCCTCTTTTTCAACTCTTCCCAAACTTCTCAAAAACTTCTCCCCCTTTGACAATGGATTCATCAAGAAAACAACAAGAGAACATGTTCAAACTTTTTCTTGTATCAATGGTTACGCAAACAGAAGCAAGGGAGTGCCAAGATACAAAGGATGAGCTCATTCGATCATATAACCTTATATATCACATAATATGCAAAATATATGATCTTAATGTGATGTTAACAAGTTAAGAAATGACATGCATCTCAACCTCAAATCTGTCAACTATAGCCAAGTACTAAGTAAGACTTTTAGTAGAAAAACAAGGACTCAAAAATTGAAGCAACTAACAAATCAGGGCGAGCAAGTGGTTTCAACTTCAATCTAGTAGACCAATTTTAATCTTTTAAACAATAAACTGCATGTGGCATGCTTGAAGCATACTTCTTTTATTTCCTTGGAGTGGCATGCTTGAAGCATACATCTTGTCATTTGAGGGAATGGCATGCTTGAAGCATACATCTTATCTTTTAAGGAAAGCATGCCTGAAGCATACAACTTGAAGCTTTTTGCTTTTAACAATCCTTTTTATTGATTCCCTTTTTCTTTTCTTTTTCTTTGATTGTAAACATGCAAAAAATGATTAAAAGGTCTTATGAAAGAGTAAAGCTGAAAACACACTTGCTTCATAGCCCAAATTTGTCAAGAGGATTCAATATCAAGCCTTGAAGAATGAGATATCACAGAGTATTTAGCTATAGGCAATCAGATCAGGGAATTCTGCAATGTCATTTTTAGTTCAAGTGAGACAATTTAGATTATCATATATTAGCTCAATTACATAGTATATAAAGAAATATGATAAAGTGAGCTCATCAAGTGAAAGAATTTGGCAAAGAAACTCCCCCTCAAAACAATCCCATTGGATGAACAATTCCAAGTTCTCCCCGAATAAAGGCAAAACGAGAAGAAGACAAAGGTTTTGTGAAAATGTCTGCTTGATTGATGTTCAGTATCCACATGATGAAGCACAATGTTGCCTTTTTCAACATGATCTCTAAGAAAGTGAAATCTGATGTCAATATGTTTTGTTCTTGAATGTTGCACAGGGTTCTTAGCAATGCAAATTGCACTAGTGTTATCACACAGAAGAGGAACACTATCCAGAAAAAACCCATAATCTTTAAGTGTAGCTACTATCCAAAGAATTTGAGAACAACAACTAGCAGCAGCCACATATTCAGATTCAGCAGTTGATTGTGCAATAGAAGATTGCTTTCTAGATGACCATGCAATGAGAGAATTTCCCAAGAAGTGACATGAACCAGAAGTGCTCTTCCTATCAATTCTACATCCTCCAAAATCAGCATCAGAAAAAGATCTCAAACTAATGCATGAGGAAGCAGAAAGCCAAATGCCAAAATCTTGAGTTCCATGAAGATACCTGAAAATCCTTTTGTGACTTGTCGATGTGAAGCACGTGGGGAAGCTTGAAAACGAGCACACAAGCACACAGCAAATTGTATATCCGGCCTTGATGCAGTGAGGTACAAAAGTGAACCTATCATGCTTCTATATTCCTTTTGATCAACCGGCTCACCATCTTCATTAGGGTCAAGTGCGCAAGTGCTCTCCATAGGTGTCATGATCGGCTTGCTGTTTTCCATCCCAAAACGATGTAGCAAGTCTCTTGTATATTTGCTTTGATGCACAAAAGTACCATCCTTCGTTTGCTTGATTTGAAATCCCAAAAAGTATGTCAACTCACCCATCATACTCATCTCAAACTCCTTCCTCATTGTTTCGAAAACTTCAGACACTAAAACATGAGATGAACCACCAAAGATAATATCATCAACATAAATCTGAACGAATAGTTGATCATTGCCTTGCTTGAGTAAAAAGAGAGTTTTGTCAACCTTTCCCATTAAAAAGCCTTTTTCAAGTAAAAAGGTTTTTAGCCTATCATACCATGCTCTAGGGGCTTGTTTCAAACCATACAAAGCTTTTGATAGTTTGAACACATGATTTGGAAACTTTGGATTTTCAAAACCAGGTGGTTGCTTGACAAAAACCTCCTCATTTACGTAGCCATTAAGAAAAGCACTTTTCACATCCATTTGATACAATTTGAAACCTTTGGATAAAGCAAAAGCTAAAAGGATCCTAATGGCTTCAATTCTAGCAACAGGAGCAAAGGTTTCATCAAAATCTAAGCCTTCAATTTGAGTGTAACCTTGAGCAACCAATCTAGCCTTGTTTCTAACAACAACACCATCCTCACTTTGTTTATTTTTGAAAACCCATCTAGTTCCAATAACATTAAAATCAGGAGGAGGTGAGACAAGTTTCCAAACTTTATTTCGTTCAAAATTCTCTAATTCTTCATGCATGGCATTGATCCAAGATTAGTCGAGATAATGCATGAGATATATCTTTGAGTTCAAAGGAAGCAACTAAAGCGAGAATGAGTATGAGTGTCGAATGAATAAACCTGGATCGAGTGACTCTCTCATTTAGGTCTCCAATCATTTGTTCAGATGGATGCATTTTTGAATGTGCAAGGGAGCATTGACTTTTGAGACTTCTCCTTCTCCTTCTTCATTTTCAGCATGTACAGATGATGTTGTAGCTTGAGGATGGTTAGCTGTAGGTGATGTAGTAGTAGGTGCCAAAGGTGCTACTGACTTGTTGTGCATTAGGAAGAGTCAAGACCTCATCCTCATCATCATCATTATCTTCAAAAATTTTCTCCCCCTGAACATATGCGTCTGCACTGCATCATTTAGACTAGTGCCTGGACTAGACTCATCAAAAGTAACTTCACAGGTTTCCACAATTTTGTTAGTCTCCAAAACAAGCACACGATAGCCACGAGTATGAGCAGGATATCCAAGAAAAAACCATCCATTGATCTAGCTTCAAATTTATCAAGATTTCCAGATTTCAAGACAAAGCATTTGCATCCAAAACCCTAAAGTGAGAAACAGTAGGCCTATGTCCAAACCGAAGCTCATATGGAGTCTTACCCAATTTTGATCTCAAAAACACACGGTTTGAAACATAACATGCAGTTGAAATCGCTTCAGCCCAAAAGTTTCTAGGAGTGTGATGTTCATCTAACATGGTTCTAGCCATCTCAACCAATGTTCTGTTTTTCCTTTCAACTACACCATTCTGTTGAGGCACTCTAGGTGATGAAAATTGATGATCAATTCCTTTTTCAGTACAAAAGTGATCAAAAGAAGCATTTTTGAATTCAGTTCCATTATCACTTCTAATAGCTTTGAGAGCTCCTGGATGATCAATGGAAAGCCTAAGAACAAGACTTCTAAAATGACTAAAAGCCTCATCCTTAGATGCCATAAAGTATACCCAAGAGTATCTAGAAAAATCATCAACAATTACAAGCACATACCATTTGCCTCCAAAGGATTGAACTCGAGATGGTCCAACTGTATCAAGATGTAGAAGCTGTCCTGGAGCGTTTGTCATCACCATGGTAAGAGGTGGATGTGAACCTGCAATCATCTTACCATGTCTACAAGAAGAACATACTAGATTGCTATCACCCTTAAGCTTAAGTAAACCACGTATGAGATCTAAACCACTTACACGAGTAAGATGATCAAAACCAACATGACCAAGTCTACGATGCCAAAAGAAAAAATCTTTAGAAACATTGGCAATTAGACACCTATGTTTATAAGAAGGTGATGCATCAAAATCAGCTTTAAAAACTCTTCCAAAAGGAGAAATCTTGAACACAAAATCACCTGAAGCATCTAGCACTTTGCATTCATTTTTCTTAAAGCTTATCTCAAGATCTTCATCAAGCATTTGTGAGACAGAAAGCAAGTTATATTTCAAGTTTTCAACAAGAGCCACATCCTTGAACATAAACTTGTCACTTACCTTTCTTGTACCTTTTGCCACAACAGAAGAGGAAGAGGCATCTCCAAAAGTAACACTTTCAAAGACGAGATGCACGAGTGAGGAGGAGAACCAATTCTTATCACCGGACATGTGGCGTGAGCATCCGAATCCACTAACCATATGTTCTCCTTCCTTGCGCGAGAAGCCTACATAGCAACAAAACATGTCGAGGTCTCGATCTTGGGGTTAGGAATGAGATTTTTGGGAATCGATCTTGAGACACCACGACGCACAACAGTAGGCACAACACGAGAATTTTTATGCACAAAATCAGCTTTTCTTTTTCCCATGTTCATAGGAACAGAAGGTGTTTTCAACACTCTAGGCGCATAGTGAGAAGCAAAGTGTGCTCTTCTGAAGTTAGACCTAGCCTTAGTCATTTCTTTCCTTTCTTTGTCTGGCTAGTCTAAAGCAAAAATCTACTAGATGTCCATCTCTACCACAATGAGTGCAAGTGTACTTAGCATGAAGTTTGGCTTTAACAAAGAGAAGCACATTTTGCATTCATCATAGTAGAAGAAAGAAAACCAGCAGATTTAAAAGCAATCTTTTTAGGCTCATTAAGAATCTCAATTTTGTTATTGCAAGGAGCATTAACAACAGTGCGAGGTTTAGTTTCAAATGAAGCATGAAGATCAAAGCCTAAACCTCTCTTGTTTGAGCTAACCTTAGATTGATCCAAAATCATGTTCAATTTTTTCTTGCCATTAGTGAATCGTTCCAAAGAGTTTTGCAGGTAATCAACTTTCTTAGCAAGAATTAAACAATTATTGCAGGGAACGTCCACTTTTCCTTTTTGCTTGCGACAAGTTGAGCATGAAAGAACCTCATGTGTAAGCAAATCTTCAGTCATTTGAGAAACCCTAGCATTTGCATCTTTCAATTTTAATTCAAGAGTTGAGCATTTAGAACAAGAAGTGGAACTATGCAAATCATCGATTGGAACAGACTAGCATGTACAACATGTTTCTCATTTTCTCATTTAGATGCAACAAAAGAGCATGTTCTTTCCTAAGCAAGGTGAGCTCATTGTAAATTAAGTCACATGATTTGCAAGTATCATCACTAGGAATCAAAGTCTTAAGTCTAGCAATTTCAGCATTCAATGATTCAATAATGAAATCATGTTTCTTAATTTTCTTATCACGTTTGTCAAACAATTTTCCAAGACGAGCAACAGCAATAGCTAATTCATCATAAGAGGGATCTACCTCATTGAAGTCATTTGTCGTGGTCGTCCTCGGTGAAGCTATCCTTGCTGCTTGCCATGAGACACAATCCCATCAAATCATGCTTGTTTGGAGTAGCATCATCTTCGCTGCTTTCTGAGTCCACATCGCTCAAATTGACTTGTTCAAGAGCGGAAAGAACTCGGTGAACCACCTTGCGGTTGATGAAGTTCTTCTTCTTCCTATCATTTGACGAGAACCTTTTTTCTCATTCCTACATCGTTGTCCTTCTCTTCCTTTGACGTTTTTCCTGCAAGCTTAGGACAATTTGTGCGAATATGGTTGAGGTCACCACACTCATAGCATCTTGGAGGACCACCTCTCTTTCTCATTCTCACATTCGCAAAGCTTTGTTAAAGCGAGAAGAGAGTAGTGCAGATCTTCTTGAAACTCTTCAAGTTGCTCATCAGTTAAAGAAGACATGGAAGACAAGGCAAAGCTAGAAGAAGAATTTGCTTTTGACATGTTAGGGTTAGAGATCAAAGCAATTGATTTAATGTTACCCTTCCTGGCAAGAACATCCAACTCATGAGTTTTCAACTTAGAATAAAGAACATCTAAAGTAAGTGTACTCATGATAGTAGATTCTTGTATAGATGTTACTTTCATCTCCCACACCGACATGTCCAAAGCACTAAGCAATTGTCTAGCATTAGCAGCATCATCAAAGCTAACTCCAACGACGCCAAATTGCTAAGAATCTTATTGAAACGTGCAAAGAAGTCATCTACAGATTCACTAGGTTTCATCTCAAAACGCATGTATTCTTTTTTGTAAATATCTTGGCGAACCTCTTTCACAGTATTAGAACCTTCATGGTAATCACAAAGAGATTTCCATACCTCATATCTTGGATCGAAGATGAACCACACGATCAAAGTCGCTGCGTCCCAAGCCTTGGATGATCAAGTTGCGGCGCCTTCTTTGTTTGCTTCAACTTGTGTGCGATTGGTGTCATTGACGTTGTCGTTTGCAGGGACTTGGTATGGCTTGTACACCTTCTCCCAAATTTTGAAGCCTTGTGCTTGGATGAATGCCTCCATCTTGGCCTTCCAAAACTGAAAATCAACACCATCGAACACACAAAGTTTTGTCGAATAACGATCCATTGATCTAATCACCGATTAAGATAGATTAGAAAAACCTTGCTCTGATACCACTTGTAGGATCGAAGTATACGAATATAGCAATCAGAGGGGGGGTGAATGATTATGCGGAAGCTAAAACAAAATTTTCGATCTACTGGAAGAACAACCCAACTCGGATTCAAAAGATTGCCTCGTAATCAACAAAAACAGATTGACAGACGCTTGGTAAAATAAGAATTCCCAGAGATCCAACTGTCGAAACGATCTAAAATTTGGACACAAGTAACTAGATTCCAATACGAATCAAACCCAAAAAGAATCAGCTCGATCGGACTTATGGATCAAAAGTTATGAGCTTCGCAAGCTTGCTGATCCAGAACTTGACGAGAATTGATCTAACGTAAACTTGAAAGATTTAACAGAACCGACAAAAGTTTAATCAACTAGACTTTGAGGAACTCTAAATCAATACCCTAGAAAGGTTTTTGATGGATCAAATCAAGATGACACTCAAGGATCAAAAACCAATCTAGATTTAGAACAAGCATGCAAACAAAAACCAAAACAGAGAACAACGTAGCG
The DNA here is from genome assembly GCA_036346355.1 of Rhipidocladum racemiflorum. Taxonomy (NCBI): domain Eukaryota; kingdom Viridiplantae; phylum Streptophyta; class Magnoliopsida; order Poales; family Poaceae; genus Rhipidocladum; species Rhipidocladum racemiflorum. Next base: position 41,331,107 of record CM070590.1, read on the forward strand.
GCGTTAGTTCTTGTATACGCAAAAAATCTTGGAAGAATTGATCTTTATTTCTTTTGTCTAAAATACTCTCATCAAAAGAGTACAAACTCTAAAACTCTTGATGCGCTCAGCTCTCCTTGGTGCCCTTTCAACAGGAGACAACCCCTCCTATTTAAAAGACCAACCCAGAATACGATTCCTATTCCTAGAAGGAATCAGTATCCAACACAACTCTACTTGGCCCAACCTGGCCGAGTACAACTCTTACTGCGCATATGGTAACCCTACCATACTCACGTGACTAACACCTTGCAGCGTATGGCCACCTTCCATACTCACGTGACTAACACTTTGCACGCGAATGACCTCCTGCCATTCTCACGTGACTAACCATTCTTCATGTGCACCATTCTCTTAGCCCGAGCGTCCCGCATGACATCCTTGACCACCAAGACCTCGGTTCCTCCTGAACCTAGTCGAACCTCGGTTCCTCCATGAACCTAGTTCGATCCGTCATCGACCACATTCGTCTTGAGCAATACACGCACATGAACAAACCACAAAACAAATCCGAGCACAAGTCCACGACTTGACTCAAGGTCAATCCATGCAACTACTCACATGAGCATTGCATAAAGTCCACTTCAAAACACGCAGCGTCATGAAATCATCACAAATTTCATAATTTCAAATTCAAACTAATTCAATTTTGCTCAAAACCGCCAAAAGCATGTGTATGACGGACCAAAGTCTTTGGTTTGTCATACATGGGAAAATTGAGTTCGCTATCAACATGTGTATGATGAGACCAAAGAGTTTGGTCTGTCATACATGGGCAAAATGAGTTCACTGAAAACATGTGTATGTGAGACCAAAGAGTTTGGTACATCATACATGGGTAAAATGAAATCGCCCAAAGCATGTGTATGACAGACCAAAATCTTTGATACATCATACATTGAAAACGAAGTCACCAAAAGCCTGTGTATGACAGACCAAAAACTTTGGTCTGTCATACATGGGAAAAATGCGATTTTTAGTTATTTGGTTCTGCGCAAAAGCAAGGTTTCTTTTTTAATGTTCGGATGTTTGGTCCAATACAGATTAATCCTAATCTTCACCAATTTCAGCACAAGATCAAACCAATTTTTCATCACATGATTCACATATCTATACAATGCTAGTATTGATATCAATTGAGAAGACATAAGACATATTGTTAATGATGTTGTTAAGGGTTGTGTTAATGCTAGTATTCAATCTATTTTTTTTAAATAGTTGGAGTATGTTGTGTGGTGGTAATTTTGTTATAACCGATGTATAGGGTAGCTAAAGGTAATGTTGTTGATTGATGATTATGCAAATTATTGATATAGACGACTTAGTAGTGGTTGTAATTGCTTAGATTAATTGTTGAAAATCCTTGTTAAAAATGGAGGTTATTGTAACATGTTGTGATGGAGTGGACCATGGATAATTAACATGATGTAGGATTTTATTCTTGATGAATGTATATCCTAGAATCATACTCACAAATTTTGTCTTGTAGAGATAACATTTATGTGTTGAAGTCATTTATTGATTGAGTAATTTTTGTTGTCGAGAAATTGATGTATGGATTGTATAAAATTGGTAGGTTGATCATGCTCAAGTATCTGTTGAAGTACTATGTTTGAAATAGAGAATACGTTGTTATATGATGTGTTGGTCTGTGGGGGATCTTTATGAGGTATTATTGGTTAGTTGCCTTTTTTATAAGCATCGTAAACTTTATTTATAAGTGTTGGGAATGGTAACTAGAGAAAGAAATTGTTATGTAAATCTTGTTAAATCCGGTTGGACTCTCTTGATGAGTAAATAGTGATTATAGAATGCTTAAATGGTAAAGTGTAGTGGAATACAAGTTTTGGTGGGATTCATGCTGAGCTGGTGTTTAAAACCTTTTGAACTGGTGTGGTTGTTTGCCATTTTGGTTGAATGCCTTCGGTCAAGGTATTCCTTGTGTTGTGTTTCCAAGTTTCCCTGAAACGCGTAGCTTTTGGTGCCAATCTTTGGTTTTGGCTATTTTGTTTAATTTGTGCTATGAGTATGGATTTACACCCAAAAGTTTTTGAGTGGATCGCGCTCCTTCGTGTTCACCCTGAATTATCTTTGGAATAAATTTTAACGGAAGCAGATGGACATAGTGGGTTGTACTGGAAACTCTTGAGATTTAATTTGTAACTCTTTTTGACTGTAATTGGATTTATTTGCATAATGTGTGTGATGTTTGCGAGTGCTTCAAAAAGGTGGATTTTATGAATGTTTTATAAAGTGATTTTGTTAGTGAGGTGTTCCCTTTTGGAAATGAGTTTCCCTCTCCTTGAGAAAATTTGTGACGGTTGTGGGAGCAGATGCTCGACTTGAAATTTTGATGTTCTCTTCCAAAATGTTGAATTTGGATGAAATGCAATGTTTTGCAAGTTCAGTTTTCAATTGATGTGGGTTCTTTTACGACGTGGTATTTTGCTGTTATCGGTGTTGCTGTCATAGTTACAAGATTTAGCGCAACCGTCAATGTTATGTGTGTTTCAAACATGTGATAGCGAGGAAGTAGTCGGTTGGTGAATGATTATTCGATATTGTTGCTACATGAAGAATGAATGGTGAAAAGGAAGCATGCCATTTGTAACACCCCAAAATTTTGCTTTTCTTGAATTCATGTGTGATTTGGCACTTTGGTGAATTTTTGGAATTTTCTGGAATTTATTTGGATTTATTTGGAATTTATTTGAATTTATTCCATTTTGAAATAATTAAAGAATTTAATTTTGCAAATAAAATTTTGTTGGAAATATTTTATTCGAGTCCAAAATGTTCCAAAATATTTTCCAGAATTTTTCTGGAATTTTTCTGAGTATTTTGCTATTTTTAATGAATTAAATGAATTTCTGGGAATTATTTTAATTATTAAATCGCTGGAAAATGCGAATGGGTTTGTACTGTTCATCCGACCGAGCCCGAGTCAGACTCGAGTTCGAGTCCGACCGAACCCGACCGAGCAGTTGACTCAACCAAACCCGTTCTTAACCTCAATCGATTCGGCCGTTGGATCGGGATCCAACGGCCGGATTGGATCGCCCGACCCAAGCGTGTTCGCCCGGATCCGATCGCGTCCACGCGATCGTGGGCCGCTGATCGTGCCACGTGGACGGCCGTAAGGCGTCATCGTCCCCGCTGAGTCCGGCCGGACTCCTCCGCCTTGTCGCCGTAGTGTAGGATTAGGGTTCCGTCCGTCAGGCGCATCATGCCGAGGGCATTTAAGGCACGGGTGGTACCCGAGGACCGCCGTGACCCAGCGCACTCTGCCCTATCTCACCGAGCCTCAGCCGCCGTAGATCTGACGGAATCGCTCGCCGGAGTCATAGCATCCCTCCGGTGTGGTTTTGCTTGATTCCGCCGCCGTCCGCCGTCCCCTGCCGCCATTGACCCCAGATCCGGAACCCCCGAAGCCAGGCGCACCCGAAGAGACCCTTCACCTCACCGGAGCACGTCCCAAACGCCGTTCGTGGTCGCCGTCCTCGGCCGGCAGCCACAACCGCCGTGAAGCCATCGCGACCGAGCTCCACCAACCGTCCGATCAAGATCCAAGGGCTCGAGATCGCGCCACGTCACCCTCGGTGAGTTCCGTTGAAAATCCTAGATCTAATCTCAACGGTTGGATCTAGATCCAGCGGCAGGTCGTGCCACGTGGCGAGGAAGCTGCACCAGGCTAGATTGGATGCGGGCCAGTTAGATCAAGATCCAACGGCCCAGATTAACCCGCGCGCGCCCAAGCACTTGAGGCCCAAATCAATCCTGGCCGTCGGTTTTCAAACCAACGGCTACGATCGTGCCACGTGTCCAGGAGGCGAACCGCCGCGCCACGCAGCGGCGTGGCGTGGGCCAGCGACACGGGGCCCGGCGTGTCGGCGACCGCCGTGGCGTCACCCATGATGTCATCGGATGGACCCACTGTCGACTGGTGAGCCGACGTCGGCGACGCCGCCGATGGCGTCACCCGAGTGGGCCCACATGTCGGCGACCGCGTGGAGTCGTGGACCGAGTCCACGGTAGACGAGCCGAGCATGGACTACGCCCATGGACCTATTGACGCCAAGAGCCAATCCGAGGCTGACACGTGTCCATGATGACGCAATAATTAATTTCGAAAAGAAAATGATTTATTAATTCGAAATAATGATTTGATTTTGTTTCAAACTTCAAACGTTTATAACTTTTGCGTTTCAACTCCGATTTGGGTGATTCAAATTTCTAAATTTGTATAAAATTGAGATCTACCTAAATATGAATTTTATTTAATTTTTGGACTAAAGTTTTTCTCTGTAAAATTATTTAATTGATTATTTAAACTTTAAATAATCATAACTTTGCTTTTTAACTCCGAATTTGACGATTCCAGTTTCTAAAAACTCATAAAATTATGTTCTCTCTGTTTATGGATTTTATTTGGGTGTTTGGACACTTTTTGCCTATTGTTTATTTGTGTATCTGCTATTTGCACGCTTTACGAGTAGACGTTGAAGTGCCGGAAGGATTCGAAGGAGAAGTATTAACTCAGGATCCAACTCAAGACCAAGAACTAGTACTTTTTGAAGGCAAGTTGTGCTTTGACCATGTTGATCCTATTTCGAAATCTATTTTGATTTAAACTATTGCATGCTAGTTCAATTAGAAAGATACTTTGTTTAAACATGGGGGTTAGATAAATACCAATTTGCCGTATGACACCTTGATTATTAAGTATGTGCCATGACCCCTTGTCACCCTAGTTGTGGTTTACTTGTTGGACATTATTAAATTGCCAACATGGGTTTAGACCGTTGTAGTATCTTTGCTTAGAGCACACTACGTGCTCATGACATGATTTTGGATAATCAAATGTTAATATTGACTTAATGATATATTGAACCTGTTTTGGAAAAGTATCATGTGATGTTGATGGCACGTGGTGCATGGTAATCAACTGGGGTTTGATAAGCGATTTCGGCCAGGGGCATGTGGCAAGAGTAATCAGGTGGGCCGGTTGTGGCATTGGGGATGTTGATTTGGTTCTTCGGGTAGTCTTGCCCTGGTCACCCTAAGGACTTAACCTTGCAAGCCTTTGAATCGGGTCTAACGTGCAACCACATGTCTGTAATGGGACGGACCTAGTTGACTAAGTTGCTAATAACGTACTGTGGGACCTCGGGAGGTCAACTACACCCTTTGTGTAAGTTATGCGGGAGGGAGCGTCGGGAAGTGAGGCAGGTACCCATCTAGCAGTTGATTGGCCTAGACTTCGCCTTAGCGAAGGGAAGGGTTAGTCGCCAATAGCAGGGAGGACCACTTGTATTGTTAGAAGTTTTGAAAGACTTTATTCTGAGGAACTTCGCCTTTGTGGTGTTTATTTGTATCTTGTGGGTAAAGTGCATAACCTCTGCAGAGTTTAGAATCTATTCGAATAAGCCGTGGACATCGCTAAGGGAATTCTGAGTCAAGGGTTAGATTTTCCTAAAAATAACTTTGGTTTGAAAAGTTGGGTTGGACTAATAATGAAGTTGATGGAAATGTGGATTAGGATGGGAAAGATGTTTATTAAATTCCTTGAAAAGTTATTTATACTTTACTTGTTTCTCTTTTGAATCTACTTATATTACTTTTCAAATCTTGTTTCTGCAAATATACCTTGAGCTATTCCTTTGTACCAAGCCATTCATATAGTATATTAGCTTGCATTACATTGCATGACTTCTTGAGTACCAAGTACTCACCCTTGCCACAATACAACACCAGTTGAAGAGGCTGCACAAGCTTTGGAGGAGGAGCTCCAAGAGGATCCGTCTACTTAGGGAAGCGAGCCCGATCGGTTACTGTGGTATCTTTGGATGGCGCTCTGTTATTTGATTTTCATTGCTATTATTTTTCTCTGAATAAGTTTAGCCTTGCGAGGCATATATTTGTAACTTGACCATAAGGTTGAGTAACGGTTTGATTATTTAAATAAAGTACTTTATTGGTATCGAGTGGTATGATTGTGATATTTACCGATGTTAAGGCTGTGTGCACTAAGCGCGTTCCTGGACTAGTGCTGAATACACAGAGGGTCGGATTTGCAAATTCGGGGTCCCGACAGAGGTGGTATCGAGCCATACTTATTTGTAGAGCTCAACCCTAGCTAGAATGGTCGTAGTGAGGATAAAACCTATTTTCTAAAAGCTAAAAATTTGTCAAGATAAGAAATGACATCTCGACTTATCCCATTCTTTCTTTTCTTGTCTCTTGCTGAATTTTCCTTACCTTGTCACAATTCAAAATTTCCGAGTTCTTACGTAAAGCACTCTTGTGACAGATGGAGGAAGAGTTCAACTACGTTGATCTGGGAGTTAGTCACGGCGGAACTTTGGCATATGCTACAAACTCTCGGAGATTTTGAGAAGCCCCAATACCAAGTGGAAGTGATCAGACAAAGCGGGATTGATCAAGGCTTGTGACGTGAAGATTGAGGTACTGCTAGGAAAAAGGGCCAGGCAATCGCCCGATACAACTGACCTTTGCCGGAGATCTACAATGCAGGCGGGTATCCAAGAAGTATCACGACGAGCAATGCGGCACATTACGTATCTCGCCAGAGAGTTGGAAATGCGGTGTTCCGTTATCATCCGCGCAGCGATAACCTTCTTGACCGAAGGCAATTCAGGATGAGGATGCCACGGTTACACAGTTGGCACGATTTGTTGTCGCCAAGAGGATGTACTAGATAATACAAGCAAGGAGCTACAGAAGGCCCGCCAAGGAGATCACGGCGAGAGAAGAACAGATGGCGGGAAGCTCAAGAGTATGTGGCACACCTTCTGCGAAGGATTGACGAGTTGGAGATGACTTTGTATGGACCCGGACCAGAGCGATGCTCGAGCTACGAACCAGATCCGGAGGAGTCGGACCTCGATGAGGACACTTTGCTTCCGACTACCACGAGAGGACACCGATTCTTTGGACATGGCAATCGTTTCGCACCTATGCCGCGGCACCGTGCCGGCCGTGGAGGTTTTCTCGATGAGTGAGCATAGGTTCTATAGTGAGACTCCTTCGCCGAGTCGCGTCATAGAATAAAGAGTCACCCTTTAGGCGTTAGACTCCAGAGTTAGTTCGATTTGGATTTTCATTGTTTGCTGAGTGTGCAGTATGTGTTGCAAGGCCCTTAGGCATTGTAAGCAGCCATACCAAGTTATTAATAATAAAGTTGGACCTTACAGTTATACCTTTCGCCCCGCATAAGTTCCATATTACTTGTCTATTCTTGATTCCCTCTCATCTCTAAACCTAGAGCAAATCGACAGATGGTGAACACCCGTGGAAACTTTGGAAGCAATGGGAGTGGTTCTCGCCCAGCAGAAAACCCCAATGAGGGAGCACCAGCACCGCCACTGGATGTGCAGAATTTCGGAGCTTTTCTCGCTGCCCAGACTCAGTTGATGCATGCTATGATGCAACAAATGCAACACGTCACTGCGCAGTCCACTGCTAATCAAGTCAATCAGGGACCACGCCAGAATACAAGACTATCAGAGTTCATGAGAACTCACCCACCCACTTTCTCTGGGAATGCCAATCCATTGGAGGCCGATGATTGGTTAAGATCAATTGAGAGGAAGCTACATATCGCCCAATGCATAGGAAATGAGAAGGTACTCTACGCTTCTCATCAATTTGGAAAGGAACATTGCCGAATGGTGGGAGAACCGTGCCACGCAAGAGAACCCTCAAGATATCACTTGGGAAGAGTTCACAATTGCATTCACAAGCGGTATCACGTGCTGAAGGAATCATGGACCTTAAGAAGGAGGAGTTGAGCAGCGAAGCAAGGTAATCGGCCGGTGGCCGACTACTGAACAAGTTCACCACAGCTAGCACGCTACGCTTTGAGGATGTAACGACAGATAAATCCAGGCAGTCTCGTTTTATGAAGGGACTTAACTCGGGATTGCAAGTAGGGTTGATCACCCACACCTTTCCAGATTTCCAAGAGTTGGTGAATAAGGCGCTTATTCTTGAGGACAAAGCGCAAAGGCCCGGATGAGAACGAGAAGCGCAGGATGCAACGGCAAGGATCACGCCAGAGGAACGCCTTGGCGCTGAGAGTTGCACCAAATCAATTCTTGATTCCAACCACGAGAATGCAACAAGGACACCATCCCAGCACCAAGACACATCAATCGAACTACGGACCCAGCCCCGCTAGAAACATTACTCGAGCGATCGGCAAGGAATAGTGAGATTGCTACAAGCGCAACGAGCCAGGACACTTTGCCAACGGTTGTCCGAAGAAGACAGCCGAGAGTGACCCGATTCGCTTCAATCTAGGAACCACCCAGCTAGGGCGCCCGGCACAGGAGCCACACCCCAGGCCGTGGTGAGAGGCCGAGTCAACCATGTCACCGCAGATGCAACTGCGAGAATGCTACTGACGTCGTCTTGGGTAAGTTACTTGTTAACTCGATACACTGCTTGATTTTGTTTGACTGCGGGGCTTCGCATTCGTTTGTTTCGCAAGGCTTTGCTACTAGAAATGATTTGAGGATTGCAAGACTTAAGTGCATGCTTTTAGTTCAAACCCACAGTTCCAGAACTCCGAGCGAAAGTAGGATGTTCCGGGTGAGAATACTAATAGGTGGAATAGAGTTCCTAGAAAACCTTATTATTTTGGAGACCCGGACCTTAGAGCGTCATATTGGGAATGGATTGGTTATCCAAGCACAAGGCTGTATTGGATTGTGGGCGAAGGACTATCTCGATTGAGAGCAGTATGGGAAGAAAGTGGAATTTCAAGCCACTTGCGATTAGAGATGGGCAGTTGATGGTTAACAGTACCAAGGCAATCGGCATAGAGGATGTCTCAGTAGTGAATGAGTACCCAGATGTTTTCCCAGAAGATCTACAGGATGCCTTGAGACGAGGGACATAGAGTTTGTGATAGAGCTTGTACAGTACAAGACCGATAGCAAAGAGACCCTATCGGATGTCCACCGAGGAGTTGGTTGAGATGAAGAAACAGCTAGAAGAGTTAATGGAGAAAGGATTTATCAGGCCGAGTTAGTCGCCGTAGGGAGCACCAGTTTTGTTTGTCAAGAAAAAGGGCGGAAGTTTCGGGATGTGCATCGACTACCGTGCACTCAATGAAGTCACCGTGAAGAATAAGTATCCGCTACCCAGGATTGATGATTTGGTTGATCAGGTGAGAGGAGCCGGAGTTTTCTCCAAGATTGATCCGAGATCGGGATACCATCTGTTGAAGATCCGATCGAGAAGATATTAGAAGGCGCATTCTCGTCAAGATATGGACATTCTGAGTTCTGATTATGTCCTTTGGGTAACGAATCGCGCCACTTATTTCATGAATATGATGAATAAGGTGTTCATGGAATATTTGGACAAGTTTGTCGTCGTGTTCATAGATGATATCCTAATCTACTCCAAGGCAGGAGGATGAACATGCCGAACACTTAAGGCGAGTTTTGGAAAAGGCGAGGAACGACAACTTTTCGCCAAGTTAAGCAAGTGTGATTTTTGGAAGGACAAAGTGGAGTTTCTTGGACATGTAATGACCGCGAGAGGAGTCGCCAGTAGATCCAAGCAAAGTAGAAGGCGTGTTACATTGGGAGCGACCAAAAGGCGTGACCCATTCGAGTTTCCTTGGAATGGCGAGGATACTACCGCCGTTTCATCGAAGGCTTCTCGACAATTGCGAAACCTCTTACGCAATTCTTGAAGAAGGAAAAGAAGTTTGCATGGGCGCTTGAGAATGTGAGAAAGGATTTGGGAGTGAAGAAGCGATTGACATCGGCCAGGTGTTAGTTCTCTAGGATGTTGCTCAAAGCCGATATTTATTGTGACGCATCGCGCCAAGGACTTGGATGTGTCTTGTCTGCAGAATGGAAAGGTAAATCGCTTATGCATCAAAGCGATTGAGGCCGCATGAGGAAAATTATCCGACACATGACCTAGAGTTAGCGGTAGTAGTGCATGCCTTGAAGATATGGCGTCACTATCGATCGGAAGCAGATGTGAAGTATATACGGATCATAAGAGCCTTAAGTACATATTCACCCGATCGGATCTGAATATGAGGCGGAGGAGATGGTTAGAGTTAATCAAGGACTACAATGTTGGAATCCATTACCATCCGGGAAGGCCAACGTAGTAGCCGATGCTCTGAGTCGGAAAAAGCCATACCGTGAGTGCGTTGCTAGCCACACGTCAGGATGAGTTATGTGAGGATTTTCAGAAAATGAAGATTGAGGTTGTACCTAGCGGATTCTTGGCCGCATTGGAAGTAAAGCCTACTTTAGAGGACCAGATTCGAGAAGGACACAAGGATGATGACAAGGTCCGCAGGATTAAGTTCATCAAGGAGGAAGGCAAGGCAGAGGACTTCAAGTTGGATGAGCAAGGCACGTTGTGGATGAAGGATCGGATTTGTGTGCCTGACAAGAAAGAATTAAAGCAACTGATTTTGGAAGAAGCCCATGACTCCAAGTACTCAATTCATCACAGAAGCGCCAAGATGTATCGAGGATCTGAAGGAGAGATTACGGTGGCCGAGTATGAAGCGTGAAGTTGCCGAGCATGTTGCATTGTGCGGCGTATGCCAGGAGAGTCAAGGCAATGCATCGAGAGACCCGGCAGGATTACTACGGTAGCTAAAAATACGAGTGGAAGTGGGAGGAAATCGGAATGGATTTCATTACCGGTTTCTTAGAAGACTCAAGGAGGTTATGACTCCATATGGGTTGTAGTGGATCGCTTGACTAAAGTAGCCCATTTTATCCCCGTGAAGACCACTTACTCGGGAGATAAATTAGCGAATTGTACATGATCGAGGATTGTCTGTTTGCACGGAGTGCGAAAAGGATTGTATCGGATGAGGTACCCAATTTACCTCAAGGTTACGGAATAAGTTGCATGAAGCCATGGGAACCCGTTTGAACTTGATGCTGACTTATCATCCACAGACGGATGGACAGGCCAGAAAGAGTCAACGGTCTACGGAGGATATGTTGAGAGCTTGTGCATTGGCTTATGCTACCTCTTGGGATAAGAGTTTGCCGTATGCCGAGTTCAGTTACAACAATAGTTATCGAGGCTAGTTCTGAGATGTCACCTTTTGAGGCCTTTGTATGGTCGACCACTGGGACGCCATTGAATTGGAATGAGACCGTGGCGCCCGTGTCTTTGGGCCTGATATTCTTCAAGAGGTGAAGAAACGGTCGCCATGATTAGGGAAAGGTTGAAGATAGCCCAATCACGACAAAGAGTTATCTTGACAATCGTCGTCGAGACTTGAGTTTTGAACGAGAAGACTTTGTATACCTCGAGTTACGCCTCTCGGGGGAGTTAAGAGGTTCCATGCCAAAGGGAAACTTCGCACCCGTTATGTTGGACCATTTAAGATTTTGAGCCGCAGAGGCGAAGTTGCTTATCATTTGGAGTTGCGCGATCGTTAGCGAGGAGTGCATGGCGTATTCCATGTGTCCCAGTTGAAGAAGTGTCTCTGAGTTCTGAGAGCAGACACCGCTAGAGTTAATTGAGTTGCAAGAGGATTTGACTTATAAGGAGCATCCCGTGAGGATTACGGACACAAGGGATCGAGAGACCGAGAAATAAGTCAACCCGTTTACTGTAGAGTTCGAGTGGAGCAACCATGCAGAGAGCCGAAGCAACTGGGAGCCTTGAAGAGGATTTGAAGAAAGAGTTTCCAAACCTATTCTATAGTGAGCCTGAATCTCGGGGCGAGATTCTATTAAGAGGGAGGTTTGTAACACCCCAAAATTTTGCTTTTCTTGAATTCATGTGTGATTTGGCACTTTGGTGAATTTTGGAATTTTCTGGAATTTATTTGGATTTATTTGGAATTTATTTGAATTTATTCCATTTTGAAATAATTAAAGAATTTAATTTTGCAAATAAAATTTTGTTGGAAATATTTTATTCGAGTCCAAAATGTTCCAAAATATTTTCTGGAATTTTTCTGAGTATTTTGCTATTTTTAATGAATTAAATGAATTTAGGAATTATTTTAATTATTAAATCGCTGGAAAATGCGAATGGGTTTATCTTGTTCATCCGGCCGAGCCGAGTCGGACTCGAGTTCGAGTCCGGCCGAACCCGACCAGAGCGATTGACTCAACCAAACCCGTTCTTAACCCCGATCGATTAGGCCAGTTGGATCGGGATCAGCGGTCGGATTGGATCGCCCGACCCAAGCCGTGTCGGCCCCAGATCCGATCAGCGTCCACGCGATCGTGGCCGTTGATCGTGCCACATGGGCGGCCGTGCGTCATCGTCCCCGCCGAGTCAGGCCGGACTCCTCCGCTTGTCGCCGGCAGTGTAGGATTAGGGTTAGATCCGTCTTGGCGCATGCCGAGGAGCATTTAAGTGCGGGTGGTACCCGAGGACCGCCGTGACCCGCGCACTCTGCCCCTATCTCAGAGCCTCGGCCGCCGTAGATCCGACGGAATCGCTCGCCGGAGTCATAGCATCCCTCCGGTGTGGTTTTGCTTGATTCCGCCGTCGCCGTCCTGCGCCATTGACCCGGATCAGGAACCCTCGAAGCCAGGCGCACCGAAGAGACCCTTCACCTCGCGAGCACGTCCCCAAGCGCCCGTTAGGTGGTCGCGAGTCCTCGTGGCAGCCACAACTTCGCCAGTGAAGCCATCGCCGACCGAGCTCCACCAACCGTCCGATCAAGATCCAAGGGCTCGGATCGCGCCACGTCACCCTCGGTGAGTTCCGATTGAAAATCCTAGATCTAATCTCAACCGTTGGATCTAGATCCAGCGGCTTAGGTCGTGCCACGTGGCGGAAGCGCACCAGGCTAGATGGATACGGGCCGTTAGATCAAGATCCAACGGCCCAGATTAACCCGTGCGCCCAAGCACTTGAGGCCCAAATCAATCCTAGCCGTCGGTTTTCAAACCAGCGGCTCACGATCGTGCCACGTGTCCAGGGCCGAGCCGCGCGCCACGCTGGCGTGCGGCGTGGGCCAGCGACACGCGAGGCCAGCGTGTCGGCGATCGCCGCCGTGGCGTCACCCATGGCGTCATCGGATGGACCCACTGTCGACCGTGGTGAGCCCACCGACGTCGGCGATAGCGTCACCCGAGTGGGCCCACATGTCAGCGACACGTGGAGTCGTGGACCGAGTCCACGGTAGACCCGAGCCGAGCATGGACTACATCCATGGACCGGCTGACGTCAGCAGGCCAATTCGAGGCTGACACGTGTCCATGATGACGCAATAATTAATTTCGAAAAGAAAATGATTTATTAATTCGAAATAATGATTTGATTTTGTTTCAAACTTCAAACGTTTATAACTTTTGCGTTTCAACTCCGATTTGGGTGATTCAAATTTCTAAATTTGTATAAAATTGAGATCTACCTAAATATGAATTTTATTTAATTTTTGGACTAAAGTTTTTCTCTATAAAATTATTTAATTGATTATTTAAACTTTAAATAATCATAACTTTTGCTTTTTAACTCCGAATTTGACGATTCCAGTTTCTAAAAACTCATAAAATTATGTTCTCTCTGTTTATGGATTTTATTTGGGTGTTTGGACACTTTTTGCCTATTGTTTATTTGTGTATACGCTATTTGCACGCTTTACGAGTAGACGTTGAAGTGCCGGAAGGATTCGAAGGAGAAGTATTAACTCAGGATCCAACTCAAGACCAAGAACTAGTACTTTTTGAAGGCAAGTTGTGCTTTGACCATGTTGATCCTATTTCGAAATCTATTTTGATTTAAACTATTGCATGCTAGTTCAATTAGAAAGATACTTTGTTTAAACATGGGGGTTAGATAAATACCAATTTGCCGTATGACACCTTGATTATTAAGTATGTGCCATGACCCCTTGTCACCCTAGTTGTGGTTTACTAGTTGGACATTATTAAATTGCCAACATGGGTTTAGACCGTTGTAGTATACTGCTTAGACCTGCTACGTGCTCATGACATGATTTTGGATAATCAAATGTTAATATTGACTTAATGATATATTGAACCTGTTTTGGAAAAGTATCATGTGATGTTGATGGCACGTGGTGCATGGTAATCAACTGGGGTTTGATATGATTTCGGCCAGGGGCATGTGGCAAGAGTAATGTCAGGTGGGCCGATTGTGGCATTGGGGATGTTGATTTGGTTCTTGGGTAGTCTTGCCCTGGTCACCCTAAGGACTTAACCTTGCAAGCCTTTGAGGCGGGTCTAACGTGCAACCACATGTACGTAATGGGACGGACCTAGTTGACTAAGTTGCTAATAACGTACTGTGGGACCTCGGAGGTCAACTACACCCTTTGTGTAAGTTATGCGGGGGAGGCGTCTGGAAGTGAGGCCAGTACCCATCTAGCAGTTGATTGGCCTAGACTTCGCCTTAGCGAAGGGAAGGGTTAGTCTTATAATAGCAGGGAGGACCACTTGTATTGTTAGAAGTTTAGAAAGACTTTGTTACGGGAACTCGCCTTTGTGGTGTTTATTTGTATCTTGTGGGTAAAGTGCATAACCTCTGCAGAGTTTAGAATCTATTCGAATAGCCGTGTCAGCGGTATTGGACATCGCTTCGGGAATTACGATCAAGGGTTAGATTTTCCTAAAAATAACTTTGGTTTGAAAAGTTGGGTTGGACTAATAATGAAGTTGATGGAAATGTGGATTAGGATGGGAAAGATGTTTATTAAATTCCTTGAAAAGTTATTTATACTTTACTTGTTTCTCTTGCTTTCGAATCTACTTATATTACTTTTCAAATCTTGTTTCTTGCAAATATACCTTGAGCTATTCCTTTGTACCAAGCCATGCATATAGTATATTAGCTTGCATTACATGCATGACTTGCTTTGAGTACCAAGTACTCACCCTTGCCACAATACAACACCAGTTGAAGAGGAAGTGCACAAGCTTTGGAGGAGGAGCTCCAAGAGGATCCGTCTACTTAGGGAAGCGAGCCCGATCGGTTGCCTGTGGTATCTTGGATGGCGCCACGAAGTTATTTGATTTTCATTGCTATTATTTTTCTCTGAATAAGTTTCGCCTTGCAGGCATATATTTGTAACTTGACCATAAGGTTGAGTAACCAGTTTGATTATTTAAATAAAGTACTTTATTGGTATCGAGTGGTATGATTGTGATATTTACCGATGTTAAGGCTGTGTGCACTAAGCGCGTTCTGGACTAGTCTGAATACCTGAGAGGTCGGATTTGCAAATTCGGGGTCTGACAGAGGTGGTATCGAGCCATACTTATTTGTAGGCTCAACCCTAGCTAGAATGGTCGTAGTGAGGATAAAACCTATTTTCTAAAAGCTAAAAATTTGTCAAGATAAGAAATGACATCTCGACTTATCCCATTCTTTCTTTTCTTGTCTCTTGCTGAATTTTCCTTACCTTGTCACAATTCAAAAATTCCGAGTTCTTACGTAAAGCACTCTTGTGACAGATGGAGGAAGAGTTCAACTACGTTGATCTGGGAGTTGGTCACGCCGCGGAACTTTGGCATATGCTACAAACTCTCGGAGATTTTGAGAAGCCCCAATACCAAGTGGAAGTGATCAGACAAGCGGGATTGATCAAGGCTTGTGACGTGAAGATTGAGGTACCTGCTAGGAAAAAGGGCCAGGCAATCGCCCGATACAACTTGCCTTTGCCGGAGATCTACAATGCAGATGGGTATCCAAGAAGTATCACGACTAGCAATGCGGCACATTACCAGTATCTACGCCAGAGAGTTGGAGAGTACGGTGTTCCATTATCATCCGCGCAGCGATAACCTTCTTGACCCGAAGGCAATTCAGGATGAGGATGTCACGGTTACACAGTTGGCACGATTTGTTGTCGCCCAGGAGGATGTACTAGATAATACAAGCAAGGAGCTACGAAGGCGCCAAGGAGATCACGGCAGAGAAGAAGAGCAGATGGCGGGAAGCTCAAGAGTATGTGGCACACCTTCTGCGAAGGATTGACGAGTTGGAGATGACTTTGTATGGACGGACCCAGAGCGATGCTCGAGCTACGAACGGATCCGGAGGAGTCGGACCTCGATGAGGACACCGCTTCTTCGACTACCACGAGAGGACACCGTTCTTTGGACATGGCAATCGTTCGCACCTATGCCGCGGCACCGTGCAGGGCCGTGGAGGTTTTCTCGATGAGTGAGCATAGGTTCTATAGTGAGACTCCTTCACGAGTCGCGTCATAGAATAAAGAGTCACCCTTTAGGCGTTAGACTCGAGTTAGTTCGATTTGGATTTTCATTGTTTCTTGAGTGTGCATTATGTGTTGCAAGGCCCTTAGGCATTGTAAGCAGCCATACCAAGTTATTAATAATAAAGTTGGACCTTCTGATTATACCTTCGCCCGCATAAGTTCCATATTACTTGTCTATTCTTGATTCCCTCTCATCTCTAAACCTAGAGCAAATCGTGAGATGGTGAACACCCGTGGAAACTTTGGAAGCAATGGGAGTGGTTCTCGCCCGTGAAAACCCCAATGAGGAGCACCAGCACCGCTTTGGATGTGCAGAATTTGGAGCTTTTCTCGCTGGGACTCGGTTGATGCATGCTATGATGCAACAAATGCAACACGTCAACTACTTGTGATCCACTGCTAATCAAGTCAATCAGGGACCACGCCAGAATACAAGACTATCAGAGTTCATGAGAACTCACCACCCCACTTTCTCTGGGAATGCCAATCCATTGGAGGCCGATGATTGGTTAAGATCAATTGAGAGGAAGCTACATATCGCCCAATGCATAGGAAATGAGAAGGTACTCTACGCTTCTCATCAATTTGGAAAAACATGGCCCAGAATGGTGGGAGAACTTCTGTGCCACGCAAGAGAACCCTCAAGATATCACTTGGGAAGAGTTCACAGCTGCATTCCGACAGTATCACGTGCCTGAAGGAATCATTGTAACACCCCAAAATTTTACTTGTCCTAAATTCATGTGTGATTTGGCACTTTGGTGAATTTTTGGAATTTTCTGGAATTTATTTGGATTTAATTGGAATTTATTTGAATTTATTCCATTTTGAAATAATTAAAGAATTTAATTTTGCAAATAAAATTTTTTTGGAAATATTTTATTTGGGTCCAAAATAATCCAAGTATTTTCGAATTTTTGGAATTTTTACGAGTCATTTGCTATTTTTAATGAATTAAATGAATTACTAGGAATTATTTTAAATATTAAATCATTTGGAAAATCAAACTCGGGTCAAATCTTGTTCATCCGACCGAAGTCGGAACCCGAAGTCGGACTCGAGTCCGACCGAGCCACGTGACTCGGCCGAACCCACTCCTAACCCTAATCAATCCCAACCAGTTGGATCAAGATCCAACTACCGAGATCCGCCGACCGACCGAGCCGTATCGGCCGGATCCGATCGCGCCCGTGCGATCGGGGCCGTTGATCGCGCCACGTGGACGGCTGCGATTGCGTCGTCTCCGCCGAGTCCGAGCCGGACTCCGCCGGTGAGAGCGCCGTCGTGACCGACTAGGGTTCCACCATGTGCACGCCTCCCGGGGCTAGTTAATGCCGAGGCATACCGAGGACCGCCGTGATCGCGCCCTCCCTTCTCTACTTCACCGAGGCAAAGCCGCGCCCGTTTAGCCCGTCGCGAGCTCGCGCCGTGAAGCTGCGCGCCGCCCGCCACGGTCTTTGCCCGTTCCGCGCCGTCGCCGTCCCTCGCCCGTTGACCTCGGATCCGGACTCACCGCGACGAGAGCGCACCGAAGGACATCTCCGCCGCCGGGCGCGCGAAACGCCGTCGGCAAGGTCGTCGTCCTCGCGCGGTGAGCCAGCTCCGCCGCAAGCCATCGCCGGATCGCGAAGCTCTCTCGGCCGTCCGATCAAGATCCAACGGCTCGAATCGCGCGTTAATCCAAAACGTGAAACCGAGACCCAATCCATACCGTCGGATTTTAAATCGACGGCCGTGATTGCGCCACGCGTCGGGAAGCTTGACCGCCGCGGTCAGCGCACCCGCGCGTGAGACGCTGACACGGTGGGGGCCCGCTTGTCAGCAGCTGTCCCAGCAGTGTGCTGACGTCAGCAATGACGTCATCTGTAGGCCCACATGTCAGTCTCACGTGGAGCCGTGGACCGAGTCCACCGTAGACCCGAGCCAAGCGTGGACCAAGTCCATGGACCGGCTGACGTCAGCCAGCCAATCAGGAGCTGACTCGTGTCCATGCTGACGCAATAATTAATTTCCGAAAAAAGAAAATGATTTAATAAATCGGTTTAATAATTGATTTGAATTTCAAAACTTCAAACGCTTATAACTTTTGCGTTTCAACTCCGATTTGAGTGATTCAAATTTCTAAATTTGTATAAAATTGAGATCTACCTAAATATGAATTTTATTTAATTTTTGGACTAAAGTTTTTCTCTGTAATATTATTTAATTGATTATTTAAACTTTAATAAATCATAACTTTTGCATTTTAACTCCAAATTTGTGATTCCAGTTTCTAAAAATCCAGAAAATTATGTTCTCTCTGTTTATGGATTTTATTTGGAGTTTTGGGATCTTTGCCGAGTGGTTATTTGTGTAGTTGCTATGTGCACGCTTTACGATTAGACGTTGAAGTGCAGGAAGGATTCGAGGGAGACGTGTTGACTCGGGATCCAACTCAAGACCAAGAGCAAGTACTTTTGAAGGCAAGTTGTGCTTTGACCATGTTGATCCTATTTAGAAAATCTACTTTGATTTAAACTATCGCATGCTAGTTCAATTAGAAAGATACTTTGTTCAAACATGGGGTTAGATAAACACCAATTTGCTATATGACACCTTGATTATCTAAGTATGTGCCATGACCCTTTGTCACCCTAGTTGTGGTTTACTAGTTGGACATTATTAAATTGCCAACATGGGTTTAGACCGTTGTAGTATCTTTGCTTAGACACGCTCGTGCTCATGACATGATTTTGGACAATCAAATGCTAATATGGACTTAATGATATATTGAACCTGTTTTGGAAAAGTATCATGTGATGTTGAATACGTGGTGCATGGTAATCAAGCGGGGTTTGATAAACGATTTCGGCCAGGGGCATGTGGCAAGAGTAATGTCAGTGGGCCGGTTGTGGCATTGGGAGTGATGATTTGGTTTCGGGTAGTCTTGCCCTGGTCACTCTAAGGACTTAACCTTGCAAGCCTTTGAACTGGGTCATACTTGCAACCACATGGCTGGAATGGGGCGGCCCTAGTTGACTAAGTCGCTAAGGACTCACTTGTGGAGCCTCAGGGTGTCGATTACACCGTTTGTGTGATTATAGGGAGGCGTATCGTGGCTGTGGCCAGGTACCCATCTAACGGTGTGTTGGTCCCATACTTCGCCTTGGCTAAGGGAAGGGATGGTGTAGAGCACGTCTTAGGAGAGGACCACCTGTGTTGTTTGAGGCTTAGAAAGGCTTTATTACGAGGAACTCGCCTTTGTGGTGTTTGTTGTATCTTGTGGGTAAAGTGCATAACCTCTGCAGAGTGTAGAATCTATTTGAATAGCCGAGTCCACGGTACTGGACAATGCTCGGGAATTACAGTCAAGGGGTAGACTTTCTGAAAATAACTTGGTTTTGAAAAGATGGGTTGGTTTAACAAGGAAGATGATGGAAATATGGTTTAGGATGGGAAAAATGTTTGTTAAACTTCTTGAAAAGTTATTTATGCTTCACTTATTTCTACTGCTTTCGAATCTACTTTTATTACTTGTCAAAAGTCATTTCTTTGCAAATATACCACTGAGCTATTCCTTTGTACCAAGCCATGCATATAGTATATTAGCTTGCATTACATGCATGACTTGCAGTACCAAGTACTCACCCTTGCCTCAACACAATACAGTTGAAGAGGAGACTACGCGATTTCGGAGGAGGAGTTCCAAGAGGACCCGTCTACTTAGGGATGCGAGCCGGTCGGTTGCACTGTGGTATCTTGGATGGCGCCACGAGATTATTTGATTTTCATTTCTGTTATTTCTCTTTTAATAAGTTTCGCCTTGCAAGGCATATATTTGTAACTTGGCCATAAGGTCGAGTAACCCTTTGATTATTTAAATAAAGTACTTTGATAGTATCGATTGGTATGATTGTGATATATACCGATGTTAAGACTGTGTGCACGAGCGCGGTCCTGGACTAGTGCTGAATACACAGAGGGTCCGGATTTGCAAATTCGGGGTCCCGACAGAGGTGGTATCAGAGCCATACTTGACTGTAGGCTCAACCCTAAGCTAGAATGGTCGTAGTGAGGATAAAACCTATTTTCTAAAGCTAAAAATTTGTGAAGACAAGAAATGACATCTCGACTTATCCCTTCTCTCTTTTCTTGTCTCTTGCTGAAATTTTCCCTTACCTTGTCACAATTTAAAGATTAGGGTTCTTACGTAAAGCACTCTTGTGACAGATGGAGGAAGAGTTCAACTACGTTGATCTGGGAGTTAGTCACGACTGCAGAACTTTGGCATATGCTCTGAGACTCTCGGAGATTTTGAGAAGCCCCAATACCAAGTGGAAGTGATCGGACAAGCGAGGATTGATCAAGGCTTGTGACGTGAGGATTGAGGTACTGCTAGGAAAAAAGGCCAGTGCAATCGCGGATACAACTGACCTTTGCCGGAGATCTACAATGCGGATGGGTATCCAAGAAGTATCACGACGAGCAATGCGGCACATTACCCGTATCTACACCAGAGAATTGGAGAGTACGGTGTTCCGTTACCATCCGGCAGCGATAACCTTCTCGACCGAAGGAGATTCGGGATGAGGATGCCACGGTTACACAGGTTGGCACGATTTGTCGCCGCCAGGAGGATGTACTAGATAATACAAGCAAGGAGCTACGGAAGGCCCGCAAGGAGATCACGGCAGAGAGAAGAGCAGATGGCGGGAAGCTCAAGAGTATGTGGCACACCTTCTACGAAGGATTGACGAGTTGGAGATGACTTTGTGCGGACCGGACCAGAGCGATTTCGAGCTACACGAGCGATCCAGAGAGGAGTCGGATCTCGATGAGGACACCGCTTCTTCGACTACCACAGAGGACACGATTCTTTGGACATGGCGATCGTTTCGCGCCTATGCCACGACACCGTACCAGTGCCGTGGAGGTTTTCTCGATGAGTGAGCATAGGTTCTATAGTGAGACTCCTTCGCCGAGTCGAGTCATAGAATAAAGAGTCACCCTTTAGGCGTTAGACTCCAAGAGTTAGTTCGATTTGGATTTGCTTGTTTGCTGAGTTTGCAGTATGTGTTGCAAGGCCCTTAGGCATTGTAAGCAGCCATACCAAGTTATTAATAATAAAGTTGGACCTTAAGGCTACACCTTTTCGCCCACATAAGTTCCATATTACTTGTCTATTCTTGTTTCCCTCTCATCTCTAAACCTAGAGCAAATCGACAGATGGTGAACACCCGTGGAAACTTTGGAAGCAATGGGAGTGGTTCTCGCCCAGCAGAAAACCCCAATGATGGAGCACCAAAGACCGCCATCGGATATGCAGAATTTGAGCATTTCTTGCTGCCGGACTTCGATTGATGCATGCTATGATGCAACAAATGCAGCACGTCATCGCTCGAGCCATCGCTAATCAAGTTAATCAGGACCACGCTTGAGAATACAAGGTGTCGAGTTCATGAGGACTCACCCACCCACTTTCTCTGGGAATGCCAATCCATTGGAGGCCGATGATTGGTTAAGATCAATTGAGAGGAAGCTACACATAGCTCAATGCATAGGGAATGAGAAGGTACTTTACGCTTCTCATCAGTTGGAAGGAACAACACGAATGGTGGGAGAACTTCGTGCCACGCAGAGAACCCTCAAGATATCACTTGGGAAGAGTTCACAATGCATTCCGACGGTATCACGTGCACGAAGGAATCATGGACCTTAAGAAGGAGGAGTTGAGCCTTTGAAGCAAGGTAATCAGCCGATGGCCGACTACGAACAAGTTCACCCGGCTAGCACGCTACGCTTTGAGGATGTAGCGCCAGATAAATCCAGATAGTCTCGTTTTATGAAGGGACTTAACTCAGGATTGCAAGTATGGTTGATCACCCACACCTTTCCAGATTTCCAAGAATAGGTGAATAAGGCGCTTATTCTTGAGGACAATCGCAAGGAACTGGATGAGAACAGAAGCGCAGGATGCAACAAAGAAGGATCACGCCCGAGGAACGCAATGGCTTGAGAGTTGCACCAAATCAATTCTTGATTCCAACCACGAGAATGCAACTAGGACACCCTCCCGGCACCAAGACACGCCAATCGGAACTATCGGACCCCAGCCCCGCTAGAAACACTACTCCAGGCAACAAAGAAGGAACAAAGGAGGCGTATTACAAGCGCAACGAGCCAGACACTTTGCCAATGATTG
Source organism: Rhipidocladum racemiflorum (assembly GCA_036346355.1). Classification (NCBI taxonomy): domain Eukaryota; kingdom Viridiplantae; phylum Streptophyta; class Magnoliopsida; order Poales; family Poaceae; genus Rhipidocladum; species Rhipidocladum racemiflorum. The sequence continues at coordinate 41,353,555 of CM070590.1, forward strand.
TCCGAAGAAGACAGCAGGAGCGACCCGGGCCGCTTCAATCTAGGAACCACCCAGCTAGGACGCCAAACATCAGAGCCACACCCTGCATCGTGGTGAGAGGCCGAGTCAACCATGTCACCGCAGATACCTTTGCAAAATGCTACAGACGTCGTCTTGGGTAAGTTACTTGTTAACTCAAGACTGCAACCGTTTTGTTTGACTCGAGCTTCGCATTCGTTTGTTTCGCAAGGCTTTGCTGCTAGAAATGACTTGAGAATTGCAAGACTTAAGTGCATGCTTTTAGTTCAAACCCTGGTTCCGAACTCCGAGCGGAAGTAGGATGTTCCGGTGAGAATACTAATAGATGGAATAGAGTTCCTAGCAAACCTTATAATTTTGGAGACCTGCACCTTAGATGTTATATTGGGAATGGATTGGTTATCCAAGCACAAGGCCGTATTGGATTGTGGGCGAAGGACTATCTCGATCGAGCCCGTGTGGGAAGAAAGTGGAATTGCAAGCCACTGCGATTAGAGATGGACATGATTGATGGTTAACAGTACCAAGGCAATCAGCATAGAGGATGTCCCAAAGAGTGAATGAGTACCCGATGTTTTCCCGAGGATCTACGGTATGCCGCGACAGGGACATAGAGTTTGTGATAGAGCTTGTACTGCACAAAGACCGATAGCAAAGAGACCCTATCGGATGTCTACCGAGGAGTTGGTAGAGATGAAGAAACAATTTGGAAGAGTTAATGGATAAAGGATTTATCGAGACCAAGTTAAATCGCCGTGGGGAGCACCGCTTTGTTTGTCAAGAAGAAGGGCGGGAGTTTCAGGATGTGCATTGACTACCGTGCACTCAATGAAGTCACCGTGAAGAATAAGTATCCGCTACCCAGGATTGATGATTTGTTTGATCAGTTAAGAGGAGCCGGAGTTTTCTCCAAGATTGATCCGAGATCGGGATACCATCGATTGAAGATCCGATCGAGGATATTCGAAGATCGCATTCTCGTCAAGATATGGACATTACGAGTTTCTGATTATGTCCTTTGGGCTGACGAATGCGCCACTTATTTCATGAATATGATGAATAAGGTGTTCATGGAATATTTGGACAAGTTTGTCGTCGTGTTCATAGACGATATCCTAATCTACTCCAAGACAGGAGGATGAACATGCCGAACACTTAAGGCGAGTTTTGGAAAAGCCGAGGAACAGCAACTTTTCGCCAAGTTCAGCAAGTGTGATTTTTGGAAGGACAAGGTGGAGTTTCTTGGACATGTAATGACCATGAAGGAGTCGCCGTAGATCCAAGCAAAGTAGAAGTTGTGTTACATTGGGAACAAATGAGGACTGTGACCAGTTCGGAGTTTCCTTGGAATGGCAGGATACTACCGCCGTTTCATTGAAGGCTTTTAGACAATCGCGAAACCTCTTACGCAATTGCTGAAGAAGGAAAAGAAGTTTGCATGGACGCGGAGAATGTGAGAAAGGATTGCAGGAGCTGAAGAAGCGATTGACATCGGCACCGGTGTTAGTTCTACGGATGTTGCTCAAAGCTTCGATATTTATTGTGACGCATCGCGCCAAGGACTTGGATGTGTCCGATGAGAATGGAAAGGTCGTCGCGTATGCATCAAGGCGATTGAGGCCGCATGAGGAAAATTATCCGACACATGACCTAGAGTTAGGCCAGTAGTGCATGCCTTGAAGATATGGCGTCACTATCTCGATTGGAAACAGATGTGAAGTGTATACGGATCATAAGAGCCTTAAGTACATATTCACCCAGTCGGATCTGAATATGAGGCGAGAGGAGATGGTTAGAGTTGATCAAGGACTACAATGTTGGAATCCATTACCATCCGGAAGGCCAACGTAGTAGCCGACGCTACGAGTCGGAAAAGCCATACCGTGAGTACGTTGCTAGCCACAAGTCAGGATGAGTTATGTGAGGATTTTCAGAAGATGAAGATTGAGGTAGTACCTAGCGGATTCTTGGCCGCATTAGAAGTAAAGCCTACCCTAGAGGATCAGATCCGAGAAGGGCGAAGGATGATGACAAGATCGTGAGGATTAAGTCCGTCAAGGAGGAAGGCAAGGCAGAGGACTTCAAGTTGGATGAGCAAGGCACGTTGTGGATGAAGGATCGTATTTGTGTGCCTAACAAAAGGAGTTAAAGCAACTGATTTTGGAAGAAGCCCATGACTCAAGTACTCAATTCATCCTCGAAGCGCCAAGATGTATCGGGATCTGAAGGAGAGATGCGGTGGCCGAGTATGAAGCGTGAAGTTGCCGAGCATGTTGCATTGTGCGACGTATGCCGAGAGTCAAGGCAATGCATCGAGAGACCAGCAGGTTGCTACAACCGCTGAAAATACCCGAGTGGAAGTGGGAGGAAATCGGAATGGATTTCATTACCGGGTTTGCCGAAGACTCAAAGAGGTTATGACTCCATATGGGTTATAGTGGATCGCTTGACTAAAGTAGCCCATTTTATCCCCGTGAAGACCACTTACTCGGGAGATAAACTAGCAGAGTTGTACATGATCAGGATTGTTTGTTTGCACGGAGTGCCAAAGAGGATTGTATCGGACAGAGGTACCCAATTTACCTCAAGATTACGGAATAAGTTGCATGAAGCCATGGGAACCCGTTTAAACTTCAAGATGCCTTATCATCCATGCACGGATGGGGCGACCGAAAGAGTCAACCAGATTACGGAGGATATGTTGAGAGCTTGTGCATTGGCTTATGCTACCTCTTGGGATAAGAGTTTGCCGTATGCCGAGTTGATTACAACAATAGTTATCAGGCTAGTTCTGAGATGTCACCTTTTGAGGCCTCAGTATGGTCGACTCCTGTTGACGCCATTGAATTGGAATGAGACCGGCGCCGTGACTTTGGGCCTGATATTCTTCAAGAAGCTGAAGAACAGGTCGCTATGATTAGGGAAAGGTTGAAGATAGCCCAATCTCGACAAAAGAGTTATGCTGACAATCGTCGCCGAGATTTGAGTTTTGAACCAGAAGACTTTGTATACCTCCGAGTTACGCCTCTCAGGGGAGTTAAGAGGTTCCATGCCAAAGGAAAACTTGCACCCCGTTATGTTGGACCATTTAAGATTTTGAGCCGCAGAGGCGAAGTTGCTTATCAGCTGGAGTTGCCACGATCGTTAAGCAGGAGTACATGATGTATTCCATGTGTCCCAGTTGAAGAAGTGTCTTCGAGTTCCGGAGGAACAGACACTGTTAGAATCAATTGAGTTGCAAGAGGATTTGACCTATAAGGAGTATCCCGTGAGGATTCTAGACACAATGGATCGAGAAACTAGGAACAAGTCAACCCGTTTTTGTAGAGTTCAGTGGAGCAACCATGAAGAAAGCGAAGCGACTTGGGAGCGCGAAGAGGATTTGAAGAAAGAATTTCCAAACCTATTCCTTTAGTAAGCCCTGAATCTCGGGGACGAGATTCTATTAAGGGGGGGAGGTTTGTAACACCCCAAAATTTTACTTGTCCTAAATTCATGTGTGATTTGGCACTTTGGTGAATTTTTGGAATTTTCTGGAATTTATTTGGATTTAATTGGAATTTATTTGAATTTATTCCATTTTGAAATAATTAAAGAATTTAATTTTGCAAATAAAATTTTGTTGGAAATATTTTATTTGGGTCCAAAATAATCCAAAGTATTTTCGAATTTTTCGAATTTTTCTCGAGTCATTTGCTATTTTTAATGAATTAAATGAATTACTAGGAATTATTTTAAATATTAAATCGCTGGAAAATCAAACTCGGGTCAAGTACTGTTCATCCGACCGAAGTCGGAACCAGTCGGACTCGAGTTCGACCGAGCCACGTGACTCGACCGAACCCACTCCTAACCCTAATCAATCCCAACCGTTGGATCAAGATCCAGCGGCCGAGATCCGCCGACTCGACCCGAGCCATCCGCCCGGATCCGATCACGCCTGCGGCGATCGGGGCCGTTGATCGCGCCACGTGGGCGGCTGCGACGCGTCGTCTCCGCTGAGTCCGAGCCGGACTCGCGGTGAGAGCGCCGCCGTGATCGACTAGGGTTCCGCCGAGCACGCCTCCGGGGCTATTTAATGCCCGGGCATACCGAGGACCGCCGTGATCCCGCGCTCTCCTTCTACTTCACCGAGGCAAAGCCGCGCCCGTTTAGCCGTCAGGCGAGCTCGCCGTAAGCGCGCCGCTCGCCACGGTCTTTGCCCGTTGCTCGCGCCGTCCGCCGTCCCCTGCCGCCGTTGACCTCAGATCCGGACTCACCGCGACGAGACGCACCCGAAGGGACATCTCACTTCGCCGGAGCGCGCCAGAAACGCCGTCGGCAAGGTCGTCGTCCTCCGCGCCGGTGAGCCAGCTCCGCCGCAAGCCATCGCCGGACCGCGAGCTCTCTCAGCCGTCCGATCAAGATCCAACGGCTCAGATCCGCCGCGTTAATCCAAAACGTGAAACCGAGACCCAATCCATACCGTCGGATTTTAAATCGACGGCCGTGATTGCGCCACGCGTCGGGAAGCTTGACCGCCGCGGTCAGCGCACCCGCGCGTGAGACGCTGACACGGTGGGGGCCCGCTTGTCGAAATGTCGGCCGGTGTCGGCGTCGCCAATGACGTCATCTGTAGGCCCACATGTCAGTCTCACGTGGAGCCGTGGACCGAGTCCACCGTAGACCCGAGCCAAGCGTGGACCAAGTCCATGGACCGGTGGCGTCGACCAGCCAATCGAGGAGCCGACACGTGTCCATCTTGACGCAATAATTAATTTCCGAAAAAAGAAAATGATTTAATAAATCGGTTTAATAATTGATTTGAATTTCAAAACTTCAAACGCTTATAACTTTTATGCTTTCAACTCCGATTTGAGTGATTCAAATTTCTAAATTTGTATAAAATTGAGATCTACCTAAATATGAATTTTATTTAATTTTGGACTAAAGTTTTTCTCTGTAATATTATTTAATTGATTATTTAAACTTTAATAAATCATAACTTTTGCATTTTAACTCCAAATTTGGCGATTCCAGTTTCTAAAAATCCATAAAATTATGTTCTCTCTGTTTATGGATTTTATTTGGAGTTTTGGGATCTTTTTTCCTAGTGTTTATTTGTGTATTTGCTATTTGCACGCTTTCCGAGTAGACGTTGAAGTGCCGGAAGGATTCGAGGAGAAGTGTTGACTCAGGATCCAACTCTAGACCAAGAGCAAGTACTTTTTGAAGGCAAGTTGTGCTTTGACCATGTTGATCCTATTTCGAAAATCTACTTTGATTTAAACTATCGCATGCTAGTTCAATTAGAAAGATACTTTGTTCAAACATGGTGTTTAGATAAACACCAATTTGCTATATGACACCTTGATTATCTAAGTATTTTCCATGACCCTTTGTCACCCTAGTTGTGGTGTACTATTTGGACATTATTAAATTGCCAACATGGGTTTAGACCGTTGTAGTATCTTGCTTAGACACACTTTCGTGCTCATGACATGATTTTGGACAATCAAATGCTAATATGGACTTAATGATATATTGAACCTGTTTTGGAAAAGTATCATGTGATGTTGACGGCACGTGGTGCATGGTAATCAAGCGGGGTTTGATAAGCATGATTTCGGCCGGGCATGTGGCAAGAGTAATCGTGGGCAGGTTGTGGCATTGGGAGTGATGATTTGGTTTTTCGGGTAGTCTTGCCCTGGTCACTCTAAGGACTTAACCTTGCAAGCCTTTGAACTGGGTCATACTTGCAACCACATGGCTGGAATGGGACGGCCCTAGTTGACTAAGTCGCTAAGGACTCACTTGTGGAGCCTCAGGGTGTCGATTACACCGTTTGTGTGATTATGCGGGAGCGTATCGTGGTCGTGGCCGGTACCCATCTAACGGTGTGTTGGTCCCATACTTCGCCTTGGCTAAGGGAAGGGATGGTGTAGAGCACGTCTGGAGAGGACCACTGTGTGTTGTTTGAGGCTTCCGAAAGGCTTTGTTATGGGAACTCGCCTTTGTGGTGTTTGACTGTATCTTGTGGGTAAAGTGCATAACCTCTGCGAGAGTGTAGAATCTATTTGAATAGCCGAGTCCACTGATCGACAATGCTCGGAATTACAATAAGGGGTAGACTTTACGAAAATAACTTGGTTTTGAAAAGATGGGTTGGTTTAACAAGGAAGATGATGGAAATATGGTTTAGGATGGGAAAAATGTTTGTTAAACTTCTTGAAAAGTTATTTATGCTTCACTTATTTCTACTGCTTTCGAATCTACTTTTATTACTTGTCAAAAGCTGTTTACTGCAAATATACCCTGAGCTATTCCTTTGTACCAAGCCATGCATATAGTATATTAGCTTGCATTCTGTCGGGACCCCGAATTTGCAAATCCGGACCCTCTGTGTATTCAGCACTAGTCCAGGAACGCGCTAGTGCACACAGTCTTAACATCGGTAAATATCACAATCATACCAATCGATATTATCAAAGTACTTTATTTAAATAACCAAACTGGTTACTTGACCTCATGGTCAAGTTACAAATGTATGCCTCGTAGGGCGAAACTTATTCAGAGAGAAACAATAGCAGCGGAAAATCAAATAAACTTAGTGGCGCCATCCAGTATACCACAGGCAACTGACTGGGCTCGCATCCCTAAGTAGTCGGGTCCTCTTGGAGTTCCTCCTCCAAAGCTGGCGTAATCTCCTCTTCAACTGGTATTGTGTTGAGGCAAGGGTGAGTACTTGGTACTCAGCAAGTCATGCACAGACTGCAAGCTAATATACTATATGCATGGCTTAGTACAAAGGAATAGCTCAGGGTATATTTGCAGAAATGACTTTTGACAAGTAATATAAGTAGATTCAAAGCGAGAAATAAGTAAAGCATAAATAACTTTTCAAGAAGTTTAACAAACATTTTTCCCATCCTAAACCACATTTCCATCATCTTCATTGTTAAACCAACCCAACTTTTTCAAATCCAAGTTATTTTCGTAAAATCTAACCCTTGATTGTAATTTGAGCATTGTCCATCACAGTGGACTCGGCTATTCAAATAGATTCTACACTCTGCAGAGGTTATGCACTTTACCCACAAGATCTGATCAAACACCACAAAGGCGAGTTCCGTAACAAAGCCTTTGGAAGCCTCAAACAACACAGTGGTCCTCTCCGGTTCGTGCTCTACACCATCCCTTCCCTTAGCTAAGGCGAAGTATGGGACCAACACACCGTTAGATGGGTACCTGGCCACAGCCACGACACGCTCCCCGCACAATCACACAAACGGTGTAATCGACACCCTGAGGCTCCACAAGTGAGTCCTTAGCAACTTAGTCAACTAGGGCCGTCCCATTCCACCATGTGGTTGCAAGTATGACCAGTTCAAAGGCTTGCAAGGTTAAGTCCTTAGAGTGACCAGGGCAAGACTACAGAAAAACCAAATCAACACTCCCAATGCCACACCGCCCACCTGATTACTCTTGCCACATGCCCCAATAAAATCAAGTTATCAAACCCCGCTTGATTACCATGCACCACGTGCCATCAACATCACATGAAACTTTTCCAAAACAGGTTCAATATATCATTAAGTCAATATTAGCATTTGATTATCCAAAATCATGTCATGAGCACGAAAGCAGTCTAAGCAAAGATACTACAACGATCTAAACCCATGTTGGCAATTTAATAATGTCCAACTAGTAAACCACAACTAGGGTGACAAGGGATCATGGCACATACTTAGATAATCAAGGTGTTATATAACAAATTGGTATTTATCTAACCCCCATGTTTAAACAAAGTATCTTTCTAATTGAACTAGCATGCAATAGTTTAAATCAAAATAGATTTCGAAATAGGATCAACATGGTCAAAGCACAACTTGCCTTCAAAAATCACTTGCTCTTGGTCTTGAGTTGGATCCTGAGTCAACACTTCTCCTTCGAATCCTTCCGGCACTTCAACGTCTACTCGTAAAGCGTGCAAATAGCAAATACACAAATAAACACTAGGCAAAAACATCCCAAAACTCCAAATAAAATCCATAAACAGAGAGAACATAATTTTCTGGATTTTTAGAAACTGGAATCGTCAATTTTGGAGTTAAAACGCAAAAGTTATGATTATTTAAAGTTTAAATAATCAATTAAATAATTTTGCAGAGAAAAACTTTAGTCCAAAAATTAAATAAAATTTATATTTAGGTAGATCTCAATTTTATACAAATTTAGAAATTTGAATCGCTCCAATCGGAGTTGAAACGCAAAAGTTATAAGCGTTTGAAGTTTGAATCTAAATTTGAATCAATATTTCGAATTAATAAATCATTTTCTTTTTCGGAAATTAATTATTGCGTCAAAGATGGACACGTGGCAGCCTCTCGATTGGCCTGCTGGCGCCACCGGTCCATGGGCTCGGTCCACGCTCGGCTCGGGTCTACCGTGGACTCCTGGCCCACGACTCCACGTGAGGCGACATGTGGGACCACTCGGGTAGCGTCATCGGCCCGACGTCGGCGGGGCTCGGCCCATGGTGGCGGCGGTGGGGTCCACTGTGATGTCATGGGTGACGTCGGCGCTTAGCTGGGTTAGCCATCGACATGCGGGCCCCTCGACACGCGGGCCGGCGTGTCGGCGTCCACACTGCCAGCGTGCGTGGGCCAGCGGCCCGACCGCGTCGGTCCAACTTCCCGACACGTGGCGCAATCTCGGCCGTTGGTTTGAAAATCAACGGCGCGGATTGGATCCAGGGTTAACGCGTTGAAACTACTCGATGATCATGGGCCGTTCGATCTAGATCGGACGGTCCAGATCTAATCCTATAATCGCACTGCTACGGCACGTGGCGATTGTGAACCGTTGGATCTTGATCCAACGGTCCAGATCTAATCGGGTTTGGAACACGTGATCTCACCTCAACCGTTCGATCTGGATCTGACGGTCCTCCGAGCTCGCGGACGGCGATGGTTTCACGGCGGCGCTGGCTTGACGGAGCTGGAGACGATGACCACGGCTACGGCGCCACGGGGCTTCTCCGGCGAGATGAAACCTCCCTTCGGGTGCGTCTCGTCGCGGGGACTCCGGATCTGGGCTCCTTCTCGGCGGAAGACGACGGACGACGGCGGAAAACGGCGCAAACCGCAGCGGAGGGAAGAGACAACTCCGGCGAGCGATTGCGGCTCAACGGCGGCGGCTCAGGCGAGATGGCTCGGGGAAACGGGTGCGCAAGGATGAGGGCAACCTCGGGGGACGTCTCACGCTTTAAATAGCCTCGGCGTTCGTGCCCTAGACGGAAACCTAGTTCGCTACGGGCGGGCGCTGGCGGCGGAGTCCGGCTCGGACGGCGAAGACGACGAAATCGTGGCCGTCCACGTGGCACGATCGACGGCCACGATCGCGACGGCGCGATCGGATCCGGCCGACACGGCTCGAACCAGACGGCCGATCTCACCGTTGGATCTTGATCCAACGGTTGGGATTGATTAGGTTAGGAGTGGGTTGGCCGAGTCACGTGGCTCGGTCGGACTCGAACTCGAGTCCGACTCGGGCTCGGTCGGATGAACAAGAACCGACCCTGGTCGGTCCTTTTCAATAATTAATATTTAAAATAATTCCCAGTAATTCATTTAATTCATTAAAAATAGCAAAAGACTCAGAAAAATTCCAGAAAAATTCTGGAAAATATTTTGGATCATTTTGGACTCAAATAAAATATTTCCAACAAAATTTTATTTGCAAAATTAAATTCTTTAATTATTTCAAAATGGAATAAATTCAAATAAATTCCAAATAAATCCAAATAAATTCCAGAAGATTCCAAAAATTCACCAAAGTGCCAAATCACACATGAATTTAAGAAAAGCAAAATTTTGGGATGTTACACATTCTGTGCATGACTTGCTGAGTACCAAGTACTCACCCTTGCCTCAACACAATACCAGTTGAAGAGGAGACTACGCCAGTTTCGGAGGAGGAGTTCCAAGAGGACCCGTCTACTTAGGGATGCGAGCCGATCGGTTGCTGTGGTATCTTGGATGGCGCCACGGTTATTTGATTTTCTCTTGTTATTTCTCTTTTAATAAGTTTCGCCTTGCAAGGCATATATTTGTAACTTGGCCATAAGGTCGAGTAACCCTTTGATTATTTAAATAAAGTACTTTGATAGTATCGATTGGTATGATTGTGATATATACCGATGTTAAGACTGTGTGCACTAGCGCGTTCCTGGACTAGTCTTTGAATACACAGAGGGTCGGATTTGCAAATTCGGGTCCCGACAATCATGGACCTTAAGAAGGAGGAGTTGAGCATCAAGCAAGGTAATCACCCGGTGGTCGACTACGAACAAGTTCACACAGCTAGCACGCTACGCACTTTGAGGATGTAGCGACAGATAAATCCGGCAGTCCTCGTTTTATGAAGGGACTTAACTCAGGATTGCAAGTAGGGTTGATCACCCACACCTTTCCAGATTTCCAAGAGTTGGTGAATAAGGCGCTTATTCTTGAGGACAAGCGCAAGGAACCGGATGAGAACAGGAAGCGCAGGATGCAACAAAGAAGGATCACGCCAGGGAACGCAATAAATACCGAGAGTTGCACCAAATCAATTCTTGATTCCAACCACAGAATGCAACAAGGACACCATCCTCAAAGACACATCAAGACCTGTCCAATCGAACTACTGCACCCAGCCCCGCTAGAAACATTACTCCAGGCAACAAGAAGGAATAGTGAGACGCCGCTACAATCGAACGAGCCAGGACACTTTGCCAACAGCTTGTCCAAGAAGACAGCAGGAGTGACCCGATTCGCTTCAATCTAGGAACCACCCCAGCTAGGACGCCAAAGACAGGAGCCACACCCTGCACCGTGGTGAGAGGCCGAGTCAACCATGTCACCGCAGATGCACTGCGAGAATGCTCTGAGGCGTCGTCTTGGGTAAGTTACTTGTTAACTCGATACACTGCTTGATTTTGTTTGACTCACGGGGCTTCGCGATTCGTTTGTTTAGCAAGGCTTTGCTACTAGAAATGATTTGAGGATTGCAAGACTTAAGTGCATGCTTTTAGTTCAAACCCTGGTTCGAACTCCGAACGAAAGTAGGATGTTCCGGGTGAGAATACTCATAGGTGCAATAGAGTTCCTAGAAAACCTTATTATTTTGGAGACCCAGACCTTAGACGTCATCTTGGGAATGGATTGGTTATCCAAGCACAAGGTGTATTGGATTGTGGACGAAGGACTATCTCGATTGAGAGCCCGTATGGGAAGAAAGTGGAATTTCAAGCCACTTTGATTAGAGATGGGCTGATTGATGGTTAACAGTACCAAGGCAATCAGCATAGAGGATGCCTCAAGAGTGAATGAGTACCCGAGATGTTTTCCCGAAGATCTACCTCGGGATGCCGCGAGGCGAGGGACATAGAGTTTGTGATAGAGCTTGTACAGTACAAAGACCGATAGCAAAGAGACCCTATCGGATGTCCACCGAGGAGTTGGTTGAGATGAAGAAACAGCTAGAAGAGTTAATGGAGAAAGGATTTATCGGACCGAGTTCGTCGCCGTGGGGAGCACCGATTTTGTTTGTCAAGAAAAAGGACGGAAGTTTCAGGATGTGCATCGACTACCGTGCACTCAATGAAGTCACCGTGAAGAATAAGTATCCGCTACCCAGGATTGATGATTTGTTTGATCACCGAGAGGAGCCGGAGTTTTCTCCAAGATTGATCTCGAGATCGGGATACCATCGCTTGAAGATCCGATCGGAAGATATTCAAGATCGCATTCTCGTCAAGATATGGACATTACGAGTTCTGATTATGTCCTTTGGATCGACGAATGCGCCAAATTTTATTTCATGAATATGATGAATAAGGTGTTCATGGAATATTTGGACAAGTTTGTCGTCGTGTTCATAGATGATATCCTAATCTACTCCAAGAGGAGGATGAACATGCCGAACACTTAAGGCGAGTTTTGGAAAAGCGAGGAACAAAGAACTTTTCGCCAAGTTCAGCAAGTGTGATTTTTGGAAGGACAAAGTGGAGTTTCTTGGACATGTAATGACCGCAGAGGGAGTCGCCAGTAGATCCAAGCAAAGTAGAAGCTGTGTTACATTGGGAGCAGCCAAAGATCGTGACCCGCATTCGGAGTTTCCTTGGAATGGCAGGATACTACCGCCGTTTCATCGAAGGCTTCTCGACAATTGCGAAACCTCTTACGCAATTCTTTGAAGAAGGAAAAGAAGTTTGCATGGACGCTTGAGAATGTGAGAAAGGATTTCAGAGTGAAGAAGCGATTGACATCGACCGGTGTTAGTTCTACGGATGTTGCTCAAAGCTTCGATATTTATTGTGACGCATCGCGCCAAGGACTTGGATGTGTCTTGATGAGAGAATGGAAAGGTCGCCGCTATGCATCAAGGCGATTGAGGCCGCATGAGGAAAATTATCCGACACATGACCTAGAGTTAGCGGTACGTAGTGCATGCCTTGAAGATATGGCGTCACTATCTGATCGGAAACAGATGTGAAGTATATACGGATCATAAGAGCCTTAAGTACATATTCACCCAGTCGGATCTGAATATGAGGCAGAGGAGATGGTTAGAGTTAATCAAGGACTACAATGTTGGAATCCATTACCATCCCGGGAAGGCCAACTTAGTAGCCGATGCTCTGAGTCGGAAAAGCCATACCGTGAGTACGTTGCTAGCCACACGTCAGGATGAGTTATGTGAGGATTTTCAGAAAATGAAGATTGAGGTTGTACCTAGCGGATTCTTGGCCGCATTGGAAGTAAAGCCTACTTTAGAGGACCAGATTCGAGAAGGACACAAGGATGATGACAAGGTCCGCAGGATTAAGTTCATCAAGGAGGAAGGCAAGGCAGAGGACTTCAAGTTGGATGAGCAAGGCACGTTGTGGATGAAGGATCGGATTTGTGTGCCTGACAAGAAAGAATTAAAGCAACTGATTTTGGAAGAAGCCCATGACTCCAAGTACTCAATTCATCCTGGAAGCGCCAAGATGTATCAGGATCTGAAGGAGAGATTCTGGTGGCCGAGTATGAAACGTGAAGTTGCCGAGCATGTTGCATTGTGCGACGTATGCCAGAGAGTCAAGGCAATGCATCAGAGACCAGCAGGATTGCTACAGCCGCTAAAAATACCTGAGTGGAAGTGGGAGGAAATCGGAATGGATTTCATTACCGGTTTGCCGAAGACTCAAGGAGGTTATGACTCCATATGGGTTGTAGTGGATCGCTTGACTAAAGTAGCCCATTTTATCCCCGTGAAGACCACTTACTCGGGAGATAAATTAGCAGAATTGTACATGATCAGGATTGTCTGTTTGCACGGAGTGCCGAAAAGGATTGTATCGGACAGAGGTACCCAATTTACCTCAAGGTTCTGGAATAAGTTGCATGAAGCCATGGGAACCCGTTTGAACTTCAGTACAGCTTATCATCCACAGACGGATGGACAGACCGAAAGAGTCAACCAGATTCTGGAGGATATGTTGAGAGCTTGTGCATTGGCTTATGCTACCTCTTGGGATAAGAGTTTGCCGTATGCCGAATTCGATTACAACAATAGTTATCGAGGCTAGTTCTGAGATGTCACCTTTTGAGGCCTTTGTATGGTCGACCTATGGGACGCCATTGAATTGGAATGAGACCGGCGAGCGCCGTGTCTTTGGGCCTGATATTCTTCAAGAGGTGAAGAACAGATCGCCATGATTAGGGAAAGGTTGAAGATAGCCCAATCACGACAAAAGAGTTATCTTGACAATCGTCGCCGAGACTTGAGTTTTGAACCGAGAAGACTTTGTATACCTCGAGTTACGCCTCTCGGGGAGTTAAGAGGTTCCATGCCAAAGGGAAACTCGCACCCGCTATGTTGGACCATTTAAGATTTTGAGCCACAGAGGCGGTTGCTTATCACCGGAGTTGCCGCGATCGTTAGCAGGAGTGCATGACGTATTCCATGTGTCCCGAGTTGAAGAAGTGTCTCTGAGTTCACGAGAGCAGACACCGCTAGAGTTAATTGAGTTGCAAGAGGATTTGACTTATAAGGAGCATCCCGTGAGGATTCTGGACACAAGGGATCGAGAGACCAGAAATAAGTCAACCCGTTTCTGTAGAGTTCAGTGGAGCAACCATGCAGAGAGCGAAGCGACCTGGGAGCGCGAAGAGGATTTGAGGAAAGAGTTTCCAAACCTATTCTGTAGTGAGCCCTGAATCTCGGGGACGAGATTCTATTAAGGGGGGGAGGTTTGTAACACCCCAAAATTTTGCTTTTCTTGAATTCATGTGTGATTTGGCACTTTGGTGAATTTTTGGAATTTTCTGGAATTTATTTGGATTTATTTGGAATTTATTTGAATTTATTCCATTTTGAAATAATTAAAGAATTTAATTTTGCAAATAAAATTTTGTTGGAAATATTTTATTCGAGTCCAAAATGTTCCAAAATATTTTCCAGAATTTTTCTGGAATTTTTCTGAGTATTTTGCTATTTTTAATGAATTAAATGAATTTCTGGGAATTATTTTAATTATTAAATCGCTGGAAAATGCGAATGGGTTTGTACTGTTCATCCGACCGAGCTCGAGTCAGACTCGAGTTCGAGTCCGACCGAACCCGACAGAGCCGCTTGACTCAACCAAACCCGTTCTTAACCCCAATCGATTCCGACCGTTGGATCGGGATCCAACGGTCCGGATTGGATCGCCCCGACCCAAGCCGTGTCTGGCCCAGATCCGATCGCGTCCACGCGATCGTGGCCGTTGATCGTGCCACATGGACGGCCGTGCGTCATCGTCCCCGCCGAGTCCGAGCCGGACTCCTCCGCCGCGTCGCCGCCGTGTAGGATTAGGGTTCGATCCGTCTTGCGCATGCCGAGGGCATTTAAGTACCGGGTGGTACCCCGAGGACCGCCGTGACCCCGCGCACTCTCTGCCCTATCTCACCGAGCCTCAGCCGCCGTAGATCTGACGGAATCGCTCGCCGGAGTCATAGCATCCCTCCGCTGTGGTTTTGCTTGATTCCGCCGCCGTCCGCTGTCCCCTGCCGCCATTGACCCCAGATCCGGAACCCGGCCAGGCGCACCGAAGAGACCCTTCACCTCGCCGAGCACGTCCCAAACGCCGTTCGTGTGGTCGCCGTCCTCGGCCGGCAGCCACAACTCGCGTGAAGCCATCGCCGACCCGAAGCTCCACCAACCGTCCGATCAAGATCCAAGGGCTCGAGATCGCGCCACGTCACCCTCGGTGAGTTCCGTTGAAAATCCTAGATCTAATCTCAACCGCTGGATCTAGATCCAACGGCTTAGGTCGTGCCACGTGGCGGGAATCGCACCAGGTTAGGTGGATCCGGGCCGTTAGATCAAGATCCAACGGCCCAGATTAACCGTGCGCCCAAGCACTTGAGGCCCAAATCAATCCTAGCCGTCGGTTTTCAAACCAACGGCTACGATCGTGCCACGTGTCCAGGCCCGAACCGCCGCGCCACGCGGCGCGTGCGGCCATCGACACGCCGGCCGCGTGTCGGCCGATCGCGACCGTGACGTCACCCATGACGTAATCGGATGGACCCACTGCCGCCGACTGCGGCTGAGCCCGCTGACGTCAGCGATGACGTCACCCGAGTGGGCCCACATGTCAGCGACACGTGGAGTCGTGGACCGAGTCCACGGTAGACCCGAGCCGAGCATGGACTACATCCATGGACCGGCTGACGTCAGCAGGCCAATCCGAGGCTGACACGTGTCCATGATGACGCAATAATTAATTTCCGAAAAAGAAAATGATTTATTAATTCGAAATAATGATTTCAGATTTTGTTTCAAACTTCAAACGTTTATAACTTTTGCGTTTCAACTCCGATTTGGGTGATTCAAATTTCTAAATTTGTATAAAATTGAGATCTACCTAAATATGAATTTTATTTAATTTTTGGACTAAAGTTTTTCTCTGTAAAATTATTTAATTGATTATTTAAACTTTAAATAATCATAACTTTTGCTTTTTAACTCCGAATTTGACGATTCCAGTTTCTAAAAACTCATAAAATTATGTTCTCTCTGTTTATGGATTTTATTTGGGTGTTTGGACACTTTTTGCCTATTGTTTATTTGTGTATCTGCTATTTGCACGCTTTACGAGTAGACGTTGAAGTGCCGGAAGGATTCGAAGGAGAAGTATTAACTCAGGATCCAACTCAAGACCAAGAACTAGTACTTTTTGAAGGCAAGTTGTGCTTTGACCATGTTGATCCTATTTCGAAATCTATTTTGATTTAAACTATTGCATGCTAGTTCAATTAGAAAGATACTTTGTTTAAACATGGGGGTTAGATAAATACCAATTTGCCGTATGACACCTTGATTATTAAGTATGTGCCATGACCCCTTGTCACCCTAGTTGTGGTTTACTAGTTGGACATTATTAAATTGCCAACATGGGTTTAGACCGTTGTAGTATACTGCTTAGACCTGCTACGTGCTCATGACATGATTTTGGATAATCAAATGTTAATATTGACTTAATGATATATTGAACCTGTTTTGGAAAAGTATCATGTGATGTTGATGGCACGTGGTGCATGGTAATCAAGCGGGGTTTGATAAACGATTTCGGCCAGGGCATGTGGCAAGAGTAATCAGGTGGGCCGGTTGTGGCATTGGGGATGTTGATTTGGTTCTTGGGTAGTCTTGCCCTGGTCACCCTAAGGACTTAACCTTGCAAGCCTTTGAACTGGGTCTAACGTGCAACCACATGTCGTAATGGGACGGACCTAGTTGACTAAGTTGCTAATAACGCACTGTGGGACCTCGGGAGGTCAACTACACCCTTTGTGTAAGTTGTGCGGAGGCGTCTGGGAGTGAGGCCAGGTACCCATCTAACGGTTGATTGGCCTAGACTTCGCCTTAGCGAAGGGAAGGGTTAGTGCGCAATAACCGGGGAGGACCACTTGTATTGTTAGAAGTTTCCGAAAGACTTTGTTACGGGAACTCGCCTTTGTGGTGTTTGACTGTATCTTGTGGGTAAAGTGCATAACCTCTGCAGAGTTTAGAATCTATTCGAATAGCCGTGTCCGCGGTATTGGACATCGCTCGGGAATTACAGTCAAGGGTTAGATTTTCCTAAAAATAACTTTGGTTTGAAAAGTTGGGTTGGACTAATAATGAAGTTGATGGAAATGTGGATTAGGATGGGAAAGATGTTTATTAAATTCCTTGAAAAGTTATTTATACTTTACTTGTTTCTACTGCTTTCGAATCTACTTATATTACTTTTCAAATGCTGTTTACTGCAAATATACCTTGAGCTATTCCTTTGTACCAAGCCATGCATATAGTATATTAGCTTGCATTCTGTGCATGACTTGCTGAGTACCAAGTACTCACCCTTGCCACAATACAACACCAGTTGAAGAGGAGACTGCACAAGCTTTGGAGGAGGAGCTCCAAGAGGATCCGTCTACTTAGGGAAGCGAGCCCAGTCAGTTGCCTGTGGTATACTGGATGGCGCCACGAAGTTATTTGATTTTCCGCTGCTATTATTTTTCTCTGAATAAGTTTCGCCTTGCGAGGCATATATTTGTAACTTGACCATAAGGTTGAGTAACCAGTTTGATTATTTAAATAAAGTACTTTATTGGTATCGAGTGGTATGATTGTGATATTTACCGATGTTAAGACTGTGTGCACTAGCGCGTTCCTGGACTAGTGCTGAATACACAGAGGGTCCGGATTTGCAAATTCGGGGTCCCGACAACATTGTTTATAGATGTTTAATGATTAAAAAGTCGGTGAGCCAGGTCGGTGAGAACATCATACATGGATATATGACTAATCCGGAGTGCTCTTGAAAAGTGTGCATGCATGTCATAAATCGAGATTTCTATTTCTGTCTGGTATGAAAGAAAACAATGAAGAATTTCTGGTATGTTGGTTGTGTTGTAGGACATTTGCGTTTCCTTCGCGTCATGACGTAGGAAATTAAAATGAGTACACCTTGGTTGTTGCCAAATTCTTTCCAAAGTGGCTTTTAGCGCTTTTGGGGTTTGAGTTGTTGTGTGTGGATCAATTTGGGATTCATGGTTTATGGTTGAGTTCACCCAATGCAAACCTTCTTGGAGAATCGGGTCGTTGATGCATTCCACGGTAGGGTTGATTAAACTATTAGTGGACCACTTGGTGGTTGCAAGTAATTGCTTTATCCTTTCGAAGTGTATTGGATCTTTTGTCGCCGATCTCTGAGCGAGTTGTGTCGACCGATGTGGATTGCTCGGTTGATAGTGTTTTTACGAGTTTTAAGGACCCTTGTTATAAAGTAGGTTTTTCCTTTAGTGGTAACGGTGGGTGTTGGCCTAGATGTAAAAGATCAATCTTTTGCAAGGTTTTAACCTCGTTTGTTCAAGCAGTTGGTAGTCTTGGAGTGATGTGTCCCGCTTGGTTCGCGTCGTCTTACTTATGACGAACCACAGTAGGGAGATCGAGGTGTGAAAACACTTTTGCTCGCGAGAGCTGAAGGAGGATCAAGAGTCGGAGTTAAAGGTTGGTACCGTGTTTCTTCTTGAGAGTAGCATTAGTTAAAGGGATCGGGCACTTCAGTGCCAAAGAATGCATGGAATGGGGAGTGTGAGACTGTTTTTTTTGTGGTCTGTTTGAGGATTTATCCTATCGCTTGGGTCGTGCTGAGACCATGTGTGAGTACTTTGTGTTTCGATGTTGAGTAAAGTTCTCGCAAGTTTTGGTTGCGAGTTATCGTTAGAGCTGTTGGTCTTTGAACCTAGGCGTCCTGTCATCGAGTCTCGATCAGTGTAAATTCCAGTGGTTTTATTTAGAGAAGTTTCCCGAACTGTTCGCCTCAGGTATGTGATGTGAAACCTAGCCATCTTTCGCTTTGCTGGATGGAGTTTTGGTGTGTTTTGGATTCGAGGTCGAATCCTATTGAAGGGGAGAGAATGTGACACCACGGAGTGTCGAAACCTTATAAAATGTGAATGTTGAGGTCAAAAACATTATAAAATGTGAAATTAAGGTTAAAACCATATGGTATGAGGTTTATTTGCGTTTACGGGCCGTTTCCGGGAGTTTGGGCCTTTCCGGGGAGTTTTGGGCCTAGGGGAAAGGGTTGTGGGCTTTGGTGGGATGGAGTATGAGTCCATTTAGGATTAGGATTCCTGTTTGGGCTGGTACAAGGGGCCCCCTGCCCCTTATTGCGCACCCCATCCAGCCCTTGGGCGCCCCCACCACCCCCTTGTGCCCTAGACGCCCCACCTCCCCTCCTCTTTGCCGTGCGCCCCATTGCCCCCCCTTTTGCTCCCCACCTCCCCACCACCTCTCCTCCACCCCTTGCTGCCCTAGGGTAGCCTCTCGACCCCTGCACCTCGAAGATCCATCCATTGGAGCGAGGAGCGAACCGGGAGGAGATCCGTTGGGTTTTCGTGCGTTGGGCGAAGGTATGGCCATGGTAATCCTTGGGGTTGGTCTAGGTACTGTTCTAAGAGCCATTATCTTGTTTGTAGATCAATTGGTGGTGCTAGATTTGAGTAGATTAGATTAGATCTAGAAGTTGCCACGTTCTCTGTTTCGGGCATCATGAGCAGTCGACCTAGGGTTTGGGGTTTCGTCAATTTAAAGTCGGAATTTGGTCGTACAGCTGTTGAAGAAGTTGTAGGTAATTTCAATACCTTTCAGTGTGTATAAAGAACGTCCAATTCCGCCCAGCCGTTTGAAAGTTATGATCGTTTTACCGAACATATTAAAATCTGTGACGTGATTGGAACAGATCACGGTATTTTGTAGATTAAACAACTTTAGGGTCCGAATCAGTCTTTCCATATACACATAAAAAGTTAGGAAATTTCTTAAGCTACGCGACAATGTACTCGTTTAATTGATTCGGAGTCCCAGAACTCAAGTTGTGACTTTTGGAAGGCTGCTGTCCCGACGGGACAAAACCTCTGTTTTTGGGTTTCGCGAGCAGTTGGCGATGTCGGGGTAGAAGAGGGTTTGCGTACTGTTTTGTGGACATGATTGTGAGTGTGTGGTCCCTATATGCAAGTGGTGTGACCCCGGTAGTGCCTTCTACATCTCGCCAATCCGTCGCCCGTGGTTGAGGCAATTGTATTGGAATGGGTAGCGGGTTATAGTTTGCTAAATCGGTTGTGATTGAAATCTAATACATGATATGTTCACAAGCTATGCTTTAATGATTGCCAATGATATGATGGATATGCTTACTATGTTATGATGCCATGTGATAATGTACAATAGATTTATGATGTTGGCATGATTGCATACATGACATGATACATGGCCCGGGCGGTGAGAAAGTCATAACTAGTCCAGGGAAGGTCGGTGAGAAAGTTATGACTATTCCGGAGAGCCACTGAGTCCTACATCGTGATTCCATCCACCGCGGTGTGGGGAAGCGAGGAGTAGGCAGCCTCCATCTTCGGGATGGAAGGGGGAGAGGGTGCACATCGACGGGTGTGTACTCAACCATACCGGTATGAGTTTCTAATGAGATATGAGCATCGCATCGCATCGCATTGCATACATAATGATGACGATAATGATTTGTGAACATGAATGAGATGATATACATGATGTGAGTTGTTGTAGCCATGTAATTGTTTTTGTTTGTACCATTGCAATATACTTGCTGTGTGATGAACTCACGCTTGTGCTTATGTTGTTCTTTTTAGGTACCATGACACCGGCATGTGGGAAAGGGCATTAGCTACACATCTTCACGTAGTTCCAGTCACATTTACGAACCTTGGGTCATGATCATAATAATAGTGCCCTGAACTAGGTGTATGGAATAATTTTAATGTGCTGTTGATCCTCTTTGCTTGTATCGGAAGGGCAAGTGTGCCTTAATGAGTTTTCCCCTCGATGGAAATTTTCAGGAATGTAGAAAGGTCCTTAAAGGAATTATGACTTCCTTTGATTATGTCATGTTGAGTTTAATGGAGTATGGTAGTCAGGTTGGTTGTGATAGAAGTATGAAGTGTTTGCCGTGAGGATTCGAGCATTTTGGGTTGATGGAGCCCTTTGTGGTTGAAACGTAGATTCTATTTGGGAATGGAAGTGAAGGTCGACCTGTGAGAGGTTGCCCTTAGTTGAGCTAGATCATTACTTTTCTCGCCAAGTGTTGGTTTGAGAACTCGCTTGTGGTTTGTTCCGGTTTGAGGTTTCGTGCGGTTGTTTTGAGCTACAGAGTAATCTTTTGTCCCTTGGGGATTTTGTTGTTGTCTTTTTAGCGTCCTTCGGATTCGAGGTTGAATCCTGTTGAAGGGGGGAAGAATGTGACACTATGGTCTGGTGTGACATTATAGAATGTGAAATTAGAGAATAAAACCTTTCGGCTTGAGGTTTACTCGCGTTTTCGGGCCTTTCGAAGTATTGTGACACCACGGAGTGTCGTAACCTTATTTAACGTGCATGATAAGGTCAAAAACTTTATGAGATGTGGAAATAAGGTTAAAACCATAGGGTATGGAGGTTAATAACATTTCCGGGGTTTTGGGCCTTCCCGAGGGATTTTGGGCCTTAAAGAAGGGGGTTGTGGGCTTTGGTGGAATGAAGTAGGAATCCATTTAGGATTAGGAAAGGGGCTTAGGGCTGGTAAAAGGGGGGTTTCCTGCCCTTGGTGCGCCCACACCCCTGCTGCCCTCCCCTTTGGTGCGCCCCACCACCCTCCTTGCCCTACCCGCACCTCCCCCCCTCACCCCTTTGGCCGTGCGCCCCTTGCCCTTGCCCTCTCCACCTCTCCACCTCCCCACCACCTCTCCTCCACCCCCTTGCTTCCCTAGGGTGGCCTCCCCAACCCTGCATCCTCGCGGATCCATCCGAGGAGCCAGGAGCGAGGAGCGAGGTGCGAGGAGATCTATTGGAGTTTCGTACGTCGGGCAAAGGTATGATCATGGGGTTCCCTGGGGTTGATCTAGGTACTATTATTAAGGTGATTATCAAGTTTTTAGATCAATTGGTGGTGCTGGATTTGAGTAATTTGGGTTAGATCTAAATGTTGCCACGTCTCTGTTTTGAGACAGCATGAGCAGTCGACCTAGGGTTACGTTTATCATCAATTTAGAATCCGAATCTGTCCGTACGGATGTTGAAGAAGTTGTAGATAATTTCATTATCTTTCAGTGCATATAAATAACGTTAAATTCGGCCCAGCCGTTTGAACGTTATGGCTATTTTACCAAGCGTATTAAAATCTGTGACGTGATTGGAACAGATCACGGCATTTTGTAGATTAAACAACTTTAGAGTCCGAATCAGTCTTTCCCTATAACTAGAAAAAGTTGGGAAATTTCCTAAGCTACGCGAGAATGTACTCGTTTAATTGATTCAGAGTCCCAGAACTCAAGTTATGCCTTTTGCAAGGCTGATGTCCCAGCGGGACAGAACCTCTGTTTTTAGGGTTTGCGAGTAGTTGGCAATGTCGGGGTAGATGAGGGTTTGCGTACTGTTTTGTGGGCATAATTGTGAGCGTGTGGTACCTTTGTGCAGGTGGTGCGACCCCGGGAGTGCCCTCTACTTCCCGCCAATCCGTTGCCCGTGGTTGAGGCAAGTGTGTTGTAATGGATGGTGATTTGTAGATTGCTTGTTGAGAATAGATGGAATTGATTACATGATATATATGATCACTTGCCATGCTTTAATGATTGCCCATGATATGATGAGCATGTTTAGTATGTTATGGTGCCATGTGTTAATATATGAGTTAAATATGATGTTAGCATAATTGCATACATGGCATGTTACATGGCCCGGGCAGTGAGAAAGTCATATCTAATCCGGAAAGGTCGGTGAGAAAGATATGACTAATCCGGAGAGCCAATGAGTAAGTCCTACATCGTGATTCCATTCACCACGGTGAACGAAAGCGAGGAGTAGGCACCCTCCATCTTCGGGATGGAAGGGGGGAGAGGGTGCACACCGACGGGTGTGTACTCAACCATACCGGTATGAGTTTCCAAGGAGACATGAGCATTGCATTACATTGCATACATAATGATGATGATATTGTTAAGTGTTCATGAATGAGATGATATACATGATGGGTGATGTTATTGCCATGATATTGTTCTTGTTGTCCATTGCAATATACTTGCTGAGTGATGAACTCACGCTTGTGTTTATGTTGTTTTTCTTAGGTACCATGAATCCGACATGCGGGAAACAGAGCTAGTCTCACGTCATCACGTAGTATCACACAATTAAACATTGACATGTTCTTTCGCTTATGGTTATGGTTAAATCATTGAACTAAACTATGGTTTCGATGATTCGTTGGTCGATATGAGTAATTGATTAGTCCTTACTTGTCATGTGATGGATAGAATTTATATCCTTAGTGGTATGGTAGCTGTTCTTCCGTTTGATCATGTTATTTGCTATCGTTCATTATGCTATATTGACATGTTACTATTGTTGTTGATTCAATTCATATTAAAACAAAGGAGATGCTGCCGAAATCTTGGTTTTTAGCATATGTACCTTTGCTGGAATTTATGGTAAATTGTGGAATTTAATTGTTGTTTAGCTCATGTTTGGTAGCACTCAGGCATACTAAATGCCGGGGTGTTACATATACATGATGTGAGTTGTTGTAGCCATGTAATTGTTTTTGTTTGTGCAATTGCAATATACTTGCTGAGTGATGAACTCACGCTTGTGCTTATGTTGTTCTTTTTAGGTACCATGACACCGGCATGTGGGAAAGGGCATTAGCTACACATCTTCACGTAGTTCCAGTCACATTTACCAACCTTGGGTCATGATCATAATAATAGTGCCCTTAACTAGGTGTATGGAATAATTTTAATGTGTTGTTGATCCTCTTTGCTTAGCTATAGATGTTTGTGTGATTGGTTTTGGTTTAATTGCTTATGATGATGTTTTATCCATTATATATTTCTTTTTTAGATGTCTTATGTTATGAAATATTTTGCCATGACATTGCTATTGTTCAAATCATGATAAAACAAAGGAGATGCTGCCGAAATTTCAGTGTTTAGCATTTGTGCCTTTGCTGAAATTGTCTTCACTTATGGTTGTTAGTTGATGTTTAGTCTATGTTTGGTAGCATTCGGGCATACTAGATGCCGGAGTGTTACATACGATTAGCCTGCTCGATCTATCTCTATAGATAATTTATGCCCAAAATGTAAGCTGCATCTCCCAAATCTTTCATCGAGAAACATTTTCTCAGATAAGATTGAACAGTTTCTAACATTAGAATATCATTTCCAATTAATAAAATGTCGTCCACATACAAGACAAAAAATACAATTGCGCTCCCACTTGCCTTCTTGTAAACACAAGGCTCCTCTTCGTTCTTGATGAAATCAAACTCTTTAACCACTTTATCAAAACGAAGATTCCAACTCCGAGGTGCCTGCTTCAGTCCATAAATGGACTTTCGAAGCTTGCATATCTTGCCAACATTCCTAGGATTGTCAAAACCTTCAGGTTATGTCATGTACACATCCTCACATAGGTCTCCATTTAGGAGAGCCGTTTTGACATTCATTTGACGTATCTCATAGTCGTGAAATGCAGTAATCGCTAGCATGATCTGGGTAGTCTTCGGCATGGCTACAGGCGAATAAGTGTCATCATAGTTGATACCTTGAAAATTTGCTTATACCCTTTTGCCACCAACCGTGCCTTATAGATGCGAACGTTTCCATCGGCATCTATCTTTTTCTTAAAGACCCATTTGCACTCGATGGTTTTCACACCATCAGGCAGATCAACCAAGTCCCAAACTTGATTATCATGCATGGACTTTATTTTGGATCTCATGCCCTCCAGCCAATTCTCAGAGTCTGGTCCCACCATCTCTTCTGCATAGTTCTTGGGCTCATCATTGTCCAACAATAAAATGTTGCTATGGTCTGTAGTGAGGAACATATACCTGTAACACCCCAATTTTTGCGTTCCATGTATTTAAATGAAATTTGGCATTTTTGAGAATTTTTGGAATTTTCTGTAATTTATTTGGATTTATTTGTATTAAATTTGAAATTTTCCCTTTTGAAATAATAAAAGAATCAAAAGTTATAAATAAAATTTTGTTGGAAATATTTTATTTGAGTCCAAAATATCTCAAAGTATTTTCAGATTTTTTTTGGAATTTTTCTGATCATTTCTAGAAATTATTTTAATTATTAAATCGCTGGAAAACCGAGTCGGTTCCACTGTTCAGCCGACCGAACCTGAGTCAGACTCGATTCCGACTCCGACTCGAGCCCGACCTGAACCATGTTCGAGCCAAACCCGAGCCCAACCGAACCCTAACCCCGCGACCGTCGAATTCGAACCGGTGTGGTCCACGCGGGCGCGCCCATTCGTCGCAGACACACGCGTGACGTCAGCGTGGGGCCCGTGTGTTAGCGGCTCAGTCCACCGTGCGGTGACGTCACCCGTGACGTCATGCTGACGTCATGATGGGGCCCGCGTTTCAGTCCGCTCGGCCGAGCCGTGCAGACATTAGCGCTGGCATCACCCGAGTGGGTCCCGCGTGTAAGTGACACGTGCACCCGTGGACTGGGTCTATGGTGGACCGATGCCGAACCGTGGACCGAGCCCATAGATCGGCTGACGCAATACTGATGTCATAATTCGATTTTTCAATAGAAAAATAATTCGGTGGAAATCCAATTTCCATGCTGAGGTCATGCTGATGTCATAAACCGGGTTTTTCAAAAGAAATATAAATAAATTAATTCGGTTATTTCTTTTATTTGAATTTTCAAACTTCAAACGCTTATAACTTTTGCATTTTAACTCCGATTTGGGTGATTCCAATTTCTAATTTTTTATAAAATTGAGCTCTACATAATGATGATTTTTTTTATTTTTGGACATGAGTTTTCTCTATTTATATTTATTTAATTTATTTTTCTAACTTTAAACGGGTATAACTTTTGCGTTTTAACTCCGATTTGGACGTTTCAAATTGCTAAAAACTTATAAAAATATGCCCTCTCTGTTTATGAACTTTATTTGAATTATTGGACACTTCTTGTTTATTATTTAATTATTTATTGCTATTTGCACGCTTTACGAGTAGATGTTGAAGTGCACGAAGGCTTAGAAGGTGAATTTTTGACCCAGGAGCTAGCTCGAGACCAAAACCAAGTACTTTTTGAAGGCAAGTTATGCTTTGACCATATTGCTTTTATTCTTGAAAATTAGTTTGATTTAAATTATTGCATGCTAATTTAATTAGAAATTGTTTTAATTAATTCTGGGAATTAGATAAATGGCAAATTGCAGTATGACACCTTGATAAATTAAATTATGTACCATGAACCCTTGTCTCCCTAGTTGTGAATATGTAGTTGGACATTACTAAGATGCCAACATTGGGTACTTAAACCGTCGTAGTATATTGCTTTGACCTGCTACGTGCACATGACATGATTTTGGACTATCAAATGTTAATATTGACTTAATGAGATATTGAACCTATTTTGGAGAAGTATCATGTGTTGTGATTGTTGATAGCACATGGTGCATGATAATCAACTGGGTTTGATAAATAGATTTAGACCGGGGTAAGTGGCAAGAATGATATGGTTGACCATGAGTGCCACTGGGGATGTCGTCTTGGTTCTTCGGGTAGTCTTGCCCTGGTCATCTTAAGGACTTAACCGTGCAAGCCTTTTATCTGAGTCAAGCGTGAAACCACATGTCTGTAATGGGATGGACCTAGTTGAGTAAGTTACTAATAACTTGCATGTGGTGCCTCGGGTGTCAACTACACCTTTTGTGTAGCTTGAAAGGGGAGCGTACCAATGCTATGGCATGGTACCCGTCCAACGGTATGTTGGTCCCATACTTCTCTTTTAAGGGAAGGGATGGTGTGTGGCAAAAACCGTAGAGGTTCACTTGTATAGTTTGCAGTCTCTGAAATGCTTTGTTACGATCACTTGCCTTTGTTGTGTTTGACGGTATCTTGTGGGTAAAGTACATAACCTCTGCAGAGTGTACAACCTATTCGAATAGCCGAGTGCATGGTATTGGACACTGCTCGGGGATTACTGTCAAGGGTTAGACTTTCATGAAAACAACTTGGACTTGAAAAGTTTGGTTGGGTTTATTGATGACGTTGATGGAAATGTGGATTTGGAAAGGGAAGAATGTTTACTTAACTCCTGGAAAAGTTATTGATATTATCTTTACTTTTACTGCTTTCGAATCTACTTATGCTACTTGTTAAATGCTGTTTTACTGCAAATGTACTGGTTAGCCTATCATTTGAACTAAGCCATGCATGTAGAATATTAGTTTGCATTCTGTGCATGACTTGCTGAGTACCAAGTACTCACCCCTTGCAAGAATACAACACCAGTCCATCTAGGGAGCGAGCCCAGTCACTTGCCTATGGTATACTGAATGGCGCCACGTTGATGCTTTCCTTCCGCTGCAATTTATTTCCTTTAATAAGTTTTCGCCTTGTGTGGCATACTCTTGTAACATGACCATAAGGTCGAGCAACCAGTTTGGTTATTTTAATTCAGGTACTTTACTTCTATCGATGTGTATGATTGTGATATTTACTGATGTTGAGACTGTGTGCACTAGCGTGATCTTGGACTAGTGTTGAATGCACATAGGGTCTGGATTTGCAAATTCGGGTCCCGACAGAGGTGGTATCAGAGCCATACTGACTGTAGGCTCACCCATAGTTAGAATGGTCGTAGTGAGGATAAAACCTATTTTCTAAAGTTAAAATTTGACAAGACAATGAATGAAATCTCGACTCATCCCCTTCTCTCTTCTCATACCCCTTTTGCTGAATTTCCCTTGCTATCCCTTGGTTTTAAAAATGTTTGAGTTCTTACGTGAGTGTCTTTTGGCAGATGTTGATGAAGAACAACTATGCCGAGCTAAGGGAGGCTACGCTGCTAAGTTGTGGCGTATGCTGCAGTTGCTTGGAGGCTTTGAGAGACCGCTCTACCGAGGGACCACCATCGTGCAGGCAGGACTGGTCATAGGATGGGACGTTAAGATCACGATGTATGCTCGAGAGAAGACGAAGTTCTGTCATCCTTTTCACTTCACCGCTAGGAGATCCACAATTGAGATGGGAATCCAGGAGGTGTCTCGTCGAGCGATGCAGCAGATTGCTCGCACTTACTCTTGAGAGCTGGAGGGCACAGTATTCTGTCAACACCCACGCTGAGACAACAGAGCTCAGCGAAAGCCGATAGAAGATGAGGATGCTACCGTCACTCACTTGGCCTGATTCATCATCGCCCAGGAGGAGCTTATCGATGACACACTCCAGGAGTAGATGAAGGCTCACGAGCAGGTCGAGGAAGGGAAAAAGCACCTAGAGGATACTCGTGAGTACGTCGCCTATGCTGCGGTGAGGATCGCAGAGCTGGAGAACGCACTGTATTGGTAGGGCCCGGAGCCAGAGTTGGAGTTGGACGCCCTAGACCAGAAGGAACCAACACCTAAGCAGGAGCACCATCCAGCACCACAGTCGGAGCCTGAGCCTGAGGATGACGCCGCTTCTTCGACAACTACCGTTGTGCGGCATGGCGATCGTTTCGCGCCTATGCAGACGCACCCACCACGAGGAGGCAGTGGGGTTTTCTCGATGAGTGAGCATAGGTTTTGCATTTGAGACTCCTTCGTCGAGTTGTGTCTAAGAATAAAGAGTCACCCTTAGAGGCATTAGCTCTAGTGATAGTTGATTTGGATTTTCATTGCTTGCTGAGTGTGCAGTATGTGTTGCAAGGCCCTTAGGCATTGTGAGCAACCATACCAAGTTATTATTGATTAAATAATATAGTTGGATTTTGAGTTACACCTTCCAGCCTACATAAGTTTTCTCTATTACTTATCTATGCTTGTTTCTCCCTTATCTCTAAACCTTGTGTAACACCCCGGCATTTAATATGCCCGAATGCTACCAAACATAGACTAAGTAACCTCTAAATACCACAAATACAAGTAAATTACAGCAAAGGCATGAATGTTAAAACCCAAAATTTTGGCAGCATCTCCTTTGTTTTAACATGAATTGAAGGAACAACAACAGCATAGCAATAAATGGCAATCAGAGGCATCTAAAATAGCAATAAATAACGGCATGACAACAATATAAGTCTAATTCCAAGCATTCAATGTCTTCATGAGCCAAACGAACGATAAGACTCTCATATCGCAAAACTAAACCATAAATCAATAAGCATCACACTTAAATTATTATCAAGACTCCAATTGAATGACTGTGGGAACAAATAAGTGACGTGTAGAAGTGTGACTATTTCCCTTCCCCGCATGCCGGTCTCATGTTACCTAAAACAACAAGAAAGCACAAGCGTGAGTTCAACACTTAGCAAGTATATTGCAATAGTACAAAACAACGATTACATGGCTACAACAACTCACATCATGTCTATCATCTCATTCATGATCTCATATCATTTCCATCATCATCATGTATGCAATGCGATGCGATGCACATGTATCCTTGGAAACTCATACCGGTTTGGTTGAGTACACACCCGTCGGTGTGCACCCTCTCCCCCCTTCCATCCCGAAGATGGAGGGTGCCTACTCCTCGCTTCCATACACCGCGGTGGATGGAATCACGATGTAGGACTTACTCATTGGCTCTCCGAAATAGTCATAACTTTCTCACCGACCTTCCCCGGACTAGTTATGACTTTCTCACCGCCCGGGCCATGTATCAAGCCATGTATGCAAACATGCCAACATCATAAATATCTCATACATTAACACATGGCATCATAACATAATAAAGCATATTCATCATATCAATGGCAAACATCAAAGCATGGCATGTGAACATATCATATATTCCATTTCAATCTCGACAAAACTAGCAATCTACAACCCGCTACCCATTCCAATATACTTGCCTCAACCACGGGCGACGGATTGGCGAGAAGTAGAAGGCACTCCCGGGGTCACACCACCTGCACATAGGTACCACACACTCAAAATCTTGTCCAAAAAATATTACACAAACACTCTTCTACCCCGACATCGCAAACTACTCGCAAAACCCAAAAACAGAGGTTCTGTCCCGTCGGGACAACAGCATTCCAAAAGGCATAACTCGGGTTCTAAAACTCCGAATCAATCAAACGAGTACATCCTCGCGTAGCTTAGGAAATTTCCTAACTTTTTTCTAAGTATATGGAAAGACTGATTCGGACTCTAAAGTGGTTTAATCTACAGAATACCGTGATCTGTTCCAATCACGTCACAGTTTTTAATACATTCGATAAAACGAGCATAACTTTCAAACAGCTTGGCAGAATTGGACGTTCATTATACCCACTGAAAGGTATTGAAGTTACCTACAACTTCTTCAACAGGCGGACGACCAAATTCCGAATCTAAATTGGCGAAAACCCAAACCCTAAGTCTAGATTCCATCTAATCTACCCAACTACAGCACCACCAAATGATCTAAAAATATGATATTAACCCTTAGAATAGATCCTAGACCAACCCCAAGGATCCCCGTGGACATACCTTCGCCTGACGAACGAAAACCCAACGGATCTCCTCCCGATTCGCGCGATCTCCTTCCTCGCTCCAAATCCACCGGATCTCCTCGTCGCGGATCGCTCCAATGGATGGATCTGCGGGGTGGTGAGGTGGGGAGGCTTCCCTAGGGCAGCTAGGGTGGTGGAGAGGGGAGGGGACAGGTGGTGGCACCATTGGGGAAGATGGAGAGGAAGGGGAAGGGTGGAGGCGCATGGGGGGGCTAGGGGGTGGCGGCTAGGGTTCGTAAAGGGAGTGGGGGCGCACCAAGGGGTGGGGGCCAGATTTGGATGCCCAAAATTCCCCCCCTTGGGCCCAAACCCTTCCACCGGAGGCCCAACTCAACACCCAAGGCCCAAAGTCCCCCGGAGAGGCCCAAACACCCGAAAACGGCCCAAAAACACGCTATAAACGTCGTAACGTAAAGTTTTAACCTCCATTTACACATTTTATAATGTTTTGACCTCAACATCCACATTTTATAAGATTAAGACACTGCGTGGTGTCACATTCTCCCCCCTTCAACAGGATTCGACCTCGAATCCGAGACACGCCACTTCGCAAACAACCAAATCGAAGGGAGCTATGGTTCACGCCTCAGAACCCGCTTAGAAGCCCCTACGATTTGCACCAGCCAGCACTCAGAAGCAAGGAGCTAAGGATCAAAGACTGACAGCTCTAAAGATAACTCACATTCAAAACTTGCCAGAATTCTTACTCCACTTTGAAACACCGAGTACAAACATAAGGATTCAGAACGTCCCAAGCAAAAGGATAACTTCCTAAGCTGACAATGACGGGAAATGGTCTCATATTCCTCATTTTTATGCATTCCTTGGAACTAAAGTGCCCAATCCCTTTAACCGATGTTTCTCCTCTGAAGAACACGACACCAACCTCTAGAACCCTCTTCAGCTTCCACGCACAAAAGTGCTTTCACATCTCAACCTCTCTACTGTGGTTCGTCGTATTCTAGACGACGCGAACCAAGCAAGACATAACATTGCAAGACTACCAACTGCTTGAACAATCGGCTAACACCTTGCAAAAGATTGACATTTTACAAAAGACCAATACCCACCACTACCACCGAAGGAAAAACCTACTTTATAACCAGGGTCCTTAAAACCCGCAAAAACAATATCAACCGAGCAATCCACATCGGTTGACACAACTCTCTCAGAGCTCGCAACAAAAGATCCAATACACTTCGAAAAGGAAAAGCAATTACTAGCAACCACCAAGTGGTCCACTAATAATTTAATCAACCCTACCAAGGGACACATCAATGACACAAGTCTCCAAGAAGGTTTGAATTGAGTCCTACACAACCTTCCTTTACTCTTCACTTCCAAACTAGTTGCGATCAACCACTAGCAACGCTTAATATCTTAGGTCATTACAAACCCACACTAGATTCCTCTTTCTAAGAAGGTTTCGCCGTTGCATTCTTCCTTTCAAAGAATCGGAACAAGGGTACAATCATTGAGTAAGCTCAACCAAGACCCATGAACCCAAAATGATCCACATTCAACAACTTGAACTCCAAGGCACTAAAAGCCACATTGGAAAGAGTTCGGCAACAACCAAAGAGTACTCATTTCATTTTTCTAAATTAAATCGCAAAGAAAACTCTAACCTCTAACACCACAAATTATTCATTCTTTCTTTTCATACTAGGAAGAAATGGAAATCTCAATACATGACAAGAATGCACACTTTTCAAGAGCACTCTGGAATAGTCATATATCCATATATGACTTTCTCACTGACCTGGCTCACCGACTCATTTATCATTGAACATTTATAAATGATGCCATGCTTCGTTTTCACCATTCGCTCAACATGTAACAACAATACCGAAAAGTCATTCACCAAAAGACTTCTTCCTCAGTATCACATGATTGAAACACACATAACATTGACGGCTGCGCTAAATCATATAGACTATGACTGCAACACCGTTAGCTGGAACACACCACGTCATGTCAGAACCCACCATTTCTCGAAAGCTAAACTTGCAAAACCTCACATTTTAACCAAAATCAGCATTTTGGAAAAGAACATCGACTCCAAAGTTAAACACCAGCACACACAACCGCCACAAATATTCTCAACAAGAAAGGGAAACTCATTTCCAAGAAGGGAACACTTCACTAACAAAATCACTAATGAAACATTCATAAAATCCACCCTTTTGAAACACTTGCAAACACCACACACATTTTCCAAATAACTCCAATTCTAGCCAAAAAGAGTCACAAATTAAATCCCAAGAAACTCCAACACAACCCACTATGTCCAACTGCTTCCTTTAAAATTTATTCCCAAAGAAAATTCAGGGCGAATGTGAAGGAGCGCGATCCACTTAAAACTTTTGGGTGTCAATCCATACTCATAGCACAACTAAACAATTGGGCCAAACCCAAAGATCAACACCAATCCCTACGAGTTTAGGGAAACTTTGACACACAACATAAAAAAAACTCCTTGACCGAAAGCATTTGACCAAGATAGCAAACAACCAAACCAGTCCAAAAGGTTTTAAACACAAGCTCAGCATGAAACCCTATACTTATCTTTTAAACATTCAATATTCACTATTTTACTCATCGAGAAACCCCTCAGGTTACAACAAGAGCTACAAAACAAATTCTTTCTCTTATTACCTTTCCCAATACTTATAAATAGAGTTTATGATGCTTATCCAAAGACATCCAACGAAGACTACGTCAACAAGATCCCCACGGACCAACATATCATATAACATCATATTCTAGATTGAAACAAATGCTCCAACAAATCTTTCAGCATGATCAACCAATGAATTTCATACCACCTATATGTAAACGTCTCGACAATCGAAACTTATTAAGTTAACAAGCGACTTCAACATGTAAATATTATCTCCACAGGGAAGAATTCGTAAGTGATATTAAGTTATACTTTCATTAAGGATAAAATCATTCATCATGTTAATTATCCAAAGCTCACTCTATCGCAACATGTTAAAATTTTCCTCTACTTTAACCATGGTTTTCCAACGAGTAATATAAACAGTTACCACCACTACTTAGTCATCAATAACAACAAATGGGCATAATCATCAACCAACAAAATTACTTTTAGCTACCCTATACATAGGTGATAACAAAATTACCACCACACAACATACTCCAACTATTTAAAATAGATTGAATACTAGCATTGACACTGCCCTTAACAACATCATTAACAATAAGTCGTATGTCTTCTCAATTGATATCAATACTAGCATTGTAGAGACACAACTGCATACTTCCAAATATACTAGTAGGTTGCAACAACGTAAATAGCAAGTCTAATCAACTTCCAAATTAAAGTCACTAGTCAACACGATTAAATTTCTCTATTAACCCGTTAGATTAGAACATCTTTAAACAACCAGCAAAGTTTCTTTAACAATAACAACAGTCTACATCATCTTAATGTTCTAACTATGCATCAGGGTTTTAAACTTTATACATAATCGGGGGTCATAAGCACGGTTTAAAGCAAAGCAACAGATTCTAAGCACGTACATTAACACATTTAATCATTCCCACTATGGGGTACTCTACATCACTAGAGGTTCATTTAATCTTAAGCTAAAGGTAACAATTACATTTAATTGATTCAACTCGTAAATTAACTAAGGTGTACATCATTTCCATAAACCACATTGTTACATACAACATAACATGCTAAACAACAATTTTCACTTTTGACAAGTAATTTCCGTCAAACGAATACTTACTTTATTTGCAGCTTTTTTTCTTTTAATACTCAACCAAAACTCACAAAGAAGCTTGACTCTCAAAGTTGCAATGAGACAAACCCAAACTTGATCATGCAAGAGGAAATTCTCCAAAACACTTTTCTATCTCAAAGACTCCCATAGAGGAAAATGGTTGAAACACAATTTTCTTAAAAGGGAACCAAGCGATCAAGTAATCCATTTCAAATAAAACCTTAACACCAAACCCCAAACTTTCACGAAACAAGAAGGGCTTTCAAAGATGATTTCTTAAACCAGTAAAATGACGAAATCAAACACCATTTACTCCTACAAAGCCATAGAAAATCAGCCCTGACAACCAAGTCTGGCATAACGCCGCAATAACTCTTTTGACCTCGGAGAAAGACAAACACAGGAATAAATTGAATGCTTCTCCCCATAAAGCAATCAACAAACTAAGCATCAAAGCTAGAAAGGCGACCAAAAGAAGCGCAACACTAGACTCTTCTTCTTCGTCTTCAACCAAGGAAGACAAAACCACATACCACATATGGAACAATCCGCGAAAATCCAAGACCAAACACTTTTCTTTTGATTTCAATCGACTAAAAACCAAGAAGACCAACCAAAACCGACCGTCAGAATGGTGAAAAGCATCCGAAGGAAACCACCATCAACTCTTATATTTGTCTCCAGCCAACTACCCGATATACGATAGAAAAGGTAAGCATTCTTTCCCCACAAGGGGTTAATAGTTCTTCGGTGATGGCTTTAATCGGCCATACCGTCAAACCACACACTTACTATTAACAAAAGTGGTGACCGAAACCCTTCGGCACCACAACCCCACTTTATCACCACAACAAGCACAATTCAATCATTTATCTCATAGACATAGCAACATGCATTATCAAATGAAGCATTCAACATCAAAGCTTAAATACAACATTTAAGCGTAAAGGAACGATACACATACCCTTTCCTACTTTGCATCCATGTGTGTCAAATTTTAGATTAGTTATACCATTTTTTTTCAAGTTTTAATGTTGCTATCCTATGACAAAATTTTAGTTAAAACCTAAGCCATGTTTCTAAGTTATCCCACATCACATTTTAGTTGTAACCTAAGGTATGACACTAAAAATACACATTCCAAGGACCTACAGCCCACTCTGATACCAACTGTAACACCCTGGCATTTCATATGTCCGAATGCTACCAAACATAGACTAAGTAACCTCTAAATACCACAAATACAAGTAAATTACAGCAAAGGCACGAATGCTAAAACCCGAATTTTCAGCAGCATCTCCTTTGTTTTAACATAAATTGAAGGAACAACAACAGCACAACAATATATGGCAATAAGAGGCATCCAAAATAGCAATAAATAACTGCATGACAGCAATATAAGTCTAATTCCAAGCATTCAATGTCTTCATGAGCCAAACGAACGATAAGACTCTCATATCGCAAAACTAAACCATAAATCAATATGCATCACACTTAATTTATTATAAAGACTCCAATTGAATGATTGTGGGAACAAATAAGTGAAGCTACGTGTAGAAGTGTTACTATTTCCCTTCCCCGCATGCCGGTCTCATGGTACCTAAAACAACAAGAAAGCACAAGCGTGAGTTCAACACTCAGCAAGTATATTGCAATGGTACAAAAGAACAATTACATGGCTACAACAACTCACATCATGTCTATCATCTCATTCATGATCACATATCATTATCATCATCATCATGTATGCAATGCGATGCGATGCACATGTCTCCTTGGAAACTCATACCGGTATGGTTGAGTACACACCCGTCGGTGTGCACCCTCTCCCCCCTTCCATCCCGAAGATGGAGGGTACCTACTCCTCGCTTCCATACAACGCGGTAGATGGAATCATGATGTAGGACTTACTTATTGGCTCTCTGGAATAGTCATAACTTTCTCACCGACCTTCCCCGGACTAGTTACAACTTTCTCACCGCCCAGGCCATGTATCATGCCATGTATGCAAACATGCCAACATCATAAATATCTTGTACATTAACACATGGCATCATAACATAATAAAACATATTCATCATATCAATGGCAAACATCAAAGAATGGCATGTGAACATATCATATATTCCATTTCAATCTCAACAAAACTAGCAATCTACAACCCGCTACCCATTCCAATACACTTGCCTCAACCACGTTTGACGGATTGGCAAGAAGTAGAAGGCACTCCTGGGGTCACAGCACCTGCACGTAGGTACCACACACTCACAATGTAACACCCCGGCATTTAATATGCCTGAATGCTACCAAACATGGGCTAAACAACAATTAAATACCACAATTTACCATAAATTCCAGCAAAGGTACATATGCTAAAAACCGAGATTTCGGCAGCATCTCCTTTGTTTTAACGTGAATTGAGGAAGCAACAACAATATAGCAATAAGGCAATATGAGAGACAGCTAAAAACAGCAATAATTAACGCCTTAACGACAATATAAGACTAATATCAAGCACTTAATGTCTCCAAGTGTCAAACGAACAATAAAACTCTCATAAAGCAAAGCTAAGCCTAAAATCAATGATCATCACACACAATTTATTATCAAACTAATAGAATGACTTGTGGAATCAATATGGTGAAGCTACGTGTGGGCGTGTGACTATTTCCCGTCCCCGCATGCCGTTCTCATGGTACCTAAAACAACAAGAAAACACAAGCGTGAGTTCGAAACTCAGCAAGCATATTGCAATGGACAACAAGAACAATATCATGGCAATAACATCTCCCATCATGTATATCATCTCATTCATGAACACTTAACAATATCATCATTATTATGTATGCAATGCTCATGTCTCCTTGGAAACTCATACCGGTATGGTTGAGTACACACCCATCGGTGTGCACCCTCTCCCCCATTCCATCCCGAAGATGGAGGGTACCTACTCCTCGCTTCCAAACACCACGTGGATGGAATCACGATGTAGGACTTACTCAATGGCTCTCCGGATTAGTCATATCTTTCTCACCGACCTTCCCGGATTAGATATGACTTTCTCACCGCCCGGGCCATGGAACATGTCATGTATGAAATTATGCCAACATCACATTTAACTCACATATTAACACATGGCATCATAATGTAATAAACATGCTCATCATATCATTGGCAATCATTAAAGCATGGCTAGTGATCATATGTCATATTATCAACATCATCTAATATCAACAAGCAACCTACAAACCGCTATCCATTACAATACACTTGCCTCAACCACGAGCAACGGATTGGCGGGAAGTAGAGGGCACTCCCGGGGTCACACCACCTGCACATGGGTATCACACACTCACAATCATGCCCACAAAACAGTACGCAAACCCTCATCTACCCCGACATTGCCAACTACTCGCAAATCCTAAAAACAGAGGTTCTGTCCCGCCGGGACAGCAGCCTTGCAAAAGGCATAACTTGAGTTCTGGGACTCCGAATCAATTAAACAAGTACATCCTCGCGTAGCTTAGGAAATTTCCCAACTTTCTCTAGTTATATGGAAAGACTGTTTCGGGCTCTAAAATTGTTTAATCTACAGATTACCGTGATCTGTTCCAATCGCGTCACAGATTTTAACACGCTCGGTAAAACAGTCATAACTTTCAAACGGCTGGGAGGAATTTAACGTTATTTATGTCCACTGAAAGATAATGAAATTATCTACAACTTCTTAAGAGTCCGTACGGTCAGATTGCAAATCTAAATTGGCGAAAACAGGAACCATAGGTCGACTGCTCAAGCTGTCCCAAAACAGAAACGTGGCAACATCTAGATCTAAACCAAAATACTCAAATCCAGCACCACCAATTGGTCTAAAAACATGATAATCACCCTTAGAACATACCCTAGCCCAACCCCAAGGATTCCCATGGCCATACCTTCGCCCGACGCCCGAAAACCCAACGGATCTCCTCCCGGATCGCGCGATCTCCCTCCTCGCTCCAAATCCACCGGTTCTCCTCGTCGTGGAGCGCTCCAATGGACGGATCTGCGGGATGGCGATGCGGGGAGGCTTCCTTGGGCAGCAAGGACCTCCTTTGACAGCAAGGGGAGGTGGAGAGGAGATGGGGGAGGGCGCAAGAGGCTAAGGGGGGTGGCGGCTGCCGGCTAGGGAGGAGGAGGCAATGGGGTGGAGGGGAAACAAGTGGGGGCTAGGGCTAGGGAGGGGACTTGTTTGGGGCGCAGGTAGGGCTAGGGCAGTAGTTTTGCTATCCTAGACCACCTCCAAAAGGCCCAAATATGTCCTATGACAAAATTTTAGTTGAAACCTAAGCCATGTTTCTAAGTTATTCCACATCACATTTTAGTTGTACCCTATAGCATGACACTAAAAATACACATTCCAAGGACCTACAGCCCGCTCTGATACCCAACTGTAACACCCCGACATCTAGCATGCCTGAATGCTACCAAACATAGGCTAAACAATATCTAAATACCATAAACTAAGATAAATTACAGCAAAGGAGTAAATGCTAAAACCGAAAATTTCGGCAACATCTCCTTTGTTTTTCCATGAATTGAAGCAACAACAATATGATCACAGGATATAGTATAAAGAATGACATCTAAATCATCAATAACAAGGGTTCTAGCAGCAGAATAAGCCAAGAATCAAGATTCCAACCATCTCATGAGCCATACGAAGTAAATGAGGAACCAAGCACACAAATTAACCATTGCACCAAGTTGCACGACACTACTCTTATTATCATGACCAAGATAAATAAATTGTCTATAAGTGTGGAGCTACGTGTAGATGTGTAGCTAATGCCCTTCCCCGTATGCCGGTTTCATGGTACCTAAAAAAACAACATAAACACAAGCGTGAGTTCATCACTCAGCAAGTATATTGCAATGGAACAAGAAAATACATTCCAATACCTTCATCGTCATTTTTCACATATGACATCATACACATCTCATATTTATAGTGTAAGCATATCATTGACATCATCATATATCATCATCATATAACATCCTCATATAATGCAATGCAATGCGATGCGATGCACATATCTCCTGGAAACTCATATCGGTATGGTTGAGTACACACCCGTCGGTGTGCACCCTCTCCCCCGTTCCATCCCGAAGATGGAGGGTGCCTACTCCTCGCTTCCATACACCGCGGTGGATGAAATCACGATGTAGGACTTACTCATTGGCTCTCCGGAATAGTCATAACTTTCTCACCGACCTTCCCCGGACTAGTTATGACTTTCTCACCGCCCGGGCCATGTATGCAAACAAGCCAACATCATAAATAACTTGTACATTAACACATGGTATCATAACATAATAAGTATATTCATTACATCATTGGCAATCATTATGGCATGGCATGTGAACACATCATATATTCAATTTTCAATCTCAACCAATCTAGCAAACTACAACCCGCTACCCATTCCAATACACTTGCCTCAACCACGGGCGACGGATTGGCGAGAAGTAGAAGGCACTCCCGGGGTCACACCACCTGCACATAGGTACCACACACTCACAATCATGTCCACAAAACAGTACGCAAACACTCTTCTACCCCGACATCGCGAACTACTCGCAAAACCCAAAAACAGAGGTTCTGTCCCGTCGGGACAGCAGCCTTCCAAAAGGAATAACTCGGGTTCTAAGACTCCGAATCAATTCAACGAGTACATCCTCGCGTACCTTAGGAAATTTACTAACTTTTTCTAAGCATATGGAAAGACTGATTCGGACTCTAAAGTGGTTTAATCTACAGAATACCGTGATCTGTTCTAATCACGTCACAGTTTTAATACGTTCGGTAAAACAAGCATAACATTCAGACGGCTGGGCGGAATTGGACGTTCTTTATACCGACTGAAAGGTATTGAAGTTACCTACAACATCTTCAATAGGCGTACGACCAAATTCCGAATCTAAATTGGCGAAAACCCAAACCCTAGGTCGACTGCTCATGCTGCCCGAAATAGAGAACGTGGCAAACTCTAGATTTCATCTAATCTACCCAATTACAGCACCACCAATTGATCTTAAAACATGATATTAACCCTTAGAACAGATCCTATACCAAACCCAAGGATCCCCGTGGCCATACCTTTGCCCGACGAATGAAAACCCAACGGATCTCCTCCCGGTTCGCGTGATCTCCTTCCTCGCTCCAAATCCACCGGATCTCCTCGTCGCGGAGCGCTCCAATGGATGGATCTGCGGGGTGGTGAGGTGGAGAACCCCCCTAGGGCCAGCAAGGGGTGGTGGGGAGGGATGGGTGATGGTGGTGGCGCAAGGGGAGGGGAGAGGCGCATGGGGGTGGCGGCTAGGAGGTGGAAGGGAGGGGAAAGGGTGGGGGACGGCTAGGGTTAGGGTGGGGGCGCATGGGGCTGGTCTGCTGCCCCCCATCATCTCCCAAGTGGGCCAAAGTTCTTCACATAGGGCCCAAATAGATCCCCAAGGCCCAAACACCCCCGGAAGGGCCCAAACACCCAGAAATAGCCCGAAAACGCGATATAAAATCATACCGTAATGTTTTAATCTCCGATTTCACATTTTATAATGTTATTGCCCTCAACATTCACCTTTTATAAGGTTACGACACTCCGTGGTGTCACAGCTTCCTCTTGGGATAAGAATTTGACGTACGCGGAGTTCAGCTACAATAATAACTATCAGGCCAGTCTACAAATGTCACCTTTTGAGGCACTGTATGGTCAACCTTGTCGAAAACTATTGAATTGGAATGAGACAGGTGAACGCCATGTCTTTGGGTCGGATATTCTTCAAGAAACCGAAGAGCAGATTGCCATGATCAGGGAAAGGTTAAAGGTAGCTCAGTCAAGACAAAAGAGCTACGCTGATAACCGTCGCTGAGACTTAAGTTTTGAGCCGAAGGATTTCGTGTACCTTAGAGTTACACCCCTCAAGGGAGTTAAGAGATTTCATGCCAAAGGGAAACTCGCACCACATTATGTTGGACCATCTAAGATTTTGAGCCGCAGAGGCGAAGTTGCTTACCAGTTGGAGTTACCGCAGTCGTTGGCAAGTGTGCATGATGTGTTCCATGTATCACAACTGAAGAAGTGTCTTAGAGTACCAGATGAGTAGACACCGTTAGAGTCATTAGAGTTGTAGGAGG
This sequence comes from Rhipidocladum racemiflorum, assembly GCA_036346355.1. Lineage (NCBI taxonomy): Eukaryota > Viridiplantae > Streptophyta > Magnoliopsida > Poales > Poaceae > Rhipidocladum > Rhipidocladum racemiflorum. The sequence continues at coordinate 41,395,080 of CM070590.1, forward strand.
ATCTTACATACGAGGAGCACCCCGTGAAGATTTTGGACACCATGGATCGAGAGACGGGAAATAAGTCAACCCGTTTCTGCAGAGTCCAGTGGAGCAACCATGAAGAGAGTGAAGCAAATTGGGAGTGCGAGGAGGATTTGAAGAAAGAATTTCCAAACCTATTCCTTAGGCAGCCCTGAATCTCGGGGTCGAGATTCTGTTAAGGGGGGAGGTTTGTAACACCCAAATTTTTGCTTTTCATGTATTTAAATGAAATTTGGCATTTTTGAGAATTTTTGGAATTTTCAATAATTTATTTGGATTTATTTGGATTAACTTTGAATTTTTTCCCTTTTAAAATAATTAAAGAATCAAAAGTTATAAATAAAATTTTGTTGGAAATATTTTATTTGAGTCCAAAATGTCTCAAAGTATTTTCCAGAATTTTTCTGGTAATTTTGCTATTTTCCTTGAGTTATTTGAATTTCTAGAAATTATTTTAATTATTAAATCGCTAGAAAACCGAGTCAGTTCCACTGTTCAGCCGACCGAACCCGAGTTAGACTCGAGTCCGAGTCCGACTCGAGCCCGACTAGAACCACGTTCGAGCCAGACCCGAGCCCAACCGAACCCTAACCCCGCGACCATTGGATCTTGATCCAACGGTCACGATTGCGCGACGTCACCCAATCCGAATTCCCGTTGGATTCCACCGCCACAGCCGAGTGGGCCTCGTTTTGTGCGATATTCACGGACATCGAGGTCGGTATTTAAGTCCCTGAGCCGCGCGTTGGATAGAGCTTTCCGAGACCCACCTAAACCCTAAAGCGCCGCCGCCGGACTCGCCATCGTCTAGCCAGGGGAGCTCGCCGTAGTTGGAATCGTGCTCCGTTACCTTTTTCGCCGTTCCCCGCCGCGTCCGCCGTCCTCTGCCGTGTGGGTGCCCAGATCCGGAGCCACCACGACGAGACGCGTTGGAGGGTACCACTCATCTCGCCGGAACTGCACCAAAACACCGTCTGGCTCGTCATCATCTTCGTCTCTGACAACCCCAGCTCCGCTGTGTCCATCGCCGAACCCGCGAAGCTTCTTCGCCGTTGGATCTCCATTGAACGACCGAGATTCGTCCACGTCACCCTTGAGTAATCTTCCACGTTGCACTTTAGATATAATCTCAACCGTTGGATCTAGATCCACGGCTTCGGCTAAGCCACGTAACCCGTAAACCACCATGCTTAGATTAGATCTAGACCATTAGATCTAGATCGTACGGTTAAGAATATCCCACGTTGTAGCAACAGATGCGATCCCAGTCGTTTGATCAAGATCGAACGGCGAGGATCGAGCCACATGCCGAGCGTCGGGTCATGCCATGTCGCCCCCAACGATGTGGTGAAACCCGATTGGATCTCAGCGATCCGATTCAAAATGAATGGTCCAGATTGACAGCGTTATTTCCAAACGCGAGAGGTTAGATCTGATCTGGACCGTTGGATTCCAAACCAACGGCCAAGATCGTGCCACGTGCACAGGAGCCGAATCGGCGCGGTCCATGCGGGCGCGCCTGGTCGTCGCTGACGTCACGCATGACTTCAGCGTGGGGCCCATGTGTGACACCCCAGAATATAACATTTTAGAATTTGGCATTTTGGTACGACTTTATAGCGTGTTTTTGGGCCGTTTTCGGGTGTTTGGGCCTTTCCGGGGGACTTTCGGCCTTGGGGGTTGAGTTGGGCCGCCGGTGGAAGGGTTTGGGCCCAAGGGGGGACTTTTGGGCAGCCAAATCTGCCCCCACCCCTTGGTGCGGCCCCCACTCCCTTTCCCAACCCTAGCCGCCACCCCCTAGCCCCCCATGCGCCTCCACCCTTCCCCTTCCTCTCCATCTTTCCCCATGGCGCCACCACCTCTCCCCTCCCCTCTCCACCCCCCTTGCTGCCCTAGAGGAGATTCCCACCTTGCCATCCCGTTGATCTCTCCATCGGAAGGCCCCGCGACAAGAAGATCTGGCGGTTCCAGCGCGAGGAGGACGATCGGGGAGCCCGGGAGGAAGGATTTCGGCGTTCATCGTTCATCGGGTGAAGGTATGTCATGGGGAATCCTTGGGGTTGGTCTAGGGGTATTTGGATGCTTTTAGATCAAGTGGTGGTGGTGTGATTGGGTATATTAGATGAGAACTAGAGGCTGCCACGTTCTCTGCTTTGGGCAGATTGTGCAGTCGACATAGGGTTTGAGCTTTCGCGACCTTAGATTCGGATTTTGGTCGTCCGCCCGTTGAGAAAGTTGTAGGTAACTTCAATACCTTTCAGTGTACATAAAGAACATCCAATTCCGCCCAGCCATTTGAAATTTATGCTTGATTTATCGAACGTGTTCAAATCTGTAACGTAGCTGGGACAAAACGTAGTGTTTTTATAGATTAAACAACTTTAGAGTCCGAATCAGTTTTTTCATATACTTAGAAAAAGTTAGGAAATTTCCTAAGCTATGCGAGAATGTACTCGTTTAATCGATTCGGAGTCCTAGAACTAATGTTATGCTAGATCGAAGTCTGCTGTCCCGGGGGGGGACAGATTTTCTTTTTTTCGTTTTCGGGAGTAGTTTGCGAAATCGGGCTAGATGGGCGAGGGCGTACTGTTTTGTGGGCACGTTGTGATTGTGTGGCATCTATGTGCAGGTGGTGTGACCCCGGGAGTGCCCTCAACCTCTCGCCAACCCGTCGCACGAGGTTAAGGCAAGTGTATTGTAATGGGTGTGCACTCAGCAATACCGGTATATGCTTCCAGGAGACATGTGCATTGCATTGCATTGCATTATATGATGATGTTATATGATGATGATATATGATGATCTCAATGAGATGCTTCCACTGTGAATATGAGATGTTTATGATGTTGTATGTGAAAAGTGGTGATGAAGGTATTGGAATGTATTTTCTTTTTCCATTGCAATATACTTGCTGAGTGATGAAGTCACGCTTGTGTTTATGATGTTTTTCTTAGGTACCATGAAACCGGCATGCGGGAAAGGGAGCTAGTCACACGTCATCACTTAGCATCACACATTTAAACAATGACATGTTCCTTCCTTTAATTGTGATGGTTAATTCATTGAACTAAACTATGGTTTTGATGCTTCGTTGGTTGACATGAGTAAATGATTAGTCCATACTTGACATGAGACGAATAGGCTTATATCCTTAGTTGTATGATGGCTGAAATTCCTGTTTTGTCACGTTATTGCTATCGTTCTTTATGCTATCTTGATATGTTAATATTGTTGTTGCTTCAATTCATGGAAAAACAAAGGAGATGCTTCCGAAATTTTCGGTTTTAGCATTTACTCCTTTGCTGTAATTTATCTTTATTTATGGTATTTAGATGTTGTTTAGCCTATGTTTGGTAGCCTTCATGCCTGCTAGATGCCGGGGTGTTACACCGCGTGTCAGCGGCTCAGTCCACCGTGCAGTGACGTCACCAGTGGACCGTGCGGTGACGTCACACGCGTGTTAGTCCGCTCGGCCGAGCCGTGCTGAGGTCAGCATTGGCGTCACCCGAGTGGGTCCCGCGTGTCAGTGACACGTGCACCTGTGGACCGGGTCCACGGTGGACCGAAGTCGAACCGTGGACTGAGTCCATGGACCGGCTGACGCAATGCTGACGTCATAATTCATTTTTCAATAGAAAAATAATTCGGTGGAAATTCAATTTCCACACTGACGTCATGCTGATGTCATAAATCGAGTTTTTCAATAGAAAAATAAATGAATTAATTCAGTTATTTCTTTTATTTGAATTTTCAAACTTCAAACGCTTATAACTTTTGCATGTTAACTCCGATTTGGGTGATTCCAATTTCTAAATTTTTATAAAATTGAGCTCTACATAATGGTGAATTTTATTTAATTTTTGGACATGAGTATAACTTTTGCGTTTTAACTCCGATTTGAACGTTTCAAATTTCTAAAAATTTATAAAAATGTGTTCTCTCTGTTTATGAACTTTATTTGAATTATTGTACACTTCTTGTCTACTGTTTAATTATTTATTTCTATTTGCACGCGTTACGAGTAGACGGTGAAGTGCCCGAAGGCTTCGAAGGTGAAGTTTTGACCCAGGAGCTAGCTCAAGACCAAGACCAAGTACTTTTTGAAGGCAAGTTATGCTTTGACCATATTGCTCCTATTCTTGAAAATTAGTTTGATCTAAATTAATGCATGCTAATTTAATTAGAAATTGTTTTAATTAATTCTGGGAATTAGATAAATGCCAAATTGCAGTATGACACCTTGATAAATTAAATTACGTACCATGAACCCTTGTCACCCTAGTTGTGAATATGTAGTTGTACATTATTAAGTTGTCAACCTTGGGTACTTAGACCGTCGTAGTATATTGCTAAGACCTGCTACGTGCACATGATATGATTTTGGACTATCAAATGTTAATATTGACTTAATGAGATATTGAACCTGTTTTGGAGAAGTATCATGTGTTGTGATTGTTGATGGCACATGGTGCATGATAATCAACCGGGTTTGATAAATAGATTTAGACCAGGGCAAGTGGCAAGAATGATATGGTGGGCCATGAGTGGCACTAGGGATGTCGTTTTGGTTCTTTGGGTAGTCTTGCCCTGGTCATCTTAAGGACTTAACCTTGTAAGACTTTGATCTGAGTCAAGCGTGCAACCACATGTCTGTAATGGGATGGACCTAGTTGAGTAAGTCACTAATAACTTGCATGTGGTGCCTCGGGGTGTCAACTACACCTTTGTGTAGCTTGAAAGGGGAGCGTACCAATGCTATGTCATGGTACCCGTCCAACGGTATGTCGATCCCATACTTCGCCTCTGTTAAGGGAAGGGATGGTGTATGGCAAAAACCGGAGAGGTTCACTTGTATAGTTTGCGGTCTCTGAAATGATTTGTTATGATCACTCGCCTTTGTGGTGTTTGACTGTATCTTGTGGGTAAAGTGCATAACCTCTTCAGAGTGTACAACCTTTTAAAATAGCCGAGTCCACGGTATTGGACACTACTCAGGGATTACAGTCAAGGGTTAGACTTTCATGAAAACAACTTGGACTTGAAAAGTTTGGTTGGGTTTATTGATGATGTTGATGGAAATGTGGATTAGGAAAGGGAAGAATGTTTACTTAACTCCTGGAAAATTTATTAATATTATCTTTACTTTTACTGCTTTCGAATCTACTTATGCTACTTGTTAAATTCTGTTTTACTGCAAATGTACCGGTTAGCCTATCCCTTGAACTAAGCCATGCATGTATAATATTAGTTTGCATTCTGTGCATGACTTGCTGATTACCAAGTACTCACCCCTTGCAACAATACAACACCAGTTGAAGAAGAAGCGACGCCAGCTTTGGAGGAAGAACTTCAGGAGGAACCGTCCATCGAGGGAGCGAGCCCAGTCATTTGAGTGTGATATACTGGATGGCGCCACGTTGATGTTTTAATTCTGCTGCAATTTATTTCCTTTAATAAGTTTTCACCTTATGTGGCGTTCTCTTGTAACTTGACCATAAGGTTGAGCAACCAGTTTGGTTATTTTAATTATGGTACTTTACTTCTATCGATGTGTATGATTGTGATATTTTTCGATGTTGCGACTGTGTGCACTAGCGTGATCTTGGACTAGTGCTAAATACACAGAGGGTCCGGATTTGCAAATTCGGGTCTCGACAATACCTCTCGGGAGCGCGGCTTGCCCTTGTAGACCTTCGTGGGACTGGTGCCTCTTCGATCGGTTCTACAACATTTTGCATCTCCTCATGTGGATCAGTGGGAGCCGAAACATTTTCAGATGTTTCCCGAATTTCTTTGAGTTGCACCTTGCTCCCACTGGCTCTTTTGAAAAACTTTTTCCAAAAAGACACCATTCTGGGTGACAAAAACTTTGCCCTCCTCCCGGTTATAAAAGTAATACCCTACAGATTTTGGGTACCCCACAAAGAAGCACTTGTGTGATTTGGTGTGGAGCTTATCTGACATCGAATGTTTAACATAAGCCTCACAGCCCCAAATCGTTAGGTAAGACAAATCGGGACGTTTCCTTTTCCACATCTCATATGGTGTCTTACTTACGGATTTCGATGGAACCCTATTTAAGGTGAAAGCAACAGTATCTAGAGCAAGTCCCCAAAGAGATAACGGAGGATCAGTTTGACTCATCATAGATCGAACCATGTCCAACAGAGTTTTATTCCTCCGTTCAGACACACCATTCAACTGAGGCATCCCTGGCGGAGTCAATTGTGAAACAATTCCACAACTCTTAAGATGATCATTAAACTCATGGCTCAAATATTCACCTCCACGATCAGATCGCAGAAATTTGATTATCTTGCCCAAATGATTTTGTACTTCATTCTAAAACTCCTTGTACTTTTCAAAAGATTCAGAATTATGCTTCATTAAATAGATATAGCCATATCTACTAAAGTCATCAGTAAAAGTAATGAAGTATTGAAATCCACCCTTGGCCACAACGCTCATTGGTCCACATACATCCGTATGTACTAAAGCCAATAATGCACTGGCCCTCTCACTTGAACCAGTGAATGGCGTCTTAGTCATCTTGCCAAGTAAACAAGATTTGTATGTGTCAAATGATTCGAAATCAAATGAATCAAGAAGACCATCTCTATGGAGCTTCTGCACGCGTTTCTCATTTATGTGGCCTAAGCGACAATGCCATAAATAAGTGTGATTAAAATCATTTGTTTTGAGCCTTTTAGCATTAACATTATAGACAAATTTATCTTCAAGTTCTAGCACATATAGCCCATTCAATAATGGACAATGACCATAGAGCATACCATTGAAATAAATTGAACAACGTTTGTTCTTTATTACAAATTCAAAACCATCTTCTTCCAAACATGAAGAAGAGATAATGTTTCTGCTAAAAGTTTGAATGTAATAACAATTATTCAATTCCAAAACTAATCCTAAAGGTAACGACAAGGGATAAACGCCAACGGCCACTGCAGCAACCTTTGCGCCATTACCGACGCGAATTTCCACTTCACCACTTGCACAACTTCTAGTCCTTCTTAGCCCCTGCAACGATTTGCAAGTGTGAATCATCGATCCGGTATCAAATACCCATGTCTCTTTAGGACAAGTAGCAAGATTAATTTCTATAACATTAATACCTGAAGTTGAAGCCAAAGTTCCATTCCTTTTATCCTCCAGATATTTCTTGCAGTTTATACGCCAATGACCAAGTTTATGGCAGTAGTGACATTCATCGGAAGCAGTAGGACCACCCTTGGTCTTACCATCATGCTTAGGTTTTAGGTTCAAGATCACATCCTTACCCTTGCCTTTTGCCCCCACGCTTCCTTTTCTTACCACCATCCTTTTGTACAATCATCACAGGATTATTGCTTTTCTTGATGCTTTCCTCTGCTGTCTTAAGCATCCCATGCAGTTCAGACATGTTCTTTTCCATGCCATTCATGTGAAAGTTCATGATTAAAGGCTCGAAGCTTGCAGGAAGCGACTGGAGAATCACATTAGTGGCCAACTCTTGGCTTAAGGGGGAGTTCAGTTTATCCAAGTTCTCAATTGTGATGCCTTAGAGCATCAGAGCGATTCTAGGGTTCCTTTTCCTGGTTTTGTTTCGGGAGAGGAATGAAGGATTTGTCGGGGGATGAAATAATTGAAGTTTATCCGGCATATTAATATTAAATTTGGAGTTGTCGGGCTAGAAACAGTGGGCCGAGGAAAACCTGGGCCTGGGCTGCGAATCCCCTCCCCACCTCTCTCTCTTTTCCCCTAGTGGGCCGGCCCACCATATAAAAGGGGTGTCACCCCCCCCAAAAGCCCTAGGGCACCCCCCTTCCTCCCCTAGCAGCCACACCACCCCTTCTCTTCCTCCCCTTGCGTGGTGGCTCAAGATCCACCGCGAAACGCGAAGGAGCAAGCGAGAAGAGGATCCGTGGAGGCGTGGAGGACGAGCAGATTTCCGTTTCGGGCATCGTCGGCGTTTTCGTGGGTTCTCAAGGGAGAACTCAAGGTAAAATTCCCAATCTTTTACCCCTGTTCTACCTAGGGATTAGGAGTGTATTAGATCTGGTGGTGAGTGATTTAGATGGATCTTGATGGGGGAGAAGGGTAGATGTTCACGTGGTGCTGTTTTTGGAAGGGGAGATTGTGCAGCGCGGATTGTTTCGTGTTTTACGTGGCATAGACTATTTTTCCTGCAAAAACCTATAACTAGAAAGTTGTAGATAACGTCGAGATCTAGCTTCTGTAATTTTTCCAGAATTTTTGGGGCGTCGGTCTGAGAGTTATAGCTGTTTCAAAATGACGAACAGAATCTGGAAACAGATTTTGTCCACTGTGTTGGACGTTTGTTTAGGCATAATTAACAGTGGAATTGAAATTTGTGATCTTCATGAAAGTTGTAGATCTCTTCAATATCTAGCTACTGTAATTTTGTTGTATTTTTATGATCTGTATAAAAAAAGATACGAAATTGTGAAGAGAGGGTGCTGCTGTTTGACCCGGGCAGATTGGGGTTTTTGGCGCTTAAGAAGGGAACGGGGATTAGGAAGCGTGTGTTCGAGTTGTGTGATCATTTGTGATGTCGCTATGTACTGAAATAATACTTGTACAGGTGGTGCCCCTTCTGGACGCAACTAGGTTCGTCATCCATGTTGGTAAAGGCAAGTGGAAGTAGCGGTCTTGCTAAACTATAACTCGCTATTTGTTTCGTCTTCAATATAAACCTTAATTGCAGCACACCTACATGGTTTAACTACTTGTTTATGAGATTACAATATCCTATCCTGCATTGTGATGTGGTTGTTTGGCTTTTGAATCATGAGTAAGAATGAAGAAAGATGTTGTTTGCAAGATGAATTGTGGAGATATTCTATCTCAATGATGTTCGCATTCTATCCATGTTATTTGATGGTATGCAAGCATGTGAATTCAGAGTGGGAAGTTATGAATGTATTTATGCATGAAGCATTAACTGCATAATCATGCATTGGAAGTTTGTCGACGCCTTGGCGCGATCGCGAGTCAGTACAACACCGTGTGTTCCCGAGAAAGGGCACGGTGAGGAGGATCATGGCATAAGCATGTGCACAATCATATGCATTTTACTGAGGTTGTGTGGACTCTATAATGTGGTATTGGACATGAGGAATTTGGTTTGCTAGTTTTACTGTGGGCTGTGTTATTCGTTAGAAGTTGTTCCGCTTTGCTGAGATTACCCAATCTCACCCCTTGTTATTTTGTTGTTTTCAGTAGTTCTCGCGAGTCGTAAGCTTGAAGGGTGGGCTTAGTAGCACAATCAACTCCTCCGGGGTCATCACGAATCACATAGACTAGTGCATTTAATAATTCATTAGCTTGCTGAAATTTTATTAATCATAGACCTGTTGATGTCCTCTTTGGAGCTGTTTTACGCTTATGTTTGTTTTCGTTGATTTAGACTTGTTATCTCTAGTATTGATGCTTTTATGTTATTCCTGTTTATAATGGTTATTATGAATCTTGTTGTCGCCTGCTTTTGTCCTAATTTTAGGAGAGATCTTTCGAATTTTTCTTGTACTGACGCTTTAGATTTGTAGGGTGTTACAATTGGTATCGAGCGGTCTGTAGGTCCTTGGAATGTCTATTTTTAGTGTCATACTATAGGATACAACTAAAATGTGATGTGGAATAACTTAGAAACATGGCCTAGGTTTTAACTAAAATTTTGTCATAGGATAGCAACATTAAAACTTGTGTAAGTGGAATCACTAATTTAAAATTTGACACACATGGATGCACAAGTAGGAAAGGGTATGGGTATCGTTGCCTTATGCTTAAAGGTTGAATTTAAGCTTTGTTGTTGAATGCTACTTTTGATGATGTATAATGCTATATTTATGATAGATTTGATTGAGTTGCTTCATTTGTGATAAAGTGTGGTTGTGGTGCCGAAGGGTTTCGGTCACCTTTTGTTTGTAGTGAGGTCGTGGTTTGACGGTGTGGTCGGGTAGAGTCACCACCGAAGAACTATTAAACCCTCGTAGGGAAAGAGTACTTATCCGTGTCTGTCAGAGATCGGGTAGTGACTGGAGTCAAATAGAAGAGGTTGGTGATGGATTCCTTCGGATGTTCTTTACCGTGGCCGACGGTCGATTTTGGTTGGTTTTCCGGGTATGTGGTTGGTTCGAAACCGAGGAAAATGCTTAGTTTTGAGCACTCGCTGATTTGTCCTTTGGCGGTTTGTGGTTTTGTCTCTTTGAGTGAAGACACAGAAGAAGAGTTCTACGTTGCGGCGTCTTTTGGTCACAATTTTGCTTTGGCACTGATTTATTGTGATGGACTGTCGTTGGGAGGAAATTTCTGGTTGTTGTTTCCGATTTTTTTAAAAAGAAGGGGTTGGAGTTTCTCTGTTGCAGATCAAGCTGGATGGAGCTAAGTTTGAATCTTTATCGGAAAATTTTAGTTGGACATTTGGTCTTCCCTTTTGCATCCGTCTTCCTTTGTGGAAAGTGTAGGTTTTGGATTTCTTGAAGAGTTTTGGCTACTATGATTGGACATTTGAGGGTCGAGCTCTCTTGCATTTATGTTTGGATTTTGCTTTTCTCCCTTGCCTGAAAAGAAGAAATTTTTATCTGTTTGTTCTTGATCTAGAACTGTGTTTGTTTTTTTATGTTTGGGATTGCTCTCCTCGCTTGTCAAGGGTAGGTGACCCATGACGGTGTTTAGAAATTTTATGTCGGTGTTACGTAGTATGTAACAATGTGGTTTATGGAATGATGTACTTCTAAGTTAATTTGTGAGTTGAATCAATTAAAATGTAATTGTTATCTTTAGCTTGAGATTAAATAAACTTCTAGTATTGTAGATTGCTCTATAGCGATAATGATTGAATGTGTTAATGTGCATGCTTAGGATTTATTGCATTATTTTAATGTGCCCTTGACCATGGACAATGTTTAAAGCTTTAAATCTTGATGCGTAGTTAGAACATTACGATGATGTAAACTATCGTGAAGGTAATAGAAAATTAGTGGGTTATTTAGAGACATTTTAATATAAGGTCGGTAGAACAATTTAATTGTAATGGTGGACTACCGATATTGTTAAAGAAACCATGTCGGTTGTTTAAAGATGTTCTAATTTAATCGTGTTGCCTAGTGACTTTAACTTGGAAATTGATTAGAGTTGATATTTATGACATTGCAAACTATTAGTAGATTCGAAGTATGCAAATATGCTCCAATAATGCTAGTATCGATATCAATTGGGAAGACATAAGTTTTTGCCATTGCCGTAAGAGCTTTGTGATGATTTCACCTATTCAGTTCACTTTAAAAAAAAGGCTGGAGTATGTCTTGGAGTGGCAATTTTGCTATAACTCGTGTATAGGGTAGCTAAAAAAAAAATTAAAAAAATTTAAATTTAATTTAGCGTTGTTGTTATAAGAACTTTGGATGGCTTAAATTATTCAATCTATTTTACATAGTTGGAGTATGTTGTGTAGTGACAGTTTGTCATAGTCTATGGATAGGGTAACTAAAAGCAATGTTGTTGTTTTACAATTATGCCAATTATTGATATTGATGACTTAGTAGTGGTGGTAACTGATTAGATTAATTGTTGAAAACCTTTGTTAAAATGGTGGAAATTGTAACATGTTGTGATGGAGTGAACCAGGGATAGTTAGCATGACGCGTGATTTTGTCCTTAATAAATGTATGTTTTAAACTTCTATTTACGATTGGTGCCTTGTTGAGATAATATTTACTTGTTGAGTCATCTTTTAGGTGAATAAATTTCCATTGTCGAGATGTTGACGCGTATGTGGTATGGAATTTATAGGTTCATCATGCTGAAAGACTTGTTGAAGCAATCGCTTTCAAATTTAGAATATGATGATATAGGTTAGGCTGCTCAGTGGGGATATTGATGAGGTAGTGTTGGTTGGATGTGTTTTTGATAAGCACTGTGAACTTTATTTATAATTGTGGAAAAGGTAATAAGAGTAAGAATTTGTTGTGTAGTTGTTGTTAAATCCTCGATGGGCCTTCTCAATGAGTAAATAGGGAATATTGAAATCTAAATGGTAAGGGTAGTGGAATGCTATAGATGGCGGGAGTTATGCTGAACTTATGTTTAAAAATTCATATGGATTGGTTTGTTTGTTTGATATTTGGGTTGAATACTTTCGGTCAAAGTATTCTTTGTGCCGTGTTTTGAGTTTCCTAAACTTAGAATGATTACGCCAAATGTGGGTTAATTTCGAGGCTTAAAACAAGGATAAAAGAATGATTAACCTTGAAGTAATTTGTGGAGATTTTGGAATGTTATTCTATTAAATATCGTCATTCATTCATCTTTGATAAGAAAACTAGCTTAAGTTATGAATGCGACATTTATGCTCAAGGATGTATGCTTTGACTGTGGTCCGTAGTTTTCAAGGTCGAGTTATCGGTTGCATTGTTGATCAAAAGAAGTAGCTAATCCAATGTAAGATTTGGAACTTCATGATCTGGAAATATTTGTATTTCTATTTTGGGCTAGAGTTGTGTTGTGGTGTGAGGTGTTTGACAGTTTTTGTTTAAGAGACGATTCTTCTGGTTGTGACATGAATGATATTCGTGGTTGAAACAATTTTTCTGTTGGGAAGTGAGTTTGGTTCCTTTTTAAGGAAAAAGAGATGGTGGTTGTGTGGAAGCATTTAATTCCTTGATCGGTTTCTTTTTTTCTGAATGGCTTGGCCTTGGATAAAAGTGAGATGATTTGTTTTGGTAAAAGTGAAATGCATTTGCAAAAGACTTTCGCGGTGTTTCTCTTTTGAATAGAGCTTCTCCCCGAAGAAAATTTTTTTGGTGGTTTTGGTTCTATGGAGTTCCTCTTCCAAGTTGAGTTCCCGTGTATGTGAATTTCAGCCCTTTGGTTTAAAGGTGGTGATTGTCGTTCGTTGTGTTAGTGAGAATTAAGATTTCTTTTACGTTCAAGCTTGGGGGTAAGAAAATGAATGTTTATGTTATGGTTGAGTATATTCAAGGATTGTACTCCTTGCCCTGGTCCTTGGGTGGAAGAATGTGAAGGCGAAACCTTCTTACAAGGGAAAACTAGTGTGGGTCGCTGATCGTAAGTAGTTTAAAAGTGAAGAGTAAAGGAAGGTTGTGTATGACTCAATTCAAACCTTTTTTGGAGAATTGTTTTCATTGATGTGTTCCTCGGTGGGGTTGCTTAATTTAGTAGTGGACAACTTGGAAGTTGCAGGTAATTACATTAATTTTTTGGAACTTTTGTCGCTGGGTTCGAGCGAGTTTGTGTCAACCGTAGTGATTGTGTTCGGTTGTTATTGTTTCTGCGGATTTTCGGACCCTGGTTGTAAAGTAGGCTATCTCTGTCGTTGGTAAGGGTGGATATTGGTTCTTTTGTAAAAGATCAATCACTTGTAGGAGATAGGAGTTTGTGTTTGGGTTGATTTAGAGACTTACCTAGAGCGTTGTGTCTCACATGGTTCTGGGCTGCCTAGAAATGCGAATTTAACCGTGGTAGAAGAGTTGAGATTGGAATGCGGAGTTTCGCGATCGGGTTGAAGAGAGAAGTGGGAGTTGAGATTCCAGATCGATACCAGATTCACCTAATAGGTGTCCTTTATTTAATAGGGGAATAGTTCGTGTTAGTGTCCAATGAAAGATTTGTGGACCAATTAGTCTGAGCGGGATGCAACTTGGGAACTTGAGGACCAGATGCGGAAGAAGTATCCTATACTCTTTGAGGATGCTGAAGGTAAAGTGTTGATTACCATTTTGCCTTCCTTTTTTTAAGGTTCCGTAGCAAAGAGGAGTAGATTCGGGACTAATCCTTTTAAGGAGGAGAATGTGATGCCTTAGAGCATCGAGAGCGATTCTAGGTTCCTTTTCCTGGTTTTGTTTCGGGAGAGGAATGAAGGATTTGTCGGGGGATGAAATAATTGAAGTTTATCCGGCATATTAATATTAAATTTGGAGTTGTCGGGCTAGAAACAGTGGGCCGAGGACAACCTGGGCCTGGGCTGTAATCCTCCCCACCTCTCTCTCTTTTCCCTAGTGGGCCGGCCCACCATATAAAAGGGCTGTCACCCCCCCCAAAAGCCCTAGGGCACCCCCCTTCCTCCCCTAGCAGCCACACCACCCCTTCTCTTCCTCCCCTTGCGTGGTGGCTCAAGATCCACCGCGAAACGCGAAGGAGCAAGCGAGAAGAGGATCCGTGGAGGCGTGGAGGACGAGCAGATTTCCGTTTCGGGAATCGTCGCGCGTTTTTCGTGGGTTCTCAAGGGAGAACTCAAGGTAAAATTCCCAATCTTTTACCCCTGTTCTACCTAGGGATTAGGAGTGTATTAGATCTGGTGGTGAGTGATTTAGATGGATCTTGATGGGGGAGAAGGGTAGATGTTCACGTGGTGCTGTTTTTGGAAGGGGAGATTGTGCAGCGCGGATTGTTTCGTGTTTTACGTGGCATAGACTATTTTTCCTGCAAAAACCTATAACTAGAAAGTTGTAGATAACGTCGAGATCTAGCTTCTGTAATTTTTCCAGAATTTTTGGGGCGTCGGTCTGAGAGTTATAGCTGTTTAAAAATGACGGACAGAATCTGGAAACAGATTTTGTCCACTGTGTTGGACGTTTGTTTAGGCATAATTAACAGTGGAATTGAAATTTGTGATCTTCATGAAAGTTGTAGATCTCGTCAATATCTAGCTACTGTAATTTTTTTGTATTTTTATGATCTGTATAAAAAAAGATACGAAATTGTGAAGAGAGGGTGCTGCTGTTTGACCCGGGCAGATTGGGGTTTTTGGCGCTTAAGAAGGGAACGGGGATTAGGAAGCGTGTGTTCGAGTTGTGTGATCATTTGTGATGTCGTTATGTACTGAAATAATACTTGTACAGGTGGTGCCCCTTCTAGACGCAACTAGGTTCGTCATCCACGTTGGTAAAGGCAAGTGGAAGTAGCGGTCTTGCTAAACTATAACTCGCTATTTGTTTCGTCTTCAGTATAAACCTTAATTGCAGCACACCTACATGGTTTAACTACTTGTTTATGAGATTACAATATCCTATCCTGCATTGTGATGTGGTTGTTTGGCTTTTGAATCATGAGTAAGAATGAAGAAAGATGTTGTTTGCAAGATGAATTGTGGAGATATTCTATCTCAATGATGTTCGCATTCTATCCATGTTATTTGATGGTATGCAAGCATGTGAATTCAGAGTGGGAAGTTATGAATGTATTTATGCATGAAGCATTAACTGCATAATCATGCATTGGAAGTTTGTCGACGCCAAATTGGCGTCTGATCAAGACGTACAACACCGTGTGTTCCTGAGAAAGGGCACGGTGAGGAGGATCATGGCATAAGCATGTGCACAATCATATGCATTTTACTGAGGTTGTGTGGACTCTATAATGTGGTATTGGACATGAGGAATTTGGTTTGCTAGTTTTACTGTGGCTGTGTTATTCGTTAGAAGTTATTCCGCTTGCTGAGATTACCCAATCTCACCCCTTGTTATTTTGTTGTTTTCAGGTAGTTCTCGCGAGTCGTAAGCTTGAAGGGTGGGCTTAGTAGCACAATCAACCCTCCGGGGTCATCACGAATCACATAGACTAGTGCATTTAATAATTCATTAGCTTGCTGAAATTTTATTAATCATAGACCTGTTGATGTCCTCTTTGGAGCTGTTTTACGTTTATGTTTGTTTTCTGGTTGATTTAGACTTGTTATCTCTAGTATTGATGCTTTTATGTTATTCCTGTTTATAATGGTTATTATGAATATTGTTGTCGCTTCCGTTTTGTCCTAATTTTAGGAGAGATGCTGTCGAATTTTTCTTGTACGACAGTTTAGATTTGTAGGGTGTTACATCAATGTAACCAATCACCGAACTACCTTCAGTTAGCTTGCACGCAAACAGAACTTTTGAGATCGAGAATCTCTGAGCGCTAACTTGGTTCTCAAACATGCTACGAAGGCCTGTGATCATAGCATAGGCATTCGTGTTCTCATATTGCTTCTGAAGCTCAGAGTTGATTGTAGCAAGCATGAGATAGCCAACATCAACCTCATCATTAACATGCTTATCATAAGCACGTCGTTTAGCAGCAGTAGCATCATCAGCTAGTTCCTTAGGATATGGCTCCTCAATGACATACTCCCTTTTCTCTTTCTTGAGAACAATTCTCAAGTTACGATACCAATCAATGAAATTAGTTCGAGAGAGCTTCTCTCTCTCCAGAATCGATCGCAAGTTAAAACCAGAGTTATTGATAGTATTAGGCGCCATCTATTACAGTAAAGCAAAGTTTTAGCACAATGTTCATGTTAACCTTCTATTAAACAATTTTAATAAAAGATGCTCCCATTAAAATCACTTTCCCTCTAGTGCATTTTAGTAGGACAAGATCCATAGTCATCCAAAGATCTAGTGCGCGGAAGCGACTCCTATGACTAAGTGACATAGGTAGCCAACCCCTTGCCAATCACATCCTATGTGACTCTTGTTCGTTGGGTGGCATCCAATGCCCCGGCTCCCAACACTGATGCCACGAGGCCCAAAACCATTTTGATAGCCTCGATAAGTAAATCAATACTATGCGTGTGAAGTCTGACTTCATTCCAATGGGCAAGGAAATTAATGGCACCCTGCTGTATGCTGAAACTGCCAATTAACGTACAAGACCTTATGGGCACAGCTATTGGAAGGGCATCGAACACTTAATTTTTCGAGGGAAACTATTCTATCAAATGAAAATCATATCCACCAACTATGAAATATGAAGGAATAGCATGACAGGAATCATCACAAACAGTCATATTGACTTGTGAAATGGTATGGCCCGTGGCGTTCCGATCTCCATCGTCGCGCTTCATGTCCACTGAGTCACCATGCTAGAAGCCTCCATGATAATACACCAAGCTACTACTCATAATAGCTAGTAACAAATTACATGAGGATATGAGGCATCACAAATCAGCACGCAGGTTGTTATACAATAACATGGCAGCCCAAGCTGCAATTAACCATAGCACGCAGACTATGAAATTTACATTAATGCATCACATACACATAGGGAGCCATACAATTCACATCATTCCCTGTAAAAACAAGTTAGGCACTGGATCGAATTCTAGCGCACGTGATGTGAACAAGTTTTAATTAGTGGGCGCTACGCTGACTATCACAGCGGTCCCGCTATGGAAATTCAATCAGATTGATCAAATCATACCGATCCCAAGCCATCAGAATGCCTCAATTTCCATAAGATCCTTGAGAAGGCGGCTGTCGACGATCGATTTCGCCGGCAATGAGATTTGTGATTCTAGGGGATTCGTGCGGGATCAAAGCTAGATGGTAACACAAGATGCAAGGGCCATCCCTCTCTTTTAGACAGGTTCGGGCTCTCACGGAGGAGATAATACCCTAGTCCTGTGTTCTTGGATCTATGAGTCTTGTCTTTTTTTCTCCCCCCCACCACGGTTGAGAAATCTTCAAGTCTCCTTTGGCGATTTGGGTGACCTAGGGTTTCTAGTTTCGTGCCTAAGACCCTCGGCGGTTCCTCCCACCGGGTCTCCTTCACCGACATGTCTTCTTCTTTGGAATCCTCATCATCGTCGGAGGGTAACGCCGACCCTGCAACCGCGGGGTGGGAGACCTTCGTCACCACGACGTCCCGCTTGGAGGAGCTGGTCGCTGCCGGCATCCTTCCTCCGCTGGAGTTGATCTCCGCCCGTCCCGCCGTAGGTGACCCTTACCCCACACCTCTAGAGAATGAGATTGTGGTGTTCGAGTCCTTCTTTTGGGGAGGATTTAGCGTTCCTGGAAGCGCCTTCTTCTGAGGGCTCCTTCACTTTTACGAGATCGAGCTGATCAATTTGAATCCCAACTCCATTCTTCACATTGCTCTCTTCGTTCAACTTTGCGAGGCGTATCTTGGGATACGTCCTCATTTTGACTTGTTCCGCTCCCTCTTCTTGCTCAAGCCTCATCCGAACCGGGCTGCTCCCAGCGTCGTTGGGGGCGCCGGACTGCAGCTGCGAGAGGGCTTGAAGAACCATTACTTTGCCATCCCCTTCAAGACCTCCCTCAAAGGTTGGAGGTGGGAGTGGTTCTATTGCGCCAATGTTGACCCTTTTCTCGCCCCTTTCGCTGGCCGCGCCCCTAAAGCTTCCCGATGCAGGAGCGATGCCCCGGATGACGGCGGTTTGGACCAAGTCACCGAGCTTTTGGCATGGATTAACGATCTGAAGAACCGGGGTCTGACGGGCCCCGGGATCGCGATCATCTTTGTGCAGCGCCGGGTGCAGCCCTTAAAGGAGAGAATCCATTTGGGGTTCCAGTACGACGGGTCTCAGGATCCCACCCGGGAGACAGGCACGTCCTTATCGAAAGATGAATTGGCGGCGCGGGTGGTCGATCACCTCCCTGGGGACCCCGGGCATGTCCGACGGCTTCCAGGCAAAGATGTCTTTGTTTGCCCGCAGAAAAGTGACGAGGGCGTCCTCCTATTTATCTCCGAGCCCTGTCCCGATCAAGGCGGTTTGCGCCGGATCGGACGGGTCGAGGATGATTCTCTTGGCGCCTTCCTCAGGGCCGATCCCGGGACTACGCGCCTTGCGGGTAGGGACGCTGCCTTCCGGCTTGTCGGAATTCACCTCCTGATGAATTCTTTCTCGACCCGCTAGTGCCTCCAGCGACTCGGCCATCTCGCAGCTCTCACTGTCGCAAGAAAAAGACTGCTTGATGTCACCGCGCAGCGTGATAATACCACTCGGGCCTGGCATTTTCAGCGTTAAATACGCGTAGTGGGGCACTGCCATAAACTTGGCCAGCATTGGTCTCCCCAAGATGGCATGATACGTTGTCGCGAAGTCTGCCACCTCGAAGCCAAGGCTCTCTGTCCGGTAGTTATCTCTCGTGCCGAACGTGACCGGTAGAGTGATTTGTCCGAGTGGTGTCGCCGACGTTCCGGGTATCACCCTGTGAAAAGGCGACGCCCCGTGCCTAAGCTCCGACCGTGGGATCCCCATGTCGTCAAGGGTTTTGACAAAAAGAACATTGAGCCCACTTCCGCCGTCGATCAATACCCTCTTGAGCCTGATGCTGCGGACAACGGGCGCCAAGACAAGCGGATATCTACCGGGGAATGGGATTCGATCTGGGTGATCCGAACGGTCGTAAGTTATCGCAACCTCGGACCACTGTACGTACTGGGGGGTCTCCGGCTCTATTGCGTTGATGTCCCGGGCGGTAAGCTTTTGCCTCCGCTTGGACTCGTACGCTACCGAACCCCCGAATATGTAGTTAAGCTCGAGATCGACTTCCTGGTAGTCTTCCTTGGCTTCAGGAGGAGGAGGCTTGGTGGCATGTCCACTCGGACCTTGCCCAGCCTGCTTCTGGCTTTCCCGGGCAAATCTCTTCAAAGTGAAGTAGTCCTTGGCAGCATGTCTCCCCTTTGGGTGGAAGGGGCAAAGCGAGTTCATCACCTTGTCGTACCCGTCCTCTCCGAGCGCTCGTGGGCGGGCGCGTTCGGCGACTACCACCAGCTCTCTGCCTTTGCGCTTCTCCTTCCGCCTGGGGGGCTCGGCGTGGTCCTTCTTCTCGTCGTGTCGTTCCGCCAGAGCTTCGGAGGCGGAGGCATAGCAGTCCGCTAGGGTGAACAGTTCGCGTACCGACGTTGGTGGCTTTTGAGACATCTTCTTGATGAGTTCAGGGTCGCCGACTCCCTTCTGGAAGGCAGCTATCACGACCGCATCTGTGACGTCCCGAACAGTGCTTTTCTTGTGCAGGAAACGCCTGAGGAACTCCCGCAGGGGCTCGTTCTTTTTCTGGTGTAGCTGATATAGGTCCCAGGGGGTGCTGGGGCGCTCATAAGTGCCTTGGAAGTTTGAAATGAACTGCTCACACATATCTCCCCAGGAATCTATAGAGTTCGCTGGGAGTCCAGTGAGCCACGCTTGGGCCAGGGGCGAGAGGGTAACCGGTAAGTAGTTTGCCATTACTTTCTGAGCCCCCCGGCAGCCCTGACTGCCAAAGCATATACCTGTAGCCAAGCCTCTGGGTCCCTTTCACCGTCAAACCTAGTGATGCCTTTGGGACTAAACCCATCAGGCCAAACCACTCAGCGTAGGTGGGGGGTAAACGCGCGAACCCCTTCAATGACAGGTGGTGATCGGCATGGCGGGGATCGCGCTTGGTGTGCTTCGCGATCTCGTGGGAGGATGCCGTAACGTTCATAATCATCTGCGTGGCGGTGTTGCTCCTCCCTTTCTCGGTCGCGGCGCCTGGCGTCGAGGTCGGAGCGGAGGTTGCGGTTGATGCTGTATCGCAAGTCATCTCCATGGAGCGGAGCATGATGTGTCTGGCAGGGAGCTTCCCGACCTGATCGGCTGTTGGCCGTCTGAGTCCTCGCTGGACCGCGCGACGGCTCCTTTGCAGGCTGGTCGGTCTGGGCCTGCTGGATAGCTGCCGCCGTCACCATGGCCTTTACTTGCGCCACGATCGGGGCTACTGGATCACCCGCCCCCAGCATAGGGCTCAAGGTATCCAGGAGTGTCTTGGAGGCGACGATATTCTGCTGTGGAGTACGGAAAACCGCCTGATCCCCCATCTTGGCTTGAAGAATGTCTTCATTGACACCACGGGCGCGATCCCGCAGAGCACGTGCCCGCGCATCTGGTTCTGCTGGTCGGCCACCTTCCAAGTCGGCGGCGACCGAAGTGTCGAGGTGCTGCTGCAAATCCGCCCGCGAGCCCTCGATTACGCAGACTCTACAGAAATTCCAGCAACTCTCTAGGCTTTCTTCTGACTCGGCCGGTGAGCTGGGAGAGCCAGAAGAAGATAGCTCCAGGCGCTCGTAGGTGCCGAGTGGTTTGGCGGTGAGAACCCCCACCATTCGCGCCTCGGCGCCCATGGGTCCGACTCCCTGGCCGGACCGGACCTTCGGTCCCCTACTCGGCGCTTTAGAGCGCGAGACGGGGGAACCCTCCGATCGGCGCGGAAGTCATGGAGCTGGCTCGCCGGGGACCTCACCGCGCTGCAGCACGGTCCCCTCAGAGAGGGAAAGGTTCCCGAAGCCGTCGGAGATGAAGGTCAGGCTTCCGAAAAGGAAAACCTGACCCGGGGAGAAGACTGTGGGGACTCCGCTTGTCGCAGCCATCAAGCTTGAGGAAGATCTTGACACAAGCCCCTACCTGGCGCGCCAACTGTCGACGATCGATTTCGCCGGCAATGAGATTTGTGATTCTAGGGGATTCGTGCGGGATCAAAGCTAGATGGTAACACAAGATGCAAGGGCCATCCCTCTCTTTTAGACAGGTTCGGGCTCTCACGGAGGAGATAATACCCTAGTCCTGTGTTCTTGGATCTATAAGTCTTGTCTTTTTTTCTCCCCCCCTTTTTCAGGGTTGTTCCCTCTCCGCTTATATACTGGGGGAAAGGGCACGTTACAATAGGGCGCCACCTGGCCTTGAATATGGTGGCTTCATGAGTACATGCTTTGTCTTTATCGACTGGGCTTCACTACAGCTCGGGGAGGTAGTTGTGCTTTCCCTGACCTGCTCCTGCCACTCCGTCAGGTTCTAGCGTCTGCGGGCTCTGTAGATGTCAGACTGCATGCTTCACCTTCGACGGGTTGTCTGGGCATCGCACGAAGCTTCCCCTAAGGATCGACGAGTTGTCTTGGGGGACAAGTCGAGACGTCCCCCAGGCCCATCATGGCGCTTCCGGACCCTGGGCCTGCTGTTCAGCCTTCGACCCAGTCGGGTGCAGCCCCCCACTTGCGGGACCCCTATCTTAGACATCCCACAGCGGCGACCACACCAATCTCGATCTATTGGCACAATCTATTCGGCACGAGATACTACCCCGATGGTGTTACCAGCCGGTAGGGGTAATGCACGGCACGAAAGTAAACAAGCAAGAACTAATCTTTTGATTGTGTAGGCCCCTCGAGAAGGTTGTGCACATGTAGCCTCGATCTATTGGCTAATATCATAGATGGCACATGACAGAAGTCCAAATGGTGTTTCCAGCTGGTATAGACCAGTCGCGGCACGATCTAGATAAAGCACGAACTAATCTTTTTGGCCTCATAGCACTACCAACTCGCACCTCATGAACCCTATACCGATTGATCGCATCAACCCGTGACCAACTCAACAGCATATCAACATATGTGCAGCATCCAGATCCAAGACAATGCAAGATCGGCTCTGATACCACTGAAGGAGAACGCGATGCTACGCTAGCCGAAAATAAAACTTTTCTACCGCGAATACCCCGGAAACATGTGAGTCAAAGATCATGGAGCATTACCCTTGGAGCATCTTTGCAGCGGAAGTAGAGTGGGTGAAGCCTCCCCGCGTGCTCCGAAGCATAGTACGTAGTCGAACACAACGTGGTACAACTCCTCCTCGTTGCGGATCGCCGTCACAATAACGTCGTTGTAGTCGCAAAGTTGATGTAGCCGATTGAATCGATTAGTGCCGACACAAGAGCGATGACGCCTCTACAGTATCTACACGTCCGGGGTGGGGTCACCGCGCGCTGGTGTGCTAGCACCCACGCGTGCGGCTAGGGTTTTAGGGGTAGTGGGACGCGATGGCCGCTAGGGCTTGTGGTGGGGAGACTGTCACTCCGCACGCCCCCACGCCTCCTTTATATAGAGCGCACTAATGGGCCTTCTGTAATAGAAGCCCACTAGGGCTCGCACTAATGGATCTTCTACAATAGAAATCCATCAATACGCTAGAGGATCCAAATCAACATAAACCCACTAATGGATCCAATCCATTAGACATGATCCAACCCGTTAAGTGTGTGACCCATTAGGCTCATGTACAAGTCTGCCGCTGTCCCCAAGAACCCCTTTTTCAAGACCACAAGTCAATAGTAGTACCTAGCAGCACATATTGACCCCTGAATATACACAATGATCGAATCAACTGAACCTTGATATACTCACATAGGATCCTTTTGCCAAACGATATCAGTCAAGCTCAAGGCGAGAAGTGTGCCACCCTTGTGATAGCTCGACAAATTCACTCGTCAATGTAATGGATATAATTCGTGATTAACTCTTTAATCACTTTGGCATGGCCATGCACTTTTCCTTATCCATCCACACCGAGGGGCCTAGAGATATTGTAACACCCCGGCATTTAATATGCCCGAATGCTACCAAACATAATCTAAACAACATCTAAATACCACATTTAAACATAAATTCCAGCAAATGTACATATGCTAAAAACTGATATTTCGGTAGCATCTCCTTTGTTTTTCCATGAATTAACACAATATCAATATCATGGCAAGATATATCATAGCACACGACATCAAAAACATCAACATAAATGGATATATCATCAAATTACGCCAATAATACCACGCTCAACCACTTCATAAACTAAAACGAAGCAAATAAGGAATCACAAGCATGCTAAATTAAACCATACATTAAGTTTATGGCACAACTCTTAAAATCATGTCTCCAAGTGATTAATCATAGACTATGATGGTGGAGCTACGTGTAGAAGTGTAGCTAAACCCCTTTTTCCCGCATGCCGATCTCAAAGTACCTAAAACAACATAAAACACAAGCGTGAGTTCGAAACTCAGCAAGCATATTGTAATGGACAACAAGATCGATTACAAAACAATAATATCTCACATCACATATAACATCTCATTCTTGAACACATAACACTCTCATCATCATTAATTATGTAATGCAGTGCAATGCTCATGTCTCCTTGGAAACTCATACCGGTATGGTTGAGTACACACCCGTCGGTGTGCACCCTTTTCCCCCCTTCCATCCCGAAGATGGAGGGTGCTTACTCCTCGCTTCCATTCACTACGTGGATGGAATCACGATGTAGGTCTTACTCAATGGCGTTCCGGACTAGTCATAACTTTCTCACCGACCTTGCCGGACTAGTTATGACTTTCTCACCGCCCTCGCCCTATCTCATGCCATGCATGCAACTATGCCAATTATCATATCTCATTTGTACATAAACATATGGCATCATATCATGGTACACATAAACACAAGGCATCATATCATGACAAATATAGACACATGGCATCGTATCATGATAAACATAAACAAATAGCATCATATCATGATAATCATACTCAACATATCATTGGAAATCAGCAAGCATGGCAAGTGATCATAGCAAGTATTTAATCCTTCATCTAATCTCAACAAACAACCTACAATCCGCTATTCATTACAACACACTTGCCTCAACCACGGGCGACGGACTGGCGGGAAGTAGAGGGCACTCCCGGTGTCACACCACCTGCACATAGGCATCACACACTCACAATCATGCCCACAAAACAGTACACAAACCCCCATCTAACCCGACATTGCCCACTACTTGCAAAACCTAAAAACAGAGGTTCTGTCCCGTCGGGACAGCAGCGTTGCAAAAGGCATAACTTGAGTTCTGGGACTCTGAATGAATTAAACGAGTACATCCTCGCGTAGCTTAGGAAATTTCCCAACTTTCTTTAGGTATATGGAAAGACTGATTCGGACTCTAAAGTTGTTTAATCTACAGATTACCGTGATGTGTTCCAATCGCGTCACAGATTTTTACACACTGGGTAAAACAGTCATAACTTTCAAACGACTAATCGGAATTTAACGTGCTTTATGTCCACTGAAAGGTATTGAAATTATCTACAACTTCTTCAACATCCGTACGGACAGATTCGGACTCTAAATTGACAAAAACGCCAACCCTAGGTCGACTGCTCATGCTGTCCCAAAACAGAAACGTGGCAACATCTAGATCTAACCCAAATTACTCCAATCCAGCACCTCCAATTGATCTAAAAACTTGATAAACACCTTAATAACAGTACCTAGATCAATCCCTAGGGTTCCCATGGTCATACCTTTGCCCGACGCGCGAAAACTCCAATAGATCTCCTCGCTCTTCGCTCCTCGCTCTTCGCACCTCGCTCCTCGCACCTCGCTCCTCGCTCCTCGCTCCTCGGATGGATCCATGAGGATGCAGGGGTGGGGAGGCCACCCTAGGTCAGCAAGGGGTGGAGGAGAGGTGGTGGAGAGGTGGGGAGCAATGGGGCAAGGGAGGGGGAGGCGCACGGCCAAGGGAGGAGGGAGGCGGCTAGGGCAAGGGCAAGTGGGGGGAAGGGCGCACAAGGGGCAGGGGTGAACGCCCAAGGGCTGGTGGGGAGCCCTTTTTACCAGCCCCCATACCCAATCCTAGTCCTAAATGGATTCCCACACCATCCCACCAAAGCCCACTTAAGGCCCAAACTCCCCCGGGAAGGCCCAAAACACCGAAAACGGCCCGGAAACGGCCCGGAAACGTTATTAACCTCCATACCTTATGGTTTTAACCTGCCATACCATATTTCATAAATTTTTGACCTTAACATGCACCATTTAAAAGGTTACGACACTCCGTGGTGACACATCACTTCAAACGGCCCAAAAACACGAGTAAACCTCAAGCCGAAAGTTTTTATTCTCTAATTTCACATTCTATAATGTCACACCATACCGTAGTGTCACAGTCTCCCCCCCTTCAACAGGATTCGACCTCTAATTGGAAGGACGCCAAAATCAACGACAAAATCCCCAAGGGACAAACGGCTTCTCTGCAGCACAAAACATTCGCACAACGACTAAAACCGGAACAAACGACAAACGAGTTCCCAAAACTAACACATAGAGAAAAAGTGTTGATCTAGCTCAACTAAGGGCAACCCCTCACAAATCGACCTTCACTTCAATTCCCCAACAGAATCTGCGTTTCAACCACAAAGGGCTCCATCAACCCAAAACGCTCGAATCCTCATGGCAAACACTTCATACTTCTATCACAACCAACATGACTACCATACTCCATTAAACTCAACATGACATAATCAAAGGAAGTCACAATTCCTTTAACGACCTTTCTACATTCCCGAAAATTTCCATCGAGGGGAAAACTCATTAAGGCACACTTGCCCTTCCGATACACCATCATACTAACATTTTTTTCCATCCTTTCCCAGACAAGACTCAAATCCAAGAACAACTAGTGACGACAAATGCTCACGGCAGGACAAATATCACCGAACTACCGTCAACTTCACTTCCACCCATCCCTACTCTTAATAATGGTTAAACCCATACATCATCAACCTCCATCACAAACCACCCTTATACCACTAGGGTTCAACACCTAGCCCCAAGCTAGGATCGAAAAACCCTACCAAACCACAATTGTTTCCTTTCTTAAGAGGGTCTCGCCCTCACACAAAAACACTTAGCTATCCAGCCCAAGTGTACCCACGACAACTCCAACCCAAAGCGCTAAAACCACTTTGGAAAGGATTCGACAACAACCAGAGAGTATTCATTTAAATTTTTTTTTTCCTAAGCCAAAACGCAAAGGAAACACACATCCCTTCACCACAACCAACACCAGAAATCATTCATTCTTTTCTTTTCATACTAGAAAGCAAGGTGTGAAATCATGTGCTGAAAAATTGGCTTTGAACTGAAAAATTAACTTAGATTTGAATTTGCAAAATGTGTTTGTTCATGTGTTTTGACAATTTGACAAGAAACAGTAAGTTACGCATTAGCGCTGACAAAGTTCTCAAGAAACAAGAAGTTTCCCATCTGCATGACGGACGATGTTTTTGGGTCTCATTGTGAACATGTTTTTGAGCCCATGACCAAGTCATTTTTCACATGTACAACGGATGCTTTTTCTTGGTCCGTTGTGAACAAGCTTTTTCGGTTTGGATAATTTCTTGGAACCAAGATTTTCACATGTACAACGGACTAATTCTTTTGTCCGTCGTGAATGGACTTTTTCTAGGGTTTTACTTTTGTGAAACCGAAGCGTGGCACGCTTGCGCGACAAGCTTCCGGGGTCCGCTAGAACTTGTTTTGAGCTCATGGTCAAGCCATTTTTAGATGTACAACGGACCAACTTTGTTTGTCCGCTGTGAACGTGTTTTTCCGCTTGGTTGGCTTCTTGGAACAGAAACTTTTCTTATACAACGGACCAACTTTGTTTGTCCGTCGTGACGCGTTTTCGCCAATTAGGGTTTTGAGCGATTTGGATTTGAATTTTGAATGTGAATTTGAAATTTGTAATGATTTCATGATGCTTCTTTTGAAATGGACTTTATGCAATACTCATGTGAGTAGTTGCATGGATTGACATTGAGTCAAGTCGTGGACTTGTGCTCGGATTTGTTTTGTGGTTTGTTCATGTGCGGTATTGCTCGAAGACGAATGTGGTCGATGACGGGACCGGAACTAGGTTCATGGAGGAACTGAGGTTCGGACTAGGTTCAGGAGGAACCGAGGTCTTGGTGGTCAAGGATGTCATGCGGGACGTTCGGGCTAAGAGAATGGTGCACATGAAGAATGGTTAGTCACGTGAGAATGGCAGGAGGTCATTCGCGTGCAAAGTGTTAGTCACGTGAGTATGGCAGGTGGTCATACGCGTGCAAAGTGTTAGTCACGTGAGTATGGTAGGGTTGCCATACGCGTGCAAGAGTTGTACTCGGCCAGGTTGGGCCAAATAGAGTTGTGTTGGATCTGCATTCCTTCTAGGGAATAGGAATTGTATTCAGAACTCCTTGTGGGTTGGTCCTTTAAATAGGAGGGGTTGTCTCCTGTTGAAGGGAATCCAACCAAGTAGAGCTGAGCGCATCAAGCTTTGAGCTTGGTTTTAGGGTTTGTACTCTTTTGATGAGAGTATTTTAGACAAGAAATAAAGATCAATTCTTCCAAGATTTTTGCGTGCTACAGTAACCACGTCGCTACAGTATTTTCTGTTTTGGTTCTTGTTTGCATGCTTGTTTTTGTTCTTCAAGTTTTATCTTGATTTGATCCATCAAAAACCTCTCTAGGGTATTGATCTAGTGTTTCTCAAAGTCTAGTTGATCAATCTTTTGTCGTTCTTGTTTAATCTTGAAGTTTTGATTAGATTGATTCTCGTCAAGTTCTGGATCAGCAAGCTTGCGAAGCTCATAACTTTTGATCCGTAAGTCCGATCGAGCTGATTCTTTTTGGGTTCGATTCGTATTGGAATCTAGTTTCTTGTGTCCAAATTTCAGATCGTTTCGACGGTTGGATCTCCGGGAATTCTCATTTTACCAAACCTCTGTCATTCTGTTTTTGTCGAAAACGAGGCAATTATTTGGTTCTGTTTTGGGGTGAACTTTTAATAGATCAAGAATTTGGTTTTAGCTTCCGCACAATCATTCACCCCCCCTCTAATTGCTATATTCGTATACTTCGATCCTACACAAGGGAAACCTCATTTCATGACATGAATGCACATTCTTCAAGAGCACTCCGGAATAGTCATATCTCCATATATGACTTTCTCACCAACCGGGCTCAACGACTCTTTTATCATTTAACATCTGTACACGATGTCTTGTTTTCTTTTCACCATTCATTCATCATATAACAATAATACCGAAAAGTCATTCACCAAAAGACTTCTTCCTCGGTATCGCAGGATTGAAATACACATAATACTGACGGTTGCGCTAAATCACATAGACTATGACGGCAACATCATTAACCGTAAGGCACCACATCAAATCAGAACCCACCAACGATAGATAGCTAAACTTTGCAAAACATCGCATTTTAACCAAAATCAACGTTTGGAAAAGGACATCGGCTCCAACGTTTCAACATCTGCGTAAACAACCGCCAAAAAATTGTATCAAAAGAGGGAAACTCAATCCCAAAAGAAAACTCTTCACTAACCAAATTTACTTATGACACATTCATAAAAATCCAGACTTGTGAAACATCCGCACACCAAACACATTTTTTTCCAAATGACTCCAATTCTAGCCAAACAGAGTTACACATTAAGGGCTCAACTCAAAAGTTTCCAACACAACCTTTTAAGACCATCTGCTTCCTTTTAAAATTAATTCCAAAGATAATCCAGCGCGAACGTGAAAGGGCGCGATCGACTCAAAACTTTTGGGGTGTAAATCCATGCTCATAGCACCGACTAAACAAATTAGCCAAAACCAAATATTTGCACAAATTTCTACGGGTTTTAGGGAAACTCCGAAACACACCTTATGGAACACCTTGACCGAAAACCCTTCAACCAAAATGGCAAACAACCAAACCAGTCCAAAAGCCTTTAAACACAAGCTCAGCATAAAAAGAACCATCTCTAGAACTCCACTACGCTTTCCATTAAAAGACTTTAATAATCACTTTTTTTTACTCCCTGAGGAGCCCCAACACAATTCAACCAAAAGCTTCACAACAAATTATTCCTCTAGTTACCATTCCCAACACTTTTAATAAGGGTTTATGATGCTTATCAAAATGGCACCCAACCAAGACTATAATGACATGATCCCCACGGATCACCGAATCATAATACTTCTTATTCTAAATTTGAAACATAGTACTTCCACAAATCTTTCAGCAAGATCAACATATAAATTTCATACCTCCTATCTATTCACGTCTCGATAACCGAACCTTATTCAGTTAAACAACGACTTCAACATGTAAATATTATCTCTACAAGACAAAGTTCATAGCTAGGATTCCAAGGCATACATTCATTAAGGATAAAACTCTACATCAGGTTAATTATCCATGGTTCACTCCATCACCATAAGTTACAACACCCTCCATTTAGTCAATGGTTTCCAACAAGTATTCTACACAACTACCACCACTACTAAGTCATCAATAAAAACAAATGGGCATAATCATCAACCGATCAACATTACTTTTAGCTACCCTATACATAGGTGATAACAAAATTACAACATACTCCAACTATTTAAAATAGATTGAATACTAGCATTGAAGGGACACAACTGCATACTTCCAAATATACTAGTAGTTTGCAACAACATAAATAACCACTCCAATCAACTTCCAAATTAAAGTCACTAGTCTCTACTAATCCGTTAGATTAGCACATCTTTAAACACCAAGCAAAGCTTCTTAACAATATCAGCAGTTTACATCATCTTAATGTTTTAACTATGCATCAAGGTTTAAACTTTTAACATTAACGAGGATCATAAGCACTTTTAAAGCAAGGCAACAGATTCTAAGCATGAACATTAACACTTTCAATCATTCTCGCTAAGAGTGAACTACAACACTAGTAGTCTATTTATTCTCAAACTTAGAGATTTTACTCACATTGAATTGATTCAACTCAAAATTTAACTTAGCAACACATCAATCCATAAACCACATTGTTACCTACTACATAACATGCTTAAACATCAATTCTTACTAGGGACAAACGATTTCAGTCAAAAGACTACTTACTTTGTTTGCAGCATTTAGTTTTAAAACTCATCTCAAATTCATAATGAAACTTGACTCAAAATTGCAATGAGACAAACCCAAACTTGATCATGCAAAAGGAATTCTCCAAAACACTTTTAAATCTCAAGGACTGCCATAAGGAAAAAGGTTGAAAGACAATGTAACACCCCGGCTTTTACTAAGCCCAGAATGTCACCAAACATAGACCATAACACATTTAATACCATAATTTAAGGTAAATTACAGCAAGTAATCATTTAGAATAATTGAAAATTTTGACAGCATCTCCTTTGTTTTTGCATGAAACTTAACAACATAACATCATATCAATATGTAGGACAAACGAGATATCCATACGCAGCGATAAGGATAGCTAATCATCAACTAAAACATCAATAAGCATCGATAACAATAGATGAGCATTAACTAGAATAACAATAAGCAATGATAATCATGGAATAAGCATCTACTAAGACTAGAATGATAAAACGAATCGCTCCAAAGACCCACATGACACACATGGGGGAAACCAACACATAATGTCCATACACCAAAAACAACATAACTTATTGCCATGCTTCCATAGAAATGGGTGGATTATCTAGATTATGAAACTACGTGGAGGAGTGTGGCTAGATCCCTTTCCCGCGCGCCGATTTCATTGTACCTAAATAAACAAACAACATAAAACACAAGCGTGAGTTCATAACTCAGCAAAGTGTATTGAAATGGATCAACAAGGACCAAGACAACAAACCATCATCCCAGTCTCCATAGTTATATCACAACACATCATATTTAACATTATATACATCCTTTAAAACAACATGATATTCATCTCATGAGCATCTCATGAGTACTCTCATCATCATCTCATAAACATCTTCATTTATGTATTTCATTCATGTAATGCAATGCACATGTCTCCTAGAATACTCATACCGGTATGGTTGAGTGCACACCCGTCGGCATGCACCCTTTTCCCCCTTCCATCCCGAAGATGGAGGGTGCCTATCACTCGCTTCCATTCACCTCGGTGATGGAATCACGATGTAGGACTTACTCCAAAGAATAGCCCCGGACTAGTCATAATTGTTCTCACCGACCCTACCGGATTAGTTATGACTTATCTCACCGGACGGCCACGAAAATATGCCATGTATGCAAAATGGACAGCATCGTATACATAAATCGAAATATTGCATATCAAGCCATGGCATCTCAACATGTAGGACCGTATTCAACAATTGACGGTTACCGTTCAAAACATGGCATGTGAATCATGTATCAACAACAAGCATTTTTAATCATGGCATGAGGACACCATAGCATCGACAACATTTAAATCATGGCCTAAGGACAACCTATCAATTGTAACATGTAATTCATGGCAAGACATCATGATATCTAGTCCAAATACTATCAAGCAATTCTAGCAACACTTATAACATACAATCCACGCAACACACTTGCCTTCAACCACGGGCAACGGAGTGACGAGAGGTTGAGGGCACTCCCGGAGGCACACCACCTGCAAACACGTGCCGCACACTCAAATAGAGTCCACAAAACAACACACATAAGAATCCCACTACCCGACTTCACTTGCAACTCCAAAAATCAGAAAACAGCAAATCTGTCCCTTCGGGACAGCAGCATTCCAATGGGCATAACTTCTATTCTAGGACTCCAAATTGAATAAACGAGTACATCCTCGCGTAGCTTAGGAAATTTCCCAACTTTTTCTAGTTATAGGGAAAGACTGATTCGGACTCTAATGTTGTTTAATCTAACGTTGAACACGAACTGTCTCAATCTCGTCACAGATTTGACAGCGCTCGGTAAAACAGACATAACTTCCAAACGGCTGGGCGGAATTTCAATTTCTTTATATGCTATGAAAGGTAATGAAATTATCTACAACTTCCTAGAAGTCTGTACGGCCAGATTCCAACTCTAAATTGGCGAAAACGCCTGCCCTAGCTCGGGTCCCCAATCTGCCCGAACAG
The DNA here is from genome assembly GCA_036346355.1 of Rhipidocladum racemiflorum. Lineage (NCBI taxonomy): Eukaryota > Viridiplantae > Streptophyta > Magnoliopsida > Poales > Poaceae > Rhipidocladum > Rhipidocladum racemiflorum. The sequence goes on from CM070590.1 coordinate 41,427,437, forward strand.
AACGAGAATACAAACCAAATTTTTCATCAATTCTACCCCAAGGCAGGACCTCCCTTGATCTAAAAGCATGGTAAACCACCACTACACAGCATCTAATCGATCCCCAAAGGTTTTCCCCATTACCTTCTTGAAGATCCACCAATCTACCGCTTCCCTTCGCGCGATCTCCACCCGATCTCTTCCTTCCACCGATTCTCTTCGTCGCGGATCCTCCCAACAGCTTGGACAGCGCCATGGCAGCGAGGAGGAGACCTTGGGGTGCACCCACAAGGGAGGAGAGGGGAGGGGCAGCAGCACCTAGGAAGGGGGCGGTTGGGAAGGGAGAGGAGAGGGGAGATGAGGAGGAATTGGGGAATGAGGGGAGAGGAGATGGGGGTGGTGGCTCAAAGGGGGAGAGATGGGGGGGGCGCATGGGGGAAGGGGCAGCAGGTGTGCTGCCCTAGCACACCCCCACATGGGCCCAATTCATCCCACCGACGGCCCAAATTGTTTCCCCCACGACCCGATCACCCGGAAACGGCCCAAAACGACCCCGAAAAGGCCCGAAACGCGCTAAAGCGCCATACCGTAGGGTTCAAATTATAGAATTCATACTTTCTAAAGTTAGGCCAACCCGTAGTATCACAGACAATTTTCTCGAAAGGGAACCAAGCGCTCAATCAAACCTTTGCAAATAAAACCTTAACTCCAAACTTTCACGAAACAAGAAGGGTTCTTCAAAGATGATTTCTTAAACCAGTAAAATGACGAAATCAAACACCACTTACTCCTACAAAGCCACTGAACTTCAGCCCTGACAGCCATGTGTCCGCACAACTCGAAAAAACTCCTTTAGCCTCGGAGAAAGACAACCACAGGAATAAATCGAATGCTTCTTCCCCATAAAGAAATCATCAAACTAAGCATTAAAACTGGAAAGGCGCCCGAAAGAAGCGCAACCCTAGACTCCTCTTCTTCGTCTTCAACCAAGGAAGACAAACCCACACACCGCATACGGAACGATCCGCGAAAATCCAATACAAAACACTTTTCTTTTGGTTCAACTCAAGTAAAGCCAAGAAAAGCAACGAAACCGACCGTCAGAACGGCAAAGAACATCCGAAGGAAACCACCATCAACTCTTCTATTTGACTCCAGTCTACTACCCGATCAAGAACAGAAAGGATAAGCAATCTTCTCCTACAGGGGTTAACAGTTCTTCGGTGATGGCGCTAACCGGCCACACCGTCAAACCTCACCCTTACTATGAACAAAAGAGAGGTGACCAAAACCCTTCGGCACCACAACCCCACTTTTATAACAACAACAAGAACAATTCAACCATTTATGTCATTGACATAGCATCATGCATTGTCAAAAGAAGCATTCAACATCAAAGCTTAAATACAACATTTAAGCGTAAAGAAACGATACCCATACCCTTTCCTACTGTGCATCCAGTGTGTGTCAAATTTTAGATTAGTTATACCACTTTTGCAAGTTTTAATGTTGCTATCCTATGACAAAGTTTTAGTTGAAACCTAAGCCATGTTTTTAAGTTATTCCACATCATATTTTAGTTGTACCCTATGGCATGACACTAAAATACACATTCCAAGGACCTACAGCCCGCTCTGATACCAACTGTAACACCCCGGCATTTAATATGCCCGAATGCTACCAAACATAAGCTAAACAACATCTAAATACCACATTTAAACATAAATTCCAGCAAATGTACATATGCTAAAAACCGATATTTCGGCAGCATCTCCTTTGTTTTTCCATGAATTAACACAATATCAATATCATGGCAAGATATATCATAGCACACGACATCTAAAACATCAACATAAATGGATATATCATCAAATTACGCCAATAATACCACGCTCAACCACTTCATAAACTAAAACGAAGCAAATAAGGAATCACAAGCATGCTAAATTAAACCATACATTAAGTTTATGGCACAACTCTTAAAATCATGTCTCCAAGTGATTAATCATAGACTATGATGGTGGAGCTACGTGTAGAAGTGTAACTAAACCCCTTTTTCCCGCATGCCGATCTCAAAGTACCTAAAACAACATAAAACACAAGCGTGAGTTCGAAACTCAGCAAGCATATTGTAATGGACGACAAGATCGATTACAAAACAATAATATCTCACATCACATATAACATCTCATTCTTGAACACATAACACTCTCATCATCATTAATTATGTAATGCAGTGCAATGCTCATGTCTCCTTGGAAACTCATACCGGTATGGTTGAGTACACACCCGTCGGTGTGCACCCTTTTCCCCCCTTCCATCCCGAAGATGGAGGGTGCCTACTCCTCGCTTCCATTCACCACGTGGATGGAATCACGATGTAGGTCTTACTCAATGGCGTTCCGGACTAGTCATAACTTTCTCACCGACCTTGCCGGACTAGTTATGACTTTCTCACCGCCCTCGCCCTATCTCATGCCATGCATGCAACTATGCCAATTATCATATCTCATTTGTACATAAACATATGGCATCATATCATGGTACACATAAACACATGGCATCATATCATGACAAATATAGACACATGGCATCGTATCATGATAAACATAAACAAATAGCATCATATCATGATAATCATATTCAACATATCATTGGAAATCAGCAAGCATGGCAAGTGACCATAGCAAGTATTCAATCCTTCATCTAATCTCAACAAACAACCTACAATCCGCTATTCATTACAACACACATGCCTCAACCACGGGCGACGGATTGGCGGGAAGTAGAGGGCACTCCCGGTGTCACACCACCTGCACATAGGCATCACACACTCACAATCATGCCCACAAAACAGTACACAAACCCCCATCTAACCCGACATTGCCCACTACTCGCAAAACCTAAAAACAGAGGTTCTGTCCCGTCGGGACAGCAGCGTTGCAAATGGCATAACTTGAGTTCTGGGACTCCGAATGAATTAAACGAGTATATCCTCGCGTAGCTTAGGAAATTTCCCAACTTTCTCTAGGTATATGGAAAGACTGATTCGGAATCTAAAGTTGTTTAATCTACAGATTACGGTGATCTGTTCCAATCGTGTCACAGATTTTTACACGCTGGGTAAAACAATCATAACTTTCAAACGGCTGATCGGAATTTAACGTGCTTTATGTCCACTGAAAGGTATAGAAATTATCTACAACCTCTTCAACATCCGTACGGACAGATTCGGATTCTAAATTGATGAAAACGCCAACCCTAGGTCGACTGCTCATGCTGTCCCAAAACAGAAACGTGGCAACATCTAGATCTAACCCAAATTACTCCAATCCAGCACCTCCAATTGATCTAAAAACTTGATAAACACCTTAATAACAGTACCTAGATCAATCCCCACGGTTCCCATGGTCATACCTTTGCCCGACGCACGAAAACTCCAATAGATCTCCTCGCTCTTCGCTCCTCGCTCCTCGCTCCTCACTCCTCGGATGGATCCATGAGGATGCAGGGGTGGGGAGGCCACCCTAGGGCAGCAAGGGGTGGAGGAGAGGTGGTGGAGAGGTGGGGAGCAATGGGGCAAGGGAGGGGGAGGCGCACGGCCAAGGGAGGAGGGAGGCGGCTAGGGCAAGGGCAAGTGGGGGGGAAGGGCGCACAAGGGGCAGGCGTGAATGCCCAAGGGCTGGTGGGGAGCCCTTTTTACCGGCCACCACACCCAATCCTAGTCCTAAATGGATTCCCACACCATCCCACCAAAGCCCACTTAAGGCCCAAACTCCCCCGGGAAGGCCCAAAACCCCGAAAACGGCCCGGAAAAGGCCCAGAAACGTTATTAACCTCCATACCTTATGGTTTTAACCTGCCATACCATATTTCATAAAGTTTTTGACCTTAACATGCACCATTTAAAAGGCTACAACACTCTGTGGTGACACATCACTTCAAACGGCCCAAAAACGCGAGTAAACCTCAAGCCGAAAGGTTTTATTCTCTAATTTCACATTCTATAATGTCACACCATACCGTAGTGTCACATATATCTCCATGTTCTATCCAACCCCATGTTCTCTAACATGTGCCCACATTATTGATTTGATATCTCCATATCTATGGTATGTGAAACATTACCATCAATCAATATATGTGCTGGTCAAATCCCTATTGTCCCACATAATGATATGTGACCAGGGATCATTCAGAATAATATCATATAACCAATTTGTTTCACAATTAAGTCATACTCAATGAACAAAGGAGTGACATTTATTCATGGAACTGATAAGTACACGAACATAGACGTATGATATAATCATCTCACATGATTGCCTCTAGGGCATATCACCAACAAGACTTTCATGAAAATAACTTGGTTTGTTGAAAATACTTGGGTTGGAATTGTGAATTGGACTTAGGTTGTGAAATAATTTACTTGTGAAATATTGTCAAAGTTATTATTCCAACTATTGTTTTACTGCTTTGGCAATCAATTATTGTAATTGTCAATGCTGCTTTACTTCAAATGAACCTTAGCCTATCCTTTGTAATAAGCCATGCATGTAGAATATTACAAATGCATTCTGTGCATGACTTGTTGAGTGCTCAAAGTACTCACCCTTGCAACAATACAACCTCAGTTGAAGAAGAATCGATGCCAGTCTTGGAAGAGGAGCTTCAGGAGAAGCCGTCTAACTAGGGAGCAAACCCAGTTAATTGCCTATGGCAAATTGGGGGCGCCATGAGTCTATTTTCATTCCGCTGCAATTGTCTACTTTAATAAGTCTTCGCCCTGCGAGGCGTACTTTTGTAACTTGACCATAAGGTCGAGTAACCTGTTTGATTAATTAATTAAAATACATTATTATTTCGCTGAGTATGATTGTGATATGTACCGATGTTGATATTTTGTGCACTAGTGTGATACTAGACTAGTGCTGGATACACAGAGGGTCCGGATTTGCACATTCGGGTCTCGACAACATGTGGTAGACACTCTTCCCACAGCTTCAAATTCTTCTTTAAAACAGCCCGCAACATGGTGGATAATGTTTAATTAACGACCTCTGTTTGGCCGTCAGTTTGGGGATGGCATGTAGTAGAAAATAGTAGCTTGTCCCCGATTTGTTCTAAAGTGATCTCCAAAAATGGCTCAAAAACTTGGCATCACGATCCGAGATAATAGTATTAGGCACTCCATGAAGACGAACGATTTCCCTGAAAAGCAAATCAGCTATGTTTGTAACACCATTGCTCTTGTGACAAGGTATAAAATGTGCCATTTTAGAAAAACGATCGACAACTACAAATATACTATCCCTCCCCTTCTTTATCCTAGGTAACCCTAAAATAAAATCTAAAGAAATATCCTCCCAAGGTATGCAAGGAATAGGAAGAGGCATATAAAGACCATGTGGGTTTAAACAAGACTTAGCTTTATTGCAAGTAGTGCAGCGTGATATATAGCGCTCAACATCGCGTCTCATCTATGGCCCAAAGAAGTGGCCAGCCAACATATGTTTAGTCTTCCTTGCTGCAAAATGTGCCATCAAACCTCCTCCATGCGCCTTCTGCAACAATAAAAGACGAACGGAGCTAGCTGGAATGCATAGCTTGTTAGCTCGATAGAGCAAACCATCATTCAGAACATATTTATTCCATGTTTTCCCTTATTTACAATGCTCAAGCACTTCTTTTAAGTCCAAATCAGTAGCATATAAATCCTTAATGGTCTCTAAACCAAAAATCTTATGATCAAGTTGAGAAAACATGATGTAACTTCTAGAAAGTGCATCAACAATCACATTGCCCTTTCGTTTCTTATGTTTTATGATGTATGGAAATGACTCAATATATTCTACCCATTTAGCATGTCATTTATTCAATTTAGCTTGACTTCTAATATGTTTCAGTGATTTATGATTAGAATGTATAATAAATTCTTTAGGCCATAGATAATTTTGCCAAGTTTCAAGCACACGCACTAAAGCATACAATTCTTTATCATAGGTAGAATAATTCAGACTTGGACCACTTAATTTCTCACTAAAATAAGCTGTAACACCCCAGCATCTAGTATGCCCTGGATGTCACCAAACATGCAATAAATAGCAACTAAATACCACAATTAAGATTAAATTACAGCAAGGGCGTAAATGCTTCAACCAAAAAAATTTGGCAACATCTCCCTTGTTTTTCCATGGTTTGAAGCAATAGCATGAATAGCACAAGTTATATCATAAAGAACGACATCTAAAACAGCAATCACAAGGGATATAGCAACAGTTTAAGCCCAGAATAATAAATCCAACCACTTTATGAACTAAACGAATTAAACAATATGATCAAGCACACATTTAAAGCATATTCCAAGTTTCAGCGCAATAAATTTGTTATCACGACTATGAATGGTAAAAGGATTTCTATCTAAGTGATTGAAGTTATGTGAAGGTGTGCCGCTAAGTCCCCTTCCCGCATGCCGGTTTCATGGTACCTAAAAACATCATAAAGCATAAGCGTGAGTTCATCACATAGCTAAGTGTATTGCAATGGAACAAGAAGACAATTTTCAATACCAACATCACTACATCTCATATTCAACATCATAAGAATTTCATAACCACATTATATTCATCTCATTAACATCATCATATATGCAATGCAATGCACATGTCTCCTTGAAGCACATACCGGTATTGTTGAGTGCACACCCGTCGGTGTGCACCATCTTTCCCCTTCCATCCGGTAGATGGAGGGTTCATACTCTTACTGACTCGCTCCCATACACAACCGTGGATGGGACTACGAGGTAGGTCTTTCGTGTTCACTATGTGTGAACACAGAGGCCCGCATTAGAATGGGTCGCCTCTTCCATTATGAATGCACATATGACAAGAACATGTATAAACTTGCATAAACATTTAATACAACAATTTCATAATCCATATGTAACCATGTTCATCATATCATAAGCAAATATCAAGCATGGCAAGTTAACACATCATGTAGCCATATTGGACCTATGCAAGTCTAATAGTCATACAACACCCAAACCCATCCCAATACACTTACCTTCAACCATGAGAGACGGAGTGGCGAGAGGTTGAGGGCACTCCCGGTGTCACACCACCTGCATATAGGTACAACACACTCAAATCGTGCCCACAAAACTGTGACACTACGGATTGTCGTGACATTATAAAATATGAAATTGGAGATTAAAACTTTACGGTATGAGGTTTAATCGCGTTTTCGGGCCATTTTCGGGAGTTTGGGCCTTAGGGGGACCCCCACTTGGGCCAATGGTGGGATTTTCCGGCCCATGAGGGGTAGGAGGGCAGCAAGGACCTGCCTTGCGCCCCCCATCCCCACTTGTCTGCCCCCCACTTGGGAACCCTAGCCGCCCCTTCCCCCCTTCCTCCAATCTAGTGCGCAGCCCCCCCTCTCCACCTTCCCCATTGCGCCACCACCCCTCCCCTCTCCTCTCCACCCTCCTTGCTGCCCTAGGGGAGCCCCTCACCTTGCCACCCCGCTGTCCTCTCCATTGGGAAGTGTGATACTACGGAATGTCGAGACTTTCTAATTTATGATAATAGGTTTTAAAATGTGGTAAAATGGGATAAGTTGGGGATTTTGCAACTAAAACCCTGAGATTTCACTTTTTAACGCGTTTCGGGTCCTTTTCGGGTGTTTGGGCCGCTCCGGGGAGGTTTTGGGCTTGAGGGAAACTTCGCGGGCCGGATGGTGGGATCCACTTGGCCCATGTGGGGCTGAGGGGGGGGGCAGCAAACCCTGCTGCCCTAGCTCTCCCCACCCCCCATGCGCAGCCCCCATCTCCTCTCCCCTCATTCCCCATTTTTCCCCTCATCTCCCCTCACCTCACCTCTCCTCTCCCTTCCCAACCGCCCCTTCCCTAGGTGCTGCCGCCCCACCCCTCTCCTCCCTTGTGGGTGCATCCCAAGGTCTCCTCCTCGCTGCCATGGCGCTGTCCAAGTTGTTGGGAGGGGCTGCGACGAGGAGGATTGGTGGAAACGGCGCGTGGAAGGAAGTCGGGGGAGGAACGCAAAGGTTGGATCGTTGATTGGTGATTCTCCAAGAAGGTAATGGGGGGATCTTGTGGGGTAGATCTCTTGCTGCTGTAGAGGGGGATTATCATGTTTTTAGATCAAGGGAGGTGCTGCCATGGGTTAGATTTGATGAAAAACTAGAGTTGTATTCGCGTTCTGGTTCGGGCAGATTGGGAACCCGAGCTAGGGCAGGCGTGTTCGCCAATTTAGATTTGGAATCTGGCCGTACGGACTTCTAATAAGTTATAGATAATTTCATTATCTTTCTGTGGACATTAATAAATTGAAATTCCGCCCAGCCGTTTGGAAGTTATAGCTATTTTACCGAGCGCTGTCAAATCTGTGATGAGATTGAGACAGTTCGTGTTCAACGTTAGATTAAACAATTTTAGAGGCCGAATTGGCTTTCCCCAATACCTAGAGAAAGCTAGGAAATTTCCTAATCTTCGCGATGGTGTACTCGTTTAATCGATTTGGAGTCTTAGAACAGAAGTTATGCCCATCGGAATGCTGCTGTCCCGAAGGGACAGATTTGCTGTTTTCTGATTTTTGGAGTTAAGCGAAGTCGGGTAGTGGGATTCTTATGTGTGCAGTTTTGTGGACTCTATTTGAGTGTGTGGCATGTGTTTGCAGGTGGTGTGCCTCCGGGAGTGCCCTCAACCTCTCGTCACTCCGTTGCCCGTGGTTGAAGGCAAGTGTTTTGCGTGGTTTTTATGTTATACGTGCTGCTAGAATTGATTGATAGTATTTGGAATAGATAACATGTTGTCTTGCCATGCCATGGATTACATGTTATAATGGATAGGATGTCCTTAGGCCATGATTGAAATAATGTCGATGATATGGGGTCCTCATGCTATGATTAAAAATGCTTGTCGTTGATAAAGGATTCACATGCCATGTTTTTTAAAGGTTACCGTTGATTGTTGATCACGGTCTTACATGTTGAGAGGCCATATGTTGACATGCAATATTCTATTTATGAATACATTACTGTCCATTTTGCATGCATGGCATATTTTCATGGCTGGCCGGTGAGTTAAGTCATAACTATTCCGGTAGGGGCGGTGAGAACCGTTATGACTAGTCCGGGCCATTCGCTTGAGTAAATCCTACCTCGTGATTCCATCACCGAGGTGACTGGAAGCTTAGTGATAGGCACCCTCCATCTTCGGGATGGAAGGGGAAAAGGGTGCATGCCGACGGTGTGCACTCAACCATACCGGTATGAGTATTCCGAAGACATGTGCATTGCATTGCATGAATGAAACTATGAATGCGAATGTTGTTGAATTGTTCATGAGTTCATGAGACGAACACCATATTGATCAAGAGATGATTATGATGTTTTACCATATCGCGGTACGTGAGAATGGTAATGATGTGATATGTAATGCTTATGAAGATTGAAGTTGATGGTTTGTTGTCTTGCACTCGCTTCCATTGTATTACACTTCACGAGTTATGAACTCACGCTTGTATTTTCGTTGTTTGTTTTCTTTAGGTACCATGAAATCGGTGCGCGGGAAAGGGTTTTAGCTACACTACTCCACGTAGTATCATAATCTAGCAAATTCACCTGTTTTGGAGACACGACAATAAGCATTACAATAATCATTAGTGTATGGTCTTTATGTTTGGTTGTTTCCCTCATGTGTATCATGTGGGGCTATGGAGGGAGTTGTTTTAACTTCCTAGATTTAAATTGATGCTTATTATTTTGCTATCGATGCTTATTGATGTTTTAGTTGATGTTTAGCTATCCTTATCGCTGCGTATGGATATCTCGTTTGTCTTACATATTGATATGATGCTATGCTGTTAAGTTTCATGCAAAAACAAAGGAGATGCTGCCAAAATTTCCAATTATTCCAAATGATTACTTGCTGTAATTTACCTTAAATTATGGTATTAAATGTGTTATGGTCTATGTTTGGTGACATTCTGGGCTTAGTAAAAGCTGGGGTGTTACAGTTGGTATCGGAGCCAGGTTGTAGGTCCCTGGAATGTGTATTTAGTGTCATAACTATAGGTTCAACTAAAATATGAAGTGGGATAACCTAGAAACATGGCTTAGGTTTTACTTAAAACTTTGCCATAGGATAGCAACATTAAAACTTGTGTAAGTGGAATAATTAATTTAAAACTTGACACACTCTGTTGCACAGTAGGAATGGGTATGGGTACCGTTGCTTTACGCTTAAATGTTGTATTTAAGCTTTGATGTTGAATGTTACATTTGGTAATATATATTGCTATGTTTATGAAAGAATTGATTTTGTTGATACTTTTGAGATTATGTGGGTTGTGGTGCCGAAAGGGGTTTCGGTCACCTTCTGTGTTTGTAGTAATGTTGGGTTTGACGGTGTGGCCGGTTAGTGCCATCACCGATGGACTTTTAACCTCCTGTTGGGAGAGTGCTTATCCTTTCTGTCGTAGATTGGGTAGTTGGTTGGAGTCGAGTAGTAGAGTTGTGGAATGACCCTCCGAATTTCCTTTGCCGTTTTGACGAATGGTTTTGGTTGGTTGAAATAAAAGAAAAAAGTGTTCGGTTTTGGATACTCACCGATGGTTCTTTTGGTGGTTTTGGTTTTGTCTTCTTTGGTTGAAGGCAAAAGAAGAATTTCGGGTTGTGCCTCTTTTGGTTGCCTGGTCAGCTTTGACGCCCGATTTGTTGTTTGCCTTGTAGAGAAACTTATAGATTGATTCTTGGGTTACCATTCTCCAATTTGAAAAAGAATTTATTGAAGTTCCGATGAAAAATCTAAGTCGCATGGATTTAGGTGTCAAGGTTTTGTCGGAAAGAATGTGGTTGATCGGTTGCTTTACGGAGAAAGTTTTCAATTTATTCTTGTGGTTGTCTTTTTCTGAGGTTTAAAAGAGTTATTGCGGTGTTGTGCCAAATCTTGTTGTCAGGGCCTAAGTGGTGTGTGATTGCAATGATGACTTGCTTGGGAATTCATCTTTGAAAAACCGTTTGTTTCGTGAAAGTTTGAAGTTTGGGGTTATGGCCTAAAAATTTTTTTTGGTTAATCGCTTGGTTTTCCCTCTTGCAACCATCTTCCTTCGTGGAAGTTGTTGATCTCGAGAGTTGGGGAATAGTTGCGTGTCGGCATTTGGGAATTTAAGAGTTGACTTCTCTTGTGGTTTATGGATGAGCTTTCCGGAAGGAAAGGTGTTTTGGGTGTTGTTCTTTTCTGGAGCAATTATGGTTTCCTTAAGAGTGGGTGCGTGATTCACGCGAATGTTTAAGAAGCTAAGTGTATGACGAGAAGTTAGAGTTTTCGGTTGATATGAGCTAGTGGTTCGGTTAAAGTGAATTGGTTGTTGATTTAAAGATAAACTAAAATATTGTGTTGATAAGAGATGATTAAACGAGACGTCGGGTGATCCAAAGTGAAAGTTGATTAGTGGTGTGTGCAAAGTGATGCGGGTTAAGGAATCTAATGGATGTTTGAGATTCGTTAGCATAGAATGCCTCGGCTGATGAACTTGTTATAGCAAGAAGATGGTGTGAAATTCTGCCTATTGTAGCTGGTGGGTCAGTTAATATTGTGGGTCGACAATATAACTTAAAATTCGTGTAATCAATTAATGGGGATATATGGAATGATTGTAGGAAATGTTGAATTATTCTTGATAGAGGTCTGTCTGGGATCCGTATTTATGAGGAATGTCTAGTGGAGATCGTGTCGCGTGGGTAGTATTAATTATTGGTGGAATGAACTGGTGAGATGGAATATGTGACTTAGGGATTATATCCAGGGTAATTGTTGATTACGCCGGAATAATTGTAAAGAGATGTGTGCTACGCTTGGGATAATAAGTTGCATGAATAATGGTTCGTCATGGTTAGTAGACCAAAAGAAGTTGTTGATATCGTCTTATGTTGGATTAATCGATAAGTTAATTGTGTCGAGTTGTGAGAACGTGGTTCTCCTTGTTGGTTGTCATACGGTAGATATGGTCTACTGGTTCGTTGGTGATATAATCAATTGTGGTTATATGAACAAAGTGAAAAGTGATTTTTATCAAGAGCAGATGTTGTAGCTTGTGTGCAACTTGGTGTTGGACTTCTTGGGATTTGAGTCGAACTTTCTTTTGAAGGTTTACTGATTCAAATGAATGTATAAATTTTTCTCGGGAGTGCCTCGCCTCTTTGTTTAGGCGTCTTGATTAGTGTGCAATAAAATCTCCCCTGATTAAGTGGCATTTTGTCAAGTTACAAACTTGACTCCGATGATTGGAAATATGGATGAAAGAGTAGTATTTGAAGTAACCGGCTTATGAGTTCCAAATGTAGTGGGGTATTGAACCATTCCAATCATTGGATTTGGTTTAATCTGTTTAGTCTATGCTATGAGTTTGGGTTAACACCCAAAGCGTTGGAGTGGGACGCTCTCTTTAGCATTCAACTGATTTATATTTGGTAACCCTGGAGTTAAGCGCTTAAATTGTAATTTTATCGTGACTAGAGTTGGATTTATTTGGGAAACGTGTGTGGTTTTAAGTAGCTGCTTTCAAAAGGTGAGTCTTATGATTGTTTCATAAGTGATTTTGTTGGTAAAATGTTCCCTGCTGGGAATGTGTTTCCTTTCTCTTTAAGAGAATTGGTAGCGGTTATTAGGCGTAGATGTTTGATTTGAGAGTTGATGCTATCTTACATATTGGCTTTGGTTAAAATGCGATGTTTTGCACGCATTAAGTGCAAGTGATGGTTGTTGGGTTGTGATGCGATATGGTATTTTTCGGTTACGCCATCGTAGTTTATGCGATTTTGAGCAACCATCGATGTTGTTGGGTGTCAATCACGTGACAAAGAGAATGAAGTCTCTTTGTGATTGGTTAATGGGTATCGTGGTTACATGACGAATAAATGGTGAAAAAGATTCATGACATCGTTTTATAAGCATAAAATAGTTGTTGAGCCAGGACGGTGAGAAAGTCATATAGAGATATATGACTAATCCGGAGTGCTCTTGAAGAATTCACATTCGTGTTATGAATCGAGATTTCCATTGCTCTCTAGCATGAAAAGGAATGAATGGATAAATGCTGCTATTTTGGTTATGTTATGCAAGGGATTTGAGTTTCCCTTTCTCTTCGAGAGTTTTCGTGGCAGTTCTCTTCCAAGATGTTGATTTTGGTTAAAATGAAAAGTTTGGCTGTGGTGAAAGCAAGTCGAGTTGTCTTTAGTTGTTAAGAACTTCTGTCAAGAGAATTGTGTGGAGTCTCTATTTGTTTGGGTGCTCCCCGATGCGAATTGTATCACGTTGATTGGAGATTTGAGTTTTCCTTTGTGGCTTGACTTAGGAAAAGCAAAAGGGTGGTCTTTCAATGTTATCGGGTTCTTTTCAAAGTGATTTGTGGCGCTTTGAGGTTCGAGTTGTTGTATGTGGTCTACTTGGATTCAAAAGAATCGTACTTCTTTGCACTATTGATAGGAGTGAGAATAAGAAGGGTCTCGGGTTATTGTTGAGTATAATCTAAGAGCTATACTCGTGGGTTTCGTTGTTTGTGTGAATTGTTTGTGAGGGCGACATCCTCTTGGGAAAAGTGCTAATTGAGTTTTGGTAATGAGTTACGGTCCTAGCTTGGGCTAGGTGCTGGACATTAGTGGTATGTGGGTGGATGATGATGGAGGTTGATGATGTCGTGGTTTGTATTTGGTTGAAGGTATCGTTGGGTGGAAGCAAATGTTATAGAAATTGTGATGTAAAATGCTTTGTCGTGGACATTGTCTTAGCTAGATGTCCCTGGGTGTGCGTTATGCCTGGGAGAGTATAGAATGAAAAGTGTAACGTGGTTGGCAGTCGAAAAGAAAGTATGGTCGATGTAGGCTATGAACGAAGATGACATTAGTAAATTTTGATTCCTTGTGAAAAGGGGTCAAATAATTGGAAGAGATGGGGTTTTGCGTAAATGGTCTTTTGGGGGGTTCAAGTTTGGAACCTCGGTTGACCATTTTAATGCTAATGGTAAAAAGGGATGTGTTTCATGATGATTGTGTCATTTTGAGTTTATGAATCATGATAGCGATTGAAGTAAATGAGGAATCATGTCAAGTTGTGCTTAGTTAAGCTAAGTCAAGTTACTCTTGTTAATAGATGGATTTGGAGAATTGCGTTGTCGTTGCCACTGTTTGAGTCTTTGCGTGGGTGTGTGGAGTTCGCAAAGAAGATGAGTCCCTAGTGGACATTGTTTTAGAGTTGAAGTGTAAGATTCGAGGTCGAATCCAGTTAAGGGGGGTAGAATGTGATACTACGGAATGTCGAGACTTTCTAATTTATGATAATAGGTTTTAAAATGTGGTAAAATGGGATAAGTTGGGGATTTTGCAACTAAAACCCTGAGATTTCACTTTTTAACGCGTTTCGGGCCATTTTCGGGTGTTTGGGCCGCTCCGGGGAGGTTTTGGGCTTGAGGGAAACTTCGCGGGCCGGATGGTGGGATCCACTTGGCCCATGTGGGGGTGAGGGGGGGCAGCAAACCCTGCTGCCCTAGCTCTCCCCACCCCCCATGCGCAGCCCCCATCTCCTCTCCCCTCATTCCCCATTTTCCCCCTCATCTCCCCTCACATCACCTCTCCTCTCCCTTCCCAACCGCACCTTCCCTAGGTGCTGCCGCCCCACCCCTCTCCTCCCTTGTGGGCGCATCCCAAGGTCTCCTCCTCGCTGCCATGGCGCTGTCCAAGTTGTTGGGAGGGGCTGCGACGAGGAGGATTGGTGGAAACGGCGCGTGGAAGGAAGTCGGGGGAGGAACGCGAAGGTTGGATCGTCGATTGGTGATTCTCCAAGAAGGTAATGGGGGGATCTTGTGGGGTAGATCTCTTGCTGCTGTAGAGGGGGATTATCATGTTTTTAGATCAAGGGAGGTGCTGCCATGGGTTAGATTTGATGAAAAACTAGAGTTGTATTCGCGTTCTGGTTCGGGCAGATTGGGAACCCGAGCTAGGGCAGGCGTGTTCGCCAATTTAGATTTGGAATCTGGCCGTACGGACTTCTAATAAGTTATAGATAATTTCATTATCTTTCCGTGGACATAAAGAAATTGAAATTCCTACCAGCCGTTTGGAAGTTATAGCTATTTTACCGAGCGCTGTCAAATCTGTGACGAGATTGAGACAGTTCGTGTTCAACGTTAGATTAAACAATTTTAGAGGCCGAATTGGCTTTCCCCAATACCTAGAGAAAGCTAGGAAATTTCCTAAGCTTCGCGATGGTGTACTCGTTTAATCGATTTGGAGTTTTAAAACAGAAGTTATGCCCATCGGAAGGCTGCTGTCCCGAAGGGACAGATTTGCTGTTTTCTGATTATTGGAGTTAAGCGAAGTCGGGTAGTGGGATTCTTATGTGTGCTTTTTTGTGGACTCTATTTGAGTGTGTGGCACGTGTTTACAGGTGGTGTGCCTCCGGGAGTGCCCTCAACCTCTCGTCACTCTGTTGCCCGTGGTTGAAGGCAAGTGTTTTGCGTGGTTTTTATGTTATACGTGCTGCTAGAATTGATTGATAGTATTTGGAATAGATAACATGTTGTCTTGCCATGCCATAGATTACATGTTATAATGGATAGGATGTCCTTAGGCCATGATTGAAATAATGTCGATGATATGGGGTCCTCATGCTATGATTAAAAATGCTTGTCGTTGATAAAGGATTCACATGCCATGTTTTTGAAAGGTTACCGTTGATTGTTGATCACGGTCTTACATATTGAGAGGCCATATGTTGACATGCAATATTCTATTTATGAATACGTTACTGTCCATTTTGCATGCATGGCATATTTTCATGGCTGGCCGGTGAGTTAAGTCATAACTATTCCGGTAGGGGCGGTGAGAACCGTTATGACTAGTCCGGGGCCATTCGTTTGAGTAAGTCCTACCTCGTGATTCCATCACCGAGGTGACTGGAAGTGAGTGATAGGCACCCTCCATCTTCGGGATGGAAGGGGGAAAAGGGTGCATGCCGACGGGTGTGCACTCAACCATACCGGTATGAGTATTCCAGAAGACATGTGCATTGCATTGCATGAATGAAACTATGAATGCGAATGTTGTTGAATTGTTCATGAGTTCATGAGATGAACACCATATTGATCAAGAGATGATTATGATGTTTTTACCATGTCGTGTACGTGAGAATGGTAATGATGTGATATGTAATGCTTATGAAGATTGAAGTTGATGGTTTGTTGTCTTGCACTCTGTTTCCATTGTATTACACTTCGCTGAGTTATGAACTCACGCTTGTATTTTCGTTGTTTGTTTTCTTTAGGTACCATGAAATCGGTGCGCGGGAAAGGGTTTTAGCTACACTACTCCACGTAGTATCATAATCTAGCAAATTCACCTGTTTTGGAGACACGACAATAAGCATTACAATAATCATTAGTGTATGGTCTGTATGTTTGGTTGTTTCCCTCATGTGTATCATGTGGGGCTATGGAGGGAGTTGTTTTAACTTCCTAGATTTAAATTGATGCTTATTATTTTGCTATCGATGCTTATTGATGTTTTAGTTGATGTTTAGCTATCCTTATCGCTGCGTATGGATATCTCGTTTGTCTTACATATTGATATGATGCTATGCTGTTAAGTTTCATGCAAAAACAAAGGAGATGCTGCCAAAATTTCCAATTATTCCAAATGATTACTTGCTGTAATTTACCTTAAATTATGGTATTAAATGTGTTATGGTCTATGTTTGGTTACATTCTGGGCTTAGTAAAAGCTGGGGTGTTACAGGAAGCTCCGCGACGAGGAGATCTGGCGGATTCGGTGCGAGGAAGGAGATCAAGAGACCCGAGAGGAGATTCGTCGCCGTTCGTCGGTTCATCGTTCGTCGGGCGAAGGTATTGTAACACCTCGGCATCTAGCATGCCTGAATGCTACCAAACATAGGCTAAACAACATCTAAATACCATAAATTAAGATAAATTACAGCAAAGGAGTAAATGCTAAAACCGAAAATTTCGGCAGCATCTCCTTTGTTTTTCCATGAATTGAAGCAACAACAATATGATCACAGGATATAATATAAAGAATGACATCTAAATCATCAAAAACAAGGGTTCTAGCAGCAGTATAAGCCTAGAATAAAGATTCCAACCATCTCATGAGCCAAACGAAATAAATGAAAAAACCAAGTACACAAATTAACCATTGCATCAAGTTGCATGTCACTACTCTTATTATCATGACCAAGATGAAAAATTGTCTATAAGTGTGGAGCTACGTGTAGATGTGTAGCTAATGCCCTTCCCTGTATGCCGGTTTCATGGTACCTAAAACAACAAGAAAGCACAAGCGTGAGTTCAACACTCAGCAAGTATATTGCAATGGTACAAAAGAACAATTACATGGCTACAACAACTCACATCATGTCTATCATCTTATTCATGATCACATATCATTATCATCATCATGTATGCAATGCGATGCGATGCACATGTCTCCTGGAAACTCATACCGGTATGGTTGAGTACACGCCCGTCGGTGTGAACCCTCTCCCCCCTTCCATCTCGAAGATGGAGGGTGCCTACTCCTCGCTTCCATACACCGCGGTGGATGGAATCACGATGTAGGACTTACTCATTGGCTCTTTGGAATAGTCATAACTTTCTCACCGACCTTCCTCGGACTAGTTATGACTTTCTCACCGCCATGCCATGTATGCAAACATGCCAACATCATAAATAACTTGTACATTAACACATGGCATCATAACATAATAAGCATATTCATCATATCAATGGCAATCATTAAAGCATGGCATGTGAACATATCATATATTCAATTTCAATCTCAACCAATCTAGCAAACTACAACCCGCTACCCATTCCAATACATTTGCCTCAACCACGGGCGGCGGATTGGCGAGAAGTAGAGGGCACTCCCGGGGTCACACCACCTGCACATAGGTACCACACAATCACAATCATGTCCACAAAATAGTACGCAAACAATCTTCTACCCTGACATCGCAAACTACTCGCAAAACCCAAAAACAGAGGTTCTGTCCCGTCGGGACAGCAGCATTCCAAAAGGCATAACTCAGGTTCTAAGACTCTAAATCAATTAAATGAGTACATCCTCCCGTAGCTTAGGAAATTTCCTAACTTTTTCGCAGTATATGGAAAGACTGATTCGGACTCTAAAGTGGTGTAATCTACAGAATACCATGCTCTGTTCCAATCACATCACAGTTTTTAATACGTTCGGTAAAATGAGCATAACTTTCAAACGGCTAGGCAGAATTGGACGTTATTTATACCCACTGAAAGGTACTGAAGTTACCTACAACTTCTTCAACAGGCGGATGACCAAATTCCGAAACTAAATTGGCGAAAACCCAAACCCTAGGTCGACTGCTCATGCTGCCCGAAACAGAGAACGTGGCGAACTCTAGATTTCATCTAATCTACCCAATTACAGCACCACCAATTGATCTAGAAACATGATATTAACCCATATAACAGAACCTAGACCAACCCCAAGGATCCCCGTGGCCATACCTTCGCCCGACGAACGAAAACCCAATGGATCTCCTCCCGGTTCGCGCGATCTCCTTCCTCTCTCCAAATCCACCGGATCTCCTCGTCGCGGAGCACTCCAATGGATGGATCTTCGGATTGGTGAGGTGGAGAACTCCCCTAGAGGCAGCAAGGGAGGTGGAGAGGTGGTGGAGGTGGTGGTGGCGCAATGGGGAGCGGAGAGGCGCATGGGGGTGGCGGCTAGGAGGTGGAAGGGAGGGGAAACCCTAAGGCTTGGGGGGTGGCGCCCAAGAGGGCTAGGAGGGTGCACAAGGCAGCCCAATTTGGTCCCTCTATGACACTACGGTATGGTGTGACATTATAAAATGTGAAATTAGAGAATAAAACCTTACGGCTGGAGGTTTACTCGCGTTTTTGGGCCTTATGAAGTGATGTGACCCCACGTAGTGTCGTAACCTTATAAATGGTGCATGATGAGGTCAAAAACATTATGAGATGTGGAATTAAGGTTAAAACCATAGGGTATGGAGGTTAATACCGTTTCCGGGCTATTTTCGGGAGTTTGGGCCTCTCCGGGGGAGTTCGGGCCCAAGGGGGATGAGCCGTGGGCCTTGGTGGGAAGTGTTTTGGGCCCATGAGGGAGGGGGAGGCAGGCTTTACTGCCTTGGGCGCCTCCACCCTGCCCCCATGCGCCCCTAACCCTAGCCACCACCCTTCCTCCTCCTCCATCCACCTCCTAGTTGCCCCATCTCCTTCCCCATGCGCCTCCACCTCCTCTCCTCTCCACCACCTCTCCTCCACCCCCTTGCTGCCCTAAGGTAGACTCCCCACCCCTGCAACTCGAGGATCCATCTATTGGAAGCGAGGAGCGAGGAACTAGGAGCGAGGAGCGAGGAGCGTGGAGCGAGGAGCGGTCCGGGAGGAGTTTCGTTGGGATTTCGATCGTCGGGCGAAGGTATGGCCATGGGACTCTTGGGGTTGGGCTAGGTACTGTTCTAATGGTGTTTATCATGATTTTAGATCAATTGGTGGTGCTGGACATGAGTAGATTGGATTAGATCTAGATGTTGCCACGTTTCTGTTTTGGGACAGCATGAGCAGTCGACCTAGGGTTAAGTTTTTCGCAAATTTAGATTCCGAATCTGGCCGTACGGACGTTGAAAAAGTTGTAGATAATTTTATTATATTTCAGTGGACATAAAGAACAATAAATTACGATCAGCCATTTGAAAGTTATGACTGTTTTACCGAGCGTGTTGAAATCTGTGATGTGATTGGAACAGATCACGGTATTTTGTAGATTAAACAACTTTAGAGTCTGAATCAGTCTTTCCATATAACTAGAAAAAGTTGTGACATTTCCTAAGCTACGCGAGGATGTACTGGTTTAATTGATTTGGAGTCTTAGAACTCAAGTTATGGCCGTTGGAAGTCTGCTGTCCCGGCGGGACAGAGGCTCTGTTTTTGCGTTTTGCAAGTAGGGTGCGAAGTCGGGTTAGATGAATGTTGTGTAATGTTTTGTGGGCATGTTTGTGAGTGTGTGATGCCTATGTGCAGGTGGTGTGATGTAACACCCCAAAATTTTGCTTTTCTTAAATTCATGTGTGATTTGGCACTTTGGTGAATTTTTGGAATTTTCTGGAATTTATTTGGATTTATTTGGGATTTATTTGAATTTATTCCATTTTGAAATAATTGAAGAATTTAATTTTGCAAATAAATTTTTGTTGGAAATATTTTATTTGAGTCCAAAATGATCCAAAGTATTTTCCAGAATTTTTCTGGAATTTTTCTGAGTCATTTGCTATTTTTAATGAATTAAATGAATTACTGGGAATTATTTTAATTATTAAATCGCTGGAAAATCAAATTCGGGTCAAGTACTGTTCATCCGACCGAGCCCGAGTCAGACTCGAGTTCGAGTCCGACCCGACCGGCCGCGTTGCCTCGACCGAAAGCCGTTCGCCTGTGAGCCGTTGGATCGAGATCCAACGCGGCGTCATCGTTCCCGATCCGACCCGGAGACTTGCTCGCCGTGGGCGCAGGTAATGCGTTAGGGTTTCGTGTGTTGCGCGCGACGCCGAGGCACTATTTAAAGCCCCAAGGCCGCCCGCTGAAGCTCTGTCTGGCGCACCTTTTCCTCGAGTTTGAGCCCTAGCGCGCCCGTCTAGCCGCAAAAGCTCGCCAGAGTTGCCTCTCTCTTCCACCGTTCCTCGACGATTCCGCGCCGGCAAGCCGTTTCGCCGCAACCAGGACCGGATCCGAACCCCGGCCAGCGCACTGTTGAGTGCACTCACTTGGCCGGAGACGCCCGGCGCCGCCGCTGCGTGGTCGCTATCCTCGGGCCGCCGGTGAGCTCAGCGCGCCGCCAAGCCATCGCCGTCCGAAGCTCGGTGAACCGTCGATCCAAATCGGACGGTTGAGGTGAGCCCACGTTCTATCCCAACCCTAAGATCCCAGATAGATCGACCGTTGGATCAAGATCCAACGGCCCATAATCGCCACGTTGCTTGTAACGCGGGTAACGTTACGTTAGGTTAATTTCAACCGCTGGATCAAGATCCAACGGCTCGATCCGCGCGTTAATCCAAAACGTGAAACCGAGACCCAATCCATACCGCCGGATTTTAAATCGACGGCCGTGATTGGCGCCACGCGTCGGGAAGCTTGACCGGCCGCTACGGCCGCACTCAGCTGAGACGCCGACACGGATGTGGGCCCGCTGCCACGGACAAATAAACCAAGACCATGACGCTCATCGCCGACGCCACGGTGGGGGCCCGCTTGTCGCCAGCCTGTCCCAAAGCAGCAGCCGACGCCAAGAATGACGCCACCCGAGTGGACCCACATGTCGGGCCTCACGTGGAGCCGTGGACCGATTCCACCGTAGACCAGAGCCGAGCGTGGACCAAGTCCATGGACCGGTGACGCCAGCCGACCAATCGAGAGGCTGCCACGTGTCACCGATGACGCAATAATTAATTTCCGAAAAAGAAAATGATTTAATAAATCGGTTTAATAATTGATTTGAATTTCAAAACTTCAAACGCTTATAACTTTTATGCGTTTCAACTCCGATTTGAGTGATTCAAATTTCTAAATTTGTATAAAATTGAGATCTACCTAAATATGAATTTTATTTAATTTTTGGACTAAAGTTTTTCTCTGTAATATTATTTAATTGATTATTTAAACTTTAAATAATCATAACTTTTATGCTTTTAACTCCAAATTTGTGATTCCAGTTTCTAAAAATCCAGAAAATTATGTTCTCTCTGTTTATGGATTTTATTTGGAGTTTTGGGATCTTTTGCCTAGTGTTTATTTGTGTATTTGCTATTTGCACGCTTTACGAGTAGACGTTGAAGTGCCGGAAGGATTCGAGGGAGAAGTGTGACTCAGGATCCAACTCAAGACCAAGAGCAAGTACTTTTTGAAGGCAAGTTGTGCTTTGACCATGTTGATCCTATTTCGAAATCTATTTTGATTTAAACTATTGCATGCTAGTTCAATTAGAAAAATACTTTGTTTAAACATGGGGGTTAGATAAATACCAATTTGCTATATGACACCTTGATTACTTAAGTATGAGCCATGACCCTTTGTCACCCTAGTTGTGGTTTACTAGTTGGATATTATTAAATTGCCAACATGGGTTTAGACCGTTGTAGTATGCTGCTTAGACCTGCTACGTGCTCATGACATGATTTTGGACAATCAAATGCTAATATGGACTTAATGATATATTGAACCTGTTTTGGAAAAGTATCATGTGATGTTGATGGCACGTGGTGCATGGTAATCAACTGGGGTTTGATAAACAGCTTTCGACCGGGGCATGTGGCAAGAGTAATCAGTGGGCCGATTGTGGCATTGGGAGTGTTGATTTGGTTTTTCGGGTAGTCTTGCCCTGGTCACTCTAAGGACTTAACCTTGCAAGCCTTTGAACTGGGTCATACTTGCAACCACATGGCTGGAATGGGACGGCCCTAGTTGACTAAGTCGCTAAGGACTCACTTGTGGAGCCTCAGGGTGTCGATTACACCGTTTGTGTGATTATGCGGGGAGCGTATCGTGGCGTGGGCCAGTACCCATCTAACGGTGTGTTGGTCCCATACTTCGCCTTGGCTAAGGGAAGGGATGGTGTAGAGCACGCATCGAGAGGACCACCTGTGTTGTTTGAGGCTTCCGAAAGGCTTTGTTACTGAACTCGCCTTTGTGGTGTTTGACTGTATCTTGTGGGTAAAGTGCATAACCTCTGCAGAGTGTAGAATCTATTTGAATAAGCCGAGTCCACTGCATGGACAATGCTCGGGAATTACAGTCAAGGGGTAGACTTTACGAAAATAACTTGGTTTTGAAAAGATGGGTTGGTTTAACAAGGAAGATGATGGAAATATGGTTTAGGATGGGAAAAATGTTTGTTAAACTTCTTGAAAAGTTATTTATGCTTTACTTATTTCTCTTTGCTTCGAATCTACTTTTATTACTTGTCAAAAGTCAAGCATCGCAAATATACCTGAGCTATTCCTTTGTACCAAGCCATGCATATAGTATATTAGCTTGCATTCTCAGGCATGACTTGTTGAGTACCAAGTACTCACCCTTGCCTCAACACAATACCGCTTGAAGAGGAGACTACGCCCGATTTTAGGAGGAGGAGTTCCAAGAGGACCCGTCTACTTAGGGAAGCGAGCCCACAGTTGCTGTGGTATACTGGATGGCGCCACGAAGTTTATTTGATTTTCCGCTGTTATTTCTCTTTTAATAAGTTTCGCCTTGCCAGGCATATATTTGTAACTTGGCCATAAGGTCGAGTAACCCTTTGATTATTTAAATAAAGTAGTATCGTTTGGTATGATTGTGATATATACCGATGTTAAGACTGTGTGCACTAAGCGCTGTTCTGGACTAGTGCTGAATACACAGAGGGTCGGATTTGCAAATTCGGGGTCCCGACAGAGGTGGTATCAGAGCCATACTTGACTGTAGGCTCAACCCTAAGCTAGAATGGTCGTAGTGAGGATAAAACCTATTTTCTAAAGCTAAAAATTTGTGAAGACAAGAAATGACATCTCGACTTATCCCCTTCTCTCTTTTCTTGTCTCTTGCTGAAATTTTCCCTTACCTTGTCACAATTTAAAGATTCCGGGTTCTTACGTAAAGCACTCTTGTGACAGATGGAGGAAGAGTTCAACTACGTTGATCTGGGAGTTGGTCACGCTGCAGAACTTTGGCATATGCTACAGACTCTCGGAGATTTTGAGAAGCCCCAATACCAAGTGGAAGTGATCAGACAAGCAGGATTGATCAAGGCTTGTGACGTGAGGATTGAGGTACCTGCTAGGAAAAAGGGCCCAGGCAATCGCCCGATACACTGCACTGCCAGGAGATCTACAATGCAGATGGGTATCCAAGAAGTATCACGACGAGCAATGCGGCACATTACCCGTATCTACACCAGAGAATTGGAGAGTACGGTGTTCCGTTACCATCCGCGCAGCGATAACCTTCTCGACCCGAAGGAGATTCAGGATGAGGATGCCACGGTTACACAGTTGGCACGATTTGTCGTCGCCCAGGAGGATGTACTAGATAATACAAGCAAGGAGCTACGGAAGGCCCGCAAGGAGATCACGACAGAGAAGAACAGATGGCGGGAAGCTCAAGAGTATGTGGCACACCTTCTACGAAGGATTGACGAGTTGGAGATGACTTTGTACGGACTGCACCCAGAGCGATTTCGAGCTACACGAGCCGATCCAGAGGAGTCGATCTCGATGAGGACACCGCTTCTTCGACTACCACAGAGGACACGATTCTTTGGACATGGCGATCGTTACGCCTATGCCACAAAGACCTGCATACCAGGCCGTGGAGGTTTTCTCGATGAGTGAGCATAGGTTCTATAGTGAGACTCCTTCGCCGAGTCGAGTCATAGAATAAAGAGTCACCCTTTAGGCGTTAGACTCCAAGAGTTAGTTCGATTTGGATTTGCTTTGTTTGCTGAGTGTGCAGTATGTGTTGCAAGGCCCTTAGGCATTGTAAGCAGCCATACCAAGTTATTAATAATAAAGTTGGACCTTAAGGCTACACCTTTTGCCCCGCATAAGTTCCATATTACTTGTCTATTCTTGTTTCCCTCTCATCTCTAAACCTAGAGCAAATCGACAGATGGTGAACACCCGTGGGAACTTTGGAAGCAATGGGAGTGGTTCTCGCCCAGCAGAAAACCCCAATGATGGAGCACCAGCACCGCCACTGGATATGCAGAGTTTTGGAGCCTTTCTTGCTGCCCAGACTCAGTTGATGCATGCTATGATGCAACAAATGCAGCACGTCACTGCTCAGGCCACTGCTAATCAAGTTAATCGGGGACCACGCTTGAGAATACAAGGCTGTCGAGTTCATGAGGACTCACCCACCCACTTTCTCCGGGAATGCCAATCCATTGAGGCCGATGATTGGTTAAGATCAATCGAGAGGAAGCTACACATAGCTCAATGCATAGGGAATGAGAAGGTACTTTACGCTTCTCATCGCTTGGAAGGAACAAATTGCACGAATGGTGGGAGAACTTCGTGCACGCAGAGAACCCTCAAGATATCACTTGGGAAGAGTTCACAATTGCATTCCGACAGTATCACGTGCTGAAGGAATCATGGACCTTAAGAAGGAGGAGTTCAGAGACAGAAGCAAGGTAATCACCAAAGGGTCGACTACTGAACAAGTTCACCCAGCTAGCACGCTACGCACTGAGGATGTAGCGACAGATAAATCCAGGCATGCCTCGCTTTTATGAAGGGACTTAACTCAGGATTGCAAGTAGGGTTGATCACCCACACCTTTCCAGATTTCCAAGAATTGGTGAATAAGGCACTTATTCTTGAGGACAAAGCGCAAGGAACTGGATGAGAATAGGAAGCGCAGGATGCAACAGCAAGGATCACGCCAGTGGGAACGCAGCGCTTGAGAGTTGCACCAAATCAATTCTTCGATTCCAACCCCAGAATGCAACTAGGACACCCTCCCCAGCACCTCGACCTGCCAATCGTAACTATCGGACCCCAGCCCCGCTAGAAACACTACTCCGTGCAAATCGGCAAGGAACAGTGAGGCGTCATTACAATCGCAACGAGCCGTGACACTTTGCCAACATGATTGTCCGAAGAAGACAGCAGAGCGACCCGATTCGCTTCAATCTAGGAACCACCCCCAGCTAGGACGCCAAAGCACCGTGAGCCACACCCTGCATCGTGGTGAGAGGCCGAGTCAACCATGTCACCGCAGATGCCTTTGCAAAATGCTACGGACGTCGTCTTTGGGTAAGTTACTTGTTAACTCAGTACCTGCAACAGTTTTGTTTGACTCTGGAGCTTCGCATTCGTTTGTTTCGCAAGGCTTTGCTGCTAGAAATGACTTGAGAATTGCAAGACTTAAGTGCATGCTTTTAGTTCAAACCCCTGGTTCCGAACTCCGAACGGAAGTAGGATGTTCCGGGGTGAGAATACTAATAGATGGAATAGAGTTCCTAGCAAACCTTATAATTTTGGAGACCCAGACCTTAGATGTTATATTGGGAATGGATTGGTTATCCAAGCACAAGGCTGTATTGGATTGTGGACGAAGGACTATCTCAGTTGAGAGCCCGTGTGGGAAGAAAGTGGAATTTCAAGCCACTGCAGTTAGAGATGGACAGTTGATGGTTAACAGTACCAAGGCAATCAGCATAGAGGATGTCCCGGTAGTGAATGAGTACCCCGATGTTTTTCCCGAAGATCTACAGTATGCCGCCAAACAGGGACATAGAGTTTGTGATAGAGCTTGTACTGCACTGCACCGATAGCAAAGAGACCCTATCGGATGTCTACCGAGGAGTTGGTAGAAATGAAGAAACAGCTAGAAGAGTTAATGGAAAAGGATTTATCGCATCGAGTTCGTCGCCGTGGGGAGCACCGCTTCTGATTGTCAAGAAGAAGGACGGGAGTTTCAGGATGTGCATTGACTACCGTGCACTCAATGAAGTCACCGTGAAGAATAAGTATCCGCTACCCACGATTGAAGATTAGTTTTATCAGTAAAGAGGAGCCGAGTTTTCTCCAAGATTGATGCGAGATCGGGATACCATCGATTGAAGATCCGATCAGGAGGATATTCGAAGATCGCATTCTCGTCAAGATATGGACATTACGAGTTTCTGATTATGTCCTTTGGGTCGAAATTTAACGAATGCGCCAAATTATTTCATGAATATGATGAATAAGGTGTTCATGGAATATTTGGACAAGTTTGTCGTCGTGTTCATAGACGATATCCTAATCTACTCCAAGACAGGAGGATGAACATGCCGAACACTTAAGGCGAGTTTTGGAAAAGCTGAGGAACACAACTTTTCGCCAAGTTCAGCAAGTGTGATTTTTGGAAGGACAAGGTGGAGTTTCTTGGACATGTAATGACCGCAGAAGGAGTCGCCGTAGATCCAAGCAAAGTAGAAGCTGTGTTACATTGGGAGCAGTACGAGGGGCGTGACCTGCATTCGGAGTTTCCTTGGAATGGCAGGATACTACCGCCGTTTCATTGAAGGCTTTTCGACAATCGCGAAACCTCTTACGCAATTGCTGAAGAAGGAAAAGAAGTTTGCATGGACGCCAGAATGTGAGAAAGGATTTCAGGAGCTGAAGAAGCGATTGACATCAGCACCGGTGTTAGTTCTACCGGATGTTGCTCAAAGCTTCGATATTTATTGTGACGCATCGCGCCAAGGACTTGGATGTGTGCTGATGCAGAATGGAAAGGTCGTCGCGTATGCATCAAGGCAGTTGAGGCCGCATTAGAAGTAAAGCCTACCCTAGAGGATCAGATCCGAGAAGGACAGAAGGATGATGACAAGATCCGCAGGATTAAGTCCGTCAAGGAGGAAGGCAAGGCAGAGGACTTCAAGTTGGATGAGCAAGGCACGTTGTGGATGAAGGATCGTATTTGTGTGCCTAACAAAAAGGAGTTAAAGCAACTGATTTTGGAAGAAGCCCATGACTCCAAGTACTCAATTCACCCTGGAAGCGCCAAGATGTATCAGGATCTAAAGGAGAGATTCTGGTGGCCGAGTATGAAACGAGAAGTTGCCGAGCATGTTGCATTGTGCGACGTATGCCAGAGAGTCAAGGCAATGCATCAGAGACCAGCAGGATTGCTACAACCGCTGAAGATACGAGTGGAAGTGGGAGGAAATCGGAATGGATTTCATTACCGGTTTGTCGAAGACTCAAGGAGGTTATGACTCCATATGGGTTATAGTGGATCGCTTGACTAAAGTAGCCCATTTTATCCCGTGAAGACCACTTACTCGGGAGATAAATTAGCGGAATTATACATGATCGATTGTTTGTTTGCACGGAGTGCCAAAGGGATTGTATCGGACAGAGGTACCCAATTTACCTCAAGGTTACGGAATAAGTTGCATGAAGCCATGGGAACCCGTTTAAACTTCAAGACAGCCTTATCATCCACAGACGGATGGGCAGACCAGAAAGAGTCAACCAGATTCGGAGGATATGTTGAGAGCTTGTGCATTGGCTTATGCTACCTCTTGGGATAAGAGTTTGCCGTATGCCGAGTTCAGTTACAACAATAGTTATCAGGCTAGTTTACTGAGATGTCACCTTTTGAGGCCTTTGTATGGTCGACCCTGTCGGACGCCATTGAATTGGAATGAGACCGTGGCGAGCGCCGTGTCTTTGGGCTTTGATATTATTCAAGAGGCTGAAGAAGCGGATCGCTATGATTAGGGAAAGGTTGAAGATAGCCCAATCTCGACAAAAGAGTTATGCTGACAATCGTCGCCGAGATTTGAGTTTTGAACCAGAAGACTTTGTATACCTCCGAGTTACGCCTCTCAGGGGAGTTAAGAGGTTCCATGCCAAAGGGAAACTTGCACCCCGTTATGTTGGACCATTTAAGATTTTGAGCCGCAGAGGCGAAGTTGCTTATCAGCTGGAGTTGCCACAGTCGTTGGCAGGGGTACATGATGTATTCCATGTGTCCCAGTTAAAGAAGTGTCTTCGAGTTAGGAGGAACAGAACCTTAATCGTTAGAATCAATTGAGTTGCAAGAGGATTTGACCTATAAGGAGTATCCCGTGAGGATTCTAGACACAATGGATCGAGAAACTAGAAACAAGTCAACCCGTTTCTGTAGAGTTCAGTGGAGCAACCATGCAGAGAGCGAAGCGACTTGGGAGCGCGAAGAGGATTTGAAGAAAGAATTTCCAAACCTATTCCTTTAGTAAGCCCTGAATCTCGGGGACGAGATTCTATTAAGGGGGGGAGGTTTGTAACACCCCAAAATTTTGCTTTTCTTAAATTCATGTGTGATTTGGCACTTTGGTGAATTTTTGGAATTTTCTGGAATTTATATGGATTTATTTGGGATTTATTTGAATTTATTCCATTTTGAAATAATTGAAGAATTTAATTTTGCAAATAAATTTTTGTTGGAAATATTTTATTTGAGTCCAAAATGATCCAAAGTATTTTCCAGAATTTTTCCGAATTTTTACGAGTCATTTGCTATTTTTAATGAATTAAATGAATTCTTGGGAATTATTTTAATTATTAAATCATTGGAAAAATCAAATTCGGGTCAAATCTTGTTCATCCGATCGAGCCCGAGTCAGGACTCGAGTTCGAGTCCGACCGACCGGCCAGCCGTGGCCGCTCGACCGAGTTCGTTCGACGCGAGCCGTTGGATCGAGATCCAACGGGCGCGTCATCGTTCGATCCGACCGGAGACGGACTGCTCCGTGGGCGGCCGTGTGCGTTAGGGTTTCGTGTGTTGCGCGCGACGTCGAGGCACTATTTAAAGCCCCAAGGCCGCCCGTTGAAGCTACATCGCGTGCGCACCTTTTCCTCGAAGTTTGAGCCCTAGCGCCGCCGTCTAGCCGCAAAAGCTCGCCGTAGTTGCCTCTCTCTTCCACCGCGTTCCTCTGACGATTCCGCCGCCGGCAAGCCGTTTCCGCCGCAACCAGGACCGGATCCGGAACCCCCGAAGCCAGGCGCACCTGTTGAGTGCACTCACTTGGCCGGAGACGCCCCGAAGCGCCGCTGCCGTGGTCGTCATCCTCAGCGCCGGTGAGCCCGCGCCGCCGCGAAGCCATCGCGATCGAAGCTCGGTGAACCGCCGATCCAAATCGGACGGTTGAGGGGAGCCCACGTTCTATCCCACCCCTAAGATCCCAGATTAGATCGGGACCGTTGGATCAAGATCCAACGGCCCATAATCGGCCACGTTGCTTGTAACGTGGGTAACGTTACGGGTTAGGGTTAATTTCAACCGTTGGATCAAGATCCAACGGCTCAGATCCGCCGCGTTAATCCAAAACGTGAAACCGAGACCCAATCCATACCGTCGGATTTTAAATCGACGGCCGTGATTGCGCCACGCGTCGGGAAGCTTGACCGCCATGTCGGCACAAGACTTGCAGCGTGAGCCGACACGGCGGGCCCGCGTGGGCGGGGCAAAACCGCACCATGACGTCATCGGCGTCCACGGTGAAGGCCCGCTTGTCGCCGGCTGTCCCGGCCGGTGTCTTGGACGTCAGCAATGACGTCACCCGAGTGGACCCACATGTCAGTCTCACGTGGAGCCGTGGACCGAGTCCACCGTAGACCCGAGCCAAGCG
This sequence comes from Rhipidocladum racemiflorum, assembly GCA_036346355.1. Classification (NCBI taxonomy): domain Eukaryota; kingdom Viridiplantae; phylum Streptophyta; class Magnoliopsida; order Poales; family Poaceae; genus Rhipidocladum; species Rhipidocladum racemiflorum. Next base: position 41,457,647 of record CM070590.1, read on the forward strand.
TGGACCAAGTCCATGGACCGGCTGACGTCAGCCAGCCAATCAGAGGCTGCCACGTGTCACCGATGACGCAATAATTAATTTCCGAAAAAAGAAAATGATTTAATAAATCGGTTTAATAATTGATTTGAATTTCAAAACTTCAAACGCTTATAACTTTTGCGTTTCAACTCCGATTTGAGTGATTCAAATTTCTAAATTTGTATAAAATTGAGATCTACCTAAATATGAATTTTATTTAATTTTTGGACTAAAGTTTTTCTCTGTAATATTATTTAATTGATTATTTAAACTTTAAATAATCATAACTTTTGCGTTTTAACTCCAAATTTGACGATTCCAGTTTCTAAAAATCCAGAAAATTATGTTCTCTCTGTTTATGGATTTTATTTGGAGTTTTGGGATCTTTTTGCCTAGTGTTTATTTGTGTATTTGCTATTTGCACGCTTTACGAGTAGACGTTGAAGTGCCGGAAGGATTCGAGGGAGAAGTGTGACTCAGGATCCAACTCAAGACCAAGAGCAAGTACTTTTTGAAGGCAAGTTGTGCTTTGACCATGTTGATCCTATTTCGAAATCTATTTTGATTTAAACTATTGCATGCTAGTTCAATTAGAAAAATACTTTGTTTAAACATGGGGGTTAGATAAATACCAATTTGCTATATGACACCTTGATTACTTAAGTATGTGCCATGACCCTTTGTCACCCTAGTTGTGGTTTACTAGTTGGATATTATTAAATTGCCAACATGGGTTTAGACCGTTGTAGTATGCTGCTTAGACCTGCTACGTGCTCATGACATGATTTTGGACAATCAAATGCTAATATGGACTTAATGATATATTGAACCTGTTTTGGAAAAGTATCATGTGATGTTGATGGCACGTGGTGCATGGTAATCAACTGGGGTTTGATAAACAGTTTTCGACCGGGGCATGTGGCAAGAGTAATCAGGTGGGCCAGTTGTGGCATTGGGAGTGTTGATTTGGTTTTGGGTAGTCTTGCCCTGGTCACTCTAAGGACTTAACCTTGCAAGCCTTTGAACTGGGTCATACTTGCAACCACATGGCTGGAATGGGACGGCCCTAGTTGACTAAGTCGCTAAGGACTCACTTGTGGAGCCTCAGGGTGTCAGTTACACCTTTTGTGTGATTATGCGGGGAGCGTATCGTGGCTGTGGCCAGGTACCCATCTAACGGTGTGTTGGTCCCATACTTCGCCTTGGCTAAGGGAAGGGATGGTGTAGAGCACGTCTGGAGAGGACCACTGTGTTGTTTGAGGCTTCAAAGGCTTTGTTACTGGAACTCGCCTTTGTGGTGTTTGACTGTATCTTGTGGGTAAAGTGCATAACCTCTGCAGAGTGTAGAATCTATTTGAATAGCCGAGTCCACGGTCTTTGGACAATGCTCGGGAATTACAGTCAAGGGGTAGACTTTACGAAAATAACTTGGTTTTGAAAAGATGGGTTGGTTTAACAAGGAAGATGATGGAAATATGGTTTAGGATGGGAAAAATGTTTGTTAAACTTCTTGAAAAGTTATTTATGCTTTACTTATTTCTCTTTGCTTCGAATCTACTTTTATTACTTGTCAAAAGTCTGTTTCTGCAAATATACCACTGAGCTATTCCTTTGTACCAAGCCATGCATATAGTATATTAGCTTGCATTCTGTGCATGACTTGTCGAGTACCAAGTACTCACCCTTGCCTCAACACAATACCAGTTGAAGAGGAGACTACGCCAGTTCGGAGGAGGAGTTCCAAGAGGACCCGTCTACTTAGGAAGCGAGCGATCAGTTGCCTGTGGTATCTTGGATGGCGCCACAGTTTATTTGATTTTCATTTCTGTTATTTCTCTTTTAATAAGTTTCGCCTTGCAAGGCATATATTTGTAACTTGGCCATAAGGTCGAGTAACCCTTTGATTATTTAAATAAAGTACTCTGATAGTATCGTTTGGTATGATTGTGATATATACCGATGTTAAGACTGTGTGCACTAGCGCGTTCCTGGACTAGTGCTGAATACACAGAGGGTCCGGATTTGCAAATTCGGGGTCCCGACATGTGACCCCGGGAGTGCCCACTACTTCTCATCAATCCATCGCCGGAGGTTAAGGCAAGTGTATTGGAATGGGTAGCGAGTTGTAGATCGCTAGTTTTGATGATTTGAAATTGAATTTATGATGCGATAACATGTCATGCTTTAATGCTTGCTATTGGTATGATGAAAATGATCCACTATGATTCTATTCCATGATTGGTTTAAGTAAATGAGCAAATTATTTTATGATGTTGGCATCTTTGCATTCATGGCATGAGACATGGCGAGGGCGGTGAGAAAGTCATAACTAGTCCGGTAAGGTCGGTGAGAAAGTTATGACTAGTCCGTAACGCCATTGAGTAAGACCTACATCGTGATTCCATCCACGTGGTGAATGAAAGCGAGGAGTAGGCACCCTCCATCTACGGGATGGAAGGGGGGAGAGGGTGCACGCCGACGGGTGTGCAGTCAGCTATACCGGTATAAGCTTCTAGGAGATATGAGCATTGCATTGCATCGCATTGCATACATGATGATGATGATATGTGAACAATGATTTTGAGACATGAATATGATGTTGAATATGAGATTATGACTTGACCATGATGTTGAGCATGGTATGTAGTGTTGTTACATTGAATTGTTTTTTTTTTTGGCCATTGCAATATACTTGCTGAGTGATGAACTCACGCTTGTGTTTTATGTTGTTTTTAGGTACTTTGAGACCGGCATGCGGGAAAGGGGTTTAGCTACACTTCTACACGTAGCTCCACATTCATAGTCTATGTTTAATCACTTGGAGACATGATAATAAGATTTGTGCCATGAAACTTGGTGCTCGGCTTGGTTTTGAGCTAAAGTTCATCTTTTGCTTCACTATAATTGGTGAAATGGTTGAATTCGCTGTTGGTAGATATAAGTGTTGCCATATCCATTGTTATTGCTGTTTTAGTTGTCATTTACCAAGCTATATCTTGTCTTACTATTGTTGTTGCTTCGAAGCATGAGAAACAAAGGAGATGCTGCCGAAATTTTCGGTTTTAGCATTTGCTACTTTGTTGTAATTTATGTTAATTTGTGGTATTTAGATGTTGTTTAGTCTATGTTTGGCAGCATTCAGGCATACTAGAGGATGCGGTGTTACAGTTGGTATCAGAGCGGGCTGTAGGTCCTTGGAATGTGTATTTTTAGTATCATGCTATAGGGTACAACTAAAATTTGATGAGAAATAAGTTAGAAACATGGCTTAGGTTTTAACTAAAATTTTGTCATAGGATAGCAACATTAAAACTTGCAAAAGTGGTATAACTAATCTAAAATTTGACACGCATGGATGCACAGTAGGAAAAGGGTATGGGTATCGTTGTTTAAGCTTAAATGTTGTATTTAAGCTTTGATGTTGAATGCTAAAGTTGGTAATGTATGTTGCCATGTTATTGAGAGATTTGATTTAATTGTTCTTGTTGTTGTGATAAAGTGGGGTTTTGGTGCCGAAGGGTTTCGGCCACCTCTCTTATTTCGTAGTAAGGGTGAGGTTTGACGGTGTGGCTGGTTAGCGCCATCACCGAAGAACTATTAACCCCTGTAGGAGAAGACTGCTTACCCCTTTCTGTCGTAGACCGGGTAGTTGACTGGAGACAAAAAGAAGAGTTAGTGGTGGGTTCCTTCGTATGTTCTTTGCCGTTCTGACGGTCAGTTTTCGTTGTTTTTCTTGGCTTTAGTTGATTTGAATCAAATGAAAAGTGTTGGGTATGTGTGGATTGTGTCGTTTGCGGGGCATGGTTCTGTCTTCCTTGGTTGAAGACGAAGAAGAGTAGTCTAGTGTTGCGCTTCTTTTGGGCGCCTTTCCAGTTTTGATGCATATTGATTGCTTTACGGGGAATAAGCATTCAATTTAATCCTGTGGTTGTCTTTCTCCGAGGTTAAAGGAGTTATTGCGGAGTTATGCCAGACCTGGTTGTCAGGGCTGAAGTTCTGTGGCTTTGTAGGAGTAAGTGGTGTTTGATTTCGTTATTTTACTGGTTTAAGAAATCACCTTTGAAAAACCCTTCTTGTTTCGTGAAAGATTGGGGTTTGGTGTTAAGGTTTTATTTGCAAAGGTTTATTTGATCGGTTGGTCCCCTCTTGTAGGAGTTTTTGAGATTTAAAAGTGTTTTGGAGAATTCCTTTTGCATGACCAAGTTGGGTTCGTCTTATTGCAATTTTGAGAGTCAAGATTCCTTATGAATTTGGGTTGAGCTTTAAAACTAAAATGTTGCAAACAAAGTAAGTAGTCTTTTGACTGAAATCATTTGGCCCTAGTAAGAATTGTTGTTTAGCATGTTATGTAGCATGTACCAATGCGGTTTATTGGATGATGCATTGTTAAGTTAATTTGTGAGTTGAAACAATTCATGCGGTTGTTATCTCTAGCTTGAAAACAAATAGACTACTAGTGTTGTAGTTTACTCTTAGCGAGAATGATTGAATGGGTTAATGTACATGCTTAGAACCTGTTGCCTTGCTTTAAAAGTGATTATGATCCTCGTTAATGTTAAAAGTTTAAACCTTGATGCATAGTAAGAACATTAAGATGATGTAAATTAATGATACTGTCAAAGAAACCTTGCCGGTTGTTTAAAGATGTTCTAATCTAACGGGTTAATAGAGGAATTTAATCATGTTGACTAGTGTTTTTAATTTGGAAGTTGATTAGAGTTGCTATTTATGTTGTTGCAAACTACTAGTATATTTGGAAGCATGCAGTTGTGTCTATACAATGCTAGTATTGATATCAATTGAGAAGACATAAGACTTATTGTTCATGATGTTGTTAAGTGCAGTGTTAATGCTAGTATTCAATCTATTTTAAATAGTTGGAGTATGTTGTGTGGTGGTAATTTTGTTATAACCTATGTATAGGGTAGCTAAAGGTAATATTGTTGTTTGATGATTATGCAAGTTATTGATATTGATGACTTAATAGTGGTGGTAGTTGCTTAAATTAATTGTTGAAAATCCTTGTTAAAAATGGAGGTTATTGTAACATGTTGTAATGGAGTGGACAATGGATAATTAACATGATGTAGGATTTTATTCTTGCTGAAGGTATATCCTAGAATCATACTCACGAATTTTGTCTTGTAGAGATAACATGTATGTGTTGAAGTCATTTATTGATTGAGTAAGTTTTGTTGTCGAGAAATTGACGTATGGATTGTATAAAATTGGTAGGTTGATCGTGCTCAAGTACCTGTTGAAGTGCCATGTTTGAAATAGAGAATACATTGTTATATGATGTGTTGGTCTGTGGGGATCTTTATGAGGTAGTATTGGTTAGTTGTCTTTTGATAATCGTCATGAACTTTATTTATAAGTGATGGGAAAGGTAACTAGAGGAATATTGGTTATGTAGCTTTTGGTTGAATTATGATGGGTTTCTCGATGAGTAAAAAAAATGTAATTTGAATGTTTAAAAAGATAAGAATAGGGTTTAATGCTGAGCTTGTGGTTAAAACCTTCTGGACTGGTTTGGTTGTTTGCCATCTCGGTTGAATGCTTTCGGTGGAGGTGTTCCTTACGTTGAGTTTCAGAGTTCCCCAAAACTCGTAGTGTTTGGTGTCGACCTTTGGTTTTGGCGAAGTTGTTTAGTTCGTGTCGTGAGTTTGAGTTCACATCCAAAAGTTTTTGAGTGGATCGCGCTCCTTCGTGTTCACCCTGAATTATCTCTGGAATAAGTTTTTAAGGAAGCAAATGGACATAGTGGTTTTTGTTGGAAACTCTTGAGGTTTAATTTGTAACTCTTTTTTTGCTAAAGTTGGAGTTATTTGGAAAATGTGTGTGATGTTTGCGAGTGCTTCAAAAAGGTGGATTTTATGAATATTTTATAAAGTGATTTTGTTAGTGAGGTGTTCCCTTTTTGAAATAAGTTTCCCTCTCCTTGAGGAAAAAAAAATTGTGACGGTTGTGGGAGCAGATGCTCGACTTGAAATTCTGATGTTCTTTTCCAAAATGTTGATTTTGGTTAAAATGTGATGTTTTGCAAGTTTAGCTATCTATCGTTGGTGGGTTCTGACCCGACGTGGTGTTTTGCGGTTAATGGTGTTGCCGTCAATGTTATGTGTGTTTCAAACTTGTGATACCGAGAAAGTAGTCGTTTGGTGAATGATTATTCGGTATTGTTGTTACATGAAGAATGAATGATGAAAAGGAAAACGAGACATTGTTTATGCATATTTAATCATAAAGGAGTCGATGAGCCAGGTCGGTGAGAAAGTCATATAAGGATATATGACTAATCCGGAGTGCTCTTGAAAAGTGTGCATGCATGTCATGAATCGAGATGTCCATTTCTTTCTAGTATGAAAAGAAAGAATGAAGAAATTATGGTATTTTGGTTGTGGTGTAGGGGATTTATGCTTCCTTTGTGATTTGACTTGGTTGTTGCCAAATTCTTTCCAAAATGGTTGTTAACGCTTTGGGTTTGAGTTGTCGTGTGTACACTTGGGCTTGATAGCTAAGTGTTTTTGTGTGAGGGCGAGACCCTCTTAAGAAAGGAACCAATTGTGGTTTGGTAAGGTTTTACGATCCTAGCTTGGGGCTAGGTGTAGAACCTTAGTGGTATAAGGGTGGTTTGTGATGGAGGTTGATGATGTATGGGTTTAACCATTATTAAGAGTAGCGATGGGTGGAAGTGAAGTTGACGGTAGTTCGGTGATAATTGTCCTGCCGTGAGCAATTGTCTTCACTAGTTGTTCTTGGATTTGAGTCTTGCCTGGGAGAGGATGGAATGAAATGTTAGTATGATCATGTATCGGAAGGGCAAGTGTGCCTTATTGAGTTATTCCCCTCGATGGAAATTTTCGGGAATGTAGAGTGGTCGTTAAAGGAATTGTGACTTGCTTTGATTATGACATGTTGAGTTTGATGGAGTGTGGTGGTCATGTTGGTTGCGATAGAAGTGTGAAGTGTTTGTCGTGAGGATTCGAGCGTTTTGGGTTGTTGGAGCCCTTTGTGGTTGAAACGCAGATTCTGTTTGGGAATGGAAGTGAAGGTCGAACAGTGAGCGATTGCCCTTAGTTGAGCTAGATCAACACTTTTTCGCCAAGTGTTGGTTTTGGGGAACTCGTTTGTCGTTTGTTCCGGTTTTAGTCGTTGTGCGAATGTTTTGTGCTGCAGAGAAGCCTTTTGTCCCTTGGGGACTTTGTTGTTGAATTTGGCGTCCTTCGGATTCGAGGTAGAATCCTGTTGGAGGGGGGAGAATGTGACACTACGGTATGGTGTGACATTATAAAATGTGAAATTAGAGAATAAAACCTTACGGCTTGAGGTTTACTCGCGTTTTTGGGCCTTTTGAAGTGATGTGACCCCACGGAGTGTTGTAACCTTATAAATGTGCATGATGAGGTCAAAAACATTATGAGATGTGGAATTAAGGTTAAAACCATAGGGTATGGAGGTTAATACCGTTTCCGGGCTGTTCTCAGGAATTTGGGCCTCTCCGGGGGAGTTCGGGCCCAAGGGGGATGAGCCGTGGGCCTTGGTGGGAGGTGTTTTGGGCCCATGAGGGTGGGAGAGGCAGGCTTTACTGCCTTGGGCACCTCCACCCTGCCCCCATGCGCCCCTAACCCTAGCCGCCACCTTTCTTCCTCCTCCATCCACCTCCTAGCCGCCCCATCTCCTTCCCCATGCGCCTCCACCTCCTCTCCTCTCCACCACCTCTCCTCCACCCCCTTGCTGCCCTAAGGTAGCCTCCCCACCCCTGCACCTCGAGGATCCATACATTGGAAGCGAGGAGCGAGGAACGAGGAGCGAGGAGCGAGGAGCGTGGAGCGAGCAGCGATCCGGGAGGAGTTTCATTGGGATTTCGGTCGTCGGGCGAAGGTATGGCCTTGGGACTCCTTGGGGTTGGGCTAGGTACTGTTCTAATGGTGTTTAACATGATTTTAGATCAATTGGTGGTGCTGGACTTGAGTAGATTGGATTAGATCTAGATGTTGCCACGTTTCTGTTTTGGGACAGCATGAGCAGTCGATCTAGGGTTAAGTTTTTCGCCAATTTAGATTCCGAATCTGGCCATACGGACGTTGAAGAAGTTGTAGATAATTTTATTATATTTCAGTGGACATAAAGAACGTTAAATTCCGATAAGCCGTTTGAAAGTTATGACTGTTTTACAGAGTGTGTTAAAATCTGTGACGTGATTGGAACAGATCACGGTATTTTGTACATTAAACAACTTTAGATTCTGAATCAGTCTTTCCCTATAACTAGAAAAAGTTGCGAAATTTCCTAAGCTATGCGAGGATGTACTCGTTTAATTGATTTGGAGTGTTAGAACTCAGGTTATGGCCGTTGGAATTCTGCTGTCCCGGCGGGACAGAGCCTCTGTTTTTGGGTTTTGCAAGTAGGGTGCGAAGTCGGGTTAGATGAATGTTGTGTAATGTTTTGTGGGCATGTTTGTGAGTGTGTGATACCTATGTGCAGGTGGTGTGACCCCGGGAGTGCCCACTACTTCTCATCAATCCGTCGCCGATGGTTAAGGCAAGTGTATTGGAATGGGTAGCGAGTTGTAGATCGCTAGTTTTGATGAGTTGAAATTGAATTTATGATGCGATAACATGCCATGCTTTAATGCTTGCTATTGGTATGATGAAAATGATCCATTATGATTCTATGCCATGATTGGTTTAAGTAAATGTGCAAATTACTTTATGATTTTGGCATCTTTGCATTCATGGCATGAGACATGGCGAGGGCGGTGAGAAAGTCATAACTAGTCTGGTAAGGTCGGTGAGAAAGTTATGACTAGTCCGGAACGCCATTGAGTAAAACCTACATCGTGATTCCATCCACGTGGTGAATGGAAGCGAGGAGTAGGCACCCTCCATCTACGGGATGGAAGGGAGGAGAGGGTGCACGCCGACGGGTGTGCACTGAGCTATACCGGTATAAGCTTCCAAGAGATATGAGCATTGCATTGCATCGCATTGCATACATGATGATGATAATATGTGAACAATGATTTTGAGACATGAATATGATGTTGAATATGAGATTATGACTTGACCATGAAGTTGAGCATGGTATGTAGTGTTGTTACATTGAATTGTTTTTTTTTCCCATTGCAATATACTTGCTGAGTGATGAACTCATGCTTGTGTTTTATGTTGTTTTTAGGTACTTTGAGACCGGCATGCGGGAAAGGGGTTTAGCTACACTTCTACACGTAGCTCCACATTCATAGTCTATGTTTAATCACTTGGAGACATGATAATAAGATTTGTGCCATGAAACTTGGTGCTCGGCTTGGTTTTGAGCTTAAGTTCATCTTTTGCTTCACTATAATTGGTGAAATGGTTGAATTCGCTGTTGGTAGATATAAGTGTTGCCATATCCATTGTTATTGCTGTTTTAGTTGTCATTTACCAAGCTATATCTTGTCTTACTATTGTTGTTGCTTCGAAGCATGAGAAACAAAGGAGATGCTGCCGAAATTTTTGGTTTTAGCATTTGCTCCTTTGTTGTAATTTATGTTAATTTGTGGTATTTAGATGTTGTTTAGTCTATGTTTGGTAGCATTCAGTCATACAAGAGGCTGCGGTGTTACACCCTCCCTCCCTCATGGGCCCAAAATCCCTCCCACCAAGGCCCACGACTCATCCCCTTAGTCCCAAACTCCCGAAATCGGCCTGGAACTGCGATTAAACTGCGTAACGTAAAGTTTTAACATCTGATTTCACAGTTTATAATGTTTTGACATCCCGTAGTGTCACATTCTCCCCCCTTCAATAGGATTCGACCTCGAATCATAGACACGCCACTATGCAAAACAAAGTCCACAAGGGTCTCAAACCGAAGCAACGATAAACCAACTCTCCAAATCCATCTGTTGACAAGAGTGACTTGACTTAGCTCAACCAAATGCAACCTCTCACGATTCCTTGTTCACTTCAATTTCTACTAAAATTTGCAAGGGACAAAATAATTCCTAGCAATCTGGATTACAAGGAATTTCCTGAATCACATATCTCATACCACTATATTCAGAATTGATTTGACAAAACTCAGACTAGATTTTCCTTTATCACTTCAACACACTAAACTTCTTACTCGATTATTCTACTCAACAGAAGAGGGTATTAATTTCTAAACTCAGCAGAGGTCTAATCTCCTCTTTCTACCACTCTATCATGATTCTTCAAGCGCAAGATGACACAATCGTCGTGGGAGACATCCATTTAACAAGCATTTAACCTTTTTCACCATTAGTATTTGAACGGTCAGCTAAGGTTCCAAACTTGAACCCCCAAAGAATTAATTACACACGATCTCCTCCTTTCCAATTAGTTGATCTTTTTCACAGAACAACCTTAATCCACTAATGCCCTCGAAAGAATTTGCTCACTTGGCAAAATTTTCCTTTCCAATCACAAACTACATTATAATTTCATTCTATCTTCTCCCAGGCATACCTCACACCCAAAGACAACTAGCCAAAACAATGCTCACGATAGAACCTTTTTATATCATAATTTCTATAACATTTACCAACACCAAACGATATTCTCAACAAAAATTTGAACCACGACATTGACAACCTCCATCATAATCCACCCTTATACCATTAAGGTTCGACACCTAGCCCCAAGCTAGGATCGTAAAACCTTACCAAACCACAATTGGCTCCTTTCTTAAGAGGGTCTTGCCCTCACACAATAACACTTAGTTATCAAGCCCAAGTGTACACATATTTCGCATATTCAACCATAAACCAAGAACATTTATATCCTCAATCCCATATATAGAGCAAGAGAAGTACAATTCTTTTGAACCCAAGTGGACCACACACGACAACTCAAACCCAAAGCACTAAAACCACTTTGGAAAGGATTCGGCAACATCCAAAGAGCACACATTTCATTTTATTTTTCTAAACCAAATCGCAAAGAAAACTCAAAACTCTAACACCATAGCCAAAATACCACAATTTATTCATTCTTTCTTTTCATACTAGGAAGAAATGGAAATCTCGATACATGACGAGAATGCACAATTTTCAAGAGCACTCCGGATTAGTCATATATCCATATATGACTTTCTCACCGACCTGGCTCATCGACTCCTTTATGATTAATTATGCATAAACAATGTCTCGTTTTCCTTTTCACCATTCATTCATCATGTAACAATGGTACCGCATAGTCATTCACCAAATGACTTCTTCCTCGGTATCAAATAATGGAAACACAATTAACATCGAAGGTTGCGGAAATTCATATAGACTATGACGGCAGCATAGTTGACAGTAAAACACCATGTCGCATCACATCCCACATCAATTGAAAACTGAACTTGCAAAACATTGCATTTAATCCAAATTCAACATTTTGGAACAGAACATCAACCCCAAAGTCAAACGTCTGCACACACAACTGCCACAATTTTTCTCAAAGAGAAAGGGAAACTCATTTCCAAAAGGGAACACTTCACCAACAAAATCACTTTTAAAACATTCATGAAATCCACCTTTTTGAAGCACTCGCAAACATCACACACATTATGCAAATAAATCCAACTCCAGTAAAAAAGAGTTACAAATTAAATCTCAAGATTTTCCAAGACAACCCACTATGTCCATTTACTTCCGTTAAAATTTATTCCAAAGATAATTCAGGGTGAACGCGAAGGAGCGCGATCCACTCAAAAACTTTTGGGTGTAAAACCATACCCATAACACAAATTAAACAAAATAGCCAAAACCAAAGACTGGCACCTGTAACACCCCGGCACCCCGTGCCCCGAATGTTACACTCTCCAGCACCAACAGTCAACTAAATACTAGGATAAATTTTGGTAAAGCAAGCGAACAACTAGGAGGTTGCCGATCTTATTAAAAATTTCGGCAGCACCTCCCCTAGAACTAGGACATTGTAACACCCCAAAATTTTGTTTTTCTTAAATTCATGTGTGATTTGGCACTTTGGTGAATTTTTGGAATTTTTTGGAATTTATTTGGAGTTTATTTGAATTTATTCTATTTTGAAATAATTAAAGAATTTAACTTTGCAAATAAAATTTTGTTGGAAATATTTTATTTGAGTCCAAAATGTTCCAAAATATTTTCCAGAATTTTTCTGGAATTTTTCTTAGTATTTTGCTATTTTTCTTGAATTAAATGAATTTCTGGAAATTATTTTGAATATTTAATCGCTGGAATTAGAAACCGAGTCGGTCACTTTTCATCCGACCGAGCCCAAGTCAAACTCGAGCTCGAGTCCGACACGAGCCAGCTGACTCGACCGAACCGCGTTCTAAACCTAATCGCGCGGGACCGTTGGATCAAGATCCAACGGCCCAGGTTGAGCCGCACCGATCCGACCGGGATCCGGTCCGGATCCGATCTCGCCCGCGCCATCGTGGCCGCTGATCGCGCCACGTGGACGGCTGCCCGTCTTCGTCTTCGCCCGAGTCCGGGTCGGACTCCTCCGCCGCGTCGCCGCCGAGTTCGGTTAGGGTTTCGCGGATTTCGCGCACGTCGAGGCACTATTTAATGCCCCGTTGCCTCCCTGTTGAAGCCCTTTGTCGTGCGCACCTTTTGCCCCAACTCACCGAGCCCTAGCCGCCGCCACCTAGCCGCAATCGCTCGCCGTAGTTGGTTTAGGTCTCCGCCGCGCCTTCTTGCCGTTTGCCGCCGTCTCCGTCGTCATCAGCCACCGTTGAGCCCAGATCCGAGTTCCTCGCGTCAAGACGCGTTCGGGAGTGCAAGTCTTCGCGCCGGAGGAGCCCCGCAACGTCGCGCCGTTGGTCGCCGTCCCCAGCTCCGTCGCGTCGCCATCGCCGACCCCGAGCTCCGTGGACCGTCGGATCTCCATCGCACGGGCCAGATCGTGCCACGTCACCCGCCGGTGAGATTCCGATCCAAAACCCCAGATCCAATTTCGACCGTTGGATCTAGATCCAACGGTCCGAATCAAACGCGTTAACCCAAACGCGTGAAAGCTAGATCTAATCTGGGCCGTTGATTTTCAAATCAATGGCTGAGATCGTACACGCTGCCCAGAAGGCCGACCGCGGCCGGCGTGGCCAAGACACCCAGCGCTGTCGGTCGCCGACACGCCGCCCATGTCATGTCGGCCACCGCAACCACACCGTGGACGCCAAGACGGGCCTTCATGTCGGGCCGCCACCAGCCGCGGCGGTGACGCCGGCCGATGACGTCACCAGTGGGTCCCACCCGTCAGCAGTGGGCTGAGTCCCCGCTGACGTTAGCGATGACGTCACACCCGAGGGTCCCACCTGTCAGTCTCACGTGAGCTGTGGACCGAGTCCACGGTGGACCCGAGCGAGCCGTGGACTGAGCCTGTGTCCTTGCTGATGCAATAATTAATTTCCAAAAAAGAAAATGGTTTATTAATTCGAAATATTGATTTTAGAATTTGTTTCAAAGTTCAAACGCTTATAACTTTTGCATTTTAACTCCGATTTGAGTGATTCAAATTTCTAAATTTGTATAAAATTGAGATCTACCTAATGTTGAATTTTATTTAAGTTTTGGACTAAAGTTTTTCTCTGTATTATTATTTAATTGCTTATTTAAAACTTTAAATGCTTGTATCTTTTGCATTTAAACCCCGAATTTGACGATTCCAGTTTCTAAAAATTTATAAAATTATGTTCTCTGTGTTCATGAACTTTATTTGGATGTTTGGACACTTTTTGTCTACTGTTTATTTATTATTTGCTATTTGCACGCTTTACGAGTAGACGTTGAAGTGCCGGAAGGATTCGAAGGAGAGGTGTTGACTCAGGAGCCAGCTCAGGACCAAGAGCAAGTACTTTTTGAAGGCAAGTTGTGCTTTGACCATATTGATCCCACTTTGAAACCTATTTTGATTTAATTATTGCATGCTAGTTTAAATTAGAAAATGCTTTACTTAATTATGGGTAATTAGATAAATGCCAAATTGCTGTATGACACCTTGGTTAATTAAATATATGTGCCATGACCCTTGTCACCCTAGTTGTGGTTTACTAGTTGGACATTACTAAATTGCCAACATGGGATTTTAGACCGTATAGTATACTGCTTAGACCGGCTACGTGCTCATGACATGATTTTGGACAATCAAATGTTAATATTGACTTAATGATATATTGAACCTGTTTTGGGAAAGTATCATGTGATGTTGATGGCACGTGGTGCATGGTAATCAATTGGGGGATTTGACAAATGGCTTTTGACCAGGGCATGTGGCAAGATTGATCAGGGTGGGCCCGTTGTGGCACCGGGAATGTTGGTTTGGTTCTTCGGGTAGTCTTGCCCTGGTCACCCTAAGGACTTAACCTTGCAAGCCTTTGAACTGAGACAAGCGTGCAACCACATGTCCGTAATGGGACGGACCTAGTTGATTAAGTTACTAATAACGCACCTGTGGGACCTCAGGTTGTCAACTACACCCTTTGTGTAAGTTGTACGGGGGAGCGTACCAGGGCTGCGGCCAGGTACCCCTCTAACGGTTGATTGGCCTAAACTTCGCCTTAGTTAAGGGAAGGGTTAGTGTGCAATAACCGGGGAGGACCACTTGTGCTGTTAGAAGTTTCTGAAAGACTTTGTTACGGACTCTCGCCTTTGTGGTGTTTGGCTGTATCTTGTGGGTAAAGTTCATAACCTCTGCAGAGTGTACAATCTATTCGAATAGCCGTGTCCGCGGTATTGGACATCGCTCGGGAATTACAGTCAAGGGATAGACTTTCTTGAAAATAACTTGGACTTTAAAGGCTGGGTTGGTTTAATAATGATGTTGATGGAAATGTGTATCAGGATTGGAAAAGATGTTTATTGACTTCTGGAAAAGTTATTTACCTTATACTTGTTTCTACTGCTTTCGAATCTACTTATGATACTTGTCAAATGCTCTTTACTGCAAATGTACCCTGAGCTATTCCTTTGTACTAAGCCATGCATGTAGTATATTGGCCTGCATTCTGTGCATGACTTGCTGAGTACCAAGTACTCACCCTTGCTGTAACACAACACCAGTTGAAGAGGAGTCTACGCTAGCTTTGGAGGAGGATTTCCAGGAGGAACCGTCTAACTAGGGAGCGAGCCCAGTCAGTTGCCTGTGGTATACTGGATGGCGCCATGATGTTATTTCACTTTTTCCGCTGCTATTATTTCTCTTTTATTAAGTTCCGCCCTGCGAGGCGTATATTTGTAACTTGACCCTAAGGTCGAGCAACCAGTTTGATTATCTAATTAAAGTACTTTATTAGTACCGAGTGGTATGATTGTGATATTTACCAATGTTGAGACTGTGTGCACTAGCGCGTTCCTGGACTAGTGTTGAATACACAGAGGGTCCGGATTTGCAAATTCGGGTCCCGACAGAGGTGGTATCAGAGCCATACTGACTGTAGGATCAACCCATAGTTAGAATGGTCGTAGTGAGGATAAAACCTATTTTCTAAAGATAAAAATTTATCAAGAAAATGAATGAATTCTCGACTCATCCCCTTCTCTCTTGTTCCTACCCCCTGCTGAGTCCTTTTGTTTTCCAGGTTGATTTTAAAACGTTGCGTTCTTACGCGAGTGTCTTTTGACAGATGATGATGAAGAACAACTACGCCGAGCGTGAGGGAGGCTATGCCGCCGAGTTGTGGCGTATGCTTCAGTTTCTTGGAGGTTTTGAGAGGCCGCTCTACCGAGGGACTACACTCGTGCAGGCAGGACTGGTCATAGGATGGGACGTCAAGATAACAGTGTATGCCCGAGAGAAGACGAAGTTCAGTCGCCCTTTTCACTTCACCGCCAGGAGGTCCACCTTTGAGATGGGAATCCAGGTGGTGTCGCGTCGAGCAATGCAGCAGATCGCCCGCACTTACTCCAGGGAGCTGGAAGGCACAGTGTTTCGTCACCACCCACGCCGAGACAGCAGAGCTCAACGGAAGCCGATAGAGGATGAGGATGCTACCGTCATCACTTAGCCAGATTCGTCGCCGCTCAGGAGGAGCTGATTGATGACACAGTTCAGGAGTTGAAGAAGGCTCGCGAGCAGGTTGAGGAGGAGAAGAAGCACTTGGAGAATGCCCGTGAGTACGTCGCTTATGCCGCAGAAAGGATCGCAGAGCTGGAGACCGCACTGTATGGACAGGGTCCCGATCCAGTGTTGGAGTTGGACGCCTGCACTCCGGAGGAAGAACCGTAAGAGGCGCCACTGCACTCGCGCCACACCCACAAAGAATGCCTGTGTCCAGAGCCAGAGGAGGACGCCGCGTCGTCAACCACAGCTGCAGTTGAGGGGCATGGCGATTGTTTCGCCCCTATGCCGTCGCACCCTCCGCAAGGAGGCAGTGGAGGTTTTCTCGATGAGTGAACGTAGATTTTGAGGTAGAGACTCCTTCGTCGAGTCGCGTTATAGAATAAAGATTTACCTTAGAGTCGATTTGCTGGGTGTGCAGTATGTGTTGCAGGCCTTTAGGCATTGTAAGCAACCATACCAAGTTATTATTATTAATAATAATAAAGTTGGACTTTGAGTTACACCTTTTCCCCGCATAAGTTTTCCCTAGTACTTGCCTATTCTTATTCCCTCTCATCTCTAAAACCTTGGAGCAATCGACAGATGGTGAACACCCGCGGAAACCTTGGAGGCAATGGAAGTGGTTCTCGCCCAGATGGGAACCCCAATGATGGTGCACCAGCACCGCCAGTTGATATGCAGAATTTTGGAGCTTTTCTTGCTGCTCGGACTCAGTTGATGCATGCCATGATGCAACAGATGCAGCACGTCACTGTTCAGGCCACTGCAAATCAAGTCAACCAGGGACAACGCTAGAATACAAGACTGTCAGAGTTCATGAGGACTCATCCACCCACTTTCTCCGGGAATGCTAACCCGTTGGAAGCCGATGACTGGTTAAGGTCGATTGAGAGGAAGCTACACATTGCTCAATGCATGGGAAACGAGAAGGTACTCTATGCTTCTCATCAGTTGGAAGGAACAGCCGCTGAATGGTGGGAGAACTTCTGCGCTACGCAGGAGAATCCTCAGGACATCACTTGGGAGGAGTTTACAGCTGCATTCGCCAGTATCATGTGCCAGAAGGAATTATGGACCTCAAGAAGGAGGAGTTCAGAGCACTGAAGCAGGGTAATCAGCCGGTGGCCGAATACCTGAACAAGTTCACACAGCTTGCACGCTACACACCTGAAGATGTAGCGACAGATAAAGCCAGACAGTCTCGTTTCATGAAGGGACTTAACTCAGGACTGCAGGTGGGACTGATCACCCACACCTTTCCAAATTTCCAGGAGCTTGTGAATAAGGCGCTTATTCTTGAGGACAAGCGCAAGGAACTGGATGAGAACAGGAAACGCAGGATGCAACAAAGAGGATCGCGTCAGGAGCACAAAGAACGCTTGAGGGTTGCGCCAAATCAGTTTTTCAGATTCCACCGCAGAATACTACAAGGACACCGTCACGGCACCAAGAACCGTTAATCGAGACTATCAGCATCTCAGACCAGCCGTAAACGCTACTTCAGTGCAAATAACAGGGGACGTGAGACGCCGCTAGAATCGGGCAGAACGAGCCAGGACACTTTGCCAACAGTTGTCCTAAGAAGACAGCAGGAGTGACCCCAGTCCGCTTCAATCTGGGATCCACACCAGCCAGAACGCCAGCACAGCCAGGAGCAACACCCCAGACTGTGGTGAGACGCTGAGTCAACCATGTCACAGCAGATGCACTGCAGAATGCCACAGACGTCGTACTGGGTAAGTTACTTGTCAACTCAGTACCTGCAACAGTTTTGTTTGACTCTGGAGCTTCGCATTCGTTTGTTTCTCAAGGTTTTGCTGCTAAAAATGATTTGGAGATTGCAAGACTTAAATGCATGCTTTTAGTTCAAACCCCTGGTTCCGAACTCCAAACGAAAGTAGGATGTTCCGGGGTGAGAATATTAATAGATGGGATAGAGTTCCTAGCGAACCTTATTATATTGGAAACCCAGACCTTAGATGTTATTTTGGGAATGGATTGGTTATCCAAGCACAAGGCCGTATTGGATTGTGGTCGAAGGATTATTTCAGTTGAAAGCCCGTGTGGAAGAAAAGTGGAATTTCAAGCTACCGCCGTTAGAGATGGACAGTTGATGGTTAACAGTGCCAATGCAATCAGCATAGAAGATATCTCAGTAGTGAATGAGTATCCAGATGTTTTTCCTGAAGATCTACCTGGTATGCCGCCAGACAGAGACATAGATTTTGTGATAGAGCTTGTACCTGGTACAGCGCCAATAGCAAAGAGACCTTATCGGATGTCCACCGAAGAATTGGTAGAGATGAAGAAGCAACTTGAAGAGTTAATGGAGAAAGGATTCATCAGACCAAGTTCGACGCCATGGGGAGCGCCAGTTTTGTTCGTTAAGAAGAAAGACGGGAGTTTCAGAATGTGCATTGACTACCGTGCACTCAATGAAGTCACCGTGAAGAATAAGTACCCGCTACCGAGGATCGATGATTTGTTTGATCAACTAAGAGGAACCGGAGTTTTCTCCAAGATTGATCTGAGATCGGGATACCATCAGTTGAAGATCCGATCAGAGGATATTCCGAAGACCGCATTTTTGTCAAGATATGGACATTACGAGTTTACAGTTATGTCCTTTGGTCTGACGAATGCGCCAGCATATTTCATGAATATGATGAATAAGGTTTTCATGGAGTACTTGGATAAGTTTGTCGTCGTGTTCATAGATGACATTCTCGTTTACTCCAAGTCAGTAGAAGAGCACACTGAGCATTTGAGGCTAGTTCTTGAGAAGTTGCGAGAGCAGCAGTTGTTTGCCAAGTTCAGTAAGTGTGATTTTTGGAAGGACAAGGTGGAATTACTCGGACATGTAATGACCGCAGAAGGAGTTGCTATTGATCCAAGCAAGGTAGAAGCTGTATTACATTGGGAGCAGCCGAAGACCATAACCCAGATCCGGAGTTTTCTTGGTATGGCAGGTTACTACCGCCGTTTCATTGAAGGCTTTTCAACAATTGCGAAACCTCTCACGCAATTGCTGAAAAAGGAGAAGAAGTTTGCATGGACGCCAGAGTGCGAGAAAGGTTTTCAAGAACTAAAGAAGCGATTGACCACAGCCCCGGTGTTTGTTTTACCGGACGTCAATCAGAACTTCGATATTTATTGTGATGCATCGCGTCAAGGACTTGGATGTGTGCTGATGCAGAATGGAAAGGTCGTCGCTTATGCATCAAGGCAGTTGAGGCCGCATGAGGAGAATTATCCGACACATGACCTAGAGCTAGCTGCCGTAGTGCATGCTTTGAAGTTGTGGCGTCACTATTTGATTGGAAACAGATGTGAAGTATACACGGACCATAAGAGTCTTAAGTACATTTTAACCCAATCAGACATGAACATGAGACAAAGGAGATAGTTATAGTTGATCAAGGATTATAATGTGGGAATCCATTACCATCCCAGGAAGGCCAACGTAGTTGCCGATGCTCTGAGTCGGAAGAGCCATACTGTGAACATGTTGTTAGCCACAAGCCAGGAGGAGCTATGTGAGGATTTCCAGAGAATGAGGATCGAAGTCGTACCAGAAGGAATCTTAGCCGCATTGGAAGTTAAACCTACCCTGGAAGATCAGATCCGAGAAGGACAAAAGGATGATGACAAGGTCCACAAAATTAAGTCCGACATGGATAAAGGCAAGGCAGAGGACTTCAAGTTGGATGAGCAAGGCACGTTATGGATGAAGGATCGCATTTGTGTGCCGGACAAGAGGGAGCTGAAGCAGCTGATCCTAGAAGAAGCCCATGACTCCAAGTATTCAATTCATCCGGGAAGTGCCAAGATGTATCAGGATTTAAAGGAAAGATTCTGGTGGCCGAACATGAAGCGTGAAGTCGCCGAACATGTTGCGTTGTGCGACATATGCCAGAGAGTCAAGGCAATGCATCAGAGACCAGCAGGATTGCTACAGCCGTTGAAGATACCTGAGTGGAAGTGGGAGGAAATCGGAATGGATTTCATTACCGGTTTACCCAAGACTCAAGGAGGATATGATTCCATATGTGTTATAGTGGACCACTTGACTAAGGTTGCCCACTTTATCCCAGTGAAGACCACTTACTCGGGAGATAAGCTAGCAGAGTTGTACATGATCAGGATCGTCTGTTTGCACGGAGTGCCGAAGAGGATTGTATCGGACAGAGGTACCCAATTTACGTCAAGGTTCTGGAATAAGTTGCATGAAGCCATGGGAACCCTTTTGAACTTCAGTATAGCATATCATCCACAGACGGATGGTCAGACCGAAAGAGTCAATCAAATTCTGGAGGATATGTTAAGAGCGTGTGCATTGGCTTATGCTACCTCTTGGGATAAAAGTCTGCCGTACGCCGAGTTCAGCTACAACAATAGTTACCAAGCAAGTTTGCAAATGTCACCATTTGAGGCACTGTATGGTCGACCCTGTCGGACGCCATTGAACTGGAATGAGACAGGTGAACGCCGTGTCTTTGGACCTGATATTCTTCAGGAGGCCGAAGAACAGATCACCATGATCAGGGAGAGATTGAAGATAACCCAATCACGACAGAAGAGTTATGCTGACAACCGTCGCTGAGACCTGAGTTTTGAACCAGAAGATTTTGTGTATCTCAGAGTTACACCGCTCAGAGGAGTTAAGAGATTCCATGCCAAAGGAAAACTCGCGCCGAGATATGTTGGACCATTCAAGGTTCTCAGCCGCAAAGGTGAAGTTGCATATCAGCTGGAGTTGCCGCAATCACTAGCGGGAATGCATGACGTGTTCCACGTGTCCCAGCTGAAGAAGTGTCTCAAAGTGCCTGAGGAGCAGACACCGCTAGAGTCAATTGAGCTGCAAGAGGATCTGACCTACAAGGAGCATCCCGTGAAGATTTTGGACACTATGGATCGAGATACTAGGAATAAGTCAACCCGCTTCTGTAGAGTTAAGTGGAGTAACCATGAAGAAAGCGAAGCAACTTGGGAGCGCGAGGAAGATTTGAAGAAAGAATTCCCGAACCTATTTCTTTAGAAAGCCCTGAATCTCGGGGACGAGATTCTGTTAAGGGGGGAGGTTTGTAACACCCCAAAATTTTGCTTTTCTTAAATTCATGTGTGATTTGGCACTTTGGTGAATTTTTGGAATTTTCTGGAATTTATTTGGAGTTTATTTGAATTTATTCTATTTTGAAATAATTAAAGAATTTAACTTTGCAAATAAAATTTTGTTGGAAATATTTTATTTGAGTCCAAAATGTTACAAAATATTTTCCAGAATTTTTCTGGAATTTTTCTTAGTATTTTGCTATTTTTCTTGAATTAAATTAATTTCTGGAAATTATTTTTAATATTTAATAGCTGGAATTAGAAACCGAGTCGGTCACTGTTCATTCGACCGAGCCCGAGTCAGACTCGAGCTCGAGTCCGACCCGAGCCAGCTGACTCGACCGAACCGCGTTCTAACCCTAATCGCGCGGGACCATTGGATCAAGATCCAACGGCCCACGTTGAGCCGCACCGATCCGACCGGATCCGGTCCGGATCCGATCTCGCCCGCGCCATCGTGGCCGCTGATCGCGCCACGTGGACGGCTGCCCATCTTCATCTCCGCCCGAGTCCGGGTCGGACTCCTCCGCCGCGTCGCCGCCGAGTTCGGTTAGGGTTTCATGGATTTCGCGCACGTCAAGGCACTATTTAATGCCCCGTTGCCTCCCCGTTGAAGCCCTTTGCCATGCGCACCTTTTGCCCCAACTCACCGAGCCCTAGCCGCCGCCGCCTAGCCGCAATCGCTCGCCGTAGTTAGTTTAGGTCTCCGCCGCGCCTTCTTGCCGTTTGCCGCCGTCTCCGTCGTCCTCAGCCGCCGTTGAGCCCAGATCCGAGTTCCTCGCGTCAAGACGCGTTCGGGAGTGCAAGTCTTCACGCCTGAGGAGCCCCGCAACGCCGCGCCGTTGGTCGACGTCCCCAGCTCCGGCCAGCCAGCTCAGCCGCATCGTCATCGCCGACCCCTAGCTCCGTGGACCGTCGGATCTCCATCGCACGGGCCAGATCGTGCCACGTCACCCGCCGGTGAGATTACGATCCAAAACCCCAGATCCAATTTCGACCGTTGGATCTAGATCCAACGGTCCGAATCAAACGCATTAACCCAAACGTGTGAAAGCTAGATCTAATCTGGGCCGTTGATCTTCAAATCAATGGCTGAGATCGTGCCATGCTTCCAGGAAGGCGGACCGCCGTGGTCGGGCGGGCCAAGACCCACGCTGTCGCCGGCACTGGGCCCGCATGTCAGCCGGCCACCGCAACCACACCGCGGACGCCGCATGGGGCCCGCATGTCAGCGGTCACCCCAGCCGTGCGGTGACGTCAGCGATGACGTCACCCGTGGGTCCCACCCGCCGCCAGCGGGTCCGAAGTCACCGCCGACGCTGGCCGATGACGTCACACCCGAGGGTCCCACCTGTCAGTCTCACGTGAGCCGTGGACCGAGTCCACGGTGGACCCGAGCGAGTTGTAGACTGAGCCCGTGGATCGGCTGACGTCAGCGGTCCAATCAGAGGCCGACACGTGTCCTTGCTGACGCAATAATTAATTTCCGAAAAAGAAAATGGTTTATTAATTCGAAATATTGATTTCAGAATTTGTTTCAAACTTCAAACGCTTATAACTTTTGCATTTTAACTCCGATTTGAGTGATTCAAATTTTTAAATTTGTATAAAATTGAGATCTACCTAATGATGAATTTTATTTAATTTTTGGACTAAAGTTTTTCTCTGTATTATTATTTAATTGCTTATTTAAAACTTTAAATGCTTGTATCTTTTGCATTTAAACCCTGAATTTGACGATTACAGTTTCTAAAAATTTATAAAATTATGTTCTCTCTGTTCATGAACTTTATTTGGATGTTTGGACACTTTTTTGTCTACTGTTAATTTATTATTTGCTATTTGCACGCTTTACGAGTAGACGTTGAAGTGCCGGAAGGATTCGAAGGAGAGGTGTTGACTCAGGAGCCAGCTCAGGACCAAGAGCAAGTACTTTTTGAAGGCAAGTTGTGCTTTGACCATATTGATCCCACTTTGAAACCTATTTTGATTTAATTATTGCATGCTAGTTTAAATTAGAAAATGCTTTACTTAAGTATGGGTAATTAGATAAATGCCAAATTGTTGTATGACACCTTGGTTAATTAAATATATGTGCCATGACCCTTGTCACACTAAATTGCCAACATGGGATTTTAGACCATATAGTATACTGCTTAGACCGGCTACGTGCTCATGACATGATTTTCGACAATCAAATGTTAATATTGACTTAATGATATATTGAACCTGTTTTGGGAAAGTATCATGTGATGTTGATGGCACGTGGTGCATGGTAATCAACTGGGGGATTTGACAAATGGCTTTTGACCGGGGCATGTGGCAAGATTGATCAGGGTGGGCCCGTTGTGGCACCGGGAATGTTGGTTTGGTTCTTCGGGTAGTCTTGCCCTGGTCACCCTAAGGACTTAACCTTGCAAACCTTTGAACTGAGACAAGCGTGCAACCACATGTCCATAATGGGACGGACCTAGTTGATTAAGTTACTAATAACGCACCTGTGGGACCTCAGGTTGTCAACTACACCCTTTGTGTAAGTTGTACGGGGGAGCGTACCGGAGCTGCGGCCAGGTACCCATCTAACGGTTGATTGGCCTAAACTTCGCCTTAGTTAAGGGAAGGGTTAGTGTGCAATAACCGGGGAGGACCACTTGTGCTGTTAGAAGTTTTCGAAAGACTTTGTTACGGACTCTCGCCTTTGTGGTGTTTGGCTGTATCTTGTGGGTAAAGTGCATAACCTCTGCATAGTGTACAATCTATTCGAATAGCCGTGTCCGCGGTATTGGACATCGCTCGGGAATTACAGTCAAGGGATAGACTTTCTTGAAAATAACTTGGACTTTAAAGGCTGGGTTGGTTTAATAATGATGTTGATGGAAATGTGTATCAGGATTGGAAAAGATGTTTATTGACTTCTGGAAAAGTTATTTACCTTATACTTGTTTCTACTGCTTTCGAATCTACTTATGATACTTGTCAAATGCTCTTTACTGCAAATGTACCCTGAGCTATTCCTTTGTACTAAGCCATGCATGTAGTATATTAGCCTGCATTCTGTGCATGACTTGCTGAGTACCAAGTACTCACCCTTGCTGTAACACAACACCAGTTGAAGAGGAGACTACGCCAGCTTTGGAGGAGGAGTTCCAGGAAGAACCGTCTAACTAGGGAGCGAGCCCAGTCAGTTGCCTGTGGTATACTGGATGGTGCCACGATGTTATTTCACTTTTTCCGCTGCTATTATTTCTCTTTTATTAAGTTCCGCCCTGCGAGGCGTATATTTGTAACTTGACCCTAAGGTCGAGCAACCAGTTTGATTATCTAATTAAAGTACTTTATTAGTACTGAGTGGTATGATTGTGATATTTACCAATGTTGAGACTGTGTGCACTAGCGCGTTCCTGGACTAGTGTTGAATACACAGAGGGTCCGGATTTGCAAATTCGGGTCCCGACAGACATCCACTCAGCAGACAAAGAGATCATGTCGGGACCCCGAATTTGCAAATCCGACTCCTCTCAGGTATTCAGCACTAGTCCAGAACGCGCTTAGTGCACAGCCTTAACATCGTATATATCACAATCATACCAAACGATACTATCAAAGTACTTTATTTAAATAATCAAAGGGTTACTCGACCTTATGGCCAAGTTACAAATATATACTGGTAAGGCTAAAACTTATTAAAAGAGAAATAACAGAATGAAAATCAAATAACTTCGTGGCGCCCATCCAAGATAAATACCACAGTAACTGACCGGGCTCAGATCCCTAAGTAGACGGTCTTCTGAAATCCTCCTCCGAAATCGGCGTAATCTCCTCTTCAATCGGTATTGTGTTGAGGCAAGGTGAGTACTTGGTACTCAAAGCAAGTCATAATGCACGCAAGCTAATATACTATATGCATGGCTTGGTACAAAGGAATAGCTCAAGGTATATTTGCAAGAAACAGCTTTTGACAAGTAATAAAAGTAGATTCGAAGCGTGAGAAATAAGTAAAGCATAAATAACTTTTCAAGAAATTTAATAAACATTTTTCCCATCCTAAACCATATTTCCATCAACTTCATTACTAAACCAACCCAACTTTTCAAATCCAAGTTATTTTCGTAAAGTCTAACCCTTGGATCAGAATTCCCGAGCATTGTCCAAAGACTGTGGACTCCTATTTAAATAGATTCTCAACTCGCAGAGGTTATGCACTTTACCCACAAGATACGC
Source organism: Rhipidocladum racemiflorum (assembly GCA_036346355.1). Taxonomy (NCBI): domain Eukaryota; kingdom Viridiplantae; phylum Streptophyta; class Magnoliopsida; order Poales; family Poaceae; genus Rhipidocladum; species Rhipidocladum racemiflorum. The sequence continues at coordinate 41,483,041 of CM070590.1, forward strand.
CAAACACCACAAAGGCGAAGTTCCTCAGAATAAAGCCTTCGGAAGCCTCAAACAACACAGTGGTCCTCTCCGCTCAGGTTCTACACCATCCCTTCCCAGCCAAGGCGGCGGAAGTATGGGACCAACACACTGTTAGATGGGTATCTGGCCACAAACCCACGATACGCCCCTCGCATAATCACACAAACGGTGTAATTGACACCTGAGGCTCCACAAGTGAGTCCTTAGCGACTTAATCAACTAGGGGCCGCCCCATTCACCCATGTGGCTGCAAGTATGACCTGGGCTTCAAAGGCTTGCAAGGTTAAGTCCTTAGAGTGACCAGGGCAAGACTACCCGAAGAACCAAATCAACATCCCTAATGCCACAACCGGCCCACCTGATTACTCTTGCCACATGCCCCACAAAATTGCTTATCAAACCCCGCTTGATTACCATGCACCACGTGCCATCAACATCACATGATACTTTTCCAAACAGGTTCAATATATCATTAAGTCAATATTAGCATTTGATTATCCAAAATCATGTCATGAGCACGTGAAAGGTGTCTAAGCAAAGATACTACAACGATCTAAACCCATGTTGGCAATTTAATAATGTCCAACTAGTAAACCACAACTAGGTGACAAAGGGTCATGGCACTTACTTAAGTAATCAAGGTGTCATATAGCAAATTGGTATTTATCTAACCCCATGTTTAAACAAAGTATCTTTCTAATTGAACTAGCATGCAATAGTTTAAATCAAAAATAGATTTCGGAAATAGGATCAATATGGTCAAAGCACAACTTGCCTTCAAAAAGTACTTGTTCTTGGTCTTGAGTTGATCCTGAGTCAACACTTCTCCTCGAATCCTTCCCAAGACTTCAACGCCTACTCGTAAAGCGTGCAAATAGCAAATACCCAATAAAACAATAGGCAAAAACATCCTAAACTCCAAATAAAATCCATAAACAGAGAGAACGTAATTTTCTGGATTTTTAGAAACTGAATCACAAATTTGGAGTTAAAATGCAAAAGTTATGATTTATTAAAGTTTAAATAATCAATTAAATAATATTACAGAGAAAAACTTTAGTCCAAAAATTAAATAAAATTCATATTTAGGTAGATCTCAATTTTATGCAAATTTAGAAATTTGAATCACTCAAATCGAGTTGAAACGCAAAAGTTATAAGCGCTTGAAGTTTGAATCTAAATTTGAAATCATTATTCGAATTAATAAATCATTTTCTTTTTTCGAAATTAATTATTGCGCCAAAGATGGACACGTGGCATCCTGTGATTGGTCCACAGAACTGGCCGACGTTAGCACCGATCGCAGCTATGATGACGCCGATGACGCCATCATGCCACGTGGTACGCGCGCCGCCACGTGTCTCGGCCCATGGATCGAGTCCACGTGACACCGCTACCACGGTGACGCGCGGCTCAGCAGCTGACAGAGGTCGACACGCCGGGTCCCACCCACAAGGTCACGCGGCACGGTGAGGTCTTCGGCGAGACATCGACACGCGGGCCCGTGATGTCGCTGACACGCACCACGCTTCAGCTCGCACGCTGGCCCGGCCTACTGCTGACTAACGCACAGCGGCGCGCCACGCGGGCATGATCACGCCGCTCGATCTAGATCGGACGGTCTAGATCTACCCTAAGTTAACGCAGCTTTCAGCACGAGGCGATCATAGGTCAGCCTGATCTTGATCCAACTGGCCCAGATCCGACCGGTTTTCCAAAGTCTCGGGAAATGTGGACTCACCGTGGATCGTCCGATGAAGATCCAACGGTGCACTGAGCTCGTGGACGAGATGGAGTCACGCAGGCTGGGTGCTGCTTCACGCCAGGAAGATGACCACTGCCTGCCACATGCTTCTCCGCTAGATCGAGATGTCCCGCAGCGCTTTGTCTTGGGGGTTCCGAACCCGGCTTCAACACGGCGGACAAGGGCTATCTGCCGGAGAAGACGAGGAAACCGTGAGCGGCTCGTCAACTTCTTCGGCGAGCACCCTGCACGGCTTGGCGCGGCTTGAGCTCTATTAGCTAGGGCAACCGGCGCATGGGCGAGGGCAACCTCGGGCCGGCCTGGCCTTAAATAGCCTCCCGGAGGCGGCTCAGGGCGGAACCCTAGTCGAACACGGCGCGCTCCGAGCCTCGATTCGGCGAGAGGACGACGACTGATGCCGCTCCACGTGTCCCGCATCGAACGGCCCACGCCAAGACACGCGACGCTGCTCCACCAGCGCGGGGCCGCTGGATCAAGATCCAACGATTATGGCTAGGGTTAGGGTTGGGTTTGGCGACGCTGTCGACCGAATCAAGTGGTCTGGGTCGGTTCGGTCGGACTCGAGTCCCACTGACCCGATGAACAAGTACAAACCCAAGCGATTTTAATATTCAAAATAATCCCCAGAATTCATTTAATTCATTAAAATAGCAAAAGTCTCGAAAATCTAAAATTGGAAAATATTTTGGATCATTTTGGACTCAAATAAAATATTTCCAACAAAATTTTATTTGCAAAATTAAACTCTTTAATTATTTCAAAATGGAATAAATTCAAATAAATTCCAAATAAATCCAAATAAATTCCAGAAAATTCCAAAAATTCACCAAAGTGCCAAATCACACATGAATTTAAGAAAAGCAAAATTTTGGGGTGTTACAGATCACAATTATCAATTTGAAACAACAAATTATATCTAACCATCATGACCCGCTAAGCACAAACAAAGGGTCATGGTCTTCGAACAACTATCAATCCTTAACATCAAGAGATCATAACAACCACAACAAAGTTATTACATGAACTCAACTAGTTGCCAAAGTAATCAAATTAACATCTAAGTTCCTTAGAGTACCTAAAACATAAAATAACAAGCGTGAGTCCAAGACTCAGCAAAGTGCATAATAAAACAATAACATAAACAATTAACACATTCAGAACCATAATATGACAATCTTTCTTTAATTAAAGTTAACATTTAAACAAAACAGTAGTACCACATTCACCTCATTAAACCCCTTAGTAACTCACTCAGCTCTTACACGTACCTCTTTAGACAATCTTGGGGAGAGTCCACGACTCTATCCCAAACCTGAACACTCACACAACTCAACAATTCGATATACAATGCAATGGACTGAGTCCGCGACTCAATTCCCAACCTGTGCATTCACAACAGCTCATAATTCAACAAAACCTCATTATGCAATGCAATCCAATGCAATGCAATGCAATGATCTATGTATGCTCATATGCACCTTTTGTAGCCTATACCGGTATAATGAGTGCACGCCCGTCTACGTGCACCCTCTCATTCCCTTCCATCCCATGGAGGGGTCTACTCTTAATGACCCCTAGTGGCTCTCCGGATTAGTCATAACTTTCTCACCGACCTCACCGGATTAGTTATGACTTTCTCACCGACCTGGCCCTTGTCCCATAAAGGACATAAATGCAACTGATGCAACGATAGACTACGAGGGAGGACTTCCTCGTGGCGCTCCAGATTATTCATAACTTTCTCACCGACCTCACCGGATTAGTTATGACTTTCTCACCGACCTGGCCCTTGTCTTATGCAGCACATGAATGCAACCGATGCAATTGACATGAATGAAATGCAACCTTCATTCATTTCCAACAATATCATAGCCATAATTAAATGCATCATAGTGAATGAATTGGATAATTTCAAGTAACATTGAACTTAGCCTTCGCATTATCATAACCTACTTATAATCTTTAATATAGTAAAAAAAAGCACAAGGTAAAGCTTGTCGTAAATCCTTCTAGCATTAAATCCACACGATACACTTGCCAAAAGCCCACTCTCAACCATAATTCATCTAAATGTGCAGAGCAATAAATAAAACAGGAAGTATCACATATTAACTCACGACCATATTCAACAACACGGTGTACTTGCCTTTAGCCTCGGCGGAAACTGACAGCCCATTTACGTTATTAGAGACCTCCAACCCTAGAGAAAAACACAACACTCAAAACCCATTCTTCAAGTGAATATTGCCAAACAAAACTAAAGAAATACTCATCACCGAATTAGGCACATCTCTCTACATCAACGCATAATCATCAGAGATAACAATCACTTGCTCATAACCGATTATTACTCAAAACAGTGTGATATCATCTCATCAATCTTCTCAGCATTTCAACAAACACATGGCAAAAACCACAAAAGCTTAAGAACTGCCAACCTCTATCGCGAGAACGAGTTCCAACTCGTCGGTCCCTCCAAACAACAATAGAGTTTAGCACTAGAACTCAAGAACAACCCAACAACCCTAGACACAAAGGATTTCATGACTACAATATCAGGTTCATCTCCAAACGTGTGTCACTCAAATCAACCCCATTAATTAAGAGGGCACAAACATTACCGACAATCCAACATTTGCCAACGGAAACTTGAGATGAGGAAATAATATAAATCTTATTGAACTTCGGATGATACACAACTAACAAAATGATTTTGACTTAAACAACCCTACCCCATCTCTATGCCTTAATCACGAATAAACAAACCTCGAATGCATACACCACTTGTCATGAACATAACTATGTATATATCCTACGAATATCAATCACTGGTAGGCTCTAGCTAAGCACTGTGTCATAGATAATTTGAGTACCCTCTCCATTCTACCGAGTAACTATACACTCAAATCCAATGTGTATGCGGACTGCTGCCCAAGCCCAATGCTCACCTTATAGGAGACCTACGAGGGTTCACCATATTCATGCATGCATTACTCTCTATTCTAAAATGCCAAACATCAATAGTCACTCCAGTATTTAAACTACCTATACCTTGAGATATCACCAACCAACAAGGTATTTCACTGGTAGGCTCTAGCTAAATCATTTAGGCATTTCATCGAACACAAGGCATGCACTGAAAACCATACCCCAAAAGGAGGCAATGGGGGAGGGGGTACCCGGCCAGATCTAGGAGGAGCAGCAGTGGGAGGGGCTCGCCGACGTGGTGGAGGACGGCCGGGGGAGGTGGCGACGCCAGCTTGCTTGGCCAGAGGGGAAAGCCAGGAGGAGGCCCCCGGGCGGCGCCGGCAGCAGGGAAGCGCCCGGGCGGCGCCAGCCGTAGGGAGGGAAGGCGCAGGGGAGCTCGGCCGGCCTGGGAGGGTGCCGACGGTAGGGAGGTGGTGACCAGGAGCGGCCACCGGAGCTGGGGAGGAGCCAGTAGAGAGCGCACTCGTGGGGGAAGGAGCGTGGGGCGCTCGGCTCTGGAGGGAGCGGCGTGGAGAGAGCAGCCCGATCAGGTAAATTGGAAGGAGTGAGGAAAAAAAATGTAGGGTTATGAAGTAGGTGGGGGAGGGAAATTCCAGAAAACCCCTCCCACCTCACCTAAAATTACCCTAACACTCACCAATTGCCTGCAAGAGACAACTCTCACCTGACTGAAAATTCCAAAATGCAGAGAATGGTCCGCGATATTACAGCACCAATAGCTACGGGTTTTAGGGAAACTCGGAAACACAACTCAAGGAATACCTTGACTGAAGGCATTCAACCAAAATGGCAAACAACCACACCAGTTCAAAAGGTTTTAAACTCCAGCTCAACATGAATCCCACCATAACTTGTATTCCACTACACTTACCATTTAAGCATTCAATAATCACTATTTACTCATCAAGAGAGTCCAACCGGATTTAACAAAATTTACATAACAATTTGTTTCTCTAGTTACCATTCCCAACACTTTTAATTAAGGTTTAAGATGCTTATCACAAAGGCACCCAACCAAGACTACATTGACATGATCCCCACGGATCACCAAATCATATAACAACGTATTCTCTATTTCAAACATGGTACTTCAACGGATACTTGAGCATGATCAACCTACCAATTTTATACAATCCATACGTCAATTTCTCGACAACAAAACTTACTCAACCAATAAATGACTTCAACACATAAATGTTATCTCTACAAGACAAAATTCGTGAGTATGATTCTATGATATACATTCATCAAGAATAAAATCCTACATAATATTAATTATCCATGGTCCACTCCATCACAACATGTTACAATAACCTCCATTTTTAACAAGGATTTTCAACAATTAATCTAAGTAATTACCACCACTACTAAGTCGTCAATATCAATAATTTGCATAATCATCAATCAACAACATTACCTTTAGCTACCCTATACATAGGTTATAACAAAATTACCACCACACAACATACTCCAACTATTTAAAATAGATTGAATAATAGCATTAACACTGCCCTTAACAACATCATTAACAATAAGTCTTATGTCTTCTCAATTGATATCAATACTAGCATTGTATAGACACAACTGGATACTTCCAAATATACTAGTAGTTTGCAACAACATAAATAGCAACTCTAATCAACTTCTAAGTTAAAATCACTAGTCAACACGATTAAATTTTGCTATTAACATGTAAAATTAGAGCATCTTTAACAACCAGCAAAGTTTCTTTAACAATATCAGTAATTTACATCATCTTAATATTCTAACTATGCATTAGGGTTTTAAACTTTAAACATTATCGGGGGTCATAAGCGCTTTTATAACAAAGCAACAGATTCTGAGCATGTACATTAACACATTCAATCATTCTCGCTAAGAGTAAACTACAACACTAGTAGTCTATTTATTCTCAAGCTAGAGATAACAACCGCATTGAATTGTTTCAACTCACAACTTAACTTAACAATACGTCATCCCATAAACCACATTGGTACATGCTACATAACATGCTAAACAACAATTCTTACTAAGGACAAACGATTTCTGTCAAAAGACTACTTACTTTGTTTGCAGCATTTTAGTTTTAAAACTCATCCCAAATTCATAAGGAAACTTGACTCTCAAAATTGCAATGAGACAAACCCAAACTTGGTCATGCAAAAAGGAATTCTACAAAACATTTTTCAATCTCAAAGACTCCCATAGAGGAAAATGGTTGAAAGACAATTTTCTTAAACGGGAACAAAGCGATCAAGTAATCATTTTCAAATAAAACATTAACACCAAACCCCAAACTTTCACGAAACAAGAAGGGTTTTCAAAGATGATTTCTCAAACCAGTAAAATGACGAAATCAAACACCACTTACTCCTACAAAGCGACATAACTTCAGCCCTGACAACCGGGTCTGGCATAACGCCGCAATATCTCTCATGACCTCGGGGAAAGACAAACACATGATTAAATTGAATGCTTCTCCCCCATAAAGCAATCAACAAACTAAGCACCAAAGCTGGAAAGGCGACCATAAGAAGGGCAACACTAGACTCTTCTTCTTCGTCTTCAACCAAGGAAGACAAAACCACACACCACATACGGAACAATCCGCGAAAATCCAATACCAAACACTTTTCTTTTGGTTTCACTCAACCAGAGCCAAGAAGACCAACCGAAACCGACCGTTAGAACGGTAAAGAGCAACTGAAAGAATCCACCACAAACTCTTCTATTCGACTCCAGCCAACTATCTGGTCTACGACAGAAAGAATAAGCACTCTTCTCCCATAGGGGTTAATAGTTCTTCGGTGATGGCGCTAACTGACCACACCGTCAAAGCACACCCTTACTATGAACAAAAAGAGGTGACCGAAACCCTTCGGCACCACAACCCGGGCCATGTATCATGCCATGTATGCAAACATGCCAACATCATAAATAACTTGTACACTAACACATGGCATCATAACATAATAAGCATATTCATCATATCAATGGCAATCATTAAAGCATGGCATGTGAACATATCATATATTCAATTTCAATCTCAACCAATGTAGCAAACTACAACCTGCTACCCATTCCAATACACTTGCCTCAACCATGGGCGATGGATTGGCGAGAAGTAGAGGGCACTCCCGGGGTCACACCACCTGCACATAGGTACCACACACTCACAATCATGTCCACAAAATAGTAAGCAAACACTCTTCTACCCCGACATCGCAAAGTACTCGCAAAACGCAAAAACAGAAGTTCTGTCCCGTCGGGACAGCAGCCTTCCAAAAGGCATAACTCGGGTTCTAAGACTCCGAATCAATTAAACGAGTACATCCTAGCATAGCTTAGGAAATTTCTTAACTTTTTCTAAGTATATGGAAAGACTGATTCGGAATCTAAAGTGGTTTAATCTGTAGAATAAAGTTTTTAATACGTTCGGTAAAATGAGCATAACTTTCAAACGGATGGGCGGAATTGGACGTTCTTTATACTCACTGAAAGGTATTGAAGTTACCTACAACTTATTCAACAGGCGGATGACCAAATTTCGATTCTAAATTGGCGAAAACCCAAACCCTAGGTCGACTGCTCATGCTGCCCGAAACAGAGAACGTGGCAAACTCTAGATTTCATTTAATCTACCCAATTACAGCACCACCAATTGATCTAAAAACATGATATTAACCCTTAGAACAGAACCTAGACCAACCCCAAGGATCCCCGTGGCCATACCTTCGCCCGACGAACGAAAACCCAACGGATATCCTCCCGGTTCGCGCGATCTCCTTCATCGCTCCAAATCCACCGGATCTCCTCGTCGTGGAGCGCTCCAATGGATGGATCTTCGGGTTGGTGAGGTGGAGAACTCCCCTAGGGGCAGCAAGGGAGGAAGAGAGGTGGTGGAGGGGGTGGTGGCGCAATGGGGAGAGGAGAGGCGCATGGGGGTGGCGGCTAGGAGGTGGAAGGGAGGGGAAACCCTAAGGCTAGGGGGGTGGCGCCCAAGAGGGCTAGGTGGGCACACAAGGCAGCCCAACCTGGTCCCTCCCTCCTTCATGGGCCCAAAATCCCTCCCACCAAGGCCCACGACTCATCCACTTAGGCCCAAACTCGCCCGGGGAGGCCCAAACTCCCGAAATCGGCCTGGAACTGCGATTGAACTGCATAACGTAAAGTTTTAACCTCCTATTTTACATTTTATAATGTTTTCATATCCCGTAGTGTCACATGTATGGTTAGGGTTAATCCTTGGGGATGGTCTAGGTGTTGTGCTAGAGGGTGTTTTATGCTTTTAGATCAAGAGGTGGTGCTGTGATTGGGTAGATTGGATGAAAACTAGAGATTTCATAGTTCTTTGTTTCGGGCATATTGGGCACATGAACTAGGGTTTGAGTTTTTGCAATTTTAGAATCGGAATTTGGTCATCCACCTATCGTTAAAGTTGTAGATAACTTCAATACCTTTAATTGGACACCAAGAACACCCAATTCCGCCCAGCCGTTTGAAAGTTATTATCATTTTACCGAGCGAGTTCAAATCTGTGATGTAATTGTGATAGAACGTAATGTTTTGTAGATTAGACAATTTTAGATTCCGAATCAGCTTTTCCTAATACTTAGAAAAAGCTAGGAAATTTCCTAAGCTTCGCGATGATGTACTCGTTTACTCGATTTGGAGAACTAAAACTCAAGTTATGCTAGTTTGAAGCCTGCTGTCCCGGGGGACAGATTCTCTGTTTTTTCGGTTTTGGGAGTAGTTTGCGAAGTCGGGGTAGATGAGTGATGGTGTACTGTTTTGTGGGCACGTTTTGAGTGTGTGGTATCTATGTGCAGGTGGTGTGACCCCAGGAGTGCCCTCATCCTCTCGCCAATCCGTCGCCCGCGGTTAAGTCAAGTGTATTGGAATGGGTAGCGTGGTGTATGTTGCTAGACTTGATTAGATGCAAATGGATTACATGATATGATATCTTGCCATGTTTATTGCTTGCCCATGATATGATGAAAATGGTTTATGATGATGCTATGCAATGATTAGTTGTTTATGTTTATGGCATATGTGGCGTACATGGCATGAAAACTGGCCCGGTGGGTGAGGAAGTCATAACTAGTCCAGTAAGGTCGGTGAGAAAGTTATGACTAATCCGGAGCGCCATTGAGTAAGACCTACCTCATGATTCCATCCATCGTGGTGAGTGGAAGAGAGGAGTAAGCAACCTCCATCTACGGGATGGAAGGGGAAAGAGGGTGCACGCCGATGGGTGTGCACTCGGCAATACCGGTATGTGTTTCAAGGAGACACTGTAAATATGAGTTGTTTATGATGTTGAATATGAAAAGTGGTGATGAAGGTATTGGAATGTGTTTTCTTGTTCCATTGCAATATACTTGCTGAGTGATGAACTTACGCTTGTGTTTATGTTGTTTTTTCTTAGGTACCATGAAACCGGCATGCGGGAAAGGGCATTAGCTACACTTCTACACGTAGCTTCACACTTATATATAGTTTAATCAGTTGGAGTCATGATAATAATGAAACTTGGTGTATGGGCTTAAGTTCATCGTTTGATTTGTTATATTTGGTGGAATGGTTGAATTCCTTATTTTAGACATAAGTGATGCTATATCCATTGTTATTGATGTTTAGATGTCTCTTATCATGCTATATCATGCCTTACTATCACTGTTGCTTCAATTCATGGAAAAACAAAGGAGATGTTGCCGAAATTTTCGGTTTTAGCATTTGCACCTTTGTTATAATTTATCTTTATTTGTGATATTTAGATGTTGTTTAGTCTATGTTTGGTAACATTAAGGCATACTAGATGCTGGGGTGTTACAAAAATAGTACAAGTACGATCATCTAACCCGACTCCGCAAACTACTCGTAAAACCCAAAAATAGAGAATCTGTCCCGCGGGACAGCGGGCTTCCAACTAGCATAACATGAGTTCTAAAACTCGCAATCAAGCAAACGAGTACATTTTCTCGAAGCTTAGGGGATTTCCTAACTTTTTCTAAGTATTGGCAAAGATTGAATCGGCTTCTAAAATTGTCTAATTTACAGATGAACACGATCTGTCCCAAACACGTCATAGATTTGACAACGTTTGGTAAAATGGCCATAACCTTTAAACGGCTAATTAGAATTTCAAGTTCTTGGTGTCCAATTAAAGTTAATTCAATTACCTACAACTTTCCCAACAGCCGGCTGACCAGAAAACTCCTCTAAAATTGCCAAAACTCAAGCCCTAGGTCGGACATCCAATCTGCCCGAGGACAGAACGTTGGACAGCATTGCAATTCCCTATAAAGCCATCTAACCACAGCACCTAAACACCAAATTTAGCCATGAATTTACCCATCTAACAGCACCTAGACCAACCCGAATAAGACCCCAAATCCTTACCTCTTCTTGACGGATCATCCAATCGACGAACGTCTCCTCTGCGCGACCCGATCTCTCCTCCAATCGCCGGGAGCACCAGGATCGCTGGTAACGCCGGATCCTCTTTGACGGAGAGTTCCTGGACAGCGAGATCGCACGGAGGGAGAGGCTCCATGGCCGGCTAGAGGAGGGTGGGAGGGGAGGCGTTTGGGGAGGGAAAGGGCGACATGGGGGAAGGGGGAGGGGGAGAAGGAGGTGGCGGTTAGGGTGGGGGAGATGTGGGGTGCAAGGGCAAAGGGAGGGGGCGCATGGGGAAGCCCTAAGGGGGAGGTGGCAGGATTTCCCCTCTCATGGCCAAAACCCCCTTGCCAATGGCCCACTTCATCCCCCCAAGCCCAAACTTGCTCCTGCTAGGCCCAAACTCCCCCGGAGAGGCCCAAACACCCGAAAAAGCCCCAAAACACGACAATAAAGTCGTACCAAAATGCCAAACTCTATAAAGTCACATTCCATAATGTCACTTTCCATAACGTCACATCCTATGATGTCACATTCTCTCCCCCTTAACAGGATTCGACCTCGAATCCGAAGAACGCCAAGAACAAGACAAAGTCCTCAAGTGATTGGAGACTTCTCTGCAACACAAGACAACCACACAAAAAACTCGAACCGAATCAACGACAAACAAACTCCCAACATCAAAACTTAGCAAGAAAGAGTTACTTAGCTCAACTAAGTACAACCTCTCACAGTTCCACCTTTCATTACACTAAAGCGAGTCACACCTCTTTTAACAACCTCTCTACTGTGCTTCATCGTATTCCAGACGATGCGAACCAAGTGAGACACAACACTCCAAGACTACCAACTGTCTGAACAATCGGGGTAAAACTTTGAAAAAGATTGATTTTTTACAACAAGGCCAACACACACCACCACCACCAAAAAGAAAAGCCTACTTTATAACCCAGGTCCTTAAAACCCGCAAAACAATAACAACTGAACAATCCTCTTTGGTTGACAAAACTCGCTCATAGTTCATCGACAAAAACATCCAAAAAGGTAATGCAATTACCATCCACTTCCAAGTAGTCCACTACCGAGAAACATCTCAATGACACAATTCTTCAAGAAGGTTTGAATTGAGTCAAACCCAACCTTCATTTACTTCTCACTTTTAAATTATTCACGATCAACTACTAGCAACACTTAACGGCTTAGCTCATTAACAATGCACACTAGATTTCTCTTACTAAGAAGGTCCCTCCCTCACATTCTTCTACTCAAAGGACCAAGACAAAGAGTACAATCATTGAGTAAGCTCAAACATAGACCCAATTGATCCACATACAACAACTTGAACCCCAAAGCGCAAGAAACCACCTTGGAAGGAGTTCGATATCAACCAAAGAACATTTTTTTATTTTCCTAAGCCAAATCGGAAAGGAAACACAAATCCCCTTCACCACAACCAATATACCAGAAATTCTTCATTCTGTCTTTTCATACTAAAAAGAAATGGACGTCTCGATTTATGACATGAATGCAAACTTTTTTCAGGAGCACTGCGGATTAGGGTGGTAACGAGGGAGTCATGGCCAACTTACTGCCTACAGTTCTGGATGGAGCAGACTGGACATGGCTCTTCAACCAAAAGGAGGGCACCACCCGGTCTTGGGGGTAGCTGAGTAGCACCCTGAGGGCAAATTTCCAGAGTTTCTACGTCCGTCCTGGCAAAGAGCGTGACCTCGAGCGCCTGATCCAAACGGAGGGAGAAACTCTACGTCAGTTTGTCCAACGAATTATCCAGGTGCAAAACTAAATCCCGAGCATTCGAATGAAGCGGTGGTCCGAGCTTTTAAGTTCGGAGTCCAGGATATTCGTTTCACACAGGATCTAGAGATGCATCCAGATCTTACAGCCAACGAGTTGTTCCGTATGGCCGACCGGTATGCCAACACCGATGAGGCAATCCAGGGGAAGAAAATACTAGACGAGGGCAAACTCCCACCTCAGCACAGCTCGGAAGGTTCTGCAAGCAAGAAGAGCGCCACCTCAGTTGAAAAGAAGATTAAGAAAAAGAAGAAGCGCTCTATGCCAAATATGGTCACGGTGGTCGAGCAAGCTCAGCATCCAGCTCCACAGACACAGGCGCACAAAGGTTTTGGCAAAAGGGGCAGGGGGCGGCCACCTCAACGTCGCAATGACCAAGGTCGAGATGACCAAGGTCGCGGCGATTAGCGTGGTCGGCCAAACAACCAATTCTGCACGCTCCACCAGGCATATGGGCACGACCTTTGCAATTGCTGGACCTGGACTTTCCACCTGGAATAGTTCTACAACGGCAAAGGTCCTATGCCTACGCTCCTGGAGCATGGCGAAAGTAGCAAGGGCAAACAGCCTGTTGATGAAGACGAGGACATAGAGTATCAGGAGCCTCAGAATCACATTGCAGTAATATTCGAGGGCTCCTCATCTTACAGGTCTCGAACCAACTTTCCGCTTAGGGAGATCCTAAGGAATCAAGACGCTAGTGGCCAAATAGCGAAATGGGCCATGGAGCTTGCCGAGTTTGAGATCAAGTTCTCAGCTTACACATCGATCAAGTCCCAAGTCTTGGCGGATTTCCTGGCAGAGTGGACGAATCCTCCACCACCTAACACGGATCTCGACCAACCTCGGGAAGGCTATTGGACTATGTATTTCGATGGGTCCTGTAATATCCCGAGTATTTTTATACTCGAAGCACTGTACCATCGTACACAAACGTTGTTCAATAATACATCAAGTTTGTGTATTTCTGTATTTTGAGCTGAGTAGACTCGACTGGGATCCAAACGAACCCTTTAACTTAATTAAACTCACTCAAAATCAAATCGAGTTCAATTGCGGTTCGTAATTGTCCTTTTGGTAAATGTCTAAAAGTCCTCAAAAACTATCCAAAATATCTTAGAAGTATTCAAAATCAACTTTTGATGTTTGAATCTTCAAGTTTTGGCCTTTGACCATTTTACCCCTCCTTAAGTGCATAGTGTGTATACCCTTTATTCCCTCATTTCCAAAGCCACTCCCCATTTCCCCATCCTCTCCTCACACGTTTTGAGCAAGAGGAAGAGAGGAGAAGGAGCCCAAGCACTTGAGCACCCAAATCCGCGGATTCCGGGCGATTCAACAGATGAAAATCGAATCGGAGGCTGGAATTGGCGTCCTCATCGCGTTCCTCACCCTCTCAACCCCTCCGGGTGAGAAATCCATCGAGTCTCATCGACATTCCTCGGAGCTCCCGTGGTGCTTTTGCAATTTGACTTGATTTCTCGGCTCCCGGGACTTCCCTCTTGCTGTAGCTACGACTCTCCCCTTCGTAGCTTCGCGTTTCGTTAAGTTCCTGTGATGCCTTAGAGCGTCAGAGCGATTCTAGGGTTCCTTTTCCTGGTTTTGTTTCGGGAGAGGAATGAAGGATTTATCGGGGGATGAAATAATTGAAGTTTATCCGGCGTATTAATATTAAATTTGGAGTTGTCGGGAGAAACAGTTGAGGAAAACTGGGCACAGGGCTGCGAATCCCTCCCCTCTCTCTCTTTTCCCCTAGTGGGCACCCGCCCACCATATAAAGGGGTGTCACCCCCAAAGCCCTAGGGCACCCCCTTCCTCCCCTAGCAGCCACACCACCCCTCCTCTTCCTCCTTGCGTGGTGGCTCAAGATCCACAGCGAAGCTTGAAGGAGCAAGCGAGAAGAGGATCCGTGGGGCGTGGAGGGCGAGCAGATTTCCGTTTGGGGAATCGTCGGCGCGTTACGTGGGTTCTCAAGGGAGAACTCAAGGTAAAATTCCCAATCTTTTACCCCTGTTCTACCTAGGGATTAGGAGTGTATTAGATCTGGTGGTGAGTGTTTTAGATGGATCTTGATGGGGGAAAAGGGTAGATGTTCACGTGGTGCTGTTTTTGGAAGGGGAGATTGTGCAGCGCGGATTATTTCGCGTTTTACGTGGCATAGACGATTTTTCCTGCAAAAACCTATAACTAGAAAGTTGTAGATAACGGCGAGATCTAGCTTCTGTAATTTTTTCAGAATTTTTGGGGGGTCGGTCTGAGAGTTATTGCTGTTGCAAGATGACGGACAGAATCTGGAAACAGATTTTGTCCACTGTGTTGGACGTTTGTTTAGGCTTATTTAACAGTGGAATTGAAATTTGTGATCTTCATGAAAGTTGTAGATCTCGTCAATATCTAGCTACTGTAATTTTTTTGTATTTTTATGATCTGTATAAAAAAATATACGAAATTGTGAAGAGAGGGTGCTGCTGTTTGACCCGGACAGATTGGGGTTTTTGGCACTTAAGAAGGGAGCGGGGATTAGGAAGCGTGTGTTCGAGTTGTGTGATCATTTGTGATGTCGCTATGTACTGAAATAATACTTGTACAGGTGGTGCCCCTTCTGGACGCAACTAGGTTCGTCATCCACGTTGGTAAAGGCAAGTGGAAGTAGCGGTCTTGCTAAACTATAACTCGCTATTTGTTTCGTCTTCAATATAAACCTTAATTGCAGCACACCTACATGGTTTAACTACTTGTTTATGAGATTACAATATCCTATCCTGCATTGTGATGTGGTTGTTTGGCTTTTGAATCATGAGTAAGAATGAAGAAAGATGTTGTTTGCAAGATGAATTGTGGAGATATTCTATCTCAATGATGTTACGCATTCTATCCATGTTATTTGATGGTATGCAAGCATGTGAATTCAGAGTGGGGAAGTTATGCATGTATTTAAGCATGAAGCATTAACTGCATAATCATGCATTGGAAGTTTGTCGGCGCGGCGTCTTGGCAGCCGTGCGTCTGGCTCGTGTGTTCTGAGAAGACACGGTGAGGAGGATCATGGCATAAGCATGTGCACAATCATATGCATTTTCTGAGGTTGTGTGGACTCTATAATGTGGTATTGGACATGAGGAATTTGGTATGCTAGTTTCTTGTTTTTGTGTTATTAGTTAGAAGTTGTTAGCTTGGTGAGATTACCCAATCTCACCCCTTGTTATTTGTTGTTTTCTGTGTAGTTCTTGCAGTCGTAAGCTTGAAGGGTGGGCTTAGTAGCACAATCAACCCTCCAGGGGTCATCACGAATCACATGGACTAGTGCATTTAATAATTCATTAGCTTGCTGAAATTTTATTAATCATAGACTGTTGATGTCCTCTTTGGAGGTACATTTTTTACGTTTATGTTTGTTTCTGGTTGATTTAGACTTGTTATCTCTAGTATTGATGCTTTTATGTTATTCACATTTTATAATGGTTATTATGAATCTTGTTGTCGCCCGTTTGTCCTAATTTTAGGAGAGATCTTAAGAAATTTTCTTGTCTGACAGTTTAGATTTGTAGGGTGTTACAGTTGAGTATCGAGAGCTGGTCGTAGGTCCTTGGAATGTCTATTTTAGTGTCATACTATAGGATACAACTAAAATGTGATGTGGAATAACTTAGAAACATGGCACAAGTTTTAACTAAAATTTTGTCATAGGATAGCAACATTAAAACTTGTGTAAAGTGGAATCACTAATTTAAAATTTGACACACATGGATGCATTAGGAAAGGGTATGGGTATCGTTGCCTTATGCTTAAAGGTTGAATTTAGGCTTTGTTGTTGAATGCTACTTTTGATGATGTATAATGCTATATTTATGATAGATTTGATTGAGTTGCTTCATTTGTGATAAAGTGTGGTTGTAGGTCTAGAAGGTTTTGGTCACCTTTTGTTTGTAGTGAGGTGTGGTTTGTGGTGTGGCGGGTAGAGTCACCAGAAGAACTATTAAACCCCTGTAGGGAAAGAGTACTTATCCGTAATGCATCGTAGATCGGGTAGTGACTGGAGTCAAATAGAAGAGGTTGGTGATGGATTCCTTCGGATGTTCTTTATCGTCTTGGGTCGGTTTTGGTTGGTTTTACTGGGTATGTGGTTGGTTGAAACCAAGGAAAATGCTTATTTTGAGCACTCGATTTGTCCTTTTGGCGGTTTGTGCTTTTGTCTTCTTTGGTGAAGACAGAAGAAGAGTTCTACGTTGCGGCGTCTTTTGGTCACAATTTTGCTTTGGCACTTGATTTATTGTGATGGTATCGTTGGGAGGAAATTTACTGTGGTTGTTGTTTCCGATTTTTAAAAAAGAAGGGTTGGAGTTTCTCTGTGCAGATCAATTTGGATGGAGCTAAGTTTGAATCTTTATCGAAAAATTTTAGTTGGACATTTAGTCTTCCCTTTTGCATCCGTCTTCCTTTGTGGAAAGTGTAGGTTTTGGATTTCTTGAAGAGTTTTGGCTACTATGATTGGACATTTGAAGTCGAGCTCTCTTGCATTTATGTTTGGATTTTGCTTTTCTCCTTGCACGAAAGAAGAAATTTTTATCGGTGTTTGTTCTTGATCTAGAACTGTGTTTGTTTTTGAATGTTTGGGATTGCCTCCTTTGTTTGTCAAGGGTAGGTGACCCATGGCGGTGTTTAGAAATTTTATACGTATTACGTAGTATGTAACAATGTGGTTTATGGAATGATGTACTTCTAAGTTAATTTGTGAGTTGAATCAATTAAAATGTAATTGTTATCTTTAGCTTGAGATTAAATAATCTTCTAGTATTGTAGATTGCTCTATAAGCGATAATGATTGAATGTGTTAATGTGCATGGTTAGGATTTATTGCATTATTTTTAATGTGCCCTTGACCATGGACAATGTTTAAAAACTTTAAATCTTGATCGTAGTTAGAACATTACGATGATGTAAACTCTTGTGAAGGTAATAGAAAATTAGTGGGTTATTTAGAGACATTTTAATATAAGGTGGTAGAACAATTTAATTGTAATGGTGGACTCAATGATATTGTTAAAGAAACCATCTTTAGTTGTTTAAAGATGTTCTAATTTAATCGTATTTGGCTAGTGACTTTAAGTTGGAAATTGATTAGAGTTGATATTTATGACGTTGCAAACTATTAGTAGATCGGAAGTATGCGATTGCGTTCCAATAATGCTAGTATCGATATCAATTGGGAAGACATAAGTTTTTGCCATTGCCGTAAGAGCTTTGTGATGATTTCACCTATTCGATTCACTTTAAAAAAAATTTGAGTATGTCTTGGAGTGGCAATTTTGCTATAACCGTGTATGGGTAGCTAAAAAAAAATTAAATTTAATTTAGCGTTGTTGATATAAGAGCTTTGGATGGCTTAAATTATTCAATCTATTTTACATAGTTGGAGTATGTTGTGTAGTGACATGGCTTGTCATAGCCTATGGATAGGGTAACTAAAAGCAATGTTGTTGTTTTACAATTATGCCAATTATTGATATTGATGACTTAGTAGTGGTAGGCGATTAGATTAATTGTTGAAAACCTTTGTTAAAATGGTGGAAATTGTAACATGTTGTGATGAAGTGAACCAGGGATAGTTAGCATAATGGCGCGTGATTTTGTCCTTAATAAATGTATGTTTTAAACTTCTATTTACGATTGGTGCTTTATTGAGATAATATTTACTTGTTGAGTCATCTTTTAGGTGAATAAATTTCCATTATCGAGATGTTGGCCGTATGTGGTATGGAATTTATAGGTTCATCATGCTTTGAAAGACTTGTTAGCTAATCGCTTTCAAATTTAGAATATGATGATATAGGTTAGGCTTTGCTCAGTGGGGATCTTGATGAGGTAGTGTTGGTTGGATGTGTTTTGATAAGCCTTGTGAACTTTATTTATAATTGTGGAAAAGGTAATAAGAGTAAGAATTTGTTGTGTAGTTGTTGTTAAATCTGATGGGCCTTCTCAATGAGTAAATAGGGAATATTGAAATCTAAATGGTAAGGGTAGTGGAATGCTATAGAGGCGGGGAGTTATGCTGAACTTATGTTTAAAAATTCATATGGATTAGTTTGTTTGTTTGATATTTAGGTTGAATACTTTGATCAAAGTATTCTTTGTCTTTGTGTTTGAGTTTCCCTAAACTTAGAATGATTACGCCAAATGTGGGTTAATTCGAGGCTTAAAACAAGGATAAAAGAATGATTAACCTTGAAGTAATTTGTGGAGATTTTGGAATGTTATTCTATTAAATATCGTCATTCATTCATCTTTGATAAGAAAACTAGCTTAAGTTATGAATGCGACATTTATGCTCAAGGATGTATGCTTTATTGTGTCCGTAGTTTTCAAGGTCGAGTTATCGGTTGCATTGTTGATCAAAAGAAGTAGCTAATCCAATGTAAGATTTGGAACTTCATGATCACGGGAAATATTTGTATTTCTATTTTGGGCTAGTTGTGTTGTGGTGTGAGGTGTTTGTGAGTTTTTGTTTAAGAGACGATTCTTACAGTTTGTGACATGAATGATATTCGTGGTTGAAACAATTTTTCTGTTGGGAAGTGAGTTTGGTTCCTTTTTAAGGAAAAAGAGATGGTGGTTGTGTGGAAGCATTTAATTCCTTGATCGGTTTTTTTAATGGCTTGGCCTTGGATAAAAGTGAGATGATTTGTTTTGGTAAAAGTGAAATGCATTTGCAGAAGACTTTCGCGGTGTTTCTCTTTTGAATAGAGCTTCTCCAGAAGAAAATTTTTTTGGTGGTTTTGGTTCTATGGAGTTCCTCTTCCAAGTTGAGTTCCGTGTATGTGAATTTCAGCCCTTTGGTTTTAAAGGTGAGTGATTGTCGGATTCGTTGTGTTAGTGAGAATTAAGATTTCTTTTACGTTCAAGCTTGGGGGTAAGAAAATGAATGTTTATGTTATGGTTGAGTATATTCAAGGATTGTACTCCTTGGTCCTTGGGTGGAAGAATGTGAAGGCGAAACCTTCTTACAAGGGAAAACTAGTGTGGAGTCGCTGATCGTAGAAGTAGTTTAAAAGTGAAGAGTAAAGGAAGGTTGTGTATGACTCAATTCAAACCTTTTTTGGAGAATTGTTTTCATTGATGTGTTCCTCGGTGGGGTTGCTTAATTTAGTAGTGGACAACTTGGAAGTTGCGAGGTAATTACATTAATTTTTGGAACTTTTGTCATTGGGTTAGCGAGTTTGTGTCAACCGTAGTGATTGTGTTCGGTTGTTATTGTTTCCTGTGATTCTGGACCACTGGTTGTAAAGTAGGCTATCTCTGTCGTTGGTAAGGGTGGATATTGGTTCTTTTGTAAGATCAATCACTTGTAGGAGATAGGAGTTTGTGTTTGGGTTGATTTAGAGACTTACCTAGGCGTTGTGTCTCACATGGTTCGCGTCGTCGAATGCGAACTGTGGTAGAGGAGGTTGAGATTGGAATGCGGAGTTTCCAGCGATCGGGTTGAAGAGAGAAGTGGGAGTTGAGATTCCAGATCGATGCAGATTCACCTAATAGGTGTCCTTTTTTAATAGGGAATAGTTAGGTGTTAGTGTCCAATGAAAGATTTGTGGACCAATTAGTGCAGGCGGGATGCAACTTGGGAACTTGAGGACCCAGGATCGGAAGAAGTATCCTACACTTTTTGAGGATGCTGAAGGTAAAGTGTTGATTACCATTTGCCTTCCTTTTAAGGTTCCGTAGCAAAGAGGAGTAGGGTTCAGGGGCTAATCCTTTTTAAGAGGGGAGAATGTGATGCCTTAAATGTCGAGGCGATTCTAGGGTTCCTTTTCTGGTTTTGTTTGGAGAGGAATGAAGGATTTATCGGAGGATGAAATAATTGAAGTTTATCCGATGTATTAATATTAAATTTGGAGTTGTCGGACAAAGCGGTGGTAGGAAAACTGGGCTGAACTGCGAATCCCCTCCCCACCTCTCTCTCTTTTCCCCTAGTGGGCCGGCCCACCATATAAAAGTGTCACCCCCAAAAGCCCTAGGCACCCCCTTCCTCCCCTAGCAGCCACACCACCCTCCTCTTCCTCCTTGCGTGGTGGCTCAAGATCCTGCATGGCTTGCGAAGAACAAGCGAAGAGGATCCGTGGAGGCGTGGAGGACGAGCAGATTCCGTTTAGGGAATCGTCGTTACGTAGGTTCTCAAGGGAGAACTCAAAGTAAAATTCCCAATCTTTTACCCCTGTTCTACCTAGGGATTAGGAGTGTATTAGATCTGGTGGTGAGTGTTTTAGATGGATCTTGATGGGGAGAAAGGGTAGATGTTCACGTGGTGCTGTTTTTGGAAGGAGATTGTGCAGCGCGGATTATTTCGCGTTTTACGTGGCATAGACGATTTTTCCTGCAAAACCTATAACTAGAAAGTTGTAGATAACGTCGAGATCTAGCTTCTGTAGTTTTTCAGAATTTTTGGGGCGTCAGTCTGAGAGTTATTGCTGTTGCAAGATGACGGACAGAATCTGAAACAGATTTTGTCCACTGTGTTGGACGTTTGTTTGAGGCTTATTTAACAGTGGAATTGAAATTTGTGATCTTCATGAAAGTTGTAGATCTCGTCAATATCTAGCTACTGTAATTTTTTCTATTTTTATGATCTGTATAAAAAATATACGAAATTGTGAAGAGAGGGTGCTGCTGTTTGACCCGGACAGATTGGGGTTTTTGGCGCTTAAGAAGGAGCGGGGGATTAGGAAGCGTGTGTTCGAAGTTGTGTGATCATTTGTGATGTCGCTATGTACTGAAATAATACTTGTACAGGTGGTGCCCCTTCAGGGCGCAACTAGGTTCGTCATCCACGTTGGTAAAGGCAAGTGGAAGTAGCGGTCTTGCTAAACTATAACTTCGCTATTTGTTTCGTCTTCAATATAAACTTAATTGCAGCACACCTACATGGTTTAACTACTTGTTTATGAGATTACAATATCCTATCCTGCATTGTGATGTGGTTGTTTGGCTTTTGAATCATGAGTAAGAATGAAGAAAGATGTTGTTTGCAAGATGAATTGTGGAGATATTCTATCTCAATGATGTCATGATTCTATCCATGTTATTTGATGGTATGCAAGCATGTGAATTCAGAGTGGGAAGTTATGCATGTATTTATGCATGAAGCATTGTGCTTTATAATCATGCATTGGAAGTTTATCAGCGCCAGCGTCTTGCTTGGCCAAATGCAGACAACACCGTGTGTTCTGAGAAAGCACGGTGAGGAGGATCATGGCATAAGCATGTGCACAATCATATGCATTTCTGAGGTTGTGTGGACTCTATAATGTGGTATTGGACATGAGGAATTTGGTATGCTAGTTTCTTGTGCATGTGTTATTCGTTAGAAGTTGTTAAAACTGGCCGAGATTACCCAATCTCACCCTTGTTATTTTGTTGTTTCGAGGTAGTTCTTAAGTCGTAAGCTTGAAGGGTGGGCTTAGTAGCACAATCAACCCCTCCGGGTCATCACGAATCACATGGACTAGTGCATTTAATAATTCATTAGCTTGCTGAAATTTTATTAATCATAGACTTTGTTGATGTCCTCTTTAGTATTTACGTTTATGTTTGTTTTACTGGTTGATTTAGACTTGTTATCTCTAGTATTGATGCTTTTATGTTATTCCTGTTTATAATGGTTATTATGAATCTTGTTGTCGCTTCCGTTTTGTCCTAATTTTAGGAGAGATGCTGTCGAAATTTTCTTGTACGACAGTTTAGATTTGTAGGGTGTTACAGTTCCCTCAAACCCTAGCCTAGGCCATGTCTAGGTACCATGTATTCAACGCATCGCATAGCAATTCTGCTTTAAAATCTAGACTCAGGTCGTCGTTAGGTCCGTTTAACTCTATAGTCGACCTGGCTTTTAGCCATCTTCAAAATCGAGCATGCTCTCGCTAGGTCTTTGGTTTGTCGGAGTTCTAGTGAGGTAGGGCATGTATAGACTGTTCCATTAGCAATTCTGGTAGCTAGAGCCGCTAATGAGGAATCGAAATTCAGTGCGCCTAGCCGAAATTTATTTTAGTCCTCTAGGCATTAATTATTTTTGCAAAGTTCTAGAGGTCCGAAGCGTGAATCGACAACTTCATTAGCTCTTCTGATAGCTTTTATCGTGATCAGAAGAGTCAGAACTGCATTTCAGCAAATCTTGCTAGCACTTGTCAGCTCTAGGTCACTTTATTTTTGAAAAATCCTAGAGGTCTAGTGATCAAATGGATAGCCTGGACGGCTTCCCTGCAAGTAGAGACCTCGACTAGCAGTGTCGAAATTCAGTTTCGGCAAATTCCCGATATACTTTGCTGCTCTAGGTCACTAGTATTTTTGCAAAATGCTAGACCTCCAGGGCATGTAGTGAGTATGCCGTTAGTCTTCGTAGATACTAGAAAAGCAATTAGAATCGCTAGATTTGCGTTTTGCTAGCCCGCATTTTATTTTATTCCTCGAGATCCAATTATTTTTATAAAGTGCCAAGGGCCTGTAGCACGCATGGTTAGCACTATCAGCTCTCTCGGTGCTTGTAAACGAGCTCAGAAGGGTTGGTTTTGCATTTTCCTAGCTCCCATTTTATTTTAGTGATCATAGTAACCAAAGCCATTTAATGAGTTTTTGCTTCGTTTTAGCTTCGTTTAAGGTCACTAAGGTCGATAGCATGCTTCACGTATGCTTTAGATCGCATTCAAGCCGCTTTTCGGACTTTTCCCGTTTCTCGGGTGTTTGCCGAGTTTAAGCGGGCAATTTAGCAAAAGTCCAACTAAATTAAGTCAACTATGTTGGGGAATAGCTCCGACTGGTCGTAAGTATCCCTAAGCAACTAGCCGAGGGCTTAAAACAAGGCTTGCGGCATTCTTAGTCAAAATGGCCCGTTTGGGTGATTTGACTCGATTTCAAGCCATTTGGCCATTTTGGCCATTTTCCACATTTTAGTGCTTCTTTGCCAGTTAGCTATCGGAATAAGTCATTTAGGATCATTTAAGCCTAATGAAGTCGAAAACGTGCTTCTCGCGCAAGTGGAATCGCGTTTGAGCCGTTTTCGGACTTTATGCGATCGAAGGCGCATTTATCGAGCCAAATTACGCTTTTGATCCGAATTCAATGTAGGTTAAGTGAATTTCAGTGGGGTAAGGCCTAGATAGGTCCTAAATATCCTAAAATACCTGTTAGTAAGACTAAGAAAAGTCGCCGCTTCATTTATTGCATTTTGCACCTTTTTGCCATTTTGGGCGAAAACGGCCGTTTTTAGCCGTTTTGGTCATTATGGCCGTTTTTGAAGATTTAAAGCAAATTGCGTTTCTACCGAGAGTTTTAGTTAGGTAATGAGTGTTTGAATCCGTATCGGGAACCCACGCGCGGATTCTATCGCGTTTGGACTCAATACGGACTCAAAACGATTTTTGTCGGTAATTACTCCGCGGTTTTGCGTTTTGATTCAATTTTGGTTAATTTCATTAGGAATTGCTTTGCAACCGATCTAGCTAAGTCCTAAATATCTTTCTTTAGCTTGTTGCGAAGTCGGAAAATCATTTCGCGCAAAAATCCGCAAAAGTGGTCATTTGGCGGATTTCCGTCGAAACGATCGTTTTCGGCCGTTTCGGAAAATTTGTCGTTTTAGGTCCCGGTTGATCGTTTTAGTACCAAACGAGTTCCATTAAGTTCCTTTAGGTCTACCATACCTATTTCTAGGTATTTAACAAAATTTTGTTGTATTTTTCTTCAGTTTATATATTTTCGTTCGCGTAGGGTAGAAACCGTCGTATTTGTCGCAATTTCGCCGTTTTCCTCGTTTTGCTCTTTTCTTTTCTCTCTGAGCACTTGTTTGAGTCTTATTTGATGTTAAGTTGATGTTTATGCACTTAATTCTCTTTTTCGCTAATTTATTTCGCTTTCGTCGTTTTTCCTGTTTTTGCTCGTTTAGAGGCTAGCGAGTCAGGATTCGCATCAAGCACTCCTGAAATCATCCCGGACATCACCGAAGAGAAACAACAAGGCAAGCACCTCCTTTGAACATATTGATCCCATATTTCATGATGTTTACTTTGATTTCTCAAACTATATGCATTGTTTAAATTCAATAAAGTGCTAGATTGTGGGAATGGTAGTTATACCATGATTTGGTGGATTTCCTCAATTTAATTCCCTCGAATCTATTGGCAACCTTAAGTAGGGTTATACAATTAAATAAAATGTCAATTGGGTATAAACAAATCTAGTAACTGCACATGCTTAGACAATGCAATAGGAGTGAGTCTGAAAATCAGTCATTTACCAAACACTCAAAACTATGGATTATGGTAATTGGTTTTGAAAATGTGACTTGTGAAAGTACTTTGGTAAATGTGGAATGTCTAGTCGATAATTAGACTTGGCGGGAGGTATATTATGTGCTAATTACATTGGTGGCGAGTGGTTGGCTAGTTAAGTGGAGTTCCCCGCTTGAGTCACTAGGCAAAAACTATAAGGACTTAACTTGAGACGCTTTCTAAATGAACGCAGCGCAACCACGCAAGATGGTATGGGACAGTCTATTCTAGTACCTGAAGTGTGAGGGGTTAGCTGTGCCTGTTGGTAGGCTGAAGAGTGGACGATCTTCCACGTAGAGCAGGCCAGCACGGTGTATGTTTTCAAAAACCACCGGTTGTACCCTTGTGTGCATAGCTGGTAGATGCGGCGTGGTAGATCCTCCAGTTCATAAAATGATACAACGGCGTACGCCATGCTATGGGAAATGTCGCGGTACGTATTTTGGCCACCGTCACAAGGTTTCTTCTCCAGTGGCTCCCTTCGTGTGGAGTTGGCCTCTTTCGCCATAGCAGGGGGTTTTCGTCGCCGGTGCTGGGGTGTGGCTAAACCCTTAACGATGGGAACGAATAGTTCATTCTTGCATATCGGGTACCTCTCGGTATCGCGTGTATCCTGGCTGACAGGAGTGCAATTATGAATTGTGTTTGGGTAAAGTGTGCAAACTCTGCAGAGTCTTAAAACAAATCTAATCGATTAGCCGTGCTCACGGTTAAGAGCAACTCTTCAGTTAATGGATCGAGTATAGTATTTGTTTTGGTTTCAAAAATAAAAGTTACTTCGGAGTCTAGCTAAAGGTATTTGATTCGGTATGGTATTTGGTGGATTTATGCATATATGGATGTCGTTTCGTATCCCAGCTGCGATCATGGATGATGGCAGCCGAGAAGCTCAAATGTTACATATGCTGTAAATATGTTTTATTCAAACTGCTGTCTTTTACATTATGTACTACTTTTCGATGAACTGTTTCAACTACCGCTTTTAAATGAGACCTAGTGTAGCAGCGATTTCATTTGTATCGGCCTGCATTTAATTATATTTCTATACACTAAAGTCTTGCGAGTACATACGTGTACTCACCGTTGCTTGCTAACCTTTTTCCCAGAGGAAGGTACTGATGATGTCCTGGATGATGGCGAGCCTCATACGTGAGCTTTGTGGCTTCGTGGGCCCTTCCTCGATAGCCTTAGGGTTGGTGGGCGGTGCTTGCTGGTTGTGTTCCTTTTGGGTTTCATTTGTCGTACTTCTTCTTTTGGCCTGTATTATATTTCTGCAAGTTCTACACCCAGTTATGTAAATTAAATTAGCTTCATTGCTTTGATATTCGCGTTGTTGGTATGCGATCTTGGGCTCTTGATCCAGGGAACCAAGATCTGGCGCGTCAGTACTGGGTTTGAAGCTAGGATTTCGATTGTGGTGATCGAAATTTTTAGGTTCAGATTTCCTGCCGAGAACCCTGTTGCTATACGGTGCCGTACACTCTGATGAAGCGGTGTATGCGATGCGGTATAGGAAGAGGGGCTCTCACAGGTCCCGAGCTTACGAACGCTCGGGGGCTGGAGTTGTTTTAGTATCTCCACAAGGATAACAACTACAGTACGCCCTCCAGTTACATTTCGCTGCAACAAATAATGCATCGGAATATGAAGGCCTTTTGGCCGGGCTACGAGCATGCAAGGCGCTGTGAGTCCAACGGCTTACTGTGAAGGGCGATTCATAGTTGGTTGTCAACCAGGTTAACAAGAAGTATCAACGTTCTGATGACTCAATGGCACTTTACCTGGTTGAAGTCAGGAAGATGGAGAAGTACTTCAGGAATTTTTAGGTACTCTACATCCCCAGGTAGGACAATTCCCTAGCCAACCATCTCTCAAAAGTCAGTTCCTCTCAATCCCCTGCTCCGGCAGGAGTGCTCGTCGAGCACTTACACAAGCCCTCCATTCCCTCCATAGAGGAGGCACCTGAGGCGTGTGGTAACGTCTCTCTCATCGAGCATGTTGCTAATTGGATGATGCCATTCATCCAATATCTTGCACATGGAGACTGCCCGAGGAAGAAGCCGAGCGTTCCCGACTTATAAGACGATCCTCTCCGTACAAACTAGTCAAGGGCGTCTTGTACCGTAAAGGGGCACTAGGAGTTCTCTCCAAGTGCATCTCCCAGGAAGAAGGGCAATACCATCTCAAAGCCATCCATGAAGGAATTTGCGGAGCTCATTCGTCCTTTAGGATGTTGGTAAGAAAAGCGTTCCGATTGGGTTTTTATTAGCCAATGGCTTTAGCCGATGCTTGCTTGATAGTAATCTCCTGCCGAGCATGCCAGTTTCATGCCCGCAAGGTTCATCAGCCAGCATACGCACTCCAAACCGTTCCCTTAACGTGGCCATTCTTGGTCTGGGGAGTCGATATACTCAGACCTTTCCCCCTATGAGACCTGTAAGCCGAGGAGCCCCCGAATATTACTGCAATGTGATTCTGAGGCTCCTGATACTTCATGTCCTCATCTTCACCAACGGGCTGTTTGCCCTTGCTATTTTCTCCATGCTCAGGGAGCATAGGCATAGGACCTTTGTCGTTGTAGAATTGTTCCAAGCGGAAAGTCAAGGTTCGACAATTGCAAAGGTCGTGCCCATATGCCTGGTGGAGTGGGCAGAATTGGTTGTTTGGCCGACCACGCTGATCGCCGCGACCATGGTCATCTCGACCTTGGTCATTGCGACGCTGAGGTGGCCGCCCCCTGTCCCTTGTGCCAAAACCTTTGCATGCCTGCATCTGTGGAGCTGGTTGCTAAGCTTGCTCGACAGCCGAGACCATATTTGGCACAGAGGGCTTCTTCTTCTTTTTCATAATCTTCTTTTCAACCGAGCTGGCACTCTTCTTGCTCGTGGAGCCTTCCAAGAGGGGCTAAGGTGGGAGCTTGCCCTCGTCCAGCGTTTTCTTCCACTGGACCGCCTCATCGGCGTTGTCATACCAGTCAGCCAAATGGAACAACTCGTTGGCCGTAAGATCTGGATGGATCTCCAGATCCTATGTGAAACGAATATCCTGGACTCCAAACTTAAAAGATCGGACCACCACTTCATCTGAAATGCTCGGGATTGAGTTTCGCACCTAGATAAATCGTTGGACAAACTGACGTAGAGTTTCTCCCTCCGTCTGGATCAGGCGCCTGAGGTCGCACTCTTTGCCGTGACGGATGTAGTAACTCTAGAAATTTGCCCTGAGGGCGTTACTCAGCTGCCCCCAAGACCGGATGGAGCCCTCCTTTAGATTGAAGATCCATGTCTGGGCTGCTCAATCTAGAACTGTAGGTAGGAAGTTGGCTATGACTCCCTCGTTACCACACACGGCTAAGATGGCAGTGGTATAAATAGAGAGGAACTCGTTTGGGTTTTGAGTCCCATTGAACCTCTCAATGTGATCGGGCTTGAACATGCTCAGCCAGGTCATGTGCTGGAGGGTGCCACGAAGGCCCGACACCCGAAGACGGGAGTATCACGACGGTCCCTTCGGTCATGATGATCGTGGCGATAGCCACTGATCGAGCCCCCAGCTTGCGGACCAAGGCAAGAGAAAGCTTCTCGAGGTTGATGCAAGGGGGACCGGCCTGAAGACAAATACTTTGTTTGGCCTTGGTCCCATCAGCTTGCTCAGGAATAGCTCCGCGATGGGAGCGAATAGGGGTTTGACGGTGATGTTCCCGGGAAGCACTACGGGTCCTTCTGTCATGCGATGTCTCTGTCGCTTTTATATCGGCAACAATCTTTTCAAGATCGTTTGCTACGACATCTCCTATAGCCTCTAGGTCCACCTGCTCGGGAAATTCCCTGAGGTTGCGCACGACCGTGGCCAAAGCTTGAATGCATTTCCTGCTTAAGAGAAAGAGAGGAGATGGGCTGGGACGACGACCGCACACATGTTCCGAGGTGCCATACTCACGGGAGCGCTCACGAGCATTGGTTTCGGTCCTCATGCTAGGATTTCCACGGACTTGGCAACGTACGCTCGCCATAGTCCTGTTCAAGGATGCCTCTAGGTGAATCTTGGCTGCTTCGTACCATTGAAGACGTGCATCTCCCGAGGGTTCATCCTCGGGGTTTTTCTCTTCTCCCACCATGTTGAAATTGTGGGAGTATGATGACCGTGAGAGTGACATCACGGTGTACCCTTATGATATGGTTTCCTGGTCGGGCTCGAAATGATTCGGGATATCCAAACCATCATAGATCCCATCATAGTCATCATCCATAAGGGCATCGCGCTTAGAGTGAAGGAACTGCTCTCATGTAGTGGCTACCGGGGAAAAGCTCCCGGGCTTGGTATGCCCTTCGGGATCAGTAATGTCAGCGACATCTCCATTGGCATAGTACAAGTCATCATCTCCGGTATCGCTGAAGGTGCAGAGGTCCCGAGGATCTTGAGAATTAGGCATCTCCAGGGATTCTTCATGAAAGGAAATGTCGGTCCCCATGGATGGCGCCAGCTATCGTCGACTAGGGAATAGGCCCCCGCCGAGCTTACTTAGTTGATTGGAGGACCAACTCTTTCCTCTTCTTACGTGAAGGGTTGATTCCGGAGGATGCTCGGACCACGGGACAGGGAACACTGAGAGAATGACACATTGATTTAACATGGTTCGGGCCTCTCATAGGGGAGATAATAGTCCTACTCCAGCGTGGTGAGATTGTATTATGTGTATTGTCTATATTCTTCTCAGTAGTGTCTCTCCCAGAAGGTTTTTTCCCCTCTCGTACATCCATGAGAGGTATTTATAGGTTACAAGGATATTCTCTTAATTGTAGTCTGAGTAACGGACCGCTTGATCGTGGCTAGTGTTTGTTGTAACTGAACCTTGATTCACGCCATGTTCTCATCGTGGGTGTAACAGCTCCACATCATGGCATCATTATCGCTTCACGGGCGTTACCACTGATCACGACCATCCGACCATACGCTCTGTAGACAAGTAGGATGGAGCAAGTATGCTTGGACCCCATGCTCGGGCGCTGGAGCTGAGCATCGGGCCTATCTCGATTGGCTAACCCGAGAAATGGGAACATCCTCCGAGAGTACGCATGGTTAGGTTGGAATTAACTGCCAGGGCACTAAGGTAATTACGGAAATTATTTAATCCCTGACAAAAACATTTACTAACTTAAGTCCAAAAATCAAATAAAATTCACCAATAAATATATCTCAATTCTACAAATTTTTAGAAACTAGAATCACCTCAATCGGAGTTAAAATGCAAAAGTAATAGCGATTTGAAGTTTGAAAATACATTTAAAAGAATAAACTGAATTACTTCAGTTATTTTTCTATTGAAAATTCGGAGATATGACGCCGGCATGATGTCAGCAACGATTTTGAATTTTGGTTGAATTCTTTTTCCAAAGGAAAGTAAAATTATTGCGTTAGCCGGTTCATAGACCTGGTCCACGGCTCGGTTCGCGTCTACGGTGGACTCGGTCCACTAAACCACGTGACGCTGACATGCGGGCCCGGCTCGGGATAACGTTATGCTAAAATCTTCGCATGATGTGGCGTGCTATTCTGCCACGGTGCAATCTTGATTGTCGGTTCAAAATCCGACCGTCAGGATTCAACCTTATCCCGTGCATAAGGAACTACATGGCTTGATCTAGTCCGTGTCATAAATGAATCCAATGTCCGACTAACAGTTATGTGGCTCAATCCATGCTGCAAATTTTTGATCCAACGGTTAAGACGAGATCGAAGCGGTCCAAACTTAACGCAATGTTCGGACAGTCTGAACTCACCTCTAAATCGTGACCGTTCAACTCAAGTTCTACGGTTGGGATTTAATCTAGTTCAGTCGACGGGATACGAAATGTGGCTCAACCTAAACCCTTGGATTTTAATCGGACAGCCATGAACCAATCTAGTTCACAAGCTATGATCCTAATGTGGCACAATCTATCACATTCGTTTTAGATCTAACGGTCTAGATCTAATCTAATTCAATCAAAGAGCGGCGAGTAGCTTGGCCGGAGCTAAGATGACAACCAGGCCAACGGCGCTCCTACGTGATTCCGGTGAAGTGAAAACTTCCTTCAAACGCGTCTCATCTTGGCGAACTCGAATTTGGGGCGCATGGCGGCAGGGCGGCTTCGATGGCGACAGAACTGTGCAAAAACCACAGTGGTGCAAGTGCAACTACGGTGTGCGATAGCGTGCGGGTGGCAGCGGCTCTAGCATAGAGGAATAGAGCAAATGAGGCGCATGGAGAAGGCAATCCTCAGAAGCTGGTCCAAGCCTTAAATACCCTCGGCATTTGCATGAAAATCGGTACCCTAGGCCCACACGGTGGAAAGCGGCGGTGCTCTCTGTCTCAGAAACGGAACTGACATGGTGCAATCTTGGGCGTAGACACAGATCCGATCTAGCGGCCCATGCGCGATCGCAATGCGGCTCGGTCTCGGCCGTTTGATCGAGATCCAATGGTCTGCTGGATCAGGCTTTAGGGTTTGGGCGCGGGTTAGCGGGTTACAATTGGGCGGCACGGGTTGGACCCGTTAGGGTTTTTTATTTTTCTAAAAAAATACATTGAGACATTTTGGACTAAAATAAAATATTTCCAACAAAATTTTAGTTGAAATCTTCAAATATTTAAATAATTTCAATAAAGGACTTAATTAAATTTAAATCCAAATAAATCCAGATAAATTTCAGAAAATTCCAAAAATTCAAATAACTCAGTAAATTCAGTAAAGAGCATAATTTGGGATGTTACAAACGGTCCCCCTTAACGGAATCTCGACCTTGAGATTTAGGGCTAACTAAGGAATAGGTTGGGAAATTCGTTCTTCAGATTTTCTTCGCGCTCCCAAGTCGCTTCACTTTTTGAGTGATTGCTTCACTAAACTTTACAGAAGCGGGGTGACTGTTTCTTGTCTCTCGATCCATTGCGTCCAAAATCTTCACTAGATGCTCTTTATAAGTCAAATCCTCTTGCAGCTTGTAACACCCCAATTTTTTCTTTTCATCAATTTGAATGTCATTTTACACTTTTGAGAATTTTTGGAATTTTCTAGGATTTATTTGGAATTAATTTGAATTTATTCCCTTTTGAAATAATTAAAAAATTAAAAGTTTTAAATAAATTTTTTTGGAAATAATTTATTTGAGTCCAAAATGTCTTAAAGTATTTTCTAGAATTTTTCTAATTATTTTGCTATTTTTCTTGAATTATTTGAATTTCTATAAATTATTTTGAATATTAAATCGCTGGAAAAATCGAATCAGTTTTACTCTTCCTCCGATCAAACCGGAGTCAGACTCGAGTCCGAGTTCGACTCGAGTCCGACCCAAGCCCAACCTAACCCTAACCGCGCGACCGTTGGATTGAGATCCAACGACCGAGATTGCTCCACGTCGCCCACGTGGGAGCCGAATCCGACTCAGTCGCGCCCGTGTGAGTTGAGCCGTCGATCGCGGACACGTCGACGGTTGCGATGCAGCCACATCACCTCTCCGAGTCCTCGTCGGACTCAGCCGCCGCAGCCGAGTGGGCATCGTTTCGCGCAAGATTCACGGAAGCCGAGGCCCCTATTTAATGCGCCGCCACTGCCAACGTGAAGCCCTCTTCCGTGCGCACCTTTTGCCCTAACCCATGCCGGCCAAGCCACCGCTGCCAGCCCGCAAAAGCTCCCCGAAGTTGAAGGATAGGTCCGCTGCAGTTTCCGTCATTTTTCGCCGTCGTCCGCTGTTCTTCGCCGTGTGGGTGCCCAGATCCGGAACGGCCGCGTCGAACCGTGTCGGAGGGTATCATCCACTTCGCCGAAGCACGCGTCATCGTCCTTATCTCTGGTGACCTAACTCCACCACGCCACCATCGCCGACCCCGAGCTCCACCCACTATCCGATCGAGATCGAAAGGCCACGGTGAGTCCACGTCATTCTTCACCCGTAGAAAACCAGATTAGATCTTGTCGACGGTTGGAGAACAGGCTCCCGCCGAGCTTACTTGTTGAATGGGCGATCAACAAAGCCCCGTCGTACGGGCCGAGGGAGTCGTCCGAGCAACGTCGGATCGGGAGAAGAAGGACGCGGTGGTGTATCCTGGTTCGGGCCTCTCACTGCCGAGATAATAGCCCTACTCCAGTGTATTGTGTTCTATTTTTCGGTCCCCCCTGTTACAGATCTTTAGGGGTGTTTAAATACTACGACTAGAGATACAAAGAAGGTAACTACTTCCTGGGATCACGCCATGTATCCATACTTGCGATCCGTCATCCTTTATCCGTGCGCTATTTGAATTTCGGGTAAGATTTCCCCTGATCTTCGGCTGATTGGTTACTCCTTTCCTTCTTCGTAGCGCGTGCTGGGCCCACCGACCAAATACCTGAGTATGTCGTGATCCTTACGAGCATGCTCGCTCGTGGTCGGGCTTGGGGTGGATGTGAGTAAAGTTGCGGACGCGTATGCTCGGGAGAGAGAGGAGGGATGCTCGTTTCATTCTCCCGAGCATCATCTTTCAGTACTACCTGATCGGTGGGACTATCTTTTTGTGGGGATACGATGGTCTTTTGCCAGATAACCAATCTCCGACAGCTAGCCCCCGAGGTTCAAGCGGGGAACCATCGGGCTTCCCCTTGAGCCTAAGAAGACTAAAAAAAAGGGGGATTGAATTCCTTTTGTGATGCGGCACGCGACCATTCTTCGTCGGGGGATGGCCTTTTTTACCCACCGCGCGCCTACTCCGTGCGGGCGCGTCGCTTGGTTGTTCCGCGGTTCCTTCTCTGAGAAGCCTCCCTGTAACAGTGCGGTAGTTCCTTGGAAAACGCGCTTTTACCCCGTAGGTGTCGCTTCGTGATAGGCGGCGGTTTTTAAGCTGTCCCTTCGCTGCCTTTTTAATTCTGTTCGTCGGGAGAGGTCGGAGTTACACTGTGTTTCCTTGCTCGCCCTCGGCCAAAAAATCCTTCTAGGAGCCCTAGCGCTCAAGAACTCCTTC
The DNA here is from genome assembly GCA_036346355.1 of Rhipidocladum racemiflorum. Classification (NCBI taxonomy): domain Eukaryota; kingdom Viridiplantae; phylum Streptophyta; class Magnoliopsida; order Poales; family Poaceae; genus Rhipidocladum; species Rhipidocladum racemiflorum. The sequence continues at coordinate 41,517,311 of CM070590.1, forward strand.
CGTTCTCCTTCCTCCTTCGGCCATGGCGCGCTTCAGAGTTAGCCAGATGACTCATAGGAGGCTCCAGGCGCTTACGAACGAGGGGTATATCGACCCAAGCTCGGGTCGAGTGCCCGGGGATGACGCGGCGCCGGCACCGCGGAAGACGGAGATCGTCTCCTGCGAGTTGTACGCCGTCAATGGGCTACGCTTGCCCGAGAGCGATTTCCTTGCTTCCGTGCTTGCCTTTTGCGGGTGCGAAATCTCTCATCTCCACCCCAACTCCATTCTTGCCCTCGCGGTCTTTTCTCACCTCTATGAGGCGTTCGTGGGTGTGATACCCACCGCCAGCCTTTTCTTCCACTTCTACTCCCCCTTCCGCACCGGTCGGGACGGTCCCGCCGGCTGCGTTTATCTTCGTCTTCAGGCCAACCGACCATACGAGTATCCCCTCGTTTCCTTGAAGGACTCGGTGTCGGGTTGGGCCGACCTTTGGTTCTACCAGAAGAAGGCAGAGAGGTCCCAGTTGATCTATACTGGGGAGCCTGCCCCCGTCGCCGAGACGGCGCGCCCGCCCATGCAGCCTGAGGAGGAGCGTGTGCTCAGGACGATCAGCGAGCTCACCCAAATGGGGCTCACTGGTCGGGACATTGCCTGGGATTTTACCTTCAACCGGGTGTCTCCCCTGCGGCACCGCGAGCATCCTTTCTACGAGGTGACCGGGTGGAACGACATCACCCGCGAGGACAACGCAGGTATGCTTTGGTCGCTTCTTCAGGTATTGCTTTTTTCCGGCGCTTGGCCTTATTCTCTCTTCAAAATTTTTGGTCGCGTTGTAGCCCCTAGGACGGACTGGGTGGACGAAAGGGTCGTCGAGATGTTTGGCGCCCCGAAGGAGAAGGAGCTGATGCCCAATCGTCAGATCCCCAAGGACGTTTTGGACCGCAGCGACGCGGTAGGTACTTCTGTCTGCTCCTGCCCGAAGGCATGTTACCCGAACTCATCTTTCCCTGTTTCTGTTTCGCAGGAGAAGGTCGCTCTCGAGCTCGCCGTGTCGAGCGCCGCGTCGTTGCTGCAAGATGATCCCCCAGCCAGGGGTTCTCACAAGAGGACGGCAGGTCAGACCCGCCAAGCGTCCACCTCGCCTCCCCATGCCAGACGGTCGAAGAGCCGAGCTTCGGCCAGGACTCCTCCCAGGCAACACCTCGAGTACGCCGACCGCCGAGAGGTAAGCGAGCTTCGAATTTGGTTCAATGACTTCAAGCGGAAGAGGCCGGAGCTGATGGGCCGACTGGAACAGCTCGCCGAGCAGGCGAAGAAGGCCGAGGAGGAGGCCAGGTCCCACCCGAGCAAGGAGCAACTGGAGAGGAAAATCATGGCTCTCCAAGACCAGCTCACTCAGGTGGTCGAGGACCCTGAGGAGGAGGAAGACGCCTATGCTCTAGTCAGGAGGAGCAGGAGGTCGACTTCCCGATCAACCTCGGCATTCGAAGGGATCGACATGGACAATGTCGACCCGGCAATGGCGCGAGCTAGTGACGCCACGGAAGAACGCGTTGTGGCCGTGGCTGAGGCCTACGAGGTCGCCGCGGGCAGGACGCCCGCGGCCCAAAGCGAGGAAACCGAGGAGGAAAGCGCTGCTCGCCGGGCGGAAGGTAAGCCCTTTTCGGTTCCTTTCTTTCTTTTCTTCGTTCTTGTTTTGCAACCTTTTCCGGGCTAACCCCACTGCACTTGGCGTGGGCATGATAGCTCGGATGTTGTCCTTGGACTTCCGTCAGATGGCTGAGGAGATTCTCGACTCTGCAGTTGACGCCGAGCTCGAGCGCGTCTTCGACCGAGTGATGGCCGAGGCGGAGGAGTCGGTTCCGGTGGCGCCCTCGGAGGAACCCGAGCTTCCCCCGGCGGACGCGGAACCGAATCTGGCCTCGGAGGAGCAAGAGCCGCAGGGGGCCGAGGACCAGAAAGCCTTGGCCTTGGTCCCTTGTGAAGAGGCAAGCGCAGGTGAGGCCCAGGCGATGGCCTCCGATGGCCCAGGGTTGGCGGCTCTCGACCCACAGCCCTTGGCCGTGAGTCAAGAAGTGGAGCCGGTCGCTGTGGGCCAGCTGCCTTCAGCCGCAGACCAAGGGGGAGAAGTGGTCGTGGTCGACCAGCCGCCCCTGGTCGGGGATCGAGGAGAAGAGGTGGTCGTCAACGACCAGCTGCCTCCAGCCGCGGACCATGGGCAGGAGGTGGTCGTCCTCGACCAATTGTCACCGGTAGTGGGGCACCAATCGCCTCTGGCCGCGGAGGCACAAGGGGTGGAAGTGGTCGTCTTCGACCAATCGCCCCGGCCAGCGAGCAAGGCGGGTGTGCTCATGATTGGCGTCGACCCCAGCGGCCGAGCAGGACGAAGGCAGCCATCAGCCGCCGGCTGAAGAGGAAGGCCATCCTCAGGGCGACCTGGGGTTGGTCGAAGGAGGAGATGCTGCTGCCCTCCTGGGAGCACCGGGTGCCCAGGAGGGGCAAGATCTTGACGCGCCAGCTCGGGATCAAGATGATCCTGCGTGGGTCAACCCCTTCTTCCGAGATGGCGCTTCCGACCGCCAGCGGCTTCAGGACAAGCTGGTCAGCCGGGCTCTTCTGGTAAATCCCTTAATTCTTTCTTTCTCCATATGGCGAGCGATCTTCCGGAGCTTCTTTTTGACTTCTTTTCTCGCTCGAAGTTCGCTGCGAAGGCTATGGAGGACATCGATGCCTCCGCAGTTCCAGCAGAGGAGTACTGGGCGTAGCACTGCGAGCAAGATGGCAAGATCGCTGATCTCGAGCGTCGGGTCTCCGAGGTGCGGGAGGCCGACCTGAAGGAGCTGGAGTCGGCGAAGAGCCTCATCGTCGGGCTTCGGGACCAGCTCTTCCAGAGCGAGACGGTGAAGAGCACTTCCGAGCGGCAGCGTGCCGAGCTTGAGGAGGAGCTGGCGAAGCTACGACAGGAGGTCCCGGACCTGCGCCGCTACCTCTAGTGAGCTCGGGAGCGCGAGGAGACCTAGCTCAAGGAGGTGCAACGCCTTCGGGATAGCGCGGCCGAAGGTCGCGCTGCTCGGCGGAAGGTTCTGGACCTGGAGGCAGAGGTCGACTCCCTTAAGGAGGAGCTTGCTGCCCTTCAGGCCGAGCGTAGGACTTAGCTTTTCCTCTTTGTTTCTTTTGGCTTGTGCAAATCTTGTAAAAAACAATCTTTTGGTTTAATGAGCAAAATCGCAAGTGTTTAAGCCCTTGCCTGTTTTTCTTGAGTCCGCTTCCAATGCATGCTCGCACGAACCCGGTTCTACAGAGAAAAGACCAAGCCCCTGCATATGAGCATATAATAATATGGATACGAGCAAAGATTCCTTGAAAAAAGGACGGAACGTTCCTATCATACGGAGCCCCCGCCATGGACAAAGGTCGTGCCCCTACTATTGCGAGCACGAGTTTGTTCATGGGAAAGTTGGAGGTATACTTTGATTGTAACGCTTTTTGGACGATTTGAACAGGTCGATTGCGTTGAGAGATGTATGAGCGCGAGCATCGTTATGTGTGCAGGATAGACGGGCTTTAAGCCAACTGTACGTAGGTTTGCCATCCCTGAGTGGTCGCTGTACTGGGCTTAAATGGATGCTCACGACCGACCACACATACATCGAAGAGCTACTTTGGAAAGTGGTCGGACGGACGAGCATCCGGCCAGAGGCCAAGGGGAATGGTGTGTACATACTTGTTGGATAAGCTCGCCTGTGATGCTGGTAGAAGACGATGCTCGTTTGATAAAGCGAGGACAAAAATGGAAGGAAAAGGGAACGTTTTATAGGAAGAAACGCAAAGGGCGCGAGATAGGGATATGCGTCTAAACATGGAATCTACATAGCTGATCAATGTTCCAAGTGCTGGCAAGCTCCCGACCGTCCTCCATCGCGAGGCGAACAGCCCCCGGGCGTGCTGTGGACACGACCGTGTAGGGTCCCTCCCATCTTGGGGTCAGCTTATTGGCTTTCGACGGGTCTTGAAGTCTTCATAAGACCATGTCACCAACTTGTAGGGACGTTGGTCGGACCGACTTGGCCGCGTGCCTACGAAGAGCTTGTAGGTAAATCGCAGACCGGAGCCACGCCCGTTCGCGTGTTGCTTCGACGAGGTCTAGGTCGATGAGGCGTTCGCCTTCCAGATCGATGGAATCGATCAGCTGCACTCTTGGGGAACCCAGCACAATCTCGCTAGGTAGAATGGCTTCCGCACCATAGACGAGTTGGAAGGGTGTTTCGCCTGTGGCTCGACTCGTCGTGGTGCGGACGGACCAAAGAATGGCGAGAAGCTCATCCACCCACTGCTGCTTGTGCTGGTCGAGGCACTTGAAGACTCTCTTTTTTATGCCCTGAATTAACTGCACATTTGCTCGTTCGGCTGCTACGTTGCTCTGTGGATGTGCCACAGAGGCGAAACAGATCTTGGTCCCGACCTCCTCGCAGTAACTTTGGAATAGTTCGCTGGTGAACTAGGTTCCATTGTCCGTGATGAGACGGTAGGGGATCCCGAACCGAGTTACCACATTGCTGCGGAGGAACCTCTTGGCCGCCTGGGCCGAGATGGTTGAGACGGGCTCGGCCTCTATCCACTTAGTGAAAGTGTCGATGGCCATGAGCAAATACTTGCAGCCTTTCTGACCTCGGGGAAAAGGTCCGAGGACGTCGAGCCCCCAGGTCGAGAATGACCACGAAAGTGGTATGGTTTGCAGGGCGTACGCAGGTTGACGGGCTTTGCGAGCATGAAACTGGCATGCTCGACAGGTCGTTACGATTGACCGTGCATCCGTCAACGCCGTAGGCCAATAGTAACCCAATCGCAAGGCTTTGCTCACAAGCGTCCTGAATGACGAGTGAGCTTCGAACATTCCTTCATGGATATCACGAAGGAGGTATTGGCCTTCCTCCTGAGAGACGCATCTGGAAAGGATTCCTAATGCGCCTTTTCGGTTCAGGTCGCCTTCGATTAGTTTGTACTGAGAAGATCGCCTTGTTAGCCGGGAACGCTCGGCTTCTTCCTCAGGCAATGTCCCATGCGCAAGGTATTGGATGAATGGCATCATCCAGCTCGTACTTTGCTCGAGGAAGGAGACCCTACCGTCGGTCTCAAGTGCCTCCTCTTCAGAGGGAATGGATGGCTTATATAGGTGCTCAACAAGCACCCCCGCCGGAGCGGTACTTTGAGAGGAACCGACCTTAGACATTTGGTCGGCCAGGGAATTATCCTTCTTGGGGATGTAGATTACTTCGAAATTCTTGAAGTATTTCTCCATCTTCCTTACTTCGGCCAGGTACAGCGCCATTGAGGTATCGGAACACTGATACTCCTTGTTGACCTGGTTCACGACCAACTGTGATCGCCTTTCACAGTGAGCCGTTGGACTCCTAGCGATTTGCACGCCCAAAGCCCGGCCAAGAGTCCTTCGTATTCCGCCGCGTTGTTGGTCGCGGTGAAATGTAGTTGGATGGCGTACTGAAGCTGCTCTCCATCTGGGGAGATCAAGACGACACCAGCCCCCGAGCGCTCATATGCTCGGGATCCATCGAAATACAGGGTCCAGGAGTCTTCCCTTGAATCGTTGGTTTCGCTGGTTGGTGGTGTTGGAGCCGACCACTCTGCCACGAAGTCAGCCAGAACTTGTGACTTGATCGCCGTGCGGGCTGAAAACATTATCTCGAATTTGGCGAGTTCCATTGCCCACTTGGCTATGCATCCACTGGCGTCCTGGTTTTTCAGGATTTCTCTGAGCGGGAACCTGGTCGGTACCACAATCTTGTGTGCTTGAAAGTAGTGGCGCAACTTCCTGGAGGCCATCAGCAACGAGTACAACAGTTTTTGGACCTCGGGGTAACGCTCCTTTGGTCCATGAAGTACTTCGCTGACGTAATAGATAGGTCGTTGTGAACCATCTCTCTCCACTGCCAACACCGCGCTCACCGCCTGCGGGGGTGCTGCTAGGTATAGCAGCAATTCCTCCCCCGCCTCGGGTGTGACGAGGATGGGTGGCTTGGAAATGTAACGTTTTAGCTCTTTGAACGAGTGATCAGCTTCCTCCGTCCATGTAAAGCCATTGTGTTTGCGGAGGGCTTTAAAGAAAGGTAGTCCTTGCTCCCCCAGTCGGGAAATGAACCGGCTTAAAGCGGCCATTCTCCCGGTCAGAGCTTGTACTTCCTTTACGCACGTGGGCGACCTCATGTTCTCGATGGCTTCGATTTTCTCCGGGTTTGCCCCGACGCCTTGTGGCCCGACCATGTAGCCGAGCACCTTGCTAGCCTTCACGCCGAACACGCATTTTTCCGGGTTCAACTTTATTTGATGCTTATTGAGGTTACAGAATTTTTCTTCCAAATCAGCAACGTGACCCGAAGCGCTCTCGCTCTTTACGACTATGTCGTCGACATAGACTTCCAAATTTCAACCCACTTGATCTGCGAAGGTCTTCTGCATGAGGCGCTGAAAGGTCGCTCCCGCATTTCTCAGACTGAAAGACATGGTCGTGTAGCAGAAGGTACCGAACGGAGTGATGAAGGAAGTCTTTTCTTCGTCTTCGCGCGACAGGCTGATCTGATGATAGCCTGAATAACCCTCGCCGAGACCTGAGTTTTGAACCGGAAGATTTTGTATATCTCAGGGTTACACCCCTTAAGGGAGTCAAAAGGTTCCCTACCAAAGGGAAGCTCGCACCGCGATATGTCGGAGCTTTTAAGATTTTGAGCCACATAGGCGAAGTTGCATATCAGCTGGAGTTGCTGCAGTCATTAGCAGGGGTACATGATGTGTTCCATGTGTCACAACTAAACAAGTGTCTTCGAGTACCAGATGAGCAGACACTGTTAGAGTCAATAGAGCTGCATGAGGATCTTACTTACAGGGAGCGCCCCGTGAAGATTTTGGACACCATGGATCAAGAGACAAGAAATAAATAAACCCGTTTCTGCAGAGTCCAGTGGAGCAACCATGTAGAGAGCGAAGTGACTTGGGAGCGCGAGGAGGATTTGAAGAAAGAATTTCCAAACCTATTCCTTAGTCAGCCCTGAATCTCGGGGATGAGATTTTGTTAAGGGGGAGGTTTGTAACACCCCAATTTTTCTTTTTATGAATTTGAATGTCATTTTGCACTTTTGAGAATTTTTGGAATTTTATGGGATTTATTTGGATTTAATTTGAATTTATTCCCTTTTGAAATAATTAAAAAATTAAAAGTTTTAAATAAAATTTTGTTGGAAATAATTTATTTGAGTCCAAAATGTCTCAAGTATTTTCGAAAATTTTTCTAGAATTTTTTTGATTATTTGGCTATTTTTCTTGAATTATTTAAATTTCTAGAAATTATTTTGAATATTAAATCGCTTGAAAAATCTAATCGGTTTTACTATTCTTCCGACCGAACCCGAGTTAGACTCGAGTCCGAGTCCGACCCGAGCCCAACCTAACCCTAACCGCGCGACCGTTGGATCGAGATCCAACGGCCGAAATTGTGCCACGCAGCCGACGTGGGAGCCGGATCCGACTTAGTCGCGCCCGTGTGATCTGAGCCGTCTATCGGGGACACGTGGACGGTTGAGATGCAGCCACGTCACCTCTCCGAGTCGTCATCGGACTCCGCCACCACAGCCGAGTGGGCCTCGTTTCGCGCGAGATTCACGAAAGCCGAGGCCCTTATTTAATGCGCCACTGCTACCAACGTGAAGCCCTCTTCCATGCGCACCTTTTGCCCCAACCCACACCGGCAAGCTGCCACCGCCAGTCTGCAAAAGCTCGCCGAAGTTGGAGGATAGGTCCGCTGCGGTTTTCGTCATTTTCCGCCGTCGTCCGCCGTTCTACGCCGTGTGGGTGCCTAGATCCAGAATCGCCGCGTCGAGCCGTGTCGGAGGGTACCATCCACTTCGCCGGAGCATGCCCGCAATGCTGTTCTACGCGTTGTCGTCCTCGTCTCCGGTGACCTAACTTCGCCGTGCCACCATCGCCGACCCCGAGCTCCACCCACCGTCCGATCAAGATCGAACGGCCACGATGAGTCCACATCATTCTGCACCTATAGAAAACCAGATTAGATCTAGACCGCTAGATGCAGATCAAACGATCCACGTTCGTCCACGTCACCCGTACGGAATCCACGTTTCGGTGTTTAGATATGATCTCAACCGTTGGATCTAGATCCAACGGCTTAAATTAAGCCACGTAGCCCTGAACTGTACCGTACCTAGATTAGATCTCAGCCGTTAGATCTAGATCGTATGGTTGGCATTAACCCGTGTTGTAGCATTAGATGCGATCTCTGCCATTCGATCGAAATCGAACGGTGTAGATTGAGCCATGCGTCGCCGCCTGGGACATGCCAGGTCGCCCCTTGACGTGGTGAAACCTAATCGGATCTTGACCGACCGATCTAAATCCAACGGTCCAGATCAGCCACGTTATCTACAACGTGTGCGACCCAGATCCAATCTAGACCGTTGGATTTCAAACCAACGGCCCAGATCGTGCCACGTGCACGAGAGCGGGACTGGCACGGTCCACGCAGACGCACCCGGTCGTGCTGACGTCATCCGTGACGTCATGCTGACGTCACTGTGGGGCCCGCATCTCAGCTAACCCATGGCCGAGCGGTGCTGATGTCAGCAATGACGTTAGCAGTGGGTCCCACGTGTTAGTGACACGTACACCCGTGGATCGGGTCCACGGTGGACCGGACCTGAGCCGTGGACCGAGTCCATGGATCGACTGACGCATTGATGACGCAATAATTCGATTTTTCAATAGAAAAATAAATCGGTGGAAATTCAAATTCCATGCTGACGTCATGCTGACGCAAGAAATGGATTTTTCTATAGAAAAATAAATGAATTAATTCGGTTTTTTCTTTTATTTGAATTTTCAAACTTCAAACGCTTATAACTTTTGCATTCTAACTCCGATTTGGCTGATTCCAATTTATAAATTTATATAAAATTGAGATCTACATATTGGTGAATTTTATTTAATTTATGTACATGAGTTTTGCTTTGTTTATATTTATTTAATTGATTTTTCAAACTTTAAACGAGTATAACTTTTGCGTTTTAACTCCGATTTGGACGATTCAAATTTCTAAAAATTTATAAAAATGTGCTTTCTCTGTTTATGAACTTTATTTGAATCTTTGGACACTTTTTTCCTAGTATTTATTTATTTATTGCTATTTGCACGCGTTACGAGTAGATGTTGAAGTGCCCGAAGGCTACGAAGATGAAGTTTTGACCCAGGAGCCAGCTAAGATGAAGAACAAGTACTTTTTGAAGGCAAATCATGCTTTGACCATATTGCTCCAATCCTTGAAAATTAGTTTGATTTAAATTATTGTATGCTAGTTTATTTAGAAAATGGTATAAATTATTTCAGGGAATTAGATAAATGCCAAATTGAAGTATGACACCTTGACTATATAATTATGTGCCATGAACCCTTGTCACCCTAGTTGTAGAATATATATAATTGGACATTATTGAATTGCCAACATTGGGAATTTAGACCATTGTAGTATCTTGCTTTGACCTGCTACGTACACATGACATGATTTTGGACAAGCAAACGTTAATACCGACTTAATGAGATTTTGAACCTATTTTGGAAAAGCATCATGTGTTGTGATGATGATGATGGCACGTGGTGCATGGTAATCAACTGGGTTTGATAAATAGATTTACATCAGGGCAAGTGTCAAGAATGATATGGTGGGCCATGAGTGGCACCGGGGATGTTGTTTTGGTTTTTCGGGTAGACTTGCCCTGGTCACCCTAAGGACTTCACCTTGCAAGCCTTTGATCTGAGTCAAACGTGCTACCACATGTCTGTAATGGGACGGACCTAGTTGAGTAAGTTACTAATAACCTGCATGTGATACCTCGTGGTGTCAACTACACCTTTTGTGTAGCTTGAAAGGGGAGCGTACCAGTGCTATGGCTTGGTACCCGTCCAACGGTATGTCGGTCCCATACTTCGTCTCTATTAAGGGAAGGGGTGGTGTATGACAAAAGCCGCAGAGGTTCACTTGTATAGTTTGCGGTCTCTGAAATGATTTGTTACGATCACTCACCTTTGTGGTGTTTGACTGTATCTTGTTGGTAAAGTGCATAACCTCTATAGAGTGTAAAATCTATTCGAATAGCCGTGTCCGCGGCGCTGGACATTGCTTGGGGATTATAGTCAAGGGTTAGACTTTCATGTAAACAACTTGGACTTGGAATGTTTGGTTGGGTTAAATAATGATGTTGATGGAAAGGTGGATTAGGAAAGGAAAAGTGTTTACTTAACTCCGAGAAAAGTTATTGATATTACCTTTAGTTTTACTACTTTCGAATCTACTTATGCTACTTGTTAAATGCTGTTTTACTTCAAATGTGTCTGTTAGCCTATGCTTTGTATTAAGCCATGCATATAGAATATTAGTTGCATTCTGTGCATGACTTGCTGAGTACCAAGTACTAACCCTTGCCGCAATACCAACATCAGTTGAAGGAGAAGCAACGCCAGCCTTGCAGGAGGAACTTCAGGAGGAGCCGTCTACCTAGGGAGCGAACCCAGTCAGTTGCCTATGGTATACTGGATGGCGCCACGTTGATGCTTTTATTCCGCTGCAATTTATTTCCTTAAATAAGTTTTCACCCTGTGTGGCGTACTCTTGTAACTTGACCATAAGGTCGAGCAACCAGTTTGGTTATTTTAATTAAAGTACTTTATTATTTCGATGAGTATGATTGTGATATTTACCGACGTTGAGACTGTATGCACTAGTGTGATCCTGGACTAGTGCTGATTACACAGAGGGTCCAGATTTGCAAATTCGGGTCCCGACACAATTCTTCAGTTGTGATACATGAAACACATCATGCACTCCTACCAAAGACTGTGGCAATTCCAACTGATAGACAACTTCACCTCTGTGGCTTAGGACCTTGAACAGACCAACATATCTTGGCGCGAGTTTTCCTTTGGCATGAAATCTTTTAACTCCCTTGAGAGGTGTAACTCTGTGATATACAAAATCTTCAGGTTCAAAGCTCAATTCTCTACGACGATTATCCGCATAACTCTTCTATCTTGATTGAGCGATCTTCAAACTCCGCCTGATCGTGGTGATATGCTCTTGATCTTTTTGGACAATATCCGATCCAAATACATGACGCTCCCCTATCTCGTTCCATTTCAATGGTGTCCGACAAGGTCGACCATATAATGCATCAAATAGTGACATTTGTAAATTAGCTTGATAGCTATTATTGTAGCTGAACTCAGCATGCGGTAAACACTTGTCCCATGAAGTAGCATAAGCTAATGCACACGCTCTTAGCATATCTTCCAGAATCTGATTCAATCTCTTAGTCTGGCCATCCGTCTGCGAATGATAAGCTATACTGAAGTTGAAATGGGTTCCATGGCTTCATGCAATTTGCTCGAGAACCTTAAGGTAAATTGGGTACTTCTATCAGAAACAATTTTCTTCGGTACTCCATGCAAACAGACAATCCTTAACATGTATAGCTCTGCTAAGTGATCACCTAAATACGTAGTCTTCATAGGTATGAAATGAGTGAACTTGGTCAAACGATCCACGATGACCCATATGGAATCATATCCACTCTGCGTTCTAGGTAAACCGGTAATGAATCCATACCGATTTCCTCCCACTTCCACTTAGGTATCTTCAATGGCTGCAACAATCCAACTGGCCTCTAATGCATCGCCTTTACTCTTTGACATATGTCACATAAGGCAACATGCTCAGCAACTTCATGCTTCATGCTCGGCAACCAAAATCTCTCTTTTAGGTCTTGATACATCTTGGCACTTCCCAGATGAATCGAATACTTGGAATCATGAGCTTCTTCCAGAATCAACTGCTTTAGCTCCTTCTTGTTCGGCACGCAGATGTGATCTTTAATCCACATCATACCTTGCTCGTCCAACTTGCAATCCTTTGCTCTGCCCTCATCCATCTTGGATTTGATCCTCTTTATCTTATCATCATCCTTCTGACCTTCCATGATCTAGTCTTCTAAGGTACGCTTCACTTCCAAAGATGCCAAAAATCCTTCGGGTACCATTTCCAACTTCATCTTTTGAAAATCCTTGCATAGCTCGGCCTGTCTCTCCTCTATCAGTGTATTCACGGTGTGGCTCTTCTGACTGAAGGCATCGGCTACTACATTGGCTTTACCTTGATGGTAATGGATTCTGACATTGTAGTCCTTGATCAATTCCAACCATATCCTCTGCCTCATACTCAGATCGAACTAAGTGAAGATATACTTATGATCCGTATAAACTTCACATATATTTCCAATAAGATAGTGACACCATAACTTTAATGCATGCACCACGACTGCTAACTCCAGGTCATGCGTCGGGTAATTCTTCTCATGCGGCCTCAACTACCTCGATGCATAAGCGACTACCTTTCTATTCTGCATCAACACGCATCCAAATCCTTGACGCGATGCATCACAATAAATGTTGAAGCTTTGGAGGACATCAGGTAGGACTAACACCGGCGCTGATATCAACCACTTCTTCAACTCCTAGAAGCTCTTCTCGCACTCTGGCGTCCATGCGAACTTCTTCTTCTTTTTCAACAATTGCATTAAGGGTATAGCAATCATTGAGAATCCTTCAATGAATCGATGGTAATATTCCTCCATTCTAAGGAAATTGTGGATCTGAATAACCATTTTTTGTGTCTCCCAGTGCAATACTGCTTCCACTTTGCTCGAGGCGACTGCAACTCCCTCGACAGTCATTACATGTCCAAGAAATTCCACTTTACTCTTTTAAAAGTCACACTTCTTAAACTTAGCGAATAATTGTTGTTCTCGCAACTTCTCAAGAACTAGCCTCAGATGCTCAGCATGTTCTTCTCTTGTCTTGGAGTAGACTAGAATGTCATCAATGAACATGACAACAAACTTATCTAGGTACTCCATGAAAACTTTATTCATCAAATTCATGAATTATGCACGTGTATTTGTCAGACCAAAGGACATGACTGTGAACTCATAATGTCTGTATCTCGATGAGAATGCAGTCTTTGGTATGTCTTCTGATCGAATCTTTAGTTGATGATATCCTAATCAAAGATCATTCTTAGAGAAAAGTCCAACTCCTGTTAATTGATGAAATAAGTCATCGATCCTGGGTAGCGGATACTTATTCTTTATCATCACATCATTAAGTGCACGATAATCAATACACATCCGAAAGCTTCCAACCTTATTTTTGACGAAAAGAATAGACGCTCCCCACGGCGATGAACTGGGCCTTATAAATCCTTTCTCCATCAGCTCCTCAATCTGCTTCTTCATTTCAACTAACTCATTGGTAGACATCCGATAAGGTCTCTTGGCTATTGGGGCTGTACCAGGTACTAACTTGATTACAAACTCAATATCCCTATCAAGTGGCATATCAGGTAAATCCTCTGGAAAAACATCCAGATACTCACTGACCACTGGTACATCCTTTATGCTGATTGTCTTCATGTTGTTGATCATTAGCTGTCCATCTCGAACGGCGGTTGCTTGGAACTCAACTTTTCTACCATCTGGGCTCTCGATTGATACGACTCTTCATCCACAGTCCAACACAGCCTTGTGTTTGGACAGCCAATCCATTCCCAATATCACATCTAGGATTTGAGTATTCAATACGATAAGGTTCTCTAGGGACTCTGCCCCATTTATTAGTAACTTTACCCCTGAACATCCTACTTTAGTTAGGAGTTCTGATCCCAGGGATTGAACTAAAAGCATACATTTGAGATTCACAATTTCTAAATCATTCTTACCAGCAAAACCTTGAGAAACAAACCAATGCGAAGCTCTAGAGTCAAATAAGACTGTTGCAGGTACTGAGTTAACTAGGAACTTAGCCAGTACGATGTCCGTTGCACTCTAAACTTCATCAGCGGTGATGTGGTTGACTCGACCTCTCACCGTTGCTTGGGGTGTGGCTCCAGCTTGAGCAGTTCCCCGGTTTCCTCCTGGTGCAGGCATCCTAGTAGGTGTGTTCCCCAAGTTGAAGCGAACCGGCGTAACACCTCCTCACTTGGGGCAAGCATTGGCGAAGTGCCCTGGCTCGTTGCAATTGTAGCAGCGTCTCCCTGCCATCTGTGGATTTCCTCCAATCTGATTACCAGCTTGAACAGGGGTCTGCGAACTTTGACCCAATTGACGTGGTGTAGGCAACGGTGTCTTGAAAGTATTCCTGGGCTGGAATCTGAACAACTAGTTCGGCACAACACTCAACCTTTGTGCTCTTGGGCGAGCTTCCTGTTGTGCCATCCGGCACTTCCGGTTATTGTCTAGCTCCTTGTGCTTGTCCTCTAGAATAAGAGCCTAATTCACCAGCTCTTGTCAATCAAAAAAACTGTGGATAATCAGGCCCACTTGTAGTCCTGAATTCAATCCCTTCATGAAGCGAGACTATCTTGCCTTGTCTGTTGCTATGTCTTCAGGTATGTAGCGAGTTAACTAAGTAAATTTATTCAAATAGCCAGCCACTGACTGGCTGCCTTGCTTCAGAGATCTAAATTTGTCCTTCTTTAACTCCATAATTCCCTTGGGCACTTGGAACTGAAGAAAGGCAGTGGTGAATTCTTCCCAAGTGATCTCCTGGAGTTTTTCCTGCGAAGCGTAGTAGTTCTCCCACCACTCAACTGCATTTCCTTCCAGCTGATGAGAGGTGTAAAGTACCCTCTCGTTCCCAGTGCACTGAATAATTTGCAGCTTCCTCTCAATCGACCTCAGCCAATCATCTGCCTCTAGTGGATTAGCATTTCCAAAAAAAGGTCGACGGATGGGTCTGATGAACTCTGATAGCTTGGAATATGGCCGCTGTCCCTGATTAGCTTGATTATTCTGATTGGCAGTGGCTTGGGCAGTGACTTGCTGCATCATTGCATCCATCAACTGTGTCTGTGCAGCAAGAAAAGCTCTAAAGTTCTGCATGTCGACTGGGCGTGCAGGTTGGGGTGTGTGCCTTCCACCATTTGGGTTCTCAATGGGGCGAGAACCACTTCCACTTCCTATGTTGTTGCCACAGGTGTTCACCATCTGCTGATTACCCCAATGTTTAGAGATAAGAGGGAAACAAGAGTAGACAAGTAATAGAGAAACTTATGCAGGGTGAAAGGTGTAACTCAAAATCCAAAATTTATTAATAGTCAATAATAGCTTGGTATGGTTGCTCACAATACCTTAGGGCTTTGCAACACATATTACACACTCAGCAATCAAGAAAATCCAAATCCAGCTAGCACACTGGAGTTTAACGCATAAAGGAGTGACTCTTATTAATCTAAGATGCGACTCAACACTCGAGTCTCAACTACTCGACCTAACACTCAACTCATCCAGCCAACCTATATGGGAACCTCCTGGCGGGTACATAGGCGTGTGCGACGGCATCGATGTGAACTGGTCTCCGTGACCTCAAACTGCCATGGTCGACGAAGTTGCATCCTCCTCTAGCGCCTGGTGCTGCTCCGGCTCGGGCTCCAGCTCTGGCTGCACCTCCTCTTGATCCTCCTCGTCGAGCTCCAATTCTGCCTCCAGCTGCTGGCCATACAGCACCTCCTCCAGCTCTCCAATCCTCTGGGCTGCCCAACCTCGAACATCCTGTAGACTACTCTCGGCGGGCTCCAAAGCAGTGCAGGCAGCGTCCAACTCCTCCACAGTATGGTCCATCACCGTGTGCTGCGCGACGACGAACCTGGCCAAGTGCACAACAACAGCATCGCTCTCGAGGTCTATCAGAGCACTAGTGGCCCCTCCTCCGTGCGGGTGAAGATGAAAGACAGACTCCTGCAACTTGTCAGTGTAGACGGCAGAGATCTTCCTCAAAGAAAGTTGTGCTATCTCCTGAATGTCGACTTCAAAAGTAGCCCTCCGAACCGTGATGTTGACGGGGCGACTGGCCTTTGTCTTCTCTCAGGCATACACAGTAATCTTGGTGACCATGCCCCGGGCCTTCCTGTTGATGATCCAAGTGCTAGCGCTGTAGATCGACTGGTCAAATCCTCCCAACACTTGAAGCATCCTCCATACATCTGCGGCGTAGCCTCCCTCACACTCACCATAAGTGTGAATCCTCTTCATCTGCCAAAAGACACTCTCATGAGAACACAACACTTTTTAAAATAAAGTAAGAAGAAGAAAATTCAGCAAGGGGTATGAAACAAGAGAGAGGGGATAAGTCAAGAGTCCATTCTTCATCTTGTCAAATTTTCAACTTTAGAAAATAGTTTTATCCACTCTAGCGACCATTCTAACTAAGGGTAAGTCCTACGGTCAGTATGGCTCTGATACCACCTCTGTCGAGACCTGAATATGCAAATATGGACCCTCGGTGTTTTCCACACTACTCCAGGATCACGCTAGTGCACACCGTCTCAACATAGATGAATACCACAATCACACACAGCGGAATAATAAATAAGTCTTTATTATAATAGTAGCGGTTGAGTCAACCTTATGGTTAACTTACAAAGATACGCCTCGCAGGGCTAAGTCTCAATTAAATAAAATTATAGTGGAAAATAAATAGAACTCGTGGCACCAACCAATATGCCACAGGCAACTGACTAGGCTCGCTCCTTAGCTCATTGGTTTCTGCTGAAACTCCTTATCCATAGCTGGGTAGCTTCTTCCTCGACTGATGGTTGTATTGTGGCAAGGTTGAGTACTTAAAGCAGTCAGCAAGTTATGCACATAATGCAAGCTATTACTATATGCATGGCATATTCCAATGATAGGCTGACTAGTTATTTTGCAATAAGCAACATTCTCAATTATTCATAGTAGACTGAAAAGCAGTAAATCAGTAATAACAATATTAACTTTCACAATCAATTTCGCAAGTAAAGCATTTATCATCCTTAATAAGTTTCATCATTTCCTTACCAAGTATCAACCAACCCAAGTTCATTATATGAAATTCTAACCCTTGACTGTAATCCCAGATCAATGTCCAATACCGTGGACTCAGCTATTCAAATAGTTATGACACTCTACAAAGGTTATACACTTTACCCACAAGATACAATCACTCACCACATAGGCGATTTACCGTAACAAAACATTTCAGGAACTTCTAACTTAACAAGTGAACCTCCCCGGTATTGCCTTCACTATCACTCCCCTCACACAAAGCCGAAGTATTGGATCGACACATACCATTGGATGGGTACCAAGCGTTAGCATAGGTACGCTCCCCCGTACAGCTACACCCCTGTGTAACTATCACCCCGAGGTACCATAGTCAAGTTATTAGTAACTTACTCAACTAGGTCTATCCCATTCCAGACATATAGTTGTATGTTAGATTCAGTTCAAATTCTTGCAAGGTGAAGTCCTTAAATGCCCGAGGCAAGACTTCCACACTCAAATGGGACACAGGCCCACTATTTCCATGCCACTTACCCTCGTCTAAATCATTTCCCACCCTAGTGGATTATTGTCCAACACGTGCCAACAATAATTCAACATCCATGTAGATCCACACAGGCTTCTACATATCAACGTCATCATGTGGCTTCTTCACACTAGCTCAAAATACATTCCATAGTCCATTAATCAGCATTATGTTTGCATTCCAGAATTATGTCAATAGCATGAAGCATGGCTAAGCAAACTATTGTCGGTCGAATTAACCTGTGTTGGCAAATTATTAATGTCCAACTATTATTCCACAATTCTAGGGTGACAAAATGAATTATGGCATACAATAATTAATAAGGTGGCATAATTCAAATGGTTGTGTAGCTAATCCCAAATTTAATTGAAAGCAGTTTAATTTAAACATGCAATAATTTAAAACAACATATATTTCAAAAATAGGATCAATATGGTCAAAACACAACTTGCCTTGGAAAGGTCCTATTCCTGGTCTTGGACTTGTTCTTGAGTCATGTCTGGACCCGAATATGCAAATCCGGACCCTCTTTGTATTCAGCACTAGTCCAGGATCACGCTAGTGCACACAGTCTCAACATCGGTAATTACCACAATCATACTCAACGAAATAGTAAAGTACTTTATTGAAAGGAAATATAACCGGTTTCTCAACCTTATGGTGAAGTTACAAAAGTACGTCTCGCAGGGCTTAAGTTTTATTCAAATAAACTTGCTGCGGAAAATAAAGAAACGCGTGGCGCCAACCAATATGCTACAGGCAACTGACTGGGCTCTCCCCCTAGTTCGTCGGCTCCTCTTGGAATTCCTCCTCTAGTGCTGGTGTTGATTCTTCTTCAACTGATGTTTTGTTGTTGCAAGGGTGAGTACTTAAAGCACTCAGCAAGTCATGCACAGAATGCAGTCTAATATTCTACATGCATGGCTTATTATAAAGGATAGGCTAAGATGGTTATTTTGCAGTAAAGCACATTCATAGATAACAATAATAGATTGAAGGCAGTAAAATAGTAATAGCAATAATAACTTCATAAACAATTTCACAAGTAAAGCATTTATCAGCCTAAAGCAAGTTCATCATTTCCAACACCAAGTATCCATAAACCAAGTGCATTTTCATAAAGTCTAACCCTTGACTGTAATCCCCGAGTAGTGTCCAATACCGTGGACTTAGGTATTCGAATAGATTTTTCACTCTACAGAGGTTATACACTTTACCCACAAGATACAGTCAAACACCACAAAGGTGAGTGTCCGTAACAAAGTCTTTTGGAAGCTTCTAACTCCACAAGTGAACCTCCCCAGTTGTCGCACGCTAACCCTTCCCTTAGCAAAGGCGAAGTTTAGGACAACGAACCGTTGGACGGGTACCTAGCCACAGCCCCGGTACGCTCCCCCATACAACTACACAGAAGTGTAGCTGACACCCCGAGGTACCACATGCAAGATATCAGTAACCTACTCAACTAGGTCTGTTCCATTCCAGACATGTGGTTGCATGATGAACTCAGTTCAAAGGCTTGCAAGGTTAAGTCCTTAGGTTAACCAGGGCAAGACTACCCAATTATCAAAACCAAATCGACGTTCCCGATGCCACACCCTGGCCACCAGAACAATCTTGCCACTTGCCCCAGTCTAAATCATTTTATCACCCAGTTGATGACCATGCACCACGCGCCATTAACATCATCAACGACACATGTAGCAATTTCCAAAATCATGTTCCATCTCTCATGAAGTTAAGACTAATTTTCGACATTCAAAATTATATCAATAACACTATTGCATGGCTAAGCTGGCTACTTACGGTCTAATTAACCCATGTTGGCAAATTATTAATGTCCAACTATTATTCCACATCCTAGGGTGACAAATGATTCATGGCATACAATTATCATAGACAAAGTGGCATAATAAAGTAGGTCACATAACTATTCCCGGAATTATTCAAAAGCATTTTAAATAAACTAGCATGCAATAATTTAAATAAACATAGTTTCAAAAGTGGGATCAACAAGGTCAAAGCATAACTTGCCTTCAAAAAGTGCTGGTTCATGGTCTTGAACTTGCTCCTGGGTCAAAACCTCTCCTTCGAAGCCTTCGGGCAGTTCAACGTCTATGCGTCTCGGATAAATAAACAACAAATAAATAAAAAAGAGGAAAAACTCATGTACAAAAATTAAATAAAATTCACCATTAAATAGATCTCAATTTTATAAAAATTTAGAAATTGGAATCACCTCAATCGGAGTTAAAATGCAAAAGTTATAACCGTTTGAAGTTTGAAAAATCAATTAAAAGAATAAATCGAATTAATTCATTTATTTTTCTATTGAAAAATCCGAAATATGACGTTAGCATGATGTCAGCGTGGATTTTTAATTTCAACTGAATTATTTTTCTAAAGAAAAATCGAATTATTGCGCAAGCATGACGTCAGCCGGCCTATGGACTCGGTCCACAGCTAGGTTTTAGTCCACCGTGGACCCGGTCCACGGGAACAGTGTCACTGACACGTGGGTCCCACTTATGTGACATCAGCTGCTGATGTCAGCATGACCCGGCCGAGACGGCTGACAGCTGGGCCCCACCGTAACGTCAGTATGACGTCACGGGTGTCATCGCACAGTGCGCCCAACCACTGACATGCGGGCCCCCCACTGACATCACGCGTGACTGCGCCGGTTCGGCTTCCAGCCACATGGCACAATCTGGGCCGTTGGTTTGAAATCCAACGGTCAAGAATAGATCCATTCTCACACGTTGTGGATTAACGCGGTTGATCTGGACAGTTCATTTTGAATCGGACGATCGAGATTGGATCGGGTTTAGCCGCATCAAGGGGGCGATGTGGCATGACCCGGTGGTTGATGCGTGGCGCGATCTACACCTTACGATCTTGATCGGATGGCCATGATCACATATAGCTCTACAACGCGGACTCAAACTAACCGTACGATCTAGATCTAACGGCTAAGATCTACTAGCATGGTGCAATAGCAGTCTACGTGGCTCAATTTGGTGCATTGGATCTAGATCCAAAGGTTGCTAATAAATCTAAACGGTAACACCAGATCTAACCCTAATCGTACGATCTAGATCTAACGGCTGAAAACGGACCTAAATCGTAACACGGGATTTTGCTCGGGGTGACGTGGACGAACCTGGGCCGTGCGATGAAGATCCAACGGCTGAGGGAGTTCTTGAATTCGGCAATGTCCACGGCAGTGCTGGCTCGCCGGAGTTGGAGATGATGACCATGGGGACAGCGTTTGGGTGCGAGTCCGGTGAGATGAATGGTCCCTACGGGCGCAATTTGACGCGAGGACTTCAGATCTAGGTACCATGACGGCGGAGAACGATGGACGGCATCGGAAACGAAGAAAAACTACGGCGTCTACTCCCCACGTGACAGCAAGGAATCGATGGCTAGCAGCAGCAGCTCGGGATCCAAAACCTAGGGCAAAACGCGTAGGTGGCAACGACGAACATGGTGCGCTGACCCACGCATTAAATCCCAGCATCGATGTCCGGATTCAGCACGGGATTCGCCGAACGGCCGTGGAAGCGGCGGACTCCGACCGCGGAATGGAGAGGGTGACGTGGGCGCATCCTAGCCATCCACGTATATGCAATAAATGGCATGGATACGGTCGGCGCGAATTGGTCCGATCTGATGCCCGTGCGGGCGACGTGGCGTAATCTCGGCCGTTGGATTCAAATCCAACGGTTGCGCGGTTGGGGTTTGGATCTGGTGCGAACGTGGCTCGGTTGGACTCGAGTTATACTTGAGTCTGACTTGGGTCGGTGCTACAGTACAAAACCATTAGCGTTTTTCCAGCTATTTAATTTTTAAAATAATTTCTAAAAATTCAATTAAATCGAGAAAAATAGAAAATACTCAGAAAAATTACAGAAAAATTCTGGAAAATACTTTGAGACATTTTGGACTTACATAAAATATTTCCAACAAAATTTTATATGAATCTTTTAAATATTTAATTAACTCAAAAAGGGATAAATTCAAATTAAATGCAAATAAATCCAAATAAATTCCAGAAATTTCTAAAAATTCAAATAACTCAACAAATTAAATAAAAGAACAATTTTGGGATGTTACAAGTAAGCACCTCACCCTCGAAGCCTTCGGGCAAATCAACGTCTACGCGGAACGAATAAAATAGCAATAAATTAATGAAAAAACCGAGAGAAACTCAAGTCCACAAATCAAATAAAATTCACCATCAAATAGATGTCAATTTTACAAATTTTTAGAAACTAGAATGACCTCAATTGGAGTTAAAACACAAAAGTTATAGCGATATGAAGTTTGAAAATACATTTAAAAGAATAAACCGAATTACTTCAGTTATTTTTCAATTGAAAATTGAGAGATATGACGTCGGCATGACATTATGAACGATTTTTAGTTTCGGCCAAATTATTTTTCTAAATGAAAGTCGAATTATTGCTTCAGCCAGTGCATAACCCTTGTCCACGGTTCGGTTCGGGTCTACGGTGGACTTGGTCCGCAAGACCATGTGACGCTGACACGCGGGCCCGGCTTACCTCAAGGTTCTGGAATAAGTTACATGAAGCCATGGGGACCCGTTTGAACTTTAGTATAGCATATCATTCGCAGAGGGATGGACAGACCGAAAGAGTTAATCAAATTCTGGAGGATATGCTAAGAGCTTGTGCACTGGCATATGCTACCTCTTGGGATAAGAGTCTGCCGTATGCTGAGTTCAGCTACAACAACAGCTATCAGGCTAGCCTGCAAATGGCACCTTTGGAGGCACTGTATGGTCGGCCCTGTCGAACGCCATTGAACTGGAATGAGACAAGTGAATGCCATGTCTTCGGACTAGACATTCTTCAAGAAGCCGAAGAGTAGATCGCCATAATCCGGGAAAGATTGAAGATAGCTCAGTCAAGACAAAAGAGTTATGTTGATAACTGTCGCCGAGATCTGAGTTTTGAACTGGAAGATTTCGTATACCTCAGAGTTACACCACTCAAGGGAGTTAAAAGGTTCCATGCCAAAGGGAAACTCGCACCGCGCTATGTTGGACCATTTAAGATTTTGAGTCGTAAAGGTAAAGTTGCTTACCAGTTGGAGTTGCCGCAGTCGTTGGCGGGAATGCATGATGAGTTCCATGTGTCACAACTAAAGAAGTGTCTGAGAGTGCCAGATGAACAGACACCATTAGAGTCGATCAAGTTGCAAGAAGATTTGATGTATAAGGAGCACCCCGTAAAGATCCTAGACACGATGGATCGAGTGACAAGAAATAAGTCAACCCGCTTCTTCCGAGTCAAATGGAGCAATCATTCGGAAAGTGAAGCGACTTGGGAGCGCGAAGAGGATTTGAGAAAAGAATTTCCGAACCTATTCCTTAGTTAGCCCTTAATCTCGGGGTCGATATTCTGTTAAGGGGTGAGGTTTGTAACACCCCAATTTTTGCTTTTTATTATATTTAAAGAGTATTTATGAATTTTTTGGAATTTATTTGGATTTATTTGGATTTAATTTGAATTTATTCCCTTTTGAGATAATTAAATTTTGTTGGAGATATTTTATTTGAGTCCAAAATATCTGAAAGTGTTTTCCAGAATTTTTTTGGAATTTTTCTGATTATTTTGCCATTTTTCTTGCTTTATTTGAATTTCTAGAAATTATTTTAAATATTAAATCACTAGAAAACCCAACCGGGTTTTACTGTTCCTCCGACCCGAGTCAGACTCGAGTCTGACTCGAGTCTGATCGAGCCGCGTTCGAGCCGGACCCGAGCACGACCAAACCCAAACCTCGCGACTGTTGGATCGAGATCCAACGACCGAGATTGCGCCACGTCGCCCTAGCCTAAGCCCCATGCAGACCCGTTCACGGCGTGCGATCGTTGTCGTTGATCGTGTGCACGTGTACGGCCAGGATGCGGCCACGTCACCTCTCTAAGCCGCCACCGTATTCCGCCGCCACGTGCGTGTTGGCCTCATTTTTCGCGGATTTCACGGACGCTGAGGGCCGTATTTAATGCGCTGCCACCCGTGTCATGACCGTCGTTTCCATGCGCACTCATAGCCCTAGGTCACCGAGCTCAAGCCGCCACCGTTCGTTTGCGATTGCTCGCCAAAATTGGAAACGTACACCGCCATAGTTTCCACCGTTTTCCGTCGTTCTCATCCGTCCTCCGTCGCAACCAAGGCCAGATCCGAGACCCCCATGATGAGACACGTCGGAGAGGACTATTCACTTCGCCGAAGACCGCACGAAACGTCGTTGGGCTCGTCATCGTCCCCTACTCTGGCAACCTTCATTCCGCCGCACCGTCACTTGAACCGCGAGCTCTGTCAGCCGTTGGATCCTCATCGCACGACCCAGGTTCGTCCACATCACCACACCGTGCAATTCCCCCAGGTTAGATTTTCGCCGTTAAATCTAAATCGAACGGCTAGGGTTAGATCACATAGTACTGTGTAGATCTATTAGCCACCATTGGATCTTGAACAAACGCATCGGATTAAGCCACGTAGTCCCTAAACCGCACCATTCTAGATTATATCTCCACCATTGGCTCTAGATCATATGGTTAGGATTCACCCACGTTATAGCACTAGATTAGATCATGATCGTTCGATCGAGATCGGACGGTGTAGATTGTGCCACGCGTCGAGCGCCGGGTCATAACTTTTGCGTTTTAACTCTGATTTGAGCGATTCCAATTTCTAAATTTTTATAAAATTGAGCTCTATTTAATGCTGAATTTTATTTATTTTTTGGAAATGAGTTTTTCTCTGTTGTTATTTATTTGGTGTTTATTCATCCGTTATGAGTAGACGTTGAAGTGCCCGAAGGCTTCGAAGGTGAAGTTTTGACCCAGGAGCCAGCTCAAGACCAAGAATAAGTACTTTTTGAAGGCAAGTTATGCTTTGATCATATTGTTCCTACTTTTGAAAATTATTTTGATTCAAATTATTGCATGTTAAATTAATTAGAAAATGCTTTGATTAATTTTGGGAATTAGTTAAATGCAAAATTTCTGTATGCCACCATGACATAAATAATTGTATGCCATGACCCCTTGTCACCCTAGTTGTGGGATATTTAGTTGGACATTACTAAGTTGCCAACATGGGTATTTAGACCGTTGTAGTACAATGCTTATGTAGGATCGAAAGACACCAATATAGCAATCAGAGGGGGGGTGAATGATTGTGCAGAAGCTAAAAAAAAATTCTTAAACTACTAAAAGTTCACCCCAAAACAGAACCAAATAATTGCCTCGTATTCGACAAAAACAGAATGATAGAGGTTCGGTAAAATGCGAATTCCTAGAGATCCAACCATAGTAATGATCTAAATTTTTTACACAAGAAACTAGATCCCAATACGAATCAAACCCAAAAAGAATCAGCTCGATCGGACTTACAGATCAAAAGTTATGAGCTTCACAAGATTGCTGTTCCAGAATTTGACGAAAACTAATCTAATCAAAACTTCAAGATTAAACAAGATCTTCAAAAGATTAATCAACTAGACTTTGAGGAACTCTAAATCAATACCCTAGAAAGGTTTTTGATGGATCAAATCAAGATGAAACTCAAGAATCAAAAACCAATCTAGAATTAGAGCAGGCATGCAAACAAGAACCAAAACAGAAAACACTGTAGCAACGTGGTTACTGTAGCACGCAAGAATCTTGGAAGAATTGATCTTTATTTGTTTTGTCTAAAGTACTCTCATCAAAAGAGTACAAACCCTAAAACTGAGCTTGAGGCTCTCAATGCGCTCAGCTCCAATTGATGCGATCGATACACTTCAACAGGAGACAACCCCTCCTATTTAAAGGACCAACCCACAAGGAGTCCTGAATACAATTCCTAATCCTAGAAGGAGTCCCACTCCTAATCCTAGAAGGAATATGTATCCACCACAACTCTACTTGGCCCAACCTGGCCAAGTACAACTCTTGCACGCGTATGGCAACCCTACCATACTCACGTGACTAACACTTTGCACGCGTATGGCCACCTGCCATACTCACGTGACTAACCATTCTTCATATGCACCATTCTCTTAGCCCGAACGTCCCGCATGACATCCTTGTCCACCAAGACCTCAGTTCCTCCCGAACCTAGTCCCGAACCTCAGTTTCTCCATGAACCTAGTTCCGGTCCTGTCATCGACCACGTTCGTCCTCGAGCAATACTTGCACATGAACAAACCACAAAACAATTCCGAGCACAAGTCCGCGACTTGACTCAACATTAGTCCATGCAAATACTCCCACGAGCATTGCATAAAGTCCACTTCAAAACAAGTATCATGAAATTCTCACAAATTTCATAATCTCGAAAACAAATCAAACACAATTCCAATTTTGCTCAAAACCCTAATCGAGCAAAAACGCATTCACGACGGACCAAAAAATATGGTCTGGCGTACACATGAAAAAGTCACTCAAAAACCATTCACGACGGACCAAAAATTTGGTCCGGCGTACATGTAAAACTTACTGTTTTTAAGAACTTGGTCCCGCGCAAAAACCTTCAGAAGCACATGCGAAAAACACGATTACTTGAACAAGCGTAAAACATCAAAATCACGTTTATGACGGACCAAAAAATTTGGTCCGTCATACATGGGAAAAACGAGGTCACCAAAAGCATGTGTATGACAGACCAAAAAATTTGGTTTGTCATACATGCGAAAAACGCGATTTCTTGAACAAGCGTAAAAACATCAAAATCACGTTTATGGCGGACCAAAAAATTTGGTCCGTCATACATGGGAAAAACGAGGTCGCCAAAACCATGTGTATGACAGACCAAAAAATTTGGTCCGTCATACATGGGAAAAACGCGATTTCTTGAAGAAGCGTAAAAGCATCAAAATCACGTTTATGACAGACCAAAACGTTTGGTCCGTCATACATGCGAGACTCACTGTTTTTGGATTTTTGGTCTGGCGCAAATGCAAAGTCTCTGTTTTTGGATGTTTGAATGTTTGGTCCTTCATGTAAGCAATTTTGCAAGATTAAACCTAACCAATTTTTCAGCACAAAATCAAGTCAATTTTTCATCATATGATTTCACAATCTCCCCCTTGATGAAAACATTGGCAACACCATTTACAAAAGATTTTGAGATCCAAAAGATTAACACCAAAACCAAAGTGAGAAGGCAGAGAAACTCCCCCTTTGACAAAAAAGAAAAACAAAATCTCCCCCTGAGAAGGAAAATGTGTGTGAATGTGCAATGTGCCAAAAAGTTCCAAAAAAAATCTCCAAACTTCTCCCAAAATTTCAGAAACAAATCCCCTTTTTTTTTCTTAAACTTTTCAACGATTCCCAAATTTCTCCCCCTTTGACAATGGATTCATCAAGAGTACAAAAGAGAGAACATGTTCAAAAATTTTTCTGAAACAATGATTTCACAAGGAGAAACAAGGGAGTGCCAAGATAGGAAAAGATGGGCTCATTCGATCATATAACCTTATATATCACATAATATGTAAAATACATGATCTTGATGTGATTTTAACAAGTTAGGGAATGACATGCATCTCAACCTCAATTTAGTCAACTATAGCCAAGTACTAAGCAAGATCTTAGCAGAAAATGCAAGGCTTTAAAAATTGAAGGAACTAACAACTTAGGGCGAGCAAGTAGTTTCAACTCCAATCTAGTAGACCATTTTAATCTTTAAACAATAAATTGCATGTGGCATGCTTGAAGCATACTTCTTTTATTTTCTAGGAGTGGCATGCTTGAAGCATACATCTTATTTTTTTTAGGGAAAGCAAGCCTGAAGCAGACAACTTGAAGCTTTTGCTTTTAACAACCTTTTTTATTGATTCCCTTTTTCTTTTCTTTTTCTTTGATTGTAAACATGCAAAAATGATTAAAAGATCTTATGAAAGAGTAAAGCTGAAAACACACTTGCTTCATAGCCCAAATTTGTCAATAAGATTCAATATCAAGCCTAGAAGAGTGAGATATCACAGAGTATTTAACTATAGGCAATCAAACCAAGGAATTCCGCAATATCATTTTTAGTTCAAGTGGAACAATTTAGATTATCATATATTAGCAAAATTACATAATATATAATGAAATATGATAAAGTGAGCTCATTAAGTGAAAGAACTTGGCAAAGGAAAACTCCCCCTCAAAACAAACCCATTGGATGAACAATCCCAAGTTCTCCCCGAATAAAAGCAAAACGAGAAGAAGATAAAGGTTTTGTGAAAATGTCTGCCAATTGATGTTCAGTATCTACATGATGAAGCACAAGAATTTTTTTTAAATAATACTTTTTTTAAATCAAATTGCGTTTTTAATATACGGAATAAAAAATTTGCAAAAATAATATGCCGTCGCCAAACGGTATGGCGAACACCCTATTTTCAGGGCCACGTCTGCCTGGCGACACCCAATTTTCGCCACACGGTTCGGTGAAAATAGGCTAATTGCGCTATTAATTGTTCAGAAACATGGGTTAGGGTATTTTCGCCGTACGTTGTGGCGAAAATAGGGTATTCGCCACACCGTTCGGTGAAAATAGGTAGTCGCCATGCTATACAGCGAAAATATATTATTCGCCAAGCCGTATGGCGAAAATAGGTAGTCGCCAAGCCGTATGGCGAAAATATACAAAATATGGACTAAAATAATTATACCACATGCATATAGTGTTGGATGTTCCATTTATGCAAAAATATGTAGGTATCGTACCATATTATGGAAAAATATTTCATCTAAGCCTTTGTTCACTGCAAAAATATACTGCGACAATAACCCTAAATACTATTGTCAACCATAACTTTTAAGCCTTTTCGGCAGCCTGTAAAATGTCTCGTTCGAATGTATTTTTCGGCACGAATACCGCAGATTTGCTCTTTGATATATGGAGTACCATATTATGGGAAAATATTTCATCTACGCCTTTGTTCACTACAAAAATATACCGCCACAATAACCCTAAGTACTATTGTCAACAATAACTTTTAGTCCTTTTCGGCAGCCTGTAAAATGTCTCGTTCGAATGTATTTTTCAGCACGAATACTGCAGATTTGCTCTTTGATATATGGAGTACCATATTATGGGAAAATATTTCATCTACGCCTTTGTTTACTACAAAAATATACCGCCACAATAACCCTAAGTACTATTGTAAACAATAACTTTTAGGCCTTTTTGGCAGCCTGTAAAATGTCTCGTTCGAATGTATTTTTTGGCATGAATACCGCAGATTTGCTCTTTGATATATGGAGTACCATATTATGGGAAAAATTTTCATCTACGCCTTTGTTCACTACAAAAATATACCGCCACAATAACCCTAAGTACTATTGTCAACAATAACTTTTAAGCCTTTTCGGCAGCCTGTAAAATGTCTCGTTCGAATGTATTTTCCAGCACGAATACCGCAGATTTGCTCTTTGATATATGGAGTACCATATTATGGGAAAATTTTTCATCTACGCCTTTGTTCACTACAAAAATATACCGCCACAATAACCCTAAGTACTATTGTCAACAATAACTTTTAAGCCTTTCTATTTGTAAAATGTCTCGTTCGAATGTATTTTCCGCACGAATACCATGATTTGCTCTTTGATATATGGAGTACCATATTATGGGAAAATTTTTCATCTACGCCGTTGTTTACGCTGATAGAATTAAATGGTAAGACATAATATGAGAAAGGACAATAACAAAAGCATGTAGATGCAGCCAGCAATCTTAGTACGCAAACTCAACCTTAGTACGGCAGATACAACAGATATTAAACAATGACGGCATTGCTAGGAGAAGTGCCAATAACACTAACTGTAATGGTGGAACAAGTGATCGTTCCGCCTATGTTCGTAGAGTGGGAATGATGCCATACATTTTCTACATATTACATCACCTGTCAATCTTGTGCGATTTGTTCTCGGACACCGCTCAATCTCTCTTATGAAAGAGCTCCATGGCCGTCGCATGATGCTCCCGGTGTCGCCGAATGGGTAGCCTATGCCATACGTCTGTGGTGTAAGAAGTAACTTGTTTGTGTGCATTCAGTGGAGTCCCGCCCTCCCATATGGGCATGCCTTCCCGATTTCCGGCGCCCCTATGTTAATACCACCGGGTTACTTGGGATGGCCTTTGTAATGCGTCAAGGATTTGTTGCATCATGCGGACCTCGGCCATTTGCTTCCCCTTATCCAGTACCATTCGAGAGGACGAACCCTCTTGCCCTTAGGAGACTTGCCGAGACGCCTCCTCTGTTTTGGCTCGCACTCCACGATATGGTCCAGGAGGTGTGTGTTGGGCTTCTTGTTGTACAACCGAAAACGTGCCCTGCAGTCAATGCAATATGCCCGTTGTGGTGGTTGGAGAATACCGCTTATGCGTACGGGTCCGCTCCGGGAGGTAGTAGCACCACGGTGAGTGTTGCTCTCCCGATTATCAAATACGGAAGTTTGAGATGTGGGTGGTACGTCTCTGGATTCACCTGGCTTGAAGTACCAAAGACCATGCATCCTCGGACAAAGGGCACCGGTAGAATCTTCTATCCGCTAGATCCTCGTCGCCGGTATCAACCATCGCTCGAGGCCGTGGTCGCACAGTTCCTGGCTTTGCGTTGGCCCCTGAGGAGGATTTTCTTTCCTTGACTTGAGCCATTTTGCAAACTTCTTTTTGAAGTCCTGTATGCGATGAATTGATTTAGAATGGGTACATTGTAGCTGAAACATGAGGCACGTGAAATTGACCGATTGGTTCGTCCCTTGCCCACCGGCCCTTAATTCCGGTCGATCTAGGTAGGGGACATATCCCGGCGGCCTCTCCCACCGTGTGAAGTTCTCTGGCGAAGTGGGGTAGGCGTCGTGGCAGTTGTAGAGAAATTCGTAATCACGTCGTTCCGGCCCGTAGAGAAAAAGCAACAACGGTCCTCGTCCTAAAAAAACAAATAACGATGCATGAAATGGTACTGTTACCGTAATTAGGGTATGGACAACATTTGGTTTACCCCGAAGCCGCGAACGGCAAAGAGTGAGCGCGGGAGGCCGTACCTCCGTGCGTAGACTGCGTAATCTTCGCCACCAGGTTGCAGTCACATTTCGGGCGTGGCAACTCTGGCAGAACTGGGGCGTCAACGCTACTCTCATCCGGGTATTGGGGGGGTTAGCCTTCGCTTGCTGAAGAGGCGACGGTAGAACGACATCGTGGCCTACTATGTGTGTGGGAAAAACAGACTAAAGTTTATGGAAGTTCTGGCTGTGTGATGCACATATCGCTCCCTCGGTGGGTTTATAAAGATCTAGCGAAGGGGCAACCAAAGGAGAGTCTCGCGGACTTCAGAGTATTTCAAATCCGCGAGCATCGGATGCTTCTGCAGCTCATGATGACATGAGCGTGGCTATGCCCATAGCTTTAAACAGGG
This sequence comes from Rhipidocladum racemiflorum, assembly GCA_036346355.1. Classification (NCBI taxonomy): domain Eukaryota; kingdom Viridiplantae; phylum Streptophyta; class Magnoliopsida; order Poales; family Poaceae; genus Rhipidocladum; species Rhipidocladum racemiflorum. The sequence goes on from CM070590.1 coordinate 41,548,199, forward strand.
AATCTCTGCCATAGTCGGCTTTTAGCGAAAGATTATGCATTGAAATGACAAAATTTGGAAAAGTTGATATGACAAAAGGTGAAAAAGCAATAATGACACGCGGTTGATATGACTAAAGATGACAGAAATATATAATAGACCACGTATATGAGGAAGTACACAAAATAGATAGTAAAGCATAATAGGACAAAGTACCAAAAAGTAACGCACATCCTAAGCCTGATCACCCCCCGGTGGTGGACCCTGACCCTGGCCCTGACCCTAGCCCTGACCCCTAGCTCTCCTTCGCGGACGCGCCGAAGGGGGTGCATCGTCGAGAGGTCGTGGGGCGGCACTGCGATGGTCCCGCCCGCCGTAGTCCGAAGGGCTGTACCGAACCGGTGGGACACGTGGCAGGAGGCAACGGGTCCGGCAGGAGGCTGCGTGATCTCGCGTGGTCGGAGGAGGCGGCGTGTCGCGTGGGTCGAGGCTGCGTGAGCAAGCCCCTGCGAAGAATCGACGGGCTAGTAGTCGTGGACGCCGTGCCTCGATTGGGTGTCAGTAGAGGCATGTCCTACGAGGCCTACAAAGATCTGAACATTAACATTTAATTATAGTGAGAAGATTAGATTCAAAATGGGATCAATCAATGTTTATCGGCTACGGGTGTGGGGACCATGGTAGGCCCGCGTGGTGGCGTCGCCAGCTGGATCCTCGATCGTGCTCGAGCCGAGGCACACAGGTGTGGAAGCTGGACCACTGGCGTAGCGGTGGTCGGGAAGGTGGTGTCTGTGAGCCGAGACCAGGTGGCGGCCTAGACGAGGTGCCGGGCCGAAATTGATCGAGTGGGGCACGCCAAAGCGACACCAAGCTCCACAATCCGTCGGGAGTGCAGCTAGACATGCCCCATGGCTTACGAGAAGGCTGCTTGTGGAAAGTGGTCCTCATCGCAGCCCTAGACAGAAAGTCACAGATGCCGCTGCAAGCCCCTCGCCTCGTCCACCTATCACGTACAAACAAACATTAAACATAACGACATAGATTGAAATTACAATTGCATTAATGAGTAAAAATACAACGAGACTTACCATCCAGTGCGGTGCCGATCTGCGTGGCTCGAGTACAAGTCTGTGATGCCAAGACAAACACACTGGCGGCTGCTCCTCGCGTAGGAGGCAGTGCGGGTCCGGCACGCGTGCAGACAAGTACTCCTGGTAGGAGGAGGGTCGTGAGGCGCGACCTCCTCGACAACGTCCCCTCCAGCGCCCCCTCCCCAGCGCAAGCCACGGTGCCATCCACTGCAGCAAGGTCACCATGGCCTTCTTGGGTCCCTGGGTGGAGTACCTGCACAAAAGACCTCATTACTACAAATATGTCGTAAGCACTTAGCATTCCTGTAGTGGCGAGTAACTCACGAGTGCACTTTCGCTGGCACGCGTTCCCCAAAGGAACAGTGGACCACTGGCGTAGTCCAAACTGCCTGAGGACTCGGTGCGGCGCGTAGTCCTCTACGAAGACGTCGAAGACGAGCTTCCTCCTCGTCTTCCAGTAAGGCTGGTCCCTGTCGCAGAGCATGGACAGGCTCCCCGCAGCTCTCTCTCCTACACGCTCGTCGCCGTAGGGGTCCTGCATTTACATTCCGTCCCTCGGTGGTCGAAGGCCTCGTGAAGGCGAGGTACGCCCGCACGTGCCTGGACACCGCCCACCGTGGCTGCAATAGAGTAGAAATAATCGTAGCGAGATGGCATTGAAATTACAATTCCATTAATGAGTAAGAACATGTACCCCGTCGCCTGGTCCAGAAGCGAGCCCATCGTTTCGGCCGGTTCAATGCGCATCACCGCCGTACATGTCGGCGGTGTAGTGCCAAGGGTCGACCCACGGAGAAGTGCTCGAATGACCAAAGCTGAAGAAGAAGCGGCATCCCGGTCAGATTGGAGTTCCTGCCTTTCTTCACGCACGCATCGCAAAGGGCGCGGTACGTGGAAGCAAGAACCGCCGAACCCCAGGATACCGCCGGTACATCGTCCAGGCTCGAGTCCGCGAATAGCCCGTGCGTAGGCTATCCAACGCGCGTCCACGGTGTCGCCGTGACTCGACGTGAACATCACCCAGCCGAACAACCAAAGCAGATAGGCCTCGAGGTGCCTAGCAACCTGGTAGTCCGTGGGCTCGGCCGCCATCTGCTGCACCTGCAACAATTGAAATAGTGTGATATCACGTTAATGCTATGCAAAGCTAGAGTAACATAGTAATATGTACAATCACTAACCTCGAACTGTGCCAACCACCTCCTCGATGGCCCGTGCTTCACGCCTACCGGTATCTGTGGGTCGACCTCCGCGACCCCGGCGAAGCGCAGCAGTAAGTCCGCGTCCCACCCAGCAGGAGCCACCGAGGGGCCGATCGCTGCCCCGGCGATCGGCAATCCAGTGAGCATGGTGTCGGGACCCCGAATTTGCAAATCCGGACCCTCTGTGTATTCAGCACTAGTCCAGGAACGCGCTAGTGCACACAGTCTTAACATCGGTAAATATCACAATCATACCAATCGATATTATCAAAGTACTTTATTTAAATAACCAAACTGGTTACTTGACCTCATGGTCAAGTTACAAATGTATGCCTCGTAGGGCGAAACTTATTCAGAGAGAAACAATAGCAGCGGAAAATCAAATAAACTTCGTGGCGCCATCCAAAGATACCACGAGCAATCGATCCGGGCTCGCATCCCTAAGTAGTCGTGTCCTCTTTGAGTTCCTCCTCCAAAGCTGGCGTAATCTCCTCTTCAACTGGTATTGTGTTGAGGCAAGGGTGAGTACTTGGTACTCAGCAAGTCATGCAAAGAATGCAAGCTAATCTACTATATGCATGGCTTGGTACACAGGAATAGCTCAAGGTATATTTGCGAAATGTGCCTTTTGACAAGTAATAAAAGTAGATTCAAAGCAAAGAGAAATAAGTAAAGCATAAATAACTTTTCAAGAAGTTTAACAAACATTTTTCCCATCCTAAACCACATTTCCATCATCTTCATTGTTAAACCAACCCAACTTTTCAAATCCAAGTTATTTTCGTAAAGTCTAACCCTTGACTGTAATTCCCGAGCATTGTCCAAAGATCGTGGACTCGGCTATTCAAATAGATTCTACACTCTACTTGAGAGGTTATGCACTTTACCCACAAGATCTGATCAAACACCACAAAGGCGAAGTTCTCAGAATAAAGCCTTTCTAAGCCTCAAACAACACAGTGGTCCTCTCCGGTTCGTGCTCTACACCATCCCTTCCCTTAGCCAAGGCGAAGTATGGGACCAACACACCGTTAGATGGGTACCTGGCCACGCCCACGATACGCTCCCCGCACAATCACACAAACGGTGTAATCGACACCCTGAGGCTCCACAAGTGAGTCCTTAGCAACTTAGTCAACTAGGGCCGTCCCATTCCAGCCATGTGGTTGCAAGTATGACCAGTTCAAAGGCTTGCAAGGTTATGTCCTTAGAGTGACCAAAGTGCAAGACTACCCGAAAAACCAAATCAACACTCCCAATGCCACACTGCCCACCTGATTACTCTTGCCACATGCCCCGATAAAATGTTTATCAAACCCCAGCTTGATTACCATGCACCACGTGCCATCAACATCACATGATACTTTTCCAAAACAGGTTCAATATATCATTAAGTCAATATTAGCATTTGATTATCCAAAATCATGTCATGAGCACGTAGTGTCTAAGCGATATACTACAACGATCTAAACCCATGTTGGCAATTTAATAATGTCCAACTAGTAAACCACAACTAGGGTGACAAGGGATCATGGCACATACTTAGATAATCAAGGTGTCATATAACAAATTGGTATTTATCTAACCCCCATGTTTAAACAAAGTATCTTTCTAATTGAACTAGCATGCAATAGTTTAAATCAAAATAGATTTCGAAATAGGATCAACATGGTCAAAGCACAACTTGCCTTCAAAAAGCACTTGCTCTTGGTCTTGAGTTGGATCCTGAGTCAACACTTCTCCTTCGAATCCTTCCGGCACTTCAACGTCTACTCGTAAAGCGTGCAAATAGCAAATACACAAATAAACACTAGGCAAAAAGATCCCAAAACTCCAAATAAAATCCATAAACAGAGAGAACATAATTTTCTGGATTTTTAGAAACTGGAATCGTCAATTTTGGAGTCAAAACGCAAAAGTTATGATTATTTAAAGTTTAAATAATCAATTAAATAATTTTGCAGAGAAAAACTTTAGTCCAAAAATTAAATAAAATTTATATTTAGGTAGATCTCAATTTTATACAAATTTAGAAATTTGAATCGCTCCAATCGGAGTTGAAACGCAAAAGTTATAAGCGTTTGAAGTTTGAATCTAAATTTGAATCAATATTTCGAATTAATAAATCATTTTCTTTTTCGGAAATTAATTATTGCGTCAGCATGGACACGTGGCAGCCTCTGATTGGCCTGCTGACGTCAGCCGGTCCATGGGCTCGGTTCGGGTCCACGGTGGATCTGGTCCACCGGACCGGTGCGGCTGACACGCGGGTCCCACCCGTCAGTGGGTCGCGTGCGGTGGCCTGGCTACGTGGCACGATCCGAGCCGTTCGATTCGGATCGAGCGGTTGAGGTTGGATCCAATCCACCGCAACGCGTGGATTTCGCCGCGATGACGTGGACGAGCGAGGCCGCTGGATTTTGATCCAACGGTTGAGATCTATCCTGGGTTCTACAGGTTAGGGCGCACGTGGCTAACCTGGACCGTTGGATCTTGATCTCACGGCCCGCATCCAATCTGTTTTCTACCGTTTCAAGGAAACGTGGACTCACCGTGATCGTCGGATGAAGATCGGACGGCGACGATCTTCGTGGGGTTCTTGGGCGCGCTGGTTGTCGAGGTCAGCCGACTTGAAGACGACGACACACGGACGGCGCCACAGGGCAGATCCGTAGTGAATGCCACTCCCAGACGCGCCTCGTCCCTTGCGGTCTCGGATCCGGCCACAAACGCGACGGAGAACGGTGGACGGCGGCGGAACGATGCCAAAACCCTAAACAACCCTAATCAACTCCGGCGAGGAATCGCGAGCACGGAGGAGCTCTTCGAGTGGCGGCGGCTAGAGCAAAAGGTGCGCACGGTGACGGCGATCCTCGGGCACGCACCCACGCCTTAAATACCGGCACAGACGTCGAGATTCGCTCGGTTTCCATGGCGAGGCCAGATGCGGCGGCGGAGTCCGGCTTCCGGACACGGCGAGGCGACGCGGCTCAATCCTAGCCGTCCCACGCGACACGACCAGACGGCCACGATCGCACGCGAACGCACGCACGGGTTCGACTTCGGTCTCGGCTCGGGGTGACGTGGCGCCAATCACAACCGTTGGATCTTGATCCAACCCGCCGCGTGGCTAGGGTTTCGGGCAAGCGGGTTTGGCTCGACCACGTGGTTTCGGTCGGACTCGAGTCCGACTTCAGACCGAGGAACAAGAACCGACCCGTCGGTCCTTTTCCAGAATTAATCATTAAAATAATTCCCGATAATTCATTTAATTCATTAAAATAGCAAATGACTCAGAAAAATTCCAGAAAAATTCTGGAAAATACTTTGGATCATTTTGGACTCAAATAAAATATTTCCAACAAAAATTTATTTGCAAAATTAAATTCTTTAATTATTTCAAAATGGAATAAATTCAAATAAATTCCAAATAAATCCAAATAAATTCCAGAAAATTCCAAAAATTCACCAAAGTGCCAAACCACACATGAATTTAAGGAAAGCAAGATTTTGGGGTGTTACAAACCTCCCCCCCTTAATAGAATCTCGTCCCCGAGATTCAGGGCTTACTAAAGGAATAGGTTTGGAAATTCTTTCTTCAAATCCTCTTCATGGCTCCCAAGTCGCTTCGCTCTGCATGGTTGCTCCACTGAACTCTACAGAAACGAGTTGACTTGTTTCTAGTTTCTCGATCCATTGTGTCTAGAATCCTCACGGGATGCTCCTTATAAGTCAAGTCCTCTTGCAACTCAATTGATTCTAATAAAGGTTCTGCTCTCAGAACTCGGAGGCACTTCTTTAACTGGGACACATGGAATACATCATGTACTCCTCGCCAACGATCGTGGCAACTCGGTGATAAGCAACTTCGCCTCTGCGGCTCAAAATCTTAAATGGTCCAACATAGCAGGGTGCAAGTTTTCCTTTGGCATGGAACCTCTTAACTCCCCCGAGAGGCGTAACTCGAGGTAAACAAAGTCTTCTCGTTCAAAACTCAAATCCGGCGACGATTGTCAAGATAACTCTTTTGTCGAGATTGGGCTATCTTCAACCTTTCCCTAATCATAGCGATCCGCTTCTTGACCTCTTGAAGAATATCAGGTCCAAAGACACGGCTCACGGTCTCATTCCAATTCAATGGCGTCCGACAGAGTCGACCATACAAAGGCCTCAAAAGGTGACATCGTAAACTAGCCTCGATAACTATTGTTGTAACTAAACTCGGCATACGGCAAACTCTTATCCCAAGAGGTAGCATAAGCCAATGCACAAGCTCTCAACATATCCTCCAGAATCTGGTTGACTCTTTCTGCCTGTCCATCCGTCCTGTGGATGATAAGTCATCTTGAAGTTTAAACGGGTTCCCATGGCTTCATGCAACTTATTCCAGAACCTTGAGGTAAATTGGGTACCTCTGTCCGATACAATCCTCTTTGGCACTCCGTGCAAACAAACAATCTCGATCATGTACAACTCGCTAACTTATCTCCGAGTAAATGGTCTTCACGGGATAAAATGGGCTACTTTAGTCAAGCGATCCACTATAACCCATATGGAGTCATAACCTCCTTGAGTCTTCTAAGAACCGGTAATGAAATCCATTCCGATTTCCTCCCACTTCCACTCGAGGTATTTTCGCTGGTGTAGCAATCCTGCCGGTCTCTCGATGCATTGCCTTGACTCTTCGGCATACGCCGCACAATGCAACATGCTCGGCAACTTCTCGTTTCATACTCGGCCACGAATCTCTCCTTCAGATCCTCGATACATCTTGGCGCTTCCAGATGAATTGAGTACTTGGAGTCATGGGCTTCTTCCGTAATCGCTTGCTTTAACTCCTTTTGTTAGGCACACAGATGCGATCCTTCATCCACAACGTGCCCTCGCTCATCCAATTTGAAGTCCCCGCCTTGCCTTCCTCCTTTTGGACTTAATCCTCGCTGGATCCCGTCATCATCCTTCGCCCTTCTCGGATCCGGTCCTCTAAAGTAGGCTTTACTTCTAATGCGCCAAGAATCCGCTTAGGTACTACCTCAATCTTCATCTTCTGAAAATCCTCACATAACTCATCCCGACTTGTGGCTAGCAACGTACTCACGGTATGGCTTTTCCGACTCAGAGCGTCGGCTATTACGCTGGCCTTCCCGGATGGTAATGGATTCCAACATTGTAGTCCTTGATCAACTCTAACCATCTCTCTCGCCTCATATTCAGATCCGACCGGGTGAATATGTACTTAAGGCTCTTATGATCCGTATATACTTCACATCTGCTTTCCAATCGATAGTGACGCCATAACTTCAAAGCATGCACTACGGCAGCTAACTCTAGGTCATGTGTCGGATAATTTTCCTCTCATGCGGCCTCAATCGCTTTGATGCATAAGCGATTTACCTTTCCATTCTCGCATCAAAGACACCTCCAAGTCCTTGGCGCGATGCGTCACAATAAATATCGAAGCTTTGAGCAACATCGGTAGAACTAACACCGGTGCTGATGTCAATCGCTTCTTCACTCTGAAATCCTTTCTCACATTCTGGCATCCATGCAAACTTCTTTTCCTTCTTCAGCAATTGCGTAAGAGGTTTCGCAATTGTCGAAAAGCCTTCAATGAAACGGCGATAGTATCCTGCCATTCCAAGGAAACTCCGACCGGGTCACGATCTTGGTACGCTCCCAATGTAACACCGCTTCTACTTTGCTTGGATCCACAATGACTCCTCTCTGCGGTCATTACATGTCCAAGAAACTCCACCTTGTCCTTCCAAAAATCACACTTGCTGAACTTGGCGAAAAGTTGCTGTTCCTCGCCTTTTCCAAAACTCGCCTTAAGTGTTCGGCATGTTCATCCTCTGTCTTGGAGTAGATTAGGATATCGTCTATGAACACGACGACAAACTTGTCCAGATATTCCATGAACACCTTATTCATCATATTCATGAAATAAGCCGGGCGCATTCGTCACTCAAAGGACATAATCAGAACTCAGAATGTCCATATCTTGACGAGAATGCGCCTTCGAATATCCTCCGATCGGATCTTCAATCGATGGTATCCCGATCTCGATCAATCTTGGAGAAAACTCCGGCTCCTCTTAACTGATCAAACAAATCATCAATCCTGGGTAGCGGATACTTATTCTTCACGGTGACTTCATTGAGTGCACGGTAGTCAATGCACATCCCGAAACTCCCGTCCTTCTTCTTGACAAACAAAATCGGTGCTCCCACGGCGCACGAACTTGGTCTCGATAAATCCTTTCTCCATTAACTCCTCTAGTTGTTTCTTCATTTCTACCAACTCCTCGGTGGACATCCGATAGGGTCTCTTTGCTATCGGTGCTTTGTGCAGTACAAGCTCTATCACAAACTCTATGTCCCTGTCGGCGGCATACTGTAGATCCTCGGGAAAAACATCTGGGTACTCATTCACTACTTTGGGACATCCTCTATGCCGATTGCCTTGGTACTGTTAACCATCAACTCGTCCATCTCTAAGCTGCAGTGGCTTGAAATTCCACTTTCTTCCCACACGGGCTCTCAATCGAGATAGTCCTTCGTCCACAATCCAATACTGACCTTGTGCTTGGATAACCAATCCATTCCCAATATAACATCTAAGGTCTGGGTCTCCAAAATTATAAGGTTTGCCAGAACTCTATTCCATCTATTAGTATTCTCACCGGAACTTCCTACTTCCGCTCGGAGTTCGGAACCAGTGGGTTTGAACTAAAAGCATGCACTTAAGTCTTGCAATCCTTAAATCATTTCTAGTAGCAAAGCCTTGCGAAACAAACGAATGCGAAGCTCGAGTCAAACAAAACTGTTGCAGTGTATCGAGTTAACAAGTAACTTACCCAAGACGACGTCCGTAGCATTTTGCAGTGCATCTGCGGTGACATGGTTGACTCGGCCTCTCACCACGCCTGCAGGGTGTGGCTCTCGTGCCGGGCGCCCTAGCTGGGGTGGTTCCTAGATTGAAGCGAATCGGGTCGCTCTCGCTGTCTTCTTTGGACAAGCTGTTGGCAAAGTGTCTGGCTCGTTCTTGATTGTACGTCTCACTGTTCCTTCTTTGGCATTTGCCTGGGTAGCGTTTCTAGCGAAGTGGGTGCAGTAGTTATTGGCGGTCTTGGTCTTGGTGCTGGGGATGGTGTCCTTGTCGCACTCTGTGGTTGGAATCTGAAGAATTGATTTGGTGCAACCCTCAAGCGCTGTTGCGCTCCCTGACGTGATCCTTGCTGTTGCATCCTGCGCTTCCTGTTCTCCTCCAGTTCCTTGCGCTTGTCCTCAAGAATAAGCGCCTTATTCACCAACTCTTGGAAATCTGGAAAGGTGTGGGTGATCAACCCTACTTGCAATCCTGAGTTAAGTCCCTTCATGAAACGAGACTGTCTGGATTTATCTGTCGCTACATCCTCAAAGCGTAGCGTGCTAGTTGTGTGAACTTGTTCGGTAGTCGGCCACCGGTGATTACCTTGCTTCGATGCTCTGAACTCCTCCTTCTTAAGGTCCATGATTCCTTCAGGCACGTGATATCTTTAATGCATTGTGAACTCCTCCCAAGTGATATCTTGAGGGTTCTCTGCGTGGCACGTGGTTCTCCCACCATTCGGCCGTTTGTTCCTTCCAGGTGATGAGAAGCGAGAGTACCTTCTCATTTCCTATGCACTGGCTATGTGTAGCTTCCTCTCGATTGATCTTAACCAATCATCGGCCTCCAAAGGATTGGCATTCCCGAGAAAGTGGGTGGGTGAGTCCTCATGAACTCGACCTTGTATTCTCGCGTGGTCCCCGATTAACTTGATTAGCAAAGCTGGCCTGAGCAAAGGACGTGCTGCATTTGTTGCATCATAGCATGCATCAATCGAGTCCGAGCAGCAAGAAATGCTCCAAAATTCTGCATATCATCTGGCGGTGCTGGTGCTCTATCATTGGGGTTTTCTGGCGGCGAGAACCACTCCCATTGCTTCCAAAGTTTCCACGGTGTTCACCATCCGTCGATTTGCTCTAGGTTTAGAGATGAGAGGGAAACAAGAATAGACAAGTAATATGGAACTTATGCGGGCGAAAGGGGTAACTTTAAGGTCCATCTTTATTATTAATAACTTGGTATGGCTGCTTACAATGCCTAAGGGCCTTGCAACACATACTGCACACTCAAGAAACAAAGCAAATCCAAATCGAACTAACTCGAATCTAACGCCTAAAGGGTGACTCTTTATTCTATGACTCGACTCGTGAAGGAGTCTCACTATAGAACCTATGCTCACTCATCGAAAACCTCCACGGCCTGGGTACGCGCCAGGGCATAGGCGCGAAACGATTGCCATGTCCAAAGAATCGTGTCCTCTGTGGTAGTCGAAGAAGCGATGTCCTCATCGAGATCTGACTCCTTTGGATGGCTCGTGTAGCTAAATCTTGGATTACGGGTCCGGTCCGATACAAAGTCATCTCCAACTCGCCAATCCTTCGCAGAAGATGTGCCACATACTCTTGAGCTTCCCGCCATCTGTTCTTCTCTCGCCGTGATCTCCTTGCGGGCCTTCTGTAGCTCCTTGCTTGTATTATCTAGTACATCCTCCTGGCGACGACAAATCGTGCCAACCGTGTAACCGTGGCATCCTCATCCTCGAATCTCCTTCGGTCAAGAAGGTTATCGCTGCGCGGATGGTAACTTAACACCGCATTTCCAACTCTCTGGCGAGATACGGGTAATGTGCCGCATTGCTCGTCGTGATACTTCTTGGATACCCATCCGCATTGTAGATCTCCTGGCAAAGGCAGTTGTATCGGGCGATTGCCTGGGCCCTTTTTCCTAGCAGGTACCTCAATCCTCACGTCACAAGCCTTGATCAATCCCGCTTGTCTGATCACTTCCACTTGATATTGGGGCTTCTCAAAATCTCCGAGAGTTTGTAGCATGTGCCATAGTTCTCAAATGCGACTAACTCCCAGATCAACGTAGTTGAACTCTTCCTCCATCTGTCACAAGAGTGCTTTACGTAAGAACTCGGAATTTTTAAATTGTGACAAGGTAAGGGAAAATTTCAGCAAGAGACAAGAAAAGAGAGAAGGGGATAAGTCGAGATGTCATTTCTTGTCTTGACAACTTTTTAGCTTTAGAAAATAGGTTTTATCCTCACTACGACCATTCTAGCTAGGGTTGAGCCTACAAATAAGTATGGCTCGATACCACCTCTGTCGGGACCCCGAATTTGCAAATCCGGACCCTCTGTGTATTCAGCACTAGTCCAGAACGCGCTTAGTGCACACAGCCTTAACATCGGTAAATATCACAATCATACCAATCGATATTATCAAAGTACTTTATTTAAATAACCAAACTGGTTACTTGACCTCATGGTCAAGTTACAAATGTATGCCTCGTAGGGCGAAACTTATTCAGAGAGAAACAATAGCAGCGGAAAATCAAATAAACTTCGTGGGCGCCATCCAAAGATACCACAGTAATCGATCGGGCTCGCATCCCTAAGTAGTCGGGTCCTCTTGGAGTTCCTCCTCCAAGGTCGGGCGTAATCTCCTCTTCAACTCGGTATTGTGTTGAGGCAAGGGTGAGTACTTGGTACTCAAAGAAGTCATGCAATGTAATGCAAGCTAATATACTATATGCATGGCTTGGTACAAAGGAATAGCTCAAGGTATATTTGCAAAGAAATGACTTTTGACAAGTAATAAAAGTAGATTCGAAAGCGGTAGAAATAAGTAAAGCATAAATAACTTTTCAAGAAGTTTAACAAACATTTTTCCCATCCTAAACCACATTTCCATCATCTTCATTGTTAAACCAACCCAACTTTTCAAATCCAAGTTATTTTCGTAAAGTCTAACCCTTGACTGTAATTCCCGAGCATTGTCCAAGACTGCAGTGGACTCGGCTATTCAAATAGATTCTACACTCTGCAGAGGTTATGCACTTTACCCACAAGATACGGTCAAACACCACAAAGGCGAGTTCCTCGTGAACAAAGCCTTTCGGAAGCCTCAAACAACACAGTGGTCCTCTCCTGGTCAGTGCTCTACACCATCCCTTCCCTTAGCCAAGGCGAAGTATGGGACCAACACACCGTTAGATGGGTACTGGCCACAGCCACGATACGCCCCTCGCACAATCACACAAACGGTGTAATCGACACCCTGAGGCTCCACAAGTGAGTCCTTAGCAACTTAGTCAACTAGGGCCGCCCCATTCCACCCATGTGGTTGCAAGTATGACCCAGTTCAAAGGCTTGCAAGGTTAAGTCCTTAGAGTGACCAGGCAAGACTACCCGAAAACCAAATCAACACTCCCAATGCCACACTGGCCCACCTGATTACTCTTGCCACATGCCCCAATAAAATCGTTTATCAAACCCCGCTTGATTACCATGCACCACGTGCCATCAACATCACATGATACTTTTCCAAAACAGGTTCAATATATCATTAAGTCAATATTAGCATTTGATTATCCAAAATCATGTCATGAGCACGAAAGGTGCTCCAAGCAAAGATACTACAACGATCTAAACCCATGTTGGCAATTTAATAATGTCCAACTAGTAAACCACAACTAGGGTGACAAGGGATCATGGCACATACTTAGATAATCAAGGTGTCATATAACAAATTGGTATTTATCTAACCCCCATGTTTAAACAAAGTATCTTTCTAATTGAACTAGCATGCAATAGTTTAAATCAAAATAGATTTCGAAATAGGATCAACATGGTCAAAGCACAACTTGCCTTCAAAAAGCACTTGCTCTTGGTCTTGAGTTGGATCCTGAGTCAACACTTCTCCTTCGAATCCTTCCGGCACTTCAACGTCTACTCGTAAAGCGTGCAAATAGCAAATACACAAATAAAGACTAGGCGAAAAGATCCCAAAACTCCAAATAAAATCCATAAACAGAGAGAACATAATTTTCTGGATTTTTAGAAACTGGAATCGTCAATTTTGGAGTCAAAACGCAAAAGTTATGATTATTTAAAGTTTAAATAATCAATTAAATAATTTTGCAGAGAAAAACTTTAGTCCAAAAATTAAATAAAATTTATATTTAGGTAGATCTCAATTTTATACAAATTTAGAAATTTGAATCGCTCCAATCGGAGTTGAAACGCAAAAGTTATAAGCGTTTGAAGTTTGAATCTAAATTTGAATCAATATTTCGAATTAATAAATCATTTTCTTTTTCGGAAATTAATTATTGCGTCAGCATGGACACGTGGCAGCCTACGATTGGCCTGGCCGACGCCAGCCGGTCCATGGGCTCGGTTCGGGTCCACGGTGGATCCGTCCACCGACCGGCATGGGCCGACACGCTGGTCCCACCCGCTGGGTCGCTGCGGTGGCCTGGCTACGTGGCACGATCCGAGCCGCTCGATTCGGATCGAACGGTTGAGGTTGGATCCAATCCACCGCAACGCGTGGATTTCGCCGCAGCGACGTGGACGAGCGAGGCCGTTGGATTTTGATCCAGCGGTTGAGATCTATCCTGGGTTCTACAGGTTAGAGGCGACGTGGCTAACTCCGACCGTTGGATCTTGATCTCACCGGCCCGCATCCAATCTGGTTTTCTACCGCTTTCAAGGAAACGTGGACTCACCGTGATCGCCGGATGAAGATCGGACGGGCCGATCTTCGATGGGGTTGCGGCGGCGCTGGTTGTCGAGGTCTGGCCGGACTTGAAGACGACGACACACACGGACGGGCGCCACAGGCAGATCCGCGAAGTGAATGCCACTCCAGACGCGCCTCGTCCTTGCGGTCTCGGATCCGCCACAAACGCGACGGAGAACGGTGGACGGCGGCGAACGATGCCAAAACCCTAAACAACCCTAATCAACTCCGGCGAGGAATCGCGAGCACGGAGGAGCTTCTTCGAGTGGCGGCGCTAGAGCAAAAGGTGCGCGACGGTGACGGCGATCCTCGCACGCACTCCACGCCTTAAATACCGGCACAGACGCCGAGATTCGCTCGGTTTCCATGGCGAGGCGCAGATGCGGGCGGCGAGTCCGGCTCGGACACGGCGCGAGGCGACGCGGCTCAATCCTAGCCGCCCACGCTGCACGACCAGACGGCCACGATCGCACGGCACGCACGGGTTCGACTCGGTCTCGCCGGTGACGTGGCGCAATCACAACCGCTGGATCTTGATCCAACGGCCGTGGCTAGGGTTTCGGGCAAGCGGGTTTGGCTCGACCACGTGGCTCGGGTCGGACTCGAGTCCGACTTCAGACCGAGGAACAAGAACCGACCCTGGCCGGTCCCTTTTCCAATGAATTAATCATTAAAATAATTCCCAAGAATTCATTTAATTCATTAAAAATAGCAAATGACTCGTAAAATTTTAAAAATTCTGGAAAATACTTTGGATCATTTTGGACTCAAATAAAATATTTCCAACAAAAATTTATTTGCAAAATTAAATTCTTTAATTATTTCAAAATGGAATAAATTCAAATAAATTCCAAATAAATCCAAATAAATTCCAGAAAATTCCAAAAATTCACCAAAGTGCCAAACCACACATGAATTTAAGGAAAGCAAGATTTTGGGGTGTTACACATGGCGACGTCCTGCAGCATCACCGTCATCTCCCGACAGGCAGGTGAAAAGTGTGCGTCTCCGGCCTCCAGCGGTCGACCAAACACGCTAATAAATGAGTGGTCGACGGAAACACCGCGATCACGCGGGTCGTCACCCTCAGGCTGCGGTCGTCACCACTGCGGCCTGGTCGGCAGTGAACCCTCCACCATGCGGACTAGCGAAGCGGCACGCACGTGCAAGCCTAACGAGGAACCATAGAGTTGAATGAATTGAATGTAATGAACACTAATTGTACGAACAATGGAACATGTACAAGCATCGCAACTAACCTGTGGAAGCGAGCATCAACGCACCATGCCTTGTTAGGCACACGAATCCGCAGTAAGGGCAACTTGTCATTCCTCTATCGTGTGGACGCGGCGCACGGTGCCGCACATCCAAGACAGGTCCAGGAGTGAGTCGACCTGCTCCATCCCTCGCACATAGAAATGTTTCAACATAAATCATACTACACAACTTACGGCAAGCACGACATATGTGAATAAAAGTACACAACGTATAATAATAAAAGACATCGAGGTTGAACATAAATAAAGGTACACAACATGTGACAAACACAACATATCTGAATAAAAGACACAACATATATGAATAAAAGACAACCAATCACGCTAATATTACAATACATATATGTATAAAAGACATAAGGGGTGAACATAAATAAAAGTACACAACATGTGAGAGACACAACATATATCAATAAAAGACACCCAATCGCGTCAATATTACAATAAAAGACATCCAACGTGCATATAATAACATATTTCGATACATAGCCACCACTACTTTCGGAACCTACACCCTACGTAATTTGGTTTGCCTTGTGGCCATACTCGCCGCACTCAGAACACCTCCTAAGAGGGCCACCCACTTTAGATTCATCCATGTCATTGCGAATGCGCCTAGTCTGTGGACGACCAGACTGCCCTTCCGCACACCTCCGCAAGGTTGGATCCGGCAAACAGATGCCCTCATCTCTGTTAATCGCAGTGAAATCACCGTGTGCACGAAAACCACGAAACTCACCCGACCAGATATGGACAACATGATCCTTCAAGTAGAAAGGGGACATGTATTGCGACGTGTTCATCCCAATTTGCCCACATGCAGCCATCACGTGTGAGCAAGGAATATGGAGAAGTCTTGGCTTATTGCAGCTGCATTCACACCATCCAGATGCCCCTTGGCCTAGATTAACCTCGTGCGTAATAACCGCTGTGTCCGTTCCCAATCCCCTTTTGCACCGAAGAGTCACCTCGAACCGGTATTCAGTGACCCCGTAGCTATGCACCATATGCTGCTGAGCTTTCATGGTTCGTTCCTCCATGTAGGTCATCATCCGCGAACAATACGGCGTTTGCAATGTGGAGGCATGAAGTACCGCTTCCGCATGCCTTTTTTGGTAGTAGCTAACGATGCCGTGCAACATGCCTTCAAGGATGGCCACAAGCGGAAGCGGATGGAGGCCTCGGATGACCCAATTGTAAACCTCGGCTATGTTCGTTGTCATCACGCCAAACCTGTTCAACGCAAAACAGTTTAGAACAACAGGCCAAATTGTTTAGCGTTGTTTTGATATTTTCATGTACCATACTAACCTGGCGCCTCCGGTGTCATGGACCAATGCCCACTTCTCTAGACGGTGTCATGGACCAATGCCCACTTCTCTAGAGGCTCAGCCTCTATCCAGTGCGAGAAACACTTAATGTTCCTTGACGTTCGTCTCCTCATATTAGGAGGATCGAGCTCCCCAAGGGGTGTTAGCCTTTTGGGTGGACATTCGTTCGGCGTAGGTGGTTGCTTCTTCATCTCTTCGATATAAGACCGGTGTGCTTATCCAACTCGGCAAATAGCGCGTTGAACTTACGTGCCTGATTCTCGCTTGCATAACCTCTTAAACAGATTCATCGCTTTCTTGCTTTTGAACCGCTCAAGAAATTGGCACCTAAATGTCTCATGCACCACATTGCTCGCAGTCACCCACGAAAATGGTTCATCTCGGTCCTCCTCAGAGTCTTGATTGCCGAGAGGATACCTTTGTGACGATCATGAATGATGCACATGTCGGGCCGATCACCAACTACCCCCACCTTCAGATGTCCGAAAAACCACGGCTTATCCCGATTCTCACCCTAAACAAAAGCAAAGGCCAATGGAAGTATGTGGTTGTTCGCATAAATTGCAATGGTCGTTAGAATCTACCCTTGTATTTTCCAACAAAAATGTGCCATCAACACAAAGCAATGGACGACAAGACTGAATAACGCAATGCAAGGCCCCAATGAAAAGAAAGCACGATTTAAATGTACAGATCCCATTTGCAGACCGCCGCTTTCTTTGAAAGCGGTGTATGTGCCAGGATTGGTTTGCTTCAAGATTTCAAGCACACGAGGTAGGTTGCAATACGATGCCTCATATGTGCCAAACCTCTTCTCTAATGCTTTCGCCAGACGCCAGGCCATGGAGTAGCTTATCTCGATACTTAAATGTTCGTAACATTGCTTTACGAATATACGAACACTCGATATCCCGCTTCTCAATGATTTCATTAAACATCACGCTAGCTATTACAGCCGCATTCAAGTTACGGTGTTTGACAAGAACATTTTCTAGTCTGCATGTGTGCTCGTCCACTCTTGATGCAATCCAATATGTCTCACAATTCGGCTTGTATGCATGTACTTTAAATTCACAACCATCGATTACGCACTTCACTGTGTACTTATCTGGGCTAGACAGGACAACCCGAAACTCTCTTTGCAGCGATAGTGCCCACAAGCTCACTGCCAACTTCAATTCGTAATTGTTCAGAACATTTGATTCAACCGAATGGCACCAGTACCATACTCACAATGCGAGTCATGGTCCCACAAAGCTTCCATACCCGCTTTGTTCTGCCTATTCCATTCATCGGGGATGGGTACCTCCGCTGAGCGAGTCATACCATGCATTTCATCATCTTCCTCCCGGTCATCATCTTCGCCGATGGTATCGACTGGGTCCAACATTTCGGCTTCCTCTTCTGTCGCCATGCGGTCCACCCAATCCAATTGATCCACAAGTTGATCGATATCCTCCCTTCATCACCGACCTTCGCGCTTTGTCGCATCCATGTGATCATCCTCGCCGCCGCCTCAACCGACACCGGGCCGAACTTGTTCACCAGAGCCGATGTGTCGCTCTCGCTCACACCAGTAGTACTCACCTCTTCCCTAGGGCAAGCTTGCACCAGCATCACACAATCGAGGCTAGATCCCTTGCACCATCTTAACCATTTCTGCCACAACTGTGTTCGATCTACTGTCTTCAACTCCCACACAGCCGGGTCACCCTTGCTACGCGTGTATACGATTTGGATGCTAACAGAATAAACACTTGGATCCAGGGAAAAAAATTGGGTCAACCAAAGTTTTATATCACGAATGCTAACAGTATCGGGGGACAAGTGCTCGGCCATGGTGACCGCAGCGCCTTAAATCCACTCCATTACGCCCATTTTTACTTCACCATCGCCATAATATACCCTGGATTTCACTGGTTCCGACATCACTGTGACGACATAGACAAAATAAATTTATGCATCCCTACTAAAATGTAAAATCTGTACCATAAATTGAACAACGATAATTACCTATCGGGATATCGATACAATAATATTATAATAATATAGCGCACGTATAACATGCCTATTTGCTACTAATATGCAATGTTCAGAAAAATCGGCCGATTAGCCGATTAGCTAGTGATCCAAGCCCTAAATATTCCATTTTTTTTCCTTACGGTCAAAAAACTGGGCATAACGATTAATCGGAATTAATCAGGTCTAACTAATATCACTACTCTACATTAAACAACTAGAATCGCTAATCTAAATTGCGCTACTCTAGATCGCTAATCTAAATTGCGCTACTCTAGATCGCTAATCTAAATTGCGCTACTCTAGATCGCTACTCTAAATTGAGCTACTCTAGATCGCTAATCTAAATTACATTACTCTAAATCACTCTCTTCATTGAAAAATATGAAATTAAACAAAGTTGCGATGTTACCTCCTCTTTCTTCTTCTTCTTCTCCTTCTCCTTCTCCTTCTTCTTCTCCTCTCCTCCTCCTCCTTCCTCTCCTTCTCCTTCCTCTCCCTCTCCCTCTCCCTCTCCCTCTCCTTCCTCTCCCTCTCCTTCTCCCTCTCCTTTTCCCTCTCCTTCCTCTCCCTCTCTCTCTTTTCTACCGGCGGCGGCGGGCGAGCGCTCTGTTCTTTTTTTTTGGGCGCAGCAGAGATCGATCGATCGATCTCGGGGCCCTTTTTTTACTGAGCTAATTTCGCCAAACGGTTCGGCGACAACCTAATTTCGCCAAATGGTATGGAGAAAATATGGTTTTCTCCACACGGTTCGGCGAAAATAGCCTTGATACCCGTGTAGCAGCTTAATTGCGGCGGTTAGGGTATTGTCGCCGAACCGTGTGGCGAAAATAGGGTATTCGCCACACTATACGGCGAAAATAGGGTATTCGCCATACCGTTTGGCGACGGCATATTATTTTTGCAAATTTTTTATTCCGTATATTAAAAACGCAATTTAGTTTTAAAAAAGTATTATTTTAAAAAAAAATTCTGAAGCACAATATTTTCTTTTTCAACATGATCTCTAAGAAAGTGAAATCTGATGTCAATGTGTTTTGTTCTAGAGGGTTGCACGGGGTTCTTAGCAATGCAAATTGCACTAGTGTTATCACACAAAAGAGGAACACTATCCAAATTAACCCCATAATCTTTAAGTGTAGCTACTATCCAAAGAATTTGAGAACAACAACTAGCAGCAGCCACATATTCAGATTCAGCAGTTGATTGTGCAACAGAAGATTGTTTTCTAGATGACCATGCAATAAGAGAATTGCCCAAGAAATGAACTGTACCAGATGTACTTTTTCTATCAATTCTACATCCTCCAAAATCAGCATCAGAAAAGGCTCTTAAACTAATGCATGAGGAAGCAGAAAGCCAAATGCCAAAATCTTGAGTTCCATGAAGATACCTGAAAATCTACCCGCTTGACAGCTTGTCGATGTGAAGCACGTGGGGAAGCTTGAAAACGAGCACACAAGCACACAGCAAATTGTATATCCGGCCTTGATGTAGTGAGGTACAAAAGTGAACCTATCATGTTTCTATATTCCTTTTGATCAACCGGCTCACCATCTTCATCCGGATCAAGTGTGCAAGCGCTCTCCATGGGTGTCATGATCGGTTTGCTGTTTTCCATCCCAAATCTATGCAACAAGTCTTTTGTGTATTTTCTTTGATGCACAAAAGTACCATCCTTTGTTTGCTTGATTTGAAATCCCAAAAAGTATGTCAACTCACCCATCATACTCATCTCAAACTCCTTCATTGTTTCTGAAAACTCAGACACTAAGACATGAGATGAACCACCAAAGATAATATCATCGACATAAATCTGAACGAATAGTTGATCATTGCCTTGCTTGAGTAAAAAGATAGTTTTGTCAACCTTTCCCATTGAAAACCCCCTTTCAAGTAAAAAGGTTTTTAGCCTATCATACCATGCTCTAGGGGCTTGTTTCAAACCATACAAAGCTTTTGATAGTTTGAACACATGATTTGGAAACTTTGGATTTTTAAAACCAGGTGGTTGCTTGACATAAACCTCCTCATTTATGTAGCCATTAAGAAAAGCACTTTTCACATCCATTTGATACAATTTGAAACCTTTGGATGCAGCAAAAGCTAAAAGGATTCTAATGGCTTCAATTCTAGCAACAGGAGCAAAGGTTTCATCAAAATCTAAGCCTTCAATTTGAGTGTAACCTTGAGCAACCAATCTAGCCTTGTTTCTAACAACAACACCATCCTCACTTTGTTTATTTTTGAAAACCCATCTAGTTCCAATAACATTAAAATCTGGAGGTGGTGAGACAAGTTTCCAAACTTTATTTCGTTCAAAATTCTCTAATTCTTCATGCATGGCATTGATCCAAGATTCGTCAGATAATGCATGAGATATATCTTTGGGTTCAAAAGAAGCAACTAAAGCAGAATGAGCATGAGTGTCAGAATGAATAAACCTGGATCGAGTGACTCTCTTATTTAGGTCTCCAATTATTTGTTCAGATGGATGCATTTTCTGAATGTGCAAGGGAGCATTGGCTTTTGAGACTTCTCCTTCTCCTTCTTCATTTTCAGCATGTACAGATGATGTTGTAGCTTGAGGATGGTTAGCTGTAGGTGATGTAGTAGCAGGTGCCAAAGGTGCTACAACTTGTTGTGCATTAGGAAGAGTCAAGACCTCATCTTCAACATCATCATTATCTTCAAAGATTTTCTCCCTCTGAACATATGCGCCTGTACCTGCATCACTTAGACTAGTACCTGGACTAGACTCATCAAAAGTAACTTCACAAGTATTCACAATTTTGTTAGTCTCCAAAACAAGCACACGATAGCCTCGAGTATGAGCAGGATATCCAAGAAAAATGCCATCAGTTGATCTAGCTTCAAATTTATCAAGATTTCCAGATTTCAAGACAAAACATTTGCATCCAAAAACTCGAAAGTGCGAAACAGAAGGTCTATGTCCAAACCGAAGCTCATATGGAGTATTACCCAATTTTGATCTCAAAAACACACGGTTTGAAACATAACAAGCAGTTGAAATAGCTTCAGCCCAAAAATTTCTAGGAGTGTGATGTTCATCTAACATGGTTCTAGCCATCTCAACCAACGTTCTATTTTTCCTTTCGACTACACCGTTTTGTTGAGGCACTCTAGGTGATGAAAATTGATGATCAATTCCTTCTTCAGCACAAAAGAGATCAAAAGAAGAATTTTTAAATTCAGTTCCATTATCACTTCTAATCGCTCTAAGAGCTCCTGGATGATCAACAGAAAGCCTAAGAACAAGACTTCTAAAATGACTAAAAGCCTCATCCTTAGATGCCATAAAATATACCCAAGAGTATCTAGAAAAATCATCAACAATCACAAGCACATACCACTTGCCTCCAAAAGATTGAACTCGAGATGGTCCAACAGTTTCAAGATGTAGTAGCTATCCTGAAGCGTTTGTCATCACCATGGTAAGAGGTGGATGTGAACCTGCAATCATCTTACCATGTCTACAAGAAGAACATACTAGATTGCTATCACCCTTAAGCTTAGGCAAGCCACGTATGAGATCTAAACCACTTACACGAGTAAGAAGATCAAAACCAACATGACCAAGTCTACGATGCCAAAAGAATAAATCTTTAGAAACATTGGCAATTAGACACATATGCTTAGAAGAAGGTGATGCATCAAAATCAGCTTTAAATACTCTTCCAAAACGAGAAATTTTGAACACAAGATTACCTAAGGCATCTAGCACTTTGCATTCATTTTTCTTAAAGCTAATCTCAAGATCTTCATGAAGCATTTGTGAGACAGAAAGCAAGTTATATTTCAAATTTTCAACAAGAGCCACATCTTTGAACATAAACTTGTCACTTACCTTTATTGTACCTTTTGCCACAACAGAAGAGGAAGAAGCATCTCCAAAAGTAACACTTTCAGCACGAGATGTACGAGTGAGGGAGGAGAACCAATTCTTATCACCGGACATGTGGCGTGAGCATCCGGAATCCACTAGCCATATGTTCTCCTTCCTCGCGCGAGAAGCCTACATAGCAACAAAACATGTCGAGGTCTCAGTACTGGGGTTAGGAATGAGACTTTTGGGAATCCAAGATCTTGAGACACACGACGCTGTGAGAGGCACAACACGAGTATTCTTATGCACAAAATCAGATTTGCCTTTTCCCGTGTTTTTAGCATCAAAAGGTGTTTGTTTCACCCTAGGCACATAATGAGAAGTAGAGTGTGCCTTTTTAAAATTAGACCTAGCATTAAACCTTTCTCTCTTCTGTTGTTTGGCTAGTCTAAAGCAAAAATCTACTAAATGTCCATCTCTACCACAATAAGTGCAAGTGTACTTAACATGAGGTTTTGCTTTAATAGTAGAAGCACATTTTGCATTCATCATAGTAGAAGAAAGAAAACCAGCAGATTTAAAAGCAATCTTTTTAGGTTCATTTAGAATCTCAATTTTGTCATTACAAGGAGCATGAAAAACAGTGAGAGGTTTAGTTTCAAATGAAGCATGAAGATCAAAACCTAAACCTTTCTTATTTGAGCTAACCTTAGATTGATCCAAGATCATGTTCAATCTTTTCTTGCCATTAGTGAATCGTTCCAAAGAACTTTGCAAGTAATCATGTAACAGAAGAGCATGTTCTTTCCTAAGCAATGTGAGCTCATTGTAAATTAAGTCACATGATTTGCAAGTATCATCACTAGGAATCAAAGTCTTAAGTCTAGCAATTTCAGCATTCAATGATTCAACAATGAAATCATGTTTCTTAATTTTCTTGTCACGTTTGTCACGCAATTTTCCAAGACGAGCAACAGCAATAGCTAATTCATCATAAGAAGGATCTACCTCATTGAAGTCGCTGTTGTGATCGTCCTCGGTGAAGCTATCCTTGCTGCTTGCCATGAGACACAATCCCGTCAAGTCACGCTTGCTTGGGGTTGCATCGTCCTCGCTGCTCTCCGAATCCACATCGCTCAAATTGACTTGTTCAAGAGCGGAAAGAACTCGGTGGACCACTTTGCGATTGATAAAGCTCTTCTTCTTTCTATCACTTGAAGGAAACTTCTACTTCTCTTTTCTTCTGTCGTTGTCCTTCTCCTCTCATGATGCTTTACCTGCAAGCTTTGGACAATTTGATCTCATGTGGTTGAGATCACCACACTCATAGCACCTTGGAGGACCACCTCTCTTTCTCATTCTCACATTCTGCAAAGCTTTGTTAAAGCGAGAAGAGAGTAGTACCAAGTCTTCTTCAGGAAATTCTTCTATTTGCTCATCTGTTAAAGAAGACAAGGAGGACAAGGCAAAACTAGAAGAATTTGCATTTGACATGTTAGGGTTAGAGATCAAAGCAATTGATTTAACATTACCCTTTCTGGCAAAAACATCCAACTCATGAGTTTTCAACTTAGAATACAAAACATCTAATGTAAGTGTACTCATGACAGTAGATTCTCTAATGGATGTAACTTTCATCTCCCAAATAGACATGTCTAATGCACCAAACAATTGTCTAGCATTAGCAGCATCATCAAAGCTAACTCCAACAGCACGCAAATTGCTAAGAATTTTATTAAAGCGTGCAAAGAAATCATCTAGTGACTCACCAGGCTTCATCTAAAATCGCATGTATTCCTTTTTGTAAAGATCTTGACGAACCTCTTTAATAGTGTTAGAACCCTCATGGTAATCACAAAGAGATTTCCATACCTCATATGCGGATTTGAGATGGATCACACGGTCAAAGTCGCTGCGTCCCAAACCTTGGATGATCAAGTTGCATGCTTTGCTGTTTGCTTCAACATGTGTGCGATTGGTGTCGTTGACGTTGTCGTTTGCAGGGACTTCATATGGCTTGTAGACCTTCTCCCAAATTGTGAAGCCTTGTGCTTGGATGAACGCCTCCATCTTGACCTTCCAAAACTGAAAATCAACACCATCGAACACACACGGTTTTGTCGAATAACGATCCATTAATCTAATCACCGGTTAAGATAGATTAGAAAAACCTGGCTCTGATACCACTTGTAGGATCGAAAGACACGAATATAGCGATCAGAGGGGGGTGAATGATTGTGCGGAAGCTAAAAACAAATTATTAATCTACTAAAAGTTCACCCCAAAACAGAACAAAATAATTGCCTCGTATTCGACAAAAACAGAATGATAGAGGTTCGGTAAAACGCGAATTCCTAGAGATCAAACCATTGTAATGATCTGAATTTTGGACACAAGAAGCTAGATCCCAATACGAATCAAACCCAAAAAGAATCAGCTCGATCGGTCTTACGGATCAAAAGTTATGAGCTTCACAAGCTTGCTATTCCAGAATTTGACGAAAACTAATCTAATCAAAACTTCAAGATTAAACAAGATCTTCAAAAGATTAATCAACTAGACTTTCAGGAACTCTAAATCAATACCCTAGAAAGGTTTTTCATGGATCAAATCAAGATGAAACTCAAGAATCAAAAACCAATCTAGAATTAGAGCAAGCATGCAAACAAGAACCAAAACAGAAAACACTATAGCAATGTGGTTACTGTAGCACGCAAGAATCTTAGAAGAATTGATCTTTATTTGTTTTGTCTAAAGTACTCTCATCAACAGAGTACAAACCCTAAAACTGAGCTTGAGGCTCTCAATGCGCTCAGCTCCAATTGATGCGATCGATACACTTCAACAGGAGACAACCCCTCCTATTTAAAGGACCAACCCACAAGGAGTCCTGAATACAATTCCTAATCCTAGAAGGAATATGTATCCACCACAACTCTACTTGGCCCAACCTGGCCAAGTACAACTCTTGCACGCGTATGGCAACCCTACCATACTCACGTGACTAACACTTTGCACGCGTATGGCCACCTGCCATACTCACGTGACTAACCATTCTTCATATGCACCATTCTCTTAGCCCGAACGTCCCGCATGACATCCTTGACCACCAAGACCTCAGTTCCTCCCGAACCTAGTCCTGAACCTCATTTCCTCCATGAACCTAGTTCCGGTCCCGTCATCGACCACATTCGTCCTCGAGCAATACCTGCACATGAACAAACCACAAAACAATTCCGAGCACAAGTCCGCGACTTGACTCAACATTAGTCCATGCAAATACTCCCACGAGCATTGCATAAAGTCCACTTCAAAACAAGTATCATGAAATTCTCACAAATTTCATAATCTCAAAAACAAATCAAACACAATTCCAATTTTGCTCAAAACCCTAATCGAGCAAAAACGCATTCACGACGGACCAAAAAATAGGGTCCAGCGTACACATGAAAAAGTCACTCAAAAACCATTCACGACGGACCAAAAATTTGGTCCGGCGTACATGTAAAACTTACTGTTTTTAAGAACTTGGTCCCGCGCAAAAACCTTCAGAAGCACATGCGAAAAACGCGATTTCTTGAACAAGCGTAAAACATCAAAATCACGTTTATCACGGACCAAAAAATTTGGTCCGTCATACATGGGAAAAACGAGGTCACCAAAAGCATGTGTATGACAGACCAAAAAATTTGGTTTGTCATACATGCGAAAAACGCGATTTCTTGAACAAGCGTAAAAACATCAAAATCACGTTTATGGCGGACCAAAAAATTTGGTCCGTCATATATGGGAAAAACGAGGTCGCCAAAACCATGTGTATGACAGACCAAAAAATTTGGTCCGTCATACATGGGAAAAACGCGATTTCTTGAAGAAGCGTAAAAGCATCAAAATCACGTTTATGACAGACCAAAACGTTTGGTCCGTCATACATGCGAGACTCACTGTTTTTGGATGTTTGGTCTGGCGCAAATGCAAAGTCTCTATTTTTGGATGTTTGAATGTTTGGTCCTTCATGCAAGCAATTTTGCAAGATTAAACCTAACCAATTTTTCAGCACAAAATCAAGCCAATTTTTCATTATATGATTTCACAGCATAGACCTGCCACGTAGTCATGACATGATTTTGGATAATTAAATGTTAATATTGACTTAATGAGATATGGAACCTGTTTTGGAGAGGTGTCATGTGTTATTAATGATGATGTTGATGGCACGTGGTGCATGGTAATCAATTGGGGGTTGAGAAATGGTTTAGACCTGGGCAAGTGACAAGAATGATCTGGTGGGCCATAAGTGGCACCGGGGAAAGTCGTTTTGGTTCTTCGGTAGTCTTGCCTTGGTCACCCTAAGGACTCACTACTACAGAATAGGCAATCACTGCCGGTTCCAAAACGCTATCAATGCCGGTTATAGGAGCCGGTAGTGGTTGGTCGGTAGTGATAATCACGAGCATCACTGTCGGTTCCTGAGCCAGCAGTGATAACAGATATCTCAGCCGGGTTATACACAAAATGGTAGTGATAACTAACTATCATTGCCGGGTGACACACAAACCAGCAGTGATAACTAACTATCACTACCGGGTGAAACACAAACCGGCAGTGATATGTGTCTATCACTGCCTGCTTGAATGAAAAACTGGCAGTGATATAAATATATCACTGCCGGTACACACTAAAATCCGGCAGTAATATGTATTTCACTATCGGTTCTTGCATATTTTCTTTGCATTATATAGTTTGTAACCAGCGTCATTGGTGGGATGGGCCTGGTAGAGTCAATATCTATACTACTAGTCCACTCTGTACAGAATTTAATTCATATGAATTTGAACCTGTAATGTTATACATAGGTAGAGTCATCTTCGAAGTACATCTGCAAATTTTTCAAGAGTTTTTCATCAATTTAATTAGGTGGTGTGCATGGTGTGTACACGGGGAAGCTCAACGTGCAAAGGATTGGTGCCTTCAAATATATAGTATGTAAAGCATCGTTAAATCGTAATTCAAATATATTCGCGCATCACAATATTTAGTTTTTACAATAGTCTGTTTACAAGTACATCTCATCCACTTTGATTTTTCAACGACTCCAGTAGATCGAATTAAAATTTTTCATGGAACTCGCCGTTTGGATTGCTGATTTCACTGTGAATGAATCCAACCATCTGCTCTTGAATTGCTAAACTTTCTGTTAGCAGTAACTTGTTAGTTTTCAACCTGGAGCGCTGTTATTGAAGAAAAGAGAAATTGAATTAATGATGATATATGTTAAATGAAAGAAAAGTAGATATCAATGTGTAATTATATACCATGGATTCGTTATAGCCGACACTCTCCGTCGCAATTGAATGCATATTTGAACATACGTAGTATGCGCATAAGTTATTTCCTGGGTGCTGTCTCATGCATGGAAAGTCCGTTACTATTTGAAAATCTTTCTTGTAGGGACGATACCGAGGACTTCTCTTGCAATATCGTGCGAATGCCCTATGAATGATGTCAAATAGTAATTAAGGTTAAATGCAATAGAATGGAATATTACTAGAGCAATGACGCAACGATCGAGTTTACCTGTTCATCATGTCCCAAAAGTCTTGATACAGATCAAGGGGTTTTCTCATCGAGTCGAGGAAAAAAATCCTACTAGCATCTAACTCGATGACGAGGAGGAGCCAGTGAAAGCTGGTCATATATGTTAACTGTAACACACCGGCATTTAGTGTGCCCGAAGGCTACCAAACATAGACTAAACAACATCTAAATACCACAATTAAACACAAATTACAGCAAAGGCGCACATGCTAAAAACCAAAATTTCGGCAGCATCTCCTTTGTTTTATCATGATTTGAACGATAGCAATATCATAGCAAAATATTTCATAACATAAGACATCTAAAGCAGCAATATATAATGGATAAAACATCATCATAAACAATTAAACCAAAACCAACCACACAAACATCTATAGCTAAGCAAAGAAGATCAACAGCACATTAAAATTATTCCATACGCCTAGTTCAGGGCACTATTATTATGATCATGACTCAAGGTTGGTAAATGTGACTGGAACTACGTGAAGATGTGTAGCTAATGCCCTTTCCCACATGCCGATGTCATGGTACCTAAAAAAACAACATAAACACAAGCGTGAGTTTATCACTCATCAAGTATATTGCAATGGTACAAACAAAAACAATTACATGGCTACAACAACTCACATCATGTATATCATTTCATTCATGTTCACAAATCATTATCATCATCATTATGTATGCAATGCGATGCGATGCGATGCTCATATCTCCTTGGAAACTCATACCGGTGTGGTTGAGTACACACCCGTCGGTGTGCACCCTCTCCCCCCTTCCATCCCGAAGATGGAGGGTGCCTACTCCTCGCTTCCGTTCACCGCGGTTAATGGAATCACGATGTAGGACTTACTCATTGGCTCTCCGGAATAGTCATAACTTTCTCACCGACCTTCCCCGGACTAGTTATGACTTTCTCACCGCCTGGGCCATGTAACATGCCATGTATGCAAATATGCCAACAACATAAATAACTTGTACATTAACACATGGCATCATAACATAGTAAATACGCTCATCATAACATTGGCAATCATTAAAGCATGGCAAGTGATCATATCATATAATCAATTTCATCTATTATCAACAAGCAACCTACAAACAGCTATCCATTACAATACACTTGCCTCAACCACGGGCAACGGATTGGCGGGAAGTAGAAGGCACTCCCGAGGTCACACCACCTGCACATAGGTACCACACACTCACAATCATGTCCACAACATAGTACGCAAACCCTCATCTACCCCGACATTGCCAACAACTCGCAAAACCAAAAAACAGAGGTTCTGTCCCGTCGGGACAGCAGCCTTCCAAAAGGCAAAACTCGAGTTCTAAAACTCCGAATCAATTAAACGAGTACATCCTCGCGTAGCTTAGGAAATTTCCTAACTTTTTCTAGGTATAGGGAAAGACTGATTCGGAATCTAAAGTTGTTTAATCTACAAAATACCGTGATCTGTTCCAATCACGTCACAGATTTTAACACGCTAGGTAAAACAGCCATAACTTTCAAATGGATGATCGGAATTTCGCATTCTTTATACCCACAGAACGGTAATGAAATTACCTACAACTTCTTCAACAGGCGGCCAACCAAATTCCGAATCTAAATTAACGAAAACCTAAACCCTATGTCGACTGCTCATGCTGCCCGAAACAGAGAACGTGGCAACTTCTAGATTTCATCTAATCTACTCAATTCCAGCACCACCAATTTATCTAAAAACTTGATAATTACCCTTATAACAGTACCTAGAACAATCCCAAGGATTCCCATGGCCATACCTTCGCCCGACGCACGAAAACCCAATAGATCTCCTCCCGGTTCGCGCGATCTCCTTCCTCGCTCCAATCCCGCCGGATCTCCTCGTCGCGGAGCGCTCCAACAGATGGATCTTTGAGGTGCTGAGGTGGGGAACTCTCCTAGGGGCAGCAAGGGAAGTGGAGAGGTGGTGGAGGGGTGGTGGAGCAATGGGGGAGGTGGAGGCGCCACAAAAAGGAGTTGGGGAGGTGTGGGAGGCGGCTAGGGCACTTGGGGGCGCAAGGGGCAGGGGTGAACGCCTAAAGGGGATGGGGGAGGCCCCCAACCAGGTCTCCTACTCCTATTTGGACTCATAACTCCATCCCAGCAAAGCCCACGACCCTTTCCTTTAGGCCCAAACTCCCCCGGAAAGGCCAAACTCCCGGAAACGGCCCGGAAACGCAAATATACCTCAAACTGTATGGTGTTAACCTCCAATTCCATATTTCATAATGTTTTTGACCTCAATATTCACATTTTATAAGGTCTCGGCATTTCGTAGTGTCACATTCTCCCCCCTTAAACCGGATTCGACCTCGAATCCGAAGAACGCCAAAATCAACAACAAGTTCCCCAAGGGACAAAAGATTTTTTTGCAACACAAAACATTCACACAGAGACTAAAACCGGAACAACGACAAGCGAGTTCTCAAAACCAACACTAGCGAGAAAATGTTGATTTAGCTCAAGAGAGTGCAACCTCTCACGGTTCCATCTTCACTTCAATTCCCAAACAGAAACTGCGTTTCAACTACAAAGGGCTCCATCAACCCCAGAACGCCTGAAACCTCACGACAAACACTTCACACTACTATCACAACCAACCTGACTACCACACTTCATTAAACTCAACATGACACATCCAAAGCGAGCCACAATTCCTTTAACGACCTCTCTACATTCTCGAAAATTTCCATTGAGGGGAATAACTCATTAAAGCACACTTGCCCTTCCGATACACGATCATGCTAACATTTCATTCCATCCTCTCCCAGGCAAGACTCAAACCCAAAAACAACTAGTTAAGGCAATTGCTCACGGCAGGACAATTATCACCGAACTACCGTCAACTTAACTTCCACCCATCGCTACTCTTAATAAAGGTTAAACCCATACATCATCAACCTCCATCACAAACCACCGTTATACCACTAAGGTTCGACACCTAGCCCCAAGCTAGGATCGTAAAACCTTACCAAACCAGAATTGGTTCCTTTCTTAAGAGGGTCTCGCCCTCACACAAAAACACTTAGTTATCAAGCCCAAGTGTACACATATTTCGCATATTCAACCGTAAACCAAGAACATTTATATCCTCACTCCCATCTATAGAGTAAGAGAAGTACAATTCTATTGAACCCAAGTGGACCACACACGACAACTCAAACCCAAAGCGTTAACAACCATTTTGGAAAGAATTCGGCAACATACAAGCCAAATCACAAAGGAAGCATAAAACCCCTACACCACAACCAAAATACCAGAATTTCTTCGTTCTTTCTTTTCATACTAGAAAGAAATGGACATCTCGATTCATGACATGCATGCACACTTTTCAAGAGCACTCCGGATTAGTCATATATCCATCTATATATGACTTTCTCACCGACCTGGCTGATCGACTCCTTTATCATTTAACATATATAAACAATGTCATGTTTTCTTTTCACCATTCATTCATCATGTAACAACACTACTGAATAGTCATTCACAAGATGACTTCTTCCTCTGTATCACATGAATAATACTCGAATAACATTAAGGATTGCGCAAATTCATATAAACTATGTCGGCAGCATAGTTAACAGTAAGGCACCACATCGTATCAAAACCCACCAATGATAGAAAGCTAAACTTGCAAAACATCGCATTTTAACCAAAATCAACATTTTGGAAAAGAACATCGACTCCAAAGTCAAACATCTGCACACATAACCGCCACAAATTTTTTTCTCATAAGAAAGGGAAACTCATTCCCAAAAGAGAACTCTTCACTAACCAAATTCACTTATGAAACACTCATATAATCCACCTTTTTGAAGCACTCGCAAGCATCACACACATCATGCAAATAAATCCAACTCTAGTAAAAAAAGAGTTACAAATTAAATCTCAAGAATTTCCAACACAACCCACTATGTCCATCTGCTTCCTTTAAAATTAATTCCAAAGATAATTCAGTGCGAATGCGAAGGGGCGCGATCCACTCAAAGGCTTTTGGGTGTAAATCCATACTCATAGTGCAAACTAAACAAGTTAGCCAAATCCAAAGGTTGGCATTAATCACTACGAGTTTTAGGGAATCTCTGAAACACAACAGAAGAAACACTTCGACCAAAAGTATTCAACCAAAATAGCAATCAACCAAACCAGTCCAAAAGGTTTTAGACACAGGCTCAGGATGAAACCCACCATATCTAGTATTCCACTATACTTACCATTTAAGCATTCAATATACACTATTTACTCATCAAGAAGCCTCAATATAATTCAACCAAAAGCTACATAATCAATTCTTTCTCTAGTTACCTTTCCCAACATTTATAAATAAGGTTTGTGATGATTAACAAAAGGACTTCCATCCTATACCACCTCATGAGGATCCCTATAGACCAACACATCATATAACAACATATTCTATATTTCAAACATAGTACTTCAACAGATACTTAAGCATGATCAATGTATCAATTTTATATCATCCATACTTCAACATCTTGACAATTAAAACTTGTTCAATCAATAAAATGATTTCAACAAATAAGTAATATCTTTACAAGATAAAATTCGTAAACAGGATTCTAAGACATGCATTCATTAAGGTTAAAATCTTGCATCATGATTGTTATCCAATGTTCATCCCATCACAACATGTACTCGACATAATTCCACAGTTTTACACTTTTCTCTTTTGGATCAATGGTTTCCAACAATTAACAACCCTACCAAGTCATCAATAACAACAAATGGGTATAATCATCAACCAACAACATTACTTTTAGCTACCCTATACATAGGTGATAACAAAATTACCACCACACAACATACTCCAACTATTTAAAATAGATTGAATACTAGCATTAACACTGCCCTTAACAACATCATTAACAATAAGACTTATGTCTTCTCAATTGATATCAATACTAGCATTGTAGAGACACAACCGCATACTTTCAAATATACTAGTAGGTTGCAACAACGTAAATAGCAACTCTAATCAACTTCCAAATTAAAGTCACTAGTCAACAAGATTAAATTTCTCTATTAATCCGTTAGATTAGAACATCTTTAAACAACCAGGAAAGTTTCTTTAACAATAACAGCAGTCTACATCATCTTAATGTTCTAACCATGCATCAGGGTTTAAAACCTTAAACACTATGTGATACTACGGAATGACGGTATGAGTCATTTTCGATCTCGGCCATAAGGTATGACTCTTGTAACATGTTTTTGCGCCGTTTCTGCAAGTGTGGGCCTTTCCGGGGGATTTTGGGCCTTTTCGGAGGGGAATTGGGCCTTCCGGGGGAGTTCGGGCCTTGGGGTGTCCATGTGGGCCGAAGGTGGGACATATTTGGGCCTTTTGGAGGTGGTCTAGGACAGCAGAACTGCTGCCCTAGCCCTACCTGCGCCCCAAACAAGTCCCCTCCCTAGCCCTAGCCCCCACTTGTTTCCCCTCCACCCCATTGCCTCCTCCTCCCTAGCCGCCACCCCCCTTAGCCTCTTGCGCCCTCCCCCATCCCTCTCCACCATCCTTGCTGCCCCTATGGGAGTTCTTCACCCCACCACCCCGCAAATCCGTCCATTGGAGCGCTCCACGACGAGGAGATCCGGTGGATTTGGAGCGAGGAGGGAGATCGCGCGAACCGGAAGGAGATCCGTTGGGTTTTCGGGCGTCGGGCGAAGGTATGATCATGGGATTCCTTGGCGTTGATCTAGGTACTGTTCTTAGGGTGTTTATCAAGTTTTTAGATCAATTGGTGGTGCTGGATTTGAGTAATTTGGGTTAGATCTAGATGTTGCCACGTTTCTGTTTTGGGACAGCATGAGCAGTCGACCTAGGGTACACGTTTTCGCCAATTTAGAGTTGGAATCTGGACGTACGGACTATTAAGAAGTTGTATATAATTTCATTATCTTTCAGTGGATATAAATAACGTTAAATTCCGTCCAGCCGTTTGAAAGTTATGGCTGTTTTACCGAGCGCGTTAAAATCGGTGATGCGATTGGAACAGATCACGGTAATCTGTAGATTAAACAATTTTAGAGTCCGAATCAGTCTTTCCTTATACCTAGAGAAAGTTGGGAAATTTCAAAAGCTAAGCTAGGATGTACTCATTTAATTGATTCGGAGTCCTAGAACTCAAGTTATGGCTTTTCGAAGGCTGCTGTCCCGACGGGACAGAGCCTCTGTTTTTGGGGTTTTGCAAGTAGGGTGCGAAGTCGGGTAAGATGAATGTTTGCGTACTGTTTTGGGGGCATGATTGTGAGTGTGTGGTACCTATGTGCAGGTGGTGTGACCCCGGGAGTGCCTTCTACTTCTCGTCAATCCGTCGCCCGTGGTTGAGGCAAGTGTATTGGAATGGTAGCATGTGGTTTGATTGTTTGCCTTGTTTAAATGCAAACTGTTTCCATGTTTTGTGAGCTTGCCATGCTTTATTGATTGCCATTGGTATGATGAATATGCTCACTATGTTATGATGCCATGTTATCACGTACAAGTTATCTATGTTGTTGGCATATATGCATACATGGCATGACACATGGCCCGGGCGGTGAGAAAGTCATTAACTCATCCGGGAAGGTCGGTGAGAAAGTTATGACTAATCCGGAGAGCCAATAGAGTAAGTCCTACATCGTGATTCCATCTACCGTGGGTTGTGGAAGCGAGGTGTAGGCACCCTCCATCTTCGGGATGGAAGGGGGGAAAGGGTGCACACCGACGGGTGTGTACTCAACCATACCGGTATGAGTTTCCAAGGAGATATGAGCATCGCATCACATTGCATACATGATGATGATGATAAAGATATGTGATCATGAATGAGATGATAAACATGTTGTGTGTTGTTGCAATGTAAGTTGTTCTTTTGTTCCATTGCAATATACTTGCTGAGTGATGAACTCACGCTTGTGTTTTATGTTGTTTTTAGGTACTTTGAGATCGGCATGCGGGAAAAAGGGGTTTAGCTACACTTCTACACGTAGCTCCACAATCATAGTCTATGATTAATCACTTGGAGACATGATATTAAGAGTTGTGCCATAAACTTAATGTATGGTTTAATTTAGCATGCTTGTGATTCCTTATTTGCTTCGTTATAGTTTATGAAGTGGTTGAGCATGGTATTATTGGCGTAATTTGATGATATATCCATTTATGTTGATGTTTTAGATGTCGTGTGCTATGATATATCTTGCCATGATATTGATATTGTGTTAATTCATGTTAAAACAAAGGAGATGCTTCCGAAATTTCGATTTGTAGCATTTGCTCCTTTGCTGTAATTTATGATAAATTATGGTATTATGTTGTTGTTTTGTAACACCCCAGCTTCTACTAAGCCCAGAATGTCACCAAACATAGACCATAACACGAATAATACCATAATTTAAGGTACATTTCAGCAAGCAATCATTTAGAATAATTGGAAAATTTGACAGCATCTCCTTTGATTATGCATGAAAATTAACAACATAACATCATATCAATATGTAGGACAAACAAGATCTCCATACTCAGCGATAATGATAACTAAACATCAACTAAAACATCCATAGGCATAGCTAACAAAAGAATAAGCAACAATTTAAGTCTAGAAAGGTATAACAATTCACTCCAAGGCCCACATGATACACATGAGGGAAACAAGCAATCAAAAAGACCATACACCAATATTTATTGTAATGCTTAATGCCGTGTCTTCAAAACAAGTGAATTATCTAGATTATGATACTACGTGGAGTAGTGTAGCTAAATCCCTTTCCCGCGCGCCGTTTTCATGGTACCTAAAGAAACAAACAACGAAAACACAAGCGTGAGTTCATAACTCAGCAAAGTGTAATATAATGAAAAATAGAGTGCAAGACAACAAACCATCAACTTCAATCTTCATAAGCATTACATACCACATCATTACCAACCTCATGTACACGACATGTAAAAACATCATAATCATCTCTTAATCAGTATAGCATTCGTCTCATGAGCAACTCAACAACATTCTCATTAACATCTCAAAAGAATTCTCATTCATAGTTTCATTCATGCAATGCAATGCACATGTCTCCTGGAAACTCATACCGGTATGGTTGAGTGCACACCCGTCGGCATGCACCCTTTTCCCCCTTCCATCCTGAAGATGGAGGGTGCCTATCACTCACTTCCAATCAACTCGGTGATGGAATCACGAGGTAGGACTTACTCAAACGAATAGCCCCGGACTAGTCATAACGGTTCTCACCGACCCAACCGGAATAGTTATGACTTATCTCACCGGCCGGCCATGAAAATATGCCATGCATGCAAAATGTACAGCAACGTATACATAAATAGAATATTGCATATCAACATATGGCATCTCAACATGTAAGACCGTGATCAACAATCAACGGTAACCGTACAAAAACATAGCATGTGAATCCTTTGTCAACGACAAGCATTTTTAATCATAGCATAAAAACATCAGATCATCGACATTATTTAAATCATGACCCAAGGACATCCTATCCATTATAACATGTAATTCATGGCATGGCAAGACAACATGTTATCTATTCCAAATACTATCAATCAATTCTAGCAACACGTATAACATACAATCCACGCAAAACACTTGCCTTCAACCACGGGCAACGGAGTGACGAGAGGTTGAGGGCACTCCCGGAGGCACACCACCTACAAACACGTGCCACACACTCAAATAGAGTCCACAAAACAGCACACATAAGAATCCCACTACCCGACTTCGCTTACAACTCCAAAAATCAGAAAACAGCAAAACTGTCCCTTCGAGACAGCAGCCTTCCAATGGGCATAACTTCTGTTCTAGGACTCCAAATTGACTAAACGAGTACATCCTCGCATAGCTTAGGAAATTTCCCAACTTTTTCTAGTTGTAGGGAAAGACTGATTCGGAATCTAATGTTGTTTAATCTAACGTTGAACACGAACTGTCTCAATCTCGTCTCAGATTTGGCAGCACTCGGTAAAATAGCCATAACTTCCAAACGGCTGGGCGGAATTTCAATTTCTTTATATGCTCTGAAAGTTAATGAAATTATCTACAACTTCCTAGAAGTCCTTACGGCCAGATTCCAATTCTAAATTGGCGAAAACGCATGCCCAAGTTCGGGTTCCCAATCTGCCCGAACCAGATCGTGAATACATCTCTAGTTTTCATCAAATCTACCCCATGGCAGCACCTCCCATGATCCAAAAACATGGTAATCCCCCTCTACAACAGCATAAGATCTACCCCACAGGGTTTCCCCATTACCTTCTTGAAGAATCGCAAAACAACCGCTTCTCCTCGCGCGATCTCCACCCGATCTCCTCCTCCCACCGGCTCTCCTCGTCGCGGTTCCTCCCACCAGCGAGGACAGCACCACGGCAAGGCGTGGTAGTGGAGACGATGCAGAAAGGGCACGGAATGGGGAAGAGGAGGCTTGGGGGGAAGTGGAGGTGAGGGAGAGGGAGGGCTAGAGAGGAGAGAGGACAAGGAGGTGGGGGGAAGGGGGGTGCGGCGCAAAAGGGGAGGGGGAGGGGCTAGGGCAGCAGGAAAACTCCCCCTCCTCACCCCCACATGGGCCAAACAAACCCCACCAACCAGCCCATGAAGGTTCCCCCAAGCCCAACACATCCCCGGAGCGGCCCAAAAGCCCGAACGTTCGAAACGCGTTAAAACCTCAAACTATAAGATTTTAACCTCCCATACCAAATTTATAATGTGTTTGACCTCATCATTCACATTTTATAAGTTTTTGACACTCCGTGGTGTCACATTCTTCCCCCCTTCAACAGGATTCGACCTCGAATCCGAGACACACTACTACACAAAACTGCAAAACGAAAGGTAGCTACAATATCACAATTCATACCTGAGATGAAAAGCTCGGGATACTTCTCACGCATGCGAGACTCCAGCTCCCAAGTCGCTTCTCTCTCGGTCTGATGTGACCACAGGACCTTGACAAACTTAAGCGTCCTGTTCTTCATTACTCGCTCCGAAGTCCCCAGAATTTCCACAGGACGGGACTCAAAGGTGAGGTCCTGCTCAAGCACTAATGGTTCCAACGGAACCACCAACTCCGGATCATGCAAATATTTCCTCAACATCGAGACATGAAACACATTATGCACACCTTGCATGGATTCCGGTAGCTCCAAACGATAGGCCAGCCTACCAACTCGGGCGATGATAGGGAATGGCCCAACAAATCTCGGACTGAGCTTGCCTTTGGTGCCAAAACGCACCACACCCTTGGTGGGAGATACTCGCAAGAGTACGCTATCACCCACCTCAAACTCCAAGTCTCGCTGCCTCACATCAGCATAGCTTTTCTGTCTTCTCTGCGCTGCGAGAAGATTTTGGCGCACCTCTGCCACACGATCCATGGTCTGCTGCACCCAGTCTGGACCAAGAACGGCTCTCTCTCCCACTGCATCCCAACAAAGTGGCGATCGGCACTTCCGGCCATAAAGTACCTCATAAGGAGCAGCCCGGATGCTGGAATGGTAGCTGTTATTATAAGCAAACTCTGCAAGAGGCAAATGATCTTCCCAACTACCTTTCAAAGCCAACACACAGGCCCTGAGCATGTCCTCCAAAGTCTGGATGGTACGCTCAGACTGCCCATCCGTCTGAGGGTGAAAGGCGGTACTAAGGCGAAGCTGCGTACCCAAAGCACTCTGCAAACTCTCCCAGAACTTGGAGACAAACTTCGCATCCCGATCAGAAATAATGGTCTTGGGCACACCATGCAGTCTCACTATCTCCCGCACATAGATGGGAGCAAACTCGCTCGCTGAGTTGGTAGTGCGGATAGGAATGAAATGCGCGGACTTGCTGAGACGATCCACCACAACCCAAACAGCATCCTTCCCTCGTGGAGAACGAGGTAAACCAACCACAAAATCCATGGAGATGTCATCCCATGGCCACACAGGGATCTCCAATGGCTGCAACAGACCGGCGGGACGCTTATGCTCAGCTTTTATCTTCTGACAGATCCCACAAGATGCCACATACTTGGCAATATCCACTCTCATCCTTTTCCACCAGAAATTTTCTTCAAGTCCCTGTACATCTTGGTCTCCCCAGGATGGACCGTGTACGGGGTGCGATGAGCCTCTTTCAAAATATCCTCTTTCACTTGGGATTTCTGAGGCACGCACAGACGACCCTGAAACCTCAAAACTCCCACATCATCAATGGTAAAGTCTCCAGACTTTCCATCCTCAAGGCGTTTCCTCACCTGCTGGAGCAACCGATCATGCTGCTGTGCCTCCCTCACACGCTCGGGGATCGCTGACTCAAGAATCAATTGAGTTTCAGCTTGCACGGTCCCCGCAAAGCAGTAGGAGACTCCCAAACGCTCAAAATCAACAACAAGACAATCCACAATAGGGGGCATTGTCTTGCGACTGAGAGCGTCGGCCACCACATTTGCTTTCCCCGGATGATACTGGATTGTGAGGTCATAATCTTTTATCAATTCTAGCCATCTCCTCTGCCTCAAGTTCAAATCTTTCTGAGTAAAGATGTACTTGAGGCTCTTGTGATCAGTGAAAATATCACAAGACTCGCCATACAGGTAATGCCTCCAAATCTTCAATGCAAACACCACAGCGGCTAGCTCAAGATCATGCGTGGGATAGTTGTGCTCATGCTTTTTCAGCTGCCTCGATGCATAAGCAATCACCTTGCCATCTTGCATGAGCACACAACCAAGTCCCAAACGCGAAGCATCAGAATAAACCGTGAAGCGTTTCCCCGGCTCGGGAAGGGTAAGAACAGGAGCAGTCACTAACTTCTCCTTCAAAGTGCAGAAACTGTGCTCACGCTCTGCAGTCCACTGAAATTTCATCCCCTTCTGAGTCAGCTGTGAAAGTGGCTTGGCAATGATAGAGAAATCCTGCACAAAACACCGATAGTAGCCAGCCAACCCAAGGAAACTACGCACCTCTTTAACATTGGAAGGTCTCTTCCAATCCAAAACTGCTGAGACTTTGCTAGGATCTACTGATATGCCCTCTGGATTGATGATGTGTCCAAGAAAACTCACTTCTGAAATCCAGAACTCACACTTCTTCAGCTTAGCAAAGAATTGATTCTCCCTCAAAACACTCAGCACTAGCCTCAAATGCTGCTCATGCTCTTCTTCTGATTTAGAGTAAACCAGAATGTCATCGATGAACACTACCACAAACTCATCAAGGTACTTGTGTAGCATACTGTTCATCGCCTTCATAAAGACAGCAGGAGCATTAGTTAGTCCAAAAGACATAACTTTAAATTCATAATGCCCATACCTACTGGAGAAACCAGTCTTCTCAATGTCCTGCTCCCTCACACGGATCTGATTGTACCCCGACTGAAGATCAATCTTGGAGAACACCTTTGCTCCCTTCAGTTGGTCAAACAAATCCTCAATACGAGGCAAAGGATACTTATTCTTAACTGTCACTTGATTAAGAGCACGGTAATCAATGCACATACGCCAACTTCCATCCTTCTTCGAAACGAAGAGGACGGGTGCTCCCCATGGTGAAACACTACGCCGAATGAAGCCCTTGGCCAACAGATCCTCCAACTGCTTCTTCAACTCATCTTGGAAAGGACGAGCCAAACGGTATGGAGAGATGGAAATAGGTCGAGTGCCAGGAACAAGATCGATGTGAAACTCCACATTCCTCACAGGAGGTAAACCAGGCAACTCATCAGGGAACACATCAACAAACTCCTTCACTACAGGAATATCCTCAATGGAAACGGAAGAAGATGGCTTTTCTGACAAAGCCATGAGAAAACCCAAATGCCTCAAACGGCGACCAGAAAACAGACTAGTCAAAGCAAAGACGGAATTGGAGGGTATACCACCCTGAAAGGTCAACTCTACCCCTAACGGGGCCTGCAAGGCAACAGTCTTCCAGAAACAACAGATCTTGGCACGGTACTGATGCAGCCAGTCCATGCCCAAAATGACATCAAAAGGAGCCAACTGGATCACCATAAGATTGGCAAAGAAAACCTCATCATCGATGGCAATGGTGCAACCCGGGCAAACCAAAGAGCTAACAATCAAACCCCCAGGAGAACTGACCAACACGGATTCAGAAATCCGCTGAACTCCCAACTTAGCCCTACTAGCAAACTCAGTCAACACAAAGGAATAGGATGCTCCGGAATCAAACAAAACAAAGGCGTCAATAGAATCCACGAGCAGAGTACCTGAAACCACCTCTAGCTACCCGGCTGACTCGGCGGTCGTCAAGGCGTAAACTCCTGGTGGCGCCGAAACAGTAGGAGCCCCGACTCCCGGCTGATGCCCCAACAGAGCTGGGGGTGGAGGAGGCAATTGAGGAGGAGCAGACGGCTGCGGGCACCAGTAAGCCGCTGGTGGCGCCCACGCAAAGGGTGGCTGAGAAGCTGGAGAAGCCATCATGTGCACCGAACCTCTAGAAGATGCCGCTGGAGTGGGAGGAGAAGACACCGTCTCCCACTTGATGATGCTACCGGGATTCATCCGGCAGACTTGCCCCATGTGGCCGGGCTTGCCACAGTGGTTGCAACTCCCAGTCCAACCACACTCTGAAGCACGGTGCTCACCACCGCACTTGAAACACTTCATGCCCTGCCCGGGCACCGGACGAACAGCTGCCCACGAGGAAGACGACTGGGGTGGCCTCATCTTGGCCACTGAGGAGGAGCCCTGCCCCCCTTGAGCTTCTTGAAGGTGGGTCGCAGAGAAGACCCACCTCCTCCACCAAAGGTCCTCTTCTGGCCCCCGCCTGGGGCCGCAGGAACCCCTGAACCACCCGGGTTTTGCTTATCCCTAGAAAGCTCCAACTCGAGCTCCATGCCCTTCGCCTGCTCCACCACGGAGCAGAAGTCATGAGGGACAGTCGCCCCCATGACAAATCTGAACTCCTGGTTGACGCCCCTATGGAACCTCCTTGCCTTCTCCCGATCATCGGCTGCCACAACCGGCATGAAGCGCACCACGCTGTTGAACTCCAACTCATACTCTGCCACCGACCTCTTTCCCTGGGAAAGAGTCGTCAGAGTATGCTCCATCCGCTCGAGAAAAGACTCTGGGTAGAACTTGGCTCGGAAGCGAGCCACAAAGTCCTCCCAGGTGGCGGGACCAAGATTGGAGGCTCTAGCAGCCAGAACCCCCTCTAACCAGATATCAGCTTGGCCCTTCAGCTGAAAGGCCACAAAGCGAGCCCTCTGGACCGAGGTCAACTCTAGGACCCCAAACTGCCTCTCCATGTACCGCAGCCAATCTGTGGACTGGACCAGCGTCCCCGCTCCGTCAAAAGTGTCAAGACGGAGGGACATCCACTCCCGAAGACTCATCCTCGGCTCCGGCGCAGCGGGGCCAATAACTGGGGCCACTGCAAGGGGAGGCACAATTGGGGCCACTGCAGGGGGAGGCACAACAGCAGGGGCTGCCCGCAACTGCTGGCACAGCTCCTGAATCTCCCTCTGCAGAGCCTGAACTAGATCCTCATTGGCGACAGGTACCTCCGCCCCTGACTGTGCCGCTGGAAGTTCCTCCTGAGCTGGCCCATGAGCGTTGAGCGAAACGCTACCCACAGCGACAGACTCCACAACTCCCTGGGTGCCTCGCCCCTGGCCTCCACGGCCACGGCGTCCACGGCCTCTACCCCTCGGCATGGCTTCTATAGTCACACAAGCAAGCATAATCACAATCATAACCACAACATCAACATAATCAAAACTTTCAACAAATAAACAGCGCGATACAAAAATCGTAATCCATAAACCCATCCTACTGTGCATCCAAGTGTGTCAGATTTTTAATTTAGTCATACCACTCTTGCAAATTTTAAGGTTGCTATCCTATAACAAAGTTTTAGTTACAACCTAAGCCATGTTTCTAGATTATCCCACTTCAAATTTTTAGTTGAACCTATGGTATGACACTAAATACATAATCCAAGGACCTAATGCCCGCTCTGATACCAACTGTAACACCCCAGCTTCTACTAAGCCCAGAATGTCACCAAACATAGACCATAACACGAATAATACCATAATTTAAGGTAAATTTCAGCAAGCAATCATTTAGAATAATTGGAAAATTTGACAGCATCTCCTTTGATTATGCATGAAAATTAACAACATAACATCATATCAATATGTAGGACAAACAAGATCTCCATACTCAGCGATAATGATAACTAAACATCAACTAAAACATCCATAGGCATAGCTAACAAAAGAATAAGCAACAATTTAAGTCTAGAAAGGTATAACAATTCACTCCAAGGCCCACATGATACACATGAGGGAAACAAGCAATCAAAAAGACCATACACCAATATTTATTGTAATGCTTAATGTCGTGTCTTCAAAACAAGTGAATTATCTAGATTATGATACTACGTAGAGTAGTGTAGCTAAATCCCTTTCCCGCGCGCCGTTTTCATGGTACCTAAAGAAACAAACAAAGAAAACACAAGCGTGAGTTCATAACTCAGCAAAGTGTAATATAATGAAAAACAGAGTGCAAGACAACAAACCATCAACTTCAATCTTCATAAGCATTACATACCACATCATTACCAACCTCATGTACACGACATGTAAAAACATCATAATCATCTCTTAATCAGTATAGCATTCGTCTCATGAGCAACTCAACAACATTCTCATTAACATCTCAAAAGAATTCTCATTCATAGTTTCATTCATGCAATGCAATTCACATGTCTCCTGGAAACTCATACAGGTATGGTTGAGTGCACACCCGTCGGCATGCACCCTTTTCCCCCTTCCATCCCGAAGATGGAGGGTGCCTATCACTCGCTTCCAATCACCTCGGTGATGGAATCACGAGGTAGGACTTACTCAAACGAATAGCCCCGGACTAGTCATAACGGTTCTCACCGACCCAACCGGAATAGTTATGACTTATCTCACCGGCCGGCCATAAAAATATGCCATGCATGCAAAATGGACAGCAACGTATACATAAATAGAATATTGCATATCAACATATGGCTTCTCAACATGTAAGACCGTGATCAACAATCAACGGTAACCGTACAAAAACATAGCATGTGAATCCTTTGTCAACGACAAGCATTTTTAATCATAGCATGAGAACATCAGATCATCGACATTATTTAAATCATGACCCAAGGACATCCTATCCATTATAACATGTAATTCATGGCATGGCAAGACAACATGTTATCTATTCCAAATACTATCAATCAATTCTAGCAACACGTATAACATACAATCCACGCAAAACACTTGCCTTCAACCATGGGCAACGGAGTGACAAGAGGTTGAGGGCAATCCCGGAGGCACACCACCTGCAAACACATGCCACACACTCAAATAGAGTCCACAAAACAGCACACATAAGAATCCCACTACCCGACTTCGCTTACAACTCCAAAAATCAGAAAACAGCAGAACTGTCCCTTCGAGACAGCAGCCTTCTAATGGGCATAACTTCTGTTCTAAAACTCCAAATTGACTAAACGAGTACATCCCCGCGTAGCTTAGGAAATTTCCCAACTTTTTCTAGTTATAGGGAAAGACTGATTCGGACTCTAATGTTGTTTAATCTAACGTTGAACACGAACTGTCTCAATCTCGTCACAGATTTGACAGCGCTCGGTAAAACAGCCATAACTTCCAAACGGCTTGGCGGAATTTCAATTTATTTATATGCTCTGAAAGTTAATGAAATTATCTACAACTTCATAGAAGTCTGTATGGCCAGATTCCAATTCTAAATTGGCGAAAATGCCTGCCCTAGTTCGGGTTCCCAATCTGCCCGAACCAGATCGTGAATACATCTCTAGTTTTCATCAAATCTACCCCATGGCAGCACCTCCCATGATCCAAAAACATGGTAATCCCCCTCTACAACAGCATAAGATCTACCCCACAGGGTTTC
Source organism: Rhipidocladum racemiflorum (assembly GCA_036346355.1). Taxonomy (NCBI): domain Eukaryota; kingdom Viridiplantae; phylum Streptophyta; class Magnoliopsida; order Poales; family Poaceae; genus Rhipidocladum; species Rhipidocladum racemiflorum. Next base: position 41,593,133 of record CM070590.1, read on the forward strand.
CCCATTACCTTCTTGAAGAATCGCAAAACAACCGCTTCTCCTCGCGCGATCTCCACCCGATCTCCTCCTCCCACCGGCTCTCCTCGTCGCGGTTCCTCCCACCAGCGAGGACAGCACCACGGCAAGGCGTGGCTGTGGAGACGATGCAGCAAGGGCACGGAATGGGGAAGAGGAGGCTTGGGGGGAAGTGGAGGTGAGGGAGAGGGAGGGCTAGAGAGGAGAGAGGACAAGGATGTGGGGGGAAGGGGGTGCGGCGCAAAAGGGGAGGGGGAGGGGCTAGGGCAATAGGAAAACTCCCCCTCCTCACCCCCACATGGGCCAAACAAACCCCACCAACCAGCCCATGAAGGTTCTGCCAAGCCCAACACATCCCCGGAGCGGCCCAAAAAGCCTGAAAACGGCCCGAAACGCGTTAAAACCTCAAACTATAAGATTTTAACCTCCCATACCAAATTTATAATGTGTTTGACCTCATCATTCACATTTTATAAGTTTTCGACACTCCGTGGTGTCACATGTTTAGTCTATGTTTGGTAGCATTCAGGCATTCTAGATGCCGGGGTGTTACAGTTGGTATCAGAGCGGGCTGTAGGTCCTTGGAATGAGTATTTTTAGTGTCATGCTAGAGGGTACAACTAAAATATGATGTGGCATAACTTAGAAACATGGCTTAGGTCTTAACTAAAATTTTGTCATAGGATAGCAACATTAAAACTTGCAAAAGTGGTATAACTAATCTAAAATTTGACACACATGGATGCACAGTAGGAAAGGGTATGGGTATCGTTTATTTACGCTTAAATGTTGTATTTAAGCTTTGATGTTGAATGCTTCATTCGATAAAGCATGTCGCTATGTCTACGAGATAAATGATTGAATTGTTCTTGTGGCGGTGATTAAGTGGGGTTGTGGTGCCGAAGGGTTTCAGTCACCTCTTTTTGGTTCATAGTAAGGGTGAGGTTTGACGGTGTGGCTAGTTAGCGCCATCACCGAAGAACGATTAACCCCTGTGGGAGAAGAGTGCTTACCCTTTCTGTCGTAGATCGGGTAGTTGACTGGAGTCAAATAGAAGAGCCAGTGGTGGATTCCTTCGTATGTTCTTTTCCGTTCTGACGGTCGGTTTTTGTTGTTTTTCTTGGCTTTAGTTGTTTGAAATCAAATGAAAAGTGTTGGGTTTACGTGAATTGTTCCGTAGGCTGTTCGTGGTTTTGTTGTCCTTGGTTGAAGACGAAGAAAAAGAGTTTTGTGTTGCGCGTCTTTTGGTCGCAATTTTGCTTTGACCTCCGATTTGCGGGTTATTGTGGATTGTCTTGGGGAGGAAACATTTGCGGTTGTTGTCTCCCTATCTCAGAAAAGAGTTGAAGTTTCTCCTAGTGCCGACCATAGGTTGGGTGGATCTAAGTTTTGAATCTTTATCAGAAAAGATTTGGTTGAACATTTGGTTTTTCCCTGGTGCATCCTTCTTCCTTCTTGGAAGTATAGATCTTGAGATTTCTTGAAGAGTTTTGGGTTATCAAAGTCGGGAATTTGAGAGTTGAGCTCTCTTGCATTTCTATTGGAGTTTTGTTTTTCTTCCTTGCCTGGAAAGGAGAAACTATCTATCGGTGTTCGTTCTTGATCTTGAGTTGTGGTTATCTTTAAAGTTGAGTTGTATCCTGTTTGTCCAAAGTGAAAATGGTTGTTTAGCACTTTACGTAGTATGTAATAATGTGGTTTATGGAATTGGTGTACTCCTAAGTTAATTGGTGAGTTGAATCAATTAAATGTAATTGTTTATCTTTAGCTTAAGATTAAATTAATTCCTCGTGTTGTAGATTACTCTATAGCAAGAATGATTAAATGTGTGACTGTTCATGCTTATAATTTGTAGCTTTATGTTAAATATGAGGTAGCACGCTGTTTTTACTTAATGAGAAGATGACCATTGATAGTGTTTAAAGTTTTAAACCTTGATGCGTAGTGAGAACATTAAGATGATGTAAACTACTATTATTGTTAAAGAAACTTTGCTGGTTGTTTAAAGATGTTCTAATTTAACGTGTTGATAGAGAAATTTAGTCACGCTGGCTTGTGACTTTAACTTGGAAGTTGATTAGAGTTGCTATTTATGTTGTCGCAAACCATTAGTATATTTGGAAGTATGCATATGTGTTCCTATAATGCTAGTACCGATATCAATTGGGAAAAATATAGATTTTGTTGTTGTTTTAAGAACATTATGCTGGTCTAACTTATTAAATTTATTTTAATAGTTGGAGCATGTTGTGTAGTGACAATTTGTTATGATATGGATAGAGTAACTAAAAACAATGCATTTGTTTTTATAATTATGCCCATTAATTGATATTGATGACTTAGTAGTGGTGGTAATTGTGTAGATTACCTGTTGGAAGCCATTGTTAAAATGAAGGTTATCGTAACATGTTGTGATGGAGTGGACCATGGATAATTAACATGATGTAGAATTTAATCCTTAATGAGTGTATACCTTAGAATCATGTTTACGAATTTTTGTCATGTGGAGATGATATTCACTTGTTGAAATCATTGATTAATTGATTAAGTTTCGAATGCTGAGAAATTGATGTATGCATGGTATAAAAAAAATTAATAGGTTGATCAGGCTAAAGTATTTGTTCAAGTAGTATGCTTTAAATTGAGAACATGATGTTATATGATGTGTTTGTCTGTGGGGATCAGGGTGAGGTAGTATTGGTTGGATGTCTTGTTTTGATAAGCATCCTAAACTTTATTTATAAGTGTTGGGAAAGGTAATAAGAGAAAGAGTTTGTGATGTAGTTTTGGTTGAACTATGATGAGGTTTCTCAAGGAGTAAATAGTGAAAACATTGAAGTCTTTAATGGAAAGCGTAGTGGAATACCAGAGATGGTTCTTTTTATGCTGAGTTGGTTTTTAAAAACCTTTATGGTCTGGTTGAGTTGTTTGCTATTTTGGTTGAAGACGTTCGGTCAAGGTGTTCCTTATGTTTCGTTTCAAAGTTTCCCTAATCTTGTAGTGGTTGGTGCGAACCTTTGGTTTTGGCTAAATTGGTTAGTGTATGCTATGAGTATGGATTTACACCCAAAAGTTTTTGAGTAGGTCGCGTTCTTTCGCGCTCACACTAAATTACCTTTGGAATAAATATTTAAAAGGAAGCAGTTGGTCATAACGGGTTGTGTTGGAAACTTTTGAGTTAAGCCCTTGATGTGTAACTCTATTTGGCTATAGTTGGAGTTATTTGGAAAATGCGTCTAGTGTTTGCGTATGCTTCAAAAGGTGGATTTCAGGGATGTTTCATCAGTGTTTTGTTGGTAAAGTGTTCTTTTTGGAAATGAGTTTTCCTTTCTCTTTGAGAAATTTTGTGGCGGTTGCGTGTGCGGATGTTTGACTTTGGAGTCGTTGCCCTTTTCCAAAATATTGACGCTGGTTAGAATGTGAGGTTGCAAATTTAGCTTCCAATTGTTGGAGGGTTATGATATGATGTGGTGCTTTTCCTGTTAACGATGCGGCCGTCACAGTCCATATGAATTTCCGCAACCTTCGATGTTAATGGTGTTTCAATTCTTTGATACCGAGGAAGTCGTTTGGTGGATGACTATTCGGTACTGGCTATTACATGATGAATGAATGGTGAAAAAGGAAACATGACATCGTTTATCGATGTCTAATGATAAAGGAGTCGTTGAGCCAGGTCGGTGAGAAAGTCATATATGGATACATGACTAATCCGGAGTGCTCTTGAAAAGTTTGCATTCATGTTATGAATCGAGATGTCCATTTCTTTCTAGTATGAAAAGAAACAATGAAGAATTTCTGGTATGTTGGTTGTGGTGTAGGAGATTTGTGTTTCCTTTGCATCTTGGATTAGAAAGTTAAAAGTGAATGCTCTTTGGTTGTTGTCGAATCCTTTCCAAAGTGATTGTAGTGCATTGGATTCAAAGTTATGCATGAGGATCAATTGGGTTCATGATTTGTGGTTGAGCTTACCAATGGTTGTAATCTTTGTTCTAGTCCTTTGAGTGGAAGAGCCTGAGGGCGAGACCTTCTTAGAGAGAGAAATCCAGTGTGGGTGGTTAATGACCTCAGTTATTAAGTGTTACTAGTAGTTGATCGAAAATAGTTTAAAAGTGGAGAGTAAATGAAGGTTGTGTTGGACTCAATGCAAACCTTCTTGGGGGTATTGTGTCGTTGATGTGTTCTTCGGTAGGGTTGATTAAGTTACTAGTGGACCACTTGGTGGTTGCTAGTAATTATTTTTCCTTTTCGAAGTGTATTGGATCTTTTGTCACTGATCTATGAGCGAGTTGAGTCAATCGTAGCGTTTTTTTTCGGTTGCTATTGTTCTTGCGGGTTTTAAAAACCTTGATTTTAAAGAAAGCTTTCCCCTATTCATGTTAGTGGTGGGTATTGGTCTTTTGTAAAAGATCAATCTTTTGTAAGGTTTTAACCCTGTTTGTTCAAACAGTGGGTTGTCTTGGAGTGTAGTGTCTAGTCTGGTTCGTCGTCGTCTTGAATACGGCAAACCACAGTAGAGAGGGTTCTAGAGGCTGGTACCGTGTTCTTTTCGAGAGTAGTTACGATTAAAGGGATTGGGCACGTTAGTGCCAAGTAATGTATCGAATGAGGAGTGTGAGACCGTTTTCTTTCGTGGTCTTTTTGGCAATTGAAGTGAAGGTGGAACCGTGAGAGGTTGCACTCTGTTGAGCTAAATCGACATTTTCTCGCTAAGTGTTGGTTTTGAGAACTCATTGGTCGTTTCTTTCGGTTTAAATCTTTGTGTGAATGTTTTGGTGTGGCAAGGAAGTCTTTTGTCCCTTGGGGACTTTTTGTTGATTTTGGCGTTCGTCGGATTCGAGGTCGAATCCTGTTTAAGGGGGGGGAGAATGTGATACTAAGGAATGACGGTATGAGTCATTTTCGATCTCGGCCATAAGGTACGACTCTTGTAACATGTTTTTGCGCCGTTTCTGCAAGTGTGGGCCTTTCCGGGGGATTTTGGGCCTTTCCGGAGGGGAATTGGGCCTTCCGAGGGAGTTCGGGCCTTGGGGTGTCCATGTGGGCCGAAGGTGGAACATATTTGGGCCTTTTGGAGGTGGTCTAGGACAGCAAAACTGCTGCCCTAGCCCTACCTGCGCCCCAAACAAGTCCCCTCCCTAGCCCTAGCCCCCACTTGTTTCCCCTCCACCCCATTGCCTCCTCCTCCCTAGCCGCCACCCCCCTTAGCTTCTTGCGCCCTCCCCCATCCCTCTCCACCATCCTTGCTGCCCCTAGGGGAGTTCTTCACCCCACCACCCCGCAGATCCGTCCATTGGAGCGCTCCGCGACGAGGAGATCCGGTGGATTTGGAGCGAGGAGGGAGATCGCGCGAACCGGAAGGAGATCCGTTGGGTTTTCGGGCGTCGGGCGAAGGTATGATCATGGGATTCCTTGGGGTTGATCTAGATATTGTTCTTAGGGTGTTTATCAAGTTTTTAGATCAATTGGTGGTGCTGGATTTGAGTAATTTGGGTTAGATCTAGATATTGCCACGTTTTTGTTTTGGGACAGCATGAGCAGTCGACGTAGGGTTCACGTTTTCGCCAATTTAGAGTTGGAATATGGCCGTACGGACTTTTATGAAGTTGTATATAATTTCATTATCTTTCAGTGGATATAAAGAACGTTAAATTCCACCCAGCCGTTTGAAAGTTATGGCTGTTTTACCGAGCGCGTTAAAATCTGTGACGCGATTGGAACAGATCACGGTAATCTGTAGATTAAACAATTTTAGAATCCGAATCAGTCTTTACTTATAGCTAGAGAAAGTTGGGAAATTTCCTAAGCTACGCGAGGATGTGCTCGTTTAATTGATTCAGAGTCCCAGAACTCAAGTTATGGCTTTTCGAAGGCTGCTGTCCCGACGGGACAGAGCCTCTGTTTTTGGGGTTTTGCAAGTAGGGTGCGAAGTCGGGTAAGATGAATGTTTGCGTACTGTTTTGGGGGCATGATTGTGAGTGTGTGGTACCTATGTGCAGGTGGTGTGACCCCGGGAGTGCCTTCTACTTCTCGTCAATCCGTCGCCCGTGGTTGAGGCAAGTGTATTGGAATGGTAGCATGTGGTTTGATTGTTTGCCTTGTTTAAATGTGTAACACCTCGGCATTTAATATGCCCGAATGCTACCAAACATAAGCTAAACAACATCTAAGTACCACAATTAAATATAAATTCCAGCAAATGTTCATATGCTAAAAACCGATATTTCGGCAGCATCTCCTTTGTTTTTCCATGAATTAACACAATTTCAATATCATGGCAAGATATATCATAGCACACGACATCTAAAACAGCAATAAATAGAGTTTTAAAGACAATATAAGACTAACATCAAGCACTTAATGTCTCCAAGTGTCAAAAGAACAAATAAGCTCTCAAATAGTAAAGCTAAACACTAAAGCAATGATCATCACACGCAATTTATTATCAAACTAATAGAATGACTTGTGGAATCATTAAGGTGAAGCTACGTGTGGGCATGTGACTATTTCCCTTCCCCGCATGCCGATCTCAAAGTACCTAAAAAAACAACATAAAACACAAGCGTGAGTTCGAAACTCAGCAAGTATATTGTAATGGACAACAAGATCATTTACAAGACAATAATACCTCACATCACATATAACATCTCATACTTGAGCACATAACAACATCATCATCATTAAAAAAAAATGTATTGCAATGCAATGCAATGCAATGTTATGCTCATATCTCCATGCAAACTCATACCGATATGGTTGAGTACACACCCGTCGGTGTGCACCCTCTCCCCCCTTCCATCCCGAAGATGGAGGGTGCCTACTCCTCGCTTCCACAACCCACGGTAGATGGAATCACGATGTAGGACTTACTCTAATGGCTCTCCGGATTAGTCATAACTTTCTCACCGACCTTCCCGGATTAGTTAATGACTTTCTCACCGCCCGGGCCATGTAACATGTCATGCATGCAACTATGCCAATTATCATATTTCACATGTACATAAATATATGGCAACTCATCATGACAAATATAAACACATGGCATCGAACCATGATAATCATACTCAATATTTCATTGGAAAACAGCAAGCATGGCAAGTGAGCATAGCAAGTGTTCAATCTTTCACCCAATATCAACAAACAACCTACAATCCGCTATACATTACAACACACTTGCCTCAACCGTGGGCGACGGATTTGTGGGACGTAGAGGGCACTCCCAGTGTCACACCACCTGCACATAGGCATCACACACTCACAATAATGCCCGCAAAACAGTACACAAATCCCCATCTAACCCGACATTGCCCACTACTTGCAAACCTAAAAACAGAGGTTCTGTCCCGGCAGGACAGCAGCCTTGCAAAGGCCATAACTTGAGTTCTGGGACTCCAAATCGATTAAACGAGTACACCATCGTGAAGCTTAGGAAATTTCTTACCTTTTTCTAGTTATACGGAAAGACTGATTCGGACTCTAAAATTGTTTAATCTACAGATTACTACGATCTATTCCAATCGCGTCACAGATTTTAACACGCTCGGTAAAACAGCCATAACTTTTAAACGGCTGATCGGATTTTAACGTTATTTATGTCCACGAAAAGATAATTAAATTATCTACAACTTCTTTTAAGTCTGTACAGACAGATTCGGAATCTAAATCGACGAAAACTCGAACCCTAGCCCGACTGCTCAATCTGCCCGAAAACAGAAACGTGGCAACGTCTAGATCTAACCCAAAGAACTCCAATCCAGCACCACCAATTGATCTAAAAACTTGATAATCACCCTAAGAACAGTACCTAGATCAATTCCAAGGATCCCCACGATCATACCGTTGCCCAACGAACGAATCTCCAATAGATCTCCTCGCGGATCGCTCCTCGCTCCAGGCTCCTCGCTCCACGCTCCTCGCTCCTCGCTCCAATGGATGGATCCACTAGGTGCAGAGGTGTGGAGACCACTCTAGGGCAGCAAGGGGGTGGAGGAGAGGTGGTGGAGAGGTGGGGAGCAAAGGGGCAAGGGAGGGGGAGGCGCACGGCCAAGGGAGGAGGGAGGCGGCTAGGGCAAGGGCAAGTGGGGGGGGAAGGGCGCACAAGGGGCAGGGGTGAACGCCCAAGGGCTGGTGGGGAGCCCTTTTACCAGCCCCCACACCCAATCCTAGTCCGTTACGGAGACCTACTCCATCCCACCAAAGCCCACTTAAGGCCCAAACTCCCCCGGGAAGGCCCAAAACCCTAAAACGGCCCTAAACGCCTTTAAAAGCTATTAACCTCCATATCCTATAGTTTTAACCTTAATTCCACATCTCATAATGTTATTAACCTTATCATGCACGTTAAATAAGGTTACGACACTCCGTGGCGACATAACACTTCAACCGGCCCAAAAACGCGAGAAAACCTTAAGCCGAAAGGTTTTATTCTCTAGTTTCACCTTCTATAACGTCACACCAAACTATAGTGTCACGTTCTTCCCCCCTTCAACAGGATTCGACCTCGAATCCGAAGGACGCCAAAAACAACAACAATGTCCCCAAGGGACAAAAGGCTTCTCTGCAGCACAAAACATTCGCACAACGACTAGAACCGGAAACAAACGACAAACGATTTCCCAAAACCAACACTTAAAGAAAAAGTGTTGATCTAGCTCAACTAAGGGCAACCGCTCACAGTTCAACTTTCAATTCAAATCCCAAACATAATCTGCGTTTCAACCTCGAAGGGCTTCAACAACCCAAAACGCTCGAATCCTCACGACAAACACCTCACCCTTCTATCACAACCTACCTGACTACACACTGCAATAAACTCAACATGACAAAGTCAAAGGAAGTCACAATTCCTTTAACGACCTCTCTTCATTCCCGAAAGTTTCCATCGAGGGGAATAACTCATTAAGGCACACTAGCCCTTCCGATACACGATCATACTAACATTTTATTCCATCCTTTCCCAGGCAAGACTCAAACCCAAAAACAACTAGTGAAGACAACTGCTCACGGCAGGGCAATTATCACCGATCTACCGTCAACTTCACTTCCACCCATCGCTACTCTTAGTAAAGGTTAAACCCATACATCATCAACCTCCATCACAAACCACCCTTATACCACTAAGGTTCGACACCTAGCCCAAGCTAGGATCGAAACCTTACCAAACCACAATTGGTTCCTTTCTTAAGAGGGTCTCGCCCTCACACAAAAACACTTAGCTATCAAGCCCAAGTGTACACACAACAACTCAAACCCAAAGCGTTAACAACCATTTTGGAAAGAATTCGGCAACATCCAAGCCAAAACACAAAGGAAACACAAATCCCTTCACCACAACCAACATACCAGAAATTGTTCATTGCTTCTTTTCATACTAGAAAGCAAGGGAAATCTCGTTTCATGACATAAATGCACACTCTTCAGGAGCACTCCGGATTAGTCATATCTCCATATATGACTTTCTCACCGACCTGGCTCAACGACTCTTTTATCATTTAACATGTAAAAACGATGTCATGTTTACTTTTCACCATTCCCTCATCATGTAACCACACTACCGAATAGTCATTCACATGATGACTTTTGCCTCGGTATCATATGAATAAATCTCGAATAACATCGAGAGTTGCGCTAATTCATATAAACTATGACGGCAACATCGTTAATCAACAAAACACCACATCGTGTGAAAACCCATCTTCGATTTAACACTAGCTTTGCAACACCTCGCAAAATCAAACTCAACCCTTTGGAACAGAACATCGACTCCAAAATCAAACATCTGCAGACACAAGCGCCATAAATTTTTATCAAAAGAGAGGGAAACTCAATCCAAAAAGAAAACTCTTCACTAACCAAATTCACCTATAAAACATTCATAAAAATCTAGACTTGTAAAACACCCGCACACCAGACACATTTTCCAAATGACTCCAACTCTAGTCAAATAGAGTTACACATCAAGGGCTTAACTCAAAAGTTTCCAACACAACCCTTTATGACCATCTGCTTCCTTTTAAAATTAATTCCAAAGATAAATCAGTGCGAACGCGAAAGGGCGCGATCCACTCAAAAACTTTTGGATGTAAACTCAAACTCACAACACGAACTAAACAAATTCGCCAAAACCAAAGGTCGACACCAACCACTACGAGTTTTGGGGAAACTCTGAAACTCAACATAAGGAACACCTCAACCGAAAGCATTCAACCGAGATGGCAAACAACCAAACCAGTTTCAAAGGTTTTTAGACAACAGCTCAGCATGAAAGGAACCATCTCTAGTACTCCACTACGCTTTCCATTAAAGACTTCAATAATCACTATTTACTATCTGAGGAGCCCCAACACAATTCAACCGAAAGTTTCACAACAAATTCTTCCTCTAGTTACCATTCCCAACATTTTCTAATAAGGGTTTATGATGCTTATCAAAAAGGCACCCAACCAAGACTATAATGACATGATCCCCACGGATCACCGAATCATAATACATCTTATTCTAAATTTGAAACATAGTACTTCCACAAATCTTTCAGCAAGATCAACATATAAATTTCATACCTCCTATCTATTCATGTCTCGACAACCGAACCTTATTGTAACACCCCGGCATTTACTATGCCTGAATGTTACCAAACATAAGCTAAACAACATCTAAATACCACACTAACATCAAATTCCAGCAAAGGTGCATAGACTAAAAACCGAGATTTCGGCAGCACCTCCTTTGTTTTATCATGAATTTAAGGAGCAACAACGATATAGCATTATATGGCAATAAGGGAAACATCTAAAACAGCAATAAATAGAGTCTTAACGACAATAAAAGACTAACATTTAGCACTTAAAGTTCCAAGTGTCAAACGAACAATAAAACTCTCATTAACCAAGCTAAGCCTTAATTTAATGACCATCACACGCAATTTATTATCAAACTAAATGAATTGACTTGGGGAAACATTAAGGTGAAGCAATGTGTGAGCGTGTGACTATTCCCCTTTCCCGCATGCCGTTCTCATGGTACCTAAAACAACAAGAAAACACAAGGGTGAGTTCGAAAACTCAGCAAGCATACTGCAATGAACAACAAGCATAACAACAAGTCAATAACATCTTTCATCATGTATAACATCTCATTCATGAATACTTATCAATATCATCATCAATTTGTATGCGATGTAATGCATTGCTCCTGACCCTCTGGAACCTCATACCGGTATGGGAAGTACACACCCGTCGGTGTGCACCCTTTCCCCCTTCCATCCCGAAGATGGAGGGTGCCTACTCGCTTCCAAACACCACGTGGATGGAATCACGACATAGGACTTACTCAATGGCGTTCCGGATTAGTCATAACTTTCTCACCGACCTTGCCGGACTAGTTAAGACTTTCTCACCGCCCTCGCCTCTATCTCATGACATGCATGCAACCATGCCAATTATCATATTCAATTCACATATTAACACATGGCATCATAATGTGTTAAACATGCTCATCATATCATATCAATTATTAACACATGGCAAGTGAACATATATCATGTAAACAATTCCATATAATCACAACATGCAACCTACAACTCGCTATCCATCACAACACACTTGCCTCAACCACGTGCAACGGATTGGCGGGAAGAAGAGGGAACTCCCGGGGTCACACCACCTGCACATAGGCATCACACACTCACAATCATAACCTCAAAACAGTACACACGCCCCCATCTAACCCGACATTGCCAACTACTCGCAAAACCTAAAAACAGAAGTTCTGTCGGCGGGACAGCAGCCTTAAAAGGCATAACTTGAGTTCTGGGACTCCAAATCGAATAAACGAGTACACCGTCGCGCGAAGCTTAGGAAATTTCCCAACTTTTTCTAGTTATAGGGAAAGACTGATTCGGACTCTAAAATTGTTTAATCTACAGATTACCACAATCTGTTCCAGTTACGTCACAGATTTTAAGCGCTCGGTAAAACAGCCATAACTTTCAAACGGCTGATCGGAAATTAACGTGCTTTACGTCCACGGAAAGATAATTAAATTATCTACAACTTCCTAGAAGTCCGTACGGACAGATTCGGATTCTAAATCGACGGAAACTCGAACCCTAGCTCAACTGCTCAATCTGCCCGAAAACAGAAACGTGGACAAGTTTAGATCTAACCCAAATTACTTCAAACCAGCGCCTCCAATTGATCTAAAAACTTGATAAACACCCTAATAACAGTACCTAGATCATCCCCAAGGATCCCCAAGATCATACCTTTGCAAACAAATCTCCAATCAATCTCCATGAATCTCCTCGCGAATCGCTCCTCGCTCCACGTTCCTCGCTCCTCGCTCCTTGCTCTCGCTCCTCGCTTCCACGGGATGACTCCACAAGGTGCAGGGGTGGGAGGCCACCCTAGGGCAGCAAGGGGTGGAGGGAGGTGGTGTGGAGGTGGAGGAAAGGGAGGGGGTGCGACGGTTATGGGGGCTAGGGGCTTAGGGGAGGAGGGGAGGGAGGAGAGGGCGCAAGAGGGGAGGTGGGCGCAAGGGGCTGAGATGGGGCGCAAGGGGGCAGGGGAGCCTTTAACAGCCCTCAACCCAATCCTAGTCGTTCTGGAGTCCTAATCCATCCCACCAAAGCCACCAAGGCCCAAAACTCCCGGAAGGCCCAAAACCCCGAAACGCGGCCCGGAACGTTATTAACCCCGATCCTTATGATCTTAACCTTATTTCCACATCTCATACTGTATTTAACCTTATCATGCTCAAAAATTAAGGATCGACACTGAGGTGTCACATTCTTCCCCTTCAACGAGGATTCAATTCGAATCTAAACGCACTAACATGAAACCCAGCAAAACCAAAAGGTCGAATTTTCACATCACATACCGAGGCGAACAGCTCGGGATACCTCTCGCGCATCGCGAGATTCCAGCTCCCAAGTCGCTTCTCTCTCGGTCCGATGTGACCACAGACCTTGACAAACTTAAGCGTCTGTTCTTCATCACTCGCTCAAGTCCCAGCAGAATTTCCACGGACGGGACTTCGAAGGTGAGGTCCTCGTTGAAGCACTAATGGTTCCAATGGAACCACCAACTCCGGATCATGCAAGTATTTCCTCAACATCGAGACATGGAACACATCATGCACACCTTGCATGGATTAGGTAGCTCTAGGCGATAGGCCAACCTCGCCAACTCGAGGCGAGGATAGGAAAAGGCCCAACATACCTTGGTGAGCTTTCCTTTGGTGCCAAACGCACCACACTCCTTGGTGGGAGATACTGCAAGAGTACGCTATCACCCACCTCGAACTCCAAGTCTCGCCGCCACATCAGCATAGCTCTTCCATGCGTTTCGTGCTGAGAAGGTTCTGCCGAACCTCCGACACGCGATCAATACCGCTGAACCCAATCCGGCCCAAGAATAGCTCTCGCCCACAAGATCCCAACAAAGTGGCGATCTGCACTTCCGACCATACAAGACCTCGCAAGGAGCAGCCTGGATCTTTGGAATGGTAAGCTCATATGTGTAAGCAAACTACGCAAGGGCAAATGGTCTTCCAGCTACCTTCCAAGCCATCACATAGGCCCTGAGCATGTCCTCCAAAGTTTGGATGGTACGCTCAGACCGCACTTATCTGTCGAGGGTGAAAAGCGGTACTAAGGCAAAGCTGCGTGCAAAGCACTCTGCAAACTCTCCTGAACTTGAGACGAACTTGCATCCCGATCGAGAGATAATGGTCTTGGGTACACCATGCAATCTCACAATCTCCCGCACATAGATGGAGCCAACTCATCAATTGGTGGTCGTGCGGATGGGAATGAAATGCGCAGACTTGTGAGACGGTCCACCACAACCCAAACACATCCTTCCTCGTGGAGAACTGAGGTAGACCAACCACGAAATCCATGGAGATGTCATCCCATGGCCACCACAGGACCTCCAATAGTGCAACGAGCCCAGTGGGACGCTTATGCTCAGCTTTGATCTTCGCCAGATCCCACAAGACGCCACATACTTGGCAATATCCACTCTCATCCTTTTCCACCAGAAATTCTTCTTCAAGTCCACTGTACATCTTGGTCTCTCTAGGATGGACCGTGGTAATGCGGGTGCGATGAGCTTCTCGAATGTCTTCTTTCACTTGAGATTTAAGGCACGCACTGACGGCCACGACACCTCAAAACTCCCAGCATCATCAGCGGTAAAGTCTCCCGACTTGCCATCCTCAAAGCGTTCCTCCTGCTTTGGAGCAAACGATCATGTCAGCCGTGCCTCTACTTTGAGACACGCTCAGAATCGCGACTCAAGAATCATTTGAGTTTCAGCTTTGCATGGTCCCCGCATAAGCAGTAGGAGACTCCCAAACGCTCAAAATCAGCAACAAGACAATCAACAGAGGGGCATTGTCTTGCGACTAAGAGCATCGCCACCACATTTGCCTTCCCTGATGATCTTGGATAGTGAGGTCATAATCCTTTATCAATTCTAGCCACCTCCTTCGCCTCAAGTTCAAATCTTTCGAGTAAAGATGTACTTGAGGCTCTTATGTCGATAAAAATATCACAAGATTCGCCACAGTAAATAATGCCTCCATAACTTCAATGCAAACACCACGGCTAGCTCAAGATCATGGGTGGGATAATTCTGCTCATGCTTTTCATTGCCTCGAAGCATAAGCAATCACCTTGCCATTTTGCATGAGCACACAACCAAGTCCCAACCGAGAAGCATCGAACAAAGCAGTGAAGCGCTTCCCGGCTCGGGAAGGGTAAGAACACGAGGCGATCACTAACTTCTCCTTCAAAGTGCTTGTGCTCACACTGTGATCCTTTGGAACTTCATCCTTTCGAGTCGGCCGTGAAAGTGGCTTGGCAATGATAGAGAAATCCGCACAAAAGCAGCCGGTAGTAGCTTGACCAACCCAAGGAAACTACGCACCTCTTTGACATTGGAAGGCCTCTTCCAATCCAAAAGCTCTTGAGACTTTGCTAGGATCTACTGAGATATGCCCTCTGGATTGATGATGTGGCCAAGAAAACCCACGAAATCGAACTAACTGCACTTTTTCAGACAGCAAAGAATTGATTCTCCCTCAGAGGTACTCGGCTGAAGCCTCAAGTGTCGCTCATGCTCCTCTTCGACGAGAGTAAATCAGAATGTCATCGATGAACACTACCACAAACTCATCAAGGTACTTGTGTAGCATACTGCTCATCGCCTCCATAAAGACAGCAGGAGCATTAGTTAGTCCAAAAGACATAACTTTAAATTCATAATGCCCATACCTAGTGGAGAAAGCGAGTCTTCTCAATGTCACGCTCCCTTACACGGATCTCGATTATACCCAGTGAAAGATCAATTTTGGAGAACACCTTTGCTCTGAGTTGGTCAAAGCAGATCCTCGATGCGAGGCAAAGGATACTTGTTTTTGGCTGTCACTTGGTTAAGAGCACGATAATCAATGCACATCGCCAACTTCCATCCTTCTTCGAGACGAAGAGGACGGGTGCTCCCCATGGCGACACGCTACGCCGAATGAAGCCTTTGGCCATGGATCCTCCAAGCTGCTTCTTAACTCGTCTTGAAAAGGTCGAGCTAAGCGGTATGTAGAGATAAAAATAGGTCAGTGCGAGGCAAGATCAATCTGACTCCACATTCCTCACGGAGGTAGACCAGGCAACTCGTCGGGGAACACATCAACGAACTCCTTCACTCTGAGAAATCTCCTCAATGGGGCCGAGGAAGATGGTTTCTCGAGACAAAGTCATGAGGAAACCATGACCTCAAACGCCACTAAAACAAACTAGTCAAAGCAAAGACAACCGAGGGTATACCACTGAAAGGTCAACTCTTCCTGCACGGGCCTGCAAGAACAGTGTCTTCGAAACAACAGATCTTAGCACAGTCTGCATCGATGCACGGCAGTCCATGCCCAAAATGACATCAAAAGGAGCCAATCGGATCACCATGAGATTGGCAAAGAAAACCTCATCATCAATGGCAATGGTGCAACCAGGGCAAACCAAAGAACTAGCAATCAAACCCCAGGAGAAGCCCGACTAACACAGATTCGAAATCCATTGAACTCCCCAACTTAGCTCGCTAGCAAACTCAGGCGACACAAAAGAATAGGATGCTCGGAATCAAATAGAACAAAGGCATCCAGCGGAATCCACGATGCAGTACCTGAAACCACCTCTGGATGCCCCTGACTCGGTCGGCCGCGTGCACACTCTGGTGGCGCGGGACGTAAGAGCCCCGACTCAGCTGATGCCCTCATCAAGGCCGGGGCGGAGGAGGCAATCGAGGAGGAGCCAGGGCCATGCGGGCACCGCAAGACGCTACCGGTGGCGCCACGCAAAGGGTGGGTGAAACAGGGCAGCCATCATGTGCACCGATCCTCACGGAAGACGCCGGCTGGAGTGGGGAGGAGAAGGCACCGTCTCACTTGATGATGCTACGGTTCATCCGTGATTCGCCCCATATGGTCGGGCTTGCCGCGGTGGTTGCAACTCGGTCCAACCACACTCACGAGCACGGTGCTCGCCACCGCACTCGAGGCGATCCGCGAAAATCCAATACAAAACACTTTTCTTTTGGTTCAGCTCAACCAAAGCCAAGAAAACAATGCTAAACCGACCGTCTTAACGGCAGAGAACATCGAAGGGAACCACCATCAACTCTTCTATTTGACTCGATCCAACTACCCGATCAAGGACAGAAAGATAAGCACTCTTCTCCTACAGGGTTAATAGTTCTTCGGTGATGGCGCTAACCGGCCACACCGTCAAACCTCACCGGATTCTTATGAACCAAAAGAGGTGGCCAAACCCTTCGGCACCACAACCCCACTTTTATCACCACAACAGGAACAATCCAATCATTTTATACAGGCCAGAGACTCCGCAACTCTCTGGGGAGCCTCGCCGGCCTCCGCGGCCATGGCGTCCCACGGCCTCTACCCCTTGGCATGGTAGACAGAGACAACCATCCAAACACAAAACATAAACACAACATCACACAACCAAGAACATAGATCAAGCATCATCATAAGCATATCCTTCATTAAATAATTAGCGCAATGCAATGATGAACCGAAACCCCATCTCTTTGTGCAACCAAGTGTGTCAAATTTTAGATTAGTTATACCACTTTTACAAGTTTTAATGTTGCTATCTTATAACAAAGTTTTAGTTAAGACCTAAGCCATGTTTCTAAGTTATTCCACATCACATTTTAGTTGTACCCTATAGCATGACACTAAAAATTCACATTCCAAGGACCTACAGCCCGCTCTGATACCAACTGTAACACCCCGGCATTTACTATGCCTGAATGTTACCAAACATAAGCTAAACAACATCTAAATACCACACTAACATCAAATTCCAGCAAAGGTGCATAGACTAAAAACCGAGATTTCGGCAGCACCTCCTTTGTTTTATCATGAATTTAAGGAGCAACAACGATATAGCATTATATGGCAATAAGGGAAACATCTAAAACAGCAATAAATAGAGTCTTAACGACAATAAAAGACTAACATTTAGCACTTAAAGTTCCAAGTGTCAAACGAACAATAAAACTCTCATTAACCAAGCTAAGCCTTAATTTAATGACCATCACACGCAATTTATTATCAAACTAAATGAATTGACTTGGGGAAACATTAAGGTGAAGCAATGTGTGAGCGTGTGACTATTCCCCTTTCATATGCCGTTCTCATGGTACCCTAAAACAACAAGAAAACACAAGGGTGAGTTGAAAACTCAGGCAAGCATACTGCAATGAACAACAAGCATAACAACAAGTCAATAACATCTTTCATCATGTATAACATCCCATTCATGAATACTTATCAATATCATCATCAATTTGTATGCGATGTAATGCATTGCTCTGACCCTCTGGAACCTCATACTTAGGTATGGGGAAGTACACACCAGTCGGTGTGCACCCTTTCCCCTTCCATCGAAGATGGAGGGTGCCTACTGCCTCCAAACACCACGTGGATGGAATCACGACATAGGACTTACTCAATGGCGCTCCGGATTAGTCATAACTTTCTCACCGACCTTGCCGGACTAGTTAAGACTTTCTCACCGCCTAGCCTATCTCATGACATGCATGCAACCATGCCAATTATCATATTCAATTCACATATTAACACATGGCATCATAATGTGTTAAACATGCTCATCATATCATATCAATTATTAACACATGGCAAGTGAACATATATCATGTAAACAATTCCATCTAATCACAACATGCAACCTACAACTCGCTATCCATCACAACACACTTGCCTCAACCACGTGCAACGGATTGGCGGGAAGAAGAGGGAACTCCCGGGGTCACACCACCTGCACATAGGCATCACACACTCACAATCATAACCTCAAACAGTACACACGCCCCATCTAACCCGACATTGCCAACTACTCGCAAAACCTAAAAACAGAGGTTCTGTCCCGGGACAACAGCCCTTACAAAAGGCATAACTTGAGTTCTGGGACTCCAAATCGAATAAACGAGTACACCGTCGCGAAGCTTAGGAAATTTCCCAACTTTTTCTAGTTATAGGGAAAGACTGATTCGGACTCTAAAATTGTTTAATCTACAGATTACCACAATCTGTTCCAGTTACGTCACAGATTTTTAAGCGCTCGGTAAAACAGCCATAACTTTCAAACGGCTGATCGGAAATTAACGTGCTTTACGTTCACGGAAAGATAATTAAATTATCTACAACTTCCTAGAAGTCCGTACGGACAGATTCGGATTCTAAATCGACGGAAACTCGAACCCTAGCTCAACTGCTCAATCTGCCCGAAAACAGAAACGTGGACAAGTTTAGATCTAACCCAAATTACTTCAAACCAGCGCCTCCAATTGATCTAAAAACTTGATAAACACCTAATAACAGTACCTAGATCATCCCCAAGGATCCCCAAGATCATACCTTTGCCCGAAGCAGAACAAATCTCCAATCAATCTCCCTTGAATCTCCTCGCGAACCGCTCCCTCCACGTTCTCGCTCCTCGCTCCTCGCTCCACGGGATGACTCCACAAGGTGCAGGGGTGGGGAGGCCACCCTAGGGCAGCAAGGGGTGGAGGGGAGGTGGTGTGGAGGTGGAGGAAAGGGGAGAAGTGCTGATTATGGGGGCTAGGGCTTAGGGAGGGGAGGGGAGGAGAGGGGCGCAAGAGGGGGAGGTGGGGCGCAGGGGCTGAGATGGGGCGCAAGGGCAGGGAGCCCCTTTAACAGCCTCAACCCAATCCTAGTCGATTCTGAGTCCTAATCCATCCCACCAAAGCCCACCAAGGCCCAAAACTCCGGGAAGGCCCAAAACCAGCGGCCTGAACGGCGGAAACGTTATTAACCCCCGATCCTTATGATCTTAACCTTATTTCCACATCTCATACTGTATTTAACCTTATCATGCTCAAAAATTAAGGATACGACACTCCGAGGTGTCACACTTATTCAGTTAAACAACGACTTCAACATGTAAATATTATCTCTACAAGACAAAGTTCATAGCTAGGATTCCAAGGCATACATTCATTAAGGATAAAACTCTACATCAGGTTAATTATCCAAGGTTCACTCCATCACCACAGGTTACAATACCCTCCATTTAATCAATGGTTTCCAACAAGTATTCTACACAACTACCACCACTTACTAAGTCATCAATATCAAAAAATTTGATTATCATCAATCAACACATTGCTTTTAGCTATCCTATACATAGGTGATAACCAAATTACCACCACACAACATACTCCAACTATTTAAAATAGATTGAATACTAGTATTGACACTGCCCTTAACAACATCATTAAGAATAAGTATTATGTCTTCTCAATTGATATTAATACTAGCATTGAAGGGACACAACTGCATACTTCCAAATATACTAATGGTTTGCGACAACATAAATAGAAACTCTAATCAATTTCCAAATTAAAGTTACTAGTCAACACGATTAAATCTCTCTATTAATCCATTAGATTAGAACATCTTTAGACAACCAGCAAAGTTTCTTTAACAATATCGGCAGTCTACAACATCTTAATGTTTTAACTATGCATCCGGGTTTAAAACTATTAAACATGATCGGGGGTCATAAGTACTTTTATGACAAAGCAACAGATTCCAAGCATGTACATTAACGCATTCAATCAATCTCGCTAAGAGTAAACTACAACACTAGTAGTCTATTTATTCACAAGCTAGAGATATTAATCACATTGAATTGATTCAACTCAAAATTTAACTTAGCAACACATCAATCCAAAAACCACATTGTTACCTACTACATAACATGCTAAACATCAATTCTTACTAGGGACAAACGATTTCAGTCAAAAGACTACTTTGTTTACAGCATTTTAGTTTTAAAACTCATCCTAAGTTCATAAGGAAAATTTGACTCTCAAAATTGCGATGAGACAAACCCAAACTTGGTCATGCAAAGGAATTCTCCAAAACACTTTTCAATCTCCAAGACTCCCCTTTGGAGGGATCCAACCGATCAAATAAACCTTTGCAAATAAAACCTTAGCACCAAACCCCAATCTTTCCACGAAAACAAGAAGGTTTTTTTCAAAGATGATTTCTTAAACCAAGAAAATAACGGAATCAAACACCACGTACTACTACAAAGCCACGTAACTTCAGCCTGACGGCCAGTGTCGGCACAACTCCGCAATAACTCCTTTAACCTCAGAGAAAGACAAACAAAGGGATAAATTGAATGCTTGTTCCCCATAATGCAATCAACAGGCATCACAACTGGAAAGGCGCCCAAAAGAAGCACAACACTAGTCTCCTCTTCTTCGTCTTCAACCAAGGAAGACAAAACCACACACCGCATCACGAACGATCCGCGAAAACCCAACACTTTTCATTTGATTCAAATCTACTAAAGCCAAGAAAAGCAAAGAACACCGACCGTCAGAACGGCAAAGAACATACGAAGGAAACCACCATTAACTCTTCTATTTGACTCCAGTCTACTACCCGATCAACGACAGAAAGGATAAGCACTGTTCTCCTACAGGGGTCAATAGTTCTTCGGTGGTGGCGCTAACCGGCCACACCGTCAAACCTCACCCTTACTATGAAATAAGAGAGGTGGCCGAAATCCTTCGGCACCAAAACCCCACTTTTACCACCACAACAGGAATAATTCAATCATTTATCTCATAGACATAGCAACGTACTATATCAAATATAGCATTTAGCAACAAGGCTTAAGTACAACATTTAAGCGTAAACAACGATACCCATACCCTTCCTACTGTGCATCCATGTGTGTCAAATTTTAGATTAGTTATACCACTTTTGCAAGTTTTAATGTTGCTATCCTATGACAAAATTTTAGTAAAAACCTAAGCCATGTTTCGAAGTTATTCCACATCACATTTTAGTTGTACCCTATAGCATGACACTAAAAACACACATTCCAAGGACCTACAGCCCGCTCTGATACCAACTGTAACACCCCGGCATTTAATATGCCCGAATGCTACCAAACATAAGCTAAACAACATCTAAGTACCACAATTAAATATAAATTCCAGCAAAGGTTCATATGCTAAAAACCGATATTTCGGCAGCATCTCCTTTGTTTTTCCATGAATTAACACAATCTCAATATCATGGCAAGATATATCATAGCACACGACATCTAAAACAACAATAAATAGAGTCTTAACGACAATATAAGACTAACATCAAGCACTTAATGTCTCCAAGTGTCAAAATAACAAATAAGCTCTCAAATAGTAAAGCTAAACACTAAAGCAATGATCATCACACGCAATTTATTATCAAACTAATAGAATGACTTGTGGAATCATTAAGGTGAAGCTACGTGTGGGCGTGTGACTATTTCCCTTCCCCGCATGCCGATCTCAAAGTACCTAAAAAAAAACAACATAAAACACAAGCGTGAGTTCGAAACTCAGCAAGTATATTGTAATGGACAACAGGATCATTTACAAGACAATAATACCTCACATCACATATAACATCTCATACTTGAGCACATAACAACATCATCATCATTAAAAAAAAATGTATTGCAATGCAATGCAATGCAATGTTATGCTCATATCTCCATGGAAACTCATACCGGTATGGTTGAGTACACACCCGTCGGTGTGCACCCTCTCCCCCCTTCCATCCCGAAGATGGAGGGTGCATACTCCTCGCTTCCACAACCCACGGTAGATGGAATCACGATGTAGGACTTACTCTAATGGCTCTCTGGATTAGTCATAACTTTCTCACCGACCTTCCCGGATTAGTTAATGACTTTCTCACCGCCCGGGCCATGTAACATGTCATGCATGCAACTATGCCAATTATCATATTTCACATTTACATAAACATATGGCAACTCATCATGACAAATATAAACACATGGCATCGAACCATGATAATCATACTCAATATTTCATTGGAAAACAGCAAGCATGGCAAGTGAGCATAGCAAGTGTTCAATCTTTCACCCAATATCAACAAACAACCTACAATCCGCTATACATTACAACACACTTGCCTCAACCGTGGGCGACGGATTTGTGGGACGTAGAGGGCACTCCCAGTGTCACACCACCTGCACATAGGCATCACACACTCACAATAATGCCCGCAAAACAGTACACAAATCCCCATCTAACCCGACATTGCCCACTACTTGCAAACCTAAAAACAGAGGTTCTGTCCCGGCGGGACAGCAGCCTTGCAAAGGCCATAACTTGAGTTCTGGGACTCCAAATCGACTAAACGAGTACACCATCGCGAAGCTTAGGAAATTTCCTACCTTTTTTTAGTTATACGGAAAGACTGATTCGGATTCTAAAATTGTTTAATCTACAGATTACTACGATCTGTTCCAATCGCGTCACAGATTTTAACACGCTCAGTAAAACGGCCATAACTTTCAAACGGCTGATCGGATTTTAACGTGCTTTATGTTCACGGAAAGATAATTAAATTATCTACAACTTATTTTAAGTCCGTATGGACAGATTCGGATTCTAAATCGACGAAGACTCGAACCCTAGCCCGACTGCTCAATCTGCCCGAAAACAGAAACGTGGCAACGTCTAGATCTAACCCAAATAACTCCAATCCAGCACCACCAATTGATCTAAAAACTTGATAATCACCCTAAGAACAGTACCTAGATCAATTCCAAGGATCCCCACGATCATACCTTTGCCCAACGAACGAATCTCCAATAGATCTCCTCGCGGATCGCTCCTCGCTCCACGCTCCTCGCTCCTCGCTCCTCGCTCCAACGGATGGATCCACAAGGTGCAGAGGTGTGGAGACCACTCTAGGGCAGCAAGGGGGTGGAGGAGAGGTGGTGGAGAGGTGGTGGAGAGGTGGGGAGCAAAGGGGCAAGGGAGGGGGAGGCGCACGGCCAAGGGAGGAGGGAGGCGGCTAGGGCAAGGGCAAGTGGGGGGGGGGGAAGGGCGCACAAGGGGCAGGGGTGAACGCCCAAGGGCTGGTGGGGAGCCCTTTTACCAGCCCCCACACCCAATCCTAGTCCGTTACGGAGATCTACTCCATCCCACCAAAGCCCACTTAAGGCCCAAACTCCCCCGGGAAGGCCCAAAATCCCGAAAACGGCCCGGAAAAGCTATTAACCTCCATATCCTATAGTTTTAACCTTAATTCCACATCTCATAATGTTATTAACCTTATCATGCACGTTAAATAAGGTTACGACACTCCGTGGCGACATAACACTTCAACCGGCCCAAAAACGCGAGAAAACCCTAAGCCGAAAGGTTTTATTCTCTAGTTTCACCTTCTATAACGTCACACCAAACCATAGTGTCACAAAATGAAAACTGTTTCCATGTTTTGTGAGCTTGCCATGCTTTAATGATTGTCATTGGTATGATGAATATGCTCACTATGTTATGATGCCATGTTATCACGTACAAGTTATCTATGTTGTTGGCATATATGCATACATGGCATGACACATGGGCCGAGTGGTGAGAAAGTAGTTAACTAATCTGGGAAGGTCGGTGAGAAAGTTATGACTAATCCGGAGAGCCAATAGAGTAAGTCCTACATCGTGATTCCATCTATCGTGGGTTGTGGAAGCGAGGAGTAGGCACCCTCCATCTTCGGGATGGAAGGGGGGAAGGGTGCACACCGACGGGTGTGTACTCAACCATACCGGTATGAGTTTCCAAGGAGATATGAGCATCGCATCGCATTGCATACATGATGATGATGATAAAGATATGTGATCATGAATGAGATGATAAACATGTTGTGTGTTGTTGCAATGTAAGTTGTTCTTTTGTTCCATTGCAATATACTTGCTGAGTGATGAACTCATGCTTGTGTTTTATGTTGTTTTTAGGTACTTTGAGATCGGCATGCGGGAAAATGGGGTTTAGCTACACTTCTACACGTAGCTCCACAATCATAGTCTATGATTAATCACTTGGAGACATGATATTAAGAGTTGTGCCATAAACTTAATGTATGGTTTAATTTAGCATGCTTGTGATTCCTTATTTGCTTCGTTATAGTTTATGAAGTGGTTGAGCATGGTATTATTGGCGTAATTTGATGATATATCCATTTATCTTGATGTTTTAGATGTCGTGTGCTATGATATATCTTGCCATGATATTGATATTGTGTTAATTCATGTTAAAACAAGGAGATGCTTCCGAAATTTCGATTTGTAGCATTTGCTCCTTTGCTGTAATTTATGATAAATTGTGGTATTATGTTGTTGTTTAGTCTATGTTTGGTAGCATTCAGGCATTCTAGATGCCGGGGTGTTACACATTATCGGAGGTCATAAGCACTTTTAAAGCAAAGCAACAGATTATAAGCATGTACATTAACACATTTAATCATTCCCACTATGGGGTACTCTACATCACTAGAGGTTCATTTAATCTTAAGCTAAAGGTAACAATTACACCTAATTGATTCAACTCGCAAATTAACTAAGGAGTACATCATTTCCATAAACCACATTGTTACATACTACATAACATGCTAAACAACAATTTTCACTTTTAACAAGTAATTTCAGTCAAACGAATACTTACTTTATTTGCAGCATTTTTCTTTTAATACTCAACCAAAACTCACAAAGAAACTTGACTCTCAAAGTTGCAATAGGACATGACTCCAAAACACATTTCAATCTTAAAGACTCCCACAGGAGGGAACCAAGCGATCAAGTAAACCTTTACGGACAAAGGCACAAAACATAAATCGACACAACTTAACTTTTTACACACGCTTCAATAACTTCTTTTAAACTCAAAGCAAGACACACAAGAACCAAAAACTATACCTTTCTTTGCAAGGCAACCAACTAAACAGGTGTCAAAGCCAAAAGGCGACCAAAGACGCGCAACACAAAACTCTTCTTCTTTGTCTTCACCCAAAGAAGACAAAACCAAGAAACACCGAAGGGACACTCCGCGAAAATCCAAATTCCAAACACTTTTCTTCTGATTTCAATCAACTAAAACCAAGAAAACCAACCAAGACCGACCGTCAGAACGATAAAGAACATCCGAAGGAATCTACCACCAATCTCTTCTATTTGACTCCAGTCAACTACCCGACCTATGACAGAAAAGGTGACCACTCTTCTCATATAGGGGTTAATAGTTCTTCGATAATGGCGCTAACCGGCCACACCGTCAAACCTCACCCTTACTATGAACAAAAGTGGTGACCGAAACCCTTCGGCACCACAACCCCACTTTATCACCACAACAAGCACAATTAAATCATTTATCTCATAGACATAGCAACCTGTATTATCAAATGAAGCATTCAACATCAAAGCTTAAATACAACATTTAAGCATAAAGAAACGATACCCATACCCTTCCCTATTGTGCATCCAGTTTGTGTCAAATTTTAGATTAGTTATACCACTTTTGCAAGTTTTAATGTTGCTATCCTACGACAAAATTTTAGTTAAAACCTAAGCCATGTTTCTAAGTTATTCCACATCACATTTTAGTTGTACCCTATAGCATGACACTAAAAATACACATTCCAGGGACCTACATCCCGTTCTGATCCCAACTGTAACACCCCGGCATTTAGTGTGCCCGAAGGCTACCAAACATAGACTAAACAACATCTAAATACCACAATTAAACACAAATTACAGCAAAGGCGCACATGCTAAAAACCGAAATTTCGGCAGCATCTCCTTTGTTTTATCATGATTTGAACGATAGCAATATCATAGCAAAATATTTCATAACGTAAGACATCTAAAGCAGCAATATATAATGGATAAAATATCATCATAAACAATTAAACCAAAACCAACCCAACAAACATCTATAGCTAAGTAAAGAAGATCAACAGCACATTAAAATTATTCCATACGCCTAGTTCAGGGCACTATTATTATGATCATGACTCAAGGTTGGTAAATGTGACTAGAACTACGTGAAGATGTGTAGCTAATGCCCTTTCCCACATGCCGGTGTCATGGTACCTAAAAAAACAACATAAACACAAGCGTGAGTTCATCACTCAGCAAGTATATTGCAATGGTACAAACAAAAACAATTACACGGCTACAACAACTCACATCATGTATATCATTTCATTCATGTTCACAAATCATTATCATCATCATTATGTACGCAATGCGATGCGATGCTCATATCTCCTTGGAAACTCATACCGGTATGGTTGAGTACACACCCGTCGGTGTACACCCTCTCCCTCCTTCCATCCCGAAGATGAAGGGTGCCTACTCCTCGCTTCCGTTCACCGCGGTTAATGGAATCACGATGTAGGACTTACTCATTGGCTCTCCGGAATAGTCATAACTTTCTCACCGACCTTTCCCGGACTAGTTATGACTTTCTCACCGCCCGGGCCATGTAACATGCCATGTATGCAAATATGCCAACAACATAAATAACTTGTACATTAACACATGGCATCATAACATAGTAAACATGCTCATCATAACATTGGCAATCATTAAATCATGGCAAGTGATCATATCATATAATCAATTTCATCTATTATCAACAAGCAACCTACAAACCGCTATCCATTACAATACACTTTCCTCAACCACGGGCAACGGATTGGCAGGAAGTAGAAGGCACTCCCGGGGTCGCACCACCTGCACATAGGTACCACACACTCACAATCATGTCCACAAAACAGTACGCAAACCCTCATCTACCCCGACATTGCCAACTACTCGCAAAACCTAAAAACAGAAGTTCTGTCCCGTCGGGACAGCAGCCTTCCAAAAGGCAAAACTCGGGTTCTAAAACTCCGAATCAATTAAACGAGTACATCCTCGCGTAGCTTAGGAAATTTCCTAACATTTTCTAGGCATAGGGAAACACTGATTCGGACTCTAAAGGTGTTTAATCTACAAAATACAGTGATCTGTTCCAATCACGTCACATATTTTAACACGCTAGGTAAAACTGCCATAACTTTCAAACGGCTGATCTGAATTTCACATTCTTTATACCCACTGAAAAGTATTGAAATTACCTAGAACTTCTTCAACAGGCGGCCGACCAAATTCCGAATCTAAATTGACGAAAACCCAAACCCTATGTCGACTGCTCATGCTGCCCGAAATAGAGAACGTGGCAACTTCTAGATTTCATCTAATCTACTCAATTCCAGCACCACCAATTGATCTAAAAACTTGATAATTACCCTTATAATAGTACCTAGACCAATCCCATGGAGGAGCAATGGGGGAGGTGGAGGCGCCACATGGAGGAGGTGGGGAGGTGTGGGAGGCGGCTAGGGCACTTGGGGGCGCAAGGGGCAGGGGTGGACGCCTAAAGGGGCTGGGGGAGGCCCCCAACCAGGTCTCCTACTCCTATTTGGACTCAAACTCCATCCCACTAAAGCCCGCGACCCTTTCCTTTAGGCCCAAACTCCCCCGGAAAGGCCCAAACACGCGGAAACGGCCCGTAAACGCAAATAAACCTCAAACCGTATGGTTTTAACCTCCAATTCCATATTTCATAATTTTTTTGACCTCAATATTCACATTTTATAAGGTCTCGGCATTCCGTAGTGTCACATTAACATAGCCTATTAGTCCCACATCGTGTCACGCAAAAATGGTAAAACGATATTAGAAGTAGGGTAATACGTACTTAAATTTATAGGGTAAAAGTATGGAGGTTTTGTATTGCAGCTTCAAGAAAGTATTAAATAAATGGTCTCCAATAAATCCACGATTCGAAAGGATAATATTCTCATTGACAATCCCCACATCGATAAATCCTAAGTTTTCATTGCCATTTATTCTACATGTTTGTATCTCCATTCTACATACATAAGAAAGAAGTTAGACATGAAGTTAAGTGGTACAGGAATATATATACAATAATATAAATTGAAACTTACAAAGTCCACACTCTGATTATATTCACGTCAAAGGCATCTTGCTGGTATAACATATACAATTCGGTGAAAAACACCCAGAAGGTATTATCCCCATTGTGAAAATCCGATTCTTTGTATTTTACTGGAATGCATGCATACCATTTCTGCTCAGCTGCATGTACCACTGATGGACGCGCCGCAATTGTGTTGTTAGGTTATCTAAATGAGCTGGTTCAACTAGCAGTTGCTCTTTAATGAACCTCCACCTTAGACCTTCATCGTGAGCACGAAGTTGTTCAGCAATATCTATTTCATTTTTTGATGTCAACGCGTCCGCTCAAGCCTCCTTCAAGTATTTCTTCTTGGATATGCGCTCGTAGTCTGACATTTTTGAAGGTTCAGAAGCAACCTCTGCCTGTTTGACTTCTGCCATACTTAAGAAAAACTTATGCTCATTAGCATCAACTTTAGTTTTCTGAGATGATGGCCTCTTTTTGAAGTGAGAAGTTACATAGGCGCTTATTTCCTTTTTTGTTCTTCTTCAGTCATCTCAGCTGGTAATTTCTTTTGAGGTTGCGCTGACTTCAAAGATGACTGAGATTTGCTATGAGACAGTGCAGACTTCCGAGATGGTACCGATGTTTGATTCAAACTTTTCTTGGCTGGTGCCGACGGAGGACACAGACTTTGCCTGGATGGTGCCAGCTAAGGAGACGGACTTTGCCTGGCTGGTGCCGGCAGAGGGGACGGACTTTTTCTGAGTGGTGCCGGCGGAGGAGTTGGACTTTTCCTGTGTGGAGAGTGACGCTGAGCATCATCGTCGTTGTGCTCATCGTCCGAGTCAAACTTAATCAGGCTCTTGTGCCACGCGAGGAAGCCATGCATGTTTTCTCCAAGCTTGTTGTTCATGTCCTCGCCAGGGATCTCTACCTCCATTTTGCGATATTGTCGGACTATACTGTCCACTTCGACCCTGGCAAATCCCAGTGGTATCGGGCGGCAGTGCAGAACCTGCGAGGAGCTGCATGGCCAAGCCCTGCCATCAGCCACCTTGAAGGTAATGCCATGTGCGGACAAATGAATCTTTCATGGTGTTGGTTCTTTGATGTCATCCACTGAAAAATGGAGTCCATGCTCTTCAAGCATCGCTATGGACGTGCAGCTGCTCTTATGAACACCGTGACTGAAGTTCTGAGGGCTGTCATTGGGTGGCGGTCGTGAGCTGAGAGCTCTCTCTACTACTTTCTCCACTCTCTGTTCCACAACCTTATCCAGCTCTACTCTCTATTCTACAGCCATCGGCAATGCAGCCTTCCGGTCGATGACTCTGACGCAAATGTTCGACGCTCATCATCACTGAGTGCATATTGTTCTCGGAGCCGTCTCCGCTTCGTCGCTGTTCTACGCTCCTCAATGCCAGGAAGGGATCAAGTTCAGGGAGGCCAAGGAAAGGAGCACCCTACCGGGCTCTACAGCAGTTCGTGCAGGCATAATGCCCATTCTTGCTTGACACTTGAGTAATTACTAACGGGCATCGTGCTTGCGCGAACTGCTGTATCAGTGCAAGTTAGTGATTTATGCCATATATGAATGTCAGTTCTAACCATCAATTTAGGTTAGAATAGTTAGAATTGACAAGCCACGTTTTCTAGAAACATTGTTTTCTGTATAAAGTAAGTATTATTTTCTAATAACGGTGGCGATGTCCTGTCTTTTGTATAGCATATGCTTGAACTATTTTAAATATTGTCGCATAATTTAGGAAGTTAAGAGTTTAAGGCCATATTTGATTAGTTAATTATTTTAGCTCATTAACAAACCCAAATCATCATAGAGCATTCACAGAGTTGGTAATAAAGTGAGAGCAATTAAAAAAAGGTAAGTACATTTAACAATCTAAAATTTTATCACGGCGAGAACATTAAAAAAAATGAAAATATGAAACGTCAAAGGAAGCGGCCATCAAAAAATTCGGCAGCACCTCCCCTAAAAATAGTGGACATCCACTCAGCAGACAAAAGACAACATTCAATATAATATTAACACACATAGAAGCACATATCAATGGAGGCCCTATCCGAGGATAGCACAAGACTAATACAAAAAGTCATATATCATACATTATTACATTCGCGGAACTATGACGACAATTGCTCACGGCAGGACAATATATCATCTATGACGACAATTGCTCACGGCAGGACAATTATCACGGAACTACCGTCAACTTCACTTCCACCCATCGCTACTCTTAATAATGGTTAAACCCATACATCATCAACCTCCATCACAAACCACCCTTATACCACTATGGTTCGACACCTAGTTCCAAGCTAGGATCGAAAAACCTTACCAAACCACAAATGGTTCCTTTCTTAAGAGGGTCTCGCCCTCACACAAAAACACTTAGCTTTCAAGCCCAAGTGTACACATGACAACTCAAACCCAAAGCGTTAACAACCACTTTGAAAAGGATTCAACAACAACCAGAGAATATTCATTTCGATTTCCTAAGCCAAAACGCAAAGGAAACACAAATCCCTTCACCACAACCAACACCAGAAATTCTTCATTGTTTCTTTTCATACTAGAAAGCAAGGGAAAACTCGTTTCAAGACATAAATGCACATTCTTGAAGAGCACTCCGGATTAGTCATATCTCCATATATGACTTTCTCACCGACCTAGCTCAACGACTCTTTTATCATTTAACATCTAAAAACAATGTCCGATTTACTTTTCACCATTTCTTCATCATGTAACAACACTTACCGAAAAGTCATTCACATAACGACTTATTTCTCGGTATGTCATGAATAAATCTCGAATAACATTGAGAGTTGCGCTAATTCATATAAACTATGACGGCAGCATAGATAACAGTTAAGGCACCACATCATATCAGAACCCACCAACGATAGATAGCTAAACTTGCAAAACATCGCATTTTAACCAAGATCACCATTTTGGAAAAGAACATCGACTCCAAAGTCAAACATCTGCACAAACAACCGCCATAAATTTTCTCAAAGAGAAAGGGAAACTCATTTTCAAAAGAGAACACTTCACGAACAGCATCGCCGATGAAACATCCACAAAACCACCTTTTGAAGCACTTGCAAACTCTACACAGATTTTTTTTCCCAAATAACTACAACTCTAGCAAAGAAAAGATTACAAATTAAACCTCGTGAGTTTTCCAACATAACCCTCTAGGTCCATTTGTTTCCTTTAAAATTTATTCCAAAAGATAATTCAGGGCGAACGCGAAAGGGCGCGATCCACTCAAGACTTCTGGGGTGTAAATCCATACTCATAGCACCAACTAAACAAATTAGCCAAAACCAAATATTTGCACCAATTTCTACGAGTTTTAGGGAAACTCTGAAACACAGCATATGAAACACCTTGACCGAAAACCCTTCAACCAAAATGGCAAACAACCAAACCCGTCCAAAAGCTTTTAAACACAAGCTCATCATAAAAAGAACCATCTCTAGTAATCCACTACGCTTTCCATAAAAGACTTCAATAATCACTATCTACTCCCTAAGGAGCCCCAACACAATTCAACCAAAAGCTTCACAACAAAATTCTTCCTCTAGTTACAATTTCCAACACTTTTAATTAGGGTTTATGGTGCTTATCAAAAAGGCACCCAACCAAGACTACATTGACATGATCCTGACGGATTACCGAATCATAATACTTTTTATTCTAAATTTAAATATAGTACTTCCACAAATCTTTCAGCAAGATCAACACATAAATTTCATACCACCTATATGTCAACGACTCGACAATCGAAACTCATTCAGTTAACAAACGACTTCAACATGTAAATATCATCTATACAAGACAGAGTTCATAACTATGATTCTAAGACATATATTCATTAAGGATAAAATTCTACATCATGTTAATTATCCAAAGTTCACTCTATCGCAACAAGTTAAAATTTTCCTCTATTTTAACCATGGTTTTCAACAAGTAATCTAAACAATTATCACCACTACTTAGTCATCAATAACAACAAACGGGCATAATCATTAACCAACAACATTACTTTTAGCTACCCTATACAAAGGTGATAACCAAATTACCACCACACAACATACTCCAACTATTTAAAATAAATTGAGTACTAGCATTAACACTGCCCTTAACAACATCATTAACAACAAGTCTTATGTCTTCTTGTGAATCATGTGATGAAAAATTGGCTTGATTTTGTGCTGAAAAATTGGTTTGGATTTATCTTGCAAAATTGCTTGCATGAAGGACCAAACATTCAAACATCCAAAAACAAAGACTTTGTATTTGCGCCAGACCAAACATCCAAAAACAGTGAGTCTCGCATGTATGACAGACCAAATTTTTTGGTCCGTCATAAACGTGATTTTGATGCTTTTACGCTTGTTCAAGAAATCGCGTTTTTCCCATGTATGACAAACCAAATTTTTTGGTCTGTCATACACATGGTTTTGGTGACCTCGTTTTTCCCATGTATGACGGACCAAATTTTTTGGTCCGTCATAAACATGATTTTGATGTTTTTACGCTTGTCCAAGAAATCGCGTTTTTCGCATGTATGACAAACCAAACTTTTTGGTCTGTCATACACATGCTTTTGGCGACCTCTTTTTTCCCATGTATGA
The DNA here is from genome assembly GCA_036346355.1 of Rhipidocladum racemiflorum. Taxonomy (NCBI): domain Eukaryota; kingdom Viridiplantae; phylum Streptophyta; class Magnoliopsida; order Poales; family Poaceae; genus Rhipidocladum; species Rhipidocladum racemiflorum. The sequence continues at coordinate 41,626,219 of CM070590.1, forward strand.
CGGGCCAAATTTTTTGGTCCGTCATAAACGTGATTTTGATGTTTTTGCGCGGGACCAAGTTCTTAAAAACAGTAAGTTTTACATGTACGCCGGACCATATTTTTTGGTCCGTCGTGAATGGTTTTTTGAGTGACTTTTTCATGTGTACGCCGGACCATATTTTTTGGTCCGTCGTGAATGCGTTTTAGCTCGATTAGGGTTTTGAGCAAATTTGGACTTTGAATTTTGATTTGGATTTGAGATTATGAAATTTGTGAGAATTTCATGATGCTTGTTTTGAAGTTGACTTATGCAATGCTCGTGTGAGTATTAGCATGGACTAATGTTGAGTCAAGTCGCGGACTTGTGCTCGAAATTGTTTTGTGGTTTGTTTATGTGCAGGTATTGCTCGAGGATGAACGTGGTCGATGACGGGACCGGAACTAGGTTTATGGAGGAACCGAGGTTCGGGACTAGGTTCAGGAGGAACTGAGGTCTTGGTGGTCAAGGATGTCATGCGGGACGTTCGGGCTAAGAGAATGGTGCACATGAACAATGGTTAGTCACGTGAGTGTGGCAGGTGGCCATGCGCGTGCAAAGTGTTAGTCACGTGAGTATGGTAGGGTTGCCATACGCGTGCAAGTGTTGTACTTGGCCAGGTTGGGCCAAGTAGAGTTGTGTTGGATACATATTCCTTCTAGGATTAGGAGTGGGACTCCTTCTAGGATTAGGAATTGTATTTAGGACTCCTTGTGGGTTGGTCCTTTAAATAGGAGGGGTTGTCTCCTGTTGAAGGGCATCGATCGAATCAATCGGAGCTGAGCGCATTGAGAGCCTCAAGCTCAGTTTTAGGGTTTGTACTCTTTTGATGGGAGTACTTTAGACAAAAGAAATAAAGATCAATTCTTCCAAGATTCTTCCGTGCTACAGTAACCACGTTGCTACAGTGTTTTCTGTTTTGGTTCTTGTTTGCATGCTTGCTCTAATTCTAGATTGGTTTTTGATTCTTGAGTTTCATCTTGATTTCATCCATCAAAAACCTTTCTAGGGTATTGATTTAGAGTTCCTCAAAGTCTAGTTGATTAATCTTTTGAAGATCTTGTTTAATCTTGAAGTTTTGATTAGATTAGTTTTCGTCAAGTTCTGGAACAGCAAGCTTGCGAAGCTCATAACTTTTGATCCGTAAGTCCGATCGAGCTGATTCTTTTTGGGTTCGATTCGTATTGGAATATAGTTTCTTGTCTCCAAATTTCAGATCAATCTAACAGTTGGATCTTCGGGAATTCTTGTTTTATCGAACCTCTGTCATTCTGTTTTTGTCGAATACGAGGCAATTATTTGGTTCTATTTTGGGGTGAACTTTTAGTAGATCAAGAATTTGGTTTTAGCTTCTGCACAATCATTCACCCCCCCCTCTGATTGCTATATTCGTATACTTCGATCCTACACTTCTCAACCGATATTAATACTAGTATTGAAGGGACACAACTGCATACTTCCAAATATACTAGTAGTTTGCAACAACGTAAATAGCAACTCTAATCAACTTCGAAATTAAAGTCACTAGGCAACACGATTAAATTCCTCTATTACTCCATTAGATTAGAACATCTTTAAACAACCAGCAAAGTTTCTTTAACGGTAACCACAGTCTACATCATCTTAATGTTTTAACAAGGCATCAGGGTTTAAACTTTTAAACATTATCGGGGGTCATAAGCACTTTTATAACAAAGCAACAGATTCTAAGCATGTACATTAACACATTTAATCATTCTCGCTAAGAGTAAATTACAACACTAGTAGTCTATTTATTCTCAAGCTAGAGATATTAATCACATTGAATTGATTCAACTTAAAATTTAACTTAGCAACACATCAATTCATAAACCACATTGTTACCTACTACATAACATGCTAAGCATCAATTCTTACTAGGGACAAACGATTTCAGTCAAAAGACTACTCACTTTGTTTGCAGCATTTCAGTTTTAAAACTCATCCCAAATTCATAAAGAAACTTGACTCTCAAAATTGCAATGAGACAAACCCAAATTCGGTCATGCAAAGGAATTTTCCAAAACACTTTTAAATCTTAAGGACTCTCACAGGAGGGAACCAACCGATCAAATAAACCTTTGCAAATAAAACCTTAGCACCAAACCCCAAAATTTCACGAAACAAGAAGGCTTCTTCAAGGGTGATTTCTTAAACCAGCAAAATAACGAAATCAAACACCACTTACTACTACAAAGCCACAGAACTTCAGCCCTGACAGCCAGGTCTGGCACAACTCTGCAATACTCCTTTAACCTCGGAGAAAGACAACACAGGAATAAATTGAATGCTTCTTCTCCATAAAGCAATCAACAAAGTAAGCATCAAAACTGGAAAGACATCCATAAGAAGCGCAACACTAGACTCCTCTTCTTCGTCTTCAACCAAGGAAGACAGAACCACACACCGCAAACGACACAGTCCGCGCAAACCCAACACTTTTCATTGATTCAACTCAACTAAAGCCAAGAAAAGCAACGAAAACCGACCGTCAGAACGGCAAATAACATATGAAGGAATCCACCACCAAACTCTTCTATTTGACTCCCGTCAACTACCCGATTTACGACAGAAAGGGTAAGCACTCTTCTCCTACAGGGGTTAATAGTTCTTCGGTGATGGTGCTAACCGGCCACACCGTCAAACCTCACCCTTACTATGAACATAAAAGAGGTGACCGAAACCCTTCGGCACCACAACCCCACTTTAACACCACAACAGGAACAATTCAATCATTTATCTCATAGACGTAGCAACATGCTTTATCAAATGAAGCATTCAACATCATAGCTTAAATACAACATTTAAGCGTAAAGGAGCGATACCCATACCCTTTCCTACTGTGCATCCAGTGTGTGTCAAATTTTAGATTAGTTATACCACTTTTGCAAGTTTTAATGTTGCTATCCTATGACAAAATTTTAGTTAAGACCTAAGCCATGTTTCTAAGTTATTCCACATCAAATTTTAGTTATAACCTAAGGTATGACACCAAAAATACTCATTCTAAGGACCTACAGCCCGCTCTGATACCAACTGTAACACCCCGGCATCTAATATGCCTGAATGCTACCAAACATAAGCTAAACAACAACTAAATACCACCATTAACATAAAATTCCAGCAAAGGTACATATGCTAAAAACCGAGATTTCGACACATCTCCTTTGTTTTAACATGAATTGAAGCAACAACAATAGTAACATGTCAATATAGCATAATGAACGATAGCAAATAACATGATCAAACGGAAGAACAGCCACCATACCACTAATGATATAAATTCTATCCATCACATGACAAGTAAGGACTAATCAATTACTCATAACGACCAACGAATCATCGAAACCATAGTTTAGTACAAAGATATAACCATAACCATAAGGGAAAGAACATGTCAATGTTTAATTGTGTGATGCTACGTGATGATGTGAGACTAGCTCCCTTTCCCGCATGTTGGATTCATGGTACCTAAGAAAAACGACATAAACACAAGTGTGAGTTCATCACTCAGCAAGTATATTGCAATGGTACAAATGTAATATTGCTTAAATTCTATTCCCGGAACTTGGCACTTTCTTATCTGGGATTGTGGAGGGTCAGTCTGGTGTTAGCAGAGCTATCAACTTCATCTGTGTGGGGGAGATTTTGGAGCACTCATCCCACTTTTTACCTAATCTACCCCTCACCCAAAACCCCCATCCCCTCTACCTTTTTGGCTGCTTACCCCTCCCCATCCCAAACCAAACCAACCACTCCCCTTTCATTTTCGTGTGGAGCAAAGGAGGCAAGGGCAGCAGCCACCTAGTGCTCCCATGGCTTCTCCTCCTCCCCCTTGCAGCTAGGAGAGCTCCCTCCCCAAGGTTGGCCGGCTGCACCTCCTCCTTCTCCTCCTCCCTGCAGCAGCCAAGCAGCAGCCACCTCCTCCTTCCTTCCTCTTCTTGGGTGAAGGTAAGCTTGGGATTTTTTTGCTTGTGAGCTCAGATCTGAAGGTCCTAGGCAGGGTGGTAGGGTTCTAGGGTCCCTAGGGTTGAAATTTGTGGAGGGAAAACTAGTTCTTTGGAGGGAACCCTAGTTTCTATTTTCGAGCAGATTTCAGTCAGTTCTTGTAGCTCGTGTTTGGGGTTTCTAAGTTGGTCAAATGTCTGGCCTCCTGTAGAGTTTGTTGTAGATATCCCTTTCCTCTTTAATTTGAGCACAAGAATTCGAAAATCCATTTAGCCATTTGAAAGTTATGCCACTTTTGCTGCGGGCTGTACAGATTTGGCTTTCTTAGTACCTGAAATGTTCAAGCAGAGATTAGACTTAGCTGCGGGCCGAATGAGTGTTTTCGGTTGCCTAGAGAGTTGTAGGAAATTTCCTGTAGTTTCAGTAAATGTACTTGTTTTATTGATTTGGAGTTAGGAATCAAAAGTTACAACGTTTCAAAGTTGCTGTCCAGAGAACAGTTTTTCTGGGCGTCCAGTTTTTGTGGCTGAAGTTTAGAGGCCTTTTTGAGGGCCTTAGCTCCATCTCCTGTTTAAGGGGTTGTGGGATTCCATTATATGGTTCTATTATGGTCATTTAGAGTCTAATATCATGAACTTTCATTGAGCCAATTAGAAGTTATGCTATTTTGTACCCCTTGCTGTCCAGATTTGGCACTTGTGCTAGTAGCTGCGCTCATTTCAATTCTGGGATTTGTTGAGGGACTTGCATCTTGATTGGCCTTGTGATTATCCTAGGTTATCTCCTTGTGGTCGTTTAGAGTATGAGAACACGAGTTTTGGTCAAGCCAATTGGAAGTTATGATCATTCAAGTGAGCGTTGTCCAAAACATGACTTGTTCGGTTAAGAGTTTGGGTTTTTCGGTCGGGTTAGAGCATAGAAGCGATTTGCAAAGATGTAATTTGTTAGTTCGAAGTGTGAGATTTTTCAATATGATTCCTTTTCAGGTGGAGTAGCCTCGGGGGCGGCTTCCTCCTCGCGTCACCCCGCTCCTCGCGGGTAGAGGCAAGTGTGAAGTGGCTTCCCGGTCAATTGTCGGTTGTCACCCCCTCTTTTACTCTTTGATTTGGAATTGAATGAGTTTGGTTAATGGAATGCATATATCTAATTGAATGAGTATGTTTAATGCGATGCCATGAGTATGTATTAAATTGATGCAATGAGTACGTTCAAATTGAACCAACGTATTTATGTTATTTGCATCTATGCATTCATAAAAGGGGAGGTGTCCCATTTTGATGCGGGCCTCCGTGTTCACACGTAGTGAACACAAAAGATCTACCTTGTAGTCCCATACCGTTGGAGTATGGGAGCGAGTCAGTAAGCGTAGGCACCCTCCACGGGATGGAGGGGATGAGGGTGCACACCGACGGGTGTGCACTCGGCAATACCGGTATGAGCTCCATAAAAAGGCATGCATGTGCATATTCATAGTATTATGCGAAAGCAATGTATGAAATGAGTTAAAGTGTTGAATGGTTGAGTTCATGACTTGGATGTTTAAATTACTTGTTGTATGGATACAAGTTTAATTGTTTTACCACCTGCTTTGTTGCTTTACACTTTGCTGAGTATTGAACTCACGCTTGTTGTTTTGTTGCTTATTTTAGGTACCTCCAGAGCGGCATTTTGGGAGTCGGGATAACACTTCACACACAAATTCATAACTTAGTTAGATTTGTGTTTGGCTCCACTTTTGGTTATGTACTAATAGTAGAACTTGCTTTTGAGTAGTTAGAATGTAAGTAGGTGTTGTGGGCATGTTGTCCTAATGTCTTTAATCATTGGATGGTGATATTGGTACTTGTTATTCCTCTTTAGATTGTGCCTTAGTTCCCCTCTTGTTATTGTGGCCTCTTTGAGATTGTTGTTAGTTGCTTGTGCTAGTTGGGTCACGATAGGTGATTGTTGCCATGACCCTATGTTTATGCTTACTTGATGTTGTCATTATTGAATTGCATCTTATGTCTGCTGAGTGGATGACCTAGAAGTAGGGGAGGTTCTGCCGAATTTTTTTTTAATTAGTTCGGCAACCTACTAGCATGTTTAGAGTTGATTTGTTTTGCTTTGCGTGCTTCCTTGCGTTTTTGTTGCTTGTTTAGTGTAGCATTCAGGGCACGTGGGTGCTGGGGTGTTACAGTTGGTATCAGAGCGGGCGTTAGGTCCGTGGTTTATGAAACTAGTAAATTACTATAGAGTAAACTAAAGTTTTGATTTGAAATAATTTAGAAACATGGCCTAGGTGCAAATACTTATTAAAAAAAAGTTGTCTTAGGCAAGCAACCTTAAAATTTGGCATAGGTTGATTAAGTAATTAAAATGTTGACACACATTGGAGCACAGTAGGAAGGGTATGGGATTCATTGCATTGCATCACGGTTAATTGCTATATGTGCATGTTATTGTTGTTATATGAAGTCGCTAGCTTGTTGATATTTCTGTTCTAAGGCTTGAGTTGTTGTTGTGTGGTTGTTGTAGAGATGCCAAGGGGTAGAGGTCGTGGCCGCGGCCTCCGTGGTGGCCGCAGTCGAGGTGGGAGTCACCCATCTCGTGCGGACGTTGAGTCAGTGGCTGAGGGGAGTGGCTCGCTCAATGCCCCTCAGTCAGTCCATGTCAATGCCCCAGTTGGGCAGGCTGGAGAAGGGGTAGATGCCGCGACTACGGCTTTGCTCCTAGCTTTGCAGAGGGAGGTTCAGGGGCTGCGCCAGCAGGTTCAGGCAGCTCCTGTGGCTGTGCCTCCCCTGCAGCGATCCCGCGCCGTGGCTCGGTTGTCTTTGGATGCCAGGATGAGCTTGCGGGAGTGGATGTCTCTCCGACTCGACACCTTCGATGGTGCGGGCACGCCGGTCCAGGCGGTGGACTGGCTGCGCTATATGGAGAGGCAATTCGGAGTCCTGGAGATGACTTCCCTCCAGAAGGCTCAGTTTGTGGCTTTTCAGTTGAAGGGCCAGGCAGATATTTGGTGGGAGGGTGTCCTTGCTGCGAGGGCCCTCGCTGAAGGGGCAATCACTTGGGGGGACTTCACCGGGCACTTTCAAGCTAAGTATTATCCGGAGTCCTTCCTCGAGAGGATGGAGTCTTCCTTGACCACCCTCTCTCAAGGGAAGAGGTCGGTGTCGGAGTATGAGGCGGAGTTCAACAGTATTGTCCGCTTCATTCCCGCTGTGGCATCAAATGACCGAGAGAAAGCTCGAAGGTTCAGAAGGGGCCTCAATCAGGAGTTCAGGGTTGTCATGGGAGCCACAGTCCCCCGTGATTTTTCTTCTGTGGTTGAGAAGGCGAGGGGCATGGATCTCGAAATGGAGCTCTCTAAGGAGAAGCTTAGTGCTGGTGGTTCTGGAGCTTCTGTGGCCGGTGGTGGCCAGAAGAGGAATTTTGGTGGTGGAGGTCGGTCTTTTCAGCGACCTGCTTCTAAGAAGTTCAGGGGGGACAAGGTTCCTCCTCAGGGGCCAAGGCAAAGCTGCCTCGGTCATTTGCTTTGTCCTCCCAGCGTGTGGCCTCTCGTCCTGCTCCGGGGCAAGGCCTCATGTGCTTCAAGTGCGGTGCTGGGCATCGTGCTGCAGAGTGTTCTTTGGTGGGGGAGTGCCACCACTGTGGTCGTTCTGGCCATATGGGGCATGTGTGCCGGTCGAACCCCAACAGCATTATCAAGTGGGAGCCGGCAACTTCTCCCCCGACTCAGACTGCCTCATCCAGAGGGTCAGTCCAGTTGATGACGACAGCTCCTGCTCTTCCTCAGCCTTCTATGTGGGCACCACCTCCAGCTTACTGGCATCTTCAGCCGTCAGCTCCTCCCTTGATGGCTGCACCACCTCCAGTCCCAGTGCCACCTCAGCAGGGTGTTGGGGCTCCCGCTGCCCCAGCACCACCAGGAGTTTACGCCCTGCCAACCGCTGAGTCGACTGGACGTCCAGATGTGGTCACAGGTACTTTACTTGTGGATTCAGCTGATGCTTTTGTTCTCTTTGATTCAGGAGCGACCTATTCTTTTTTGTCGATTGAGTTCGCTAGAAGGGCTAAGTTGGGAATGCAGTGTATTGCTAAGTCTGTGGTGGTTACCTCTTCGGGTGGGCTTATTTCGAGTTCGATGGTATGCCCGGGTTGTGTTATAACCATTGATGATGAGGACTTTTGTGCGAACCTGATGGTTATTCAGTTGACTCCGTTTGATGTCATCTTGGGTATGGATTGGCTACATCATTATCATGCCAGAATATGTTGCTACTGGAAGACAGTCACTTTGCAGGCTCCCTCGGGAGTGGAATTGGTCTTCCAGGGTGATGTTCCCTCAAGTTCTCTCTTTGTACTGACTAGTTTGTTTCCTGGGCGTCGTGTGTGGAAGTCGGGAGTACTTTGGACACTCTTAGAAAAGCCAAGTACTGTGATAGTTATTGAGGAGATCCCTGTGGTGAGGGAATTCATTGATGTCTTTCTGGATGAGTTGCCCGGTTTGCCACCCAAGCGGGAGGTGGAGTTTCGAATTGATCTTGTTCCGGGTACCCAGCCCATCTCTTTATCTCCCTACCGTTTGGCTCGACCTTTCCAAGAAGAGTTGAAGAAACAATTAGATGATCTGTTGTCCAAGGGGTTGATTCAGCGAAGTGTGTCACCTTGGGGAGCGCCTGTCCTTTTTGTTGCTAAGAAGGATGGTGGTTGGCGCATGTGCATTGATTATCGTGCTCTTAACTTGGTGACCATCAAGAATAAGTACCCTCTACCTCGCATTGAAGACTTGTTTGATCAATTAAAGGGAGCAAGGGTATTCTCTAAGATTGATCTTGAATCGGGGTATAATCAAATTCGTGTAAGGGAGCAAGATGTTGAGAAGACCGCTTTCTCCATGAGGTATGGGCATTATGAATTTAAGGTTATGTCTTTTGGACTAACCAATGCCCCTGCTGTTTTCATGGAGATGATGAACAGGTTGCTCCATGAGTATCTTGATGATTTTGTGGTAGTGTTCATCGATGATATACTCATCTATTCTAAGTCAGAGGAGGAGCATGCTCATCATTTGAAACTTGTACTCCGTACGTTGAGGGAGAACCGACTCTTTGCCAAGCTAAAGAAGTGTGAGTTCTGGATTTCAGAAGTGGGTTTCCTTGGTCATATCATCAACCAGGAAGGCATTTCTGTTGATCCCAGGAAGATCTCTACAGTTGTGGACTGGGTGAGACCTTCAAATGTCAAGGAAGTGCGTAGTTTTCTTGGGTTGGCTGGTTACTACCGTCGTTTCGTTCAGGACTTTTCAATCATTGCTAAGCCACTATCTCAATTGACTCAGAAGGGGGTCAAATTTCAGTGGACCGCTGATTGTGAGTGCAGTTTTCTCTCCTTGAAGGAGAAGTTGGTGACTGCTCTTGTTCTCACCCTCCCTGAGCTAGGGGAACGCTTCACTGTTTATTCTGATGCTTCTCTTGTGGGTCTTGGCTGTGTGCTCATGCAAGGTGGCAAGGTCATTGCTTATGCATCGAGGCAATTGAAAAAGCATGAGCAGAACTACCCAACTCATGATCTTGAGCTGGCTGCAGTGGTCTTCGCCTTGAAGATTTGGCGGCATTACTTGTATGGAGAGTCTTGTGACATCTTCACGGATCACAAAAGCCTTAAGTACATCTTCACTCAGAAAGATTTAAATTTAAGGCAAAGAAGGTGGTTGGAGTTGATCAAAGATTATGACATTACCATCCAGTATCATCCGGGCAAGGCAAATGTAGTGGCGGATGCTCTCAGTCGCAAAGCATCGCCTCCTGCTCTTGATAGTCTCATTGCCGACTTTGAGCATATGGGAATTTCGTATTGCTTTGCGGGCACGATGCGAGCTGAAACTCAATTAATCTTGGAATCCGCCATTCCAAAGCGTGTGCATGAAGCACAACAGCATGATCGCTTGCTTCAGCAAGTGAAGAAGCGCATTGCTGATGGCAAGTCTGGGGATTTCAGCTTAGATGTTGGTGGTGCATTGCGGTTTAAGGGCCGCCTTTGTGTACCCCAAAAGTCTCAATTCAAGGATGACATCCTAATGGAAGCTCATCGTACCCCGTATACAGTTCACCCTGGTGAGACTAAAATGTACCGGGATCTGAAAAAGAATTTCTGGTGGAAAAGAATGAGAGTTGATATTGCTCAGTATGTAGCAGCTTGTGGGATTTGTCAGAAGGTGAAGGCTGAACATAAGCGACCCGCTGGTTTGCTCCAACCTTTGGAGGTCCCTGTTTGGCCCTGGGATGATATATCCATGGATTTTGTGGTTGGCCTACCTCGTACTCAACGAGGGAAGGATGCTATCTGGGTTATTGTGGACCGTTTCAGCAAGTCTGCTCACTTTATTCCCATTCGCACAACAAACTCAGCAAGCGATTTGGCTCCTATTTATATGCGGGAAATAGTGAGACTTCATGGTGTGCCCAAGACAATCATTTCTGATCGTGATGCTAAGTTCGTATCCAAGTTTTGGGAGAGTTTACAGCGTGCTTTGGGCACTCAACTTCGCCTTAGCACCGCTTTCCATCCGCAAACAGATGGGAAATCTGAGCGTACCATTCAGACTTTGGAGGATATGCTTAGATCTTGTGTTTTGGCATGGAAGGGAAGTTGGGAAGATCATTTGGCTCTTGCTGAATTTGCTTATAACAATAGCTTCCATGCAAGCATTCGAGCGGCTCCATATGAGGTACTCTATGGGCGTAAGTGCCGCTCACCCCTATGCTGGGATGCAGTAGGGGAAAGGTCAATTCTTTGTCTAGATTGGGTTCAACAAACTGCCGATCGAGTGGCAGAGGTGAAGCAAAATCTTCTTGCAGCTCAAAGTAGGCAGAAAAGTTATGCTGATGTGAGGAGGCGAGATCTGGAGTTTGAGGTGGGGACAGCGTGCTGTTGAGGGTGTCTCCCACTAAGGGTGTGGTTCGATTTGGTCCAAAAGGGAAGCTTAGCCCAAGGTTTGTTGGGCCATTCCCTATCATTGCCCGAGTTGGGAAGGTGGCCTATCGTCTGGAACTTCCCACCTCAATGCAAGGAGTGCATAATGTCTTCTATGTCTCTATGTTGAGGAAGTACCTTCATGACCCGGATTTGGTTGTGCCACTTGAGCCATTGGTTATTGATCATGATCTCACCTTTGAGTCTCGACCGATCCAAATTCTGGGAGAATCAGAGCGGGTATTGAAAAACAATACACTGAAGTTTGTCAAAGTCTTGTGGTCACATCAATCTGAACGGGAAGCAACTTGGGAACTGGAGTCTCACATGCGTGAGAAGTATCCATATTTATTCCTAACAGGTATAAGGTGTTATTTAACTTATGCAATCTCTCCTTTTCGATTAGTCATTGTTCGAGGAATTCGGGGTCGAATTCCATTTAGTGGGGGAGAATGTAATATTGCTTAAATTCTATTCCCGGAACTTGGCACTTTCTTATCTGGGATTGTGGAGGGTCAGTCTGGTGTTAGCAGAGCTATCAACTTCATCTGTGTGGGGGAGATTTTGGAGCACTCATCCCACTTTTTACCTAATCTACCCCTCACCCAAAACCCCCATCCCCTCTACCTTTTTCGCTGCTTACCCCTCCCCACCCCAAACCAAACCAACCACTGCCCTTTCATTTTCGTGTGGAGCAAAGGAGGCAAGGGCAGCAGCCACCAAGTGCTCCCATGGCTTCTCCTCCTCCCCCTTGCAGCTAGGAGAGCTCCCTCCCCAAGGTTGGTCGGCTGCACCTCCTCCTTCTCCTCCTCCCTGCAGCAGCCAAGCAGCAGCCACCTCCTCCATCCTTCCTCTTCTTGGGTGAAGGTAAGCTTGGGATTTTTTTACTTGTGAGCTCAGATCTGAAGGTCCTAGGCAGGGTGGTAGGGTTCTAGGGTCCCTAGGGTTGAAATTTGTGGAGGGAAAACTAGTTCTTTGGAGGGAACCCTAGTTTCTATTTTCGAGCAGATTTCAGTCAGTTCTTGTAGCTCGTGTTTGGGGTTTCTAAGTTGGTCAAATGTCTGGCCGCCTGTAGAGTTTGTTGTAGATATCCCTTTCCTCTTTAATTTGAGCACAAGAACTCGAAAATCCATTTAGCCATTTGAAAGTTATGCCACTTTTGCTGCGGGCTGTACAGATTTGGCTTTCTTAGTACCTGAAATGTTCAAGCAGAGATTAGACTTAGCTGCGGGCCGAATGAGTGTTTTCGGTTGCCTAGATAGTTGTAGGAAATTTCCTGTAGTTTCAGAAAATGTACTTGTTTTATTGATTTGGAGTTAGGAATCAAAAGTTACAACGTTTCAAAGTTGCTGTCCAGAGAACAGTTTTTCTGGGCGTCCAGTTTTTGTGGCTGAAGTTTAGAGGCCTTTTTGAGGGCCTTAGCTCCATCTCCTATTTAAGGGGTTGTGGGATTCCATTATATGGTTCTATTATGGTCATTTAGAGTCTAATATCATGAACTTTCATTGAGCCAATTAGAAGTTATGCTATTTTGTACCCCTTGCTGTCCAGATTTCGCACTTGTGCTAGTAGCTGCGCTCATTTCAATTCTGGGATTTGTTGAGGGACTTGCATCTTGATTGGCCTTGTGATTATCCTAGGTTATCTCCTTGTGGTCGTTTAGAGTATGAGAACACGAGTTTTGGTCAAGCCAATTGGAAGTTATGATAATTCAAGTGAGCGTTGTCCAAACCCTGACTTGTTCGGTTAAGAGTTTGGGTTTTTCGGTCGGGTTAGAGCATAGAAGCGATTTGCAAAGATGTAATTTGTTAGTTCAAAGTGTGAGATTTTTCAATATGATTCCTTTTCAGGTGGAGTAGCCTCGGGGGCGGCTTCCTCCTCGCGTCACCCCGCTCCTCGCGGGTAGAGGCAAGTGTGAAGTGGCTTCCCGGTCAATTGTCGGTTGTCACCCCCTCTTTTACTCTTTGATTTGGAATTGAATGAGTTTGGTTAATGGAATGGATATATCTAATTGAATGAGTATGTTTAATGCGATGCCATGAGTATGTATTAAATTGATGCAATGACTACGTTCAAATTCAAGCAACGTATTTATGTTATTTGCATCTATGCATTCATAAAAGGGGAGGTGTCCCATTTTGATGCGGGCCTCCGTGTTCACACGTAGTGAACACAAAAGACCTACCTCGTAGTCCCATACCGTTGGAGTATGGGAGCGAGTCAGTAAGCGTAGGCACCCTCCACGGGATGGAGGGGATGAGGGTGCACACCGACGGGTGTGCTCTCGGCAATACCGGTATGAGCTCCATAAAAAGGCATGCATGTGCATATTCATAGTATTGTACGAGAAAGCAATGTATGAAATGAGTTAAAGTGTTGAATGGTTGAGTTCATGACTTGGATGTTTAAATTACTTGTTGTATGGATACAAGTTTAATTGTTTTACCACCTGCTTTGTTGCTTTACACTTTGCTGAGTATTGAACTCACGCTTGTTGTTTTGTTGCTTATTTTAGGTACCTCCAGAGCGGCATTTTGGGAGTCGGGATAACACTTCACACACAAATTCATAACTTAGTTAGATTTGTGTTTGGCTCCACTTTTGGTTATGTACTAATAGTAGAACTTGCTTTTGAGTAGTTAGAATGTAAGTAGGTGTTGTGGGCATGTTGTCCTAATGTCTTTAATCCTTGGATGGTGATATTGGTGCTTGTTATTTCTCTTTAGATTGTGCCTTAGTTCCCCTCTTGTTATTGTGGCCTCTTTGAGATTGTTGTTAGTTGCTTGTGCTAGTTGGGTCACGATAGTTGATTGTTGCCATGACCCTATGTTTATGCTTACTTGATGTTGTCATTATTGAATTGCATCTTATGTCTGCTGAGTGGATGACCTAGAAGTAGGGGAGGTTCTGCCGAATTTTTTTTAATTAGTTCGGCAACCTACTATCATGTTTAGAGTTGATTTGTTTTGCTTTGCGTGCTTCCTTGCGTTTTTGTTGCTTGTTTAGTGTAGCATTCAGGGCACGTGGGTGCTGGGGTGTTACAACAAACATAAACAAATACATGGCAATAATGTCTCACATCATATATATCATCTCATTCATGAACACATAACATTTTTCCTCATCATTATGTATGCAATGCACATGTCTCCTTGGAAACTCATACCAGTATGGTTAAGTACACACCCGTCGGTGTGCACCCTCTCCCCCCTTCCATCCCGAAGATGGAGGGTGCCTACTCCTCGCTTCCAAACACCACGTGGATGGAATCACGATGTAGGACTTACTCAATGGCTCTCCAGATTAGTCATAACTTGCTCACCGACCTTCCCGGATTAGTTATGACTTTCTCACCACCCGGGCCATGTAACATGTCATGTATGCAATTATGCCAACATCATATTGAACTCATAATAACACATGGCATCATAACATAATAAACATGCTCATCATAACATTGGCAATCATTAAAGCATGGCAAGGGATCATATATCATATTATCAACATCATCTATTATCAACAATCAACCTACAAACCGCTATCCATTACAATACACTTGCCTCAACCACGGGCAACGGATTGGCGGGAAGTAGAGGGCACGCCCGGGGTCGCACCACCTGCACATAGGTATCACACACTCACAATCATGCCCACAAAACAGTACGCAAACCCTCATCTACCCCGACATTGCCAACTACTCGCAAATCCTAAAAACAGAGGTTCTGTCCCGCCGGGACAGCAGCCTTGCAAAAGGCATAACTTGAGTTCTGGGACTCCGAATCAATTAAACGAGTACATCCTCGCGTAGCTTAGGAAATTTACCAACTTTCTCTAGGTATAAGGAAAGACTGATTCGGAATCTAAAATTGTTTAATCTACAGATTACCGTGATCTATTCCAATCGCGTCACAGATTTTAACGCGCTCGGTAAAACAGCCATAACTTTCAAACGGCTGGGCGGAATTTAACGTTCTTTATATACACTGAAATATAATGAAATTATCTACAATTTCCTAAAAGTCCGTACGGCCAGATTCGGATTCTAAATTGACAAAAACTCAAACCTTAGCGAGTCTGCTCATGCTATCCCAAAACAGAAACGTGGCAACATCTAGATCTAACCCAAATTACTCAAATCCAGCATCACCAATTGATCTAAAAACTTGATAAACACCCTAAGAACAGTACCTAGATCATCCCCAAGGAATCCCATGATCATACCTTTGCCTGACGCACGAAAACTCCAATAGATCTCCTCGCTCCTCGCTCCTCGCTCCTCGCACCTCGCTCCTCGCTCCTCGGATGGATCCGTGAGGATGCAGGGGTGGGGAGGCCACCCTAGGGTAGCAAGGGGGTGGAGGAGAGGTGGTGGAGAGGTGGAGAGGTGGAGAGCAATGGGGGCAAAGGGTGCGCAAGGAAGAGGATGAGGTGGGGAGGTGTGGGAGGCGGCTAGGACACTTGGGGCGCAAGGGGCAGGGGGAGGACGCCCAAAAGGGCAGGAAGAGGCCCCCCAACAAGGACTCCTACCCTAAATGGACTAGAACACCATCCCACCAAAGCCCACGGACCTTTCCCTTAGGCCCAAACTCCCCCGGAAAGGTCCAAAACCCCTGAAACAGCCCGGAAACGGCCCGAAAACGCTATTAACCTCCATACCTTATGGTTTTAACCTCCCATACCATATTTAATAAAGTTTTTGAAATATCACTCCGTGGTGACACATCACTTCAAAAGGCGCAAAAACGCAAGTAAACCTCAAGCCGAAAGATTTTAATCTCTCCCAAAAACGCGAGTAAACCTCAAGTCAAAAAATTTTAATCTCTAATTTCACATTCTATAATGTCACACCATACCGTAGTGTCACAGAAAGAAGAAGAACTTCATCAACCGCAAAGTTGTCCACCGAGTCCTTTCCGCTCTTGAACAAATCAATTTGAGCGATGTGGATTCGGAGAGCAGCAAAGATGATACAACTCCATGTAAGCATGATTTGATGGGGTTGTGTCTCATGGCAAGCAGCAAGGATAGCTTCACCGAGGATGACCTTGACAGCGATTTCAATGAGGTAGATCCTTCTTATGATGAATTAACTATTGTTGTTGCTCGACTTGGTAAATTGCTTGACAAACGTGACAAGAAAATTAAGAAACATGATTTTATTGTTGAATCATGGAATGCTGAAATTGCTAGAATTAAGACTTTGATTCCTGATGATAATACTTCCAAATCATGTGACTTAATTTACAATGAGCTCACCTCGCTTAGGAAAGAGCATGCTCTTCTGTTACATCAAAATGAGAAAATGAGAAACATGTCAAACATGCTAGTTGTTCTACCATTGATTTGCATGATACAACTCCATGTTCTAAATGCTCCATACTAGAATTGAAGTTGAATGATGCAAATGCTAGGGTTTCTCAAATGACAGATGCTCTGCTCAAACATGAGGTTCTTTCATGCTCAACTTGTCACAAACAGAAAGGGAAAGTTGACATTCCTTGCAATAATTTTTTAAATCTTGCTAAGAAAGTTGATTACTTGCAAAATTCTTTGGAACGTTTCACTAATGGCAAGAAAAACCTAAACCTGATTTTTGATCAATTAAAAGTCAGCACTTAGAACAAAGGTTTAGGTTTTGATTCTTATGCTCATCATAAATCATATGCTCCCACTATTGTTAGAACACTTGAAAGTGGAAAATTTGAAATTGTCGATGAGCCTAAGAAAACTGCTTTTAAATCTGCTGGTTTTCTATCCTCTACTATGATGAATGCAAAATGTGCTTCTACTGTTAAAGCAAAACATCATGTTAAGTACACTTGCACTCATTGCGGTAGAGATGAACATTTAGTAGACTTTTGCTTTAGACTTGTAACACCCCAGCTTCTACTAAGCCCAGAATGTCACCAACATAGACCAAACAACAATTAATACCATGATTAAATGAAAAATTTCGGCAGCATCTCCTTTGTTTTAGCATAAATTGGAACATCACAATATCATATCAATATATAGATCAATCAAGATATCAATATTTCTCGACAACAATAGACGAGCATCAATTAGAAAAACAATAAGCAATGATACTCATGGAATAAGCATCAACTAAGTCTAGGATGATAAAACAAATCGCTCCAAAGACCCACATGACACACATGAGGGAAACCAACACACATAATATCCATATACCAAAATCATAATAACTTATTGCCATGTTTCTCTAGAAGTGGGGGAATTATCTAGATTATGAGTGCTACGTGAAGGAGTGTAGCTACATTCCCTTTCCGCGCGCCGATTTCATTGTACCTAAATAAACAAACAACATAAAACACAAGCGTGAGTTCATCACTCAGCAAAGTGTATTGTCATGAAAAATAGAGTGCAAGACAACAAACCATCAACTTCAATCTTCAAAAGCATTACATACCACCACATTACCAACCTCATGTACACGACATGTAAAACATCATATTCATCTCTTAGTAAATATGGCATTTGTCTCATGAGCAACTCAACAACATTCTCATTAACATTTCACAAGAATTCTCATTCATAGTTTCATTCATGCAATGCAATGCACATGTCTCCTGGAAACTCATACCGGTATGGCGGAGTGCACACCCGTCGGCATGCACCCTTTTCCCCCTTCCATCCCGAAGATGGAGGGTGCCTATCACTCGCTTCCATTCACCTCGGTGATGGAATCACGATGTAGGAATTACTCAAAAGAATAGCCCCGGACTAGTCATAACGGTTCTCACCGACCCTACCGGAATAGTTATGACTTATCTCACCGGCCGGCCATGAAAGTATGCCATGTATGCAAAATGGACAGCAACGTAAACATAAATAGAAATAGTGCATATCAACACATGGCATCTCAACATATAGGACCGTTTTTCAACAATCGACGGTAACCGTTCAAAACATGGCATGTGAATCATTTATCAACAACAAGCACTTTTAATCATGTCATGAGGACACCATATCATCGGCAACATTTAAATCATGGCCTAAGGACATCCTATCAAATATAACATGTAATTCATGGCAAGACAACATGTTATCTATTCCAAATACTATCAAGCAATTCTAGCAACACGTATAGCATACAATCCACGCAACACACTTGCCTTCAACCACGGGCAACGGAGTGACGAGAGGTTGAGGGCACTCCTGGAGGCACACCACCTGCAAACACGTGCCACACACTCAAATTGAGTCCACAAAACAGCACACATATATCCCACTACCCCGACTTCGCTTACAACTCATAAAATCAGAAAACAGCAAATCTGTCCCTTCGGGACAGCAGCCTTCCAACGGGCATAACTTTTGTTCTAGGGCTCCAAATTGAATAAACGAGTACATTCTCGCATAGCTTAGGAAATTTCCCAACTTTTTCTAGTTATAGGGAAAGACTGATTCGGACTCTAAAGTTGTTTAATCTACAGATTACCGTGATCTGTTCCAATCACGTCACAGATTTTAACACGCTCGGTAAAACAGCCATAACTTTCAAACTGCTGGGTGTAATTTAACGTTCTTTGTATGCACTGAAAGATAATGAAATTGTATACAACTTCTTCAACGTCCGTACGGCCAGATTCCAACTCTAAATTGGCGAAAACGCCTGCCCTAGCTCGGGTTCCCAATCTGCTCGAACAGAACGTGAATACAATCCAAGTTTTCATCAATTCTACCCCATGGCAGCACCTCCCTTGATCTAAAAACATGAAATCCATCCCTAGATCAGTACCTAGACCCAATCCCTCATATCCCCCATGACATACCTCTTCCCGGCGAACAACGAACACCGAAAACGCTCCTCCCGGCTTCCCGATCGTCCTCCTCGCGTCGGAACCGCCGGATCTCCTCGTCGCGTGGCTTCCCGATGGAGGAAACAGCAGGGGGAAGATGTGGGGAGCCCCTCTAGGGCAGCAAGGGGAGGTGGAGAGGGATGGGGAGGAGAGGGGCGCATTGGGGAGGTGGAGGCGTGGAGAGGGGGTGGCGGCTACCAAGGGGGAGGAGAGGAGAAGGTGGGGGCGGCTAGGGCATGGTTTGGGCGCACCAAAGGGCAGCGGGGGCGCCCAACCAGGCCTCCCACTCCCACATGGGCCCAAACATCATCCCACTAAAGCCCACGACTATTTCCCTTGGGCCCAAACTATCCCGGAAAGGCCCAAAAGTCCCGAAATCGGCCCGAAATGCGATTAAACTTCATAGCGTAAAGTTTAAATCTCTAAATTCACATTTTATAATGACACAATCTCTAATTTCACATTTTTATAAAGTCTCGACATTCCGTTGTGTCACATTCTCCCCCTCTTAAACAGGATTCGACCTCGAATCCGAAGAACTCTAAAATCAACAACAAAGTCCCTAAGGGACAAAAAGACTTCTTTGCAACACCAAAACATTCACACAAAGACTCAAAACGGATCAAACGACAAGCGAGTTCTCAAAACCAACACTTGGAGAGAAAATGTTGATTTAGCTCAATAAAGTGCAACCTCTCACGGTTCTCATTCCATACATTCCTTGGCACTTACGTGCCCGAAAGCTTTAATCGAAACTACTCTCTAGAAGAACAAGATACCAGCCTCTAGAACCCTCTTTAGCTCCCACGCACAAACGTGAATTCACACCTCAACCTCTCTACTCTGGTTCGCCATATTCAAGATGACGACGAACCAGGTGAGACGTACACTCCAAGACCACCAACAATTTGAACAAACGAGGTTAAGACCTTGCAAAAGATTGATCTTTTACAAAAGACCAATACCCAACACTACACCGAAAGGAAAAGCCCTACTTTACAACCAGGGTCCTTAAACCCGCAAGAAACCATAACAAGCGAACAAAATCGCTACGGTTGACACAACCTCACTCAATCTCAGCTACAAAAAGATCCAATATACTCTGAAAAGGCTAAACAGTTACTAGCAACCACCAAGTCGTCCGCTAATAATTTAATCAACCCCACCTAGGAACACATCGATGACACAAATCTCCAAGAAGGTTTGAGTTGGGTCATACACAACCTTCCTTTACTCTTCACTTCTAAACCATTTACGATCAACCACTAGCAACGCCTAATATCTTAGGTCATTACCAACCCACACTAAATTTTCCTTTCTTAGAAGGTCTCGCCCTCGCATTCTTCCTTTCAAAGAATCAGAACAAAGGGTTCAATCATTGAGTAAGCTCAACCAAAACCCATGAACCCAAAATGATCCACATACAACAACTCGAACCCCAAAGTGCTAAAAGCCACTTTGGAAAGAATTCGGCAACAACCAAAGAGTACTCATTTTATTTTCCTAAGCCAAATCGCAAAGGAAACACAAATTTCCTATACCACAGCCGAAATATCGGAAGTTACTCATTATTTCTTTCATACCAGAAAGAAATAGAAATCTCAATTTATGTCATGCATGCACACTTTTCAAGAGCACTCCGGATTAGTCATATACCCATATATGACTTTCTCACCGACCTGGCTCAACGACTCTTTCATCATTTAACATCTATAAACGATATCTTGTTTGCTTTTCACCATACATTAATCATGTAGCAACACTACCAACTAGTCACTCACAAAGACGACTTCATCATCTGTATCACCTGAATAAAACTCAAATAACATCGCATCGTGTCAAAACCCACCAATGATTGAAATCTAAACTTGCGAAACATCGCGTTTTAACCAAAATCAACATTTTGGAAAAGAACATCGACTCCAAAGTCAAACATCTGCATACACATCCGCCACAAATTTTCTCAAAAGAAAGGGAAACTCATTCCCAAAAGAAAACCCTTCACTACCAAATTCACTAAGACCTTCTACTTCCTTTAAAATTTACTCCAAAGATGATTCAGTGCGAACGCGAAGGAGCGTGATCCACTCAAAGACTTTCGGGTGTAAAACCATACTCATAGCATAGACTGAACCAATTAGCCAAAACCAAGAAAAAGGGCACCAATCTCTACGAGTTTTAGGGAAACTCTGAAACACAACATAATGAATACCTTGACCGAAGGCATTCAACCAAAATGGCAAACAACCAAACCAGTTTAAAAGCTTTTAAACACAAGCTCAGCATAAAAAGAACCATCTCCAGTATTGTGACACTACGGTATGGTGTGACATTATAGAATGTGAAATTAGAGAATAAAACCTTTCGGCTTGATGTTTACTCGCGTTTTTGGGCCGTTTGAAGTGATGTGTCACCACAGAGTGTCGTAACCTTTTAAATGGTGCATGTAAAGGTCAAAAACTTTATGAAATATGGTATGGAAGGTTAAAACCATAAGGTATGGAGGTTAATAACGTTTTCGGGCCGTTTTCGGGGTTTTGGGCCTTCCCGGGGGAGTTTGGGCCTTAAGTGGGCTTTGGTGGGATGGTGTGGGAATCCATTTAGGACTAGGATTGGGTGTGGGGGCTGGAAAAAGGGCTCCCCACCAGCCCTTGGGCATTCACCCCTGCCCCTTGTGCGCCCTTTCCGCCACTTGCCCTTGCCCTAGCCGCCTCCCTCCTCCCTTGGCCGTGCGCCTCCCCCTCCCTTGCCCCATTGCTCCCCACCTCTCCACCGCCTCTCCTCCACCCCTTGCTGCCCTAGGGTGGCCTCCCCACCCCTGCATCCTCATGGATCCATCCGAGGAGCGAGGAGCAAGGAGCGAGGAGCGAGGTGCGAGGAGCGAGGAGATCTATTGGAGTTTTCGTGCGTCGGGCAAAGGTATGACCATGGGAACCCTGGGGATTGATCTAGGTACTGTTATTAAGGTGTTTATCAAGTTTTTAGATGAATTGGAGGTGCTGGATTGGAGTAATTTGGGTTAGATCTAGATGTTGCCACGTTTCTATTTTGGGACAGCATGAGCAGTCGACCTAGGGTTGGCGTTTTCGTCAATTTAGAATCCGAATATGTCCGTACGGATGTTGAAGAAGTTGTAGATAATTTGAATACCTTTCAGTGGACATAAAGCACGTTAAATTCCGATCAGCCGTTTGAAAGTTACGACTGTTTTACCGAGCGTGTAAAAATCTGTGACGCGAATGGAACAGATCACGGTAATCTGTAGATTAAACAACTTTAGAATCCGAATCATTCTTTCCATATACCTAGAGAAAGTTGGGAAATTTCCTAATCCACGCGAGGATGTACTCGTTTAATTCATTCGGAGTCCCAGAACTCAAGTTATGCCTTTTGCAAGGCTGCTGTCCCGACGGGACAGAATCTCTGTTTTTTTAGGTTTTGCGAGTAGTGGGCAATGTCGGGTTAGATGGGGGTTTGTGTACTGTTTTGTGGGCAACATTGTGAGTGTGTGATGCCTATGTGCAGTAGGTGTGACACCGGGAGTGCCCTCTACTTCCCGCCAATCCGTCGCCCGTGGTTGAGGCAAGTGTGTTGTAATGAATAGCGGATTGTAGGTTGTTTGTTGAGATTAGATGAAGGATTGAATACTTGCTATGATCACTTGCCATGCTTGCTGATTTCCAATGATATGTTGAGTATGATTATCATGATATGATGCTATTTGTTTATGTTTATCATGATACGATGCCATGTGTCTATATTTGTCATGATATGATGCCATGTGTTTATGTATACCATGATATGATGCCATATGTTTATGTACAAATGAGATATGATAATTGGCATAGTTGCATGCATGGCATGAGATAGGGCGAGGGCGGTGAGAAAGTCATAACTAGTCCGGCAAGGTCGGTGAGAAAGTTATGACTAGTCCGGAACGCCATTGAGTAAGACCTACATCGTGATTCCATCCACGTGGTGAATGGAAGCGAGGAGTAGGCACCCTCCATCTTCGGGATGGAAGGGGGGAAAAGGGTGCACACCGACGAGTGTGTACTCAACCATACCGGTATGAGTTTCCAAGGAGACATGAGCATTGCACTGCATTACATAATTAATGATGATGAGAGTGTTATGTGTTCAAGAATGAGATGTTATATGTGATGTGGGATATTATTATTTTGCAATCGATCTTGTTGTCCATTACAATATGCTTGCTGAGTTTCGAACTCACGCTTGTGTTTTATGTTGTTTTTAGGTACTTTGAGATGGGCATGCGGGAAAAAGGGGTTTAGCTATACTTCTACACGTAGCTCCACCATCATAGTCTATGATTAATCACTTGGAGACATGATTTTAAGAGTTGTGCCATAAACTTAATGTATGGTTTAATTTAGCATGCTTGTGATTCCTTATTTGCTTCGTTTTAGTTTATGAAGTGGTTGAGCGTTGTATTATTGGCGTAATTGGATGATATATCCATTTATGTTGATGTTTTAGATGTCGTGTGCTATGATATATCTTGCCATGATATTGATATTGTGGTAATTCATGGAAAAACAAAGGAGATGTGTAACATCCTCGTTTTGGCTTTCTGGAGAAAAACCTAATTTAAATAAAGTAAATTCAAATTTGGGGTTTCTTTGGTGTTTATAATAACCTGGCATCCTTTTCCCTTCGAAATCGGGAATTAATTCTCTCCCGGGCGAAAAATCGGGTTTTCCAGTTCCCGCCGGGACCCGAAAATTCACTCGAGTCCAAAAGTGCTCCAAAAATCTCCAAACCACTTCTAAAATGTTCCAAATATTCCGAAATGATTTTAGGAATCATTCCCCGGATTTTTGGACATCCGTTCCTATTGTATCTCGCGCGGCTTTTGTTTAATGCCTGCGATCCGCGCCCGAATATCCAATTCCACAAAAATCATCCAAATTCAACCAAACCACTTCCATTGAGTTCCAAATAATCTAAAATGGCTCTAGGAATTTTTTTGGAATTTTTAGACCATTTTTCCCTATTTTTCTCTAGGGTGGAACTTTCGCGTATAAGTCAACCAACCACGAACCGCCACGTGGCAAGTGCTACAGTTGCTTCTTCAACCTTGGGCTGGTCTGTTCGTGGATGGCTTGGGAGAAAAGAACAGAGAGAGTTCAACTCAAATCTCCTCATCCAAACTCATGTATCTCCCTCTATACAACTCCAAATCGCGAACCGCCGGATCCGTTGGGATCACAACGGCCTCCTCTTTCTATCCATGGTGTTGTTGCACCCGAAATCTCGTTGGATTTTGAACGGTTGCGAGGAAACCGAAATCTACTCTTATGGGGATTGCGCGGCCGTTTCTAATCCGTTTCGCGTGATTCCGCCCCTCATCTCTCCGTATAAGAACCCTCTTTCCGGTGGTATAGCTCTCCGTTAGCCTCTCAAATCCAATTGGCCGCAAGATCAAGAAAACCGACGAACTTGGGTTGTTCTTCGCGTTCTTCGTGTTCTTGCTCATATCTTCCACTCCGGTGGATCATTCTTCCTCCCGTTCGTTTCTTTGTGTTAGCATGCAAGTCTAGTTGCTAATTCATCAATCAATTTTAGGTTTCCTCGACTGTGGACGACGAATTTCGGATTTTGCTCGTTTCGGCCGAACCCGTGTTCATCGTCGATTTCATCTTGCTCGGTGAGTTTCGGTTCAATTCCTTCCGGTTATAGGTTCCTAAGGATGTTCTCTAGAGGTTCTAGCCTTTTATTTGGATCGATTCCATGCAAAATTGAGCTCAAAATTCGGTTTTTGGGGGAAGTCCCGTTCTCTGTTTTTGTTTTGGAAGAACTCTGTGCGTGCGTGCATGTGTGGACCTCACCGGCCGGCCAGCCGCCACCCCGCCCGCCGCCGGCGACCGCCGGCCGTGCCCGCCGCCCGCGCTCATGGCCGCGCCGCTGCCGCCGTCAGCCCGTGCAGTCTGCGCCGCCGGCGCACACCCGCCGCCAGCGCCTCGCCGCCGGTGCCGCCCCCTCCACCGGGCCATGCCCCCTTCCCTCTCTCTCCCTCAAGCTCTCTCTCCTCCATGCCATTGCCATGGCCATGGAGAGGCCAAGCTTCATGAGGAAGCTTCCTCCCTCCCTATGACAAAGGGACCCCACCTGCCATAGACCCTAGCTTTGTCCAGTCAAAGTCAGCCGGTCAAACTTTGACCCAGTCAAACCAGAGAGGAATATTCCGGGAATATTCTCGGTTTTCGATTTATTCGAAATTCAAACTTCGAAAGCTTATAACTTTCTCATCCGAACTCCGTTTGACCTCATTCAAATTTCTAAATTCATCATAAATCAAGACCTTCCTGCCAGTACTAATTTTATAATTTTTGGATTTTATTTATTTTCTGTTATTTATTTATTGCCTAGTTTTGCGTGTAGTCGACGATCTCGCCGCGACAGCCGATTTCGCCGTCGAGCCTTCCGAGTTCGACACCGCCACCGCAACTGAAGGCAAGTCTCCTTGATGCACTTTGCTCCTATGTTTGCGAAATGATTTAAAATTGTTTATAAAGTTGCATGGCTATGTTTAATTAAATATGTCAAATATAAGAGCTAGTTATTCCAAACTTGTTGATTCCTCCATGACATTGTTAATCATATCCATTGTAACCCTAGAACATTGTTTATACCATGCCTATGTTTATATGGTAACCGTTGCTATGTAGTACGGTAGAATTGCTTAGGACCTTTTCCGATGAAAACAACCCATGGGTGGGATTATTCAAAAAGAATGTTATTAAACGTGATTTGAAAGTTATTATTATGATTTTGGTCCTGTTTTCTAAAATAAAAGAAAAGAAAAATGATTTTGACTTGGGCGGCTTGGAATGTCGGGTGGAAGCGGATCAAGTCTTGATCCTTTTGTGCAAGTACCGCCCCAAGTCATATAAGGACCGACGCTTATGATTGCCATTTCAAGCATGACCGTACTACCACATGTCTATAATGGTACGACCTGGCTCACTAATTTGTAGAAGCCTAGTTTAGACTCGCCACTCGGTTGTTGTGTGAGAGCCGGACGGAGGCATTGTTGTGGATGTTGTTTTGCTCACACGGCGCAAGAGGGGGCTTCTGTACTGGGTGGAGGGAACCCTAACGGTGAAACCTCGTGGTGGGTCTAGCTAGGTAGATACATTGTAACGGCCTTGTCAAGATATCCTGCGGCACACCTAAGGAAGTGTGTTAATTGCATGGCAACAAGGGTCTATCTTGTCTTGTGGGTAAAGTTGTACACCTCTGCAGAGTATAAACTATTCGAATAGCCGTGCCTACGGTCAAAGGCAAAGCGAAGAATGCTTTCATATTGGTAGACTTTGATTTTGTTTTTAAAACCGAAAAGTGTTTTGTTTTGGGGTTCGGGAGTGGTTAGAACTCTCGAATGTTGTGTGGCGGAAAGAGCCAACCCAGGTGGATAGAACCTGTTTTGCATTTGACGGATGGAGTCACATGATTAACCTTGATCTTTGAACAGTTGGCGGATAGAGCCTTTATGCTAGTGATGGTGGTTAGAACCTCACTACATTAATAAATAATTCAATTATTAAAAAGAGTTGAAAAATATGCTTTGTGAAATTTATTACTTAAGTATGATTTAATCAAATGTGGCTTTATGCAAATAAACCGTATTAAGCTTCCTTTGGAAAGCCCCTCATGATCATACTTTCCCGACTTGCTGAGTACTTTTGTACTCACGTGCTACACCAACATTGTAATCATCAGAAATTTATCAAGATGCTGAGGAGGAAGAGGAGTTCTTCGAGGAGGATTGCCAGGAGGACTAGTTGCGTTCCTAGTCGTCGCCTGTGGCGTTGTGGCGTTCGCTCGTTGCTTTCTTTTTGCTTCCGCTGTTTTGTGTGTGTCCGGTCGTTGGACCGAGTATTGTAATAAGTGGCCATGTGGCCCATACTTGAATATTTATATTACAGTTTCGTTTTGTTCGGCAATGATGTATCACTGTGACTGTGTGTACTAGCTACTGATCTGGGACTAGTACGGAAATACACAGGAGATTCTGGATAGCTGATCCGGGGTCTCACAAGATGCTACCGAAATATCGGTTTTTAGCATATGTACCTTTGCTGGAATTTATGTTTAAATGTGGTATTTAGATGTTGTTTAGCTTATGTTTGGTAGCATTCGGGCATATTAAATGCCGGGGTGTTACAGTTGGTATCAGAGCCAGGTTGTAGGTCCTTGGAATGTGTATTTTAGTGTCATGCCATAGGGTACAACTAAAATATGATGTGGAATAACTTAGAAATATGGCTTAGGTTTCAACTAAAACTTTGTCATAGGATAGCAACATTAAAACTTGCAAAAGTGGTATAACTAATCTAAAATTTGACACAATAATTGGATGCCTGGTAGGAAAGGGTATGGGTATCGTTTCTTTACGCTTAAATGTTGTATTTAAGCTTTGATGTTGAATGCTTCTTTTGACAATGCATAATGCTATGTCAGTGACATAAATGGTTGAATTGTTCTTGTTGTTGTGATAAAAGTGGGGTTGTGGTGCCGAAGGGTTTCGGTCACCTCTCTTTTGTTCATAGTAAGGGTGAGGTTTGACGGTGTGGCCGGTTAGCGCCATCACCGAAGAACTGTTAACCCCTATAGGAGAAGAGTGCTTATCCTTTCTGTTCTTGATCGGGTAGTTGACTGGAGTCAAATAGAAGAGTTGATGGTGGTTTCCTTCAGAAGTTCTTTGCCGTTCTGACGGTCGGTTTCGTTGCTTTTCTTGGCTTTAGTTGAGTTGAACCAAAAGAAGTGTTTTGTATTGGATTTTCGCGGATCGTTCCGTATGCGGTGTGTGGGTTTGTCTTCCTTGGTTGAAGAAGAAGAGGAGGAGTCTAAGGTTGCGCTTCTTTCGGGCGCCTTTCCAGTTTTAATGCTTAGTTTGTTGATTTCTTTATGGGAAGAAGCATTCGATTTATTCCTGTGGTTGTCTTTCTCCGAGGCTAAAGGAGTTTTTTTTCGGAGTTGTGCCAGACCTGGCTGTCAGGGCTGAAGTTCAGTGGCTTTGTAGGAGTAAGTGGTGTTTGATTTCGTCAGTTTACTGGTTTAAGAAATCATCTTTGAAGAACCCTTCTTGTTTCGTGAAAGTTTGGAGTTAAGGTTTTATTTGCAAAGGTTTGATTGAGCGCTTAGTTCCCTTTCTAGAAAATTGTCTTTCAACCTTTTTCCTTATGGGAGTCCTTGAGATTTAAAAGTGTTTTGGAGAATTCCTTTTGCATGACCAAGTTTGGGTTTGTCTCATTGCAATTTTGAGTCAAGTTTCTTTATGAATTTGGGATGAGTTTTAAAACTAAATGCTGCAAACAAAGTAAGTAGTCTTTTGACTGAAATCGTTTGTCCCTAGTAAGAATTGATGTTTAAGCATGTTATGTAGTAGGTAACAATGTGGTTTATGGATTGATGTGTTGCTAAGTTAAATTTTGAGTTGAATCAATTCAATGTGAGTAAAATCTCTAAGTTTGAGAATAAATAGACTACTAGTGTTGTAGTTCACTCTTAGCGAGAATGATTGAAAGTGTTAATGTTCATGCTTAGAATCTGTTGCCTTGCTTTAAAAGTGCTTATGATCCTCGTTAATGTTAAAAGTTTAAACCTTGATGCATAGTTAAAACATTAAGATGATGTAAACTGCTGATATTGTTAAGAAGCTTTGCTTGGTGTTTAAAGATGTGCTAATCTAACGGATTAGTAGAGACTAGTGACTTTAATTTGGAAGTTGATTGGAGTGGTTATTTATGTTGTTGCAAACTACTAGTATATTTGGAAGTATGCAGTTGTGTCCCTTCAATGCTAGTATTCAATCTATTTTAAATAGTTGGAGTATGTTGTAATTTTGTTATCACCTATGTATAGGGTAGCTAAAAGTAATGTTGATCGGTTGATGATTATGCCCCATTTGTTTTTATTGATGACTTAGTAGTGGTGGTAGTTGTGTAGAATACTTGTTGGAAACCATTGACTAAATGGAGGGTGTTGTAACCTGTGGTGATGGAGTGAACCATGGATAATTAACCTGATGTAGAGTTTTATCCTTAATGAATGTATGCCTTGGAATCCTAGCTATGAACTTTGTCTTGTAGAGATAATATTTACATGTTGAAGTCATTGTTTAACTGAATAAGGTTCGGTTATCGAGACGTGAATAGATAGGAGGTATGAAATTTATATGTTGATCTTGCTGAAAGATTTGTGGAAGTAATATGTTTCAAATTTAGAATAAGAAGTATTATGATTCGGTGATCCGTGGGGATCATGTCATTATAGTCTTGGTTGGGTGCCTTTTTGATAAGCATCATAAACCCTTATTAAAAGTGTTGGGAATGGTAACTAGAGCCAGAATTTGTTGTGAAGCTTTTGGTTGAATTGTGTTGGGGCTCCTCAGGAAGTAAAAAAAGTGATTATTAAAGTCTTTTAATGGAAAGCGTAGTGGAGTTCTAGAGATGGTTCTTTTTATGCTGAGCTTGTGTTTAAAGGCTTTTGGACTGGTTTGGTTGTTTGCCATTTTGGTTGAAGGGTTTTCAGTCAAGGTGTTCCATAAGGTGTGTTTCGGAGTTTCCCTAAAACCCGTAGAAATTGGTGCAAATATTTGGTTTTTGGCTAATTTGTTTAGTCGGTGCTATGAGCATGGATTTACACCCCAAAAGTTTTGAGTCGATCGCGCCCTTTCGCGTTCGCACTGGATTATCTTTGGAATTAATTTTAAAAGGAAGCAGATGGTCTTAAAGGGTTGTGTTGGAAACTTTTGAGTTGAGCCCTTAATGTGTAACTCTGTTTGGCTAGAGTTGGAGTCATTTGGAAAAAATGTGTTTGGTGTGCGGATGTTTCACAAGTCTGGATTTTTATGAATGTGTCATAAGTAAATTTGGTTAGTGAAGAGTTTTCTTTTGGGATTGAGTTTCCCTCTCTTTTGATACAATTTTTTTGCGGTTGTTTGCGCAGATGTTGAAACGTTGGAGCCGATGTCTTTTCCAAACGTTGATTTTGGTTAAAATGCGATGTTTTGCAAAGTTTAGCTATCTATCGTTGGTGGGTTCTGATTTGATGTGGTGCCTTACGGTTAACGATGTTGCCGTCATAGTCTATATGATTTAGCGCAACCGTCAGTATTATGTGTATTTCAATCCTGCGATACCGAGGAAGAAGTCTTTTGGTGAATAACTTTTCGGTATTATTGTTATATGATGAATGAATGGTGAAAAGAAAACAAGACATCGTGTACAGATGTTAAATGATAAAAGAGTCGTTGAGCCCGGTCGGTGAGAAAGTCATATATGGAGATATGACTATTCCGGAGTGCTCTTGAAGAATGTGCATTCAGGTCATGAAATGAGGTTTCCCTTGCTTTCTAGTATGAAAAGAAAAGAATGAATGATTTCTGGTGTTGGTTGTGGTGAAGGGATGTGTGTTTCCTTTGCGTTTTGGCTTAGGAAAAAAAATTAAATGAATACTCTCTGGTTGTTGTCGAATCCTTTCCAAAGTGGTTTTAGCGCTTTGGGTTGGAGTTGTCGTGGGTACACTTGGGCTGGATAGTTAAGTGTTTTTGTGTGAGGGCGAGACCCTCTTAAGAAAGGAACCAATTGTGGTTTGGTAGGGTTTTTCGATCCTAGCTTGGGGCTAGGTGTTGAACCCTAGTGGTATAAGGGTGGTTTTTGATGGAGGTTGATGATGTATGGGTTTAACCATTATTAAGAGTAGCGATGG
This sequence comes from Rhipidocladum racemiflorum, assembly GCA_036346355.1. Taxonomy (NCBI): domain Eukaryota; kingdom Viridiplantae; phylum Streptophyta; class Magnoliopsida; order Poales; family Poaceae; genus Rhipidocladum; species Rhipidocladum racemiflorum. The sequence continues at coordinate 41,656,719 of CM070590.1, forward strand.
GTGGAAGTGAAGTTGACGGTAGTTCGGTGATATTTGTCCTGCCGTGAGCATTTGTCGTCACTAGTTGTTCTTGGATTTGAGTCTTGTCTGGGAAAGGATGGAAAAAAATGTTAGTATGATGGTGTATCGGAAGGGCAAGTGTGCCTTAATGAGTTTTCCCCTCAATGGAAATTTTCGGAAATGTAGAAAGGTCGTTAAAGGAATTGTGACTTCCTTTGATTATGTCATGTTGAGTTTAATGGAGTATGGTAGTCAGGTTGGTTGTGATAGAAGTATGAAGTGTTTGCCGTGAGGATTCGAGCGTTTTGGGTTGATGGAGCCCTTTGTGGTTGAAACGCATATTCTGTTGGGGAATTGAAGTGAAGGTCGATTTGTTAGGGGTTGCCCTTAGTTGAGCTAGATCAACACTTTTTCTCTATGTGTTGGTTTTGGGAACTCGTTTGTCGTTTGTTCCGGTTTTAGTCGTTGTGCGAATGTTTTGTGTTGCAGAGAAGCTGTTTGTCCCTTGGGGATTTTGTCGTTGATTTTGGCGTCCTTCGGATTCGAGGTCGAATCCTGTTGAAGGGGGGGGGATAATGTGACACTACGGTATGGTGTGACATTATAGAATGTGAAATTAGAGAATAAAACCTTTCGGCTTGAGGTTTACTCGCGTTTTTGGGCCGTTTGAAGTGATGTGTCACCACGGAGTGTCGTAACCTTTTAAATGGTGCATGTTAGGGTCAAAAACTTTATGAAATATGGTATGGCAGGTTAAAACCATAAGGTATGGAGGTTAATAACGTTTCCGGGCCGTTTTCGGGGTTTTGGGCCTTCCCGGGGGAGTTTGGGCCTTAAGTGGGCTTTGGTGGGATGGTGTGGGAATCCATTTAGGACTAGGATTGGGTGTGGGGGCTGGAAAAAGGGCTCCCCACCAGCCCTTGGGCGTTCACCCCTGCCCCTTGTGCGCCCTTCCTCCCACTTGCCCTTGCCCTAGCCTCCTCCCTCCTCCCTTGGCCGTGCGCCTCCCCCTCCCTTGCCCCATTGCTCCCCACCTCTCCACCACCTCTCCTCCACCCCTTGCTGCCCTAGGGTGGCCTCCCCACCCCTGCATCCTCATGGATCCATCCGAGGAGCGAGGAGCGAGGAGCGAGGTGCGAGGAGCGAGGAGCGAAGAGCGAGGAGATCTATTGGAGTTTTCGTGCGTCGGGCAAAGGTATGACCATGGGAACCCAGGGGATTGATCTAGGTACTGTTATTAAGGTGTTTATCAAGTTTTTAGATCAGTTGGAGGTGCTGGATTGGAGTAATTTTGGGTTAGATCTAGATGTTGCCACGTTTCTGTTTTGGGACAGCATGAGCAGTCGACCTAGGGTTGGCGTTTTCGTCAATTTAGAATCGGAATCTGTCCGTACGGATGTTGAAGAATTTGTAGATAATTTCAATACCTTTCAGTGGAAATAAAGCACGTTAAATTCCGATCAGCCGTTTGAAAGTTATGACTGTTTTACCGAGAGTGTAAAAATCTGTGACGCGATTGGAACAGATCACGGTAATCTGTAGATTAAACAACTTTAGAGTCCGAATCAGTCTTTCCATATACCTATAGAAAGTTTGGAAATTTCCTAAGCTACGCGAGGATGTACTCGTTTAATTCATTTGGAGTCCCAGAACTCAAGTTATGCCTTTTGCAATGCTGCTGTCCCGACGGGACAGAACCTCTGTTTTTTTAGGTTTTGCGAGTAGTGGGCAATGTCGGGTTAGATGGGGGTTTGTGTACTGTTTTGTGGGCATGATTGTGAGTGTGTGATGCCTATGTGCAGGTGGTGTGACACCGGGAGTGCCCTCTACTTCCCGCCAATCCGTCGCCCGTGGTTGAGGCAAGTGTGTTGTAATGAATAGCGGATTGTAGGTTGTTTGTTGAGATTAGATGAAGGATTGAATACTTGCTATGATCACTTGCCATGCTTGCTGATTTCCAACGATATGTTGAGTATGATTATCATGATATGATGCTATTTGTTTATGTTTATCATGATACGATGCCATGTGTCTATATTTGTCATGATATGATGCCATGTGTTTATGTGTACCATGATATGATGCCATATGTTTATGTACAAATGAGATATGATAATTGGCATAGTTGCATGCATGGCATGAGATAGGGCGAGGGCGGTGAGAAAGTCATAACTAGTCTGGCAAGGTCGGTGAGAAAGTTATGACTAGTCTGGAACGCCATTGAGTAAGACCTACATCGTGATTCCATCCACGTGGTGAATGGAAGCGAGGAGTAGGCACCCTCCATCTTCGGGATGGAAGGGGGGGAAAGGGTGCACACCGACGGGTGTGTACTCAACCATACCGGTATGAGTTTCCAAGGAGACATGAGCATTGCACTGCATTACATAATTAATGATCATGAGAGTGTTATGTGTTCAAGAATGAGATGTTATATGTGATGTGGGATATTATTGTTTTGTAATCGATCTTGTTGTCCATTACAATATGCTTGCTGAGTTTCGAACTCACGCTTGTGTTTTATGTTGTTTTTGGGTACTTTGAGATCGGCATGCGGGAAAAAGGGGTTTAGCTACACTTCTACACGTAGCTCCACCATCATAGTCTATGATTAATCACTTGGAGACATGATTTTAAGAGTTGTGCCATAAACTTAATGTATGGTTTAATTTAGCATGCTTATGATTCCTTATTTTCTTCGTTTTAGTTTATGAAGTGGTTGAGCGTGGTATTATTGGCGTAATTTGATGATATATCCATTTATGTTGATGTTTTAGATGTCGTGTGCTATGATATATCTTGCCATGATATTGATATTGTGTTAATTCATGGAAAAACAAAGGAGATGCTGCCGAAATATCGGTTTTTAGCATATGTACCTTTGCTGGAATTTATGTTTAAATGTGGTATTTAGATGTTGTTTAGCTTATGTTTGGTAGCATTCGGGCATATTAAATGCCGGGGTGTTACAAGTACACCACTACGCTTTCCATTAAAGACTTCAATAATCACTATTTACTCCCTAAGGAGCCCCAACACAAATCAACCAAAAGCTTCACAACAAATTCTTCCTCTAGTTACCATTCCCAACACTTTTAATTAGTGTTTATGATGCTTATCAAAAAAACACCCCACCAAGACTACATCGGCATGATCCCCACGGATCATCATATCATAATACATCTTATTCTACATTTAAAATCTAATACTTCAACAAATCTTTCAGCATGATCAACTTATAATTTCATACCACCTATATGTTCACGTCTCGACAACCGGACCTTATTCAGTTAAACAATGACTTCAACATATAAATATTATCTCCATAGGGAAGAATTCGTAAGTGAGACTCTAAGTTATACTTTCATCAAGGATAAAATCATTCATCATGTTAATTATCCAAAGCTCACTCTATCGCAACATGTTAAAATTTTCCTCTATTTTAACCATGGTTTTCCAACGAGTAATCTAAACAGTTACCACCATTACTTAGTCATCAATACAACAAATGAGCATGATCATCAACCAACAATATTACTTTTAGCTACCCTATACATAGGTGATAACAAAATTACCACCACACAACATACTCCAACTATTAAAATAAATTTAATAGGTTAGGCCATCCCAATGCTTTAGCAATGTTATAAACAGCAAATCCTATGTCTTCACAATTGACATCGATACTAGCATTATAGGAACACAACTGCACTTCCAAGTATACTAATAGTTTGCAACATAATAAAGAACAACTTTAATCAACTTCCAAGTTAAAGTCACTAGCCAACACGATTAAATTTCTCTATTAACACTTTACATTAGAACATCTTTAAACAACCGGTTAAGTTTCTTTAACAATTTCAGTAGTATACATCATCTTAATGTTCTCACTACGCGTCAAGGTTTAAAACTTTAAACACTATCAATGGTCATCTTCTCATTAAGTAAAAGCAGCATGCTACCTCATATTTAACATAAAGCTACAAATTATAAGCATGAACAGTCACACATTTAATCATTCTTGCTATAGAGTAATCTACAACACGAGGAATTCATTTAATCTTAAACTAAAGATAAACAATTACATTTAATTGATTCAACTCACCAATTAACTTAGGAGTACACCAATTCCATAAACCACATTATTACATACTACGTAAAGTGCTAAACAACCATTTTCACTTTGGACAAACAGGATGCAACTCAACTTTAAAAATAACCACAACTCAAGATCAAGAACGAACACCAAAAAACAGTTTCTCCTTTCTAGGCAAGGAAGAAAAACAAAACTCCAACAGAAAAGCAGGAGAGCTCAACTCTCAAATTCCCGACTTTGATAGCCCAAAAACTCTTTAAGCAATCTCAAGATTCATACTTCTAAGAAGGAAAAAGGATGCACCAGGGAAAAACCAAATGTTTAACCAAATCTTTTCCGGTAAAAATTCAAAACTTAGCTCCACCAAACCTAAGGTCGGCACTAGGGAAAACTTCAACTCTTTTCTGAGATAGGGAGACAACAACCGCATATGTTTCCTCCCCAAGACAATCCACAATAACGCGCAAACCGGGTGTCAAAGCAAAATTGCGACCAAAAGACGCGCAACACAAAACTCTTTTTCTTCGTCTTCAACCAAGGACGACAAAACCACGAACAGCCTACGGAACAATTCACGTAAACCCAACACTTTTCATTTGATTTCAAACAACTAAAAACAAAGAAGACCATCCAAAACCGACCGTCAGAATGGTGAAAAAGCATCCGAAGGAAACAACCATCAACTCTTTTATTTGACTCCAGTCAACTACCCGATCTACGATAGAAAGGATAAGCACTCTTCTCCTACAGGGGTTAATAGTTCTTCGGTGATGGCGCTAACCGGCCACACCGTCAAACCTCACCCTTACTATGAAATAAGAGAGGTGGCCGAAACCCTTCGGCACCAAAACCCCACTTTATCACAACAACAAGGAACAATTCAATCATTTATCTCATAGACATAGCAACATGCATTATCAATTGAAGCATTCAACATCATAGCTTAAATGCAACATTTAAGCATAAAGAAACGATACCCATACCCTTTCCTACTGTGCGTCCATTGTGTTTCAAATTTTAGATTAGTTATACCACTTTTGCAAGTTTTAATGTTGCTATCCTATAACAGAATTTTATTTGAAACCTAAGCCATGTTTCTAAGTTATTCCACATCATATTTTAGTTGTAACCTAAGGTATGACACTAAAAATACATATTCCAAGGACCTACAGCCCGCTCTGATACCAACTGTAACACCCCAGCTTCTACTAAGCCCAGAATGTCACCAACATAGACCAAACAACAATTAATACCATGATTAAATGAAAAATTTCGGCAGCATCTCCTTTGTTTTAGCATAAATTGGAACATCACAATATCATATCAATATATAGATCAATCAAGATATCAATATTCAACGACAACAATAGACGAGCATCAATTAGAATAACAATAAGCAATGATACTCATGGAATAAGCATCAACTAAGTCTAGGATGATAAAACAAATCGCTCCAAAGACCCACATGACACACATGAGGGAAACCAACACACATAATATCCATATACCAAAATCAACATAACTTATTGCCATGTTTCTCTAGAAGTGGGGGAATTATCTAGATTATGAGTGCTACGTGAAGGAGTGTAGCTACATTCCCTTTCCGCGCGCCGATTTCGTTGTACCTAAATAAACAAACAACATAAAACACAAGCGTGAGTTCATCACTCAGCAAAGTGTATTGTAATGAAAAATAGAGTGCAAGACAACAAACCATCAACTTCAATCTTCAAAAGCATTACATACCACCACATTACCAACCTCATGTACACGACATGTAAAACATCATATTCTTCTCTTAGTAAATATGGCATTCGTCTCATGAGCAACTCAACAACATTCTCATTAACATTTCACAAGAATTCTAATTCATAGTTTCATTCATGCAATGCAATGCACATGTCTCCTGGAAACTCATACCGGTATGGTGGAGTGCACACCCGTCGGCATGCACCCTTTTCCCCCTTCCATCCCGAAGATGGAGGGTGCCTATCACTCGCTTCCATTCACCTCGGTGATGGAATCACGATAGAGGACTTACTCAAAAGAATAGCCCCGGACTAGTGATAACGGTTCTCACCGACTCTACCGGAATAGTTATGACTTATCTCACCGGCCGGCCATGAAAGTATGCCATGTATGCAAAATGGACAGCAACGTAAACATAAATAGAAATAGTGCATATCAACAAATGGCATCTCAACATATAGGACCGTTTTTCAACAATCGACGGTAACCGTTCAAAACATGGCATGTGAATCATTTATCAACAACAAGCACTTTTAATCATGGCATGAGGACACCATATCATCGGCAACATTTAAATCATGGCCTAAGGACATCCTATCAAATATAACATGATGGCAAGACAACATGTTATCTATTCCAAATACTATCAAGCAATTCTAGCAACACGTATAGCATACAATCCACGCAACACACTTGCCTTCAACCACGGGCAACGGAGTGACGAGAGGTTGAGGGCACTCCTGGAGGCACACCACCTGCAAACACGTGCCACACACTCAAATTGAGTCCACAAAACAGCACACATATATCACACTACCCCGACTTCGCTTACAACTCCTAAAATCATAAAACAGCAAATATGTCCCTTCGGGACAGCAGCCTTCCAACGGGCATAACTTCTGTTCTAGGACTCCAAATTGAATAAACGAGTACATTCTCGTGTAGCTTAGGAAATTTCCCAACTTTTCTAGTTATAGGGAAAGACTAATTCGGACTCTAAATTTGTTTAATCTACAGATTACCGTGATCTGTTCCAATCACGTCACATATTTTAACACGCTCAGTAAAACAGTCATAACTTTCAAACGGCTGGGCGGAATTTAACGTTCTTTATATGCACTGAAATATAATGAAATTATCTACAACTTCTTCAACGTCCGTACGGCCAGATTCCAACTCTAAATTGGCGAAAACGCCTGCCCTAGCTTGGGTTCCCAATCTGCCCGAACAGAACGTGAATACAATCCAAGTTTTCATCAATTCTACCCCATGGCAGCACCTCCCTTGATCTAAAAACATGAAATCCATCCCTAGATCAGTACCTAGACCCAATCCCTCATATCCCCCATGACATACCTCTTCCCGGCGAACAACGAACACCGAAAACGCTCCTCCCGGCTTCCCGGTCGTCCTCCTCGCGCCGGAACCGCCGGATCTCCTCGTCGCGTGGCTTCCCGATGGAGGAAACAGCAGGGGAAGATGTGGGGAGCCCCTCTAGGGCAGCAAGGGGAGGTGGAGAGTGATGGGGAGGAGAGGGGCGCATTGGGGAGGTGGAGGCGTGGAGAGGGGGTGGCGGCTACCAAGGGGGAGGAGAGGAGAAGGTGGGGGCGGCTAGGGCATGGTTTGGGCGCACCAAAGGGCAGGGGGGCGCCCAACCTGGCCTCTCACTCCCACATGGGCCCAAACATCATCCCACTAAAGCCCACGACTATTTCCCTTGGGCCCAAACTTTCCCGGAAAGGCCCAAAAGTCCCGAAATCGGCCCGGAATGCGATTAAACTTCATAGCGTAAAGTTTAAATCTCTAAATTCACATTTTATAATGACAACCTCTAATTTCACATTTTTATAAAGTCTCGACATTCCGTTGTGTCACAAGACTAGCTAAACAACAAAAGAGAGAAAGGTTTAATGCTATGTCCAATTTCAGAATGGCACACTGTACTTCTCATTATGTGCCTAGGGTGAAACAAACACTTTTTATTGCTAAAAACACGTGAGAAGGCAAATCTAATTTCGTACATAAGAATACTCGTGTTGTGCCTTGTCGGGACCCCGAATTTGCAAATCCGGACCCTCTGTGTATTCAGCACTAGTCCAGGAACGCGCTAGTGCACACAGTCTTAACATCGGTATATATCACAATCATACCAAACGATACTATCAAAGTGCTTTATTTAAATGATCAAAGGGTTACTCGACCTTATGGCCAAGTTACAAATATATGCCTTGCAAGGCGAAACTTATTAAAAGAGAAATAATAGCAGCGGAAAATCAAATAACTTCGTGGCGCCATCCAAAGATACCACAGTGCAACCGGGCTCGCATCCCTAAGTAGACGGGTCCTCTTGGAACTCCTTCTCCGAAACTGGCGTAGTCTCCTCTTCAACTGGTATTGTGTTGAGGCAAGGGTGAGTACTTGGTACTCAGCAAGTCATGCACAGAATGCAAGCTAATATACTATATGCATGGCTCGGTACAAAGGAATAGCTCAGGGTATATTTGCGATGTGACTTTTGACAAGTAATAAAAGTAGATTCAAAGCAGTAGAAATAAGTAAAGCATAAATAACTTTTCAAGAAGTTTAACAAACATTTTTCCCATCCTACACCATATTTCCATCACCTTCCTTGTTAAACCAACCCATCTTTTTAAAACCAAGTTATTTTCAGAAAGTCTACCCCTTGACTGTAATTCCCGAGCATTGTCCAAGAGTGGACTCGGCTATTCAAATAGATTCTACACTCTGCAGAGGTTATGCACTTTACCCACAAGATACAGTCAAACACCACAAAGGCGAAGTTCCCGTAACAAAGCCTTTCTAAGCCTCAAACAACACAGGTGGTCCTCTCAGATGCGTGCTCTACACCATCCCTTCCCTTAGCCAAGGCGAAGTATGGGACCAACACACCGTTAGATGGGTACTGGCCACAGCCACGATACGCTCCCCGCACAATCACACAAACGGTGTAATCGACACCACGAGGCTCCACAAGTGAGTCCTTAGCGACCTAGTCAACTAGGGCCGTCCCATTCCACCATGTGGTTGCAAGTATGACCAGTTCAAAGGCTTGCAAGGTTAAGTCCTTAGAGTGACCAGGCAAGACTACCCAAGAACCAAATCAACATTCCTAACGCCACAATGGCCCACCTGATTACTCTTGCCACATGCCCGGCCGAAATCTGTTTATCAAACCCCAGTTGATTACCATGCACCACGTGCCATCAACATCACATGATACTTTTCCAAAACAGGTTCAATATATCATTAAGTCAATATTAACATTTGATTGTCCAAAATCATGTCATGAGCACGTAGCAGGTCTAAGCAGTGTACTACAACGGTCTAAAACCCATGTTGGCAATTTAATAATGTCCAACTAGTAATCCACAACTAGGGTGACAAAGGGTCATGGCACATACTTAAGTAATCAAGGTGTCATATAGCAAATTGGTATTTATCTAACCCCATGTTTAAACAAAGTATCTTTCTAATTGAACTAGCATGCAATAGTTTAAATCAAAATAGATTTCGAAATAGGATCAACATGGTCAAAGCACAACTTGCCTTCAAAAAGTACTTGCTCTTGGTCTTGAGTTGGATCCTGAGTCAACACTTCTCCTCGAATCCTTCGGCACTTCAACGTCTACTCGTAAAGCGTGCAAATAGCAAATACACAAATAAACACTAGGCAAAAGATCCCAAAACTCCAAATAAAATCCATAAACAGAGAGAACATAATTTTCTGGATTTTTAGAAACTGAATCACAAATTTGGAGTTAAACGCAAAAAGTTATGATTATTTAAAGTTTAAATAATCAATTAAATAATATTATAGAGAAAAACTTTAGTCCAAAAATTAAATAAAATTCATATTTAGGTAGATCTCAATTTTATACAAATTTAGAAATTTGAATCGCTCAAATCGGAGTTGAAACGCAAAAGTTATAAGCGTTTGAAGTTTGAATCTAAATTTGAATCAATATTTCGAATTAATAAATCATTTTCTTTTTCGGAAATTAATTATTGCGTCAGCAAGGACACGTGGCAGCCTCGATTGGCTGGCCGACGCCACCGGTCCATGGACTTGGTCCACGCTCGGGTCTACGGTGGACTCGGCCCACGGCTCACGTGAGACCGACATGTGGGTCCACTCGGGTGACGTCATTCTTGACGTCGTGGGCTCACCACGCGTGCGACATGTGGGACCCATCAGACGTCATGGGTGACGCCGCTGGGGACAGCCCGACATCGCGGGCCCTTCGACACGCGGGCCCGGCGTGTCGGCTACACGCGACGCTGCGCGGCGCCGACCGCTTGGCCCAACTTCCCGACACGTGGCGCAATCACGGCCGTTGGTTTGAAAATCAACGCGCGGATTAGATCCAGTGTTGACGCGTTTGGGTTAACGCATTGATTTGGACCGCTGGATCTAGATCCGATGGTCGAGATTAGATCTGGAAATCGTAACGCAATCTCACCGCGGCGACGGCGTGGCGTGATCTCGGCGTTGGATCTTGATCGGACGGCCGAGAGCTCGCGGTCCGGCGATGGCTTGCGGCGGAGCGCTCACCGGCGAGGAGGACGACGACCTTGCCGACGGCGTCGGGCGCGCTTCCGGCGAAGTGAGATGTCCTTCGGTGCGCTCGTCGCGGTGAGTCCGGATCACGAGGTCAACGCGCAGGGACGGCGACGGCGGCGGCGAACGCAAGCAAAGACCGTGGCGGAGCGGCGCGCAATTACGGCGAAGCTCGCACGGGTTAAACGGCGGCTTTGCCTCGGTGAAGTAGAGAAGGGAGGGCGCGGATCACGGCGGTCCTCGGTATGCCTCGCATTAAATAGCCTCGGAGGCGTGCTCGGGCGGAACCCTAGTTTGCCACGGCGGCGCTCTCACCGGGCGGAGTCCGGCTCGGACTCGGGCGGAGACGACGCAATCGCAGCCGCCCACATGGCGCGATTAACGGCCCCGATCGACGCAGGCGCGATCGGATCCGGGCCGGATACGGCTCGGTCGGTCGGCGGATCTCGGTAGTTGGATCTTGATCCAACGCTTGGGATTGATTAGGTTAGGAGTGGGTCTTGCCGAGTCACGTGGCTCGGGTCGGACTCGAGTCCGACTTCGGGTTCACTTCGATCGGATGAAACGATTTGACCCGAGTTTGATTTTCCAGCGATTTAATATTTAAAATAATTCCTAGTAATTCATTTAATTCATTAAAAATAGCAAATGACTCAGAAAAATTCCAGAAAAATTCTGGAAAATACTTTGGATTATTTTGGACCCAAATAAAATATTTCCAACAAAATTTTATTTGCAAAATTAAATTCTTTAATTATTTCAAAATGGAATAAATTCAAATAAATTCCAATTAAATCCAAATAAATTCCAGAAAATTCCAAAAATTCACCAAAGTGCCAAATCACACATGAATTTAGGACAAGTAAAATTTTGGGGTGTTACAAACCTCCCCCCCTTAATAGAATCTCGTCCCCGAGATTCAGGGCTTACTAAAGGAATAGGTTTGGAAATTCTTTCTTCAAATCCTCTTCGCGCTCCCAAGTCGCTTCGCTTTCTTCATGGTTGCTCCACTGAACTCTACAAAAACGGGTTGACTTGTTTCTAGTTTCTCGATCCATTGTGTCTAGAATCCTCACGGGATACTCCTTATAAGTCAAATCCTCTTGCAACTCAATTGATTCTAACGGTGTCTGTTCCTCAGGAACTCGGAGACACTTCTTCAACTGGGACACATGGAATACATCATGTACTCCTGCTAACGACTGTGGCAACTCGGTGATAAGCAACTTCGCCTCTACGGCTCAAAATCTTAAATGGTCCAACATAACGGGTGCAAGTTTCCCTTTGGCATGGAACCTCTTAACTCCTGAGAGGCGTAACTCGAGGTATACAAAGTCTTCGGTTCAAAACTCAAATCTCGGCGACGATTGTCAAGATAACTCTTCCGTCGAGATTGGGCTATCTTCAACCTTTCCTAATCATGGCGACTGTTCTTGACCTCTTGAAGAATATCAGGCCCAAAGACACGGCGCACGGTCTCATTCCAATTCAATGGCGTCCGACAGGGTCGACCATACAGTGCCTCAAAAGGTGACATCTGTAAACTAGCCTGATAACTATTGTTGTAACTGAACTCGGCATACGGCAAACTCTTATCCCAAGAGGTAGCATAAGCCAATGCACAAGCTCTCAACATATCCTCCAGAATCTGGTTGACTCTTTCGGTCTGCCCATCCGTCTGTGGATGATAAGCTGTACTGAAGTTTAAACGGGTTCCCATGGCTTCATGCAACTTATTCCAGAATCTTGAGGTAAATTGGGTACCTCTGTCCGATACAATCCTCTTTGGCACTCCGTGCAAACAAACAATCCTGATCATGTACAATTCTGCTAATTTATCTCCCGAGTAAGTGGTCTTCACGGGGATAAAATGGGCTACTTTAGTCAAGCGATCCACTATAACCCATATGGAGTCATAACCTCCTTGAGTCTTCGGCAAACCGGTAATGAAATCCATTCCGATTTCCTCCCACTTCCACTCAGGTATCTTCAGCGGTTGTAGCAATCCTGCTGGTCTCTGATGCATTGCCTTGACTCTCTGGCATACATCGCACAATGCAACATGCTCGGCAACTTCTCGTTTCATACTCGGCCACCAGAATCTCTCCTTCAGATCCTGATACATCTTGGCGCTCTGTGGTGAATTGAGTACTTGGAGTCATGGGCTTCTTCCAAAATCGATTGCTTTAACTCCTTTTTGTTAGGCACACAAATACGATCCTTCATCCACAACGTGCCTTGCTCATCCAACTTGAAGTCCTCTGCCTTGCCTTCCTCCTTGACGGACTTAATCCTCGCGGATCTTGTCATCATCCTTCATCCTTCTCGGATCTGATCCTCTAGGGTAGGCTTTACTTCTAATGCGGCCAAGAATCCGCTAGGTACTACCTCAATCTTCATCTTACGAAAATCCTCACATAACTCATCCTCGACTTGTGGCTAGCAACGTACTCACGGTATGGCTTTTCCGACTCGGGCGTCGGCTACTACGTTGGCCTTCCCGGGATGGTAATGGATTCCAACATTGTAGTCCTTGATCAACTCTAACCATCTCCTCCGCCTCATATTCAGATCCGACTGGGTGAATATGTACTTAAGGCTCTTATGATCCGTATACACTTCACATCTGTTTCCAATCGATAGTGACGCCATATCTTCAAGGCATGCACTACGGCCTAACTCTAGGTCATGTGTCGGATAATTTTCCTCATGCGGCCTCAATCGCCTTGATGCATACGCGACGACCTTTCCATTCTGCATCGACACATCCAAGTCCTTGGCGCGATGCGTCACAATAAATATCGAAGCTTTGAGCAACATCCGGTAGAACTAACACGGTCTTGATGTCAATCGCTTCTTCAGCTCTGAAATCCTTTCTCACATTCTCAAGCGTCCATGCAAACTTCTTTTCCTTCTTCAGCAATTGCGTAAGAGGTTTCGCAATTGTCGAGAAGCCTTCAATGAAACGGCGGTAGTATCCTCGCCATTCCAAGGAAACTCCGAATGGGTCACGATCTTGCTCCCAATGTAACACAGCTTCTACTTTGCTTGGATCTACGGCGACTCCTTCATGCGGTCATTACATGTCCAAGAAACTCCACCTTGTCCTTCCAAAAATCACACTTGCTGAACTTGGCGAAAAGTTGCTGTTCCTCACTTTTCCAAAACTCGCCTTAAGTGTTCGGCATGTTCATCCTCCTGCCTTGGAGTAGATTAGGATATCGTCTATGAACACGACGACAAACTTGTCCAAATATTCCATGAACACCTTATTCATCATATTCATGAAATATGGCGCGTTAAATCAGCCCAAAGGACATAACCGTGAACTCGTAATGTCCATATCTTGACGAGAATGCGATCTTGAATATCCGCTGATCGGATCTTCAATCGATGGTATCCCGATCTCAGATCAATCTTGGAGAAAACTCCGGCTCCTCTTAATCGATCAAACAAATCATCAATCCTGGGTAGCGGATACTTATTCTTCACGGTGACTTCATTGAGTGCACGGTAGTCAATGCACATCCTGAAACTCCCGCCCTTCTTCTTGACAAACAAAGCGGTGCTCCCCACGGCGACTAACTTGGTGCGATAAATCCTTTTTCCATTAACTCTTCTAGCTGTTTCTTCATTTCTACCAACTCCTCGGTAGACATCCGATAGGGTCTCTTTGCTATCGGTCTGTGCCAGTACAAGCTCTATCACAAACTCTATGTCCTGTCTCGGGCGGCATACTGTAGATCTTCGAAAACATCGTACTCATTCACTCTTTGGGACATCCTCTATGCTGATTGCCTTGGTACTGTTAACCATCAACTGTCCCATCTCTAATCTGCAGTGGCTTGAAATTCCACTTTCTTCCCACACGGGCTCTCAATCGAGATAGTCCTTCGTCCACAATCCAATACAGCCTTGTGCTTGGATAACCAATCCATTCCCAATATGACGTCTAAGGTCCGGGTCTCCAAAATTATAAGGTTTGCTAGGAATTCTATTCCACCTATTAGTATTCTCACCGGAACATCCTCCTTCTTAAGGTCCATAATTCCTTCAGCACGTGATAACGCTTTAATGCTGTGAACTCTTCCCAAGTGATATCTTGAGGGTTCTCCTGCGTGGCAAAGTTCTCCCACCATTCAATTTGTTCCTTCCAAGCGATGAGAAGCGTAAAGTACCTTCTCATTCCCTATGCATTGAGCTATGTGTAGCTTCCTCTCAATTGATCTTAACCAATCATCGGCCTCCAATGGATTGGCATTCCCAGAGAAAGTGGGTGGGTGAGTCCTCATGAACTCGACACCTTGTATTACGGCGTGGTCCCCGATTAACTTGATTAGCAAAGTGGCCTGAGCAAAGGACGTGCTGCATTTGTTGCATCATAGCATGCATCAATCGAGTGCAGGCAGCAAGAAATGCTCGAAATTCTGCATATCCATGGCGGTGCTGGTGCTCCATCATTGGGGTTTTCTGTGGCGAGAACCACTCCCATTGCTTCCAAAGTTTCCACGGGTGTTCACCATCTGTCGATTTGCTCTAGGTTTAGAGATGAGAGGGAAACAAGAATAGACAAGTAATATGGAACTTATGTGGGCGAAAAGGTGTAGCCTTAAGGTCCAACTTTATTATTAATAACTTGGTATGGCTGCTTACAATGCCTAAGGGCCTTGCAACACATACTGCACACTCAGCAAACAAAGCAAATCCAAATTGAACTAACTCTTGGAGTCTAACGCCTAAAGGTGACTCTTTATTCTATGACTCGGCTCGGCGAAGGAGTCTCACTATAGAACCTATGCTCACTCATCGAGAAAACCTCCACCTGTCACAAGAGTGCTTTACGTAAGAACTCAGAATTTTTAAATTGTGACAAGGTAAGGGAAAATTCCAGCAAGAGACAAGAAAAGAGAGAAGGGGATAAGTCGAGATGTCATTTCTTATCTTGACAAACTTTTAGCTTTTAGAAAATAGGTTTTATCCTCACTACGACCATTCTAGCTTAGGGTTGAGCCTACAGTCAAGTATGGCTCTGATACCACCTCTGTCGGGACCCCGAATTTGCAAATCCGGACCCTCTGTGTATTCAGCACTAGTCCAGGAACGCGCTAGTGCACACAGTCTTAACATCGGTATATATCACAATCATACCAAACGATACTATCAAAGTGCTTTATTTAAATAATCAAAGGGTTACTCGACCTTATGGCCAAGTTACAAATATATGCCTTGCAAGGCGAAACTTATTAAAAGAGAAATAATAGCAGCGGAAAATCAAATAACTTCGTGGCGCCATCCAAAGATACCACAGGCAACCGATCGGGCTCGCATCCCTAAGTAGACGGGTCCTCTTGGAACTCCTTCTCAGCTGGCGTAGTCTCCTCTTCAACCGGTATTGTGTTGAGGCAAGGGTGAGTACTTGGTACTCGACAAGTCATGCATGTAATGCAAGCTAATATACTATATGCATGGCTCGGTACAAAGGAATAGCTCAGGGTATATTTGCAAAGAAACAGCTTTTGACAAGTAATAAAAGTAGATTCAAAGCAAAGAGAAATAAGTAAAGCATAAATAACTTTTCAAGAAGTTTAACAAACATTTTTCCCATCCTACACCATATTTCCATCACCTTCCTTGTTAAACCAACCCATCTTTTCAAAACCAAGTTATTTTCGTAAAGTCTACCCCTTATTTGTAATTCCCGAGCATTGTCCAAGCCGTGGACTCGGCTATTCAAATAGATTCTACACTCTGCAGAGGTTATGCACTTTACCCACAAGATACAGTCAAACACCACAAAGGCGAGTTCAGTAACAAAGCCTTTGGAAGCCTCAAACAACACAGGTGGTCCTCTCCAGACGTGCTCTACACCATCCCTTCCCTTAGCCAAGGCGAAGTATGGGACCAACACACCGTTAGATGGGTACTGGCCACGCCACGATACGCTCCCCGCACAATCACACAAACGGTGTAATCGACACCTGAGGCTCCACAAGTGAGTCCTTAGCGACCTAGTCAACTAGGGCCGTCCCATTCGACCATGTGGTTGCAAGTATGACCCAGTTCAAAGGCTTGCAAGGTTAAGTCCTTAGAGTGACCAGGGCAAGACTACCCAAGAACCAAATCAACATTCCTAACGCCACAACCGGCCCACCTGATTACTCTTGCCACATGCCGGCCGAAATCTGTTTATCAAACCCCAGTTGATTACCATGCACCACGTGCCATCAACATCACATGATACTTTTCCAAAACAGGTTCAATATATCATTAAGTCAATATTAACATTTGATTGTCCAAAATCATGTCATGAGCACGTAGCAGTCTAAGCAAAGGTACTACAACGGTCTAAAACCCATGTTGGCAATTTAATAATGTCCAACTAGTAATCCACAACTAGGGTGACAAAGGGTCATGGCACATACTTAAGTAATCAAGGTGTCATATAGCAAATTGGTATTTATCTAACCCCCATGTTTAAACAAAGTATCTTTCTAATTGAACTAGCATGCAATAGTTTAAATCAAAATAGATTTCGAAATAGGATCAACATGGTCAAAGCACAACTTGCCTTCAAAAAGTACTTGCTCTTGGTCTTGAGTTGGATCTGAGTCAACACTTCTCCTCGAATCCTTAGGCACTTCAACGTCTACTCGTAAAGCGTGCAAATAGCAAATACACAAATAAACACTAGGCAAAAGATCCCAAAACTCCAAATAAAATCCATAAACAGAGAGAACATAATTTTCTGGATTTTTAGAAACTGGAATAAATCAAATTTGGAGTTAAAGCATAAAAGTTATGATTATTTAAAGTTTAAATAATCAATTAAATAATATTATAGAGAAAAACTTTAGTCCAAAAATTAAATAAAATTCATATTTAGGTAGATCTCAATTTTATACAAATTTAGAAATTTGAATCGCTCAAATCGGAGTTGAAACGCAAAAGTTATAAGCGTTTGAAGTTTGAATCTAAATTTGAATCAATATTTCGAATTAATAAATCATTTTCTTTTTCGGAAATTAATTATTGCGTCAGCAAGGACACGTGGCAGCCTCTGATTGGCTGGTGGCGTCGCCGGTCCATGGACTTGGTCCACGCTGGCTCGGGTCTACGGTGGACTCGGTCCACGGCTCCACGCGTGAGGCCGACATGTGGGTCCACTTTCGGGTGACGCGTCATTGCCGACGTCGGGGCTCGACCACGGTGGCGACATGTGGGACCCGTGGACGTCATGGGTGACGTCGGCGCTCGGGACTGACGGCGACATCGGGCCCTCGACACGCGGGCCGCGTGTCGGCCACACGCCTGCCCAGCGTGATGGCGCCGACCGCGTCGGTCCAACTTCCCGACACGTGGCGCAATCACGGCCGTTGGTTTGAAAATCAGCGCGGATTAGATCGATGTTGGCCGCGTTTGGGTTAACGATTGATTTGGACCGTTGGATCTAGATCCGATGGTCGAGATTAGATCTGAAATCGTAACGCCAATCTCACCGTGCGATGGCGTGGCGTGATCTCGAGCGTTGGATCTTGATCGGACGGCTGAGAGAGCTCGCGGTCCGGCGATGGCTTGCGGCGGAGCTGGCTCACCGGCGCGGAGGACGACGACCTTGCCGACGGCGTTTCTGGCGCGCTCCGGCGAAGTGAGATGTCCCTTCGGGTGCGTCTCGTCGCGGTGAGTCCGGATCTGAGGTCAACGGCCAGGGACGGCGACGGCGCGAACGAAGCAAAGACCGTGGCGGAGCGGCGCGCAACTACGGCGAGCTCGCACGGCTAAACGGCGGCGGCTTTGCCTCGGTGAAGTAGAGAAGGGAGGGCGCGGGATCACGGCGGTCCTCGGGGTATGCCCCGGGCATTAAATAGCCCCGGGAGGCGTGCTCAGGGCGGAACCCTAGTCGGTCACGGCGGCGCTCTCACCGGCGGAGTCCGGCTCGGACTCGGCGGAGACGACGCAATCGCAGCCGTCCACGTGGCGCGATCAACGGCCCCGATCGCACGGGCGCGATCGGATCCGGGCCGGATACGGCTCGGGTCGGGGTCGGCGGATCTCAGCCGTTGGATCTTGATCCAACGGTTGGGATTGATTAGGGTTAGGAGTGGGTTCGGTCGAGTCACGTGGCTCGGGTCGGACTCGAGTCCGACTCGGGTTCCGACTCGGTCGGATGAACAGTACTTGACCCGAGTTTGATTTTCCAGCGATTTAATATTTAAAATAATTCCTAGTAATTCATTTAATTCATTAAAAATAGCAAATGACTCAGAAAAATTCCAGAAAAATTCTGGAAAATACTTTGGATTATTTTGGACCCAAATAAAATATTTCCAACAAAATTTTATTTGCAAAATTAAATTCTTTAATTATTTCAAAATGGAATAAATTCAAATAAATTCCAATTAAATCCAAATAAATTCCAGAAAATTCCAAAAATTCACCAAAGTGCCAAATCACACATGAATTTAGGACAAGTAAAATTTTGGGGTGTTACATGCCTACTGTTGTGCGTCGTGTGTCTTAGTACTGGATTCCTAAACATCTTATTTCTAATCCCAGTACCGAGACCTCGATATTTTCTGCTTCTATGTAGGCTTCTTACGCTAGGAAGGAGAACATATGGCTAGTGGATTTCGAATGCTCACGCCACATGTTTGGTGATAAGATTTGGTTCTCCTTCACTCGTGCGTCTCGTGCTGAAAGTGTTACTTTTGGAGATGCTTTTTCCACTTCTGTTGTGTCAAAAGGTACAGTGAGATACAAGTGCATATGTTCAGGGGGAGAGTATCCTTGTTCATGAAGACGACAATGATGATAATGTTGAGAATGAGGAAGGCTGGATATACAATTTGTTGTGTGCTTGTGTACTCGTTTTCAAGCTTCCCACGTGCTTCACATCGACAAGCTGTCAAGCGAATTTTCAGATATCTCCATGGTACTCAAGATTTTGGCATTTAGCTTTCTGCTTCCTCATGCATTAGTTTAAGAGCCTTCACTGATGCTGATTTTGGAGGATGTAGAATTGATAGAAAAAGTACATCTGGTACATGTCATTTCTTCGGCAATTCTCTTATTGCATGGTCTTCTAGAAAACAATCTTCGGTTGCACAATCAACTGCTGAATCTGAATATGTGGCTGCTGCTAGTTATTGTTCTCAAATTCTTTGGATAGTAGCTACACTTAAAGATTATGGGGTTAATTTGGATAGTGTTCCTCTTTTGTGTGATAGCACTAGTGCAATTTGCATTGCTAAGAACCCTGTGCAACAGTCTAGAACAAAACATATTGACATCAGATTTCACTTTCTTAGAGATCATGTGGAAAAAGGAAATATTGTGCTTCACCATGTGGATACTGAACATCAATTGGCAGACATTTTCACAAAACCTTTATCTTCTTCTCATTTTGCTTTTATTCGGGGAGAACATGGGATTGTTCATCCAATGGGTTTATTTTGAGGGGGAGTTTCCCTGCCAAGTTTTTACTTGATGAGCTTACTTTATCATATATCTTTATATATTATGTAATTGAGCTAATATATGATAATCTAAATTGTCTCACATGAACTAAAAATGACATTGCGGAATTCCTTGGACTGATTGCCTATAGCTAAATACTATGTGATATCTTACGCTTCTAGGCTTGATATTGAATCTTCTTGACAAATTTGGGCTATGGAGCAAGTGTGTTTTTCAGCTTTACTATTTCATAAGACCTTTTAATCTCTTTTGCATGATTACAATCAAAGAAAAGGGAATCAGTAAAAAAAAGGGGGTTGTTAAAAGCAAAGGCCTCAAGTTATGTGCTTCAGGCATGCTCTCCCTAAAAAGATAAGATGTATGCTTCAAGCATGTCATTCCCTCAAGATAAGATGTATGCTTCAAGCATGCCACTCCAAGGAAATAAAAGAAGTATGCTTAAAGCATGCCACATGCAATTTATTATTTAAAGATTAAATTGGTCTACTAGATTGGAGTTGAAACTACTTGCTCGCCCTGAGTTGTTAGTTGCTTCAGTTTTGAGCCTTGTTTTTTTCTGCTAAGGTCTTGCTTAGTACTTGTCTATAGTTGACTGAATTGAGGTTGAGATGCATGTCATTCCCTAACTTGTTAAAATCACATCAAGTTCATGTATTTTGCATATTATGTGATATATAAGGTTATGTGATCGAATGAGCTCATCTTTTCCTATCTTGGCACTCCTTTGTTTCTCTTTTGTGAAATCATTGCTACAGGAAAAATTTTGAACATGATGTTGTTCTCTCTTTTGTATTCTTGATGAATCCATTGTTAAAGGGGAAGAAGTTTAAGGAAAAAGGGAAAAAGGAGAAGTTTTTTGCATTTTTGAGAATTTTGTGAGAAGTTTGGAGAATTGAATTTTTGGGAGAAGTTTGGAGAATTTTGGAATTTTTGGCACATTGCACATTCACACATATTTTTCTTCTTATGAGGAGATTTTTCGTATTTTCACCCAGTGAGAGTTTTTACTTTGCATATTGGTCAAAGGGGGAGATTCCTTCGTTTGTTCATAAATCCTTTTGTGAAGTGAATGCCAAATGTTCAATTCTAAGTGGTGTTGCCAATGTTTTCATCAAGGGGGAGATTGCGAAATCATGTGTTCAATAATTGAATTTGCAAAATGTGTTTGTGCATATGTTTGACTTAGTTTTCAAGTTATAGAAAATTCTCTTTTGCACTGGACCAAAGTTCCAACAAACAGTAAGTTTTCACTCTTACGCTGGACCATTGCGCCAGACCAAACTTTAGTCCGTCGTGATTGAGCTTTTAAAGCCTGTTTTTTACATGCACGCTGGACCAAACTTTTGTTCCGTCGTGAACGGGATTTTGAGCGCTATTTTCGTCTTTGCGCCGGACTAAGTTTTTGAAAAACAGTAAGCTTCTATGTTACACTGGACCTTGCACGCCGGACAAAAAGTTTGGTTCGTCGTGAATGCATTTTTGAGCGTTGTCTTTGCATGCGCGCCAGACCAAAAGTTTGGTCCGTCGTGGACGTATTTTTGAGTGTTGTTTTTGCATGTACATCGGACCAAAAATTTGGTCCGTCGTAAACGTGTTTTTGAACATGTTTTATCTGATTTGAACCGAGACTTTCGCATGTACGCTGGACCAAATATTTGGTCCGTCGTCAGCTGCGTCGGACCGATGTTTGGTCCGGCGTGAATGGTTTTTTGCTCAAGGTTGATTTTTGTGGTTATGAAATTTGTTTGAATTTTGTAATGCATGTTTTGAACTTATGCAATGCTCGTGTAAATATTTGCATGGACTAATGTTGAGTCAAGTCACAGAGTTGTGCACGAAATCGTTTTGTGGTTTGTTCATGTGTAGGTGCTGCTCAAGGGCGAACGTGGTCGATGATGGGATCAGAACTAGGTTCATGGAGGAACTGAGGTTCGAGACTAGATTCAGGGAGGAATCGAGGTCTTGGTGGTCAAGGATGTCATGCGGGACGTTCGGGCTAGAGGACGATGCACATGAAGAATGGTTAGTTACGTGAGTATGGCATGGTGGGCATTCGCGTGCGAGAATTGTTAGTCACGTGTGTATGGATGGGTTGCCATACATGTGCAAGAGCTGTATTTGGCCAGGTTGGGCCAAGTGGAGTTGTGTTGAATACATACTCCTTCTAGGATTAGGATTAAGAGTAGGAATTGTATTCAGTACTCTATGTGTTTGCTTTGTATAAATAGGGGGAGGCGCACCCTGTTTATGCAATCCACACATTGCGAGCTTAGAACTTTGTTTTAGGGTTTGTACTCTTTTGATGGGATTAATTTAGACAAAAGAAATGAAGATCAATTCTTCCAGATCCTTGCGTGCTACAGTAACCACGTTGCTACAGTGTTTCCTATGTTGGTTCTTGTTTGCATGCTTGTTCTAATTCTAGGTTGGTTTTTGTTCCTTGAGTTTCATCTTGATTTGATTTATCAAAAACCTTTCTAGGGTATTGATTTAGGTTCCCTCAAAGTTTAGTTGATTAATCTTTTGTCGTTCTTGTTTAATCTTGAAGTTTTGGTTAGATTAATTCTTGTCATCTTTTGTCACAAACAGCTTGCAAGGTTCATAACATTTGATCCGTAAGTCCGATTGTGCTGATTCTTTTTGAGTTCGATTTGTATTGGAATGTAGTTTCGTGTGTCCAAATTTAAGATCGATCTGACGGTTGGATCTCTAGTAATTTGTGTTTTACCAAATGTCTATCAATCTATTTTTATCGGATACGAAGTAACTTTTTGATTCAGATTTGGGGTGAACTTTTATTAGATTGAAAATTTGGTTTTAGCTTCCGCATAATCATTCACCCTCTGTCTGATTGCTATATCCGTGTATATCGATCCTACAATATTGTATCCTTGGAATGTTCAAAATGTACATGACGGTCCCTGAGCCATCTCTTTCAACTAAGTGCAGTCTGTCTCCTTATGCATTGTCTGTCGCTGAAGTTATCCCTGTGCTCTCTCGCGAGCCAAATCTCTGACCTCCCTGGGTTAGTTCCGGATAGCATGTTCTTGTGCATGTTGACATACGGGGCCACCACAACTGATTGTCCCAAAACTGTGAAATGTGCTTGTGTAAATGAAGCTAGATTGCTAGTACGTACAAATTTCTCGCCTAGAGTCCCTTTCCCCTGTAGCCTCCCCTCATACCGAGATGAAGGCACACAAATCAGTTTTGTAACACCCCGGCATTTAATATGCCTGAATGCTACCAAACATAGGCTAAACAACACCTAAATACCACTAATAAAGACAAATTACAGCAAATGAGCAAATGCTAAAACCGAAAATTTCGGCAGCATCTCCTTTGTTTTAACATGATTGGAGACAATAGCAATAACAGGCAAGTAATATCATATCATAAGACATCTAAAGAAGCAATGTAAATGGATATAGCGTCAACATAAGGCAATAATATCAAGTTCAACCACACCATATACTATAACGAAGCAAATAAGGGACCCGACCACAATTTAATCCATACACCAAGATTCATGGCACTATTATTAAGTTCATGACTCAAAATTTGGTAAATGTGACTAGAACTACGTGAAGATGTGTAGCTAATGCCCTTTCCCACATGCCGGTGTCATGGTACCTAAAAAAAACAACATAAACACAAGCGTGAGTTCATCACTCAGCAAGTATATTGCAATGGTACAAAAGAAACAAATTCATGGCTACAACAACTCACATCATGTCTATCATCTCATTCATGATCACATATCAATATCATCACCATTATGTATGCAATGCGATGCGATGCTCATGTCTCTTTAGAAACTCCTACTCAGACGGTTGAGTACACACTTCGTGTGCACCCTCTCCCCTTCCATCCCGAAGATGGAGGGTGCCTCGCCTCGCTCTGCTTCACCGCGTGAATGGAATCACGATGTAGGACTTACTCATTGGCTCTCCGGAATAGTCATAACTTTCTTCACCGACCTTCCCTGACTAGTTATGACTTTCTCACCGCCCGGGCCATGTAACATGCCATGTATGCAAATATGCCAACATCATAAATAACTTGTAGACTATCCCATGGCATCATAACATAATAAACATATTCATAATATCATTGGCAATCATTAAGGCATGGCATGTGAGCATATCATGTATTCAAATTCAATCTCAATCAATCTAGCAACTACAACCCACTACCCATTCCAATACACTTGCCTCAACCACGGGCTTACTTGAAGTAGAAGGCACTCCCGGGGTCACACCACCTGCACATAGGTACCACACACTCACAATCAAGTCCACAAAACAGTAAGCAAACCCTCTTCTACCCCGACATCACAAACTACTCGCTATACCCAAAAACGAAGGTTCTGTCCCGTCGGGACATCAACCTTCCAGAAGGCATAACTCGGGTTCTAATACTTCTAATCAATTAAACGAGTACATCCTCGCGTAGCTTAGGAAATTTCCCAACTTTTTTTAAGTATATGGAAAGACTGATTCGGAATCTAAAATGTTTAAATCTACAGAAAACCGTGATTTGTTCCAATCACGTCACAGATTTTAATACGTTTGGTAAAACGATCATACCTTTCAAACGGCTGGGCAGAATTGGACGTTCTTTATACCCACGGAAAGATATTGAAATTACCTACAACTTCTTCAACATCCGTTCGACCAAATTCCGAATCTAAATTGATGAAAACCCAAACCCTAGGTCGACTGCTCATGCTGCCCAAAACAAAGAACGTGAAAAACTCAAGATTCCATCTAATCTACTCAATTCCAGCACCACCAATTGATCTAAAAACATGATAATCACCCTTAGAACAGATCCTAGACCAACCCCAAGGATTCCCATGGCCATACCTTCGCCCGATGCACGAAAACCCAACGGATCTCCTCCCGGTTCGCGCGATATCCTTCCTTGCTCCAAATCCACCGATCTCCTGCCGCGAGCGCCTCCACTGGACGGATCTACGGGGTGGTGAGGTGGAGAACTCCCCTATGGGCACCAAGGGAGGTGGAGAGGGGAGGAGAGGGGTGGTGGCGCCATGAGGGAAGATGGAGAGGAAGGGGAAGGGTGGTGGCGCATGGGGGGGCTAGTGCTAGGTTGGGAGAGGAGTTTGGGCGCACCAAGGGGTGGGGGCCAGATTTGGCTGCCTAAAGTCCCCCTTGGGCCCAAACTCCTTCCACCTGAGGCCCAACTCAACCCCCAAGGCCCAAAGTCCCCGAAGAGGCCCAAACAATCAAAACGGCTCAAAACAAGCTATAAATGGCATAACGTGAAAGTTTTAACCTCTATTTTCACATTTTATAAAGTTTTTGACCTCAACATTCACATTTTATAAGATACTTACACTGTGGTGTCACATTCTCCCTTCAACAGATTCAATTCTCAATCCAAGACACACCAATACGCAACCCATCAAAGCAAAAGATAGCTAGGTTTCACATCTCATACCCGAGGCTAAAAGTTCGGTACTTCTCGCAAGATGCTAGACTCAGCCTCCAAACTGCTTTCTTGACTAAAGCCATCGAACGATTAATCGATCGAGACCCGATGGTAAGATGCTTAGGCCCGAAGACCCACAGCTTCTAACGATAACCCACTTATCAACCTCTCTTGCAAGAACTTTACTCAACATTGAAACCCAAAGCACCCATACAAGGCCTCTAAGATGACCCAAGCGATAGGATAAAATCCCAAACAAACCACTCTAAAGGAAACGGTCTCACACTCCTCCTTCGATACATCCTCGGCACTAAAGTGCCCGATCCCTTTAACCAAAGCCACTCTCCGTATGACATGGTACCAACTTCTAGATACATCTTCCGCCTCCCACGCACAATAGTGATTCACGCCTCAACCTCTAACTGGTTCGTTATTCACGACGACGCAAACCATGAGACACAACACTCTAAGATTACTAATCAAGCACCATCGGGTTATATTCGATCTTTTACAACAAGACCAACACCCACCCCACTACCATCGAAAGGAGAACTTACTATGGCGGCCGTGGTTCTCAAAACCCGCAAAATCAATGACAATCGAACATTCCACTTTGCTTGGCACAACATGCTCAATAGCCTGGCGACAAAAGATCCAATACTCTTCGAACCAAAAGCAATTACTTAGCAACCACCAAGTGGTCCACTAATAATTTGATCAACTACCGAGGGACACATAAACTAAACAATTCTCCAAGAAGGTTTGAATTGGGACATAGACAACCTTCCTTTACTCTTCACTTCTACACCATTTACGATCAACTACTAGCCACACCTGCATTTCTCTTACTAAGAAAGCCTCGCCTCACATCCTTCCACTTAAAGGACCAGGACAACAAGCATCATTGATGAGTCACCCAACCGTAACATGAACCCAATTGATCCACATACAACAACTCGAACTCCAAAGTGCTAAAAGCCACATTGGAAAGAGTTCAAGAACAACCAAAGAGTACTTATTTTATTTTTCTAAGCCAAGATGCAAAGAAAGCTCTAGATCTTACACCACAACCAACATACCAGAAGATATTCATTCTACTTGTACTAGAAGGCAATTGAAATCTCAATTCAGGACATGCATGCAGCTTTCCAAGAGCACTCCGGATTAGTCATATATCCATATATGACTTTCTCACTGACCTGACTCAACGACTCTTTTATCATTTAACATCTATAAACGATGTCATGATTACTTTTCACCATTCATTCATCATGTAACAACACTACCGAATAGTCATTCATAAGACGACTTCTTCCTCTGTATCACATGAATAAAACTCGAATAACATCGAGGATTGCGCTAATTCATATAAACTATGACGGTAGCGTAGTTAACAGCAAAACATCACGTCGTGTCAAAACCCACCATCCATTTAAAGCTAACCTTGCAAAACCTCACATTCTAACCAAAATCAACATTTTGGAACAAAACATTAACTCCAAAGTCAAACGTCTACACACACAACCACCGCAATTTTTTTTTCAAAGAGGAAGAGAAATTCATTTCAAAAGGGAACACCTTACTAAGAAAATCACTTATGAACCATTCATAAAATCCACCTTGTGAAGCATTTTCAAACACCGCACACATTTTCAAATAACTCCAACTCTAGCCAAATGGAGTTACAAATTGAATCTCAAGAATCTCCAACACAACCCACTAAGACATTCTGCTTCCTTTAAAATTTACTCCAAATATGATGCACATGAACGCCGAAGGAGCGATTCGCTTCAAAGACTTTGGTGTAAAACCATACCTATAGCATAAACTGAACAAATTAGCCAAATCCAAAAATAGACACCAATTTCTACGAGTTTTAGGGAAACTCTGAAACATAGCATAAGGAATACTTTGACCAAAAGCATTCAACCAAGATAGCAAACAACCAAACCAGTCCAGAAGGTTTTGAACACCAGCTTAGCATAAATACAATCATCTCTAGTGTTCCACTACGCTTTCCATTAAAGACTCCAAGATTCACTACTTACTCATTGAGGAAGTCCAACCGTATTTAACAAAATTTACATAACAATTTATTTCTCTAGTTACCATTCCTAGCACTTATAAATAAAGGTTACGATGCTTATCACAAAAAAAACATCCAACCAATACTACTTCATCCTGTTCCCCAAAGACAAACACATCATACAACATCCTATTCTCATTCTAAAACATAATACTTCAACAAAGACTTTACATGGTCAACCTATCAATTTATACTATCCATACGTCAAAATCTTGACAATTGAAACTTGTTCAATCAATAAAATGACTTCAACAATTAAGTAATATCTCCACAAGATAAAATTCGTAAATAGGATTCTAAGATATGCATTCATTAAGATTAAAATCTTGCATCATGATTATTATCCATTGTTCATCCCATCACAACATGTACTCGACATAATACCACCGTTTTACACTTTTCTTCTATTGGATCAATGGTTTCCAACAATTGACAACACTACCAAGGCATCAATATCAATTCTTTGCATAATCATCAATCAACAACATTGCTTTTAGCTACTCCTACACATAGTTGCAACAAAATTGTCACTACACAACATACTCCAACTATTAAATTAGATTTAATAAGTTAGATCAAAGACAATGCTCTTAAAACAAAACCAGACCTATGTTTTTTTCCCAATTGACATCAGTACTAGCATTAACACCGCCCCTTAACAACATCATTAACAATAAGTCTTATGTCTTCTCCATTGACATCAATAACAAAGATTGTAGAGACACAATCGCATATTTCCAAATATACTAGTAGGTTGCAACAACATAAAAAATAGCAACTCTAATCAACTTCCAAGTTAAAGCCACTAGCCAACACGATTAAATTTCTCTATTAACCCGTTAGATTAGAACATCTTTAAACAACCAGCAAAGTTTCTTTAACAATAATGAATAGCCTACATCATCTTAATGTTCTAACTATGCATCAGGGTTTAAACTTTTAACATTAACAAGGATCATAAGCACTTTTATAGCAAGGCAACAGATTCTAAGCATGTACATTAACACCTTTAATCATTCTTGCTATAGAGTAATCTACAACACTAGTAGTCTATTTATTCTCAAGCTAGAGATAACAACCGCATTGAATTGTTTAAACTCACATATTAACTTAACAATACGTCATCCCATAAACCACATTGGTACATGCTACATAACATGCTAAACAACAATTCTTACTAGGGACAAATGATTTCAGTCAAAAGACTACTTACTTTGTTTGCAGCATTTTAGTTTTAAAACTCATCTCAAATTCATAAGGAAACATGACTCTCAAAATTGCAATGAGACAAACCCAAACTTGGTCATGCAAAAGGAATTCTCCAAAACACTTTTCAATCTCAAAGACTCCCACAGGAGGGAACCAAGCGGTCAAATAAACCTTTGCGGACAAAGGCACAAAACATAAATTGACACAACTTAACCTTTTGCACACGCTTCAATAACTTCTTTTAAACTTAGAGTAAGACACACAAGAACCAAAACTATACTTTTCTTTGCAAGGCAACCAACAAAACCGGTATCAAAGCCAAAAGACGACTAAAAAGGCACAACGCTAAATTCCTCTTCTTCGTCTTCAACCAAGGAAGACAAAACCACGAACCACATACGGAATAATCCGCGAAAATACAATACCAAACACTTTTCTTTTGGTTTCAATCAACCAGAGCCAAGAAGACCAACCGAAACCGACCATTAGAACGAAAAAGAACATATGAAGGAATCCACCACCAAACTCTTCTATTTGACTCCAGTCAACTACCCAATCTACGAAAGAAAGGATAAGCACTCTTCTCCTACAGGGGTTAATAGTTCTTCGGTGATGGCGCTAACCGGCCACACCGTCAAACCTTACCCTTACTATGAAATAAGAGAGGTGGCCGAAACCTTTCGGCACCAAATCCCCACTTTATCACAACAACAAGAACAATTCAATCATTTATCTCATAGACATAGCAACATGCATTATCAAATGAAGCATTCAACATCATAGCTTAAATACAACATTTAAGCGTAAAGAAACGATACCCATACCCTTTCCTACTGCGCATCCATTGTGTGTCAAATTTTAGATTAGTTACACCACTTTTGCAAGTTTTAATGTTGCTATCCTATGACAAAATTTTAGTTGAAACCTAAGCCATGTTTCTAAGTTATTCCACATCACTTTTTAGTTGTATCCTATAGCATGACACTAAAAATACACATTCCAAGGACCTACAGCCCGCTCTGATACCAACTGTAACACCCCGGCATTTAATATGCCCGAATGCTACCAAACATAGGCTAAACAACACCTAAATACCACTAATAAAGACAAATTACAAAAAAGGAGCAAATGCTAAAACCGAAAATTTCGGCAGCATCTCCTTTGTTTTAACATGATTGGAGACAATAGCTATAACAGGCAAGTAATATCATATCATAAGACATCTAAAGAAGCAATGTAAATGGATATAGCATCAACATAAGGCAATAATATGAAGTTCAACCACTCCATATACTATAACGAAGCAAATAAGGGACCCGACCACAATTTAATCCATACACCAAGATTCATGGCACTATTATTAAGGTCATGACTCAAAATTTGGTAAATGTGACTGGAACTACGTGAAGATGTGTAGCTAATGCCCTTTCCCACATGCCGGTGTCATGGTACCTAAAAAAACAACATAAACACAAGCGTGAGTTCATCAGTCAGCAAGTATATTGCAATGGTACAAAAGAAACAAATTCATGGCTACAACAACTCACATCATGTCTATCATCTCATTCATGATCACATATCAATATCATCACCATTATGTATGCAATGCGATGCGATGCTCAAGTCTCCTTGGAAACTCATACCGGTATGGTTGAGTACACACCCGTCGGTGTGCACCCTCTCCCCCCTTCCATCCCGAAGATGGAGGGTGCCTACTCCTCGCTTCCGTTCACCGCGGTGAATGGAATCACGATGTAGGACTTACTCATTGGCTCTCCGGAATAGTCATAACTTTCTCACCGACCTTCCCCGGACTAGTTATGACTTTCTCACCGCCCGGGCCATGTAACATGCCATGTATGCAAATATGCCAACATCATAAATAACTTGTACACTATCCCATGGCATCATAACATAATAAACATATTCATCATATCATTGGCAATCATTACGGCATGGCATGTGAGCATATCATGTATTCAAATTCGATCTCAATCAATCTAGCAACTACAACCCGCTACCCATTCCAATACACTTGCCTCAACCACGGGCGACGGATTGGCGAGAAGTAGAAGGCACTCCCGGGGTCACACCACCTGCACATAGGTACGACACACTCACAATCAAGTCCACAAAACAATAAGCAAACCCTCTTCTACGCCGACATCGCAAACTACTCGCTAAACCCAAAAACAGAGGTTCTGTCCCGTCGGGACAGCAGCCTTCCAAAAGGCATAACTTAGGTTCTAAGACTCCGAATCAATTAAACGAGTACATCCTCGCGTAGCTTAGGAAATTTCCCAACTTTTTTTAAGTATATGGAAAGACTGATTCGGAATCTAAAATGGTTTAATCTACAGAAAACCGTGATCTGTTCCAATCACGTCACAGATTTTAATACGTTCGGTAAAATGATCATAACTTTCAAACGGCTGAGAGGAATTGGACGTTCTTTATACCCACGGAAAGATATTGAAATTACCTACAACTTCTTCAACATGCGTACGACCAAATTCCGAATCTAAATTGACGAAAATCCAAACCCTAGGTCGACTGCTCATGCTGCCCGAAACAGAGAACGTGGCAAACTCAAGATTCCATCTAATCTACTCAATTCCAGCACCACTAATTGATCTAAAAACATGATAATCACCCTTAGAACAGATCGTAGACCAACCCTAAGGATTCCCATGGCCATACCTTCGCCCGACGCACGAAAACCCAACGGATCTCCTCCCGGTTCGCGCGATCTCCTTCCTTGCTCCAAATCCACCAGATCTCCTCGTCGCGGAGCGCTCCAATGGAGAGATCTGCGGGGTGGTGAGGTGGAGAACTCCCCTAGGGGCAGCAAGGGAGGTGGAGAGGGGAGGAGAGGGGTGGTGGCGCCATGGGGGAAGATGGAGAGGACGGGGAAGGGTGGAGGCGCATGGGGGGCTAGGGGGTGGCGGCTAGGGTTGGGAGAGGGAGTTTGGGGCGCACCAAGGGGTGGGGGCCAGATTTGGCTGCCCAAAAGTTCCCCCCCTTGGGCCCAAACCCTTCCACCGGAGGCCCAACTCAACCCCCAAGGCCCAAAGTCCCCCGAAGAGGCCCAAACACCCGAAAATGGCCCAAAAACACGCTATAAATGGCATAACGTAAAGTTTAAACCTCCATTTTCACATTTTATAAAGTTTTTGACCTCAACATTCACATTTTATAAGATACGACACTCTGTGGTGTCACAAGTTTGAGATCCATATAATCGACGCAGAACTCAATGACCTCCTCGGTTCCCTAGTCATCGGCAATGCAGCCTTCCGGTCGATGTCGGTTACAAACATATTTCTTTACAACCCCCATAAATCTCTCAAAAGGGTACATCTGATGTAGAAATACGGGACCAAGAATCCGTATCTCTCACAATATGAACAATAAGATGGACCATAATATCAAAAAAAAGCTGGAGGAAAACACATCTCAAGCCTGCACAATGTGTGGACCATTTCTTCCTGCAGCTTATCAAGTTTTAATGGATCGATGGCTTTCTGTGAAATCACATTGAAGAATGCACACAACTTGATAATTGGGTCTCGGACTTTCTCTGGCAGAACACCCCTAATTGCAATTGGAAGCATATGTGTCATCATCACATGGCAATCGTGAGACTTCATACCAATTAATTTTAAGTCTTTCATTGAGACTAGTCTCTTTATATTAGCAGTGTAACAGGACAGAACTTTGATTCCGTGCAAGCATTCACAAATGCTAATTTTCTCTTTCTTGCTCAGAGTGTAACAGGCTGCAGGAAGGTACTTTTTGCCTGTATTCATTTCTTTGTGATGCAACTCCTTCCTAAGTTTCATATATTCGAGGTCCATCCGTGCTTGGAGTGTATCTTTCGTTTTGCCATGAATGTCCAGTAAGATACCAAGTAAGCTATCACACACGTTCTTCTCTATGTGCATGATGTCGATTGCGTGTCAAACTTCGAGGTGCTGCCAATAATGTAGGACCCAAAATACTAATCTCTTTTTCCACAAATGAGCCTTATCCCGGGAACTCGGGATAGATGTACTGCCGGGTCCCTTTCCGTGAATAATTGTAAGATCCTTTAAGGCCACAATATCTTTTTGCCGGTGTGATTCTTTGGAGCTAAGGCAGTCTCCTTTGTCCCGTCAAATGCTCTCTTGTTATTGCGGTATGGGTGATCCCTGCGGAGGAACCTACGATGCTGCATGTAAACCATTTTTCAGCAATTCTTCAGCCACTAGCTAGCTGTATCACCCAAGCACTGGACTCATCCGTTAAAGCCTTTTGTCGTTTGGCCCGATAGGTTGCCAAGAGCAGGGTAATCATTGATGGTTACGAACAGCAATGCCTGTAGGATAAAGTTCTCTTTTATACTCATCCCATACCCATACACCGTCGTTCCACAATATTAGAAGATCTTCAACAAATGGATTGAGGTACACATCGATATCATTGCCAGGTTGCCTAGGCCCTTGAATCAGTAGTGGCATCATAATGTACTTTCACTTCATGCAAAGCCATGGAGGAAGGTTGTAGATGCATAAAGTCACCGACCACGTGCTGTGACGACTACTCATGTTGCCAAAAGGATTCATCCCATCCGTACTCAACCCGAACCATATATTCCTCACATCATATACAAAGTTCTTCTTATATTTTCTGTCGATGTTCCTCCATTGCACAGAATCAGCAGGGTGTCGGAGTATTCCATCCTTCTTACACTCTTCGGTGTGCCATCGTAGCAATTGGGCATGCGTTTTGTTCGCAAACAATCGCTTCAGACGTGGAATTATAGGGAAATACCACACCACCTTACGGGGACACCTCTTCTTCTTACGCTTCACCCTGACATCATCGTTTTTGATATCATCATCGTTGCCTTTGTACCACTTTGCTTTGCAAACAACACAGGCATCCATGTCTGCAAACTCATTGCGATACAATATGCAATCGTTTGGACATGTGTGTATTCTTTGTACTTCCAGTCCCAGCGGGCAGACAACCTACTTGGCCTGGTATGTAGTTGTAGGCAACATGTTACCCTCTGGAAGCAAGTCCCCCAAGAGAGATAACAACTCAGTAAAGCTCTTATCGGACCAACCAATGCTTGCCTTCAACTGCAATAGTGAAAGCACAGTCTGTAGCTTTTTGTGCTCCTCCTTGCAGCCGGGGTACAATGGTGTTGTAGAGTCCTGTACCATACGCTGGAACTTTTGAAACTCCCTTTCACTCGTGAAGTCCCCCTCCCCATCACGCAACATTTGATCTAGATCATCTTCGTGGCTATGAACGAACGTACCTTCCACCGCCGTCATATCATTGTCTCTGTCATCTTCATCAATGTGTTGCCCTTCATGTACAATATGATCTTCATCAATGTGTTGCCCTTCATGTACAATATCATCTTCATCAATGTGTTGCCCTTTATGTACAATATCATCTTCACTGTGCTCGGTCCAACAGGTATAGCCAGCCTTGAAACCCCTCCGAAGTAAGTGTGCACGTATTGACTCTATGTTAGAAAACAGCTTCTCATTTTTGCAATCAACGCATGGACAACACATAAAGCCTGCCAGATTCTTTAACTTGTGTGCCGCAGCCACATTCAGAAAACAAGTCACACAATTAAAGAACTTTGGACCACAACGGTCCGTGTCATACATCCAACTTCGGTCCATCTACAAATAATATATTGTTTCCATTAGTCATGCAGTGCTAATTAATCCAAACAATAAATACATTATAAGCACATAATTGCAAATAACAACATAATTGTAAATGATTAGATTTACCGCTAATTAATTCTTTTTATTTTGTTATGTACTACTAATTAATTACAAACACATTATAAGCACATAATTGCTAATTAATTCGTTTCATTTAGTTATGTATCGCTATTAAATTAAATTAATATACATCAAACAAGCATATAATTGAATATAAGAGAAAAATTAGATAAATTTTGAAACAATTTTTCAACAGCAACTCGTTAAGATAATAACTACCGAGCAAAGTAGAGCTCCTCTTTGTTGTGCTTGGTCGGAGAAGATGTCACCTCAGAAAAAAATACGAGAAAAATATTTGCATAAATTTTTGGCAACACCTTGCCTAAAATAGTGCCAACCAAGCAAACAGAGCTCCTCTCTGTCTGTTTGGTCAGGACGGCCTCTGTTGCTGGAGCTATATATAAATGGCTAATCACCGCCAGCTCTGCCCAAAACCGGCAGTGGTATGGTCAATTACGCTGGAATTTTCATATGGGTGGGAAAAAACATATCACTGTTGGTTCAAGATTTAACCAACAATAAAAGTTCAACTATTACTGTCGGTTTTGAGTACAACCCGGCAGTGATACTTCACTACCGGTTTTGGGTATCAACCGGCAGTGATAGTGTGTTATCACTACCGGTTAGTTATACAAACCGGTAGTGATAAGTTTCTAGGGCATCGGTTCTTACGAACCAGAAGTGATATTTTATCACTGACAGCTCTAGCCCAACCGGCAGTGATATGGCGTCATCTATGTGCTGTTCTGTAGTAGTGACTTAACCTGGCAAGCCTTTGAACTTGGTCAAACATGCAACCACATGTCTGGAATGGGACGGACCTAGTTGAATAAGTTGCTAATAACTTGCTTGTGGAACCTCTGGGTGTCAAATATACCTTTTGTGTAGTTGTATGGGGGAGCGTACCGGGGCTGTGGCTAGGTACCCATATAACGGTTAGTTGGCCTAAACTTCGCCTTTACTAAGGGAAGGGTTAGTGTTCAACAACCGGGGAGGTCCACTTGTATAGTTAGAGGCTTTCGAAAGACTTTGTTACGGACACTCGCCTTTGTGGTGTTTGACTATACAACCTATTCGAATAGCCGAGTCTGCGGTATTGGACATTACTCAGGGATTACAGTCAAGGGTTAGACTTTCATGAAAATAACTTGGCTTTGGAAAATGAGTAACACCCCGGCATTTAGTATGCTCGAATGCTACGAAACATAGACTAAGCAACCTCTAAATACCACAAATACAAGTAAATTACAGCAAAGGCACGAATGCTAAAAACCAAAATTTCGGCAGCATCTCCTTTGTTTTAACATGAGTTGAAGGAACAAGAATAGAATTGCACTATATAGCAATATAAGATGCATCTAAAATAGCAATAATTAAAGGCATGACAACAATATAAGTCTAATTCCAAGCATTCAATGTCTCCATGAGCCAAACGAATAGTAAGACTCTCATATCGCAAAACTAAACCATAAATCAATAAGCATCACACTTAATTTATTATCAAGATCCAATTGAATGACTGTGGGAACAAATAAATGAAGCTACGTGTAGAAGTGTGACTATTTCCCTTCCCCGCATGCCGGTCTCATGGTACCTAAAACAACAAGAAAGCATAAGCGTGAGTTCAACACTCAGCAAGTATATTGCAATGGTACAAAAGAACAATTACATGGCTACAACAACTCACATCATGTCTATCATCTTATTCATGTTCACATATCATTATCATCATCATCATGTATACAATGCGATGCGATGCACATGTCTCCTGGAAACTCATACCGGTATGGTTGAGTACACATCCGTCGGTGTGCACCCTCTCCTCCCTTCCATCCCGAAGATGGTAGGTGCCTACTCCTCGCTTCCATTCACTGCGGTGGATGGAATCACGATGTAGAACTTACTCAATGGAGCCCCGGACTAGTCATAACTTTCTCACCGACCTTACCGGACAAGTTATGACTTTCTCACCGACCCGGCCATGTATCATGCCATGTATGCAAACATGCCAACATCATAGATAACTTGTACAATAGCACATGGCATCACAACATAATAAACCATATTCATCATATCAAGGGGCAATCATTAAAGCATGGCAAGTGAACATATCCTATATCCAATTTCAACTCAACAAAACTAGCAATCTAGAATTCGCTACACATTCCAATACACTTGCCTCAACCACGGGCGACGGATTGGCGAGAAGTAGAGGGCACTCCCGTGGTCACACCACCTGCACATAGGCACCACACACTCAAAATCATGCCCACAAAACAATATGCAAACACTCTCCTACCCCGACTTCGCAGACTACTCGCAAAACCCAAAAACAGAGGTTCTGTCCCGCCGGGACATCAGACTTCCAACGAGCATAACTTGAGTTCTAACACTCCAAATCGATTAAACGAGTACATCCTCGCATAGCTTAGGAAATTTCCTAACTTTTGCTAAGTATATGGAAAAACTTATTCGGCATCTAAAGTGGTTTAATCTACAGAATACCGTGATCTGTTCCAATCTCATCACAGTTTTGAGCATAACTTTCAAAAGACTGATCAGAATTAAGCATACTTTACGTCCAATTAAAGGTATTTTAATTATCTACAACTTCTTCAACATGCGGATGACCAAATTTTGAATCTAAATTGGCGAAAACCCAAACCCTAGGTGGACTGCTCATGCTACCCGGAACAGAGAACGTGGCAAACTCTAGATTTCATCTAATCTACCCAATTACAGCACCACCAATTGATCTAAAAGCATGATATCAACCCTTAGAATAGTACCTAGACCAACCCCAAGGACTCCCGTGGCCATACCTTCTCCCGACGAACGAAGAACCAATGGATCTCCTCTCGGTTCGTGCGATCTCCTTATAATGTTTTGCCCTCAAACTTCATATTTTATAAGATTACGACCTTATGTAGTGTCACATTCTCCCCCTTTCAACAGGAACACACCACTACGCAAACATACAAATCAAAGGGAGCTAAGGCTCGAAGACTAACAGCTCTAACGATAACTCACAATCAAAGCTTGCCGGAATATTACTCAACATTGAATCTCAAAAGCGCTAACACAAGGACTCACAACATCCTGAGAAATAGTATCAATTCCCAAAAAGACAACAAAAGATAACTGTCTCACACTCCCCATTCTATGCATTCCTTGGCACCAAAGTGCCCGATCCCTTTAACCGATGCTACAACCAGAAGAACACGGCACCAACCTTTGGAACCCTCTTCAGCTCCCACACACAAAAGTGTCTTCACACCTCTACCTCTCTACTGTGGTTCGTCGTATTCAAGACGACGTGAACCAGGTGAGACACTACACTCCAAGACTACCAGCTACTACCTATTAAGCAAAAGATTGATATTTTACAAAAAAAGAAATATCCACCACTACCACCGAAGGAAAAGCCTAAATTAAAACCAGGGTCTTTAAAACCCGCAAAAACAAAAGCAACCAGGCAATCCACTTCGGTTGACACAACTCCCTCAAAGATCGGCGACAAAAAGATCCAATACACTCCGAAAAGGAAAAGCAATTACTAGCAACCACCAAGTGGTCCACTAATAATTTAATCAACCCTACCGAGGTACACCTCAATGACACAATTCTCCAAGAAGGTTTGCATTGAGTCATACACAACCTTCCACTCAAAGGACCATGACAAAAGTACAATCATTGAGTGAGCTCAACCATAAACCATCAACCCAATTGATCCACACATTACAACTCAAACGCTAAAGCGCTAAAAGCCACTTTGGAAAGAATTTGGTAGCAACCAAAGAGTACTCATTTTAATTTCCTATGCCAAGACGCAAAGGAAACGCAAATCACCTTCACACAACCAACACCAGAAATTATTCATTCTTTTCTTTTCATACTAGAAAGCAAGGGAAATCTCGTTTCATCACATGAATGCACATTCTTCAAGAGCACTCCGGAATAGTCATATATCCATATATGACTTTCTCACCGACCTGGCTCATCGACCCTTTTATGATTGAATAAACATAAACGATGTCATGTTTCATTTTCACCATTCATTCACCATGTAACAAACAATACCGAGTAATCATTCACCAACCGACTACTTCCTCGGTATCACATGTTTGAAACACACATAACATTGATGGTTGCGTTAAATCTTATAACTATGACGGCAACACTGTTAACAGCAAAACATCACATCGTGTCAGAACCCACCATCAATTGAAAACTAACCTGCAAAACCTTGCATTCTAACCAAAATCAACCTTTTGGAAAAGAACATCAACTCCAAGTCAAACATCTACACACACAACCACCACAAATTTTCTCAAAGAGAAAGGGAAACTCATTTCAAAAGGGAACACTTCACTAACAAAATCACTTATGAAACATTCATAAAAATCCACCTTTTGAAGCTTTTGCAACCACCACACTCATTTTCCAAATAACTCCAACTCTAGCCAAATAGAGTTACAAATTGAAACTCAAGAATATCCAACACAACCCAATAAGACCTTCTGCTTCCTTTAAAATTTACTCCAAAGATGATTCAGTGCGAACGCAAAAGAGCGCGACCCACTCAAAGACTTTTGGGTGTAAAACCATACTCATAGCATAAACTGCACAAATTAGCCAACACCACAGATTGGCACCAATTTCTACGAGTTTTAGGGAAACTCTGAAACTCAACATAAAGAACACCTCGACCGAAAACATTTATAAATAAAGTTTATGATGCTTATCATAAGACATCCAACCAAGACTACCTCATCGTGATCCCCACAGACCAACACCTCATATAACAACATATTCTATATTTCAAACATAGTACTTCAACAGATACTTAAGCATGATCAACCTATCAAATTTTTTTTATACCATCCATTCATCAACATCTTGGCAAATGAAACTTGTTCAATCAATAAATGACTTCAACAAGTAAATATTATCTGTACGAGACACAGTTCATAACTATGATTCTAAGACATACATTCATTAAGGATAGAATTCTACATCATGTTTATTATCCATAGTCCACTCCATCACAACATGTTACATTAACCTCCATTTTAACAAGGATTCTCAACAAATAATCTAAAGCAATTACCACCACTACTAAGTCATCAACATCAATAATTTGCATAATCATCAATCAACAACATTGCTTTTTTCTACCCTATACATAGGTTACAACAAATTTGTCACTACACAACATACTCCAACTATTAAATTAAATTTAATAAGTTAGACCTTCACGAAGCTCTTACAATATCATCAAACATCAAAACCTATATCTTTCCAATTGGCCTCAATGCTAGCATTTTAGGAGCACGACTGCGTACTACCAATCATGCTAATATTTTGCAACAACATGAATAGCAACTCTAATTAACTTCCAAGTTAAACCCACCAGCCAACACGATTAAATCTCTCTATTAACCCATTAGATTAGAACATCTTTAAACAACCGGCAAGGTTTCTTTAACAATATTAGTAATTTACATCATTTTAATGTTCTAACTATGCATCAGGGTTTTAAACTTTAAACATTAATGAGGATCATAAGCACTTTTAAAGAAAAGCGAGAGATTCTAAACATATACATTAACACAATTAGTCATTCTCGCTATAGAGTACTCTACAATGCTATTAGCCTATTTATTCTCAAGCTAAAGATAACACACTACTACAAAACTGCAAATACGAGACGCCCTATCAGTGGCGGTTTGATTGGAACCGCCACTAATAGGACTATCAGTGGCGGTTTCTTAGTTCAAACCGGTGCCAGGGTCATCAGTGGCGGTTTCTATTCCGAACCGCCACAGATAGTTGAGTATCAGTGGCGGTTCTTACTAGAAACCGCCACTGATACTTCGATATCTATCTGTGGCGGTTCGAACCATAAACCGCCACTAATAATCTGAGTATTTGTGGCGGTTCAGAAAAAAAACCGCCATTGATACTTGTGTACTATCAGTGGCGGTTGGAGGCAAAAACCGCCACTGATAATCTGAGTATTTGTGGCGGTGGTACTTTACAACCGCCACTGATATGATTATCTGTGGCGGTTTGAGTTTAGAACCGCCACAAATAACATCCAATATAAATTCTAGTCGCTCTGACACTCTCTGTAAGCTCCTGGTCATCTTCCTCCCCAAAAAAAGAGCAAAGTTTCAGATTTCAGATTTTGTTTGCAAGGAATCTTGAGCTTTTACTTCCTAGGGTTGTTACGAGGTGAGTAATTTGTTCTCCTCTCTTCATTTGTGGTGATTTAGTTGCAATTTAATGTTTAGATCTATGATTATCCTCTCTTCAATTGCAAAGCTTAGATTCAATTTTTTTTATTTACCTAGCATTTTGTAGATTAATTTATATCTAGATGATGAATTTATTACCTTGCTCCATTAGATTAACTGTTGTCTACCTTTTTTGGATGACATATTATGGCAAGCATATATTACATGGGTTTAATTAAGATTGTTGGATATTAAAAAACATTAAATTTAATTAATATGGTTGCTTTGCATTTTGAGATGATGAAGTTGCCTTGCATTTTGAGATGATGAAGTTGCCTTGCATTTTGAGATGATGAAGTATCTAGCTCCTTGAGAGGAAAAATTTAATTTTGGCTATGCATAGTACTTAAGATTTGTTTCTAATTACCATTAATTTTCTTACCGTTAGTGCGTGCGTGTACATCTTGCTCCATTAGTGGCTATTGTTAGCTCATTTTTATCAATGATGGTTTAATTAAGGTTGTACTCTCTTCAAATGCAAAGTTAATATTTAATTTAGATGTAGTTGCAATTTAATGTTTATATCTAGTTTATTTAATTGCAAAGGTTAGATTGCAAAGCTTTGATTAATTGATCTAGATGATGAATTTATTACCTTGCTCCATTAGATTAATTGTTGTCTACCTTTCTTAGATGACAAATTATGGCAAGCATATATTAAATTTATTTAATTAAGATTGTTGGATATTAATGAACAATAAATTTTATTAATATGGTAGATAGGTGATAATGAAGTTGCCTTGCATTTTTATTCACCTAGCATTTTGTAGATTAATTTATATGTTGTTTATTTATGTAATTAAGGTTATTGCATAATAATAATTTTTACTTTAATTAATTGTAGATGGACCGGAGATGGATGTACAATGCAAACCGTTACAGCCGAGAATACATGGACGGCGTATCTGCTTTTCTAAGAGCAGCTGAGGAGAACAAATTGCAAAAGAAGACAGAGTACATACATTGTCCATGCATTGATTGTAAGAATGAGAAGATGTTTTCGGACAAAGACCAAATCCACTTGCACTTGATTCGTAGGGGCTTTGTACCTAGCTATACATGTTGGACAAGGCACGGTGAAGTGGAGATCATACTTCAATGTGATAATGTCGACGACGACGGAGCCGACAATATGGCAGCTGACATCGGGTTTGGATCCGATGAGGATCGGTTGGTCGTTGATGATGACAATAATCTGGCTCA
Organism: Rhipidocladum racemiflorum; assembly: GCA_036346355.1. Classification (NCBI taxonomy): domain Eukaryota; kingdom Viridiplantae; phylum Streptophyta; class Magnoliopsida; order Poales; family Poaceae; genus Rhipidocladum; species Rhipidocladum racemiflorum. Next base: position 41,698,663 of record CM070590.1, read on the forward strand.
AATGTTGCGCGATGCAGAAGGAAACTACAGTAGTCAGAGAGAGTTTAATCAGTTCAAGGGTTTGATGGAGGACTCGGAGAAACCTTTGTTCCCGGGTTGCAAGGAGGAATACACAAAGTTGCACACCGTGCTTTCATTACTGAAATTGAAAGCTAGCAATGGTTGGTCCGACAAGAGTTTCACAGCGTTGCTATGTCTCTTAGCGGACATGCTTCCAGAGGGCAACCTGTTGCCTAAGACCACGTATTTTTCCAAGAAGGTTGTATGTCCCTTGGGATTGGAGGTAGAAAGAATACACGCGTGTCCAAACAACTGTATACTCTATCGCAAAGACTATGCAGACACGCATGTATGTCCGGTGTGTAAAGCATCGCGATACAAGCGTAAGGGCGAGGACAGCGAAGGCATAGAGGTGAAGAATGGAGCGCCTGCTAAAGTGGTGTGGTATTTGCCAGTAATACCTCGTCTAAAGCGTTTATTTGCAAATAAAAAGCATGCCAAGCTGATGAGATGGCACTCAGAAGAGCGAAAGAGGGATGGAAAGCTGAGACACCCCGCTGATTCTGCCCAGTGGAGAACCATCGATAGGCTCTTTAGGGAGAACTTCGGAAATGATCTGAGGAATATCAGGTTTGGGTTTAGTACGGATGGAATGAATCCTTTCAGTAACATGAGCAGCATTCATAGCACCTGGCCTGTGACTCTCTGTATCTACAACCTTCCTCCTTGGTTGTGTATGAAGCGAAAGTACATTATGATGTCGCTGCTTATTCAAGGGCCGAGACAACCTGGCAACGATATTGATGTATACCTACAACCATTGGTGGAAGATCTTGTGCTATTGTGGAATGAAGGTGTACAGGTATGGGATGAGTACAAACGGGAGTACTTCACTCTACGTGCATTGTTGTTCTGCACCATCAATGATTTCCCGGCCCTGGGTAACCTGTCCGGCCGTACTATAAAAGGAGCTAAAGCCTGCCCCCAATGCCGGGATGAAACTAGTAGTGTGTGGCTTCATAACTCGAGGAAAACAGTCTACATGCGTCACCGTCGGTTCCTTCGAAGGAATCACCGTACCGCAATATGAAAAAACAATTCGACGGTACAAAGGAGGATGGTTCAGCTCCAAGGCCTCTTACCGGGGAAGAGGTATATGATATGGTTAAGGATATCAATGTTGTTCTTGGAAAGAGGGGTACATCGAGGTCCCATATTGAGAAAACCACGTGGAAGAAGAGATCCATATTTTGGGACTTGCCCTATTGGAAGGACTTAGAGGTTCGACACTGCATCGACGTAATGCATGTAGAGAAGAATGTATGTGACAGCGTGCTTGTCCTTTAACTGAATATTCCTAGCAAAACAAAGGATGGACTGAAGGCCCGTCGGGATCTGGAAGATATGAAGATCAGAGCTGAGCTACATCCTCAAGACACCGGGAAAGGCCGACTTTACCTTCCCCCAGCATGCTACACTCTGTCCAAGAATGAGAAAATAGACCTCTGCAAGTTCTTGCACAGTGTGAAAGTTCCGTCCGGTTACTCCGCAAACATCAAGAAACTGGTATCGATGAAAGATTTAAAGTTAACTGGCATGAAGTCTCATGATTGTCATGTGATGATGACACAAATGCTCCCTATTGCAATTAGAGGTATTTTGCCTGACAAGGTTCGAGAGGCAATCATGAGGTTGTGTTTCTTCTTTAACACGATTTCACAGAAGGTCATCGATCCCGCTGGACTTTATGAACTGCAGGCTGATGTGGTCAAGACTTTGTGTCAGCTAGAGATGTATTTTCCTCCATCATTTTTCGATATCCTGGTCCATCTCATTGTTCATGTTGTGAACGAGATAAATGTTTGTGGCCCAATATTCCTGCATCATATGTACCCGTTCAAAAGGTACATGGGTATTCTGAAGAAATATGTGCGTAATCGATCGCGGCCGAAAGGTTCCATTGTAGAAGGTTATGCAACTGAGGAGGTTATTGAGTTCTGCATCGATTACATGCACGAGTTTTGAACCGGTAGGAGTGCTTGTATCACGCCATGAGGGGAGGCTAGCTGGGAAAGGAGTAATAGGAAAGAAATCCACAAATTCTTATGATCATTTTTTGTTCGAACAAGCTCATTTCACAGTCTTGCAACAGTCAGTCGAGGTGTCCCCGTATATGGACATGCACAAGGCTAAGCTGCGGAGGGAAAATCGTGGACGATCAGAGGTTTGGATAACAAAAGAGCACAATCGTTTGTTCAATCATTGGTTCAAGGAGCACATGTCTGGGGAAGAAACGAGTGTTACGTTGAGGTGGTTGGCAAAAAGGCCATCAGGTACAATCGTGACATGGCAAGGATACGACATAAATGTATATACATTTTACACGAGAGCTCAGGATAGCAAAAGTACTTACCAAAATAGTGCTGTCTGTATAGATGCCTACGACAACACAGGCAGCAAGAAGAGCAGCTTCTATGGGGTTATAGAGGAGATTTGGGAGCTCGACTACTGCATTTTCAAGATCCCGGTGATTCGGTGTCGTTGGGTCCAACTCCCAAAGGGTGTCAAGGTGGACAAATACGGCTTCACTACTATGGACATCGAGCAAGTCGGATATAGAGACGAACCATTCGTTCTTGCGAAGCAAGTAGCACAAGTCTTCTATGTAATCGACCCGGCAGATAAGAAGCGTCATGTAGTTCTTCAAGGAAAACGAACGATCGTCGGAGTTGAGAATGTCGTGGATGAGGAAGAGTACAACCAGTTTGATAAGTTGCCTCCTTTCGTAGATGGCAGCATCAGGCTCGAGGAAGAAACTACTCCGGAAGCCACCTATCATCGCGATGATCATGAAGAAGGCCAAATTGTGAAAGAAAATAATTAGTTAGGAGTAATGGCAAAATGTGTGTATTTATGTGGGGTAATAGAAATCTAATGTCCAAAATATGTATTATGTGGAGTAATGGCAATTTTTTGTATCTGTAATGCTCTTTTATTTTCACATGTGAAATAAGTAAACACATACATCCATTAGCAATTAGTAAATTTAGTAAGAATATATATTTTTTCATCATAGATAAATTAATTATGAATAATTAGTAGTTAATATATATGATAGGTACATTAATACATCAAGTCATAACTTCATATTAAAATGAAATCTTAAAAAGAGTATCTGTGGCGGTTCATAATAAAAACCGCCACTGATATTGGTCCATATAAATCTCTACACCTAACCCTAACAACACAGTGAGCTCTCTCCCGCAAAGTCTCCTCCTGCCGCAAGGTCACCTGGTGCCGTCCCAAGGTCTCCCGGCACCCCCGTTTGACCCATCCCCGCCCGGCGCCCTCGTCCGGCTCGACCCCGCCCGGTCCCCCGTTGGCCACCCCGTCGCTGCTCGGCCCGTCCAGCCTGCCCTCGCGCCGACCGACCCGCCCGCCGCCGCCCCCGTCCGTCGCTGCCCCGACCGGCACTCCCCGCACGCGCTGTCGTCCACGCGAGGCCCGCCCGCCCGCCGCATCCTCGCCCCGCCCATCGTCCACACGAGGCCAATTGGTAAGTTGTGATGTTAGAACAGACTGCTGTGAGATGTGTGATGTTAGAACAGATAATGTGTGAAATTTGATAATGTGTGATACTTCAAATTTGTTTAACACCCCGGCGTTTAATATGCCTGAATGCTACCAAACATAAGCTAAACAACATCTAAATACCACATTTAACATAAAATTCCAGCAAAGGCGCATAGGCTAAAAACCGAGATTTCGGCAGCACCTCCTTTGTTTTATCATGAATTTAAGGAGCAACACAATATAGCATTATATGGCAATAAGGGAAACATCTAAAACAACAATAAATAGAGTCTTAACGACAATAAAAGACTAACATTAAGCACTTAAAGTTCCAAGTGTCAAACGAACAATAAAACTCTCATTAACTAAGCTAACCCTTAATTTAATGACCATCACACGCAATTTATTATCAAACTAAAAGAATTGACTTGGGGAAACATTAAGGTGAAGCAACGTGTGGGCGTGTGTCTATTCCCCTTTCCCGCATGCCGTTCTCATGGTACCTAAAACAATAAGAAAACACAAGCGTGAGTTCGAAACTCAGCAAGCATATTGCAATGGACAACAAGAACAACAATATGGCAATAGCATCTCCCTTCATGTAAATCATCTTATTCATAAACACTTAAAATTGTCATCATCAATATGTATGAGATGTAATGCAATGCTCATGTCTCCTTGGAAACTCATACCGGTATGGTTGAGTACACACCCGTCGGTGTGCACCCTCTCCCCCATTCCATCCCGAAGATGGAGGGTGCCTACTCCTCGCTTCCACAACCCACGGTAGATGGAATCACGATGTAGGACTTACTCTATTGGCTCTCCGGATTAGTCATAACTTTCTCACCGCCCGTGCCATGTAACATGTCATGTATGCAAGCATGCCAACAATATATAAAACTCATATATTAACACGCGGAATCATAACATCTTAAACATGCTCATAATATCATAGCAATCATTAAAACATGGCAAGTGGACATATATCATGTAGACAATTCCATCTAATTTCAACATGCAACCTACAACTCGCTATCCATCACAACACACTTGCCTCAACCACGTGCAACGGATTGGCGGGAAGAAGAGGGCACTCCCGGGGTCACACCACCTGCACATAGGCATCATACACTCACAATCATAACCTCAAAACAGTACGCAAACCCTCATCTAACCCGACATTGCCAACTACTCGCAAAACCTAAATACAGAGGTTCTGTCCCGTCGGGACAGCAGCCTTGCAAAAGGCATAACTTGGGCTCTGGGACTCCGAATCAAATAAACGAGTACATCCTCGTGTAGCTTAGGAAATTTCCCAACTTTCTCTAGGTATAAGGAAAGACTGATTCGGCCTCTAACGAGTACATCCTCATGTAGGCATCACACACTCGCTCCTCGCTCCTCGCTCCTCGCTCCAACGGATGGATCCACAAGGTGCAGAGGTTTGGAGACCACCCTAGGGCAGCAAGGGGGTGGAGGAGAGGTGGTGGAGAGGTGGGGAGCAATGGGGCAAAGGGGGAGGTGGAGGCGCACAAGAGGGAGAGGGAGAGGGGGTGGCGGCTAGGGCTTCGGAGGGGGAGGGAGAGGGGCGCACCAATGCTGCATGGGGCGCATGGGGGCTGGGGGAAGCCCCTTTTACCAGCCCTCAACACAATCCTAGTCCGTTACGGAGACCTAATCCATCCCACCAAAGCCCACCAAGGCCCAAAACTCCCGGGAAGGCCCAAAACCCAAAAGCGGCCGGAAAAGCTATTAACCTCCATAACCTATAGTTTTAACCTTAATTCCACATCTCATACCGATTTTGACCAAATCATGCACATTAATTAAGGTTACGACACTCCGTGGTGTCACATTCTTCCCCCCTTCAACGAGGATTAGACCTCGAATCTAAAAGCATCAACGCGCAACCCAAAGAAACCGAAGATAGCTTGGTTTTCACATCACATACCGAGGCGAAAAGCTTGGGATACTTCTCACACATGCGAGATTCCAGCTCCCAAGTTGCTTCTCTCTCGGTGCGATGTGACCACAAAACTTTAACGAACTTGAGCGTCAGGTTCTTCATCACTCGCTCCGAAGTCCCCAGAATTTCCACAGGACGGGACTCGAAGGTGAGGTCCTGCTCAAGCACTAATGGTTCCAACGGAACCACCAACTCCGGATCATGCAAGTATTTCCTCAACATCGAGACATGGAACACATTATGCACACCTTGCATAGATTCCGGTAGCTCCAAACGATAGGTCAACCTACCAACTCGGCGATGATAGGAAAAGGCCCAACATACCTTGGGTGAGCTTTCCTTTGGTGCCAAAACGCACCACACCCTTGGTGGGAGATACTCGCAAGAAATGCGCTATCACCCACCTCAAACTCCAAGTCTCGCCGCCTCACATCAACATAGCTCTTACATGCCGCTTGGCTGCGAGAAGGTTCTGCCGTACCTCCGCCACGCGATCAACAATCTGCTGAACCCAATCCGGTCCAAGAACTGCTCTCTCGCCCACTGCATCCCAACAAAGTGGCGATCTGCACTTCCGGCCATATAGTACCTCATAAGCAGCAGCCGGATCTTTGGAATGATAGCTGTTATTGTAAGCAAACTCCGCAAGAGGCAAATGATCCTCCCAGCCTACCTTTCCAAGCCATCACACAGGCCACGAGCATGTCTTCCAAAGTCTGGATGGTACGCTCAGGCGCCCATCCGTCTAAGGGTGAAAAGCGGTACTAAGGCGAAGGCTGCACTCCAAAGCACTCTGCAAACTCTCCTAACTTGGAGACGAACTTCGCATCCCGATCAGAAATAATGGTCTTAGGTACACCATGCAGTCTCACAATCACCCGCACATAGATGGGAGCCAACTCGCTCATGAAATTGGTCGTGCGGATAGGAATGAAATCTTGTGAGACTTGCCGAGACGGTCCACCACAACCCAAACAACATCCTTCCTCGTGGAGAACGAGGTAGACCAACCACGAAATCCATGGAGATGTCATCCCATGGCCACACAGAATCTCCAATGGCTACAACAGAGGCCAGGTGGGACGCTTATGCTCGGCTTTGATCTTCGACAGATCCCACAAGACGCCACATACTTGGCAATATCCACTCTCATCCTTTTCCACCGTAAATTCTTCTTCAAGTCCTAGTACATCTTGGTCTCCCAGGATGGACCGCTTACTGGTGCGATGAGCCTCTTTCGAATGTCTTCTTTCACTTGAGATTTACGAGGTGCGCACAAACGGCCCTGAAATCTCAAAGCTACCGCATCATCAACGGTAAAGTCTCGGACTTGCCATCCTCAAAGCGTTTCCTACTTTCTTTGGAGCAAACGGTCATCTTCTTTGTGCCTCCGTGCGCTCGGGAATTCTTGACTCAAGAATCAATCGAGTTTCAGCTTGCACGGTCCCATAAGCGAGAGGAGACCCCAAGCGCTCAAAATCAGCAACAAGACAATCAACAATAGGGGCATTGTCTTGCGGCGAGAGCGTCGGCCACCACATTTGCCTTCCCGGATGATACTTGGATAGTAAGGTCATAATCCTTAATCAATTTTAGCCACCTCCTCTGCCTCAAGTTCAAATCTTTCGGGTAAAGATGTACTTGAGGCTCTTGTGATCGATGAAAATGTCACAAGACTCGCGTCTGCATGTAATGCCTCCATATCTTCAATGCAAACACCACGGCGGCTAGCTCAAGATCATGCGTGGGATAGTTACGCTCGTGCTTTTCAAGCGCCTCGATGCATAAGCAATCACCTTGCCCTCTTGCATGAGCACACACCCAAGTCCCAACCGAGAAGCATCGAGAATACACCGTGAAGCGCTTCCCGGCTCGGGAAGGGTAAGAACAGGAGCGATCACTAACTTCTCCTTCAAAGTGCGTAAACTGTGCTCACACTCTGTGATCCTTTGGAATTTCATCCCCTTACGAGTCAGCTGCGAAAGTGGCTTGGCAATGATAGATAAATCCTGCACGAAACGCCGATAGTAGCCAGCCAACCCAAGGAAACTACGCACCTCTTTGACATTGGAAGGCCTCTTCCAATTCAAAGCTCGAGACTTTGCTAGGATCTACAGATATGCCCTCTGGATTGATGATGTGGCCTAGAAAACCCACTTCAAATCCGTAACTCGCACTTTTTCAGCTTAGCAAAGAAGCGATTTTCCCTCAAGGTGCACAAAGACAAGCTTGAGATGTCGCTCATGCTCCTCTTACGATTTAGAGTAAACGAGAATGTCATCGATGAACACTACCACAAACTCATCAAGATACTTGTGTAGCATACTGTTCATCGCCTCCATAAAGACAAATAGGAGCATTAGTTAGTCCAAAAGACATAACTATAAAGTAATAATGCACATACCTAGTGGAGAAAGCAGACTTCACAATGTCCAGCTCCCTCACACGGATCAGAAAATACCCCCACTGAAGATCAATCTTGCAGAACACCATTGCTCCCTTGATTGGTCAAAGCAGATCCTCGATGCGAGGCAAAGGATACTTGTTCTTGACTGTCACTTGATTAAGAGCACGATAATCAATGCACATACGCCAACTTCCATCCTTCTTCGAGACGAAGAGGACGGGTGCTCCCCATGGCGAAACGCTACGCCGAATAAAGCCCTTGGCCAACAGATCCTCCAACTGCTTCTTCAACTCGTCTTGAAAAGGACGAGCCAAGCGGTATGGAGAGATAGAAATAGGTCGAGTGCCAGGAACAAGATCAATACGAAACTCCACATTCCTCAAAGGAGGTAGACCAGGCAACTCGTCAGGGAACACATCAACGAACTCCTTCACTACAGAAATCTCCTCAATGGAAACAGAAGAAGATGGCTTTTCTGACAAAGCCATGAGGAAACCCAAATGCCTCAAACGGCGACCAGAAAACAGACTAGTCAAAGCAAAGATGGAGCTGGAAGGTATACCACCCTGAAAGGTCAACTCTACCCCTGACGGGGCCTGCAAGGCAACCGTTTTCCAGAAACAACAGATCTTGGCATGGTACTGATGCAGCCAGTCCATGCCCAAAATGACATCAAAAGGAGCCAACTGGATCACCATAAGATTGGCAAAGAAAACCTCATCATCAATGGCAATGGTGCAACCCGGGCAAACCAAAGAGCTAGCAATCATACCCCTAGGAGAACTGACTAGCACGGACTCAGAAATCCGCTGAACTCCCAACTTAGCTCTACTAGCAAACTCCGACGACACAAAAGAATAGGATGCTCCGGAATCAAACAGAACAAAGGCATCAACGGAATCCACGAGCAGAGTACCTGAAACCACCTCTGGATGCCCGGCTGACTCGGCGGTCGGCAAAGCGTACACTCCTGGTGGCGCCGGGACAGAAGGAGCCCCGACTCCAGGCTGATGCCCCATCAAGGCTGGGGGCGGAGGAGGCAACTGACGAGGAGTAGACGGCTACGGGCACCAGTACGCCTCTGGTGGCGCCCACGCAAAGGGCGGCTGAGAAACAGGAGCAGCCATCATGTGCACCGATCCTCTGGAAGACGCCGCTGGAGTGGGAGGAGAAGGCACCGTCTCCCACTTGATGATGCTACTGGGATTCATCCGGCAGACTCGTCCCATGTGGTCGGGCTTGCCACAGTGGTTGCAACTCCCGGTCCAACCACACTCTGAAGCACGGTGCTCACCACCGCACTTGAAACACTTCATACCCTGCCTGGGCACAGGACAAACAGCCGCTCGCGAAGAAGACGACTGGGGCGGCCCCATCTTAGCCCCTGAGGAGGAGCCCTGTCCCCCCTTGAACTTCTTGAAGGTGGGTCGCTGAGAAGACCCACCTCCTCCACCAAAGGTCCTCTTCTGGCCCCCGCCTAGGGCCGCAGGAACCCCTGAACCACCCGGGTTTTGCTTATCCCGGGAGAGCTCCAACTCGAGCTCCATGCCCTTCGCCTACTCCACCACGGAGCAGAAGTCACGAGGGACAGTCGCCCCCATGACAATTCTGAACTCCTGGTTGAGGCCCCTACGGAACCTCCTCGCCTTCTCCCTGTCGTCGGCTGCCACGGCCCGCACGAAGCGCACCACGCTGTTGAACTCCACCTCATACTCTGCTACTGACCTCTTTCCCTGGGAAAGAGTCGTCAGAGTATGCTCCATCCTCTCAAGAAAAGTCCTCCGAGGTGACTGGACCAAGATCGGGGGCTCTAGCAGCCAGAACCCCTTCCCACCAGATATCAGCTTGGCCTTTCAGCTGAAAGGCCACAAAGCGAGCCCTCTGGACCGAGGTCAACTCTAGGACCTCAAACTGCCTCTCCATGTACCGCAGCCAATCTGCGGACTGGATCGGCGTGCCCGCTCCGTCAAAAGTGTCAAGACGGAGGGACATCCACTCCCGGAGACTCATCCTCGGCTCCGGCGCAGCGGGGGCAACAAGCCGGGAGCCGCTGCGAGGGGAGGCACCACAGCGAGGGCTGCCATGGCTGCTGGCGCAGCTCTGAATCTCCCTCTGCAGAGCCTGAACTAAATCATCATTGGCGGCGGGCACCCTCGATCGTGCATTGGAAGCTCCTCCTGAGCTGGCCCACGAGCATTGAGCGAAACGCTACCCTCAGCAACAGACTCCTCAACTCCCTGGGAGCCTCGCCCCTGGCCTCCACGGCCATGGCGTCCACGGCCTCTACCCCTCGGCATAGCTGCTTCAGACAGACAACCATCCAAACACAAAAACATAAACACAACATCACACAACCAAGAACATAGATCAAACATCATCATAGACATATTCTTTATCACATAATCATGCGCGATGCAATGATGAACAAAACACCATCCTACTGTGCAACCAAGTGTGTCAAATTTTAGATTAGTTATACCACTTTTGCAAGTTTTAATGTTGCTATCCTACAACAAAGTTTTAGTTAGAACCTAAGCCATGTTTCTATGTTATTCCACATCATATTTTAGTTGCAACTTAAGGTATGACACTAAAAATACATATTCCAAGGACCTACAGCCCGCTCTGATACCAACTGTAACACCCCGGCATTTAATATGCCTGAATGCTACCAAACATAAGCTAAACAACATCTAAATACCACATTTAACATAAAATTCCAGCAAAGGCGCATAGGCTAAAAACCGAGATTTCGGCAGCACCTCCTTTGTTTTATCATGAATTTTAGGAGCAATAACAATATAGCATTATATGGCAATAAGGGAAACATCTAAAACAGCAATAAATAGAGTCTTAACGACAATAAAAGACTAACATTAAGCACTTAAAGTTCCAAGTGTCAAACGAACAATAAAATTCTCATTAACCAAGCTAACCCTTAATTTAATGACCATCACACGCAATTTATTATCAAACTAAAAGAATTGACTTGGGGAAACATTAAGGTGCAGCAACGTGTGGGCGTGCGTCTATTCCCCTTTCCCGCATGCCGCTCTCATGGTACCTAAAACAATAAGAAAACACAAGCGTGAGTTCGAAACTCAGCAAGCATATTGCAATGGACAACAAGAACAACAATATGGCAATAGCATCTCCCTTCATGTAAATCATCTTATTCATAAACACTTAACATTGTCATCATCAATATGTATGAGATGTAATGCAATGCTCATGTCTCCTTGGAAACTCATACCGGTATGGTTGAGTACACACCCGTCGGTGTGCACCCTCTCCCCCCTTCCATCCCGAAGATGGAGGGTGCCTACTCCTCGCTTCCACAACCCACGGTAGATGGAATCACGATGTAGGACTTACTCTATTGGCTCTCCGGATTAGTCAACTTTCTCACCGACCTTCCCGGATTAGTTAATGACTTATTCACCGCCCGTGCCATGTAACATGTCATGTATGCAAGCATGCCAACAATATATAAAACTCATATATTAACACATGGCATCATAACATCTTAAACATGCTCATAATATCATAGCAATCATTAAAACATGGCAAGTGGACATATATCATGTAGACAATTCCATCTAATTTCAACATGCAACCTACAACTCGCTATCCATCACAACACACTTGCCTCAACCACATGCAACGGATTGGCGGGAAGAAGAGGGCACTCCCGGGGTCACACCACCTGCACATAGGCATCACACACTCACAATCATAACCTCAAAACAGTACGCAAACCCCCATCTAACCCGACATTGCCAACTACTTGCAAAACCTAAATACAGAGGTTCTGTCCCGTCGGGAGAGCAGCCTTGCAAAAGGCATAACTTGGGCTCTGGGACTCCGAATCAAATAAACGAGTACATCCTCGCATAGATTAGGAAATTTCTCAACTTTCTCTAGGTATAAGGAAAGACTGATTCGGCCTCTAAAGTTGTTTAATCTACAGATTACCGAGATCTGTTCCAATCGCGTCACAGATTTTAATCCGCTCGGTAAAACAGTCATAACTTTCAAAAGGATGGGCGGAATTTAACGTTCTTTATATGCACGGAAGGATAATAAAATTATCTACAACTTCTTAAAAGTCCGTACAGTCAGATTCGAAATCTAAATTGGCGAAAACAGGAACCCTAGGTCGACTGCTCATGCTGCCCGAAAACAGAAACGTGGCAACGTCTAGATCTAACCCAAAGAACTCCAACCCAGCACCACCAATTGATCTAAAAACTTCATAAACACCCTAAGAACAGTACCTAGATCAAACCCAAGGATCCCCATGATCATACCTTTGCCCAACGAACGAATCTCCAATAGATCTCCTCGCGGATCGCTCCTCGCTCCACGCTCCTCGCTCCTCGCTCCAACGGATGGATCCACAAGGTGCAGAGGTGTGGAGACCACCCTAGGGCAGCAAGGGGGTGGAGGAGAGGTGGTGGAGAGGTGGGGAGCAATGGGGCAAATGGGGAGGTGGAGGCGCACAAGAGGGAGAGGGAGAGGGGGTGGCGGCTAGGGCTTAGGAGGGGGAGGGAGAGGGGCGCACCAATGCTGCATGGGGCGCAAGGGGGCTGGGGGAAGCCCCTTATACCAGCCCTCAACACAATCCTAGTCCGTTACGGAGACCTAATCCATCCCACCAATGCCCACCAAGGCCCAAAACTCCCCCGGGAAGGCCCAAAACCCAAAGCGGCCTAAACGGCCCGGAAAAGCTATTAACCTCCATAACCTATAGTTTTAACCTTAATTCCACATCTCATACCGATTTTGACCAAATCATGCACATTAATTAAGGTTACGACACTCCGTGGTGTCACAATTTGATAATGTAGATGAGTTCTTGTATGATTTGTCGAACTGATTTTTTGATGTTACTGATTTTTTCATGTTAGCCATGCTGCTGGCAGTGAGCAATATAGTTGTTTGGTTGTTTGAACAATAATTTTTTTTTATAGTTGTTTGGTAGTGAGCAATAATTTGATAATGTAGGAGGCAGCAGGAACACAGATATGCAACCCGATGTGAGCACGGCATGTTGTCCTATAGTCTCAATAGTGTTAGGAATGTAACTTGGGTGTTTATATTTTTCATGTACACTTATAATTGGGAAATTGAATATTTGTTTCGTACTCATGCTCATTAGGTTGTTTATGTCCCCCAGGAAATACAATGATGGTAATGTAGTGGCTAGTGTAGCACTGGCATGGGGAGATTGCACTGTGGTTGCCTGATTGGTAATGTTTTGAATTTTCAATTTGATTGGAGCCTTTGGAGTGCAGTACTACATGTCAAAAAACTGTTCATGATGTATGTTGGATGATGCAAATGTTTTTGCCTTTCTTATGGTGAGATGATTGGTGCGAAACTCAATTTACATTTGTTTCATCTGTCAAGTTTCATAGATATGCAACACGATTTTTTCCTTTCTCAATTGTCATCATATGATGCAAATGCTTCAATGTTTCAATGTACATGTCAATGCTTCAATGTTTTCTGTTGCTTATTCTTTTATTGCTCGATGATGCAGATTCGGTCAAATGATGAATTAGACAATTAATGTTGTGAATTAGGCCTTTAATCAGTAGACTTACATGGTAAAAATTGTTTACTTCATTTCATTGTTGCAAAGCTTGTTCATTATTCTTTACCTGAAGTTGTTCTCTTTTGAGTACTGTATGTGTTACTTTATTTGCCAATATGCACTGCTATATATGTTGGTTCGGTTGATTAAATAACCTAAAACCGGAAGGTAAGGATTGAAGGCCTTATTTACATAGTTAATTGTCTACTTCAAATGAGATAAACTTGACCCAGGTGTAGATGAGGTAGGAGCTCTCACTAGCATTCCTGCACCAAGTGCCTGAGAGCAATATCAATCAATTAATTTACATTCTCTTAAATCTAATATGCTCAATCTGTTTGATGTGTAATTAATTAGTAGTGCCAATGGTATGTATGAACTACATTTTGCTACCTTTAACGTCCTCCTCAACCCGTCCGTCATAATAACCTACAATCTGTATATATGTAGTTCTTATGGAGTCTGAGCCCCAGCCTGGGTTAGAGGATGGTTCCAACCCTTCGCCGAACTCAAGCCAAAGCAGATACCTTAATATCCATCGAACCACCTCAGATGCCGAGGCCTCCCCCGCTGATGCTCCTGTTGCAAGACGTCGAGGCCGAGGGAAAACTAAGAAGCCTGAAGGCCGGCATACCATAACGAGGGTCTCAGATGCTGGAGTCCCTGTTTCACCGAAAAAAATAGCATCCAAATATAGGTCAACATGCGGGTACATCGCAAGGGATAAAGTTCCAATCACCTATTTGGATTGGCACAAAGTGCCCGGTGCCACAAAAATGGATCTATGGACAGAGCTGAAAGAATCTTTTGAATTCCCTGAAGATGCCGAAGAGCTCGTGCGTCGAAATGCGTTGATAACCATGGATGTCGCATGGAGGAACTTCAAGTCCAGACTGAATACAAACTATGTGATGAAGAATCGGTCAGCCATAGGAGATTATCCTAAAGTAGAGCCATATTGGGATGAATTTGTTGCGATGAAGCAAGATGAAACATCAATAAAATCTAGTGAACACCACCGATAGATTGCAAGGATGAACACTCACCCCCACAGACTAGGCACGAGCGGGTACACGGGTAAAATTCCCCTGTGGGAGAGGCAAGAATCAGATGCAGTCCGATTGACTGGCACAAGTCCCTTAGCTGGATTACCGGATCGAGTTAAGCATTATGTGCTAGCAAGAGCATCTATCATGTCTGATGGGGGCTTATCATTCAAAAGCAGCACTGATGAGGCAATCTCCCAACGAATTCAGGAGCTGCACGTCGAGTCCACCCAAGGAAACAAAGAGCACCCTGGTCGGACACGAGGCGTTGGGGTCAAGGTTCCCTGGAAGATAGGTTTCCCAGAGCATGAAGACTCTTATAGGAGTCGCAAGAGAGCCAAAGAAGAGCGTGAGGAACGGGTTTTGGAACTGAAGAAGGAAAAGGTGCTTCGAGAATTACAAGGCACCATAGCACAACAAGTTCAGCAAAAAGTACAAGAAGCTATGAGCCAGTCGCAAGGACACAACACTGTTCTCGCTTGACCCTACGAATCGCCGTAGCGATTCTTGGCGTCCACACCATTGGAACAACGGATAACACCCATTATCCTGTGGGCGACATACAAGACCCCACACCTGCCCGACTCAATGTACTTGTGATGAACATATTTTTACAGTCGCTGCTGAGGATAGCTTATCCATACCAACAAGGGGATGTTTTGCACAACTCTCCGATAGCTTCGGGTTATGCAAAGGTTCAGGTGGACACGGTGCATCCACAATTTGGTAACATCGGGCTGGAAATGCCCTGTAATGATGAGGTTACAACTCTAGGAAGTGCCGTTCACACATTCATCGATGGCGTAAAGCGTGACATCGTATTGGACCATGTGGTGCTAGACTCTCATGCGATAGAACTTCGCCCATTCATCACCAACACTGGCGTCAAATTGCTAGTGCGCCCACTTCAAAGGAGCCTATTCCAGAGCCAATTCGTCACGACACCTCAACATGAAATGCTTAGTGCGACCACTTCAAATGATGAACTTACAACACTGGTCCAAAGAAATGGCGCAATAGACAAGCCATATCGGTTAGATCGGCGAAGCGAGCAGTATGATGTTATCTTGGGAAAAAGAAAGGGCAAGGCGAAATCTAAAGGACAAGATAATCAAGAAAGGCTGAAATTCGCGATGGGGAAGCCATTAGTCACCGAATCAAAGTTTAATAGCCTAACACTCATGATGCAGCGATTACATAAGCGGTACATGGGCGATCCAACCAAGATGTACTCAGAAGGTGATCACCGCCATTTTCCAGGCGGAACATTTTCACCATGAGGGTCTGGCTACTTCTGATAGACTTCGTTGACTTGCACAACATGTTCTATCACGGCGCCCTCGGCGTCTGTTTTTTGAGATCTTTGAGCCTTTGTAAGTGGCTAATATATAAATCATGGTTTACATTCATGTAATAACGATAAATGTCATGTCTAACTTTTTCCTTATCTAGATACGAGTTGATTGAACCGAGAAGAACCAAGGGGCGAGTGGGATTCCTCGACAGGAGCGATGCAATCAGGCCAGAAATCACAAGAGCACCAAAGGAGGTCGAGGAATACGTATCTGGCGTTGCTAAAACTACAAGATAAGGACTTCATACTTCTTCCATACAATTTTAAGTAAGTTTCTCGCTGGCTAGTTAAATTATTCGTTGAATTCGTTCATTACTCTTATCCTCGGAGTAATGACTATAGCATCATACGTGCGTATGTAGGTTCCACTGGATTCTCGTAGTAATTACTCCAGAAAAGAGCAAGCTGCTGATCATGGACCCACTGGACAAAGATAAAAAAGACTACGAAGAGCTGTTAAAACTAATGAATGAGGCGTTCAAAAGATATTGTACAAAAAGCTTGAGATACCGGCCATTCCAGAAATCCTTTTCAGTCCGTACTAAATTTCCGGTATGCACGCAAGCAATATTCTTATATCGCATTTCATAGTAAATAATTCCTTCAATATTCTGATATCGCAAGCAACATTCTTATATCGCAGTGCCACAAGCAGTCGCAAGGCACAAATTTGTGTGGGTACTTTGTGTGCCAATACATGCGCGAAATCTTAGGTTCTACAATAGTAGACAATGACGTAGAGGTTTGTCATGTTAACTTCACGAATTTATTCGCACCATTCAATTTCTCCGAAGATAAACTCTGAGATTTTATTTTCCTACTTGTAGCGCCTCAAATTGCCTACGGCAGGATTGCTTCCTATTGAAATCCAAGCCATTCAGGGACAGCTCGCCTACTTCATCATGAGGGAAGTCATCAACAAAAGGGGCGAGTTTTATGATGAACACAACAACGATCCATTGATCCATACTCTTCTTACCCGTCCTTCGCCTCCAAAGAACTCTGAAGGCTCGTAGGCTCGTAGCTTATGAAGTAGTTCAAAATCGTTAGTAGATCTAAAGTCTGTAAATGTGGTTAGGATGTAGTCATGATGGTGCTCATCTTTGTATTCCCCGAAGATGAACATCATTGTTGGTTTATCATTTGTAATGTGTTGAATGGGTTGCCACTTATAGTTCGCTTCGAAAGCTGTCCAAAATGGATATGAGAGCATGCATTATGTGGGTGGCCATGGCTAGCAATTCCTGTTTGCACATTTTTGTTAACCTGTTCTCACAATGTTGGCCTATGTTTGCATGTGCTTTTGGCCAGATTTCTTTTCTGAGTTACTTAATTGGTGAATTAATATGTTCTCTATTAGCAGATGAAGGATACAGGTGAAGTGTTTGTTGGGCGTCACATTAGATTGTGGTCAGCACTTAATATGTGGTGAAGTTAGTTGCGAATTATCATATTCTCAAACTATAATCACTTGGTTAGTGTAGTTTAGGTTGTAGAAGCAGTTCAAGCTGTGAAGACTACAAATGCCAAGGGAGAAGTGAAATATCCTATCAAGGTCTGTAAAGTGCATTTGGTACTTTCTTACCCTTTTCATGAAATTTTGGTTGTACCTATGGCTTTATACATTACTGCAGAGCATTAATATTTTGAGAGCTCAAGGTAAAAGCGCTAAGGATAGTTACCTGCTGAATGGATATGCACTGAACACAGGCCGTGCAGCTCAAGGTATGCGCATTTTTCAGTTTTGCAGGTTATTATTTCCCTTTCGCTATGTGCATTTTCTGTTTTGCAGTTTATTATATTCCTTTCTGTTATTTCCTGAATGAATCAGCAATGACTGCTCTCTTTTAAACCACTTGCATATTGCTTGTTTCTAATTTTTTGTGCTGGATCCCCATGCTTTTATGATTGGATTGAAAAAAACAATTCATTTCATTTTTGAGGGACCTAATGCATTACTCTTTTTTTCCCTACAGAGAATCTGACATAACAAAAGAGCGGATTGAGAAAATTCTCAAGGCTGGTGCTCATGTTGTATTGACCACCAAGGGAATCGATGATATGTCATTGAAGGTATGTTTTCGTAATTCAAGAATAAGCTGTTTCTTTATGTACTTTTAAATGTGTTTCTAAATATAGTTTCAAAGCAAGAACTATTTATGTATTTTTGGTTGGGTTGGCTAGCTTTTCTACTGTATGACATATTTTGCTTAGTTATTGGTGATTTTGGTTGGGTGCTTCATACATAATCTGTTGCACTACGCATAAGGTGGTATATTCATGACCAAGCAGTATTTGAATATTGTATATTCTGTTTAATCCCATTCACGACTTATTGGCTTGATGGTCCCATGAATTTACTTTTGGCTTGTTGCTTTTTTTTTTGCGAGATGATGTTTAAAACATGCGACTTTTCTCCCTATTTGTTTGGCAGAGTATCTTATTCCATCTGGCTGGAAAGTCCTTCCTATTTTTATTGCTGTCTACTGGAAAGTCCTTCCTATTTCAGAATATGCCATATTTCTTAAGAGAAATCAAATAGATGCCATATTCCTTTTTTGAGTTACTTAAAGTGCTTTCAATTTAAAATCCATATCAGAATCTGCTAGAATATGAACAGCATATATTCCATAATTGCCATATCATGTATTTGCCATATTTCTATAGATTCTGATATGGATTTTAAATAGATGCCATTTTTGAGTTACTTAAATAGATGCCATATTTGCCAGAATATGAACAGCATATATTCCATAATTGCCATATATTCCATATTTGCCATATCAGAATATGAACAGAATTTCAGAATTACACAGCATATATTCCATATTTGCCATATTTGCCATACCATATATGCTGTCCATATTTGCCATACCAAATTTCAGAAGAGTGGCAATTACAGAATATGAACAACAAATTTCAGAAGAGTGGCAATTACACAGCTAGTCTTCAGAATATGAACAACATATATTCCATATTTGCCATATTCCTTCTTATTGAGTGTTGTCTACTGGGGAAACAGTAATCCAAATAGAAATTCAATGCAGTAAGAATATTTGCTTGATACACGCTGTACGATCACTTGCTGAAGTAAGACAAAGCTCAATATTACATCTATTTGATTTCTCGCACAATTTTTACTACCATTCTCATGTTTCTAATTTTATCTTATTTATCTTTGTGTCCTTACTACACGTTGGCTATGCTAATTACTTTTGAGATGTATATGTTCTTCATTGTAGTAGTGACCTTCCACTATAGTGAGACATGTGAATGGATTCTTGTTTGTTGTAGGATGTTAGTTAAAGGAAACACATTTGCATTAAAAGATTACCTGGCTAATCTATTTTGTGAATGGATTCTTGTTTGTTGTACTCATTTGCATTATGTCTTGCAGCTAAAATTAATCTAGACTGCAAGGGACCAGTGAATGTAAGAAGACTGATCATTTTTATTTTCTACTGAGGTACTTCTTATTATATCATAGACAATGCCCTGTGATAAGCCATTTTACTTTCACAATTATGCTTCTAAATGACAACTTTGCCTCGATGATAGTTTAGTCTAGCAACTTTCCTTGATTGTACTTTGGAAAATCTGAATAATAGCATGGTTGTAGTCTGTGCGGCCTGTGGAGAAATTCTGAAGTGTTGCCGTCTAATTTGTTGCCAATAGTCTTTGCACATGATCATATCTATTTTTGTTATCCTTTTGGTTAAAAATCTAGTATTATACTCTTATTGTCAATTAAGTTGTTACTTGTTACTATATCTGAAGTTCATTTGTGTGCTGTTTTAGAGGGCATGGCTAGCACTTTCCTGAGGCTAGCCAGAAATGCAGGTTTTTTTATTGTCGGACGGGGTTATCATTGGCGGTTCCAGCTAAAAACCGCCACTGATAATGCATACCAGTGGCGGTTCCAATTAAAAACCGCCACTGATAATAGAATTATCAGTGGCGGTTTTTAATTGGCACTGCCACTGGTATGCATTATCAGTGGTGGTTTTTAATTGGCACCGCCACTGGTATGAATTATCAGTGGCGATTTTGAGCTGGAACCGCCACGGATATAGAATTATCAATGGCTGTTTTTAGCTGGAACCGCCACTGATATTATCATTATCAGTGGCGGTTTTTCTCTCCAACCGCCACTAATGAGTATTATCAGTGGCGGTTTTCAAACCGCCTCTGAAAATCTCCGATTATCACTGGCGCTTAATCTGTGGCGGTTCAAAAACCGCCACTGATGTCTCTTACGAACCGCCACTGATGTCCCTCTCCATAGTAGTGACAACCGCATTGAATTATTTCAACTCACAAATTAACTTAACAATCCATCCTTCCATAAACCACATTGGTACATACTACATAACATGCTAAACAACAATTCTCAATAGTGACAAACGATTTCAGTCAAAAGACTACTTACTTTGTTTGTAGCATTTTATTTTTAAAACCCAACCCAAATTCACAAGGAAACTTGACTCTCAAAATTGCAATGAGACAGACCCAAACTTGGTTATGCAAAAGGAAATTCTCCAAAACACTTTTCAATCTCAATGACTCCCATAGAGGAAAATGGTTGAAAGACAATTTTATTAAAAGGGAACCAAGTGATTTGTTAACACCAAACCCCAAACTTTCACGAAACAAGAAGGGTTTTCAAGGATGATTTCTTAAACCAGTAAAATGACGAAATCAAACACCACTTACTCCAACAAAGCCACAAGACTTCAGCCCTGACAACCAGGTCTGGCATAATGCCGCAATAACTCTTTTGACCTCGGAGAAAGACAAACACAGGAATAGATTGAATGCTTCTCCCCCATAAAGCAATCAACAAACTAAGCATCAAAGCTGGAAAGGCAACCAAAAGAAGCGCAACACTACTCTTCTTCTTCGCCTTCAACCAAGGAAGACAAAACCACACACCACATACGGAACAATCCGTGAAAAATCCAATGCCAAACACTTTTCTTTTGGTTTCAGTCAACTAAAACCAAGGAAACCAACCAAGATCGACCACAGAACGATAAAGAAGATCCGAAAGAATCCACCACCAATCTCTTCTATTCGACTCCAGTCAACTACCCGATCTACGATCGAAAGGGTAAGCACTCTTCTCCTATAGGGGTTAATAATTCTTCGGTGATGGCGTTAACCTGCCACACCGTCAAACCACACCCCAACTATGAACAAAAAGAGGTGACCGAAACCCTTCGGCACCACATGTAACACCCCGGCATTTAATATGCCTGAATGCTACCAAACATGAGCTAAACAACAATTAAATACCACAATTTACCATAAATTCCAGCAAAGGTACATATGCTAAAAACCGAGATTTCGGCAGCATCTCCTTTGTTTTAACGTGAATTGAGGAAGCAACAACAATATAGCAATAAGGCAATATGAAAGACCGCTAAAAACAGCAATAATTAACGCCTTAACGACAATATAAGACTATTATCAAGCACTTAATGTCTCCAAGTGTCAAACGAACAATAAAACTCTCATAAAGCAAAGCTAAGCCTTAAATCAATGATCATCACACGCAATTTATTATCAAACTAATAGAATGACTTGTGGAATCAATATGGTGAAGCTACGTGTGGGCGTGTGACTATTTCCGTCCCCGCATGCCGTTCTCATGGTACCTAAAACAACAAGAAAACAAAAGCGTGAGTTCAAAACTCAGCAAGCATATTGCAATGGACAACAAGAACAATATCATGGCAATAACATCTCCCATCATGTATATCATCTCATTCATGAACACTTAACAATATCATCATCATTATGTATGCAATGTAATGCAATGCTCATGTCTCCTTGGAAATTCATACCGGTATGGTTGAGTACACACCCGTCGGTGGGCACCCTCTCCCCCCTTCCATCCCGAAGATGGAGGGTGCCTACTCCTCGCTTCCAAACACCACGTGTATGGAATCACGATGTAGGACTTACTCAATGGCTCTCCGGATTAGTCATATCTTTCTCACCGACCTTCCCGGATTAGATATGACTTTCTCACCGACCGGGCCATGGAACATGTCATGTATGCAATTATGCCAACATCACATTTAACTCACATATTAACACATGGCATCATAACGTAATAAACATGCTCATCATATCATTGGCAATCATTAAAGCATGGCAAGTGATCATATATCATATTATCAACAAGCAACCTACAAACCGCTATCCATTACAATACACCTGCCTCAACCACGGGCAACGGATTGGCGGGAAGTAGAGGGCACTCCCGGGGTTGCACCACCTGCACATGGGTATCACACACTCACAATCATGCCCACAAGACATTACACAAACCCTTATCTACCCCGACATTGCCAACTACTCGCAAATCCTAAAAACAGAGGTTCTGTCCCGCCGGGACAGCAGCCTTGCAAAAGGCATAACTTGAGTTCTGGGACTCCGAATCAATTAAACGAGTACATCCTCGCTTAGCTTAGGAAATTTCCCAACTTTCTCTAGGTATATCGAAAGACTGATTCGGGCTCTAAAATTGTTTAATCTATAGATTACCGTGATCTGTTCCAATCGCGTCAAAGATTTTAACACGCTCGGTAAAACAGTCATAACTTTCAAACGGCTGGACGGAATTTAACGTTCTTTATGTCCACTGAAATATAATGAAATTATATACAACTTCTTAAGAGTCCATACGGTCAGATTCCAAATCTAAATTGGCGAAAACAGGAACCCTAGGTCGACTGCTCAGGCTGTCCCAAAAAAGAAACGTGGCAACATCTAGATCTAAACCAAAATACTCAAATCCAGCACCACCAATTGATCTAAAAACATGATAATCACCCTTAGAACATACCCTATCCCAACCCCAAGGATTCCCATGGCCATACCTTCGCCCGACGCCCGAAAACCCAACGGATCTCCTCCCGGATCGCGCGATCTCCCTCCTCGCTCCAAATCCACCGGTTCTCCTCGTCATGGAGCACTCCAATGGACGGATCTGCGGGATGGCGACACGGGGAGGCTTCCTTGGGCAGCAAGGACCTCCTTGGACAGCAAGGGGAGGTGGAGAGGAGATGGGGGAGGGCGCAAGAGGCTAAGGGGGGTGGCGGCTAGGGAGGAGGAGGCAATGGGGTGGAGGGGAAACAAGTAGGGGCTAGGGCTAGGGAGGGGACTTGTTTGGGGCATAGGTAGGGCTAGGGCAGCAGTTTTTCTGTCCTAGACCACCTCCAAAAGGCCCAAATATGTCCCACCTTCGGCCCACATGGACCCCCCAAGGCCCGAACTCCCCCGGAAGGCCCAATTCCCCTCCGGAAAGGCCCAAAATCCCCCGGAAAGACCCACACTTGCAGAAACGGTGCAAAAACATGTTACAAGAGTCGTACCTTATGGCCGAGATCGAAAATGACTCATACCGTCATTCCGTAGTATCACACCACAACCCCACGTTATCACAAATGAAGCAACTCAATCAAATCTATCATAAATATAGCATTATACATCATCAAGAGTAGCATTCAACATCAAAGCTTAGATACAATGTAACACCCCAAAATTTTGCTTTTCTTAAATTCATGTGTGATTTGGCACTTTGGTGAATTTTTGGAATTTTCTGGAATTTATTTGGATTTATTTGGAATTTATTTGAATTTATTCCATTTTGAAATAATTAAAGAATTTAAATTTGCAAATAAATTTTTGTTGGAAATATTTTATTTGAGTCCAAAATGATCCAAAATATTTTCGAATTTTTGGAATTTTTCGAGTCTTTTGCTATTTTTAATGAATTAAATGAATTATCGGGAATTATTTTAAATATTAATTATTGGAAAATCCAACTCGGGTCAAATCTTGTTCATCAGGCCGAAGTCGGACTCGAGTCCGACCGAGCGATTGACTCGACCGAACCCACTCTAACCTAATCAATCCCAACCGTTGGATCAAGATCCAACGGTGAGATCCGTCAAACCAGACGGCGTGTGGGACCGGACGTCGCGCCAGCGATCGTGGCCGTTGGTTGTGCCACGTGGGCGACCACGATTTCATCGTCTCCGCCCGAGTCATTTGGACTCGCCGCGCCGTGTCGCCGTGGAGAGCTGAGTCTCCGTTTTCTGCCGCACGACGGACGAGGCTATTTAATGCCGAGGCATACCGAGATCGCCATCCCACGCGGTTCAAACCTATTTCGCGCCCGCTAGGATCCCCACCGTCGCCGTTATTGCTCGCCGGAGTTGGAAGTCTGTTCGCGCGATTAACGCCGATATTCTTGCCGTCAGTCGTCCTCCGCCGTCATCAAGCCCGATCCGGATTCCCCAAAGGCGAGGCAGCGTTAAGGAGTACCCCTCGCCAGCCGGGCGCGCCCGAAGCGCTAAGCGGCAAGGTCGCCGTCCCGTCTCTCGGTCAAGCTTGATCTGGCCGCGTGCCATCGCCGTCCACGAGCCGTGCCGTTGGATCGGATCCAGACGGCAGCGGTGAGTTCACGTGTTTCCCAAACCCTAGAAACCCGATTAGATG
Organism: Rhipidocladum racemiflorum; assembly: GCA_036346355.1. Lineage (NCBI taxonomy): Eukaryota > Viridiplantae > Streptophyta > Magnoliopsida > Poales > Poaceae > Rhipidocladum > Rhipidocladum racemiflorum. The sequence goes on from CM070590.1 coordinate 41,723,122, forward strand.
CGGGACCGTTGGATCAAGATCCAGCGGTTCACAATCGCCACGTCTTTAGCGATGCGATTATAGGATTAGATACGACCGTCCGATCTAGATCGAGCGACCCACGAGCATCGAGTAGTTTCAACGTATTAAACCCTGGATCCAATCCGCGCCGTTGATTTTCAAACCAACGGACGAGATTGCGCCACGTGTGTCGGGAAGTTGGGCCGGCGGTCGGGCTGGCCCACGCAGCGTGCGTGTAACGGCCCGACACGCGGGGCCAGCGTGTCGGAAGGGCCCGCATGTCGCTGGCTAACTTGACAGCAGCGCCGACGTCACCCATGGCGTCATGGAGTCCCACTGTCGCTGCGGTGGTGAGCTCGCCGACGTCGGCGATAGCGTCACCCGAGTGGGCCCACATGTCGATCCACGTGAGCCGTGGACCGAGTCCACCGTGGACCCGAGCCGAGCGTGGACCGAGCCCATGGACCGGTGGCGTCAGCAGCCAATCGAGCTGCCACGTGTCCATGCTTTGACGCAATAATTAATTTCGAAAAGAAAATGATTTATTAATTCGAATAATGATTTCAAATTTAGATTCAAACTTCAAACGCTTATAACTTTTGCGTTTCAACTCCGATTTGAGCGATTCAAATTTCTAAATTTGTATAAAATTAAGATCTACCTAAATATAAATTTTATTTAATTTTTGGACTAAAGTTTTTCTCTGTAAAATTATTTAATTGATTATTTAAACTTTAAATAATCATAACTTTTATGCTTTAACTCCAAATTTGATTTATTCCAGTTTCTAAAAATCCAGAAAATTATGTTCTCTCTGTTTATGGATTTTATTTGGAGTTTTGGGATCTTTTGCATAGTGTTTATTTGTGTATTTGCTATTTGCACGCTTTACGAGTAGGCGTTGAAGTGCTTAGGGAAGGATTCAAGGAGAAGTATTAACTCAGGATCCAACTCAAGACCAAGAGCAAGTGCTTTTTGAAGGCAAGCTGTGCTTTGACCATGTTGATCCCATTTCGAAATCTATTTTGATTTAAACTATTGCATGCTAGTTTAATTAGAAAGATACTTTGGTTTAAACATGGGGGTTAGATAAATACCAATTTGCTATATGACACCTTGATTACTTAAGTATGTGCCATGACCCTTTGTCACCCTAGTTGTGGTTTACTAGTTGGACATTATTAAATTGCCAACATGGGTTTAGATCGTTGTAGTATACTGCTTAGACCTGCTACGTGCTCATGACATGATTTTGGACAACCAAATGATAATATGGACTTAATGATATATTGAACCTGTTTTGGAAAAGTATCATGTGATGTTGATAGCACGTGGTGCATGGTAATCAACTGGGGTTTGATAAACGATTTCGGCCAGGGCATGTGGCAAGAGTAATCAATTGGGCGATTGTGGCGTTAGGAATGTTGATTTGGTTTTGGGTAGTCTTGCCCTGGTCACTCTAAGGACTTAACCTTGCAAGCCTTTGAACTGGGTCATACTTGCAACCACATGGCTGGAATGGGGCGGCCCTAGTTGACTAAGTCGCTAAGGACTCACTTGTGGAGCCTCAGGGTGTCGATTACACCGTTTGTGTGATTATGCGGGGAGCGTATCGTGGTGTGGCCAGGTACCCATCTAACGGTGTGTTGGTCCCATACTTCGCCTTGGCTAAGGGAAGGGATGGTGTAGAGCACGTCTTAGGAGAGGACCACTGTGTTGTTTGAGGCTTAGAAAGGCTTTGTTATGATCGCTCATTCGCATACTCTTGTATGGCGATTCACGGGCCCGACGTGGTGAGTGGATTGTATCTTGTGGGTAAAGTGCATAACCTCTGCAGAGTGTAGAATCTATTTGAATAGCCGAGTCCACGATGCTTGGACATTGCTCGGAATTACAATCAAGGGTTAGATTTTTACAAAATAACTTGGATTTGCAAAGTTGGGTTGGTTTAACAAAGAAGATGATGGAAATATGGTTTAGGATGGGGAAAAATGTTATTTAAACTTCTTGAAAAGTTATTTATGCTTTACTTGTTTTTACTGCTTTCGAATCTACTTATATTACTTGTCAAATGCTGTTTACCGCAAATATACCTTAAGCTATTCCTTTGTACTAAGCCATGCATATAGTATATTAGCTTGCATTCTGTGCATGACTTGCTGAGTACCAAGTACTCACCCTTGCCTCAACACAATACCAGTTGAAGAGGAGATTACGCCAGCTTTGGAGGAGGAACTCCAAGAGGACCCGCTACTTAGGGATGCGAGCGATCGGTTGCTGTGGTATCTTGGATGGCGCCACTAAGTTTATTTGATTTTCATTTCTTTGTTATTTCTCTTTTAATAAGTTTCGCCTTGCAAGGCATATATTTGTAACTTGGCCATAAGGTCAAGTAACCCTTTGGTTATTGAAATAAAGTACTTTGATAAAATCGCTTGGTATGATTGTGATATTTACCGAGGTTAAGACTGTGTGCACTAGCGCGTTCTGGACTAGTGCTGAATACACAGAGGGTCGGATTTGCAAATTCGGGTCCCGATGAGGTGGTATCGAGCCATACTTGACTCAGGCTCAACCCTAAGCTAGAATGGTCGTAGTGAGGATAAAACCTATTTTCTAAATCTGAAAATTTGTGAAGACAAGAAATGACATCTCGACTTATCCCCTTCTCTCTTTTCTCGTCTCTTGCTGAAATTTTCCCTTACCTTGTCACAATTTGAAAATTCCGAGTTCTTACGTAAAGCACTCTTGTGACAGATGGAGGAAGAGTTCAACTACGTTGATCTAGGAGTTGGTCACGCCGCGGAACTTTGGCACATGCTACAGACTCTCGGAGATTTTGAGAAGCCCCAATACCAAGTGGAAGTGATCAGACAAGCAGGATTGATCAAAGCTTGTGACGTGAAGATTGAGGTACCTGCCAGGAAGAGGGGCCCAGGCAATCGCCCGATACACTGCACTGCTAGAAGATCTACAATGCAGATGGGTATCCAAGAAGTTTCACGACGAGCAATGCGGCACATTACCAGTATCTACGCCAGAGAGTTGGAGAGTACGGTGTTCCGTTATCATCCGCGCAGCGATAACCTTCTTGACCCGAAGACGATTCAGGATGAGAATGCCACGGTTACACAGTTGGCACGATTCGTCGTCGCCCAGGAAGATGTACTAGATAATACAAGCAAGGAGCTACAGAAGGCCCGCAAGGAAATCACGACAGAGAAGAACAGATGGCGGGAAGCTCAGGAGTATGTGGCACACCTTCTACGAAGGATTGACGAGTTGGAAATGACTTTGTACGGACCAGACCCGAGCCAAGATTCGAGCTACACGAGCCGAGATCCAGGAGAGTCGATCTCGATGAGGACATCGCTTCTTCGACTACCACAGATGACATAGTCATTTGGACATGGCGATCGTTTCGGCGCCTATGCCACAAAGCACCCGCACCCGTGCCGTGGAGGTTTTCTCGATGAGTGAGCATAGGTTCTATAGTGAGACTCCTTCGCCGAGTCGAGTCATAGAATAAAGAGTCACCCTTTAGGCGTTAGGACTCCAGAGTTAGTTCGATTTGGATTTGCTTTGTTTCTCGAGTGTGCAGTATGTGTTGCAAGGCCCTTAGGCATTGTAAGCGACCATACCAAGTTATTAATAATAAAGTTGGACCTTAAGGCTACACCTTTTAGCCCGCATAAGTTCCATATTACTTGTCTATTCTTGTTTCCCTCTCATCTCTAAACCTAGAGCAAATCGGCGGATGGTGAACACCGTGGGAACTTTGGAAGCAATGGGAGTGGATCTCGCCCATGAAAACCCCAATGATGGAGCACCAAAGACCGCCACCGGATGTGCAGAATTTTGGAGCATTTCTTGCTTTGCTCGAGACTCCAGTTGATGCATGCTATGATGCAACAAATGCAGCACGTCCTTTGCTCAGGCCACGCTAATCAAGTTAATCGGGGACCACGCCGAATACAAGACTATCGAGTTCATGAGGACTCACCCACCCACTTTCTCTCGGGAATGCCAATCCATTGGAAGCCGATGATTGGTTAAGATCAATCGAGAGGAAGCTACACATAGCTCAATGCATAGGGAATGAGAAGGTACTTTACGCTTCTCATCGGTTGGAAGGAACACCGCCAGAATGGTGGGAGAACTGCCACGCAGAGAACCCTCAAGATATCACTTGGGAAGAGTTCACGGTGCATTAAGCGGTATCACGTGCCTCGAAGGAATCATGGACCTTAAGAAGGAGGAGTTCAGAGCACTGAAGCAAGGTAATCAGCGGTGGTCGACTACACGAACAAGTTCACACGGCTAGCACGCTACGCTTTTTGAGGATGTAGCGACAGATAAATCCAGGCAGTCTCGCTTTATGAAGGGACTTAACTCGGGATTGCAAGTAGGGTTGATCACCCACACCTTTCCAGATTTCCAAGAGTTGGTGAATAAGGCGCTTATTCTTGAGGACAAAGCGCAAAGGCCCGGATGAGAACAGAAGCGCAGGATGCAACGGCAAGGATCACGCCAGCATAGCGCGGCGCTGAGAGTTGCACCAAATCAATTCTTGATTCCAACCACGAGAATGCAACAAGGACACCATCCTCAGCACCAAGACTCCGCCAATCGAACTACCAGACCCAGCCCGCTAGAAACGCTACCGAGGCGTCGGCAAGAACAGTGAGACGCTGTTACAACCGCAACGAGCGAGGACACTTTGCCAACAGCTTGTCCGAAGAAGACAGCGAGGCGACCCGATTCGCTTCAATCTAGGAACCACCCAGCTAGGGCGCCCGACACGAGGAGCCACACCCTGCATCGTGGTGAGAGGCCGAGTCAACCATGTCACCGCAGATGCACTGCAAAATGCTACGGACGTCGTACTGGGTAAGTTACTTGTTAACTCAGTACCCGCAACAGTTTTGTTTGACTCTGGAGCTTCGCATTCGTTTGTTTCGCAAGGCTTTGCGGCTAGAAATGACTTGAGAATTGCAAGACTTAAGTGCATGCTTTTAGTTCAAACCCACAGTTAGAACTCCGACGGAAGTAGGATGTTCCGGTGAGAATACTAATAGATGGAATAGAGTTCCTAGCAAACCTTATAATTTTGGAGACCCGGACCTTAGATGTTATATTGGGAATGGATTGGTTATCCAAGCACAAGGTGTATTGGATTGTGGGCGAAGAACTATCTCGATTGAGAGCCCGTGTGGGAAGAAAGTGGAATTTCAAGCCACTGCGATTAGAGATGGACAGCTTGATGGTTAACAAAGATCAAGGCAATCAGCATAGAGGATGTTCGGTAGTGAATGAGTACACAGACGTTTTCCCGAAGATCTACGGTATGCCTTGAGACAGGGGACATAGAGTTTGTGATAGAACTTGCAGGGACAAAGACCGATAGCAAAGAGACCCTATCGGATGTCTACCGAGGAGTTGGTAGAGATGAAGAAACAGCTAGAAGAGTTAATGGAGAAAGGATTTATCGAGACCAAGTTCGTCGCCGTGGGGAGCACCAGTTTTGTTTGTCAAGAAGCAGGACGGGAGTTTCAGGATGTGCATTGACTACCGTGCACTCAATGAAGTCACCGTGAAGAATAAGTATCCGCTACACAGGATTGATGATTTGTTTGATCAGTTAAGAGGAGCAGGAGTTTTCTCCAAGATTGATCTGAGATCGGGATACCATCGATTGAAGATCCGATCGTAGGATATCCGAAGACCGCATTCTCGTCAAGATATGGACATTACGAGTTCTGATTATGTCCTTTGGATTGACAAATGCGCCGGCGTATTTCATGAATATGATGAATAAGGTGTTCATGGAATATTTGGACAAGTTTGTCGTCGTGTTCATAGACGATATCCTGGTCTACTCCAAGACAGAGGATGAACATGCCGAACACTTAAGGCGAGTTTTGGAAAAGGCGAGGAACGACAACTTTTCGCCAAGTTCAGCAAGTGTGATTTTTGGAAGGACAAAGTGGAGTTTCTTGGACATGTAATGACCGCAGGAAGGAGTCGCCAGTAGATCCAAGCAAAGTAGAAGTTGTGTTACATTGGGAGCGTAGAAGGCGTGACCCAGATTCGGAGTTTCCTTGGAATGGCAGGATACTACCGCCGTTTCATCGAAGGCTTTTCGACAATTGCGAAACCTCTTACGCAATTCTTTGAAGAAGGAAAAGAAGTTTGCATGGACGCTTGAGAATGTGAGAAAGGATTTCAGAGCTGAAGAAGCGATTGACATCGGCACGGTGTTAGTTCTACTGGATGTTGCTCAAAGCTTCGATATTTATTGTGACGCATCGCGCCAAGGACTTGGATGTGTCTTGATGCGAGAATGGAAAGGTCGTCGCTTATGCATCAAGGCAGTTGAGGCCGCATGAGGAAAATTATCCGACACATGACCTAGAGTTAGCCGCCGTAGTGCATGCCTTGAAGATATGGCGTCACTATCTGATTGGAAACAGATGTGAAGTATATACGGATCATAAGAGCCTTAAGTACATATTCACCCAGTCGGATCTGAATATGAGGCAGAGGAGATGGTTAGAGTTGATCAAGGACTATAATGTTGGAATCCATTACCATCCTGGGAAGGCCAACGTAGTAGCCGACGCTCTGAGCCGGAAAAGCCATACCGTGAGTACGTTGCTAGCCACAAGTCAGGATGAGTTATGTGAGGATTTTCAGAAAATGAAGATTGAGGTTGTACCTAGCGGATTCTTGGCCGCCTTGGAAGTAAAGCCTTCTTTAGAGGACCAGATCCGAGAAGGACAGAAGGATGATGACAAGATCCGTAGGATTAAGTCCAAAAAGGAGGAAGGCAAGGCAGAGGATTTCAAGCTAGACGAGCAAGGCACGTTATGGATGAAGGATCGCATTTGTGTGCCTAACAAAAAGGAGTTAAAGCAACTGATTTTGGAAGAAGCCCATGACTCCAAGTACTCGATTCATCCTGGAAGCGCCAAGATGTATCGAGGATCTGAAGGAGAGATTACGGTGGCCGAGTATGAAACGTGAAGTTGCCGAGCATGTTGCATTGTGCGACGTATGCCAGAGAGTCAAGGCAATGCATCGAGAGACCAGCAGGATTGCTACAAATTAATAAAAATACCGAGTGGAAGTGGGAGGAAATCGGAATGGATTTCATTACCGGTTTGCCGAAGACTCAAGGAGGTTATGACTCCATATGGGTTATAGTGGATCGCTTGACTAAAGTAGCCCATTTTATCCCGTGAAGACCACTTACTCGGGAGATAAGTTAGCGAGTTGTACATGATCAGGATTGTTTGTTTGCACGGAGTGCCAAGGAGGATTGTATCGGACAGAGGTACCCAATTTACCTCAAGGTTACCGGGAATAAGTTGCATGAAGCCATGGGGACCCGCTTTGAACTTCAAGATGCTTATCATCCATGAGACGGATGGGCGGGGCGAAAGAGTGAACCAGATTCTGGAGGATATGTTAAGAGCTTGTGCATTGGCTTATGCTACCTCTTGGGATAAAAGTTTGCCGTATGCCGAGTTTAGTTACAACAATAGTTATCGAGGCTAGTTTACAGATGTCACCTTTGAGGCCTTTGTATGGTCGACTCGCTTGACACCATTGAATTGGAATGAGACCGGCGAGCGCCGTGTCTTTGGGCCTGATATTCTTCAAGAGGTCAAGAGCAGATTGCCGTGATTAGGGAAAGGTTGAAGATAGCCCAATCTCGACAAAAGAGTTATGGCCGACAATCGTCGCGAGATTTGAGTTTTGAACGAAGACTTTGTATACCTCGAGTTACGCCTCTCAGGGAGTTAAGAGGTTCCATGCCAAAGGGAAACTCGCACCTGCTATGTTGGACCATTTAAGGTTTTGAGCCGCAGAGGCGAAGTTGCTTATCACCGGAGTTGCCACGATCGTTGGCGGGAGTGCATGACGTATTCCATGTGTCCCAGCTTAAAGAAGTGTCTCCGAGTTCTGAGGAGCAGACACCGCTAGAGTCAATTGAGTTGCATGAGGACTTGACGTATAAGGAGCACCCTGTGAGGATTCTAGACACAATGGATAGAGAAACTAGAAACAAGTCAACCCGATTCTGTAGAGTTCGATTGGAGCAACCATGAAGAAAGTGAAGCAACTTGGGAGCGCGAAGAGGATTTGAAGAAAGAATTTCCAAACCTATTCCTTTAGTAAGCCCTGAATCTCTGGGCGAGATTCTATTAAGGGGGAGGTTTGTAACACCCCAAAATTTTGCTTTTCTTAAATTCATGTGTGATTTGGCACTTTGGTGAATTTTGGAATTTTCTCGAATTTATTTGGATTTATTTGGAATTTATTTGAATTTATTCCATTTTGAAATAATTAAAGAATTTAAATTTGCAAATAAATTTATGTTGGAAATATTTTATTTGAGTCCAAAATGATCCAAAATATTTTCCAGAATTTTTCTCGAATTTTTACGAGTCTTTTGCTATTTTTAATGAATTAAATGAATTATCGGGAATTATTTTAAATATTAATTATTGGAAAATCCAACTCGGTCAAGTATCGTTCATCCGACCGAAGTCGGACTCGAGTCCGACAGAGCCGCTTGACTCGACCGAACCCACTCTAACCCTAATCAATCCCAACCGTTGGATCAAGATCCAACGGCCGAGATCCGTCCGACCAGCACCAAGCCGTGTCGGACGGACCGTCGCCGCGATCGTGGCCGTTGGTTGTGCCACGTGGACGGCCACGATTTCATCGCTCTCCGCCCGAGTCCGAAGCTGGACTCCGCCGCCGTGTCCGCCGTGGAGAGCTAGGTCTCCGTTTTACGGACGCCGAGGTTATTTAATGCCCGGGCATACCGAGGATCGCCATCCCACGCCGGATTCAAAACCTAGCTCGCGCCGCTAGGATCCCACCGTCTCGCCGTTATTGCTCGCCGGAGTTGGAAGTCTGCTCCGCCGCGATTAAACGCCGATATTGCCGCCGTCCGTCGCCCTCCGCCGTCATCAAGCCCAGATCCGGATTCCCAAGACGACGCCGCGTTCGAGTACCCTCACTTGGCCGGGCGCGCTGAACGCCGACGGCAAGGTCGCCGCCCCGTCTCCGGCCAAGCAGCCGCCGCGTGCCATCGCCGTCCACGAAGCCGTGCACCGTTGGATCCAGATCGGACGGCAACGGTGAGTTCACGTGTTTCCCAAACCCTAGAAACCCGATTAGATTCGGACCGTTGGATCAAGATCCAACGGTTCACAATCGCCACGTCTTTGTAGCAAAGGCGATTATAGGATTAGATCCGACCGTCCGATCTAGATCGAGCGGCCCACGAGCATCGAGTAGTTTCAACGTATTAAACCCTGGATTCAATCCGCGCCGTTGATTTTCAAACCAACGGACGAGATTGCGCCACGTGTCGGGAAGTTGGACCGACGCGGTCGGCTGGCCCACGCCGCTGGCAGGCAGGACGCCGACACGCGGGGCCCGCGCGTGTCGAGGGCCCGCATGTCGCTGGCTAACCCAGCCTAAGCGCCGACGTCACCCATGACGCCAGTGGGTCCCACTGCCGGCGCCAGTGAGCTCACTCGACGCCGTCAGCGATGACGTCACCCGAGTGGGCCCACATGTCAGTCACGTGAGCCGTGGACCGAGTCCACCGTGGACCCGAGCCGAGCGTGGACCGAGCCCATGGACCGGCTGACGTCAGCAGGCCAATCGGGAGCTGCCACGTGTCCATGCTGACGCAATAATTAATTTCCGAAAAAGAAAATGATTTATTAATTCGAATAATGATTTCAAATTTAGATTCAAACTTCAAACGCTTATAACTTTTGCGTTTCAACTCCGATTTGAGCGATTCAAATTTCTAAATTTGTATAAAATTAAGATCTACCTAAATATAAATTTTATTTAATTTTTGGACTAAAGTTTTTCTCTGTAAAATTATTTAATTGATTATTTAAACTTTAAATAATCATAACTTTTGCGTTTTAACTCCAAATTTGACGATTCCAGTTTCTAAAAATCCAGAAAATTATGTTCTCTCTGTTTATGGATTTTATTTGGAGTTTTGGGATCTTTTTGCATAGTGTTTATTTGTGTATTTGCTATTTGCACGCTTTACGAGTAGACGTTGAAGTGCCGGAAGGATTCGAAGGAGAAGTATTAACTCAGGATCCAACTCAAGACCAAGAGCAAGTGCTTTTTGAAGGCAAGTTGTGCTTTGACCATGTTGATCCCATTTCGAAATCTATTTTGATTTAAACTATTGCATGCTAGTTTAATTAGAAAGATACTTTGGTTTAAACCTGGGGGTTAGATAAATACCAATTTGCTATATGACACCTTGATTACTTAAGTATGTGCCATGACCCTTTGTCACCCTAGTTGTGGTTTACTAGTTGGACATTATTAAATTGCCAACATGGGTTTAGATCGTTGTAGTATACTGCTTAGACCTGCTACGTGTTCATGACATGATTTTGGACAACCAAATGATAATATGGACTTAATGATATATTGAACCTGTTTTGGAAAAGTATCATGTGATGTTGATAGCACGTGGTGCATGGTAATCAACTGGGGTTTGATAAACAGTTTTCGACCGGGGCATGTGGCAAGAGTAATCAGGTGGGCCAGTTGTGGCGTTGGGAATGTTGATTTGGTTTTTCGGGTAGTCTTGCCCTGGTCACTCTAAGGACTTAACCTTGCAAGCCTTTGAACTGGGTCATACTTGCAACCACATGGCTGGAATGGGACGGCCCTAGTTGACTAAGTCGCTAAGGACTCACTTGTGGAGCCTCAGGGTGTCAGTTACACCGTTTGTGTGATTATGCGGGGAGCGTATCGTGGCTGTGGCCAGGTACCCATCTAACGGTGTGTTGGTCCCATACTTCGCCTTGGCTAAGGGAAGGGATGGTGTAGAGCACGTACCGGAGAGGACCACCTGTGTTGTTTGAGGCTTCCGAAAGGCTTTGTTATGATCGCTCATTCGCATACTCTTGTATGGCGATTCACGGCTGACGTGGTGAGTGGATTGTATCTTGTGGGTAAAGTGCATAACCTCTGCAGAGTGTAGAATCTATTTGAATAGCCGAGTCCACTGATCGGACATTGCTCGGGAATTACAGTCAAGGGTTAGATTTTCTGAAAATAACTTGGATTTGCAAAGTTGGGTTGGTTTAACAAAGAAGATGATGGAAATATGGTTTAGGATGGGGAAAAATGTTATTTAAACTTCTTGAAAAGTTATTTATGCTTTACTTGTTTTTACTGCTTTCGAATCTACTTATATTACTTGTCAAATGCTGTTTACCGCAAATATACCTTAAGCTATTCCTTTGTACTAAGCCATGCATATAGTATATTAGCTTGCATTCTGTGCATGACTTGCTGAGTACCAAGTACTCACCCTTGCCTCAACACAATACCAGTTGAAGAGGAGATTACGCCAGCTTTGGAGGAGGAACTCCAAGAGGACCCGGCTACTTAGGGATGCGAGCCTGGGCCATTGCTCGTGGTATACTGGATGGCGCCACGAAGTTTATTTGATTTTCCGCTGCTGTTATTTCTCTTTTAATAAGTTTCGCCTTGCAAGGCATATATTTGTAACTTGGCCATAAGGTCAAGTAACCCTTTGGTTATTTAAATAAAGTACTTTGATAATATCGCTTGGTATGATTGTGATATTTACCGATGTTAAGACTGTGTGCACTAGCGCGTTCCTGGACTAGTGCTGAATACACAGAGGGTCCGGATTTGCAAATTCGGGGTCCCGACATACAATAATTAAACGGAAAGCAACGGTACCCATACCCTTTCCTATTGTGCATCCATGTGTGTCAAATTTTAAATTAGTTATTCCACTTACACAAGTTTTGATCTTGCTATCCTATGACAAAATTTTAGATAAAACCTAGGCCATGTTTCTAAGTTATTCAACATCACATTTTAGTTGTTTCCTATAGTATGACACTAAAAATACACATTCCAAGGACCTACAGCCCGCTCTGATACGATCTGTAACACCCCGGCATTTAGTATGCCCGAATGCTACCAAACATAGACTAAGCAACCTCTAAATACCACAAATACAAGTAAATTACAGCAAAGGCACGAATGCTAAAAACCGAAATTTCGGCAGCATCTCATTTGTTTTAACATGAGTTGAAGGAACAAGAATAGCATTGCAATATATAGAAATATAAGAGGCATCTAAAATAGAAATAATTAAAGGCATGACAACAATATAAGTCTAATTCCATGCATTCAATGTCTCCATGAGCCAAACGAACAGTAAGACTCTCATATCGCAAAACTAAACCATAAATCAATAAGCATCACACTTAATTTATTATCAAGACCCAATTGAATGACTGTGGGAACAAATAAATGAAGCTACGTGTAGAAGTGTGACTATTTCCCTTCCCCGCATGCCGTTCTCAAGGTACCTAAAGCAACAAGAAAGCACAAGCGTGAGTTCAACACTCAGCAAGTATATTGCAATGGTACAAAAGAACAATTACATGGATACAACAACTCACATCATGTCTATCATCTTACTCATGTTCACATATCATTATCATCATCATCATGTATGCAATGCGATGCGATGCACATGTATCCTGGAAACTCATACCGGTATGGTTGAGTACACACCCGTCGGTGTGCACCCTCTCCTCCCTTCCATCCCGAAGATGGAGGGTGCCTACACCTCGCTTCCATTCACCGTGGTGGATGGAATCACAATATAGGACTTACTCAATGGCGCCCCGGACTAGTCATAACTTTCTCACCGACCTTACCGGACTAGTTATGACTTTCTCACCGACCCGGCCATGTATCATGCCATGTATGCAAACATGCCAACATCATAGATAACTTGTACAATAGCACATGGCATCACAACATAATAAACCATATTCATCATATCAAGGGGCAATCATTAAAGCATGGCATGTGAATAAAACCTATATCCAATTTCAACACAACAAAACTAGCAATCAACAATTCGCTACCCATTCCAATACACTTGCCTCAACCACGGGCGACGGATTGGCGAGAAGTAGAGGGCACTCCCGGGGTCACACCACCTGCACATAGGCACCACACACTCAAAATCATGCCCACAAAACAATACGCAAACATTCTCCTACCCCGACTTCGCAAACTACTCGCAAAACCAAAAAACAGAGGTTATGTCCCGCCGGGACGGCAGACTTCCAGCGAGCATACCTCGAGTTCTAAGACTCCGAATCAATTAAACGAGTACATCCTCGCGTAGCTTAGGAAATTTCCTAACTTTTTCTAAATTATGGAAAAACTGATTCGGCCTCTAAAGTGGTTTAATCTACAGAATACCGTGATCTGTTCCAATCTCGTCACAGTTTTGAACACGCTCGGTAAAACGAGCATAACTTTCAAATGGCTGATCGGAATTAAGCATACTTTATGTCCAATTAAAGGTATTTCAATTACCTACAACTTCTTCAACAGGAGGACGACCAAATTCCGAAACTAAAATGGCGAAAACCCAAACCCTAGGTCGACTGCTCATGCTGCCCGAAACAGAGAACGTGGCAAACTCTAGATTTCACCTAATCTACCCAATTACAGCACCACCAATTGATCTAAAAGCATGATATCAACCCTTAGAACAGTACCTAGTCCAACCCCAAAGAATCCCGTGTCATACCTTCGCCTGACGAACAAAGAACCAATGGATCTCCTCCCGGTTTGTGCGATCTCCTTCCTCACTCCGAATCCACCGGATCTCCTCGTCGCGGGGCGCTCCAATGGACGGATCTGCGGGGTGGTGAGGTGGAGAACTCCCCTAGGAGCAGCAAGGGGTGATGGGGAGGGGTGGAGCGCAAGGGAGGAGGCGGCTAGGGGTGGCGGCTAGGGAGGAGGTGGGGGAGGCGCACAAGGGGAGGAGAGGGCGTGTGGGGGGCGGCTAGGGCAGCGGGGTGCACCAAGCCCCCCCTTAGCCAGGTTTCCCCCCCAATGGGCCATACCCCTTCCACTAAAGCCCACGACTCACCCCCCCCCCTTAGGCCCGAACTCCCGAAAACGGCCTGAAAACGCGTTAAAACTACAAGACGTAAAGTTTTCAAACTCCATATTCACATCTTATAATGTTTTGCCCTCAAACTTCATATTTTATAAGATTACGACCTTCCGTAGTGTCACAAAATGTTTGGGTTGAAATGATGAATTGGACTTAGGATTGGAAAATGCTTTACTTGTGACATCCTTGTGAAAGTACCCCATTTATTATTGTTCTACTGCTTTGCAATCTATTACTGTATTTGCACATGCTACTTTTCTGCAAATATACATGTTAGCCTATCCTTTGTAATAAGCCATGCATATAGAATATTAGCTTGCATTCTGTGCACGACTTGCTGAGTACCAAGTACTCACCCTTGCCACAATACAAACATCAGTTGAAGAAGAATATATGCCAGCTCTGGAGGAGGAGTTCCAGGAGGAGCCTACAAACTAGGGGCGAGCCCAGTCAGTTGCATGTGGCATATTTGTTGGTGCCACGTGTTTTCTTTATATTCCGCTCAAATTTATTCGAGTAAGACTTTAGCCCTACGAGGCGTAATTTTGTAACTTGACCATAAGGTCGAGCAACCAGTTATATTCCCTTTTAATAAAGCACTTTACTATTTCATTGAGTATGATTGTGATATATATTGATGTTGAGACTATGTGCACTAGCGTGATTCTGGACTAGTTCTGAATACACAAAGGGTCCAGATTTGAAAATTCGGGTCCCGATAAAGGTGGTATCCGAGCCAGGTTGGCTATAGGACTACCCTTAGTTAGAATGGTTATAGTGAGGATAAAAAATATTTTCTAAAGTTAAAAGGTTGCCAAGGTAAAGAATGAATTCTCGACTTACCCCCTTCTCTCTTGTTCATACCCCTTGCTGAATTCTTTTTGTCTCCACTTTGGTTTCAAAATGTTGCGTTCTCACGTGAGTGTCTTTGGCAGATGAAGATGATCAACAGCTACGCCGAGCGTGAGGGAGGCTACGCCGCCGAGTTATGGCCTATGCTGCAGGTACTTGGAGGTATTGAGAGACTGCTTTACCGAGGGACCACCATAGTGCAGGTAGGATTGTTCCGAGCGTGGCGCGTCAAAGTCACTGTGTATGCTCGAGAGAAGTCAAAGGCAAGCCGTCCACTCTACTTCAAAGTGAGGAGATCTTCGTTTAAGGCTGGGATACATGAGACATTGCGTCTAGCTACGTGTAACACCCCAATTTCTGTTTTTCATTAATTTAAATAAAATTTTACACTTGTGAGAATTTTTGGAATTTTCTGGGATTTATTTGGATTTCATTTGAATTTATTCCCTTTTGAGATAATTAAATAATTAAAAGTTTTAAATAAAATTTTGGTAGAAATATTTTATTTGTGTTCAAATTGTCTCAAAGTATTTTTTAGAATTTTTCTGAGTATTTTGCTATTTTTCTTGATTTATTTGAATTTCTAGAAATTAATTTAATTATTTAATCGCTGGAAAACCCTAATGGGTTCCACTGTTCATACGACCCGAGTTAGACTCGAGTCTGATTCGAGTCCGACCGAACCACGTTCGAGCCAGACCTGAGCCGGACCAAACCCTAATCCACGCGACCGTTGGATCAAGATCCAACGGCCAGCGTTGAGCCACATCGCCCACGTGGGGTTCAGATCGAACCCGCTCACGCCCGACGCGATTGTGGCCGTCGATCTTGGACACGTGGACGGCTAGGATGGAGCTACGTCGCCCTGTCCGAGTCCTCGCCAGATTCCACCTCTGCGCGCATGTGGGCCCCGGTTTTCACGGACGACGAGGGCACTATTTAATGCGACGCCACCCGTGCCGTGTTCCCCATTTTCATGCGCGCACGTCGCCTTAAGCCGTCAAGCTCAAGCCACCGCCGTCCGCCCACGATTGCTCGCCAAAGTTGGAATCACGCTTCGCCACAGTTTTCCGCCGTTTTCCGCCGCGTCCGCCGTTCCCCGCCGCCACCGAGCCCAGATCCAGACTCCCCGCGTTAAGGCTCGTCGAGGGGTACCACTCACTACGCTGAAATTGCACCCAAACGTCGTTGGGCGTGTCATCGTCCCCAACTCCGGTGACCTAGCTCCGCCGCGTCACCATCACCACCATCGAGCTCCATCAGCCCTTCGATCTTCATCCAACGGGCCACGGTGAGTCCACGTCGCCCTAAAGCCCGTAGAGCCCCGATGTATTGTGGACCGTTAGATCTAGATCTAACGGTTTAGATTGCACCGCAAAGCCATAACTGCACCGTGCTAGATCCAATCTCAGCCGTTAGATCAAGATCGTACGGTTAGATTCGTTCTGTGTTGTAGCGTTAGATGTGATCTCAACCGTTCGATCGAGATCAAACGGTGTAGAACGAGCCACGCGTCGCACGCCCGGACATGCCACGTCACCCCCCATGATGCGGAGAATACCCGATCGAATCTAAACCGTCCGATGTAAATCGTGCGGTCCAGATCAACCGCGTTGGCCCGTAATGTGCGGGACTAGATCTGATTTGGACCGTTGGATTTCAAGCCAACGATCCAGATCGTGCCACGTGGCCGGGAGCCGAAACGACGCGGTCCACGTGGGTGCGCCCGGTCGTCGCTTGTAACACCCCGGCATTTAATATGCCTGAATGCTACCAAACATAAGCTAAACAACATCTAAATACCACATTTAACATAAAATTCCAGCAAAGGTGCACATGCTAAAAACCGAGATTTCGGCAGCATCTCCTTTGTTTTAACATGAATTAACACAATATCAATATCATGGCAAGATATGTCATAGCACACGACAAATAAAACATCAACATAAATGGATATATCATCAAATTACGCCAATAAAAGCATGCTCAACCACTTCATAAGCTATAACCAAGCAAATAAGGAATCACAAGCATGCTAAATTAAACCCTAC
Source organism: Rhipidocladum racemiflorum (assembly GCA_036346355.1). NCBI lineage: Eukaryota > Viridiplantae > Streptophyta > Magnoliopsida > Poales > Poaceae > Rhipidocladum > Rhipidocladum racemiflorum. The sequence goes on from CM070590.1 coordinate 41,740,066, forward strand.
ATTAAGTTTATGGCACAACTCTTAATATCATGTCTCCAAGTGATTAATTATGGACTATGATGGTGGAGCTACGTGTAGAAGTGTAGCTAGACCCCTTTTTCCCGCATGCCGATCTCAAAGTACCTAAAAACAACATAAAACACAAGCGTGAGTTCGAAAACTCAGCAAGCATATTGTAATGGACAACAAGATCATTTACAAGACAATAATACCTTACATCACATATAACATCTCATACTTGAGCACATAACAACATCATCATCATTAAATATGTATTGCAATGCAATGCAATGCAATGTTATGCTCATATCTCCTTGGAAACTCATACCGGTATGGTTGAGTACACACCCGTCGGTGTGCACCCTCTCCTCCCTTCCATCCCGAAGATGGAGGGTGCCTACTCCTCGCTTCCATTCACCACGTGAATGGAATCACGATGTAGGTCTTACTCAATGGCGTTCCGGACTAGTCATAACTTTCTCACCGGCCTTTCCCGGATTAGTTAATGACTTTCTCACCGCCCTCGCCCCATCTCATGTCATGCATGCAACTATGCCAATTATCATATTTCACATGTACATAAACATATGGCATCTCATCATGACAAATATTACACATGGCATCGAATCATGATAAGTATAGACACATAGCATCATATCATGATAATCATACTCAATATATCATTGGAAAACAGCAAGCAAGGCAAGTGATCATAGCAAGTATTCAATCTTTCATCCAATATCAACGAGCAACCTACAATTCGCTATACATTACAACACACTTGCCTCAACTGCGGGCGACGGATTTGTGGGAAGTCGAGGGCACTCCCGGTGTCACACCACCTGCACATAGGCATCACACACTCACAATCATGCCCACAAAACAGTACGCAAAACCCCATCTAATCCGACATTGCCCACTACTCGCAAAACCTAAAAACAGAGGTTCTGTCCCGACGGGACAGCAGCCTTGCAAAAAGCATAACTTGAGTTCTGGGACTCCGAATCAATTAAACGAGTACATCCTCGCATAGCTTAGGAAATTTCCCAACTTTCTCTAGGTATAGGGAAAGACTGATTCGGAATCTAATGTCATCTAATCTATAGATTATCGTGATCTGTTCCAATTACGTCACAGATTTTAACACGCTCGGTAAATCAGCCATAACTTTTAAATGGCTGGGCGGAATTTAACTTTCTTTATATCCACGGAAATATAATGAAATTATCTACAACTTCTTAAAAGTCCGTACAGTCAAATTCGAAATCTAAATTGGCAAAAACGCGAACCCTAGCTCGACTGCTCAATCTGCCCGAAAACAGAAACGTGGCAACATCTAGATCTAACCCAAATTTCTCAAATCCAGCGCCTCCAATTTATCAAAAAACTTGATAAACTCCCTAATAACAGTACCTAGCTCATCCCCGAGGATCCCCATGATCATACCTTTGCCCGACGCACGAAAACTCCAATCGATCTCCTCGCTCCTCGCTCCTCGCTCCTCGCACCTCGCTCATCGCTCCTTGCTCCTCGCTCCTCGCTCCTCGGATGGATCCATGAGGATGCAGGGGTGGGGAGGTCACCCTAGGGCAGCAAGGGGGGTGGAGGAGAGGTGGTGGAGAGGTGGGGAGCAATGGGGGCAAAGGGGGAGGTGGAGGCGCATGGCACAAGAGGGGAGGGAGAGGTGTGGCGGCTAGGGCACAAGGGGAAGAGGTGGGGGCGCACCTAGGGCAGGGGTGGACGCCCCAAGGGCTGGTGGGGAGCCCTTTTACCAGCCCCCACACACAAACCTAGTCCGTTACGGAGACCTACTCCATCCCACCAAAGCCCACCAAGGCCCAAACTCCCCCGGGAAGGCCCAAAACCCTAAACGGCCCTAAAAGCTATTAACCTCCATATCCTATAGTTTTAACCTTAATTCCACATCTCATAATGTTATTAACCTTATCATGCACGTTAAATAAGGTTACGACACTCCGTGGTGTCACAACGCTTTAAAAGGCCCAAAAACGCGAGTAAACCTCAAGCCGTAAGATTTTCTTCTCTAATTTCGCAATTTGTAATGTCACACCAAAACGTAGTGTCACATTCTTCCCCCCTTCAACTGGATTTGACCTCGAATCCGAAGGACACCAAAAACAACTACCAAGTCCCCAAGGGACAAAAGGCTTCTCAGCCGCAAAGGCTCCATCAACCCAAAACGCTCGAATCCTCACGACAAACATTTCGCACTTCTATCACAACCAACCTGACTACCACACTCCATCAAACTCAATCATGACACATAATCCCATCTCTTCCAATTATTTGACCCTTTTCACAAAGAATCAAAATTAACTAATGTCAGCTACGTACATAGCCTTCATCGACAAAACTTTTCTTTTCTTCCACAAACCACGCTACACTTTCATTCTACCCCCTCCCAGGCATAACACACACCCAGGGACAACTAGCTACGACAAAGTTCACGACAGATCACTATATTTCAAATTATCATCACTTTTTAACAATCCAACCATATTCTCAACAAGGTTTGGACCGACATTACCAACTTCCAACATGACCACCCTTCGAATCACAACCAAAGTTCTACGCCTAGTGTAACACCCCAGCTTTTACTAAGCCCAGAATGTCACCAAACATAGACCATAACACATTTAATACCATAATTTAAGGTAAATTACAGCAGGTAATCATTTGGAATAATTGGAAATTTTGGCAGCATCTTCTTTGTTTTTGCATGAAACTTAACAACATAGCATCATATCAATATGTAAGACAAACGAGATATCCATACGCAGCGATAAGGATAGCTAATCATCAACTAAAACATCAATAAGCATCGATAGCAAAATAATAAGCATCAATTTAACTCTAGGAAGTTAAAACAACTACCTCCATAGCCCCACATGATACACATGAGGGAAACAACCAAACATACAGACCATACACTAATGATTATTGTAATGCTTATTGTCGTGTCTCCAAAACAGGTGAATTAGCTAGATTATGAGTGCTACGTGAGGAAGTGTAGCTAAATTCCCTTCCCGCGCGCCGATTTCATTGTACCTAAATAAACAAACAACATAAAACACAAGCGTGAGTTCATAACTCAGCAAAGTGTATTGTAATGGAACAACAAGGATCAAGACAACAAACCATCATCCCGATCTCCACAGTTATATCACAACACATCATATTTAACATTATATGCATCCTTTAAAACAACATGATATTCATCTCATGAGCATCTCATGAGTACTCTCATCATCATCTCATAAACATCTTCATTTATGTATTTCATTCATGCAATGTAATGCACATGTCTCCTGGAATACTCATACCGGTATGGTTGAGTGCACACCCGTCGGCATGCACTCCTTTCCCCTTCCATCCCGAAGATGGAGGGTGCCTATCACTCGCTTCCATTCACCTCGGTGAAGGAATCACGATGTAGGACTTATTCAAAAGAATAGCCCCGGACTAGTCATAACAGTTCTCACCGACCCTACCGAATAGTTATGACTTATCTCACCGGCCGACCATGAAAATATGCCATGTATGCAAAACAGACAGCAACATATACATGAATAGAAATATTGCATATCAACACTTGGCATCTAAACATGTAGGTCCGTACTCAACAATCGACGGTAACCATTCAAAACATGGCATGTGAATCATTCATCAACAACAAACATTTTTAATCAGGGCACGTGGACACCATATCATCGATAACCTTTAAATCATGGCCTAAGGATGTCATATCAATTATAACATGTAATTCATGGCAAGACAACATGTGACCTACTCCAAATACTATCAAGCATCTCTAGCAATATGTATAACATACAATCCACGCAACACACTTGCCTTCAACGACGGCAACGGAGTGACGAGAGGTCGAGGGCACTCCCGGGGGCACACCACCTGCAAACACGTGCCATACACTCAAATCGAGTCCACAAAACAACACACATAAATCCCACTACCCCGACTTAAACACAACTCCTAAACCCAGAAAGCAGCAAATCTGTCCCTTCGGGACAGCAGTCTTCCAACGTGCATAACTTCTGTTCTAGGACTCCAAATTGAATGAACGAGTACACCCTCGCGTAGCTTAGGAAATTTCCCAACTTTTTCTAGTTATATGGAAAGACTGATTAGGACTCTAAATTAGTTTAATCTAATGTTGAACACAGACTGTCCCAACGTCGACACAGATTGGACAGCGCCCACCAAAACGGCCATAACTTTCAGACCGTAACTCCAAAAATTCTCAAAAAAATACACAAAATAGGTCTTGACGATACCTACAACTTCTTCAACAGGAGGTCGGCCAAATTCCGATTCTAAAATTGCGAAATCGCACTCCCTAAAACGGACTCCAAATCTGCCGGAAACTGAGTACAATACGAACTCTAGTTCTTTTCAGATCTACTCCATGGCAGCACGTCCTCTTGATCTAAAAACTCCAAATCTACCATGAGAACAGCAACTAGACCTTCCCCAAGGTTTCCCCATGGACATACCTTAGTCCGACTAACCATTTAACGAGGAAAAACTCCTCCGGTCGCCCGATCTCGCTCCACGCGCCAAAACCTTCGGATCTCCACGTCGCGGATCTTCCCAACCGCGGGGGCAGCGCGATGGCGAGGCTTAGATCACAGCAAAATTGGCTAGGTGGAGGAGGGGGAGGCGCTAGAGGGAGGGGGAAGGGGCGGCTAGGGGAGGGGTGGCTAGAGGGGTGAGGGGAGGAGGTGGAGGCGCCTAGGGTTAGGGGGGGCGCCCCAAACCTGGTGTGCAGCCCTTTCTACCCCCACATGGGCCAAAAACCTCCCACTAAAGCCCACACTTCAACCCCCCTAAGGCCCAAACTCTTCCGGAGAGGCCCAAACACCCGAAAATAGCCCGAAAACTCAATATAATGCCGTAGCGCGAGGTTTTATACTGTAATTTCACAATCTATAAAGTTACTACGTTCCGTGGTGTCACATTCTCCCCCCCTTAAATAGGATTCGACCTCGAATCCGACTCATATACATAGCAGCATAGGACAACCACACAAAATCTCAAACCGAAAGAACAACAGACAAACTCCCAAAATCAACACTTAGCAAGAAAGAGTTACTTAGCTCCACTAAGTGCAGTCACTTACTGTTCCACTTTCACTTCAATTCCTAATAATAATACAAAAGTCAACCAAAATCCTCGATTTCACCCACTAAAAGGCTTAATCAAATTATTACGCCCAAAACCTCACATCAAACCCTTCCTACTACTATCATAACCATCCTGAAGAACTCAGAATAACTTCTCTTTTCAACTTCTTTTTTTTTTGAAACCTTAATTTCATTCCTCAACCTGTCTACCACAACTCATTAATCTCAAGATGACACAATCAAAGCGGATCACATCTCTTTTAACAACCTCTCTATCAACAAATCACCAACGGTGTCTTATTAATAACTGGAGTTCTAAACGAGAACCTCCAAGGAATCAATTACACTAAATCCCATCTCTTCCAATTATTTGACCTTTTTCACAAAGAATCAAAAAAATTAACTAATGACATCTACGACTTAGCCTTCATCGACAAAACTTTTCCTTTTGAGTACAAACCACGATACACTTTCATTCTATCATCTCCCAGGCATAATACACACCCAAGGACAACCAGCTAAGGCAATGTTCATAACAGAACACCTTATTTCATTTCACCATCCCCTTTTTAACAACCAACCGTAAGCTCAACAAAATTTGAACCGACATCACAAGCTTCCATCACAACCACCTTTTGAACCACAACCAAAGTTCTATGCGTAGCCCAAGCTAGGGTTGTAGATTCTTACCAAACCACAACTGATTTTTTTTTTTCCTCGTGAGGGTCTTGCCCTCACAACTCCTTACTCAAATACTACCAAGCCCACGTGTAAAATCTTCCATTATACTCAACAATTTCATAAGCATTTCTATTCATATCTCAAACGAGAATGCCAACAAAAAGTAACTCCCTTTAGCCGGATGAACCACATTCAACAACTTGAACCCAAGCGCTACAAATCACTTTGGAACAAAGATTCGACAACATCCAAAGACCACTTTTTTAAGTCAAGCCGCAAAGGAAGAACTCAAATCTCAAATCAATGTGATGCATTAAGCTTTGGGGAGCACTCAAACAAAAGAGAGACTCCACTCAATCCTTTGACAGAAATTTTCAACAACCAACACATCTCAACTTGCTTTCACCAAAGCCAAACCTCTCATTTTCACCAAAATCAACATTTTAGAAAGAAACCGTTTCTCAAATCACACAAAAGAACCCACAACCATCTCAGTATCTCTCAAGGAGGAAAGGAAACTCAAATCTGTAACATAACCAAAATTCCAGTATTTATCCATTCTTTATTTCCATGCTAAAAAGCACGGGAAATCTCGATGCCTGTTATGAATGCAATATTTTCAAGAGCACTCCAGATTAGTCATATTTCAACATATGACTTTATCACCGACCTGGCTCATCATCTCTTTTATGACAAACATCGCATGTTAACGAAAAGCAAAATTTTGAAAGAGAATATCAATTCTCAAGTTAAACATCTCACCCACAACCGCTACAAATTCTCTCAAAGAAAAAGAGACTCATTCCCAAAAGAAACACTTCACCAGCAAAATCACTCATAGAATGTTCATAAGATCCACCTTTGTGAAACACTTTGCAAACACCGCACATATTTTCCAAATAAAGCCAACTCTAATCACAAAAGAGTTACAAGTTAAGTGCCTAACTCTAGGGTTTCCAACACAACCTACCATGTCCATTTACTTCCTTTGCATATGGTTTCCGAAGATAATTCAATTGAACACAAAAGAGCGCGATCCACTCAAAACTTTTGGGTGAAAGTCCATACTCATAGCATAAATTAAACAAATGGGCCAAAGCCCATGTTTGGCACCAATCACTACAAGTTTAGGGAAACTCTGAAATACAACAGAAGGAACACTTCGACCAAAAGCATCCAACCAAAATAGCAACAACCGAACAGTCCAAAAGTTTTAAACACCAGTTCAACAAAGATACAACCACCTCTAGTGTTGCACTATGCTTTCCATTAAAGACTTCAGTAATCACTACTTACTCCTTAAGGAGACCCATCATAATTCAACCAAAAGCTACATGACAAATTCATTCACCAATTACCTTTCCCAACACTTATAAATAAGGTTTATGATGCTTATCAAAAATACACCCAACCAGGATTTACCTCATCCTGATCCCCACAGACAACCCATCATATAACATCATTTTCTCACATTTAAACATAATACTTCAACAGATACTTAAGCATGATCAACCTATCAATTGTATAATATCCGTGACGACGCCTTTTCGACAATCGAAACTTATTCAGTTAATCAATGACTTCAACAAGTAAATTTTATCTCTACAAGACAAAATTCGTAAGTAGAATTTTACAACATACATTCATTAAGAATAAAATCCTACATCAGGTTAATTGTCCAAGATTCACTCCATCTCAACATGTTACGTTTTCCCCCATTTTTTAACCATGATTTTTCAACAAGTAATTTCAACAGTTACTACCACTACTCAGTCATTGATATCAATAATTTGCATAATCCTAAAGACAACCGCATTGCTTTTAGTTACCCTATCCATAGGTTATAATAAAGTTGCCACTACACAACATTCTCCAACGATTAAAATAAATTTAATGAGTTAGACCATCCAACGCTCTTAGCAACATCATCACATAACATATCTATGTCTTCCCAAATGACAATTGTATTAGCATTTCAAGAACACAACTGTGTACTTCCAACTATACTAAAAATTTTCAACAACATGAATAACAATTCTATTCAACTTACAAGTTAAGGTCACCAACCAGCGCAGTTAAATTTCTGTACTAACATATTAAGTTACAACAGCTTTAAACCAGCTTTAAACAACCAACCAGGTTCCTATAACAATGTTAATAGTCTACATCATCTCGATATCCCAATCACAAGCAACAAGATTTTAGAGTTTCAGACATTGTCAATGGTCATGTGCATTTAAAATAAAGCAATAGATTCTAAGCATGCACATTGACACCTTTAGTCATTCTCGCTACAGACTAATCTACAATTCAAGACGTTTATTTAATCTTAAGCTTAAGATAACAACCACATTGGATTGATTCAACTCACAATTTAACCTAGGAGTACATCATTTCCATAAACCACATTATTACATACCACTTAACATGCTAAACAACAATTCTCACTATTAACAAATAACTTCAAAAAAGACTACTTACTCGATTACAACATTTTCTTTTAAAACTCAACCAAGATTCACAAAGAGACTTGTCTCACATAAATTGCAATGGGGCATGACTCACACTTGACCATGCAAAAGACCTCCAAAACACATTTCGATCTTAAAGACTCTCATAGGAGGGAACCAAGCGATCAAGAAACCTTTGCGGTCAAAGGCACAAAACATAAATCAACACATCTTAAATTTTTGCACACAATTTCAAGAACCTCTTTTAAACTCAGAGTAAGACACGCAAGAACAAAATGATACTTTTCTTTGCAAGGCAACCGACAAAACCGACATCAAAGCCAAAAGTTGCTACCAAACGACACGCACACAAAACTCTTCTTCTTCGTCTTCAATCAAAGAAGACAAAACCACAAACCGCCTACGGAACAATCTGCGAAAAGATCCAATACTAAACACTTTTCTTTTGATTTCACTCAAATAAAACCAAATAAAACCGACTAAAACCGATCGTCAGAACGGTAGTCCACCACCAATCTCTTCTTTTTGACTCCAATCAACTACCCAAACTGCGATAGAAAAGTAAGCATTCTTTCCCCACAAGGGTTAATAGTTCTTCGGTGATGGCTTTAATCGACCATACCGTCAAACCACAACCTTACTATAAACAAAAAGGTGACCGAAACCCCTTTCGGCACCACAACCCACATAATCTCAATTGTATCAACATAATCAATTCTTTCATAAACATAGCAACATATATTACCAAATGTAACATTCAACATCAAAGCTTAAATACAACATTTAAGCGTAAAGCAACGGTACCCATACCCATTCCTACTGTGCAACAAAGTGTGTCAAGTTTTAAATTAATTATTCCACTTACACAAGTTTTAATGTTGCTATCCTATGGCAAAGTTTTAAGTAAAACCTAAGCCATGTTTCTAGGTTATTCCACTTCATATTTTAGTTGAACCTATAGTATGACACTAAATACACATTCCAGGGACCTACAGCCCGCTCTGATACCAACTGTAACACCCCAGCTTTTACTAAGCCCAAAATGTCACCAAACATAGACCATAACACATTTAATACCATAATTTAAGGTAAATTACAGCAGGTAATCATTTGGAATAATTGGAAATTTTGGCAGCATCTTCTTTGTTTTTGCATGAAACTTAACAACATAGCATCATATCAATATGTAAGACAAACGAGATATCCATACGCAGCGATAAGGATAGCTAATCATCAACTAAAACATCAATAAGCATCGATAGCAAAATAATAAGCATCAATTTAACTCTAGGAAGTTAAAACAACTACCTCCATAGCCCCACATGATACACATGAGGGAAACAACCAAACATACAGACCATACACTAATGATTATTGTAATGCTTATTGTCGTGTCTCCAAAATAGGTGAATTAGCTAGATTATGAGTGCTACGTGAGGAAGTGTAGCTAAATTCCCTTCCCGCGCGCCGATTTCATTGTACCTAAATAAACAAACAACATAAAACACAAGCGTGAGTTCATAACTCAGCAAAGTGTATTGTAATGGAACAACAAGGATCAAGACAACAAACCATCATCCAGTCTACAGCTTATATCACAACACATCATATTTAACATTATATGCATCCTTTAAAACAACATGATATTCATCTCATGAGCATCTCATGAGTACTCTCATCATCATCTCATAAACATCTTCATTTATGTATTTCATTCATGCAATGCAATGCACATGTCTCCTGGAATACTCATACCGGTATGGTTGAGTGCACACCCGTCGGCATGCACCCTTTCCCCCTTCCATCCCGAAGATGGAGGGTGCCTATCACTCGCTTCCATTCACCTCGGTGAAGGAATCACGATGTAGGACTTATTCAAAAGAATAGCCCCGGACTAGTCATAACAGTTCTCACCGACCCTACCGGAATAGTTATGACTTATCTCACCGGCCGGCCATGAAAATATGCCATGTATGCAAAACAGACAGCAACATATACATGAATAGAAATATTGCATATCAACACTTGGCATCTAAACATGTAGGTCCGTACTCAACAATCGACGGTAACCATTCAAAACATGGCATGTGAATCATTCATCAACAACAAACATTTTTAATCAGGGCACGTGGACACCATATCATCGATAACCTTTAAATCATGGCCTAAGGATGTCATATCAATTATAACATGTAATTCATGGCAAGACAACATGTGACCTACTCCAAATACTATCAAGCATCTCTAGCAATATGTATAACATACAATCCACGCAACACACTTGCCTTCAACGACGGCAACGGAGTGACGAGAGGTCGAGGGCACTCCCGGGGGCACACCACCTGCAAACACGTGCCATACACTCAAATCGAGTCCACAAAACAACACACATAAATCCCACTACCCGACTTAAACTTACAACTCCTAAAACCAGAAAGCAGCAAATCTGTCCCTTCGGGACAGCAGTCTTCCAACGGGCATAACTTCTGTTCTAGGACTCCAAATTGAATAAACGAGTACACCCTCGCGTAGCTTAGGAAATTTCCCAACTTTTTCTAGTTATATGGAAAGACTGATTAGGACTCTAAATTAGTTTAATCTAATGTTGAACACAGACTGTCCCAACGTCGACACAGATTGGACAGCGCCCACCAAAACGGCCATAACTTTCAGACCGTAACTCCAAAAATTCTCAAAAAAATACACAACATACGTCTTGACGATACCTACAACTTCTTCAACAGGAGGTCGGCCAAATTCCGACTCTAAAATTGTGAAATCGCACTCCCTAAAACGGACTCCAAATCTGCCCGAAACTGAGTACAATACGAACTCTAGTTCTTTTCAGATCTACTCCATGGCAGCACGTCCTCTTGATCTAAAAACTCCAAATCTACCATGAGAACAGCAACTAGACCTTCCCCAAGGTTTCCCCATGGACATACGTTAGTCCGACGAACGACGAACGAGGAAAAACTCCTCCCGGTCGCCCGATCTCACTCCACGCGCCAAAACCTTCGGATCTCCACGTCGCGGATCTTCCCAACCGCGGGGGCAGCGCGATGGCGAGGCGTGGCAGCGATGGCGTGGCTTAGATCACAGCAAAAGTGGCTAGGTGGAGGAGGGGGAGGCGCTAGAGGGAGGGGCAAGGGGGCGGCTAGGGGAGGGGCGGCTAGAGGGGTGAGGGGAGGAGGTGGAGGCGCCTAGGGTTAGGGGGGGCGCCCCAAACCTGGTGTGCAGCCCTTTCTACCCCCACATGGGCCAAAAACCTCCCACTAAAGCCCACACTTCAACCCCCCCTAAGGCCCAAACTCTCCCGGAGAGGCCCAAACACCCGAAAATTGCCCGAAAACTCAATATAATGCCGTAGCGCGAGATTTTATACTGTAATTTCACAATCTATAAAGTTACTACGTTCCGTGGTGTCACACCTAGCCCAAGGTAGAGCTGTAAATTATTACCAAACCTCAACTGGTTCTTTTCCTATGAGGGTCTCGCCCTCACACTTTCTCACTCAAAAACTACCAAACCCATGAGTATAATCCTCCATTATGCTCAATAATTCCATAGACATTTCTATTCACATCTCAAACGAGAATGCCAACAAAGAGCAACTCCCTTAGTCGGATGAACCACATTCATCAACTCGAACCCAAAACACAACAAATCAATTGGAACAAAGGTTTGACAACCTCGAAAGATCACTCGATCTTTTTTCCTATGTCAAGTCGCAAAGGAAAAACTCCAATCTCAAATCAATGCGATACATCTCGCATCGGGGACCACTCAAACAAAAAGAGACTCCACACAATTCTTTGTCAGAAATTCTCAACAATCAATGACAACTCGACTCACTTTCACCACAGCCAAGCATCTCATAAAAACAACATTGTGGAAGAGAAAACCGATTCTCAAACCAATCGAAAGAATCCACAACCGCCATAATAACTCTCAAGGAAACAAGGAAACCCAATCCTCTTACAACAAAGCCAAATGCCAGGAACTCTTCACTCTTTCTTTTCATGCTAAAGAGCAAATGGAAATCTAGATTCATGACATGAATCCAAGCTTTTCGAGAGCACACCGAATTAGTCATATTTCCCTATATGACTTACTCACCGACCTGGCTCAACGACTCTTTTATCAATAGACATCTATAAATGATGTCATGTTTCCTTTTCACCGTTCATTCATCATGTACAACGCTACCAAATAGTCATTCACAAGACAACTTCTTCCTCTGCATCACATGATTAAAACTTGGTTAGCATCGATGATTGCGCCCAATCATAAAACTATGAGGGGAACACCATTAACAGGAAAACACCATGTCATACATAACCCGTCGACAATTGAAAGCCAAATTTGTAAAGCATCGCGTTTTAACCAAAATCAACATTTTGAAAGAGAACATCAATTCCCAAAGAGAAATGGGAGACTCATTTTCCCAAAATGAGAACTCTTCACCAACCCGAATCACTTATAAACATTCATAAAATCCACCCTTTTGAAACACTCGCAAACACCACATGACCTTTTCCAAATAAATCCAGTTCCAATCAAATAGAATTACAAATTAAATCTCAAGAATTTTCAACACAGCCCACTATGTCCATCGGCTTCCTTTTTAAGATTTACTCCAAGTATGCTTCAGTGCGAACGCGAAGGAGCGCGATCCACTCAAAGGCTTTTGGGTGCAAAATCAAACTCATAGCATAAACTGAACAACTTAGCCAAAACCAAAGATGGGCACCAACCTCTACGAGTTTTAGGGAAACTCGAAAATGCAACATAAAGAACACCTTGACCAAAAAAAACATCTAACCAAGATAGCAAACCACCAACCCAGATCAAGAGGTTTTATACACAAGCTCGGCATGAGACTCACCATAACCAGTGTCCCACTATCCTTAACATTTAAGCATTCCATAATCACTATTTACTTATCGAGAAAACCCATCTTAAATCAATCCATACTACCTCCTCAAGAACCCCACAAACCAACACATCATAAAACAACGTATTCTATATTTCAAACGTAGTACTTCAACAGATACTTAAGCATGATCATCCTATCAATTTTTATACCATAAATACGTCAACATCTTGACAATCAAAACTTATTCCATTAACAAATGACTTCAACATACAAATAGTATCTCCATAAGACAAAGTCGAAAATTATGATTCTAAGATATACCTTCTTTAGGATACAATTCTATATCATGCTAAAATATCCATGGTTCACTTCATCGCCACATGTTATAATAACCTCTATTTTACAATGGCTTCCAAAAAGTAATCCAGACAATTACCACCACTACTAAATCATCAATATCCATAAATAGGCATAATCATAAAAACAACTACATTGTTTTTAGTTACACTATCCATATACCATAACAAATTGTCACTACACAACATACTCCAACTATTAAAACAAATTTAATAGATTAGACCATCCCAATGCTTTAGCAATATCATAAACAGCAAAGCCTATGTCTTCACAATTGACATCGATACTAGCATCGTAGGAACACAACTGCATACTTCCAATTATACTAATGGTTTGCGAAAATATAAATAGCAACTCTAATCAACTTCCAAATTAAAGTCACTAGTCAACACGATTAAATCTCTCTATTAATCCATTAGATTAGAACATCTTTAGACAACCAGCAAAGTTTCTTTAACAATATCAGCAGTCTACATCATCTTAATGTTTTAACTATGCATTAGGGTTTAAAACTTTAAACATATTCGAGGGTCATAAGCACTTTCAAAGCAAGGCAACAGGTTCTAAGCATGTACATTAACATATTTATTCATTCTCATTATAGGGTAATCTGCAACACTAGAAGTTCATTTAATCTTAAGCTAAGCACAAATATTACTTTTAACTGATTCAGCTCACCAATTAACTTAAGAACAAATCATTTCCAATAACCACATTGTTACATACTACATGACATGCTAAACAACCATTTTCACTTTTGACAAACAAGATGCAACTCCACTTTTAAGGACAACCACAACTCATGAACCGTAAGCGAACACCGATAGACAATTTCTCCTTTTCCAGGCAAGGAAGAAAACAAAACTCTAACAGAAATGCAGGAGAGTTCCACTCTCAAGTTCCCAAATTTGCCCACAAAACTCTTCAAGAAATCTCAAGATCCATACTTCCAAGAAGGAAGAAGGATGCACTAGGGAAAACAAAATGTTCAACCAAACCTTTTCCGATAAAGTTACAAAACTTAGCTCCACCCAACCTAAGGTCGGCACTAGGATAACTTCAACTCTTTTCTCAGATAGGGAGGACAACAACCACAAATCGCATACGGAATGATCCGCGAAAAAACCAATACCAAACATTTTTCTTTTAGTTTCCATCAACTAAAACCAAGAAAACCAACCAAAACCAACCGTCAGAACGGTGAAGAACATACGAAGGAACCCACCACCAAACTCTTCTATTTGACTCCCGTCAACTACCCGATCTACGACAGAAAGGGTAAGCACTCTTCTCCTACAGGGGTTAATAGTTCTTCGGTGATGGCGCTAACCGGCCACACCATCACACTCACCCTTACAATGAATAAAGAGAGGTGACCGAAACCCTTCGGCACCACAACCCCACTTTAACATAATAACATGAACAATTCAATTCAATTCTTTCATAAACATAGCAACATACATAAACAAATGTAGCATTCAACATCAAGGCTCAAATACAACATTTAAGCGTAACGCAACGATTCCCATACCCTTTCCTACTGTGCATCCATGTGTGTCAAATTTTAAATTACTTATACCACTTTTGCAAGTTTTAATGTTGCTATCCTATAACAAAGTTTTAGTTAAGACCTAAGCCATGTTTCTAAGTTATTCCACATCACATTTTAGTTGTACCCTATAGCATGATACTAAAAATTCACATTCCAAGGACCTACGGCCCGCTCTGATACCAACTGTAACACCCCGGCATTTAATATGCCTGAATGCTACCAAACATAAGCTAAACAACATCTAAATACCACATTTAACATAAAATTCCAGCAAAGGTGCACATGCTAAAAACCGAGATTTCGGCAGCATCTCCTTTGTTTTAACATAAATTAACACAATATCAATATCATGGCAAGATATGTCATAGCACACGACAAATAAAACATCAACATAAATGGATATATCATCAAATTACGCCAATAAAAGCATGCTCAACCACTTCATAAGCTATAACCAAGCAAATAAGGAATCACAAGCATGCTAAATTAAACCCTACATTAAGTTTATGGCACAACTCTTAATATCATGTCTCCAAGTGATTAATTATGGAATATGATGGTGGAGCTACGTGTAGAAGTGTAGCTAGACCCCTTTTTCCCGCATGCCGATCTCAAAGTACCTAAAAACAACATAAAACACAAGCATGAGTTCGAAAACTCAGCAAGCATATTGTAATGGACAACAAGATCATTTACAAGACAATAATACCTTACATCACATATAACATCTCATACTTGAGCACATAACAACATCATCATCAATAAATATGTATTGCAATGCAATGCAATGCAATGTTATGCTCATATCTCCTTGGAAACTCATACCGGTATGGTTGAGTACACACCCGTCGGTGTGCACCCTCTCCCCCCTTCCATCCCGAAGATGGAGGGTGCCTACTCCTCGCTTCCATTCACCACGTGAATGGAATCACGATGTAGGTCTTACTCAATGGCGTTCCGGACTAGTCATAACTTTCTCACCGGCCTTTCCCGGATTAGTTAATGACTTTCTCACCGCCCTCGCCCCATCTCATGTCATGCATGCAACTATGCCAATTATCATATTTCACATGTACATAAACATATGGCATCTCATCATGACAAATATTACACATGGCATCGAATCATGATAAGTATAGACACATAGCATCATATCATGATAATCATACTCAATATATCATTGGAAAACAGCAAGCAAGGCAAGTGATCATAGAAAGTATTCAATCTTTCATCCAATATCAACGAGCAACCTACAATCCGCTATACATTACAACACACTTGCCTCAACCGCGGGCGATGGATTTGTGGGAAGTCGAGGGCACTCCCGGTGTCACACCACCTGCACATAGGCATCACACACTCACAATCATGCCCACAAAACAGTACGCAAAACCCCATCTAACCCGACATTGCCCACTACTCGCAAAACCTAAAAACAGAGGTTTTGTCCCGATGGGACAGCAGCTTTGCAAAAAGCATAACTTGAGTTTTGGGACTCCGAATCAATTAAACGAGTACATCCTCGCGTAGCTTGGGAAATTTCCCAACTTTCCCTAGGTATAGGGAAAGACTGATTCGGACTCTAATGTCGTCTAATCTACAGATTACCGTGATCTGTTCCAATTACGTCACAGATTTTAACACGCTCGGTAAAACAGCCATAACTTTTAAACGGCTGAGCGGAATTTAACTTTCTTTATATCCACGGAAATATAATGAAATTATCTACAACTTCTTAAAAGTCCGTACAGTCAGATTCGAAATCTAAATTGGCGAAAACGCGAAACCTAGCTCGACTGCTCAATCTGCCCGAAAACAAAAACGTGGCAACATCTAGATCTAACCCAAATTACTCAAATCCAGCGCCTCCAATAGATCAAAAAACTTGATAAACTCCCTAATAACAGTACCTAGCTCATCCCCGAGGATCCCCATGATCATACCTTTGCCCGACGCACGAAAACTCCAATCGATCTCCTCGCTCCTCGCTCCTCGCTCCTCGCACCTCGCTCCTCGTTCCTTGCTCCTCGCTCCTCGGATGGATCCATGAGGATGCAGGGGTGGGGAGGTCACCATAGGGCAGCAAGGGGGGTGGCGGAGAGGTGGTGGAGAGGTGGGGAGCAATGGGGGCAAAGGGGGAGGTGGAGGCGCATGGCACAAGAGGGGAGGGAGAGGTGTGGCGGCTAGGGCACAAGGGGAAGAGGTGGGGGCGCACCTAGGGCAGGGGTGGACGCCCCAAGGGCTGGTGGGGAGCCCTTTTACCAGCCCCCACACCCAAACCTAGTCCGTTACGGAGACCTACTCCATCCCACCAAAGCCCACCAAGGCCCAAACTCCCCTGGGAAGGCCCAAAACCCCGGAAACGGCCCGGAAAAGCTATTAACCTCCATATCCTATAGTTTTAACCTTAATTCCACATCTCATAATGTTATTAACCTTATCATGCACGTTAAATAAGGTTACGACACTCCGTGGTGTCACAACGCTTCAAAAGGCCCAAAAACGCGAGTAAACCTCAAGCCGTAAGATTTTCTTCTCTAATTTCGCAATTTGTAATGTCACACCAAAACGTAGTGTCACATCGCTGACGTCACGAGTGACTGTAACACCCCGGCATTTAATATGCCCGAATGCTACCAAACATGGACTAAGCAACCTCTAAATACCACAATTACAAGTAAATTACAGCAAAGAAATAAATGCTAATACCGAAAATTTCGGCAGCATCTCCTTTGTTTTTCCATGATTCGGAGCATCAACATAGTATCACAAGTTATATCATAATGGAAAGCATCTAAAACAGCAATAACATGTGACATAGCAACAATAAAAGTCCAGGATAAAGCATTCGACCACTTCATGAGCTAAACGAATCAAATAGTAAGAACGAGCACACAGTTAAGCAATTCTCCAAGTTTCATGGCAATACTTTCATTATCATGACTCCAAATTTTAACACTGTCTAATTTGTGTGGAGCTACGTGTAGATGTGTTGCTAAACCCTTTTTCCCGCATGCTGGTTTCATGGTACCTAAGAAAAACAACATAAACACAAGCGTGAGTTCATCACTCAGCAAGTATATTGCAATGGAACAAGAAAAACACATTCCAATACCTTCATCACCACTTTTCACATACAACATCATACACATCTCATATTCATAGTGTAAGCATATCATTGACATCATAATAAATCATCCTCATATAACATCCTCATATAATGCAATGCAATGTAATGCAATGCGATGCACATGTCTCCTGGAAACTCATACTGGTATGGTTGAGTACACACCCATCGGTGTGCACCCTCTCCCCCCTTCCATCCCGAAGATGGAGGGTGCCTACTCCTCGCTTCCCCACACCGCAGTGGATGAAATCACGATGTAGGACACTTTGGCTTTCCGGATTAGTCATAACTTTCTCACCGACCTTCCCCGGACTAGTTATGACTTTCTCACCGTCCGAGCCATGTAATCATGCAATGTATGCAATTATGCCAACATCATAATTAACTCGTACATTAACACATGGCATCATCATGGATACTTGTACATTAACACATGGCATCATCACATAATAAACATATTCATCATATCAATGGCAAACACTAAAGCATGGCATGTGAACATATCATATATTCAAACTTCAATCTCAACCAATCAAACAACCTACAATCGCTATCCATTACAATACACTTGCCTCAACCACGGGCGACGGATTGGTGAGAAGTAGAAGGCCCTCCCGGGGTCACACCACCTGCACATAGGGACCACACACTCACAATCAAGCCCACAAAACAGTAAGCAAACCCTAATCTACCCCGACATTGCCAACTACTCGTAATATCCAAAAACAGAGGTTCTGTCCCGTCGGGACAGCAGCCTTGCAAAAGGCATAATTTGAGTTCTGCGACTCCGAATCTATTAAACGAGTACATCCTCACGTAGCTTAGGAAATTTTCCAACTTTTTCTAGTTATAGGGAAAGACTGATTCGGACTCTAAAGTTGGTTAATCTACAAAATACCGTGATCTGTTCCAACCACGTCACAGATTTTAACACGCTCGGTAAAACAGCCATAACTTTCAAACGGCTGATCGGAATTTAACGTTCTTTATGTCCACTGAAAGGTAATTATATTACCTACAACTTAATCAACAGGAGTCCGACAAAATTCCAAATCTAAATTGGGGAAAAACTAAACCCTACTTCGACTGCTCATGCTATCCCAAAACAGAAACGTGGCAACATCTAGATCTAATGCAATCTACTCAATTCCAGCACCACCAATTGATCTAAAAACTAGATAAACACCCTTAAAACAGTACCTAGCCCTAGGGATGCAAATGGGCCGGCCCTAGGGTCATCTTTGACCCACTCTAATTCATTTGTTTGCACTAAAACTTAAAAGGTGGAGTAAAAATTAAGTTTTTAGTGCAAACAAATGAACTAAAGTGGGCCAAAGAAGACCCTAGGGTCGGCCCATTTGCATCCCTACCTAGCCCAACCCCAAGGAGTCCCATGGCCATACCTTCGTCCGACGACCCAAATCCCAACAAAACTCCTCCCGGATCGCTCCTCGCTCCACGCTCCTCACTCCTCGCTCCTCGCTCCTCGTTCCAATGGATGGATCCTCAAGGTGCAGGGGTGGGGAGGCTACCCTAGGGCAGCAAGTGGTGGAGGAGAGGTGGTGGAGAGGTGGTGGAGCAAAGGGGAGCAATGGGGGAGGTGGAGGCGCATGCAAGGGAGTGGGGGAGGTGGGGGTGGCGGCTAGGGCATGGAGGGAGAGGTGGGGGCGCCCAAGGGGCAGGGTGGGGCGCAACAAGGGCAAGGGGAGGCCCTTTTACCAGCCCACACAAGTCTCCTAGTCCTAAATGGACTCATACTCCATCCCACCAAAGCCCACAACCCCTTCTTTTAGGCCCAAACTCCCCCGGAAAGGCCCAAACTCCCGAAAACGGCCCGGAAACGCAATTAAACCTCATACCATTTGGTTTTAACCTCTAATACCATATTTCATATTGTTTTTGACCTCATCATGCACCATTTATAAGGTTACGACACTCCGTGGTGACGCATCACTTCATAAGGCCCAAAAACGCGAGTAAACCTCAAGCCGTAAGGTTTTATTCTCTAATTTCACATTTTATAATGTCACACCATACCGTAGTGTGACATTCTTCCCCCCTTCAACAGGATTCGACCTCGAATCCGAAGGACGCCAAAATCAACAACAAAGTCCCCAAGGGACAAAAGGCTTCTCTGCCGCACAAAACAATCGCACAACGACTAAAACCGGAACAAACGACAAACGAGTTCTCAAAACCAACACTTAGAGAAAAAAGTGTTGATCTAGCTGAACTAAGGGCAACCGCTCACAGATCGACCTTCACTTCAATTCCCAAACAGAATCTGCTTCTCAACCACAAAGGGCTCCATCAATCCAAAACGCTCGAATCCTCACGACAAACACTTCACACTTCTATCACAACCAACCTGACTACCACACTCCATTAAACTCAACATGACATAATCAAAGGAAATCACAATTCCTTTAACGACCTTTCTACATTCCCAAAAATTTCCATCGAGGGGAATAACTCATTAAGGCACACTTGCCCTTCCAATACACGATCATACTAACATTTCATTCTATCCCCTCCCAGGCAAGACTCAAATCCAAAAACAACTAGTGACGATAATTGCTCACGGCAGGACAAATATCACCGAACTACCGTCAACTTCACTTCTACCCATCGCTACTCTTAATAATGGTTAAACCCATACATCATCAACCTACATCACAAACCACCCTTATACCACTAAGGTTCTACACCTAGCCCCAAGCTAGGATCGTAAAACTTTACCAAACCACATTTGGTTCCTTTCTTAAGAGGGTCTCGCCCTCACACAAAAATACTTAGCTATCAAGCCCAAGTGTACACACGACAACTCAAACCCAAAGCGTTAACAACCATTTTTTGGAAATAATTCGGCAACATACAAGCCAAGTCACAAAGGAAGCATAAATCCCCTACACCACAACCAAAATACCAGAATTTCTTCATTCTTTTCTTTTCATACTAGAAAGCAAGGAAAATCTCGTTTCATGACATAAATGCGCACTCTTCAAGAGCACTCTGGATTAGTCATATCTCCATATATGACTTTCTCACCGACCTGGCTCAACGACTCTTTTATCATTTAACATCTAAAAACGATGTCATGTTTACTTTTCACCATTCATTCTTCATGTAACAACAATACCAAATAATCATTCACCAAACGACTACTTCCTCGGTATCACAAGTTTGAAACACACATAACATTGACGGCCACTCCATTGACCGCAAAACACCACGTCGGGTCAGAACCCACCAACATAGATAGCTAAACTTGCAAAACATCGCATTTTAACCAAAATCAACATTTTGGAAAAGAACATCGACTCCAAAGTCAAACATCTGCACTAACAACCGCCATAAATTTTCTCAAAGAGAAAAGGAAACTCATTTTCAAAAGAGAACACTTCACTAACAGCATCGCCGATGAAACATCCACAAAACCACCTTTTAAAGCACTTGTAAACTCTACACAGATTTTTCCAAATAACTCCAACTCTAGCAAAGAAAAGATTACAAATTAAACCTCGTGAATTTTCCAACATAACCCTCTATGTCCATTTGTTTCCTTTAAACTTTATTCCAAAGGATAATTCAGAGCGAACGCGAAAGGGCGCAATCCACTCAAAAACTTTTGGGGTGTAAATCCATACTCATAGCACCAACTAATCAAATTAGCCAAAACCAAATATTTGCACCAATTTCTACGAGTTTTAGGGAAATTCTGAAACACAACATATGGAACACCTTCACCGAAAACCCTTCAACCAAAATGGCAAACAACCAAACCAGTCCAAAAGCTTTTAAACACAAGCTCAGCATAAATACAATCATCTCTAGTGTTCCACTACGCTTTCCATTAAAGACTTCGAAATTCACTACTTACTCATTGAGAAAGTCCAACCGGTTTTAACAAAATTGACACATCAAATTCTTTCTCTAGTTACCATTCTCAACACTTTTAATTAAAGTTTATGATGCCTATCAAAAAGACACCCAACCAAGACTACATTGACATGATCCTCACGGATTACCGAATCATAATACTTTTTATTCTAAATTTGAAACATAGTACTTCCACAAATCTTTCAGCAAGATCAACATATAAATTTCATACCACCTATATGTCAACGACTCGACAATCGAAACTCATTCAGTTAACAAACGACTTCAACATGTAAATATTATCTATACAAGACAGAGTTCATAACTATGATTCTAAGACATACATTCATTAAGGATAAAATTCTACATCATGTTAATTATCCAAAGCTCACTCTATCGCAACATGTTAAAATTTTTCCTCTATTTTAACCATGGTTTTCAACAAATAATCTCAACAATTACCACCACTACTTAGTCATCAATAACAACAAATGGGCATAATCATCAACCAATCAACATTACTTTTAGATACCCTATACATAGGTGATAACAAAATTACCATCACACAACATACTCCAACTATTTAAAATAGATTGAATACTAGCATTGAAGGGACACAACTGCATACTTCCAAATATACTAGTAGTTTGCAACAACATAAATAACAACTCTAATCAACTTCCAAATTAAAGTCACTAGTCAACACAATTAAATCTCTCTATTAATCCATTAGATTAGAACATCTTTAAACAACCAGCAAAGTTTCTTTAACAATAACGACAGTCTACATCATCTTAATGTTTTAACTATGCATTAGGGTTTAAAACTTTAAACATAATCGAGGGTCATAAGCACTTTCAAAGCAAGGCAACAAATTCCAAGCATGTACATTAACACATTTAATCATTCTCGCTATAGAGTAATCTGCAACACTAGAAGTTCATTTAATCTTAAGCTAAACACAAATATTACATTTAACTAATTCAACTCACCAATTAACTTAAGAACAAATCATTTCCATAAACCACATTGTTACATACTACATGACATGCTAAACAACCATTTTCACTTTTGACAAACAGGATGCAACTCCACTTTTAAAGATAACCACAGCTCAAGAACCAGAACGAACACCGATAGACAATTTCTCCTTTTCCAGGCAAGGAAGAAAACAAAACTCCAACAGAAATGCAGGAGAGCTCCACTCTCAAGTTCCCAAATTTGCCCACAAAACTCTTTAAGAAATCTCAAGATCTATACTTCCAAGAAGGAAGAAGGATGCACTAGGGAAAACAAAATGTTCAACCAAACCTTTTCCGATAAAGATTCAAAAACTTAGCTCCACCCAACCTAAGGTAGGCACTAGGAGAACTTCAACTCTTTTCTTAGATAGGGAGGAAAACAACCACATATGTTTCCTCCCTAAGACAATCCACAATAACCAGCAAAACCGGGTGTCAAAGCAAAAGGCGACTAAAAAGGCGCAATGCTAAATTCCTCTTCTTCGTCTTCACCCAAGGAAGACAAAACCAAGAAACACCGAAGGGACTCTCCGCGAAACATCCAATTCCAAACACTTTTCTTTTAATTTCAATTACTAAAATCAAGAAAAACACCCAAAACCGACCGTCAGAACGGTAAAGATCATACGAAGGAATCCACCACCAAACTCTTCTATTTGACTCCATTCAACTACCCGATCAACGACAGAAAGGATAAACACTCCTCTCCTACAGGCGTTAATAGTTCTTCGGTGATGGCGCTAACCGGCCACACCGTCAAACCTCACCCTTACTATGAAATAAGAGAGGTGACCGAAACCCTTCGGCACCAAAACCCCACTTTTATCACCACAACAGGAACAGTTCAATCATTTATCTCATAGACATAGCAACATGCATTATCAAAGGAAGCATTCAACATCATAGCTTAAATACAACATTTAAGCATAAAGAAACGATACCCACACCCTTACCTACTGTGCATCCATTGTGTGTCAAATTTTAGATTAGTTATACCACTTTTGCTAGTTTTAATATTGCTATCCTATGACAAAATTTTATTTAAAACCTAGGCCATGTTTCTAAGTAATTCCACATCACATTTTAGTTGTACCCTATAGCATGACACTAAAAATACACATTCCAAGGACCTACAGCCCGCTCTGATCCCAACTGTAACACCCCGGCATTTAATATGCCCGAATGCTACCAAACATGGACTAAGCAACCTCTAAATACTACAATTACAAGTAAATTACAGCAAAGGAACAAATGCTAATACCGAAAATTTCGGCAGCATCTCCTTTGTTTTTCCATGATTCGGAGCATCAACAAAGTATCACAAGTTATATCATAATGGAAAGCATCTAAAACAGCAATAACATGTGACATAGCAACAATAAAAGTCCAGGATAAAGCATTCGACCACTTCATGAGCTAAACGAATCAAATAGTAAGAACGAGCACACAGTTAAGCAATTCTCCAAGTTTCATGGCAATACTTTCATTATCATGACTCCAAGTGTTAACACTGTCTAATTTGTGTGGAGCTACGTGTAGATGTGTTGTTAAACCCTTTTTCCCGCATGATGGTTTCATGGTACTTAAGAAAAACAACATAAACAAAAGCGTGAGTTCATCACTCAGCAAGTATATTGCAATGGAACAAGAAAAACACATTCCAATACCTTCATCACCACTTTTCACATACAACATCATACACATCTCATATTCATAGTGTAAGCATATCATTGACATCATAATAAATCATCCTCATATAACATCCTCATATAATGCAATGCAATGCGATGCACATGTCTCCTCGAAACTCATACCGGTATGGTTGAGTAAACACCCGTCGGTGTGCACCCTCTCCCCCCTTCCATCCCGAAGATGGAGGGTGCCTACTCCTCGCTTCCCCACACCGCGGTGGATGGAATCACGATGTAGGACTTACTCATTGGCTTTCCGGATTAGTCATAACTTTCTCACCGACCTTCCCCGGACTAGTTATGACTTTCTCACCGCCCGAGCCATGTAATCATGCCATGTATGCAATTATGCCAACATCATAATTAACTCATACATTAACACATGGCATCATCATTGATACTTGTACATTAACACATGGCATCATCACATAATAAACATATTCATCATATCAATGGCAAACACTAAAGCATGGCATGTGAACATATCATATATTCAAACTTCAATCTCAACCAATCAAACAACCTACAATCCCTATCCATTACAATACACTTGCCTCAACCACGGGCGACGGATTGGCGAGAAGTAGAAGGCCCTCCCGGGGTCACACCACCTGCACATAGGGACCACACACTCACAATCAAGCCCACAAAACAGTACGCAAACCCTCATCTACCCCGACATTGCCAACTACTCGCAATAACCAAAAACAGAGGTTCTGTCCCGTCGCGACAGCAGCCTTGCAAAAGGCATAACTTGAGTTCTGGGACTCCTAATCAATTAAACGAGTACATCCGTACGTAGCTTAGGAAATTTCCCAACTTTTTCAAGTTATAGGGAAAGACTGATTCGGAATCTAAAGTTGCTTAATCTTCAAAATACCGTGATCTTTTCCAATCACGTCACATATTTTAACACGCTCGGTAAAACAGCCATAACTTTCAAACGGCTGATCGGAATTTAACGTTCTTTATGTCCACTGAAAGATAATTAAATTACCTACAACTTCTTCAAAAGGAGGCCAACCAAATTCCAAATCTAAATTGGCAAAAAACTGAACCCTAGATCGACTGCTCATGCTGTCCCAAAACAGAAACGTGGCAACATCTAGATCTAATCCAATCTACTCAATTCCAGCACCACCAATTGATCTAAAAACTTGATAAACACCCTTAAAACAGTACCTACCCCAACCCCAAGGAGTCCCATGGCCATACCTTCGCCCGACGACCGAAATCCCAACGAAACTCCTCCCGGATCGCTCCTCGCTCCTCGTTCCAATTGATGGATCCTCGAGGTTCAGGGGTGGGGAGGCAACCCTAGGGCAGCAAGGGGTGCAGGAGAGGTGGTGGAGCAAAGGGGAGCAATGCGGGAGGTGGAGGCGCATGCAAGGGAGAGGGGGAGGTGGGGGTGGCGGCTAGGGCATGGAGGGAGAGGTGGGGGCGCCCAAGGGGCAGGGTGGGGCGCAACAAGAGCAGGGGGAGGCCCTTTTACCAGCCCACACAAGTCTCCTAGTCCTAAATGGACTCATACTCCATCCCACCAAAGCCCACAACCCCTTCTTTTAGGCCCAACTCCGCCGGAAAGGCCCAAACTCCCGGAAACGGCCCAGAAACGCAATTAAACCTCATACCATATGGTTTTAACCTCTAATACCATATTTCATAATGTTTTTGACCTCATCATGCACCATTTATAAGGTTACGACACTCCGTGGTGACGCATCACTTCATGAGGCCCAAAAACGCGAGTAAACCTCAAGCCGTAAGGTTTTATTCTCTAATTTGACATTTTATAATGTAACACCATACCGTAGTGTCACAGTGACGTCAGCGTGGGACCCGCGTGTCGGCGGGTCAGCTAACCACACCTTGACGTCATGATGGGACCCAGCTGTCAGGGCTGTTCGACCGACCGCGATGACGTCAGCGATGACGTCATCTGAGTGGGCCCCATGTGTTAGTGACACGTGTACCCATGGACCGGGTCCACGGTGGACCGGACCCGAACCATGGACCGAGTCAATGGACCGGGTGACGCAAGCATGATGTCATAATTCGATTTTTCAATAGAAAAATAATTCGGTGGAATTCAATTTCAACACTGACATCATAATCGGATTTCTCAATAGAAAAATAAATGAACTAATTTTGTCTATTTTTTTAATTGATTTTTCAAACTTCAAATGCTTATAACTTTTGCATTTTAACTCCGATTTGGGTGATTCCAAATTCTAAATTTGTATAAAATTGAGATCCACTTGATGGTGAATTTTTTAAATTTTTGGACATGAGTTTTCCTCTGTTTATATTTATTTAATTGACTTTTCAAATTTAAACGGGTATAACTTTTGCGTTTTAACTCCGATTTGGACGTTTCAAATTTTTAAAAATTTATAAAATTATACCCTTTCTGTTTATGAATTTTCTTTGATGTTTTGGATAATTTTGTCCATTGTTTATTTATTTTGTTACTATTTGCACGCATTACGAGTAGACATGGAAGTACTTGAAGGCTTCAAACGTGAAGTTTTGACCCAGGAGCCAGCTCAAGACCAGGAACAAGTACTTTTTGAAGGCAAGTTATGCTTGATCATATTGCTCCTATTTTTCAAAATTAGCTTGATTCAATTTAATGCATGCTAATTTAATTAGAAATTGTTTAAATTGTTTCTTGGAATTAGATAAATGCCAAATTGCAGTATGACACCTTGATTATTTAATTATGTGTCATGAACCCTTGTCACCCTAGTTATGGATATTTAGTTGGACACTATTGAATTGCCAACGTGGGTATTTAGACCGTTGTAGCATATTGCTTGGACCTGCTACGTGCACATGACATGATTTTGGACAAACAAATGTTAATATTGACTTAATTAGAGATTGAACCTATTTTGGGGAAGTATCATGTGTGCTGATGGTGATGATGGCACGTGGTGCATGATAATCAACTGGGTTTGATAAAAAGGTCTGAACCGGGGCAAGTGGCAAGAATGATATGGTAGGCCATGAGTGGCTCCGGGAAAGTTGATTTAGTTCTTCGGGTAGTCTTGCCCTGGTCACTGTAAGAACTTAACCTTGCAACCCTTTGATCTGAGTCAAACGTGCAACCACATGTCTGTAATTGTTCTTCGGGTAGTCTTGCCCTAGTTGAGTAAGTTACTAATAACTTGCATGTGGTACCTCAGGGTGTCAACTACACCTTTTGTGTACCTTTGAAGGGGGAGCGTACCAGGGCCATGGCATGGTACCTGTCCAATGGTATGTCAGTCCCATACTTCGCTTCCACTGAGGGAAGGGATGGTGTATGGCAAAAACCAGTGAGGTTCACATGTAAAGTTTGTCGTTTCTGAAAGGCTTTGTTACCTTTGTGGTGTTTGACTGTATCTTGTGGGTAAAGTGCATAACCTCTGCAGATTGTACAACCTATTTGAGTAGCTGAGTCCGCGGCACCGAACACTACTCGGGGATTACAGTCAAGGGTTAAGACTTTCATGAAAACAACTTGGACTTGAAAAGTTTGGTTGGGTTTGTCGATGACATTGATGGAAATGTGGATTAGGAAAGGGAAACTGTTTACTTAAATCCTGAAAAAGTTATTGATATTATATTTGCTTTTACCGCTTTCGAATCTACTTATGCTACTCATTAAATGCTGTTTTGCTACTAATGAACCATGAAGCATTCCTTTGTACTAAGCCATGCATGTAGAATATTAGTTTGTATTCTGTGCATGAATTGCTGAGTACCAAGTACTCACCCCTTGGAACTACAACATCAGTTGAAGAAGAAGCTATACCTGCTTTGGAGGAGGAGCTGCAGGAAGATCCGGCTAACTAGGGAGAGAGCCCAGCCAGTTGTCTTTGGTATTTTGGATGGCCCCACGTTAATACTTTTATTCCGCTGCAGTTTATTTCCTTTAATAAGTTTTTGCCCTGTGTGGCGTACTCCTATAACTTGACCATAAGGTCGAGCAACCAGTTTGCTTATTTTAATTAAAGTACTTTATTATTATCGATGTGTATGATTGTGAAATTTACCGATGTTGAGACTGTGTGCACTAGCGTGATCCTGGACTAGTGCTGAATACACAGAGGGTCGGATTTGCAAATTTGGGTCCCGACAGAGGTGGTATCAGAGCCATACTCACTGTAGGACTACCCTTAGCTAGAATGGTCGTAGTGAGGATAAAATCTATTTTCTAAAGTTAAAACTTGATAAGATTATGAATGAAATCTCACCTTATCCCCTTCTCTCTTGTTCATACCCCTTGCTGATTTCTTTTTGTCTACACTTTGGATTTAAAATGTTGCATTCTCACGCGAGTGTCCTTTGGCATATGAACATGATCAACAACTACGCCAAGTGTGAGAAAGGCTATGCCGCTGAGTTATGGCGTATGCTACAGGTGCTAGGAGGTTTTGAGAGACCACTTTACCAAGGGACCACCGTATTGCAGGCTGGATTGGTCAAGGCATGGGACGTCAAGATCACCGTGTATGCTTGCGAGAAGATGAAGTTCAGCCACCCATGCTACTTCACGGCCAGGAGGTCCACCTTCCAGATGGGGATTCAGGAAGTGTCGCGCTGAGCGATGCGACACCTTGCTCGCACCTACTCAAGAGAGTTGGAGGGCACAGTGTTTCGTCACCACCCACGTTGAGACAACATGGTTGAGCGGGAACTGATAGAGGATGAGGATGTCACCGTCACACATTTGGCGAGGTTTGTCATCGCACAGGAGGATGCACTTGATGATACGGTGCAGGAGCTACAGAAGGCCCGTGAGGAGGTCAAGAAATAGAAGAGAAGTCTGCAGGAGGTTCGAGAATATATGTCTCAACTTCTGCGAAGGATTGATGAGCTGGAGATGGCATTGTATGAATAGGGGCCAGAGCTAGTACTGGAGCTGCATGAGCTAGATCCCGAGGAGCCGCAGCCAGAGCCACAGCCCACGCTAGAGCCTGAGGAGGATGCCGTCTCTTCGACAACAGCTGTTGTGGAGCATGGCGATTGCTTTGCACCTATCCCGCCGCACCCGCCACGTGGAGGCAGTGGAGGTTGGGTCGAGGAGTGAGCGTTCGGATTAGTGGTTGAGACTCCTTCGTTGAGTCGCGTCTAGGAATAAAGAGTCACTCTTAAAGGTGTTAGACTCAAGTGTGTTAGTGCGATTTGGATTTTCATTGCTTGTTGAGTGTGCAGTACGTGTTGCAAGGCCCTTAGGCATTGTAAGCAACCATACCAAGTTATGATTGAATAAATAATAAAGTTGGGTTTTGAGTTACACCTTCCACCCGCATAAGTTTCTCTATTACTTATCTATGCTTGTTTCCCTCTCATCTCTAAAACCTTGGAGTAATCGACATATGGTGAACACTCGCGGAAACCTGGGAGGCAACAGAAGTGGTTCTCGCCCAGCTGGAAATCCCAACGATGGAGCACCTGCACACCAACCAGCACCGCCAGTTGACATGCAGAACTTTGGAGCCTTCCTTGCTGCACAGACCAAACTGATGCATGCTATGATGCAACAGATGCAGCAAGTCACTGCTCAGGCCGCTGCCAACCAATTCATCAGGGACAACGTCAAAACTCGAGGCTGTCAGAGTTTATGAGTACTCATCCACCCACATTCTCTGTAAACTCCAGCCCACTTGAGGCAGATGATTGGCTGAGATCAATAGAAAGGAAGCTGCACATTACTCAATGTGTGGTAAATGAGAGGGTACTCTACGCCTCTCATCAGTTGCAAGGGACTGCAGCAAAGTGGTGGGAGAACTTCTGCGCCACGCGGGAGAACCCACAGGACTTCACATGGGAGGAATTTACCACTGCATTTCGTCAGTATCATGTGTTTGAGGGAATAATGGACATAAAGAAGGAAGAATTTAGGGCACTGATGCAAGGTAATCAACCGGTGTTTGAATATCTAAACAAGTTCACACAGCTTGCACGCTATGTGCCTGAAGATGTAGCGACGGACAAGGCCAGGCAGTCCCGTTTGCTAAAGGGACTAAACTCTGGACTGCAGGTGGGACTGATCACCCACACCTTCCGAGACTTTTGGGAGCTTGTGAACAAGGCGCTCATTCTTGAGGACAAGCGCAAGGAACTGGATGAGAACCAGAAGCGCAGAATGCAACAGCAGGGATCACGCCAAGGAGTGCAGCAGGGTCTTAGTGTAGCGCCGAATCAGTTTTTCAGATTCCAGCCGTAGAATGCCGCATGGACACCGTCGCCAGCACTGAGACCCGTCAATCAGAATTATCACACACCAGCTCCAGCCAGAAACGACGCTTCGAGCAGTCAACACGGAGCAGTGAGGTGTTGCTATACATGTAACGAGCCAGGGAACTTCTCCAACAATTGCCCCAAGAAGACAGTAGGAGTGACACCATTTCGCTTCAACCTGGGCTCCACACCCGTCAGGACACCTTCACCAGGAGCAAACTGCGGGACAGCACAGCCAGGAGCCACGCCCCAAACCGTGGTGAGAGGCCGAGTCAATCATGTGACCGCAGATGCACTTCAGAATGCCACAGACGTCGTACTGGGTAAGTTACTTGTCAACTCAGTACCTGCAATAGTTTTGTTTGACTCTGGAGCTTCGAATTCGTTTGTGTCTCGAGATTTTGTTTCCAAGAATGATTTGGAGATTGTGGATCTTAAATGCATGCTTATAGTTCAAACCCCTCGGTCAGAACTCCGATCTCAAGCAGGATGTTCTGGGGTGAGATTACTAATAGATGGGGTTGAGTTCCTAGCGAACCTTATTATATTGGCAACCCAGACCTTAGATGTCATTTTGGGAATGGATTGGTTGTCCAAACACAAGGCCATGCTCGATTGTGGAAGAAGGATCATCTCTGTTGAGAGCCCATGTGGAAGAAAAGTGGAATTCCAAGCGATTGCCATTCATGAAGGACAGTTGATGGTCAATAGTGCAAAGCAATCAGCATAGAGGATGTCTTAGTGGTGAATGAATGTCCTGATGTTTTTCCTGAATATTTACCTGGAATGCCACCAGACAGAGACTTAGAATTGGTGATTGATTTAGTACCTGGAACAGCACCGATAGCGAAGAGACCCTATTGAATATCAATCGAAGAATTCGTAGAGATGAAGAGGCAGCTCGAGGAGCTAATGGAAAAAGGATTCATCAGACCTAGTTCATTGCCGTGGGGAGTGGCAGTTCTGTTTGTCAAGAAGAAGGATGGGAGTTTCAGGATGTGCATAGATTATCGTGCACTCAATGAAGTCACCGTGAAGAACAAGTACCCGCTACCCAGGATCGAAGACCTGTTTGACCAGTTGAGAGGAGCCAGAGTTTTCTCCAAGATTGACCTAAGGTTAGGATATCACCAGCTGAAGATCCGCTCGGAGGATATTCCGAAGACCGCATTCTCGTCAAGATACGAACATTACGAGTTCACTGTTATGCCCTTTGGTCTGACGAATGCACCCACATATTTCATGAATATGATGAATAAGGTTTTCATGGAGTATTTGGACAAATTCGTTGTTGTATTCATAGATGATATCCTATTTTACTCCAAGAAAAGGAAAGAACATGCATAACACCTGAGGCTAGTGTTGGAGAAGCTAAGGGAACAGCAGCTCTTCGCCAAGTTCAGCAAGTGCGACTTCTGGAAGGACAAGGTGGAGTTCCTTGGACACGTAATGACCGCAGAAGGAGTCACTGTTGATCCAAGCAAAGTAGAAGCGGTGTTACATTACGAACAGCCGAAGATAGTGACTCAAATTCGGAGTTTCCTTAGGATGGCCGGATACTACCGCGCTTTATTGAAGGCTTTTCGACAATTGCCAGACCTCTTACGTAATTGTTGAAAAAGGAGAAGAAGTTTAACTAGACACCGAAATGTGAGAAAGGTTTCTAAGAGCTGAAGAAGCGATTGACATCAGCGCCGGTGTTAGTCCTACCGGATGTTAATGAAAGCTTTGATATCTATTGTGATGCATCGCGCTAGGGACGTGGATGCGTGTTGATGAAAAAACGGAAGGTCGTTGCATATGCATCAAGGCAGCTGAGGCCGCATGAAGAGAATTACCCGACGCATGACCTGGAGTTAGCAGCCGTAGTGCATGCTTTGAAGTTGTGGCGTCATTATCTGATTGGGAACAATGTGAATTGTACACGGACCATAAGAGTCTTAAGTACATTTTCACCCAATCGGATCTGAACATGAGGCAAAGGAGATGGTTGGAGTTGATCAACGATTACAATGTCGGGATCCATTATCATCCCTGAAAGGGCAACGTGGTAGCCGACGCCTTGAGTCGGAAGAGTCACACTGTGAATATGATGATAGCAGGGAGTCAGGACGAGCTGTGCAAGGAGTTTCAGAAGGTGAAATTAGAAGTGATACCGGAAGGATTCCTAGCAGCGTTGGAAGTAAAGCCTACCTTAGAGGACCAAATCCGAGAGGGACAAAAGGATGATGCCAATATCCAGAGGATCAAGTACAAAATGGATGAAGGCAAGGCTAAGAGCTTCAAGCTGGATGAGCAGGGTACATTGTGGATTAAGGACCGCATCTGTATGCCGAACAAGAAAGAGCTGAAGTAGTTGATTCTGGAAGAAGCTCATGATTCCAAGTATTCCATTCATCCGAGCAGTGCCAAGATGTACCAAGAACTGAAGGAGAGATTCTAGTGGCGAAGTATGAAGCGCGAAGTCGCCGAGCACGTCGCATTGTGAAACATATGCCAGAGAGTCAAGAAAATGCATCAGAGACCAGTAGGATTGTTGCAACCATTAAAGATACCTGAGTGGAAGTGGGAGGAAATCGGTATGGACTTCATTACCGGTCTGCCGAAGAATGAAGGAGGATATGATTCCATATGGGTCATAGTGGACCGCTTGACTAAGGTCGCTCATTTTATCCCTGTAAAGACCACTTACTCGGGAGATAAATTAGTAGAACTATATATGACCAGGATCGTCTGTTTGCATGGAGTGCCAAAGAAGATTGTATCGGACAGAGCTAGCTGCATGAAGCCATGGGGACCCATTTGAACTTCAGTACAGCGTATCATCCACAGACGGATGGACAAACCGAAAGAGTTAACCAGATTCTGGAGGATGTGCTAAGAGCTTGTGCATTGGCTTACGCTACATCTTGGGACAAGAGCCTGCCATATGCTGAGTTCAGCTACAATAATAGCTATCAGGCCAGCCTACAGATGTCACCTTTTGAAGCATTGTATGGTCGACCCTGTCGAACACCATTGAATTGGAATGAGATAGGTGAACGCCATGTCTTTGGACTGGATATTCTTCAAGAAGTCAAAGAGCAGATTGCCATGATCCGAGAAAGACTGAAGATAGCTCAGTCGAGACAGAAAATTTAAGCTGATAACTGTCGTTGAGACTTCAGTTTTGAACCGAAAGATTTCATATATCTCAGGGTTACACCACTCAAGGGTGTTAAGAGATTCCAAGCCAAAGGGAAACTAGCACCGCACTATGTTGGGCCATTTAAGGTTCTAAGCCGTAGAGGAGAAGTGGCTTACCAATTGGAGTTGCCATAGTCATTGGCGAGAGTGCATGATGTGTTCCATGTATCTCAACTGAAGAAGTGTCTCTGAGTGCCAGATGAACAGATGCCACTAGAGTTAATATAGCTGCAGGAAGATCTGACATATAAGGAACACCCCGTGAAAATTCTGGACATCATGGATCGAGAGACAAAGAATAAGTCAACCCGCTTCTGCAGAGTCCAGTGGAGCAACCATGCAGAGAGTGAAGCGACTTGGGAGTGCGAGGAGGATTTGAGAAAAAAATTTCCGAACCTATTCCTTAGTTAGCCCTGAATCTTGGGGTCGAGATTCTGTTAAGGGGGGAGGTTTGTAACACCCCAATTTCTGCTTTTCATGAATTTAAATGAAATTTTACACTTGTGAGAATTTTTGGAATTTTCTGGGATTTATTTGGATTTAATTTGAATTTATTCCCTTTTGAGATAATTAAATAATTAAAAGTTTTAAATAAAATTTTGCTGGAAATATTTTATTTGAGTTCAAAATGTCTCAAAGTATTTTTCAGAATTTTTCTAGGATTTTTCTCAGTATTTTGCTATTTTTCTTGATTTATTTGAATTTCTAGAAATTAATTTAATTATTTAATAGCTGGAAAACCCTAATGGGTTCCACTGTTCATCCAACCTGAGTCAGACTCGTGTCCGACCGAACCACGTTCGTGCCAGACCCGAGCCGGACAAAACCCTAATCCAGGCGACCGTTGGATCAAGA
Source organism: Rhipidocladum racemiflorum (assembly GCA_036346355.1). Lineage (NCBI taxonomy): Eukaryota > Viridiplantae > Streptophyta > Magnoliopsida > Poales > Poaceae > Rhipidocladum > Rhipidocladum racemiflorum. The sequence continues at coordinate 41,775,159 of CM070590.1, forward strand.
TCCAACGGCCAACGTTGAGCCACGTCGCCCACGTGGGGTTCGGATCGAACCCGCTTGCGCCCGATGACATCGTGTCCGTCGATCGTGGACACATGGATGGCTATGATGGAGCCACGTCGCCTTGTCTGAGTCCTCACCGGATTCCGTCGCCGCGCGTGTGTGGGCCCCGGTTTCTGCGGTTCTCACAAACGCCGATGCGCTATTTAATGCATCACCACCCGTGCCATGTTCCCCGTTTCCGTGTGTGCATGTTACCCTAAGCCGCTGAGCTCAAGCCGCCGCTGAACGCCCGCGATTACTCGCCGAAGTTGGAATCACGCTTCACTGCAGTTTTCCGCCGTTTTCCATCGTGTCCGTCGTTCCCCGCCGCAACCGAGCCCAGATCCAAACTCCCCGCGTTAAGGCGGATCGAGGGGTACCACTAACTTCGCCAAAGTCGCGCCCAAATGCCATTGGGCTTGTCGTCATTCCCAGCTCCGGTGACCTAGCTCCGCCGCGTCACCATCACCGCCATTGAGCTCCATCAACCGTTCGATCTTCATCCAACGACCACAGTGAGTCCACATAGCCGTGAACCCCATAGAGCCCAGATGCACTATGGACCATTAGATCTAGATCTAAAAGTTTATATCGCGCCGTGTAGCCGTAACTGCACCATGCTAGATCCAATCTCAGCCATTAGAACTAGATCGTACGGTTAGATTCGTTCTGCGTTGTAGCATTAGATGCGATCTCAACCGATCACGGTGTAGAACGAGCCACACGTCACACGCCGGGACATGCCACGTCACCCGCATGATCTGGCGAAAACCCGATCGAATCTGGACCGTCCGATCTAAATCGTGCAGTCCAGATCAACCGCGTTGAGCCGTAACGTGCTGGATTAGATCTGACCTGGACCGCTGGATTTCAAACCAACGGCCCAGATCATGCCACGTGGCCGGGAGCCCAAGCGACACAGTCCACGCGGCGCGCCCGGTCATCGCTGACGTCACTCGTGACGTTATCGTGGGACCAGCGTGTCAGCGGGTAAGCTAACCGCACCATGACGTCATTATAACATCATGATGGGGCCCAGATGTCAGGGCTGTTCTGCCGAGCGCGATGACGTCAGCGATGACGTCATCCGAGTGGGTCCCACGTGTCAGTGACACATGTACCCGTGGGCCGGGTCCACGGTGGATTGGACCCGAACCATGGACCGAGACCACGGACCAGGTGACGCAAGCATGACGTCATAATTCAATTTGTCAATAGAAAAATAATCCGGTGGAAATTCAATTTCCACGCTGATGGCAGCTGACGTCATAATCGGATTTTTTAATAGAAAAATAAATGAATTAATTCGGTTTATTCTTTTAAATGATTTTTCAAACTTCAAGCGCTTATAACTTTTGCATTTTAACTCCGATTTGGGTAAAATTGAGCTCTAGTTAATGGTGAATTTTATTTATTTTTTGGACCTGAGTTTTCCTCTATTTATACTTATTTAATTGACTTTTCAAACTTTAAACGGGTATAACTTTTGCGTTTTTACTTCGATTGGTACGTTTCAAATTTCTAAAAATTTATAAAATTGTACCCTTTCTGTTTATGAATTTTATTTGAATTTTTGGATAATTTTGTCTACTATTTATTTATTTTATTGCTATTTGCACGCGTTACGAGTAGACATGGAAGTACCCGAAGGCTTCGAAGGTGAAGTTTTGACCCAGGAGCCAGCTCAAGATGAGGAACAAGTACTTTTTGAAGCCAAGTTATGCTTGATCATATTGCTCCTATTTTTGAAAATTAGTTTGATTCAATTTAATGCATGCTAATTTAATTAGAAATTGTTTAAATTGTTTCTTGGAATTAGATAAATGCCAAATTGCAGTATGACACCGTGATTAATTAATTATGTGCCATGAACCCTTGTCACCTTAGTTATGGATATTTAGTTGGACACTATTGAATTGCCAACATGCGTATTTAGACCGTTGTAGCATATTGCTTAGACCTACTACGTGCACATGACATGATTTTGGACAATCAAATATTAATGTTGACTTAATGAGATATTGAACCTGTTTTGGAGAAGTATCATGTGTGGTGATGGTGATGATGGCACGTGGTGCATGGTAATCAACAGGGTTTGATAAATAGGTTTGCACCGGGGCAAGTGGCAAGAATGATATGGTAGGCCATTGGTGGCACCAGGAAAGTCGATTTGGTTCTTCGGATAGTCTAGCTGCCGTGGTCATCCTAAGAACTTAACCTTGCAAACCTTTGATCTAAGTCAAATGTGCAACCACATGTCTGTAATGGGACGGACCTAGTTGAGTAAGTTATTAATAACTTGCATGTGATACCTCGGGGTGTCAACTACACCTTTTGTGTAGCTTTGAAGGGGAGCGTACAAGGGCCATGGCATGGTACCCGTCCAACTGTATGTCGTTGTGACACTACGGAAGGTTGTAATCTTATAAAATATGAAGTTTGAGGGCAAAACATTATAAGATGTGAATATGGAGGTTGAAAACTTTACGTCTTGCAGTTTTAACGCGTTTCCGGGCCTTTTTCGGGAGTTTGGTGAGAGGAGCCGCCCAGATCGTCCTCGAGTTGTTGGATGAACGGTTGCTCCTGTCGAATTTGGATCCTAGCAACAGATCACCGGAGGTGACCTCGGTGCTAACACCCAAGCCCAATCGAGACAACTCCAAGAACAACCAAACAAATCGATAACCATCCCGGTATTCCCCCGGTATGCGATCCGAAACTCGCCCAGGATCCCCACATATCGGTTCCCATTGCCATATCACAATCAATTCGCACAAAGGGGCATCGAGCCCCAAACCTCACTACCAGAGGCGCAAAAACGCGGAAGCAACAAACACGCAACACGGCACACGGAAGCCCAAAGGACGACCAAACAAAAGAACACACAGACAGACAAACGGGAACGAACTAACATTACGAAACATAAGTGTAGCTGTACAACAAAAGACCCATAAACTACTCTATACAACAAAAGTAAAACTCCTCCGGAAGTGTCATGCCCTGAACACTTCCGGGTGTACAAGCGTCGTTAGCCTCTACTCGGTGCACCGCCCGGGTCACCGACAGGCAGTAGGGGCAAAACTCACACCCCGCAGGATCCTCACCTGCAAAACCACAAATGCAGAAGCCTGAGTACAGAAGGTACTCGCAAGTCTTACCCGTGGTCCATATATGACCGACTCCAAAGGATATGCATTTGGATATAGCAAGGAAGAAGCTGAAGGTAAACTTTTACCAAAAGGCTTATCATTTGGTGTTTAGTTACTTAAACTACTCGGCTCACAATTTTAATGCGGTTGTAACAGCACCTACAACTAGGTGAAGTTAACATTTAACATTCCACATCAATTAACCACATCCATTTCGAGCTCAAGCCCAATGGCGAACTTCAGTTCAAGTTATTACTACGTTGAATGTGCAAGAACGAGCGTGCTCATATCCGAGAGCGCGGCAATTCGAATCGCTTAATTAACCTTGCAGGGAAGAATTGATCACACGACATGTGTCACGAAGGAACCTCATGTCAACCCCCTCCCATCCATACCAATCCGTTGGAGCATCTTCATGCGGCCCAGAACCCGGCTTGGCGCTCGAGAGCCGGCCTAAGCCCCGCCCTCAACCACATCCAACCGCATGAGGTCACGGTCCATCGAACGGCATGTGATGAAAGAGCGGCTTACCGCACCTGTGACACTATGGTATGGTGTGACATTATAAAAATGTGAAATTAGAGAATAAAACCTTACGGCTTGAGGTTTACTCGTGTTTTTGGGCCTTATGAAGTGATGTGTCACCACGAAGTGTCGTAACCTTATTTATTGAGCTTGATAAGGTCAAAAACATTATGAGATGTGGAAATAAGTTTAAAACCATAGGGTATGGAGGTTAATAGCGTTTTCGGGCCGTTTCCGGGGTTTCGGGCCTTTCCGGGGGAAATTGGGCCTAAAAGAGGGGGTTGTGGGCTTTAGTGGGATGGAGTAAGAGTCCATTTAGGACTAGGATTCAGATTAGGGGCTGGAAAAAGGGGGGCCTTCCTGCCCTTGTGCGCCCACCCCCCATTGTGTGCGCCCCCACCACCTCCCGCTTGCCCTAGCCGCCCTGCCCCACATTGTCGCCGTGCGCCCCCCTTGCCCTCTCTGCCTCTCCACCTTCCCACCACCTCTCCTCCACCCCCTTGCTGCCCTAGGGTGGCCTCCCCACCCCTGCACCTCGTGGATCCATCCATTGGAGCGAGGAGCGAGGAGCGATCCGGGAGGTGTTTTGTTGGGATTTCGGTCGTCGGGCGAAGGTATGACCATGGGATTCCTTGGGGTTGATCTAGGTACTGTTCTAAGGGTGTTTATCAAGTTTTTAGATCAATTGGTGGCTGTCGGGACCCCGAATTTGCAAATCCGGACCCTCTGTGTATTCAGCACTAGTCCAGGAACGCGCTAGTGCACACAGTCTGAACATCGGTATATATCACAATCATACCATACGATACTATCAAAGCACTTTATTTAAATAATCAAAGGGTTACTCGACCTTATGGCCAAGTTACAAATATATGCCTTGCAAGGCGAAACTTATTAAAAGAGAAATAGCGGCGGAAATTCAAATAAACTTAGTGGCGCCATCCAAGATACCACAGGCAACTGATCGGGCTCGCATCCCTAAGTAGGCGGGTCTTCTTGGAGTTCCTCCTCCAAAGTGGCGTAATCTCCTCTTCAACTGATATTGTGTTGAGGCAAGGGTGAGTACTTGGTACTCAGCAAGTCATGCCTGCAGAATGCAAGCTAATATACTATATGCATGGCTTAGTACAAAGGAATAGCTCAGGGTATATTTGGCAAAGAAATGCCTTCCGACAAGTAATATAAGTAGATTCAAAGCAAAGAGAAATAAGTAAAGCATAAATAACTTTTCAAGAAGTTTAATAAACATTTTTCCCATCCTAAACCATATTTCCATCATCTTCCTTGTTAAACCAACCCATCTTTTCAAAACCAAGTTATTTTCGTAAAGTCTACCCCTTGACTGTAATTCCCGAGCATTGTCGATCTGTGGACTCGGCTATTCAAATAGATTCTACACTCTGCAGAGGTTATGCACTTTACCCACAAGATACAGTCAAACACCACAAAGGCGAAGTTCCCGTAACAAAGCCTTTGAAGCCTCAAACAACACAGTGGTCCTCTCCTAAGACGTGCTCTACACCATCCCTTCCCTTAGCCAAGGCGAAGTATGGGACCAACACACCGTTAGATGGGTACCGGGCCACAGCCACGATACGCTCCCCGGTACAATCACACACAAGGTGTAACTGACACCCTGAGGCTCCACAAGTGAGTCCTTAGCGACTTAGTCAACTAGGGCCGTCCCATTCCAGCCATGTGGTTGCAAGTATGACCCAGTTCAAAGGCTTGCAAGGTTAAGTCCTTAGAGTGACCAGGGCAAGACTACCCGAAAAACCAAATCATCACTCCCAATGCCACAACTGGCCCACCTGATTACTCTTGCCACATGCCCCGGCCGAAAAGCGTTTATCAAACCCAGCTTGATTACCATGCACCACGTGCCATCAACATCACATGATACTTTTCCAAAACAGGTTCAATATATCATTAAGTCAATATTAGCATTTGATTATCCAAAATCATGTCATGAGCACGCAGCGTGTCTAAGCAAAGATACTACAACGTTCTAACCCATGTTGGCAATTTAATAATGTCCAACTAGTAAACCACAACTAGGGTGACAAAGGGTCATGGCACATACTTAAGTAATCAAGGTGTCATATATCAAATTGGTATTTATCTAACCCCCAGGTTTAAACAAAGTATCTTTCTAATTGAACTAGCATGCAATAGTTTAAATCAAAATAGATTTCGAAATGGGATCAACGTGGTCAAAGCACAACTTGCCTTCAAAAGTACTTGCTCTTGGTCTTGAGTTGGATCCTCGAGTCAACACTTCTCCCTCGAATCCTTCCTAAGCACTTCAACGTCTACTCGTAAAAGCGTGCAAATAGCAAATACACAAATAAACACTATGCAAAAGATCCCAAAACTCCAAATAAAATCCATAAACAGAGAGAACATAATTTTGTGGATTTTTAGAAACTGGAATCACAAATTTGGAGTTAAGCATAAAAGTTATGATTATTTAAAGTTTAAATAATCAATTAAATAATATTACAGAGAAAAACTTTAGTCCAAAAATTAAATAAAATTCATATTTAGGTAGATCTTAATTTTATACAAATTTAGAAATTTGAATCGCTCAAATCGGAGTTGAAGCAGTAAAAGTTATAAGCGTTTGAAGTTTGAATCTAAATTTGAATCAATATTTTGAATTAATAAATCATTTTCTTTTAGGAAATTAATTATGCGTCGGCATGGACACGTGGCATCCTCTGATTGTACTGCTGACGTCAGCCGGTTCATGGACTTGGTCCACGCTCGGCTTGGGTCTCAGTGGACTCGGTCCACGACTCTACGTGTCGCCGACATGTGGGCCCTCTCGTGACGCGTCATCGCCGACGTCGGCGAGGGCTCGGCCACGGTCGACAGGTGGGACCCATTGTGACGTCATGGGTGACGTCGGCGCTGGCGGGTCGACCAGCGACATGCGGCCCCCTCGACACGCTGGGCCCGCGTCGGCGTCACACGCACTGCTGAGCGTGGGCGGCGTTGACCGCGGCGGTCCATCTTCCGACACGTGGCGCAATCTCACCGTTGGTTTGAAAATCAACGGCGCGGATTAGATCCAGGGTTAACACGTTGAAACTACTCGTTGCTCGTGGGCGTTCGATCTAGACTCGGACGGTCGAGATCTAATCCTATATTCGTGACCGCTACAAAGACGTGGCAATTGTGGAACCGCTGGATCTTGATCCAACGATCCAGATCTAATCGGGTTTGGGAACACGTGAGCTCACCTCAACCGTCCGTCTGGATCCGACGGTCCCTCCGAGCTCGCGGACGGCGATGGCTTCCGCAGCGGCGCTGGCTTGACCGAGACGGGACGACGACGAGCCCGACGGCGTTTGGGGCGTGCTCCGGCGAGATGAAGCCTCGCCTTCGGTGCGTCGTCAGCGGGGACTCGGATCTGGCTCCTTCTCGGCGGAAGACGACGGACGACGGCGGAAACCGGCGCAAACCGCAGCGGAGGGAAGAGACAACTCCGGCGAGCGATTGCGGCTCAACGGTGGCGGCTCCGGCGAGATGGCTCGGGGGAACGGGTGCGCAAGGATGAGGGCAACCTCGGGGGACGTCTCACGCTTTAAATAGCCTCGGATTCAGTGCCTTATACGGAAACCTAGTTCGCTACTTGCCAAGCGGCGCGGCGTAAGTCCGGCCGGACTCGGCTGAAAGACGACGAAAATCGTGGCCGCCCACGTGGCGCGATCACCGGCCACGATCGCCGCGGCGCGATCGGATCCGGCCGATTGCACGGCCGAAGCCGTGCAGGCGGATCTCACCGTTGGATCTTGATCCAACGGTTGGGATTGATTAGGTTTAGGAGTGGGTTCGGTCGAGTCAGCGGCTCGATCGGGTTCGAGTCCGACTCGGGTTCGACTTCGGTCGGATGAACAAGATTTGACCCGAGTTGGATTTCCAGCGATTTAATATTTAAAATAATTCCCAAGAATTCATTTAATTCATTAAAAATAGCAAAAGACTCGAGAAAAATTCCAAAAATTCTCGAAAATATTTTGGAACAGTTTGGACTCAAATAAAATATTTCCAACAAAATTTTATTTGCAAAATTAAATTCTTTAATTATTTCAAAATGGGATAATTTCAAATAAATTCCAAATAAATCCAAATAAATTCCAGAAAATTCCAAAAATTCACCAAAGTGCCAAATCACACATGAATTTAAGAAAAGCAAAATTTTGGGGTGTTACAAACCTCCCCCCCTTAATAGAATCTCGTCCCCGAGATTCAGGGCTTACTAAAGAATAGGTTTGGAAACTCTTTCTTCAAATCCTCTTCGCGCTCCCAAGTCGCTTCGCTTTCCTCATGGTTGCTCCACTGAACTCTACAGAAACGGGTTGACTTGTTTCTAGTTTCTCGGTCCATTGTGTCTAGAATCCTCACAGGATGTTCCTTATAAGTCAAATCCTCTTGCAACTCAATTGACTCTAGCGGTGTCTGTTCCTCAGGAACTCGGAGACACTTCTTTAACTGGGACACATGGAATACATCATGTACTCCTGCCAACGATCGTGGGCAATTCCAAATGATAAGCAACTTCGCCTCTGCGGCTCAAAATCTTAAATGGTCCGACATAGCAGGTGCGAGTTTCCCTTTGGCATGGAACCTCTTAACTCCCCTGAGAGGCGTAACTCTGAGGTAAACAAAATCTTCTGGTTCAAAACTCAAATCCCGGCGACGATTGTCAGCATAACTCTTTTGTCGAGATTGGGCTATCTTCAACCTTTCCCTAATCATAGCGATCTGCTCTTCAGCCTCTTGAAGAATATCAGGTCCTGCACACGGCGCTCGCCGGTCTCATTCCAATTCAATGGCGTCCGACATGGTCGACCATACAGTGCCTCAAAAGGTGACATCTGTAAACTAGCCTGATAACTATTGTTGTAACTGAACTCAGCATACGGCAAACTCTTATCCCAAGAGGTAGCATAAGCCAATGCACAAGCTCTTAGCATATCTTCCAGAATCTGGTTGACTCTTTCGGTCTGTCCATCCGTCTGTGGATGATAAGCCGTACTGAAGTTCAAACGGGTCCCCAGAGCTTCATGCAACTTATTCCAGAATCTTGAGGTAAATTGGGTACCTCTGTCCGATACAATCCTCTTGGGCACTCCGTGCAAACAGACAATCCTGATCATGTACAATTCTGCTAATTTATCTCCCGAGTAAGTGGTCTTCACGGGGATAAAATGGGCTACTTTAGTCAAGCGATCCACTATAACCCATATGGAGTCATAACCCCCTTGAGTCTTCGGCAAACCGGTAATGAAATCCATTCCGATTTCCTCCCACTTCCACTCAGGTATTTTCAGCTGTAGCAATCCTGGCTGGTCTCGATGCATTGCCTTGACTCTCTGGCATACGCCGCACAATGCAACATGCTCGGCAACTTCACGTTTCATACTCGGCCACGAGAATCTCTCCTTGAGATCCCGATACATCTTGGCGCCTGTGGTGAATTGAGTACTTGGAGTCATGGGCTTCCTCCGTAATCGCTTGCCTTAACTCCTTTTGTTAGGCACACAAATGCGATCCTTCATCCACAACGTGCCTTGCTCATCCAACTTGAAGTCCTCTCGCCTTGCCTTCCTCCTTGATGGACTTAATCCTGCGGATCTTGTCATCATCCTTTTGTCCTTCTCGGATCTGATCCTCCAGGTCGGTTTTACTTCTAATGCGGCCAAGAATCCGCTAGGTACAACCTCAATCTTCATTTTAAAACTCCTCACATAACTCATCCTCGACTTATGGCTAGCAACATACTCGCGGTATGGCTCTTCCGACTCAGAGCATCGGGCAACTACGTTGGCCTTCCCGGGATGGTAATGGATTCCAACATTGTAGTCCTTGATCAACTCTAGCCATCTCCTTTGCCTCATATTCAGATCCGACTGGGTGAATATGTACTTAAGGCTCTTATGATCCGTATACACTTCACATCTGTTTCCAATCAGATAGTGACGCCATATCTTCAAAGCATGCACTACGGCAGCTAACTCTAGGTCATGTGTCGGATAATTTTCCTCATGCGGCCTCAACTGCCTTGATGCATAAGTTTAATTTACCTTTCCATTCTGCATCGGCACTCATCCAAGTCCTTGGCGCGATGCGTCACAATAAATATCGAAGCTTTGAGCAACATCAGGTAGAACTAACACCGTGCCTGATGTCAATCGCTTCTTCACTCTGAAATCCTTTCTCACATTCTGGCGCCCATGCAAACTTCTTTTCCTTCTTCAAAGCAATTGCGTAAGAGGTTTCGCAGAATTGTCGAAGCTTTCGATGAAACGGGCGGTAGTATCCCCGCCATTCCAAGGAAACTCCGAATCTGGGTCACGATCTTCGGTGCTCCCAATGTAGCACAGCTTCTACTTTGCTTGGATCTACTGGCGACTCCTCTGCAGTCATTACATGTCCAAGAAACTCCACTTTGTCCTTCCAAAAGTCACACTTGCTGAACTTGGCGAAAAGTTGCTGTTCCCTCAGCTTTTCCAAAACTCGCCTTAAGTGTTCGGCATGTTCATCCTCTGTCTTGGAGTAGATTAGGATATCGTCTATGAACACGACGACAAACTTGTCCAAATACTCCATGAACACCTTATTCATCATATTCATGAAATAAGTCGGCGCGATTCGTCACCCAAAGGACATAATCAGAACTCGTAATGTCCATATCTTGACGAGAATGCAGTCTTGAATATCTTCCGATCGGATCTTCAATCGATGGTATCCCGATCTCGAGATCAATCTTGGAGAAAACTCCGGCTCCTCTTAACTGATCAAACAAATCATCAATCCTGGGTAGCGGATACTTATTCTTCACGGTGACTTCATTGAGTGCACGGTAGTCAATGCACATCCTGAAACTCCCGTCCTTCTTCTTGACAAACAAAACTGGTGCTCCCCACGGCGACTAACTCCTGGCCCGATAAATCCTTTCTCCATTAACTCTTCTAGCTGTTTCTTCATCTCTACCAACTCCTGGTAGACATCCGATAGGGTCTCTTTGCTATCGGTCTTGTGCAGTACAAGCTCTATCACAAACTCTATGTCCCTGTCGGCGGCATGCAGGTAGATCCTCGGGAAAAACGCCTGGGTACTCATTTACTAATGGGACATCCTCTATGCTGATTGCCTTGGTAATCGTTAACCATCAGCTGTCCATCTCTAAGCTGCAGTGGCTTGAAATTCCACTTTCTTCCCATACGGGCTCTCAACTGAGATAGTTCTTCGTCCACAATCCAATACAGCCTTGTGCTTGGATAACCAATCCATTCCCAATATAACATCTAAGGTCTGGGTCTCCAAAATTATAAGGTTTGCTAGGAACTCTATTCCATCTATTAGTATTCTCACCGGAACATCCTACTTCCGTTCGGAGTTCGGAACCAGGGTTTGAACTAAAAGCATGCACTTAAGTCTTGCAATCCTTAAGTCATTTCTAGCAGCAAAGCCTTGCGAAACAAACGAATGCGAAGCTCGCAGTCAAAACAAAGCTGACTGCAGTGCGAGTTAACAAGTAACTTACCCAAGACGACGTCTGTAGCATTCTCGCAGTGCATCTGCGGTGACATGGTTGACTCGGCCTCTCACCACGGTGCAGGGTGTGGCTCTGGTCTTTGGCGTCCTAGCTGGGGTGGTTCCTAGATTGAAGCGGCTGGGTCGCTCTGCTGTCTTCTTCGGACAAGCTGTTGGCAAAGTGTCCTGGCTCGTTGCAGTTGTAAGCGGCGTCTCACCGTTCTCTTCTTGATTTGCCTGGGGTAGCGTTTCGCGAGGGCTGGGGTTTGGTAGTTACGATTGGCAGGTCTTGGTGCGGGGATGGTGTCCTTGTTGCGCTCGTGGTTGGAATCAAGAATTGATTTGGTGCAACTCTCAGCGTTTATGCGTTCCTCGACGTGATCCTTCTTTGTTGCATCCTGCGCTTCTGTTCTCCTCCAGTTCCTTGCGCTTGTCCTCAAGAATAAGCGCCTTATTCACCAACTCTTGGAAATCCGGAAAGGTGTGGGTGATCAACCCTACTTGCAATCTGAGTTAAGTCCCTTCATAAAACGAGGTATGCGGATTTATCCGTCGCTACGTCCTCAGTGCGTAGCGTGCTAGCTGTGTGAACTTGTTCGTAGTCGCCACCGGCCGATTACCTTGCTTGATGCTCTGAACTCCTCCTTCTTAAGGTCCATAATTCCTTCAGGCACGTGATCTTTGTCGGAATGCATTGTGAACTCCTCCCAAGTGATATCTTGAGGGTTCTCTGCGTGGGCACGAAGTTCTCCCACCATTCGTAATTTGTTCCTTCCAACTGATGAGAAGCGTAAAGTACCTTCTCATTCCCTATGCATTGAGCTATATGTAGCTTCCTCTCAATTGATCTTAACCAATCGTCGGCCTCCAATGGATTGGCATTCCCGGAAGAAAGTGGGTGGGTGAGTTCTCATGAACTCTGACACTTTGTATTACGGCGTGGTCCTCGATTAACTTGATTAGCGGTGGCCTCGAGCAAAGGACGTGCTGCATTTGTTGCATCATAGCATGCATCAACTGAGTCTGAGCAAAGCAAGAAATGCTCCAAAATTCTGCACATCCAAAGGCGGCCGGTGCTCCATCATTGGGGTTTTCTGTTGGGCGAGATCCACTCCCATTGCTTCCAAAGTTTCCACGGGTGTTCACCATCTGTCGATTTGCTCTAGGTTTAGAGATGAGAGGGAAACAAGAATAGACAAGTAATATGGAACTTATGCGGGGCAAAAGGGGTAACTTTAAGGTCCAACTTTATTATTAATAACTTGGTATGGCTGCTTACAATGCCTAAGGGCCTTGCAACACATACTGCACACTCAAAGAAACAAAGCAAATCCAAATCGAACTAACTCTGGAGTCTAACGCCTAAAGGGTGACTCTTTCTTCTATGACGCGACTCGGCGAAGGAGTCTCACTATAGAACCTATGCTCACTCATCAAGAAAACCTCCATCTGTCACAAGAGTGCTTTACGTAAGAACTCGGAATTTTTAAATTGTGACAAGGTAAGGGAAAATTTCAGCAAGAAACAAGAAAAGAGAGAAGGGGATAAGTCGAGATGTCATTTCTTGTCTTCACAAATTTTTAGCTTTAGAAAATAGGTTTTATCCTCACTACGACCATTCTAGCTTAGGGTTGAGCCTACAGTCAAGTATGGCTCTGATACCACCTCTGTCGGGACCCCGAATTTGCAAATCCGGACCCTCTGTGTATTCAGCACTAGTCCAGGAACGCGCTAGTGCACACAGTCTGAACATCGGTATATATCACAATCATACCATACGATACTATCAAAGCACTTTATTTAAATAATCAAAGGGTTACTCGACCTTATGGCCAAGTTACAAATATATGCCTTGCAAGGCGAAACTTATTAAAAGAGAAATAGCAAAGAAATGAAATTCAAATAAACTGTGGGCGCCATCCAAAGATACCACAGTGCACCGACCGGGCTCGCATCCCTAAGTAGACGGGTCTTCTTGGAGTTCCTCCTCCAAAGTCGGGCGTAATCTCCTCTTCAACTGATATTGTGTTGAGGCAAGGGTGAGTACTTGGTACTCGGCAAGTCATGCCTGAGAATGCAAGCTAATATACTATATGCATGGCTTAGTACAAAGGAATAGCTCAGTGGTATATTTGCAAGAAATGACTTTCCGACAAGTAATATAAGTAGATTCGAAAGCGGTAGAAATAAGTAAAGCATAAATAACTTTTCAAGAAGTTTAATAAACATTTTTCCCATCCTAAACCATATTTCCATCATCTTCCTTGTTAAACCAACCCATCTTTTCAAAACCAAGTTATTTTCGTAAAGTCTACCCCTTGACTGTAATTCCGAGCATTGTCGATCACAGTGGACTCGGCTATTCAAATAGATTCTACACTCTGCAGAGGTTATGCACTTTACCCACAAGATACAAATCAAACACCACAAAGGCGAGTTCAGTAACAAAGCCTTTCGGAAGCCTCAAACAACACAGTGGTCCTCTCCCAGACGTGCTCTACACCATCCCTTCCTTAGCCAAGGCGAAGTATGGGACCAACACACCGTTAGATGGGTACCTGGCCACGCCACGATACGCTCCTCGCACAATCACACAAAAGGTGTAATCGACACCACGAGGCTCCACAAGTGAGTCCTTAGCGACTTAGTCAACTAGGGCCGCCCCATTCCACCCATGTGGTTGCAAGTATGACCCAGTTCAAAGGCTTGCAAGGTTAAGTCCTTAGAGTGACCAGGGCAAGACTACCGAAAACCAAATCATCACTCCCAATGCCACAATGGCCCACGATTACTCTTGCCACATGCCCCTGGCCGAAATCGTTTATCAAACCCCGCTTGATTACCATGCACCACGTGCCATCAACATCACATGATACTTTTCCAAAACAGGTTCAATATATCATTAAGTCAATATTAGCATTTGATTATCCAAAATCATGTCATGAGCACGTAGTGAGTCTAAGCAAAGATACTACAACGTTCTAACCCATGTTGGCAATTTAATAATGTCCAACTAGTAAACCACAACTAGGGTGACAAAGGGTCATGGCACATACTTAAGTAATCAAGGTGTCATATATCAAATTGGTATTTATCTAACCCCTGTGTTTAAACAAAGTATCTTTCTAATTGAACTAGCATGCAATAGTTTAAATCAAAATAGATTTCGAAATGGGATCAACATGGTCAAAGCACAACTTGCCTTCAAAAAGTACTTGCTCTTGGTCTTGAGTTGGATCCTGAGTCAACACTTCTCCCTCGAATCCTTCCCAAGACTTCAACGCCTACTCGTAAAGCGTGCAAATAGCAAATACACAAATAAACACTATGCAAAAGATCCCAAAACTCCAAATAAAATCCATAAACAGAGAGAACATAATTTTTGTGGATTTTTAGAAACTGGAATAAATCAAATTTGGAGTTAAAAGCATAAAAGTTATGATTATTTAAAGTTTAAATAATCAATTAAATAATATTACAGAGAAAAACTTTAGTCCAAAAATTAAATAAAATTCATATTTAGGTAGATCTCAATTTTATACAAATTTAGAAATTTGAATCGCTCAAATCGGAGTTGAAACGCATAAAAGTTATAAGCGTTTGAAGTTTGAATCTAAATTTGAATCAATATTTCGAATTAATAAATCATTTTCTTTTTCGAAATTAATTATTGCGTCGGCATGGACACGTGGCAGCCTCGATTGGCCTGCTGACGCCAGCCGGTTCATGGACTTGGTCCACGCTCGGCTTGGGTCTCGTGGACTCGGCCCACGACTTCCACGTGTCGGCCGACATGTGGGCCCTCTCGGGTAGCGTCATCGCCGGCGTCGGCGGCTCGGCTCACCAGTCTTGGCAGGTGGGACCCATTGTGACGTCATGGGTGACGCCAGCGCTGGCGGGTCAGCCATCGACATGCGGCCCCTCGACACGCGGGCCCCGCGTCGGCGCCGCTACACGCACGCGTGGGCGGCGTTGACCGCGGCGGTCCATCTTCCCGACACGCGTGGCGCCAATCTCACCGCTGGTTTGAAAATCAACGGCGCGGATTAGATCCAGGGTTAACACGTTGAAACTACTCGTTGCTCGTGGGCCGCTCGATCTAGATCGGACGGTCCAGATCTAATCCTATATTCGCATCGCTACAAAGACGCGTGGCAATTGTGAACCGTTGGATCTTGATCCAACGATCCAGCATCTAATCGGGTTTGGGAACACGTGAGCTCACCTCAACCGTCCGATCCGATCCGACGGTCCTCCGAGCTCGCGGACGGCGATGGCTTCACGGGCGCTGGCTTGACCGAGACGGGACGACGACGAGCCCGACGGCGTTTGGGGCGTGGTTCGGCGAGATGAAGCCTCCTTCGGTGCGCCTCGTCGCGGACTCGGACCGGGCTCCTTCTCGGCGGAAGACGACGGACGACGGCGGAAATCACAAGAAACCGCAGCGGAGGGAAGAGACAACTCCGGCGAGCGATTGCGGCTCAACGGTGGCGGCCCGGCGAGATGGCTCTGGGAACGGTGCGCAAGGATGAGGGCAACCTCGGGACGTCTCACGCTTTAAATAGCCTCGGCGTCGTGCCTAGACGGAAACCTAGTTCGCTACTGGCGGCGCGGCGGCGAAGTCCGGCTCGGACTCGGCGAAGACGACGAAATCGTGGCCGTCCACGTGGCGCGATCAACGGCCACGATCGCACGGGCGCGATCGGATCCGGCCCGGTTACGGCTCGAACCGGTACGGGCGGATCTCAGCCGTTGGATCTTGATCCAACGGTTGGGATTGATTAGGTTTAGGAGTGGGTTCGGTCGAGTCAACTGGCTCGGTCGGGTTCGAGTCCGACTCGGTCGGTTGAACAGTACTTGACCCGAGTTGGATTTTCCAGCGAATTAATATTTAAAATAATTCCCAGTAATTCATTTAATTCATTAAAAATAGCAAAAGACTCAGAAAAATTCCAGAAAAATTCTGGAAAATATTTTGGAACATTTTGGACTCAAATAAAATATTTCCAACAAAATTTTATTTGCAAAATTAAATTCTTTAATTATTTCAAAATGGGATAATTTCAAATAAATTCCAAATAAATCCAAATAAATTCCAGAAAATTCCAAAAATTCACCAAAGTGCCAAATCACACATGAATTTAAGAAAAGCAAAATTTTGGGGTGTTACAGTGGCGCTGGAATTTAGTAAATTGAATTAGATCTAGATGTTGCCACGTTTCTGTTTTGGCACAGCATGAGCAGTCGACCTATGGTTAAGTTTTTCGTCAATTTAGATTCCGAATATGTCCGTACGGATGTTGAAGAAGTTGTAGATAATTTCATTATCTTTCAGTGGAAATAAAGAACGTTAAATTCTGATCAGCTGTTTGAAAGTTATGGCTGTTTTACCGAACGTGTTAAAATCTTTGACGTGATTGGAATAGATCACGGTATTTTGTAGATTAAACAACTTTAGAGTCCGAATCAGTCTTTCCCTATAACTAGAAAAAGTTGGGAAATTTCCTAAGCTACGCAAGGATGTACTCGTTTAATTGATTCAGAGTCCCAGAACTCATGTTATGCCTTTTGCAAGGCTGCTGTCCCGACGGGACAGAACCTCTGTTTTTAGGTTTTGCGAGTAGTTGGCAGTGTCGGGGTAGATGAGGGTTTGCATACTGTTTTGTGGACATGATTGTGAGCATGTGATACCTATGTGCAGGTGGTGCGACCCCGGGAGTGCCTTCTACTTCCCGCTAATCCGTTGCCCGTGGTTGAGGCAAGTGTATTGTAATGGATAGCGATTGTAGGTTGTTTGATTGATTGAGATTGAAGTTTGAATATATGATATGTTCACATGCCATTCTTTAATGTTTGCCATTGATAGGATGAGTATGTTTAGTATGTGATGATGCCATGTGTTAATGTACAAGTATCCATGATGATGCCATGTGTTAATGTACTAGTTAATTATGATGTTGGCATAATTGCATACATGGCATGATTACATGGCTCGGGCGGTGAGAAAGTCATAACTAGTCTGGGGAATGTCGGTGAGAAAGTTATGACTAATCCGGAAAGCCAATGAGTAAGTCCTACATCGTGATTCCATCCACCGCGGTGTGAGGAAGCGAGGAGTAGGCACCCTCCATCTTCGGGATGGAAGGGGGGAGAGGGTGCACACCGACGGGTGTGTACTCAACCATACCGGTATGAGTTTCTTGGAGACATGTGCATCGCATTGCATTACATTGCATTGCATTATATGAGGATGTTATATGAGGATGATTTATGATGATGTCAATGATATGCTTACACTATGAATATGAGATGTGTATGATGTTGTATGTGAAAAGTGGTGATGAAGGTATTGGAATGTGTTTTCTTGTTCCATTGCAATATACTTGCTGAGTGATGAACTCACGCTTGTGTTTATGTTGTTTTTCTTAGGTACCATGAAACCAGCATGCAGGAAAAAGGGTTTAGCTACACATCTACACGTAGCTTCACATAAATTAGACAGTGTTATCATTTGGAGTCATGATAATGAAAGTATTGCCATGTGTAACACCCCAAAATTTTGCTTTTCTTAAATTCATGTGTGATTTGGCACTTTGGTGAATTTTTGGAATTTTCTGGAATTTATTTGGAATTATTTGGAATTTATTTGAATTTATTCCATTTTGAAATAATTAAAGAATTAAACTTTGTAAATAAAAATTTATTGGAAATATTTTATTTCAGTCCAAAATGTTCCAAAATATTTTCCAGAATTTTTCTGGAATTTTTCTGAGTCTTTTGCTATTTTTAATGATTTAATTGAATTTCTGAGAATTTAATCGGATTAATTAAATCGAGTGGGTTTTACTGTTCCTCCGACCGGACCCGAGTCCGAGTCAGACTCGAGTCCGAGTCGCGCCCGGTTGGTCCAGCGAACCCGCTTAGAACCCAAACCCGTGTGACCGTTGGATAAAGATGCAACGGCCACGATTGAGCCACGTCACCGAGCCCGAGTCCGACCGAGCCAGCCAGCTCGTCCGAGTCCGATCCGAACCCAAACTCATGCACCGTTGGATCCCGATCCAACGGCCGGCGTCTGCGTACACGTCACCCAATCCGGCGCGCCACGACTCCGCGCGGAGAGGACTCGGTTGCTGAGGTCGATCGAGCAGGGAGGTCAAGCCGCGTCGAAGGAGACCTCTCACCTCACCGGAGCGCGCCCAAAACGCCGTCGGCTAGGTCGTCGTCCCCCGCGCCGGTGACCCAGCACCGCCGCTCGCCATCGCTGGACCTCGAGCTCCCTCAGCCGTCGGATCTTCATCCAAGGGCCCAGATTGTGCCACGTCATCTCACGGTGAGATCCCGTCCAAAATCCCAGATCCAATATCAATCACGTTAACCCAAACGCGTGAGAGCCAGATCTAATCTGGGCCGTTGATTTTCAAATCAACGGCCGAGATTGCGCCACGCGTCCGGGAAGGCTGACCGCCGCGGTCAGCGGGGCCCGCATGTCAGCGGCCCAGCCACCCTGCACCATGACGTCACACTGACGTCATGGCGGGCCCGCATGTCAGCGGCTGTCCCAGCAGTGCGCTGACGTCAGCAATGACGTCACAGTGGGTCCCACCTGTCAGCACTGTGGGCTGAGCCCCGCTGACGTCAGCAGTGACGTCACCCGAGGGGACCCACCTGTCAGCGACACATGGAGCCGTGGACCGAGTCCACCGTGGACCGAGCCAAGCCGTGGGCTGAGCCCATGGACCGGCTGACGTCAGCCGTCCAATCAGAGGCTGCCACGTGTCCTCGCTGACGCAATAATTAATTTCCGAAAAAGAAAATGATTTATTAATTCGAAATAATGATTTCAGATTTTGTTTCAAACTTCAAACGCTTATAACTTTTGCGTTTCAACTCCGATTTGAGTGATTCAAATTTCTAAATTTGTATAAAATTGAGATCTACCTAATTATGAATTTTATTTAATTTTTATACTAAAGTTTTTCTCTGTAATATTATTTATTTGATTATTTAAACTTTAAATAATCATAACTTTTGCATTTAAACTCCAAATTTGACGATTCCAGTTCCTAAAAATTCATAAAATTATGTTCTCTCTGTTTATGGATTTTATTTGGATGTTTGGACACTTTTGGTCTTCTATTTTATTCATTTGTTGCTATTTGCACGCGTTACGAGTAGACGTTGAAGTGCCGGAAGGATTCGAAGGAGAAGTACTGACTCAGGATCCAACTCAAGACCAAGAACAAGTACTTTTTGAAGGCAAGTTGTGCTTTGACCATGTTGATCCTATTTTGAAATCTATTTTGGTTCAAATTATTGCATGCTAGTTCAATTAGAAAATACTTTATTTAAATATGGGAAATTAGATAAATGCCAAATTGCTGTATGACACCTTGATTAATTAAATATGTGCCATGACCCTTGTCACCCTAGTTGTGGTTTACTAGTTGGACATTATTAAATTGCCAACATGGGAAATTAGATCGTTGTAGTATGTTGCTTAGACCTGCTACGTGCTCATGACATGATTTTGGACAATCAAATGTTAATATTGACTTAATGATATATTGAACCTGTTTTGGAAAGGTATCATGTGATGTTGATGGCACGTGGTGCATGGTAATCAACTGGGGTTTGATAAATAGTTTTCGGCCGGGGCATGTGGCAAGAATGATCAGGTGGGCCAGTTGTGGCACTGGGGATGTTGATTTGGTTCTTTGGGTAGTCTTCCCCTGGTCACCCTAAGCACTTAACCTTGCAAGCCTTTGAACTGAGTCAATCTTGCAACCACATGTCTGTAATGGGACGGACCTAGTTGATTAAGTTGCTAATAACGTACCTGTGGGACCTCAGGAGGTCAACTACACCCTTTGTGTAAGTTGTACGGGGGAGCGTACCGGGGCTGCGGCCAGGTACCCATCTAATGGTTGGTTGGCCTAAACTTCGCCTTAGCTAAGGGAAGGGTTAGTGTGCAACAACCGGGGAGGACCACTTGTGCTGTTAGAAGTTTCCGAAAGACTTTGTTACGGGAACTCGCCTTTGTGGTGTTTGACTGTATCTTCTGGGTAAAGTGCATAACCTCTGCAGAGTGTAAAATCTATTCGAATAGCCGTGTCCGCGGTATTGGACATCGCTCGGGAATTACAGTCAAGGGTTAGACTTTCTCAAAAATAACTTGGACTTGAAAGGTTGGGTTGGATTAATAATGATGTTGATAGAAATGTGGATTAGGATGAGAAAGATGTTTACTAAACCTGTGAAAAGTTATTTATGCCATACTTATTTCTACTGCTTTCGAATCTACTTATGCTACTTGTCAAATGCTGTTTACTGCAAATATACCTTGAGCTATTCCTTTGTATCAAGCCGTGCATATAGTATATTAGCTTGCATTCTGTGCATGACTTGCTGAGTACCAAGTACTCACCCTTGCCACAATACAACACCAGTTGAAGAGGAGACTACACCAGCTTTGGAGGAGGAGCTACAAGAGGAACCGTCTACTTAGGGAGCGAGCCCACTTGGCCTGTCGTGGTATCTTGGATGGCGCGACGGGTTATCTTATTTTCCGCTGCTATTATTTCTCTCTTAATAAGTTTCGCCCTGCGTGGCGTATATTTGTAACTTGACCATAAGGTCGAGCAACCAGTTTGACTATTTAATTAAAGTACTTTATTAGTATCGAGTGGTATGATTGTGATATTTACCGATGTTAAGACTGTGTGCACTAGCGCGTTCCTGGACTAGTGCTGAATACACAGAGGGTCCGGATTTGCAAATTCGGGTCCCGACACCATGGAACTTGGAGAATTGCTTAACAACGTGCTCGGTCTTACTATTTGATTCGTTTAGCTCATGAAGTGGTAGAGAATGCTTTATCCTGGACTTATATTGTTGCTATGTCACATGTTATTGCTGTTTTAGATGCTTTCCATTATGATATAACTTGTGATACTTTGTTGATGCTCCGAATCATGGAAAAACAAAGGAGATGCTGCCGAAATTTTCGGTATTAGCATTTGTTCCTTTGCTGTAATTTACTTGTAATTGTGGTATTTAGAGGTTGCTTAGTCTATGTTTGGTGGTAGCATTCAGGCATATTAAATGCCGGGGTGTTACAGTTGGTATCAGAGCGGGCTGTAGGTCCCTGGAATGTGTATTTTTAGTGTCATGCTATAGGATACAACTAAAATGTGATATGGAATAACTTAGAAACATGGCTTAGTTCTTAACTAAAATTTTGTCATAGGATAGCAACATTAAAACTTGCAAAAGTGGTATAACTAATCTAAAATTTGACACACACTGGATGCACAGTAGGAAAGGGTATGGGTATCATTCCTTTACGCTTAAATGTTGTATTTAAGCTATGATGTTGAATGCTTCATTTGATAAAGCATGTTGCTATGTCTATGAGATAAATGATTGAATTGTTCTTGTTGTTGTGATAAAGTTGGGTTTTGGTGCCGAAGGGTTTCGGCCACCTCTCTTATTTCATAGTAAAGGTGAGGTTTGACGGTATGGTCGGTTAGCGCCATCACTGAAGAACTATTAACCCCTGTAGCAGAAGAGTGCTTACCCTTTCTGTCATAGATCGGGTAGTTGACTGGAGTCAAATAGAAGAGTTGGTGGTGGATTTCCTTTGGATGTTCTTTATCGTTCTGCGATCGGTTCTGGTTGGTCTTCTTTGTTTTTAGTCGATTGAAATCAAAAGAAAAGTGTTTGGTCTTGAATTTTCGCGGATTGATCCATAGGCGGTTTGTGGTTTTGTCTTCCTTGGGTGAAGACGAAGAAGAAGAAGTCTAGTGTTGCGCTTCCTTTGGTTGCCTTTCTAGTTTTGATGCCTAGTTTGTTGGTTGCTTTATGGGGAAGAAGCATTCAATTTATTCCTGTGTTTGTCTTTCTCCGAGGTTAGAGGAGTTATTGCATAGTTATGCCAGACCTGGCTGTCAGGGCTGAAGTTCTGTGGCTTTGTAGTAGTACGTGGTGTTTGATTTCGTTATTTTACTGGTTTAAGAAATCATCTTTGAAGAACCCTTTTTTTCGTGAGAGTTTGGGGTTTGGTGTTAAGGTTTATTTGATCACCTGGCTCCCTCCTGTAGTAGTCTTTGAGATTGAAAAAAATGTTTTGGAGAATTCCTTTTGCATGACCAAGTTTGGGTTTGTCCCATTGCAATTTTGAGAGTCAAGTTTCTTTATGAATTTGGGATGAGTTTTAAAACTAAAACGCTGCAAACAAAGTAAGTAGTCTTTTGACTGAAATCGTTTGTCCCTAGTAAGAATTGATGTTTAGCATGTTATGTAGTAGGTAACAATGTGGTTTATGGATTGATGTGTTGCTAAGTTAAATTTTGAGTTGAATCAAATTCAACGTGATTAATATCTCTAGCTTGAGAATAAATAGACTACTAGTGTTGTAGTTTACTCTTAGCAAGAATGATTGAATGGGTTAATGTACATGCTTAGAATCTGTTGCCTTGCTTTGAAAGTGCTTATGACCCTCGATTATGTTTAATGTTTTAAACCCAAATGCATAGTTAAAACATTAAGATGATGTAGACTGCTGTTATTGTTAAAGAAACTTTGCTGGTTGTTTAAAGATGTTCTAATCTAATGGATTAATAGAGAGATTTAATCGTGTTGACTAGTGACTTTAATTTGGAAGTTGATTAGAGTTTTTATTTATGTTGTTGCAAACTACTAGTATATTTGGAAGTATGCAGTTGTGTCCCTTCAATGCTAGTACTCAATCTATTTTAAATAGTGGGAGTATGTTGTGTGGTGGTAATTTTGTTATCACCTATGTATAGGGTAACTAAAGGTAATGTTGTTGGTTAATGATTATGCCCATTTGTTTTTATTGATGACCAAGTAGTGGTGGTAACTGTTTAGATTATTTGTTGAAAACCATGGTTAAAATAGAGGAAAATTTTAACATGTTGCGATAGAGTGAGCTTTGGATAATTAACATGATGTAGAATTTTATCCTTAATGAATGTATGTCTTAGAATCATAGTTATGAACTCTGTCTTGTATAGATAATATTTACATGTTGAAGTCGTTTGTTAACTGAATGAGTTTCGATTGTCGAGTCGTTGACATATAGGTGGTATGAAATTTATATGTTGATCTTGCTGAAAGATTTGTGGAAGTACTATGTTTCAAATTTAGAATAAAAAGTATTATGATTCGGTAATCCGTGAGGATCATGTCAATGTAGTCTTGGTTGGGTGTCTTTTTGATAAGCATCATAAACTTTAATTAAAAGTGTTGAGAATGGTAACTAGATAAAGAATTTGATGTGTCAATTTTGTTATAACCAGTTGGACTTTCTCAATGAGTAAGTAGTGAATTTCGAAGTCTTTAATGGAAAGCGTAGTGGAACACTAGAGATGATTGTATTTATGCTGAGCTTGTGTTTAAAAGCATTTGGACTGGTTTGGTTGTGTGCCATTTTGGTTGAAGGGTTTTTGGTGAAGGTGTTCCATATGATGTGTTTCAAAATTTCCCTAAAACTCGTAGAAATTGGTGCAAATATTTGGTTTTGGCTAATTTGTTTAGTTGGTGCTATGAGTATGGATTTACACCCCAAAAGTTTTTGAGTGGATTGCGCCCTTTCGTGTTCGCTCTGAATTATCTTTTGGAATAAAGTTTAAAGGAAACAAATGGACATAGAGGGTTATGTTGGAAAACTCACGAGGTTTAATTTGTAATCTTTTCTTTGCTAGAGTTGGAGTTATTTGGAAAAATCTGTGTAGAGTTTGCAAGTGCTTCAAAAGGTGGTTTTGTGGATGTTTCATCGGCGATGCTGTTAGTGAAGTGTTCTCTTTTGAAAATGAGTTTCCTTTTCTCTTTGAGAAAATATATGGCGGTTGTTAGTGCAGATGTTTGACTTTGGAGTCGATGTTCTTTTCCAAATTTTTGATTTTTGTTAAAATTTCCAAGTTTAGCTATCTATCGTTGGTGGGTTCTGACCCGACGTGGTGTTTTGTGGTTAATGGTTTGTCCGTCAATGTTATGTGTGTTTCAAACTTGTTATACCGAGGAAGTAGTCGTTTGGTGAATGATTATTCGGTATTGTTGTTACATGAAGAATGAATGGTGAAAAGTAAACATGACAGCGTTTTTAGATGTTAAATGATAAAAGAGTCATTGAGCCAGGTCGGTGAGAAAGTCACATATGGAGATATGACTAATCCGGAGTGCTCTTGAAGAGTGTGCCACTACTACAAAATGATACATCACTATCGCTTCATCTGTGTCGGTTCCAAACTTTTGACTAAAAAAACGATTGTGATACGTGTATGTCATTCGTAAATTTTGGTAATAGGTTATCACAATCGGTTCTGAGAAAGAACCGATTGTGATAAGAATCATCATCACAATCGCTTCTTTCTAAGAACCAATTGTGATAACCCGTTTCCTCATCACAATCGGTTCTGAAAAAGAACCGAACCGATTGTGATAAGTGGTATATCATCACAATCGGTTCTTTTTCAGAACCGATTGTGATGATATACCACTTATCACAATCGGTTCTGAGAAAGAACCGATTGTGATGACCCCCTCATCACAATCGGTTCTTTCTCAGAACTGATTGTGATAACCCGTTTCCTCATCACAATCGGTTCTTTCTAGGAACCGATTGTAATGAGGGACCCCTTATCACAATCGGTTCTTTTTTCAGAACCGATTGTGATAAGACTCGCAAGGTTTATATCCTCTCGGGATGAACTCTCCTCTGTTGTTGGTGTTCTAGAGCAAAAAATAACCGTCGCCACCCCGAAAATAGAGCATACTCTTGTTGAAACTTAGACTTGTGGGAGAAAAATCTGAAATCCTTAAGGATGTGTGTTAAGAGGGTAAGTTGAAGCCCCAGCTTGAGAAGATTTCCCCTCTATTTTCTCTCAGTTGAGGTTTTTAGCATATTTATAAGCAAGCACTTAGTGGTGACGACGACACACATGGAACAAATTACATGCGTGTAGATAATTAAAGAGGGTTGTATTGTAAATAAAGTTGTAAGATTGCCATGTCTAATTGAGACAAGCGAATGCCATTTCAAGGGTAAAGTACCAGCAAAGTAAAAGTACAAACTTGCCAACATGTTAACTTGCTGTTGAACCTATTTTAGTTAAAATATACAGGACAATACTTCCATAAGGAAGGAAAGGGAAGAATTTTTCCACTCAACGCATAATTATTAGTAATTACTTGCACATTCTTTCCACTCCATCCAAGAACAACACATAATTCCAAACAATTATTAAAACAATACCAAGATTAATAATACCGGCACTACTAGTCCTTTCATATTGCAGTCGGTTTCAATTAAAACTGACACTACTAATCAAACCTATTGCTTTTTGTGAAGGCAATGAAAGGAATGCATTTCAATAGCATATATACAGAAAGTTTAGCAAAGTGGAGACTGACTCGGCTTGAACTTAAATTAGATGGAAAATAGAATTAAAGGTGTGGTGGACACCACATCACAATCGGTTCTAGCTGAGAACCGATTGTGATGAGGGGTGTGATCACAGTCGGTTCTATCTCAGAACCGATTGTGATGACACCCTCATAACAATCGGTTCTTGGTCAGAACCGAGTGTGATGTGGGTGGTCATCACAATCGGTTCTAGCTCAGAACCGATTGTGATGAGGGTGGTCATCACAATCGGTTCTCAACTTGAACCGATTGTGATAACAGTGTCATTACAATCGGTTCTTGTTCAGAACCGATTGTGATGTGCTCGTGACCGCCAAAGTGAAAATTGGGCGCCATAGTAAAATTGGACACTTAGTTAAATTTTGGAGCACCCAAGTCAGAGTAAATTCGAAATATAAGAATACTAACATTAGTGTTCGGGTGCTTTGTGGGGTTAAGGGGAGGGAGACGCGTTATATTTTCAAATGCTGTCATACCAACACTACGGTACTAAATTGGACACTTAGTTAAATTTTGTAGCACCTAAGTCAGAGTAAATTCGAAGTATAAGAATACTAACATTAGTGTTCGGGTGCTTTGTGTCGTTAAGGGGAGGGAGACGCGTTATATTTTCAAATGCTATCATACCAACACTACGGTACTAAATTGGACACTTAGTTAAATTTTGTAGCACCCAAGTCAGAGTAAATTCGAAGTATAAGAATACTAACATTACTGTTCGGGTGCTTTGTGGGGTTAAGGGGAGGGAGACACGTTATATTTTCAAATGCTATCATACCAACACTACGGTACTAAATTGGACACTTAGTTAAATTTTGGAGCACCCAAGTCAGAGTAAATTCGAAGTATAAGAATACTAACATTAGTGTTCGGGTGCTTTGTGGGGTTAAGGGGAGGGAGACGCGTTATATTTTCAAATGCTATCATAACAACACTACGGTACTAGATCATATAAGAACTCTGAAGTTAAGCGTGCTTGGGTGAGAGTAGTACTAGGATGGGTGACCTCTCGGGAAGTGCTCGCATTTGCATTAAAATTGGCGACAAAACTCATTAGTTAAGCGTGCTTAGGCGAGGTTAGTACTAACTAGGATGGGCGAGGGTGACCTCCTGGGGAAATCTCTTTGTTTTGTGTTAAAACCGTCAGAACAATGTTTAATAGTGAAAATGGCTCATCACAATCGGTTCTTCGCAAGAACCGATTGTGATGAGACCCCCTCATCACAATCGGTTGTAGCAAAGAACTGATTGTGATGACACCCTCATCACAATCGGTTCTAGCAAAGAACCGATTGTGATGAGGGGCTTAGCACAATCGGTTCTTCGCAACAACTGATTGTGATGATTGTTTATCACAATCGGGGAGAAAACCGACTGTGATAT
The DNA here is from genome assembly GCA_036346355.1 of Rhipidocladum racemiflorum. Taxonomy (NCBI): domain Eukaryota; kingdom Viridiplantae; phylum Streptophyta; class Magnoliopsida; order Poales; family Poaceae; genus Rhipidocladum; species Rhipidocladum racemiflorum. Next base: position 41,802,249 of record CM070590.1, read on the forward strand.
CTATTCCTCATTACAATCGTTGGACTTTCTATCGCCACCAAAACAGATTGTGATGACGAAAAAGAACCGATTCTAATGTGTATTCTTGTAGTAGTGTGCATTTATGTCATGAAATGAGATTTCCGTTGCTTTCTACTATGAAAAGAAAAGAATGAAGAAATTCTGGTATTTTGGTTGTGGTGTAGGGGATTTATGCTTCCTTTGTGATTTGGCTTGGATGTTGCCGAATTCTTTCGAAAATGGTTGTTAACGCTTTGGGTTTGAGTTGTCGTGTGTACACTTGGGCTTGATAGCTAAGTGTTTTTGTGTGAGGGCGAGACCCTCTTAAGAAAGGAACCAAATGTGGTTTGGTAAAGTTTTACGATCCTAGATTGGGCCTAGGTGTAGAACCTTAGTGGTATAAGGGTCGTTTGTGATGGAGGTTGATGATGTATGGGTTTAACCATTATTAAGAGTAGCGATGGGTGGAAGTGAAGTTGACGGTAGTTCTGTGATATTTGTCCTGCCGTGAGCAATTGTCGTCACTAGTTGTTTTTGGATTTGAGTCTTGCCTGGGAGAGGATGGAATGAAATGTTAGTATGATCGTGTATTGGAAGGGCAAGTGTGCCTTAATGAGTTATTCCCCTCGATGGAAATTTTCGGGAATGTAGAAAGGTCGATAAAGGAATTGTGATTGCCTTTGATTATGTCATGTTGAGTTTAATGGAGTGTGGTAGACAGGTTGGTTGTGATAGAAGTGTGAAGTGTTTGTCGTGAGGATTCGAGCGTTTTGGGTTGATGGAGCCCTTTGTGGTTGAGAAGCAGATTCTGTTTGGGAATTGAAGTGAAGGTCGATCTATGAGCGGTTGCCCTTAGTTGAGCGAGATCAACACTTTTTCTCTAAGTGTTGGTTTTGGGAACTCGTTTGTCGTTTGTTCCGGTTTTAGTCGTTGTGCGATTGTTTTGGGCGGCAGAGAAGCCTTTTGTCCCTTGGGGACTTTGTGGTTGATTTTGGCGTCCTTCGGATTCGAGGTCGAATCCTGTTGAAGGGGGGAAGAATGTGACACTACGGTATGGTGTGACATTATAAAATGTGAAATTAGAGAATAAAACCTTACGGCTTGAGGTTTATTCGTGTTTTTGGGCCTTATGAAGTGATGTGTCACCACGGAGTGTCGTAACCTTATTTATTGAGCTTGATAAGGTCAAAAACATTATGAGATGTGGAAATAAGTTTAAAACCATAGGGTATGGATGTTAATAGCGTTTCCGGGCCGTTTCTGGGGTTTTGGGCCTTTCCGGGGGAAATTGGGCCTAAAAGAGGGGGTTGTGGGCTTTAGTGGGATGGAGTAAGAGTCCATTTAGGACTAGGATTCAGATTAGGGGCTGGAAAAAGGGGGGCCTTCCTGCCCTTGTGCGCCCACCCCCCCATTGTGTGCGCCCCCACCACCTCCCCCTTGCCCTAGCCACCCTCCCCCCCATTGTGGCCGTGCGCCCCCTTGCCCTCTCCACCTCTCCACCTCCCCACCACCTCTCCTCCACCCCCTTGCTGCCCTAGGGTGGCCTCCCCACCCCTGCACCTTGTGGATCCATCCATTGGAGCGAGGAGCGAGGAGCGAGGAGCGTGGAGCGAGGAGCGATCCGGGAGGAGTTTCGTTGGGATTTCGGTCGTCGGGCGAAGGTATGACCATGGGATTCCTTGGGGTTGATCTAGGTACTGTTTTAAGGGTGTTTATCAAGTTTTTAGATCAATTGGTGGCGCTGGAATTGAGTAAATTGAATTAGATCTAGATGTTGCCACGTTTCTGTTTCGGGACAGCATGAGCAGTCGACCTAGGGTTAAGTTTTTCGTCAATTTAGAGTCCGAATTTGTCCATACGGATGTTGAAGAAGTTGTAGATAATTTCACTATATTTCAGTGGACATAAAGAACGTTAAATTCCGATCAGCAGTTTGAATGTTATGGCTGTTTTACCGAACGTGTTAAAATCTGTGACGTGATTGGAACAGATCACGGTATTTTGTAGATTAAACAACTTTAGAGTCCGAATCAGTCTTTCCCTATAACTAGAAAAAGTTGGGAAATTTCCTATGCTACACGAGGATGTACTCGTTTAATTGATTCGGAGTCCAGAACTCAAGTTATGCCTTTTGCAAGGCTGCTGTCCTGACGGGACAGAACCTCTGTTTTTAGGTTTTGCGAGTAGTTGGCAATGTTGGGGTAGATGAGGGTTTGCTTACTGTTTTGTGGACATGATTGTGAGCGTGTGATACCTATGTGCAAGTGGTGCGACCCCGGGAGTGCCTTCTACTTCCCGCCAATCCGTTGCCCGTGGTTGAGGCAAGTGTATTGTAATGGATAGCGATTGTAGGTTGTTTGATTGATTGAGATTGAAGTTTGAATATATGATATGTTCACATGCCATGCTTTAATGTTTGCCATTGATAGGATGAGTATGCTTAGTATGTGATGATGCCATGTGTTAATGTACAAGTATCCATGATGATGCCATGTGTTAATGTACGAGTTAATTATGATGTTGGCATAATTGCATACATGGCATGATTACATGGCTCGGGCGATGAGAATGTCATAACTAGTCCGGGGAAGGTCGGTGAGAAAGTTATGACTAATCCGGAAAGCCAATGAGTAAGTCCTACATCGTGATTCCATCCACCGCGGTGTGGGGAAGCGAGGAGTAGGCACCCTCCATCTTTGGGATGGAAGGGGGGAGAGGGTGCACACCGACGGGTGTGTACTCAACCATACCGGTATGAGTTTCCAGGAGACATGTGCATCACATTGCATTGCATTATATGAGGATGTTATATGAGGATGATTTATGATGATGTCAATTATATGCTTACACTATGAATATGAGATGTGTATGATGTTGTATGTGAAAAGTGGTGATGAAGGTATTGGAATGTGTTTTCTTGTTCCATTGCAATATACTTGCTGAGTGATGAACTCACACTTGTGTTTATGTTGTTTTTCTTAGGTACCATGAAACCAGCATGCGGGAAAAAGGGTTTAGCTACACATCTACACGTAGCTCCACACAAATTAGACAGTGTTATCATTTGGAGTCATGATAATGAAAGTATTGCCAAGGAACTTGGAGAATTGTTTAACTATGTGCTCGGTCTTACAATTTGATTCGTTTAGCTCATGAAGTTGTAGAATGCTTTATCCTGGACTTATATTGTTGCTATGTCACATGTTATTGCTGTTTTAGATGCTTTCCATTATGATATAACTTGTGATACGTTGTTGATGCTCCGAATCATGGAAAAACAAAGGAGATGCTGCCGAAATTTTCGGTATTAGCATTTGTTCCTTTGCTGTAATTTACTTGTAATTGTGGTATTTAGAGGTTGCTTAGTCTATGTTTGGTAGCATTCAGGCATATTAAATGCCGGGGTGTTACAGTACCATAATCGGGCATGTGATCAACCAAATGGTGCTCGCTCAATGGGCAAACAACGGATCGGTCCTCAATCGACACGGGCGAGACTACCTCACTTGCGTCTCCACACCCAAGTGATCCAACTTTCTCGCCCGGTCTCCATTCATATTTCCTTTACTACTCCTAAACATAATTATTCCTTTACGACAATTGAAAGGTGAACAAACTCAAGCGGGGGAACCGTCCTCCACTTGGCCCATACCCGACATCTAAGCAAACTAAGCATGGACACATTATATTTACCCGTACACTAGCTCAAAAGGAGGTGTTCAACAAGTATGAAAGGTTGTATATGCAACAAATAGGATCTAGTACAATTTCCACAATTCAACTCCTAATGCATAACTTAAGCACCCAATACGCAATTCATTCTTCAAAATACCAATATATACAGGGTGGAACATGCTTAGGTGCTTGCCTTGATCTTCTGCTCACGGACTGACGACGACTTGCCCCTCGGCAACTCCCTCGACCACGGCGGTATCACCCTCCGTGGTTTTGTTCTCTACACGAATGTAATGCAACAATAAAATGCATGCAATGCAATTAAACAACTGGAATGAACAACCCCCGATGAACTGACGCAACCGGACAGACCAACACAACCCGGATAGACTAGGTGAACCCGGACAGTTCGGGTATTTTATCCGGACAGTCTGGCTTACCTGGACATTCCGGACAGTTCGGGTATTTTATCCGGACAGTCTGGCTTACCTGGACATTCCGGACAGTTAGGTCCGGACACTCCGGACCCTGCGCACTTTGCCCAACTTACCCAAGGATTCGAAGTGCTACCGAGACCTATGGCACCACGAGGGCCCGATCTACGACTCTCCTACACACGGTTGAGCCAAAGAAGCTCCGAGCTAGCTCAAACCACGATGATTGAGGCTCATTCCTAATATCTCCAACCAAAAACCCAATGTAACGCTAGGGATGACATTATCTAACCCCGATCCCTAACCCTAGCATCCAACATTGCCCAAACCAACTCCCAAATCCAACCCTAAAACCACCACACCCAAAACCCTAGAACTCAAGGTTCCTCCCTAACCTCCCAAATCCAAACCTAGGCTCTAAACCCACCATGGATGGCCCTAGAACTCCTAAGATCAGCCCTTACCTCAAGGAGGATGGAGAGGAAGAAGGGGACGCCGGGTAGGGAAAAAGGACGCCGGCTTGGGGAAGACCTAGAGGACACCACGTTGGGGATCCACCGGGAAGGAGCTCGGGAAGGAGGCCGGCTGGTGGGGAGCTCACCGGAGAGGATCTTGTGGTAGAGGAGGCGCACAAGGCAGTGGAGGACAAGTGGGGAAGAAGGAAATGGGGTGAGGAGACCAAGAAACGGGTCTTTTATACTAAACCCCGAAAAATCCGGACTCTCCCGACATTTAATCCATACACTCCGGGTTGGGGTGTTCGGTCACCCAACTCGGACACTCCGGATTTTCAATCCGAACATTTCGGGTTTCATCCAGATATTCCGGATGTTTAATCCGGACATTTCGGGTTAAGGCGTTCGGTTGGATCCAACTCGGATACTCCGGATGATTTATCCGGATACTCCGGGTTAAATCCGGACATTCCGGATATTTAATCCGGATACTCTGGATTTCCCAGGATTTTAGGAATTTGGGGCCCTAACAAACCCTCCCCCTTTAAGGGAATCCCGCCCCGAGATTCAGAACAGATGCATAGGTCGAAAAGAATGCAGGTGGATGGTAAAATCGCACACTAACCCATACGCCTCAAATTGCGAAGAATGATACAGTAGCACTTACATGATGTCGAAGAACTCAGGGTACTCGGTCTTTAGGCGATCTTCGGGCTCCCAAGTAGCTTCGTCCTCGGTATGATTGCTCCATTGGACTTTGTAGAACTTGAGAGTCCTTCAGCGAGTTTTGCGCTCAGCTTCGTCCAAAACCCGAATTGGATGCTCTGGATAGGATAGATCCGGTTCAGGCGCAACTCTGAGGTCATCCACTTCAAGCGACTCGAAAGGAGTATGGAGACACTTCTTCAATTGGGAGACATGGAAGACATTGTGGACCATCTCGAGTGAGGGAGGTAGCTCTAGCAGATAGGCCACTTGACCACGCTTTTCAAGGACTCGGAATGGCCCTATGTAACGAGGTGCCAGTTTCCCTTTGATTCCAAACCGACGAGTGCCTCGAAGGGGAGATACTTTTAGATAGACGAAGTCGCCAATATCGAAGGAGAGGGGTCTCCAACGGCGATCGGCGTAGCTCTTCTACCGCGACTGTGCTATCCTCAGGTTCTCCCGAATGACCCTCACTTTCTCTTCTGCCTCTATGACCAATTCAGGCCCCATGGAGTGATCGTTCCCCACTCTCTGACCAATTTAGAGGTGCCCGACAGCTACGACCATAAAGTGCCTCAAAAGGGGACATCTGGACTCTGGTCTGATAGCTATTGTTGTATGCAAACTCGGCATAGGGAAGACATTCCTCCCACTTCTTCCCATATGATAGGACACACGCCCTCAACATGTCCTCGAGGATCTGATTCACCCTCTCGGTCTGTCCATCAGTCTGAGGGTGATACGCTGAACTGTGGAGTAGCTTTGTGCCCAACGCCGCATGCAGACTCTTCCAGAACTAGGAGACAAACTGTGAGCCCTGATCTAAAACTATCCGCTTTGGCACTCCATGAAGGCACACGATCCGAGAGAGATACAGCTCCACATACTTCTTGGATCGATTAGCAGTGTGAACAGCTAGAAAATGTGCGGATTTGGTCAGCCGATCGACTATAACCCAAACCGAGTCATGACCTGCAAAAGTCAACGGCAGGCCGGTAATGAAGTCCATACTGATGTCTTCCCACTTCCAGCTCGGAATAGGTACTGGTTGGAGAGTACCAGCTGGCTTAAAGTGTTCAGCCTTCACCCGCTTGCAGACGTCGCACTCAGCCACATAACGAGCAATCTCGCGCTTCATGCGAGTCCACCAGAATTGCCGCTTCAGGTCTTGGTACATTTTGTTGCTGCCCGGATGGATTGTGAGCAACGAGTTATGGGCTTCATCAAGGATCGCCCACTTCAACTCTTGGATATCCGGGACAACTATGCGCTGGCCGCACCACAAGGTTCCTTGCTCATCCAGGTGAAAACCAGGGGCCTGACCAGAACTCAAGTTATTGCGAATGCGGGTAACACCCGCATCTCCTCCTTGTGCCTCCCGAATTTTATCGAGCAACGTGGACTTCAGTTCCACATTAGCTAATGACCCTTCTCCTATCATCTCCAAATTTAGCTTCTGAAATTCGGCACAAAGGGTAGCACTCCGAGGTGGAAGAGTGAGGCAATGGCATTGCACCTTGCGATTCAATGCATCAGCTACCACATTGGCCTTCCCAGGGTGGTAATGGACTTCCAAATTGTAGTCCTTTATCAATTCAAGCCACTGTCTTTGCCTCATATTCAGGTCTGCCTGCGTGAAGATGTACTTGAGGCTTTTGTGATCGGTGTAGATGTTGCACTTGTTCCCCAGGAGATAGTGGCGCCAAATCTTCAAGGCATGGACCACTGCTGCAAGCTCCAGATCATGGGTGGGGTAGTGCTCTTCATGACGTTTTAGCTGCCGAGACGCATAAGCGACAACTCGGCGGTCCTGCATAAGCACACACCAAGTCCGATGCCAGATGCATCGCAGTAGACGTCAAACGGCTTGTGAATATCAGGCTGGGTAAGAACTGGAGCTGTAGTGAGGCGCTGTTTCAAAGTTTGAAATGCCTGCTCACAGCCCACTGACCATTTGAATTCAGTGCCCTTCTTCAGTAACTAAGTCATGGGCTTGGCTATCTTAGAGAAGTTCTGGATGAAACGATGATAATAGCCAGCCAACCCAAGGAAACTGCGAATCTCTGTGACAGACTTGGGCTGTTCCCATTTGAGCACATCTTGCACCTTGTTTGGGTCAACGGCTACACCCCGCTCGGAACGGACATGTCCCAAGAAGGACACCTCTTTCAGCCAGAACTCACACTTGCTGAACTTCGCATACAAGCGGTGTTCCCGAAGTCTCCCGAGAACGACGTGAAGGTGCTTAGCATGATCTTCCTCGTTGGCTGAATAAATGAGGATGTCATCGATGAAGATGACGACAAAGGAATCCAGCTCCTCCATGAAAATGGAGTTCATGAGGTACATGAAATAGGCCGGTGCATTCGTCAGTCCAAACGACATGACAGTGTACTCGTATAACCCGTAACGAGTGGAGAAGGAAGTCTTCGGGATATCCTCGGCCCAGATCTTAATCTGATGGTACCCGAGCCTCAGGTCAATCTTGGAGAATACCCGCGCACCAGCAAGCTGATCGAACATGATATCAATCCGCGGTAGAGGGTATTTGTTCTTGATAGTAACTGCATTCAAGGGACGGTAATACACGCAGAGGCGAAGTGAACCGTTCTTCTTGGTTACGAAGAGAGCCGAGCAGCCCCAAGGCGAGGAGCTCGGATGAATGAAGCCCTTGTCCATCAACTCCTTCAATTGAGTCTTCAACTCAGCCAATTCATTGGGCGGCATTCGATATGGCCATTTGGAGACTGGAGCGGTCGTAGGCTGCAACTCCACTATAAATTCGATGTCCCGATCAGGTGGCATCCCTGGTAATTCGCCTCTGCGTGGATTACCGTCCCTTGAATGGTGCCATAATCGGGCATGCGATCAACCAAATGGTGCTCGATCAATGGGCAAACAACGGATCGGTCCTCAATCGACACGGGTGATACTACCTCACTTGGGTCTCCACACCCAAGTGATCCAACTCTCTCGCCCGGTCTCCATTCATATTTCCTTTACTACTCATAAACATAATTATTCCTTTACGACAATTGAAAGGTGAACAAACTCAAGCGGGGGAACCGTCCTCCACTTGGCCCATACCCGACATCTAAGCAAACTAAGCATGGACACATTATATTTACCTGTACACTAGCTCCAAAGGAGGTGTTCAACAAGTATGAAATGTTGTATATGCAACAAATAGGATCTAGTACAATTTCCACAATTCAACTCCTAATGCATAACTTAAGCACCCAATACGCAATTCATTCTTCAAAATACCAATATATACATGGTGGAACATGCTTAGGTGCTTGCCTTGATCTTCTGCTCGCGGACTGACGGCGACTTGCCCCTCGGCAACTCCCTCGACCACGGCAGTATCACCCTCCGTGGTTTTGTTCTCTACACGAATGTAATTCAACAATAAGATGCATGCAATGCAACTAAACAACTAGAATGAATAACCCCCGACGAAATGACTCAACCGGACAGACCAACACAAACCGGACAGACCAGGTGAACCCGGACAGTCCGGGTATTTTATCCGGACAGTCCAGCTTACTCGGACATTCCGGACAGTTAGGTCTGAACACTCCAGACCCTGCGCACTTTGCCCAACTTACCCAAGGATTCGAAGTGCTACCGAGACCTATGGCACCATGAGGGCCTGATCTACGACTCTCCTACACGTGGTCGAGCCAGAGATGCTTCAAGCTAGCTCAAACCACGACGATTGAGGCTCATTCTTAATATCTCCAACAAAAAACCCAATCCAACGCTAGGGATGACATTATCTAACCCCAATCCCTAACCCTAGCATCCAACATTGCCCAAACCAACTCCCAAATCCAACCCTAAAACCACCACACCCAAAACCCTAGAGCTCAAGGTTCCTCCCTAACCTCCCAAATCCAAACCTAGGCTCGAAACCCACCATGGATGGCCCTAGAACTCCTAAGATCAGCCCTTACCTCAAGGAGGATGGAGAGGAAGAAGGGGACGCCGGGTAGGGAAAAAGGGCGCCGGCTTGGGGAAGACCTCAAGGACACCACGTTGGGGATCCACCGGGAAGGAGCTCGGGAAGGAGGCCGGCCGGTGGGGAGCTCGCCGGAGAGGAGCTTGAGGTGGAGGAGGCGCACAAGGGTGTTGAGGACAAGTGGGGAAGAAGGAAATGGGGTGAGGAGACCAAGAAACAGGTCTTTTATACTAAACCCCAAAAAATCCGGACTGTCCGGACATTTAATCCGGACACTCCTGGTTGGGGTGTTCGGTCACCCAACTCGGACACTCCGGATTTTCAATCCGGACATTTCGTGTTTCATCCGGATATTCCGGATGTTTAATCCGGACATTCCGGGTTAAGGCGCTCGGTTGGATCCAACGCGGATACTCCGAATGATTTATCCGGATACTCCGGGTTAAATCCGGACATTCCGGATATTTAATCCGGATACTCCGGGTTAAATCCGGACATTCCGGATATTTAATCCGGATACTCCGGATTTCCCAGGATTTTAGGAATTTGGGGCCCTGACATTTGGGCCTAAGGGGGGATGAGCACGGGCTTTAGTGGAAGGGGTATGGCCCCTCCCTACCCTAGCCGCCACCCACACGCCCTCTCGTCCCCTTGTGCGCCTCCCCCACCTCCTCCCTAGCCGCCACCCTTAGCCGCCCCCTCCCTTGCGCTCCACCCCTCGCCATCCCTCTCCACCACCCCTTGCTGCTCCTAGGAGAGTTCTCCACCTCACCACCCCACAGATCCATCCATTGGAGCGCTCCGCGATGAGGAGATCTGGTGGATTCGGAGCGGGGAAGGAGATCCGTTAGTTCTTCGTTCGTCGGGCGAAGGTATGGCCACGGGAATCCTTGGGGTTGGTCTAGGTACTGTTCTACGAGTCGATATCATGCTTTTAGATCAATTGGTGGTACTGTAATTGGGTAGATTAGATGAAATCTAGAGTTTGCCACGTTCTCTGTTTCGGGCAGCATAAGCAGTCGACATAGGGTTTGGCTTTTCGCCAATATAGATTCGGAATTTGGTCATCCGCCTGTTGAATAAGTTGTAGGTAATTGAAATACCTTTAATTGGATGTAAATTATGCTTAATTCCGATCAGCCGTTTGAAAGTTATGCTCGTTTAACCGAGCGTGTTCAAAACTGTGACGAGATTGGAACAGATCACGATATTCTGTAGATTAAACCACTTTAGAGGCCAAATCAGTTTTTCCATATACTTAGAAAAAGTTAGTAAATTTCCTAAGCTACGCGAGGATGTACTCGTTTAATCCATTCGGCGGGACAGAACCTCTGTTTTTGGGGTTTTGCGAGTAGTTTGCGAAGTCGGGGAAGGAGATTGTTTGCGTATTGTTTTGTGGGCATGATTTTGAGTGTGTGGTGCCTATGTGCAGGTGGTGTGACCCCGGGAGTTGAGGCAAGTGTATTGGAATGGGTAGCGAGTTGTAGACTGCTAGTTTTGTTGAGTTTAAATTGGATATAGGATATGTTCACATGCCATACTTTAATGATTGCCCCTTGATATGATGAATATGGTTTATTATGTTTTGATGCCATGTGTTATTGTACAAGTTATCTATGATGTTGGCATGTTTGCATACATGGCATGATACATGGCCAGGTCGGTGAGAAAGTCATAACTAGTCCAGTAAGGTCGGTGAGAAATTTATGACTAGTCCGGGGCACCATTGAGTAAGTCCTACATCGTGATTCCATCCACCACAGTGAATGGAAGGGAGGAGTAGGCACCCTCCATCTTCGGGATGGAAGGGAGGAGAGGGTGCACACCGACGGGTGTGTACTCAACCATACCGGTATTAGTTTCTAGGAGACATGTGCATCGCATTGCATATATGATGATGATGATGATACGTGAGAAATGAGATGTGAGTATGAATAAGATGACAAGCATGATTGAGGTGTTGAAGCCATGTAATTGTTCTTTTCTACCATTGCAATATACTTGCTGAGTGTTGAACTCACACTTGTGCTTTCTTGTTGTTTTAGGTACCATAAGACCGGCATGCGGTGTAGGGAACTAGTCACACTCATAGACGTAGCTTCACACATTTGTTCCCTCAGTTTTTCATTTGGAGTCTTCATAATAAATTTAGTGTGATGCATATTGGTTTATGATCTAGTTTTGCGTTATGAGAGCCTTATTTGTTCATTTGGCTCATGAAGACTTTGAATGCTTGAGATTTGACTTATATTGCCGTCATGACATTATTTATTGCTATTTAAGATGTCTCTTATATTGCCATATATTGCTATGCTATTGTTGTTGCTTCAATTCATGGAAAAACAAAGGAGATGCTGCCGAAATTTTCGGTATTAGCATTTGCTCCTTTGCTGTAATTTACATGTAATTGCGGTATTTAGAGGTTGCTTAGTCTATGTTTGGTAGCATTCGGGCATATTAAATGCTGGGGTGTTACAGTTGGTATCAGAGCGGGCTGTAGCTCCTTAGAATTTGTATTTTTAGTGTCATACTATAGGAAACAACTAAAATGTGATGTGCAATAACTTAGAAACATGGCCTAGGTTTTAACTAAAATTTTGTTGTAGGATAGCAACATTAAAACTTGTGTAAGTGGAATAACTAATTTAAAATTAGACACACATTGATGTTCAGTAGGAAAGGGTATGGGTACCGTTGCTTTCCGTTTAAATATTGTATCTAAGCTTTGATGTTGAATGCTACTCTTGATGGTGTATAATGCTATATTTATGATAAATTTGATTGAGTTGCTTCATTTGTGATAAAGTGGGGTTGTGGTGCCAAAGGGTTTCGGTCACCTCTTTTTGTTCATAGTAGGGGTGTGGTTTGACAGTGTTGCCGGTTAACGCCATCACCGAAGAATTATTAACCCCTGTAGGAGAAGAGTGCTTACCCTTTCTGTCGTAGATAGGGTAGTTGACTGGAGTCGAATAAAAGAGATTGGTGGTGGATTCCTTCGGATCGTCTTTGTCGTTCTGTGGTCGATCTTGGTTGGTTTCCTTGGTTTTAGTTGACTGAAACTAAAAGAAAAGTGTTTGGCATTGGATTTTTCGCAGATTGTTCCGTGTGCGGTGTGTGGTTTTGTCTTCCTTGGTTGAAGGCGAAGAAGAAGAGTCTAGTGTTGCGCTTCTTTTGGTCACCTTTCCAGCTTTGATGCTTAGTTTGTTGATTGCTTTATGGGGGAGAAGCATTCAATCTATTCCTGTGTTTGTCTTTCTCCGAGGTCAAAAGAGTTATTGCGGCATTATGCCAGACCTGGTTGTCAGGGCTGAAGTCCTGTGGCTTTGTAGGAGTAAGTGGTGTTTGATTTCATCATTTTACTGGTTTAAAAAATCATCCTTGAAAACCCTTCTTGTTTCGTGAAAGTTTGGGTTTGGTGTTAAGAAATCACTTGGTTCCCTTTTAAGAAAATTGTCTTTCAACCATTTTCCTCTATGGGAGTCATTGAGATTGAAAAGTGTTTTGGAGAATTTCTTTTTGCATAACCAAGTTTGGGTCCGTCTCATTGTAATTTTGAGAGTCAAGTTTCCTTGTGAATTTGGGTTGGGTTTTAAAAATAAAATGCTACAAACAAAGTGTCGATGTATTCCACACCAGGGTGCCCACTGCACTTTAGTAAAAGCAGCCACCGCCGGACACGTGGCATCAAGGCCACACCCCCGGCGGCTAGCTGAGTGGTCGCCCGGGGAGGGTGGCGACCAGGCCCCGCCCCCGGCGGTCAGCTGAGTGACCACCAGCAGGAAGGTGGCCACCAGGCCACGCCCCCGGCGGTTAGCTGAGTGATCGCCTGCGGGAGGGTGGCGACCAGGCCACGACCCTGGCGGTCAGCTGAGTGATCGCCGGCAGGAAGGTGGCGACTAGGCCACGCCCCTGGTGGTCAGCTGTGTGATCGCCCGCAGGAGTGTGGCGACCAGGCCACACCACTGGCGGTCAGCTGTGTGATCGCCAGCAGGAGGGTGGCGACCAGGCCACGCCGCTGGCGACCAGTTCCCGAGGACATTTAATGGCCCGCGCGGCCGGTCGAGAGGTCAAAGACATTTAATGCATGTCGTGCGCATTAAATAAGGGTAGTGAAGGCCACAATATGGCGGCGCGTGTTTCCAACGCGCGTCATAATGACGAGCGACGTCAGGGTGCGATTTCCCACCGCGATGGAGCGGGCGAAGCCGGCAGGTGCGGCGCTCAAGGGCGGGGGAGAGGATGTCCGCACTAGGGCGTTAAATGTGTTGCACGGGCATTTAATGCTGTAAGAGCAGGGTAATGAGTATAGCTTGCCGTGTAAGCCTCCCATGCGCCCCCGGCCAGCCCGAGTATAAAAGGGAGTTGGGGTGCATGGGAGAAGGGGTTCGATCATTTTCTCTCAAACTAGACGCTCTGTTTTGGGCGGGCTGGTCTGAGTTGCCTTGGGTGACTGTTCATCTTCCAGCTCCCCTCAAGCATACCAGGATACAAGAGCACAGGATTAGGGCTATTACTCTCAGAAGGGCCCGAACCTGACTAAACACCTGACTCCCCTTGCATGCTTCGCCCCCGATTCTTCCTTTCTCGAGCAGTCACCATGAAAGCCCCAGTTAGAACTTAGTATACCCCTCGTCCGAAGGGGTCTGTTGGCTTATACGCTAACAGTGGCGCGCCAGGTAGGGGCTTAGTGGTTGGATTGTTCTCCCTTATTTCATCTCTTTGTGAAGTTTGCAAGGAGCATCGACAATTGCGAGTATGGCGACTTTCGGCTCCAAGCATGACGGTCTACTCGAGGAGAGCAGCGCTCGCGGCCGATCCCGATGCTTGCCCAGAGCGTCGGCCCCCCTGGGTCCGTCTGCCCACATAGGGACGCGTGGTGCCTCGGTGTTAGGGGCCCAGCCCGTCCGGCGGCGTCTCCTGATGGGAGACGACACCCCGGCACGGAACGTTCAGGTGCCCTGGCTGCTTCTCGATCACCCCCCGATTGCGCTAGAGGGCGGAACCCCAGCCGCTCCATGGTTGCGGGACATCGCCCGTCTGGTGGATGCCGCCCAACAGTAAGTAGAGGCGGCAAATCAGCCGGGGGCTTCGATCTTGGCGGCAGGCGTGCGGCGTGGTCGACGACAAGCCTCTAGCCGCCGGCCATCGCTTGTTCCGGTCGTAGGGACCCGAACAAAGAAAAGGGTGCGCCTGTTGCGGCCCCCTCAAGCATAGGGGGATGGGCACGCACCCCCACTTTTTTCCCGTGGTTCGCCCATGGTGGCGGGGAGCCATGGGGATCTGAGGGCTCGCCTAGACGAAAGGAGGTCCCAGCACGGAGGCGACTTGCGCGATGTCCTTAGGGGACGCTGCGCCAGTGGGCAACACCGTGTGGGCCACCCACCGTTTAGCGGCTGGGGGGAAACTTCTCCCCCTGATTCCAGGGAGAGCGCAGGCTCGCACTCCTCAACCCCATCTCGGGGCCGGGGGGCGGGCGAGCGGCGCTGCTCCTCCTATAACGTTGGATGCCAGGCATTCTCCCTCCGCCTACGTCAAGCTGCGTGGCCGGAGAGATTTCACCCCGCATCCATCGAGAAGTACGATGGCACCTCCAACCCGGAGGAGTTCCTGCAGATCTACACCACGGTGGTGCGCGCCGCGGGAGGGTCTGAGAAGGTCATGGCTAACTACCTCCCGACATCGCTGACGGGCTCCGCCCGTTCTTGGTTGTTGAACCTCCCCCGAGGCTCTGTGCACTCATGGGAGGAGTTGTGCGATATCTTTGTCGCCAACTTTCAGGGCTCTTACGCTCAACCAGGCGTGGAGGATGACCTTCATGCCCTAGAGCAGACGAAAGGGGAATCCCTGAGAGAGTTCATTCGGCGGTTCAACCACTGTCGGAACACAATCCCCCGGATCTCCGAGCAATCGGTGATTATTGCCTTCCGAAGGGGGGTCCGGGATCAAAGATGCGGGAGAAGATGGCTACCCGCACCATTTCTACTATCTCTGAGCTGTTCTCCCTGGTGCACAAGTGCGCCCGGGCGGCGGAGGCCCGGGAGCGCCCGACGGGGCCGTCCAGTCACGACGAGGCGGGGACCTCGAAAGCTTCCGACTACAAGAAGAAGAAGAAGCGCAAGGAGGTCGGGGCCGGGGAGGTCCTCGCCACCGAACCGGAGGATAAGGCCCAGAGGCATGACCGCCGGGGCAAACGAGGTGATCATGGGGATCGTCGGTCCCCCCGTAAAGAAGATGATGGAGGCAGACCCTACTGCCCCATCCACAGGATCAATGGGCATGGCCTGGCGGATTGCCAAGTCGTGTCCAAGCTGGTCGAGCAGCGGCTGAAGAAGCATCGTGGAGACGACCACGATGACGCGGACGAAGACCCTGCTTCGCTGGCTTTCCAACAAGCAGAGCATACAGTGGCCTTCATCCATGGTGGCTCCACCACCTACTCTTCGAACTCGCAGTACAAGCGAGAGTTTAGAGAGGTATACGCTACCGTGCCAACTCCCGGGGCGAGCAGGCTGCTGAAATGGTCGGAGGAGCCGATCACTTTCAGCCAGGCCGACCACCCGGAGAGCACCGCCGGCCCGGGCCATCTCCCGATCGTGATTTCTCCCACAGTCCGTAATGCGAGACTCGGGCAGGTACTCATCGATGGAGGGAGCTCCATCAACCTCATGTCCGTAGGGGCATTCAAGGCACACCAGATCCCTTACGAGGAGCTGCGTCTGCCCCGTATCTTCTACAGAGTTGCCCCCGGGGTGGGTTTGGCACCCCTAGGTCAGGTCCGGCTGCATGTCACGTTCGGAAGGGTGGAGAACTTTCAGACAGAAAATATCGACTTCGAGATCGCGGACTTTGACCTCCCCTACAATGCGTTGCTTGGCCGGCCAGCCCTTGTCAAATTCATGGCTGCCACGCATTACACCTATATGATAATGAAGATCCCCGGACCTGGGGGCCCGATCACCCTGAAGGTGGACCGGCTGGAGGCCCTGCGCCTCAGTAAGCAGGTGCAAGACTTGGCCGGCACCACCTGCACGGCTCGAGGGGAGGAAGACTACCCGAAGCGCCCCCCGGTCAAGGCCCGCGCCTCACCCGGTTCCTCGGGTGAGGTGAAGGCGGCCCCCGTGGGAGAGGATGGTTCCGGGAAGGTCGTGAAGATTGGTGCCAACCTAAGCACCAAATAGGAAGACGCGCTCGTCACCTTCCTCCGGTCTAACCTGGATGTGTTCGCCTGGGAACCATCAGAAATGACCGGGGTCCCCAAGGAGGTGATCGAGCACCGATTGGCAACGCTCCCTGGAGTGCACCCAGTCCGGCAGAAGGTCCGGAGGCAGGCACCAGAGCGGCAAGACGCCATTCAGATTGAGGTAGAAAAGCTGCTGCAAGCGAAGATTGTGCGGGAGGCCGCCTATCCAGAGTGACTGGCCAACCCTGTGCTGGTCAAGAAGTCGAACGGAACGTGGCGGATGTGCGTCGACTTCACCGACCTCAACAAAGCCTGCCCCAAGGATCTGTATCCCCTGCCGCGGATAGACCTTGTCGTCGACTCCACCGCAGGGTGCGAGACCTTTTGCTTCCTGGACGCCTACTCTAGCTACCACCAGATCAGCATGGCGCAGGAAGACGACGAGAAGACTGCTTTTGTGACACCCTTGGGCGTGTACTGCTATGTCCGCATGCCTTTTGGGTTGAAGAATGCTGGCTCAACCTACCAGCGCACCATGCATGCTATATTCTGATCGCAAATTGGGAGAAATCTCGAGGTATATGTTGACGATCTGGTAGTAAAGACGAAAAAGTCTGTTGGGCTCATTGAAGATCTGGAAGAAACTTTCTCCCACCTCCGGCAGTATTGTCTGAAGTTGAATCCAGAGAAATTTGTGTTTGGTGTGTCATTCGGAAAGCTGCTCGGGTTCCTTGATTCCCACCGCGGGATCGAGGTCAACCCGGAAAAAATAACGGCCATCGAGCACATGCAACCGCCCACATGGCTCAAGCAAGTCCAGTGCCTAGCTGGTCGCCTGGCCTCTCTTGGCCGGTTTATCGCTAGGCTAGGAGAAAATAGTCTCCCCTTCTTCAAGCTGCTGAAGAAGACTAACTCCTTCGAGTGGACCGCGGAGGCACAACGAGCATTCGAAGAACTGAAGCCGTGGGGAGTTTGGGCCTAAGGGGGGATGAGCCGTGGGCTTTAGTGGAAGGGGTATGGCCCATGGGGGGGAAACCTGGCTAAGGGGGGGCTTGGTGCACCCTCCCTGCCCTAGCCGCCCCCCACACGCCCTCTCCTCCCCTTGTGCGCCTCCCCCACCTCCTCCCTAGCCGCCACCCCTAGCCGCCCTCTCCCTTGCGCTCCACCCCTCCCCATCCCTCTCCACCACCCCTTGCTGCTCCTAGGGGAGTTCTCCACCTCACCACCCCACAGATC
Organism: Rhipidocladum racemiflorum; assembly: GCA_036346355.1. Lineage (NCBI taxonomy): Eukaryota > Viridiplantae > Streptophyta > Magnoliopsida > Poales > Poaceae > Rhipidocladum > Rhipidocladum racemiflorum. The sequence continues at coordinate 41,819,901 of CM070590.1, forward strand.
CATCCATTGGAGCGCTCCGCGATGAGATCCGGTGGATTCGGAGCGAGGAAGGAGAACGCGCGAACCGGGAGGAGATCCGTTGGTTCTACGTTCGTCGGGCGAAGGTGTGGCCACGGGAATCCTTGGGGTTGGTCTAGGTACTGTTCTAAGGGTTGATATCATGCTTTTAGATCAAGTGGTGGTGCTGTAATTGGGTAGATTAGATGAAATCTAGAGTTTGCCACGTTGTCTGTTTCGGGCAGCATGAGCACTCGACGTATGGTTTGGGTTTTCGCCAATTTAGATTAGGAATTTGGTCGTCCGCCTGTTGAATAAATTGTAGGTAATTGAAATACCTTTAATTGGATGTAAATTATGCTTAATTCTGATCATCCGTTTGAAAGTTATGCTCGTTTAACCGAGCGTGTTCAAAACTGTGACGAGATTGGAACAGATCATGGTATTCTGTAGATTAAACCACTTTAGAGGCCGAATCAGTTTTTCCATATACTTAGAAAAAGTTATCAAATTTCCTAAGCTATGCGAGAATGTACTCGTTTAATCGATTCGGAGTCTTAGAACTCGAGTTATGCTCCTTGGAAGTCTGTTGTCCCGGCTGGACAGAACCTCTATTTTTGGGTTTTGCGAGTAGTTTGCGAAGTCGGGGTAGGAGAGTGTTTGCGTATTTTTTTGTGGGCATGATTTTTATTGTGTGGTGCCTATGTGCAGGTGGTGTGACCCCGGGAGTTGAGGCAAGTGTATTGGAATGGGTAGCGAGTTGTAGATTGCTAGTTTTGTTGAGTTGAAATTGGATATAGGATATGTTCACATGCCTTGCTTTAATGATTGCACCTTGATATGATGAATATGGTTTATTATTTTGTGATGCCATGTGTTATTGTACAAGTTATCTATGATGTTGGCATGTTTGCATACATGGCATGATACATGGTCGGGTCGGTGAGAAAGTCATAACTAGTCCGGTAAGGTCGGTGAGAAAGTTATGACTAGTCCGGGGCGCCATTGAGTAAGTCCTACATCATGATTCCATCCACCACGGTGAATGGAAGCGAGGAGTAGGCACCCTCCATCTTAGGATGGAAGGGAGGAGAGGGTGCACACCGACGAGTGTGTACTCAACCAAACCGGTATTAGTGTCCAGGAGACATGTGCATCGCATCGCATTGCATATATGATGATGATGATGATACGTGAGAAATGATATGTGAGTATGAATAAGATGATAGGCATGATTGAGGTGTTGAAGCCATGTAATTGTTCTTTTGTACCATTGCAATATACTTGCTGAGTGTTGAACTCACACTTGTGCTTTCTTGTTGTTTTAGGTAGCATAAGACCAGCATGCGGGGAAGGGAACTAGTCACACTCCTACACGTAGCTTCACACATTTGTTCCCATAGTTATTCATTCGGAGTCTTGATATTAAATTTAGTGTGATGCATATTGGTTTATGATCTAGTTTTGCGTTATGAGAGCCTTATTTGTTCGTTTGGCTCATGAAGACTTTGAATGCTTGAGATTTGACTTATATTGCCGTCATGCCATTATTTATTGCTATTTTATATTTCTCTTATATTGCCATATATTGCTATTCTATTGTTGTTTCTTCAATTCATGGAAAAACAATGGAGATGCTGCCGAAATTTTCGGTATTAGCATTTGCTCCTTTGCTTTAATTTACTTGTAATTGTGGTATTTAGAGGTTGATTAGTCTATGTTTGGTAGCATTCGGGCATATTAAATGCTGGGGTGTTACAGTCGGTCCCATACTTCGCCTCCGCTGAGGAAAGGGATGGTGTATGGCAAAAACCGAAGAGGTTCACTTGTAAAGTTTGCGTTTTCCGAAGGCTTTGTTACGATCACTCGCCTTTGTGTTGTTTGACTGTATCTTGTGGGTAGAGTGCATAACCTCTGCAGAGTGTACAACTTATTCGAATAGCCGAGTCCGCGGCACCAGGCACTACTCGGGGATTACAGTCAAGGGTTAGACTTTCATGAAAACAACTTGGACTTGAAAAGTTTTGTTGGGTTTGTCGATGATGTTGATGAAAATATGGATTAGGAAAGGGAAAGTGTTTACTTAACTGCTGGAAAAGTTATTGATATTATATTTTCTTTTACCGCTTTCGAATCTACTTATACTACTCATTAAATGATGTTTTGCTGCAAATGAACCATGAAGCATTCCTTTGTACTAGGCCATGTATGTAGAATATTAGTTTGCATTCTGTGCATGACTTGCTGAGTACCAAGTACTCACCCCCCTTGCAACTACAACATCAGTTGAAGAAGAAGCTATAACTGCTTTGGAGGAGGAGCTCCAGGAAGATCCGGCTAACGAGGGAGCGAGCCCAGTCAGTTACCTGTGGTATACTGGATGGTGCCACGTTAATACTTTTATTCCGCTGCAGTTTATTTCCTTTAATAAGTTTTCGTCCTGTGTGGCGTACTCTTGTAACTTGACCATAAGGTCGAGCAACTAGCTTGGTTATTTTGATTAAAGTACTTTACTATTATCGATGTGTATGATTGTGAAATTAACCGATGTTGAGATTGTGCACTAGTGTGAATCCTGGACTAGTGCTGAATACACAAAGGGTCTGGATTTGCAAATTCGGGTCCCGACACTTTGTGGCAGATTTCTCACATCTACTCTAGGGAGTTGGAGGGCACCGTGTTTCATCATCACCCGCGCCGAGACAACCGCCTTGAACGAGAGCCGATAGATGATGAGAATGCCACGATCACTCATTTGGCGAGGTTTGTCCTTGCTCAGGAGGATGTGATTGATGATACAGTTCAGGAGTTACAAAAGTCTCGCGATGATGTCGAGGAAGTCAAGAAGCAACTGCAAGAAGCTCGAGAGTATCTAGCTCACTCTATCCAGAGGGTTTGTGAGCTGGAGATGGCGCTATACGGACCTGAACCATAGCCGATGTTGGAGCTGGACGACCCAGACCCAGAGGAGGCGCCACCTGCACCACAACTAAAGCCAGGGCTAGAGGAGGATGTCGCGTCATCAACTACCGTTGTGGTAGGGCATGGTGATCGTTTTGCACCAATGCCGTCTCACCCACCAGTGTACCCGCCGAGGAGTTCCCGAGGAGTATTGCTCGAGGAGTGAGCGTTCAGGATTATTAGTGAGACTCCTTCATCGAGTCGAGTCTAAGAATAAAGAGTCACCCTTAGAGGCGTTAGACTCTAGTGTGTTAGTTCGATTTGGATTTTCATTGCTTGCTGAGTGTGCAGTATGTGTTGCAAGGCCCTTAGGCATTGTAAGCAACCATACCAAGTTAATATTAAATAAATAATAAAGTTGGGTTTTGAGTTGCACCTTCCACCCTGCATAAGTTTCTCTACTACTTGCCTATTCTTGTTTCCCCCTCGTCCCTAAAACTTGGAGCAATCGACAGATGGTGAACACTCGCGGAAACCTTCGAAGCAACGGAAATGGTTCTCGCCCTGCTGGAAACCCTAATGATGGAGCACCTGCACCCCAGCCAGCACCGCTAGTTGACATGCAGAATTTCATAGCTTTCCTTGCTGTATAGACTCAGTTGATGCATGCCATGATGCAGTAAATGCAACAAGTCACTACTCAGACCGTTCCCAATCAAGCTAATCAGGGACAGCAACAGAACTCCAGGCTTTCAGAGTACATGAGGACTCATCCACCCACATTCTATGGAAACACCAATCCACTGGAGGTAGATGATTGGCTGAGGTCGATAGAGAGGAAGCTGCACATTACCCAATGTGTGGGGAATGAGAGAGTTCTTTACGCCTCTCATTAGTTAGAAGGAACTGCAGCGAAATGGTGTGAGAACTTTTGTGCTGCACATGAGAACCCCCGGGACATCACATGGGAGGAGTTCACGACTGCATTTCGCCAGTATCATGTGCCGAAAGGGATCATGGACCTCAAGAAGGAGGAGTTTAGGGCTTTGAAGCAAGGCACCCAACCAGTGTCTCAATATCTGAACAACTTCACCCAGCTAGCTCGCTACGCACCGAGTACGTAGCAACGGACAAGGCACGGCAGTCTCCTTTCATGAAGGGACTGAATTCTGGACTTCAGGTGGGGTTGATTACACACACATTTCCCGACTTCCAAGAGTTGGTGAATAAGGCGCTCATCTTGGAAGACAAGCGGAAAGAACTTGAAGACAACTAGAAGCGCAAGATGGCACAGCAGGGAGCACGCTAAGGAGCATAGCGTTTCAGGGTTGCGCCGAATCAGTTCTTCAAGTTCTAGCCGAAGAACACTGCAAGGACACCGTCGCTAATGCCGAGACCTGCAAATCAGAACTACCAGATGCCAGCGCCAGCCAAGAATGCAGCTGCAGGGAGTCAGCAAAGTATAGTGAAGCATTGCTTCCACTACCACCAGCCAGGGCACTTTGCCAACTATTGCCCCAAGAAGGCAGCACGAGTGACGCCAGTTCGGTTCAATCTGGGATCCACGCCAGTAAGAACACCTGCACCATGATCAAGCCGTGGAGCTGCATAGCCTGGAGCCGCAAATCAGACTATGGTGAGAGGCTGCGTCAATCATATCACTGCAGATGCACTTCAGAATGCTTCAGACATTATACTGGGTAATTTACTGGTCAACTCAGTCCCTGCAACAGTTTTGTTTAACTCTTGAGTTTCGCATTCATTCGTTTCTCAAGGTTTTGCTACTGAAAATGATTTGGAGATTGTGAATCTAAAATGTATGCTTCTAGTTCAAACCCCTGGTTCTGAACTCCGAACTAAAGTAGGATGTTCTGGGGTGAGAATATTGATAGGTGGGGTATAATTCCTAGCGAACCTTACTATATTGGAAACCTAGACTTTAGATATTATCTTGGGAAAGGATTGGTTATCCAGGCACAAGGCCATACTAGACTACGGACGAAGAGTCATATCAGTTGAGAGCCCTTGTGGAAGAAAGGTGGAGTTCCAAGCGACCACCGTCCGAAATGGACAGTTCATGGTCAATAGTGCGAAGACTGTTAGCATGGAAGATGTTCTAGTTGTGGTTGAGTATCCATATGTTTTTCCTGAAGATCTACCTAGTATGCCACCAGACAGAGATATAGAGTTTGTAATTGAGCTAGTACCCGGAACAGCACCGATAGCAAAGAGACCATATCGAATGTCCACCAAAGAATTGGTAGAGATGAAGAAGCAGCTTGAGGAGCTAATGGAAAAATGATTCATCACACCTAGCTCGTCACCATGGGGAGCGCCTATTCTGTTTGTCAAGAAGAAGGACGGGAGTTTCAGGATGTGCATTGATTACCGTGCACTCAATGAAGTCACCGTGAAGAACAAGTATCCGTTGCCCAGAATTGATGACCTGTTTGACCAGTTGAGAGGAGCTGGAGTTTTCTCCAAGATTGACTTGAGATCAGGATATCATCAGTTGAAGATCCGATCAGAAGATATCCCAAAGACCGCATTCTCATCGAGATATGGACATTATGAGTTTACAGTTATGTCCTTTGGTCTGACGAATGCTCCAGCTTATTTCATGAACATGATGAACAAGGTTTTCATGGAATATCTGGACAAATTTGTTGTTGTATTCATAGATGACATACTTGTCTACTCCAAGACAAGAGAAGAGCACGCAGAACATCTGAGACTAGCTTTGGAGAAGCTGAGGGAACAACAACTCTTTGCCAAGTTCAGCAAGCATGACTTCTGGAAGGACAAGGTGGGGTTCCTTGGACATGTAAAGACAGCAGAAGGAGTCGCAGTTGATCCAAGTAAGGTGGAAGCCGTGTTGCATTGGGAGCAGCCGAAGACAGTGACCCAGATCCGTAGTTTTCTGGGGATGGCAGGTTACTACCACCGCTTCATTGAAGGCTTTTCAACCATTGCGAGAACTCTCACGCAACTGTTGAAAAAGGAGAAGAAGTTTACTTGGACGCCGGAGTGCGAGAAGGGTTTCCAGGATCTGAAGAAGCATTTGACATATACTGTGATGCATCACGTAAAGGACTGGGATGTGTGTTGATGCATAATCGGAAGGTTGTTGCGTATGCATCAAGGCAGTTGAGACCGCATGAGGAGAACTATCCGATGCATGACTTGGAGTTAGCAGCCGTAGTGCATGCCTTGAAGTTGTGGCATCACTATCTGATTGGGAACAGATGTGAAGTGTATACGGATCATAAGAGTCTCAAATACATATTCACCCAATCAAACCTGAAAATGTGGCAAACGAGATGGTTGGAATTGATCAAGGATTACAGTATCGGAATTCATTGTCATCCCAGAAAGACCAATGTGGTGGCCGATGCCTTGAGTCGGAAGAGCCATACCATGAATAAGTTGGCAGCTGGAAGTCAGGATGAGTTGTGTAAGGAATTTCAGAAGATGAAGCTGGAAGTGGTACCAGAAGGATTCTTAGCCGCTTTGGAAGTGAAGCCTACCTTGGAGGATCAGATCCGAGAAGGACAGAAGGATGATGACAAGATTCAGAGGATTAACTCCAAGATGGAGGAAGGCAAGGCAAAAGACTTCAAGCTGGATGAACAAGGCATGTTGTGGATTAAGGATCACATCTGTGTGCCGAACAAGAATGAGCTGAAGCAGTTAATTATGTAAGAAGCTCATGACTCTAAGTACTCAATTCATACAAGAAGTGCCAAGATGTATCAAGACCTGAAAGAGAGGGTTTGGTGGCAGAATATAAAGCATGAGGTTGCTGAGCATGTTGCTTTATGTGACATATGTCAAAGGGTAAAGGCAATGCATCAGAGGCCAGTTGGATTGCTACAGCCATTGAAGATACCTGAGTAGAAGTGGGAGGAAATTGGAATGGATTTCATTACCGGTTTACCTAAAACTCAAGGAGGATATGACTCCATATGGGTTATAGTGGATCAATTGACAAAGGTTGCCCATTTCATCCCTGTAAAGACCACTTACTCAAGATATAGACTAGCAAAGTTGTATATGACCAGGATCGTCTATTTACACGGAGTGCCGAAGAAGATCGTGTCGGACAAAGGTACCCAATTTACCTCTAGATTCTGGAATAAGTTACATGAAGCCATGGGGACCCGCTTGAACTTCAGTACAGCATATCATCCGCAGACGGATGGACAGACCGAAAGAGTTAATAAAATTCTGGAGGATATGCTAAGAGCTTGTGCACTGGCTTATGCTACCTCTTGGGATTAGAGTCTGCCGTATGCTAAGTTCAGCTACAACTACATCTATCAGGCCAGCATGCAAATGGCACCTTTTGAGGCACTGTATGGTCGGCCCTATCGAACACCATTGAACTGGAATGAGATAGGTGAACGCCATGTCTTCGGAGCATACATTCTTCAATAAGCCGAAGACCAGATCGCCATAATCTATGAAGGATTGAAGATAGCTTAGTCAAGACAAAAGAGTTATGCTGATAACCGTCACCGAGATCTGAGTTTTGAATTGGAAGATTTCGTATACCTCAGAGTTACACCTCTCAAGGGATTTAAAAGGTTCCATGCCAAAGGGAAACTCGCACCACGCTATGTTGGACCATTTAAGATTTTGAGCCGTAAAGGTGAAGTTCCTTACCAGTTGGAGTTGCCGCAGTCATTGGTAGGAGTGCATGATGAGTTCCATGTGTCACAATTGAAGAAGTGTCTCAGAGTGCCAGATGAACAGACACCATTAGAGTCGATCGAGTTGCAAGAAGTTTTGACGTATAAGGAGCACTCCGCAGAGATCCTGGACACGATGGATCGAGAGACAAGAAATAAGTCAACTCGCTTCTGCAGAGTCCAATGGAGCAATCATTCGGAAAGTGAAGCGACTTTGGAGCGCGAAGAGGATTTGAGAAAAGAGTTTTCGAACCTATTCCTTAGTTAGCCCTAAATTTCGGGGTCGAGATTCTGTTAAGGGGGCGAGGTTTGTAACACCCCAATTTTTGCTTTTTATTATATTTAAAGAGTATTTGTGAATTTTTGGAATTTTTAGGAATTTGTTTGGATTTAATTTGAATTTGTTCTCTTTTGTGATAATTAAATAATTAGAAATTTTAAATAAAATTTTGATGGAAATATTTTATTTGAGTCCAAAATATCTCAAAGTATTTTCTAGATTTTTTGCTATTTTTCTCAGTTTATTCGAATTTCTAGAAATTATTTTAAATATGAAATCGCTGGAAAACCCAACCGGGTTTTACTGTTCCTCCGACCCGAGTCATACTCGAGCTGCGTTCGAGCCGGACCCGAGCCCGACCAAACGCTAACCTTGCGACCGTTGGATCAAGATCCAACAGCCGAGATTGCGCCACGTCGTCCTAGCCTAAGCCCCGTGCGGACCCATTCGCGGCTTGCTATCGTGGTCGTTGAACGTGTGCATGTGTACGGCCAGGATGCGGCCACGTCACCTCTCCGAGCCACCGCCGGATTCCGCCGCCGTGCGCGTGTGGGTCTCATTTTACGCAAATTTCATGGATGCCGAGGGCCGTATTTAATGCGCCGCCACCCGTGTCGTGACCGCCGTTTCCGTGCTTACCGTAGCCCTATGTCACCGAGCTCTAGCCGCCGCCGTTCGCCCACGATTGTTTGCCGAAATTGGAAATGTGCGCCGCCACGGTTTCCACCATTCTCCGCCGCGACCAAGGCCAAATCCGAGACCCACATGACGAGAGGCATCGGAGAGGACCATTCACTTTGTCGGAGACCGCACGAAATGCCGTTGGGCTCATCATCATCCCCAGCTCCGGCAACCTTCACTCCGCCGCGCCATCACTGGAACCGCGAGCTCTGTCAGCCGTTGGATCCTCATCGCACGACCCAGGTTCATCCACGTCACCACACCGTGCAATTCCCCCAGGTTAGATCTCCGCCATTAGATCTAAATCGAACGGCTAGGGTTAGATCACGTAGTACTGTGTAGATCTATTAGCCACCATTGGATCTTGATCCAACGCATCGGATTAAGCCACGTAGTCCCTAAACCGCACCGTGCTAGATTTGATCTCCACCTTTAGATCTAGATCGTACGGTTAGGGTTCACCCATGTTATAGCACTAGATTAGATCTTGACTGTTCGATCGAGATCAGACGGTGTAGATTGTGCCACGCGTCGAGCGCCGGGTCATTCCATGTAGCCCCCCAGCGATGCGGTTAAACTCGATCGGATCTCAACCGTCCGATTCAAATCATACGGTCCAGATCAACCGCATCAAACCAAAACGTGTGAGATTGCATCTAATCTGGACCGTCAGATTTCAAATGAACAGCCCAGATCGCGCCACGTGGCCAAAAGCAGTCCGGACCTGAATTTTCGATTTCGGACCCTCTGTGTTTTCAGCACTAGTCCAGGATCACGCTAGTGCACACAGTCTCAACATAGATGAATATCACAATCATACACAGCGGAATAGTAAAAATAACTCAAATATAAAATATAAACTATTGTACGACCTTAAGGTCAACCTTACACTTGTAAGGCCATGATGGCTTCAAATCCAATTGTGAGGAGCCGCCCAGACCGTCCTCGGGTTATTTGAATGCCCTATCGCTCTCGTCGGATTTGGAGGCTAGCAACGGGTCGCCGATGGCGCTCACAGTGCTAGCACCCAAGCCCATGCGAGGCAACAAAGATGCAAATCGAATAACTCGACAACAATCCCGGTATTCCCCCAGTATGCGACCTAAAACTCGCCCAGGATCCCACATACCGGTTTCGAAGACCACATCAACTCAATTTGTGTAAAGGGGGCAACGAACGCGAAACTATAAAACCAAACGCAGCGCGGAAGCAAACACACGCAAAAAGACAAACCCGACAACCACAACCAAAACCCAACGTGAGAACCACACCAAAAACCAAACACCAAACCAATCCGAACACGAGGAACACTAAGACCCAAAATTCTATGAAAATTCGGCATGACCTTTTTGCAAACTACGGACATCCACTCAGCAGACAAGGAAACAACAGTTGATAAATATATCACAACCATAATCCAACATCAGAATTAGTTCTAAGTACTCAACCACAAGACAGAGTTAAACATCTAACTCGACAATAGAAAGATATAGAACCGAAAGCGACACAAGTGTGGACAAACTAATTACACCACAAAAGAGAATTCATCCACAACAACAAAAATTTAAGCCTCTTCGGAAGTGTTCTGTCCCTGAACACTCCCGGACGTGTGCGACGCGCTAAACAGCATCTACTCGGTGCCCCGCCCGGACACCGAGAGGCAGTACGGGCAGAACTCACAACTGCCCAACTCCTCACCTGCAAAACAATAAAGCAGAAGCCTGAGTACAAAAGGTACTCGCAAGTCTTACCCGGGGTCCATATATGACCGACTCCAAAGGAGATGCATTTGGGTGTAGCAAAAGTAGGCATAAGGTATAAGTGCGAAAAGCTTAACATTTGTTGTATGGTTCTTTTACTAATCAGATTACCACATTTAAAGCGGTTATAAACAGCACCTACTTCGAGCATGAGTTGTGATCATCATCAATTAAAGCAACCACCACTTTTCAGATTAAGGCTCAAACCCAAAGGCGAACCACATATTCAAGTTATTTATTCGCAGGAAAAGTTTAGATTAAGCTTGCTCATATCCGAGAGCTCGGCAATTCGAATCGCTTAATTAACCCTACAGGGAAGCATTGATCACACGACATGTGCACGAAGGAACCTTATGTCAACCCCCTCCCATCCATACTTACTCGCCGAAGTACCCTCATGGGTTCGAAAACCTAGCACCCTCTCGTGTAGCCCAATCCCGGCTTGGCCACTCGAGAGCCGGCCTAGGCCTCGCCCGCATCATCACGCCCAACCTTATGAGGTCGTAGTCCTTCGAGTAAGCATGAGATAAAACAGGGCTTACCCTACCATAATCAGGCATGAGACCAACCGGGGGTGCTCAATCCGTATCCTCCTTACGGCTCGGTCCTTAATTGGCACGGACGAGACTACACGTTTGGATCTCCATACCCAAACAACAAACCTTCTCGCTCGGCCCACAAGTTTAACATTCTCAAAACCATTTGCCACCATTTTCCCATAGCTCAACATGTATAAACATTTAATCTCGAGCGGCGGAACCCTCCACCACTCGGTCCATCCCGACCTCTAAGCAAAGCTAAGCATGATATGACTTAATTACCCATAAGCTAGCTTCAAGGATAGGATTAACAACATCAAGGAGTAAATGCAGCAATTAGGATCTAACCTAACCCACAGTTCAATTCCTAATGCTAATACTTAAGCACTGAATAAGCAAGTTATTCTCCAAATTAAAATGATATACATGGTTAGATATGCATAGGACCTTGCCTTGTGCTTCTGCTTGCGAAACCTCACCCTCTTGACCCACGACACCCTCGCACGCCGCTGGCCAACTCCCAGTAATCGTTTTGCATACACGATACATATGTATGAAATGAGATGTATGCGATGCATATGAGATGAATTATTCAATGTATAAACCATGGAAGTTTTAAAGGTGCAACAATCATCACAATTCACAACAATCGACATAGTGCTAACATTTACTTCAGACCTATAGAAAAATCTGAATTTAGCATCATACTCCATTAAACAAACAAAACTTTGGAATGGCTAATTCCAAAATTGATTTTCTTGCATTCTAATGACCAAATTAGGATAATCTACAGTTATTACTCATTTAAACCCTTGGGACTTGGACTTAAAGTCCCCAAACTGAAATCTGAACCTCACATTAAAAAATCTGAATTTTTGAAATCTTTCAATTTCTGGGCAGATTGCGATACAAATGACCATAAACAGGACACATATTCTTATTACTCAACTACACACTTAGCAAATGGACCTAAAGCCCCTAACCTGAACATTGAAGACAAACCGAAATTGGGGATTTTGTGCCTTTTTTTTTGAAATCTGGGCACTACTTCAAACCGGCATAACTTACTCCAAATTCATCCAAAATAAGCAAACAAATACATTTTTGAAATATACACAAAATTCCCTACAAGTTCTCAGGCAAATTTTTTTCCAAATTCGGCCTCCAATTAATTCTAATTCGCAGCTCAATATCCAATTCACCAATTTCGTCCATTTCGGACAGTCGAAACTAAAAATGGCATAACTTTCTAATGGAATGTCTAAATGGAGTGATTCCAGTTGAAGATGCTAGATAATTTCACCCTCTACTACTTCGTAAGCAAATTTAAACTCCAATTCGGCCTCTAAGTAGCTCGAATTTGCAGAAAACTGAGAGCCAAAAATCTGCCCGAAAATGATAGATTTTCTACTCAACCCTAACTTTGCTCCCACATCATTTCTCCTCAAAACTAAGCATTAGAACTCCATGGATAGCATCTAGGGACCCCATGGAGGAAGATCCAAGTTTTGGGGAGGCTCTCACCTAGCTCATTCAAGAGATGACCATGGAGGGAGAGAGGATGCTTGGAGGAGATGGGGGGCGCCGCCGGTTGGGGGGAGCTACTGGGGTGGGGTGCTACGGTGGAGGAGGAGCAGGGGAGGTCGCCGGAGCTCACCGCTGGTGGAGGAGGTGGCCGGTTGGAGGTGCTCCAATGGAGTGGATGTGTGGTGGAGGGAGGAAGAAGAGGACGTGAGCAGCTCACGGTTTGGGAAAAAATGGGGATGAATTGTCTGCCACCCACACCACATAACCCACACTTTCATCTCCCCAAAATACCCCCCAAGCAAACCAACCAAATTGGCTAAGTCCTCCAACACAAAACAGCGCTAGATTCACTTTTTGAGCCAAGTTTAAAATTTGTATTTGACACCGGATTGGCGAGATGACTTGTAACACCCCAAAATTTTACTTGTCCTAAATTCATGTGTGATTTGGCACTTTGGTGAATTTTTGGAATTTTCTGGAATTTATTTGGATTTAATTGGAATTTATTTGAATTTATTCCATTTTGAAATAATTAAAGAATTTAATTTTGCAAATGAAATTTTGTTGGAAATATTTTATTTGGGTCCAAAATAATCCAAAGTATTTTCCAGAATTTTTCTGGAATTTTTCTGAGTCATTTGCTATTTTTAATGAATTAAATGAATTACTAGGAATTATTTTAAATATTAAATCGCTGGAAAATCAAACTCGGGTCAAGTACTGTTCATCCGACCGAAGTCGAACCCGAGTCGGACTCGAGTCCGACCGAGCCACGCGGACTCGACAACCCACTCCTAACCCTAATCAATCCCAACCGCTTGGATCAAGATCCAATCCACCGAGATCCGCCGACCCGACCGAGCCCGTGATCGGCCCGGATCCGATCGCGCCCGTGCGATCGGGCGTTAATCGCGCCAGGACGGGGCCGCGATTGGCGTCTCCGCTGAGTCTCGAGCCGGACCGGTGAGAGGCGCCGTGATCGATTAGGGTTCCGGCCTCGAGCACGCCCCCGGGGCTATTTAATGCCTGGCATACCGAGACCGCTGCGTGATCCGCGCCTTCCTTCTCTACTTCACCGAGGCAAAGCCGCTGGGCCGTTTAGCCGGTGGCGGAAGCCGCCAGAAGTTGCGCCGCTTTCGCCCGCACGGTCTTTGCTTGCTTCGCCGCCGCCTGGCCCCCGCCGCTTGACCTCAGATCCGGACTCACCGCGACGAGACGCACCCGGCGACATCTCACTTCGCCGAAAGGCCAAACGCCGTCGGCAAGGTCGCTGCCCTCCGCGCTGGTGAGCCAGCTCCGCCGCAAGCCATCGGGCCGATCGCGAGCTTTTCAGCCGCCCGATCAAGATCCAACGCCGAGATCACGCCATCGTCATCGCACGGTGAGATTGTGCGATTTATTTCCAGATTTAATTCACCATCGGACCCAGATCCAACGGTCCAAATCAATGCGTTAACCCAAACGCCAACACCGGATCTAATCCGCGCTGCTGATTTTCAAACCAACGGCCGTGATTGCGCCACGTGTCGAAGTTGGATCGACGCTGCCGGGCCGTGTGGCCCACGCCAGCGCAGCAGTAGACGCCGACACGGCCCGCGTGTCGAGGGGCCTGATGTCACGTCTCAGCCGAGCGCTGGCGCCACCCATGACGCTACAAAGTTGGGTCCCACATGTCGACCGTGGCCGAGCCCTCGCCGACGTCGGCAATGACGCTACCCGAGTGGACCCACATGTCCGGGCCTCACGTGGAGCCGCGGACTCCACCGTAGACCCGAGCCAAGCGTGGACCAAGTCCATGGACTGCCGACGCCACCACCCAATCAGAGGCTGCCACGTGTCCTTGCCGACGCAATAATTAATTTCCAAAAAAGAAAATGATTTATTAATTCGAAATATTGATTCAAATTTAGATTCAAACTTCAAACGCTTATAACTTTTATGCTTTCAACTCCGATTTGAGCGATTCAAATTTCTAAATTTGTATAAAATTGAGATCTACCTAAATATGAATTTTATTTAATTTTTGGACTAAAGTTTTTCTCTATAATATTATTTAATTGATTATTTAAACTTTAAATAATCATAACTTTTATGCTTTTAACTCCAAATTTGATTTCCAGTTTCTAAAAATCCAGAAAATTATGTTCTCTCTGTTTATGGATTTTATTTGGAGTTTTGGGATCTTTTGCCTAGTGTTTATTTGTGTATTTGCTATTTGCACGCTTTACAGCAGACGTTTGAAGTGCTAAGGATTCGAGGGAGAAGTGTTGACTCCAGATCCAAACTCAAGACCAAGAGCAAGTACTTTTTGAAGGCAAGTTGTGCTTGACCATGTTGATCCTATTTCAAATCTATTTTGATTTAAACTATTGCATGCTAGTTCAATTAGAAAGATACTTTGTTTAAACATGGGGTTAGATAAATACCAATTTGCTATATGACACCTTGATTACTTAAGTATGTGCCATGACCCTTTGTCACCCTAGTAGTGGATTACTAGTTGGACATTATTAAATTGCCAACATGGGTTTTTAGACCGCTTGTAGTACATCGCTAGACTGCCACGTGCTCATGACATGATTTTGGACAATCAAATGTTAATATTGACTTAATGATATATTGAACCTGTTTTGGAAAAGTATCATGTGATGTTGATGGCACGTGGTGCATGGTAATCAAGCGGGTTTGATAAACAGATTTCGACGGGCATGTGGCAAGAGTAATCAGTGGGCTGGGCCAATGGCGCTGGGAATGTTGATTTGTTCTTCGTAGTCTTGCCCTGGTCACTCTAAGGACTTAACCTTGCAAGCCTTTGAACTGGTCATACTTGCAACCACATGGTCGGAATGGGACGGCCCTAGTTGACTAAGTCGCCATGGACTCACTTGTGGAGCCTCAGGGTGTCGGGCTTACACCGCTTGTGTGATTGTACGGGGAGCGATCGTGGCCGTGGCGCCGTACCCATCTAACGGTGTGTTGGTCCCATACTTCGCCTTGGCTAAGGGAAGGGATGGTAGAGCACGACGAGAGGACCACCTGCGTGTTGTTTGAGGCTTCCGAAAAGGCTTTGTTACGAACTCGCTTTGTGGTGTTTGATCTTGTGGGTAAAGTGCATAACCTCGCAGAGTGTAGAATCTATTTGAATAGCCGAGTCCACTGTGATCGACAATGCTCGGGAATTAGTCAAGGGGTAGACTTTACGAAAATAACTTGGTTTTGAAAAAGATGGGTTGGTTTAACAAGGAAGGTGATGGAAATATGGTGTAGGATGGGAAAAATGTTTGTTAAACTTCTTGAAAAGTTATTTATGCTTACTTATTTCTACCGCTTTCGAATCTACTTTTATTACTTGTCAAAAGTCACATCGCAAATATACCTGAGCTATTCCTTTGTACCAAGCCATGCATATAGTATATTAGCTTGCATTCTCAGGCATGACTTGTCGAAAGTACCAAGTACTCACCCTTGCCTCAACACAATACCGCTTGAAGAGGAGACTACGCCACGAGGAGGAGTTCCAAGAGGACCCGCTACTTAGGGATGCGAGCCCGGGGTTCATTGCCCGTGGTATACTGGATGGCGCCACGGTTATTTGATTTTCCGCTTATTATTTCTCTTTTAATAAGTTTCCGCTTGCAAGGCATATATTTGTAACTTGGCCATAAGGTCGAGTAACCCTTTGATTATTTAAATAAAGTACTTTGATAGTATCGCTTTTGGTATGATTGTGATATATGGATGTTAAGACTGTGGTGCACTAAGCGCTGCTTCGACTAGTGCTGAATACACAGAGGGTCCGGATTTGCAAATTCGGGGTCCCGACATGACTCCAGCACTATATAGAGAAATGTTTTTACTTCACAACCATGTAACCCGCTGTAACACCCGAAAATTTTGCTTTTCTTAAATTCATGTGTGATTTGGCACTTTGGTGAATTTTTGGAATTTTCTAGAATTTATTTGGATTTATTTGGAATTTATTTGAATGTATTCCATTTTGAAATAATTAAGGAATTTAACTTTGCAAATAAAATTTTGTTGGAAATATTTTATTTGAGTCCAAAATGCCCCAAAATATTTTCCAGAATTTTTCTGGAATTTTTCTGAGTCTTTTGCTATTTTTAATGATTTAAATGAATTTCTGGGAATTATTTGAATTATTTAATGGCTGGAATTCTGAATGGAGTCGGTTACTGTTCCTCGGGTCCGAGTCGGACTCGAGTCCGACCCGAGCCGTCTGCGCCACTTGACTTGACCCAACCGCGTCCGAACCCTAACCTGTGGACCGTTGGATAAAGATCCTACGGTCAAGATCAACCCGTGCGAGACCACGGCCGCACCCGACTGATCCCCACCGTCCATCGTGCCACGTGGATGGCTGAGATCAAGCCACGTCGCCTCGCCGTGTCCGGGATGGACTCCGCCGCCCTTACCGGTTTCGTCAAGGATTCCGCGGGGATCTCGGCGTCCGCGCCGGTATTTAATGCCCGGACCCGCGCCCAAGGATCGCCTTTGCCTCGTGCGTCGTTCGCCCCACGCGCCCTAGCCCTAGCCGCTGCCGTTCTCCCGCTATTGCTCGCCGTAGTTGGAGAAGCCTCCGCCGCTGTTTTTGCTTTGCCCCGCCGTCATCCGTCGTCCTCCGTCGCCGTTGAGCCCAGATCCAAGTTCCTCGCGTCGAGACTCGCCGGAACCCGAGCTCGGACAGCCTTTGGATCGAGATTGGACAGCTACGGTAAGCCACGTGTAACCCAAACCCTAGAAACTAGATCGGATCTGGACCGTTGGATCAAGATCCAACGGCCCACGATCGGCCACGTCACCCGTAACGTAATCCACATTACGGGGTTAGCGTTATTCTCAACCGTTGGATCTAGATCCAACGGCGTAGATTTACCGCGTTCACTCCAACGCGGGATAACCAGATCTGATCTGGGCCGTTGATTTTCAAATCAACGGCTGAGATCGCGCCACGTGACGGGGAGGCCAACCGACGCGGTCAGCGCCCGCGCGTGGGAACGTGTCTCTGACACGCGGGGCCCGCGTGTCAGAGGGCCCACCTGTCAGCGGCCACCCCAGCCGTGCGCTGACGTCAGCAATGACGTCACCCCCGTGGGTCCCACCTGTCAGTCACACGTGATCCGTGGACCGGGTCCACGGTGGACCCGAGCCGAGCCGTGGGCTGAGCCCGTGGTCCGGCTGACGTCAGCCGCCCAATCAGAGGACCGGGACCGGGTCTACTGTTTATTTATTATTTGCTATTTGCACGCTTTACGAGTAGACGTTGAAGTGCCAGAAGGATTCGAAGGAGAGGTGTTGACATAGGAGCCAACTCAGGACCAAGAACAAGTGCTTTTTGAAGGCAAGTTGTGCTTTGACCATGTTGATCCCATTTTTAAATTAATTTGGTTTAAATTATTGCATGCTAGTTTGATTAGAAAATGCTTTACTTAATTAGGGGAAAGTAGATAAATGCCGAATTGCTGTATGACACCTTGGTTAAATTAAATATGTGCCATGACCCCCTTGTCACCCTAGTTGTGGATTACTAGTTGGACATTATTAAATTGCCAACATGGGAATTTAGAACGTTGTAGTAGATTGCTTAGACCTGCTACGCGCTTATGACATGATTTTGGACAATCAAATGTTAATATTGACTTAATGATATATTGAACCTATTTTGGAAAGGTATCATGTGTTGAGATGTTGATGGCACGTGGTGCATGGTAATCAACTGGGGTTTGATAAATAGTTTTCGACCGGGGCATGTGGCAAGAATGATCGGGTGGGCCAGTTGTGGCACCGGGAATGTTGGTTTGGATCTTCGGGTAGTCTTGCCCTGGTCACCCTAAGGACTTAACCTTGCAAGCCTTTGAACTGAGTCAAGCGTGCAACCACATGTCCGTAATGGGACGGACCTAGTTGATTAAGTTGCTAATAACGTACCTGTGGGACCTCAGGTTGTCAACTACACCCTTTGTGTAGTTGTACGGGGGAGCGTACCGGGGCTGCGGCCAGGTACCCATCTAACGGTTGATTGGCCTAAACTTCGCCTTAGCTAAGGGAAGGGTTAGTGTGCAATAACCGGGGAGGACCACTTGTGCTGTTAGAAGTTTCCGAAAGACTTTGTTACGGACACTCGCCTTCGTGGTGTTTGACTGTATCTTGTGGGTAAAGTGCATAACCTCTGCAGAGTGTAAAATCTATTCGAATAGCCGTGTCCGCGGCATTGGACATCGCTCGGGAATTACAGTCAAGGGTTAGACTTTCTTGAAAATAACTTGGCCTTTAAAGGTTGGGTTTGGTTTAATAATGATGTTGATGGAAATGTGGATTAGGATTTGGAAAAGATGTTTATTAAACTTCTGGAAAAGTTATTTACCTTATACTTGTTTCTACTGCTTTCGAATCTACTTATGATACTTGTCAAATGCTCTTTACTGCAATTATATCCTGAGCTATTCCTTTGTACTAAGCCATGCATGTAGTATATTAGCCTGCATTATGTGCATGACTTGCTGAGTACCAAGTACTCACCCTTGCTGCAATACAACACCAGTTGAAGAGGAGACTACACCAGCTTTGGAGGAGGAGTTCCAGGAGGAACCGTCTAACTAGGGAGCGAGCCCAGTCAGTTGCCTGTGGTATACTGGATGGCGCCACGATGTTATTTCACTTTTTCCGCTGCTATTATTTCTCTTTTAACAAGTTTCGCCCTGCGAGGCGTATATTTGTAACTTGACCCTAAGGTCGAGCAACCAGTTTGATTATTTAATTAAGGTACTTTATCAGTATCGTGTGGTATGATTGTGATATTTACCGATGTTAAGACTGTGTGCACTAGCGCGTTCCTGGACTAGTGCTGAATACACAGAGGGTCCGGATTTGCAAATTCGGGTCCCGACACCCGCGCACTCTAGGTCATTATAGATTGCCAGTTACAAGGCTCCAAAGTTGGTTGAAAGTCACAAGTGCGGACTGAAATTTTTGGCCGTAAACTTTTGGTTAAGCTTGGGATACTCCTAAGTGGCAGTTTAGGACATTAACTGAAGCCGGGAATTGACCTTAAGAGCGGCTAAAATTTAATTGATGCGAAACTTAGCCGCTAGAATCGAATTCGAATTCGGGAACGTGACAAATCCTCCCCCCTTAGGGGAATCTCACCCCGAGATTCAAAAATGAGCGCATAACTGAAAAAAGGATTGAATACAGACAAGTGTTGCGAAGGACACTTACAAATTTTGGAAGAACTCGGGATACTCGCTTCTCAAACGGTCTTCCCGCTCCCAAGTGGCCTCACCTTCAGTGTGATTGCTCCACTGAACTTTATAAAATTTGAGAGTCTTACGTTCAGCTTCCTCCAAAACCCGAATCGGATGTTCTTGATAAGACAGATCAGGTTCAGGCTGAACCTCAAGTTCATCCACTACAATCTGCTCGAAGGGAGTACGAACACACTTCTTTAGCTGTGAGATATGGAACACGTCGTGGACCATCGCTAGAGATGGAGGAAGCTCTAGCTGATATGCCACTTGACCGCGCCTATCAAGTACCCGAAAGGGTCCAATGTAGCGAGGCGCCAGCTTTCCCGAAACGACGTGTGCCCCGGAGGGGAGACACCTTTAGGTAGACGTAGTCGCCAACATCGAAAGTGAGAGGTCTTCGATGACGATCGGCATAGCTCTTTTGCCGCGACTGTGCCACTTTCAAATTGTTCTGAATGGTTCTCACCTTCTCTTCCGCCACCACAACCAAATCGGGTCCAAACAAAGCACGCTCTCCACTCTCGGACCAATTCAGACGGGCCCGACAACTACGCCCATAGAGCGCTTCAAATGGAGACATCTGGATGCTCGCTTGGTAGATATTATTGTAAGCAAACTCAGCATATGGAAGGCACTCTTCCCATTTCTTCCCAAAAGAGAGGATACAGGCCCTCAACATGTCCTCAAGTATTTGATTGACTCTCTCGGTCTGGCCGTCGGTCTACGGATGATATGCTGAGCTGTGGAGCAGCTTTGTGCCCAAAGCGTCATGCAGGCTCCTCCAGAATTGAGAAACGAACTGAGATCCCCGATCTGAGACTATCCGCCAGGGTACCCCATGGAGATAGACAATCTGGGATAGGTATAGCTCCGCATACTTCTTGGACGTATAAGTGGTGCCTACCGCCAGAAAGTGCAAGAACTTTGTCAGCCGGTCCACTATCACCCATATCGAATCACGGCCTGAAGAAGCTGTTGGTAGGCCAATAATAAAGTCCATACTAACGTCTTCCCATTTCCAACTAGGAATGGGCAACGGTTGAAGGGCGCCGGCTGGTTTGAGATGCTCGGCCTTTACTCTCTGACAAACATCACACTCGGACACATAGCGAGCCACCTCACGCTTCATACGAGGCCACCAAAACTGTCGCTTCAGATCTTGGTACATTTTGTTGCTGCCCGGATGAATGGTGAGCAACGAGTTGTGGGCTTCATCAAGGATCACCCTTTTAAATTCTTGGTCCTCAGGGACAACTAGTCGCTTGCCGAACCAATGTGTCCCATGACCGTCAAGTTGGAATTCAGCGGCTTGGCCCAAGTTCAACTTGTCATGAATCTGGGCCACACCCTCATCCTTCTGCTGCGCTTCTCGGATCTGGTTCAGCAGCGTGGAATTCAATTCCAAGTTCGCCAAGTACCCCTCTTCGACCATTTCCATGTCGAGCCTCTGGAATTCGGCACAAATGGTGGCACATTGGAGCTGAAGCGTGAGACAATTGCACCGAGCCTTGCGGCTCAATGCATCAGCTAGCACATTGGCCTTCCCCAGATGATAATGCACCTCTAGGTCGTAATCTTTGATGAGTTCAAGCCACCTCCGTTGCCTCATATTCAAATCTGCTTGAGTAAAGATGTACTTGAGACTCTTGTGATCGGTATAGATATTGCACTTGTTCCCAAGAAGATAATGACGCCAAATCTTTAGAGCAAGCACCACAGCGGCAAACTCCAAATCATGAGTGGGATAGTGCTCATCATGACGTTTCAACTGCCGAGATGCATAGGCGACAACTCGGTTTTCTTGCATAAGCACACTGCCAAGTCCAATACCCGACGCATCACAATAAACATCAAAATGCTTGTGGATGTCTGGTTGGGTGAGGACAGGAGCTGCAGTGAGGCGCTGCTTCAAAGTTTGGAATGCTTCCTCATAGCCCGTTGACCATCTGAATGCAACCCCTTTCTTGAGTAGCTCGGTCATGGGCTTGGCAATCTTCGAAAAATCCTGAATGAAGCGACGATAATATCCTGCAAACCCAAGGAAGCTACGGATCTCGGTGATAGTTTTGGGCTGTTCCCACTTGAGCACGTCTTGCACCTTACTTGGATCGACAGCCACGCCGTCCTCTGAGAGAACATGCCCCAAGAAAGACACCTTTTTCAGCCAGAACTCGCACTTGGTAAACTTGGCGTAGAGGCGATGCTCCCGGAGTCTCCCGAGAACAATGTGCAGATGCTTAGCATGATCTTCATTATTGGCTGAGTAAATGAGGATGTCGTCAATGAAGATGATCACGAAGGAATCAAGTTCCGTCATGAAGATAGAGTTCATTAGGTACATGAAATACGTTGGGGCATTTGTCAAGCCAAAGGACATGACGGTATACTCATACAAGCCATATCTGGTGGAGAAAGCCATCTTGGGAATGTCCTCAGCTCGGATCTTGATCTGATGGTATCCGAGCCGCAGATCTATCTTAGAGAACACCCGTGCCCCAGCTAGTTGATCAAACAAGATGTCGATCCGAGGCAGCGGATACTTGTTCTTGATAGTGACCGCATTCAACGGGCGGTAATCGATGCACAGGCGAAGAGAACCGTCCTTCTTTGTCACAAAGAGAGCTGAGCAACCCCATGGTGAGGAACTCGGACAAATGAAACCCTTGTCCATCAGCTCCTTCAACTGAGTCTTCAACTCGGCCAACTCATTGGGCGGCATTCGGTACGGCCGCTTCGAGACTGGAGCAGTCCCGGGCTGGAGCTCGACAACGAATTCAACTTCTCTATCAGGAGGCATCCCTGGCAACTCCGCTGGGAATACATCGGGATACTCCGCAACAACTGGGATAGAATCGATCTCCTCGATCTCGTCGCCATTCAAAGAGCAAAGTGTGGCCTTGCCCTCGTCGAAGAGTAAGGTCAACCGGCTGCCCTTCAGTCCCCTGAGTGAGACTGAGCGGCGAGAACAATCGATGATGGCCTGCCGTGGCGTGAGCCAGTTCATACCCAAAATGACATCTAGTCCACGCAATTCAAGGAGCAGCAGGTTGGCAAGGAAAGGAATCCCCTGAATCAAGATCGATGCCTTCGTAAGCCTTGGTTGGTTACCATCTTTGAACCGACTGCCTTAATGAGAAAAGAGGTACCGCTGCTACTCACACTCATCTGGTGTTGCAACGCAAAGTCTTTGCTAATGAAAGAGTGCAATGCCCCCGAGTCAAACAGAACCCTAGCAGCATAGCCATTAACAAACAACATACCTGCCAGAACCGTGCCACCCTCAGGGATCGCATCGGTGTCAACGTAGCGGACGTGACCCGGGTGCTGCACTGGAGGTGGAGGTAGTGCTGAGGTGCCCGAAGGTCGAGGAGCAGCTGCAATACTACCCCTTCTTGGGAAGGGACAATCTCTGATGAAGTGTCCAGCCCGCCCGCAATTGTATCATGGGCGGTAGCTGAGATGGTCGAGGAGCGGCAACCGGTGGCCTAGCCGCAAAAGCCGGCCGAGGAGGTGCAGAAGCCGGTGCCCTCGAAGGCGGAAGAGGAGTAGCACGGGCTCGCTGCGAGCTGCTACCAGCTGAAGTCTGCCACACCCGCTTCCTCTTCTTCTCCTCCGGATGGATCTGCATCTTATGCTCAACCGTGATCGCCCGGCTCACCAGGGCATTGAAATCAGTAAAGTCACAAACAGAGAGCTTGTCTTGCATCTTCGCTGACAGCCCATTTATGAACCTACTTTGCTTCTTATCATCAGAGTTCACTTCCTCAGGTGCATACTGAGCGAGATGGTTGAACTCGCGTGAATAGTCCATGACGAACTTGCTCAGCTGTCGAAGCGCAAGGAACTGCTGATTCTTGATGTCCATTAGGCCCTTGGGAATATGATAGGCCCGGAAAGCCTCCCGGAACTCTGCCCAAGTAACCTGATGCCCCACTGGCTGCATCGCCAGGAAGTTGGCCCACCATGCACCGGCTGGACCCTGAAGCTACTGCGTCACAAATGGTGCCTTCTGGAGGTCATCGCACTGGACCAACACAAACATCTGCTCGATCGTGCGGAGCCAATCGTCGGCCTCCAAAGGATCAACCGCCCGAGAAAAGGTCGGCGGCTGAGTGTCCAAGATGTCGAGGTAGCCATTGGGTCGACCTCGCCCAACATGGTCACCACGAGGTGCCTGGTTCTGCACCAACATCTCCAGAATACGGTTGGTCGCCTGCTGATTCTACTCGGACCCGAGCAAGACATCCAACAATTTGGAGGTGGAGGCGGATCTTGAGATCCCCTCGCACCATCATCACCTCCCGTACCACCGCGGGTCCTCATTCTGTCATCAACCAAAGTCAGACGACAAGAGTTAGACTCCACAAGGAAGGGATAGGCTCTAAGACTTAACGAAAAATTCGAATCAAAACATGATCTAGAAGGTAGCACAATACAAAAGAATTTTACAAATCCAACATACATGAAAGCATAGATCAAGATGCAAAATGATATGGCAAGGCATATGGTATGACATGGATCTTATATGCATGGCATGAAATGCACGGGTCCAACGTCAACTCTTTTCCCACACTCACCAATTATACCCTAGGGCGGGGATACCATACTAAACAATGGTTGTCAAGTTCACGGTTCATTTTTATGCAACTTGCTCTGATACCATCATGTGAGGAGCCGCCCAGACCGTCCTCGGGTTATTTGAATGCCCTGTCGCTCTAGTCTAATTTGGAGGCTAGCAACGGGTCTGAAGGATCGTTATTTTTGATCCAGTTGATTTTGATGATGAGTATTTGAAAAAGATTTGAAACCAGTTTGATATTTCGACAAGATTTATTTTTTGGTTTCTTTATTTGAAAAGATCTGAAATCAATTTGATTATTTGAAAAGCTTTTTGATTTTTGCAAAGGTTTTTGTTCGTGTTTTGAAATCGTGTTCTTAGAATATTTAATGCAATGCACTCCTGTGAGTGGTTGCATGGTTTAATGTGAGTCAAGTCGCGGACTTGTGCTCGGAATCATTTTGTGGTTTGTTCATGTGCAGGTATTGCTCGAGGGCGAATGTGGTAGATGACGGGACTGGAACTAGGTTCATGGAGGAACTGAGGTTCGGGACTAGGTTCAGGGGGAACTGAGGTCTTGGTGGTCAAGGATGTCATGCGGGACGTTCAGGCTAAGAGAATGGTGCACATGAAGAATGGTTAGTCACGTGAGAATGTCATGAGGTCATTCGCGTGCAAAGTGTTAGTCACGTGAGAATGGTTGGGTTGCCATACGCGTGCAAGAGTTGTACTCGGCCAGGTTGGGCCAAGTGTAGTTGTGTTGAATACATGCTCTTTCTAGGATTAGAAGTGGGAATCCTTTTAGGATTAAGAATCCTTCTAGGATTAGGACTCCTTCTAGGATTAGGTGTGTTTGCCTTCTTTAAATAGAGGGGTTGCCTCCTGTTGAGGGCAATCAAGCTTTGAGCAAGCTTTAGGGTTGTACTCTTTTGTTTGGAGTATTTTAGACAAAAGAAAGGAGAAATAAAGATCAAGTTCATCAAATCTTTCGGTGAGCTACAATTCAAGTTAGATTTATTCTCGCCATCTTCTGGAACAGTAAGCTTGCGAAGGTCATAACTTTTGATCCGTAAGTCCGATTGAGCTGATTCTTCTTGGATTTGATTCGTATTGGAATCTAGTATCTTGTGTCCAAATTTCAGATCGATCGGACGGTTGGATCTCCAGGAATTCACATTTTACCAAACCTCTATCATTCTATTTTTTCGAAAACGAGGCAATTATTTGGTTCTATTTTGGGGTAAACTTTTAATAGATCAAGAATTTGGTTTTAGCTTCCGCACAATCATTCACCCCCCCTTTGATTGCTATATTCGGTCATACAAGTGGTATCAGAGCTTGGCTCTACTAATCCATCTTAACAGGTGATTAGTAAACGGTAAGTTATGGCAGCAGAGATATACTCGAACAAGCCGCCAATATTCAATGGCACAGACTTTCCCCACTAGCGGATTCGGATGACTGCATACCTTCAAGCTCAAGGTAACGCTATTTGGCGCAAGGTAAAGATTCCATACGAGCTTCCTTCAAATGATGATATTGATAAAATCGAGTTTGAAAAAGATGTTGAAAACAATAATAGAGCTAGAAACATATTACTTCAAGGACTTGCTAGAAAAGAATTCGATAGAGTCTGTCATTTACTCACTGCTCATGAAATTTGGAAATCTCTTCAAGATTATCATGAGGGCACTAACTCTGTAAAAGAAGCTAGGCAAGATCAATTTAAAAAGGAATACACTAGATTTGAAATGAACTCTGGAGAATCTCTAGATGATTGTTTTGCTCGCTTTAACAGAATCTTAAACAATCTTAGAGCTGTAGATGTAAAGTACACTGACTCTGAAAATGCTAGACATTTCCTATCATCTCTTGATCTTAAAATCGGCAAATGAAAGTGATCGCTTTTAGGGAAGCTCACAAGATGAGTGAAATGACTTTGGATAAACTATATTCTAGTCTCAAGACTTTTGAGATAGACATTGTTTCAAGAACATCCAATGATAACTCTATGGCTCTTAATGCTAATTCCTCTTCATATGATAATGCTACTAGTTCTTCATCATCATATTCCATTACTGCTTTGAGTGCTCTTAGTGATGAACAGCTAGATCAAATACTAGAAGATACACTTGCTCTTCTTTCCAAGCGTGTCAATGTAGCTTACATGAGATCAAGGGAAAGAAAAGGAGCCTCCATCCACTGCTACAACTGCGGCAAGGCAGGGCACATCCGTGCTAAATGTTTCAAGAACAAAGATAGAGAGGAGAAGGAGCAAAGCAACTCCTCCAAGTCCTTCCGGCCAAGAGAGAGCAAGGATAAAAATAAGCAACGGACGAAGAAGATGCTCAACAAAGTCTTCGAGGCAATTGGTCGCTTAGACTTAAGCGACATTGATGACTCAACTGAAGATGAGAAGGAAGCAAAGCAAACGAAGCTGAAAGAGAAGGATTTCACCGGACTGTGCTTCATGGCAAAAGGGAACACTAGTGATTCTAGTGACAACGACAGCACCTCCAGCGACGGTGATGAGGTAATGCCTTCGTATGATGAGCTTTGTGAAGTTTTAGTCACATTGAAAAAATCTTTAAGAAAATCTTCACTCAAAAATAAAAACTTAGAAAAAGATCTATCCATGCTAAAATCTGAAAACTTTGATCTTAGAAATTCAAATTCTAAAAATATCTGTGATACTTGCTTAGATCTCAAATTTGAAATTAAGTCTCTAAAAGAGGAACATGTCATTAAACTAGAACAAGTTTATGCCGAACAATTGAAAAATGAAAAACTTGTGAAAAATATTTGTTGCTCTACTGATAGTTTACATGATCAAATTGCTTGCTCTAAATGTTCAATTCTTGAGTTGAAATTAAAAGATGCAAATTGTAGAGTTACACAATTAACAAATGACATGTTCACTCATGAAATTAACTCGTGTTCAAATTCCCAGAAACAGAAAGCTAAAATTGACACTCCTTGTGATAATTGTTTAACTCTTGCTAAGAAAGTTGATTACTTGCAAAATTCTTTGGAACGTTTCACTGATGGCAAGAAAAACCTAAACATGATTTTGGATCAATCAAAAGTCAGCACTTAGAACAAAGGTTTAGGTTTTGATTCTTATGCTCATCATAAATCACATGCTCCCACTGTTGTCAAAACACTTGGAAGTGGAAAATTTGAAATTGTCAATGAGCCTAAGAAAAATGTCTTTAAATCTGGTGGTCTTTTATCTTTTACTATGATGAATGCAAAATGTGCTTCTACTGTTAAAGCAAAACATCATGTTAAGTACACTTGCACTCATTGTGGTAGAGATGGACATCTAGTAGACTTTTGCTTTAGACTAGCTAAACAACAAAAGAGAGAAATGTTTAATGCTAGGTCTAATTTCAGACAGGCACGTTTCATTTCTCATTATGTGCCTAGGGTGATGCAAATACCTCTTGTTGCTAAGAACACGAGAAAAGACAAATCTTCTTTTATGCATAAGAATGCTCGTGTTGTGCCAAGCTGTTGTGCGTCGTGTGTCTCGATCTGGATTCCTAAACATCTTATTTCTAACCCTAGTACCGAGACATCGACACTTTCTGCTTCTATGTAGGCTTCTCACGCGAGGAAGGAGAACATAT
Source organism: Rhipidocladum racemiflorum (assembly GCA_036346355.1). Lineage (NCBI taxonomy): Eukaryota > Viridiplantae > Streptophyta > Magnoliopsida > Poales > Poaceae > Rhipidocladum > Rhipidocladum racemiflorum. The sequence goes on from CM070590.1 coordinate 41,847,732, forward strand.
GGCTAGTGGATTAGGATGCTCACGCCACATGTCCGATGATAAGAATTGGTTCTCCTCCTTCACTTGTGCATCTCGTGCTAAAAGTGTTATTTTTCAAGATGCTTCCTCCACCTCTGTTTTCGCAAAAGGCACTAGTACAAATAGTGCAGGTACAGGTGCATATGTTCAGGGGGAGAGTATCTTTGTTGATGAAGATGATGATGATGCTGTTGAGGATGAGATAATTGGAGTTTGCTGTGTGCTTGTTTGCTCGTTTTCAAGCTTCCCCGCGTGCTTCACATCGACAAGCTATCAAGAGGATTTTAAGGTATCTCCGTGGTACTCAAGATTTTGGCATTTGGCTTTCTGCTTCTTCACGCATTAGTTTAAGACCTTTCTCTGATGCTGAATTTGGAGGATGTGGAATTGATAGAAAAAGTACATCTGGTTCATGCCACTTCTTGAGTAATTCTCTTTCTTGGACACATTGACATCATATTTCATTTTCTTAGAGATCATGTTGAAAAAAGAGCTATTGAACTGAAATTTGTTGATTCGGGTAATCAGCTTGCTGATATTTTCACTAAATCGCTTGATTTTTCTCGTTTTGCTTTCTTACGCGGTCAACTTGGGATCATTCATCCCCATGGGTTGATTTGAGGAGGAGTCTTGAGTTTATCTCTTTTTGGGTTACTTGACTTTGGTTCCTAGAAGTGATTTTTTTATAAGTGGTATTTTGACTTTACACCTCAAGTAAAAACCCCTGTTTACATTGCATCATGTAGTACAAAGCTTTGGTGATTATTCTTGTGTATATAGCCAAGTTAATGCTCAATGCTTTACTTATCACTAAAAGGCTAAAATAATTCAATTTGAGATGCTTTGCGAGAATATTTTGGCTCTTGCTCATTATGGTATTGCATTTGTGAAATAGGCTTAAAAGTTTCTTGTCATCTGTTGAAAGGCTAGAGCTGATTAGAAACTATGTGTGAGTTTTTTGTTGGACTTCAAATGATCATTATGAGTCTCAAGAAAAATCAGTGTTTTAATGTTAAAAGCAAGTTGAAGAAGATGCAAGCAAAAGCTACTTGGCTAAACACAAGTTTAGTACAATGTGCAGCTTCCTTGCCAGGGATTTAAATGCAAAAGATGCAAGAAAAGGCTACTTGTCTAAACAAAAGTTCAGAACAATGTGAAGCCACTTGCCAATTTAAACTGAGAAAGATACAAGAAAGAACTACCTACTCATACACAAGTATGGGCTAGTGTGCAGTTACTTGTCATCCTTGTTGATCACAAAGCAAAATTGTCAAACTTGCTAAAAGAGAAAAAGGAAATTCAAATGGTTGAAAAAGGCTTGAGACAAATATTAGTGAATTTGAAAGTCTCTCTATGCTCATGATAGATTTCTTTTTCGCTTTGGCAAAATCTGTTTATGACATTTTACTTGTTTGCTCTAATTTGCTTATGCAATAACTATTCTATGTGTTAGAGCCTCCATATTCTCACAATTTGCTTTCTCATTGGATAATTTGATACAAAATGAGAAAGTTCTCCTAAAAACTCTTCAAATGCTTTACTTTGATTATATACCTTGAATATACTTCAAAGCTTGAGATCTGCATTCATTAAGGGGAGTTTTGAGATCTTGATGACTATTTTGTCAAAAAGGGGAGAACAAGTCAAGGAGGTTTTTGAATTGGGATTATTTGTTTTGAATTGGGATTATTTGGTCTTTTGGTTCTTGCTCAATCTCTTGTCAAATCTTATATTGTGTTTTGTCAAATTACTCATCAAGGGGGAGATTGAAGGATCGTTATTTTTGATCCAGTTGATTTTGATGATGAGTATTTGAAAAAGATTTGAAACCAGTTTGATATTTCGACAAGATTTATTTTTTGGTTTCTTTATTTGAAAAGATCTGAAATCAGTTTGATTATTTGAAAAGCTTTTTGATTTTTGCAAAGGTTTTTGTTCGTGTTTTGAAATCGTGTTCTTAGAATATTTATTGCAATGCACTCCTGTGAGTGGTTGCATGGTTTAATGTGAGTCAAGTCGCGGACTTGTGCTCGGAATCATTTTGTGGTTTGTTCATGTGCAGGTATTGCTCGAGGGCGAATGTGGTCGATGACGGGACTGGAACTAGGTTCATGGAGGAACTGAGGTTCGGGACTAGGTTCAGGGGGAACTAAGGTCTTGGTGGTCAAGGATGTCATGCGGGACGTTCGGGCTAAGAGAATGGTGCACATGAAGAATGGTTAGTCACGTGAGAATGGCATGAGGTCATTCACGTGCAAAGTGTTAGTCACGTGAGTATGGTAGGGTTGCCATACGCGTGCAAGAGTTGTACTCGGCCAGGTTGGGCCAAGTGGAGTTGTGTTGAATACATGCTCTTTCTAGGATTAGGAGTGGGAATCCTTTTAGGATTAGGAATCCTTCTAGGATTAGGACTCCTTCTAGGATTAGGTGTGTTTGCCTTCTTTGAATAGAGGGGTTGCCTCCTGTTGAGGGCAATCAAGCTTTGAGCAAGCTTTAGGGTTGTACTCTTTTGTTTGGAGTATTTTAGACAAAAGAAAGGAGAAATAAAGATCAAGTTCATCAAATCTTTCGGCGAGCTACAATTCTAGTTAGATTTATTCTCGCCATCTTCTGGAACAGTAAGCTTGCGAAGGTCATAACTTTTGATCCGTAAGTCCGATTGAGCTGATTCATTTTGGGTTTGATTCGTATTGGAATCTAGTTTCTTGCGTCCAAATTTCAGATTGATCGGACGGTTGGATCTCCAGGAATTCACGTTTTACCAAACCTCTATCAATCTGTTTTTTTCGAAAACGAGGCAATTATTTGGTTCTATTTTGGGGTAAACTTTTAATAGATCAAGAATTTGGTTTTAGGTTCCGCACAATCATTCACCCCCCCTCTGATTGCTATATTCGGTCATATAGGGTCGCCGATGGCGCTCACAGTGCTAGCACCCAAGCCCAAGCGAGGCAACAAAGATGCAAATCGAATAACTCGACAACAATCACGGTATTCCCCCAGTATGCGACCTAAAACTCGCCCAGGATCCCACATACCGGTTTCCAAGACCACATCAACTCAATTTGCGTAAAGGGGGCAACGAACGCGAAACTATAAAACCAAACGCAGCACGGAAGCAAACACACGCAAAAAGACAAACCCGACAACCACAACCAAAACCCAACGCGAGAACCACACCAAAAACCAAACACCAACCCAATCCGAACACGAGGAACACTAAGACCCAAAATTCTACGAAAATTCAGCATGACCTTTTTGCAAACTACGGACATCCACTCAGCAGACAAGGAAACAACAGTTGATATATATCACAACCATAATCCAATATCAGAAGTAGTTCTAAGTACTCAACCACAAGACAGAGTTAAACATCTAACTCGACAACAGAAAGATATAGAACCGAAAGCGACACAAGTGTGGACGAACTAATTACACAACAAAAGAGAATTCATTCACAACAACAAAAATTTAAGCCTCTTCGCAAGTGTTCTGTCCCTGAACACTCCCGGACGTGCGCGACGCGCTAAACAGCCTCTACTCGGTGACCCGCCCGGACACCGAGAGGCAGTACGGGCAGAACTCACAACTGCCCAACTCCTCACCTGCAAAACAACAAAGCAGAAGCCTGAGTACAAAAGGTACTCGCAAGTTTTACCCGGGGTCCATATATGACCGACTCCAAAGGAGATGCATTTGGGTGTAGCAAAAGTAGGCATAAGGTATAAGTGCGGAAAGCTTAACATTTGTTGTATGGTTCTTTTACTAATCAGATTACCACATTTAAAGCGGTTATAAACAGCACCTACTTCGAGCATGAGTTGTGATCATCATCAATTAAAGCAACCACCACTTTTCAGATTAAGGCTCAAACCCAAAGGGGAACCACATATTCAAGTTATTTACTCGCAGGAAAAGTTTAGATCAAGCTTGCTCATATCCGAGAGCTCGGCAATTCGAATCGCTTAATTAACCCTGTAGGGAAGCATTGATCACACGACATGTGCACGAAGGAACCTCATGTCAACCCCGTCCCATCCATACTTACTTGCCGAAGTACCCTCATGGGTCCAAAAACCTAGCACCCTCTCGAGTAGCCCAAGCCCGGCTTGGCCACTCGAGAGCCGGCCTAGGCCTCGCCCGCATCATCACGCCCAACCGCACGAGGTCGTTGTCCTTCGAGTAAGCATGAGATAAAACATGGCTTACCCTACCATAATCAGGCATGTGACCAACCGGGGGTGCTCAATCCGTATCCTCCTTACGGCTCGGTCCTTAATTGGCACGGACGAGACTACACGTTTGGATCTCCATACCCAAACAACCAACCTTCTCGCCCGGCCCACAAGTTTAACATTCTCAAAACCATTTGCCACCATTTTCCCATAGCTCAACATGTATAAACATTTAATCTCGAGCGGCGGAACCCTCCACCACTCGGCCCATCCCGACCTCTAAGCAAAGCTAAGCATGATATGACTTAATTACCCATAAGCTAGCTTCAAGGACAGGATTAACAACATCAAGGAGTAAATGCAGCAATTATGATCTAACCTAACCCATAGTTCAATTCCTAATGCTAATACTTAAGCACTTAATAAGCAAGTTATTCTCCAAATTAAAATGATATACAGGGTTAGATATGCATAGGAGCTTGCCTTGTGCTTCTGCTTGCGAAACCTCACCCTCTTGACCCACGGCACCCTCGTCGGCTGCCGCCGCGTCAACTCCCGCGGAATCGTTCGCTACACGATACATATGTATGAAATGAGATGTATGCGATGCATATGAGATGAATTATTCAATGTATAAACCATGGAAGTTTTAAAGGTGCAACAATCATCACAATTCACAACAATCGACATAGTGCTAACATTTACTTCAAACCTATAGAAAAATCTGAATTTAGCATCATACTCCGTTAAACAAACACAACTTTGGAATGGCTAATTCCAAAATTGATTTTCTTGCATTCTAATGACCAAATTAGGATAATCTATAGTTATTACTCATTTAAACCCTTGGGACTTGGACTTAAAGTCCCCAAACCTGAAATCTGAACCTCACATTAAAAATCTTAATTTTTGAAATCTTTCAATTTCTTGGAAGATTGCGATACAAATGACCATAAACAGGACACATACTCTTATTACTCAAGTACACACTTAGCTAATGGACTTAAAGCCCCTAACCTGAACATTGAAGACAAAAACCGAAATTGGGGATTTTGAACCTTTTTTTTTTAAATCTGGGCACTACTTCAAACCGGAATAACTTACTACAAATTCATCCAAAATAAGCAAACAAATACATTTTTGAAATCTACACGAAATTCCCTACAAGTTCTCAAGCAAAATGTTTTTCCAAATTCAGTCTCTAATTAATTCTAATTCGCAGCTCAATATCCAATTCACCAATTTCGTCCATTTCGGACAGTCGAAACTAAAAACGGCATAACTTTCTAATGGAATGTCCAAATGGAGTGATTCCAGTTGGAGATGCTAGATAATTTTACCGTCTACAACTTCCTAAGAAAATGTAAACTCCAATTCAGCCTCTAAGTAGCTCGAATTCGCAGAAAACTGAGTGCCAAAAATCTCCCTGAAAATGACAGATTTTCCACTCAACCCTAACTTGCTCCCACATCATTTCTACTCAAAACTAAGCATTAGAACTCCATGGATAGCATCTAGGGACCCCATGGAGGTAGATCCAAGTTTTGGGGAGGCTCTCACCTAGCTCATTTAAGAGATGACCATGGAGGGAGAGAGGAAGCTTGGAGGAGATGGGGGGGTGCCGGCCGGTTGGGGGGAGCTGCTGGGGTGGGGTGCTCCGGTGGAGGAGGAGCAGGGGAGGTCGCCAGAGCTCGCCGCCAGCGGAGGAGGTGGCCGGTTGGAGGTGCTCCAATGGAGTGGATGTGTGGTGGAGGGAGGAAGAAGAGGAAGTGAGCAGCTCACGGTTTGGGAAAAAATGGGGATGAATTGGCTGCCACCCACACCACATAACCCACACTTTTATCTCCCCAAAATACTCCCCAAGCAAACCAGCCAAATTGGCTAAGTCCTCCAACACAAAACAACGCTAGATTCACTTTTTGAGCCATGTTTAAAATTAGTATTTGACACCAGATTGGCGAGATGACTCCACCACTATATAGAGAAATGTTTTTACTTCGCAACCATGTAACCCGCGCACTCTACGTCATTATAGATTGCCAGTTACAATGCTGCAAAGTTGGTTGAAAGTCACAAGTGCGGACTGAAATCTTTGGCTCTAAACTTTTGGTTAAGCTTGGGATACTCCTAAGTGGCAGTTTAGGACATTAACTGAAGCGGGGAATTGACCTTAAGAGCGGCTAAAACTTAATTGATGCGAAACTTAGCCGCTAGAATCGAATTCGAATTCGGGACCGTGACACCAATTAAGCAGCAGCGGAACGAAGAACACCGGTGAATCCCATCAATGCGCCACAGGCAACTAACGGGGTTCAACTCCTAGATAATCGCCTTCTCACGGAACTTCTTCTTCGACAATGTAGACTTCTACTCACTGGTGATTGTTTGTTTGCAAGGGGTGAGTACATAAAGCACTCATCAAGTCATGCACAGAATGTAATTCTAATAACTATATGCATGGCTAATTCCAAATGACAGGCTGAATCGTTATTTTACAGAAAAGCAACAATCACAAATAAACATAATAGTTTGTAAAGTAGTAAAACAAATAATAACAGTAATAGATTTAATAGTTATTTCACAAGTAAACCATTCCACATCCTTAAACAGCTATCACTTTTCCACAGGCAAACTACCTCCAAACCCAAGTTCCATTTTAAGAAAAGCTAACCATTGACTGTAATCCCCGAGCGTTGTCCAGTACCGTGGACACGGCTATTCGAATAGATTTTACACTCTGCAGAGGTTATACACTTTACCCACAAGATACAATGAACCCATCACGTCAGCCGTGAATCGCCATACAAGAGTATGCGAATGAGTGATCATAACAAAGCCTTTCAGAAACTTCTAACTGTACAAGTGAACCTCTTCGGTTTTTGCCATACACCATCCCTTCCCTTAGCAAAGGCGAAGTATGGGACCGACATACCGTTCGACGGGTACCATGCCGCAGCCCTAGCACGCTCCTCCTTCAATCTACACAAAAGATGTAGTTGACACCCCGAGGTACCACATGCAAGTTATTAGTAACTTACTCAACTAGGACCGTCCCACTCCAGTCATGTGGTTGTATGGTTGACTCAGTTCAAAGGCTTGCGTTAAGTCCTTAGGGCGACCAGGGCAAGACTACCCGAAGAACCAAATCAACCTTCCCGGTGCCACACCTGGCCCACACGATCATAATCTTGCCACATACCCGGTCTAAATCATTTTATCACCCCAATTAATTATTGCGCAACACAATGCCAACAACAACTCAACATCCTTGAAGAAGTACGAAGACCTCCACATATCAACTTCATCGTGTCGACAACACGTCACACCGTTCCAAAATACATTGTATATTCCATTAGTCAATATTGGTCTTTTGTATTTTCAAAATGATGTCAATGGTATGTTGCATGGCTAAGCAAACTACAGACGGTCTAAATAACCCTTGTTGGCAAAGTATTTAGCTACCAACTATTAATCAACAATCCTAGGGTGACAAATGAATCATGGCATACAATCATTATAGGCAAGGTGGTGATAACAAGTCGGATGATTATCTAATCCCAAATTAATTGAAATCAGTTTAACTCAAACTAGCATGCAATAATATGAAACAACATAATTTTCGAAAATGGGATCAACATGGTCAAAGCACAACTTTCCTAGCCCTTGCAATTTTTACTGTTCTTTACTCTTATCTTTGATTCTTGATCTTCGATCTTCAATCTCCGCTTTCTTGATCCACGGATCCTTCGAGCGACTTCCAGACAACGCGTCTAACGATAATGAAACACAAATACAACAAAACTCAAAAGACAATTCAAATAAATTCCAAATTAAGAACGAAAAGCTTTGGGCACAATGGCTTGTAAGAATTTAGGAACTCGAACAGATTAGATTAAAGATTAGATAAAACAGAACGGGCTTTCGAAAAAAACACCAAAAAGGGAAATATTAATAATTGGGAAAGAAAGAATAATATTCCAAAGAATATTTTTTCAAAGTTATTTATCTCGATTGGACAGACAACGACATATGGATCGGGTCCATAAGGATATGTTAGTTCACAATGAACTAAATGAATTCTCAATGTTGACTTTTGTTGACTAAACAGATACACGGCCAAACAAAAGAGAGACGGATAGATTAGATTGAGCACAAGGGTATGACACATGGCCAATGGTTTATCGACCAAGTCCATGAACGATTCTAGATCTATGGTAGATTAGGTTTTCAAGGATAAGACAAGACAAGTGTCTTACCACGATTGAAACTACGGGAAAGATTGCAAAGATAATGTAACACCCCAAAATTTTTCTTTTCTTAAATCCATGTGTGATTTGGTACTTTGGTGAATTTTTGGAATTTTCTGGAATTTATTTGGATTTATTTGGAATTTATCCCATTTTGAAATAATTAAAGAATTTAATTTTGCAACTAAAAATTTGTTGAAAATATTTTATTTGAGTCCAAAATGTTCCAAAATATTTTCCAGAATTTTTCTGGAATTTTTCTGAGTCTTTTGCTATTTTTAATGATTTAATTGAATTTCTGGGAATTTAATTGGATTAATTAAATCGAGTTGGTTTCACTGTTCATCCGACCGAGCCCGAGTCAGACTCGAGTTCGAGTTCAACCCGAGCCCGACCGCGCCCGTGGTCAAGCCGAACCCGCCATTTGGAACCCTAACCGGCGTGGCCGTTGGATCTTGATCCAACGGCCACGATTGAGCCACGTCTCCGAGCCCGAGCCCGGCCGAGCCCGGCCGCCCGAGTCCGACCGGACCCAAACTCGCGCGACCGTTGGATCTCGATCCAACGGTGTCAGGCGCTGCCACGTCACCCTACCCGTGTCGCCGCCGGACTCGCCGCGCGCGGAGCAGTCTCGGTTTCCGTGCGTTTACCTTGACGCCGAGGCTCTATTTATTGCGCCGTCGCCGCCGTCGTGACCGCCACTTCATTGCGCGCTGTAGCCATAGACAACGTCGCCGAACGCCGCCGTCTAGCCGCAATCGCTCGCCCGGTTGCCGTAGCGTTCGCCGTAGTTTCGCCGATTGCCGCCGTCTCCGTCGTCCTCCGCCGCCCGTTGAGGTCAGATCCGGAGCAGGAGGTCAAGCCGCGTCGGAAGGACCTCTCACCTCGCCGAGCACGCCCGGCGCCGTTGCCGTGGGTCGTCCCCAATCCCGCGAGCAGCGCCGCCGCAAGCCATCGCTGCACCCGAGCTCGCTCCGCCGTCCGATTCGATCCAACGTCCCAGATTGCGCCACGCGTCATCTCACGGTGAGATTCCGTCCAAAATCGAGATCCAATCTCGACCGTAGGATCTAGATCCAACGGTCCAGATCAAACGCGTTAACCCAAACGCGTGAAAGCCAGATCTAATCTGTGCCGTTGATTTTCAAATCAACGGCCGAGATTGCGCCACGCTTCCGGGAAGGCTGACCACCGCGGTCAGCGCCGTCCACGCGCGCGTGCGTGTGACGTTGACACGCGGGGCCCGCATGTCAGCGGCCCAGCCACCCTGCACCATGACGTCACACTGACGTCATGGCGGGCCTGCATGTCAGCGGCTGTCCCAGCCGAGCGTCGCAATGACGCCAGCGGGTGGTCCCACATCGCTGGTGGTGAGCCCGGCCGACGTCGTGATGGCGTCACCCGAGGGGGACCCACATGTTAGCGACACGTGGAGCCGTGGACCGAGTCCACGGTAGACCCGAGCCGAGCGTGGACCAAGTCCATGGACCGACTGACGTCAGCAGACCAATTAGAGGCTGACACGTGTCCAGGCTGATGCAATAATTAATTTCCGAAAAAGAAAATGATTTATTAATTCGAAATAATGATTTCAGATTTTGTTTCAAACTTCAAACGCTTATAACTTTTGCGTTTCAACTCCGATTTGAGTGATTCAAATTTCTAAATTTGTATAAAATTGAGATCTACCTAAATATAAATTTTATTTAATTTTTGGACTAAAGTTTTTTTCTGTAAAATTATTTAATTGATTATTTAAACTTTAAATAATCATAACTTTTGCGTTTTAACTCCAAATTTGACGATGCCAGTTTCTAAAAATTCATAAAATTATGTTCTCCCTGTTTATGGATTTTATTTGGATGATTGGATACTTTTTGCCTATTGTTTATTCGTGTATTTGCTATTTGCACGCTTTACGAGTAGACGTTGAAGTGCCGGAAGGATTTGAAGGAGAAGTATTGACTCAGGATCCAACTCAAGACCAAGAACAAGTACTTTTTGAAGGCAAGTTGTGCTTTGACCATGTTGATCCTATTTCGAAATCTATTTTGATTTAACCTATTGCATGCTAGTTCAATTAGAAAATACTTTATTTAAATATGGGGGTTAGATAAATACCAATTTGCTGTATGACACCTTGATTACTTCAGTATGTGCCATGACCCCTTGTCACCCTAGTTGTGGTTTACTAGTTGGACATTATTAACTTGCCAATATGGGTTTAGACCGTTGTAGTAAACTGCTTAGACCTGCTACGTGCTCATGACATGATTTTGGACAAACAAATGTTAATATTGACTTAATGATATATTGAACCTGTTTTGGAAAGGTATCATGTGATGTTGATGGCACGTGGTGCATGGTAATCAACTGGGGTTTGATAAACAGTTTTTCGGCCAGGGGCATGTGGCAAGAATAATCAGGTGGGCGGTTGTGGCATTGGGGATGTTGATTTGGTTCTTCGGGTAGTCTTGCCCTGGTCACCCTAAGGACTTAACCTTGCAAGCCTTTGAACTGGGTCTAACGTGCAACCACATGTACGTAATGGACGGACCTAGTTGACTAAGTTGCTAATAACGCATTACTGTGGGACCTCGGAGGTCAACTACACCCTTTGTGTAAGTTGTGCGGGGAGCGTCGGGCTGAGGCCAGTACCCATCTAACAGTTGATTGGCCTAAACTTCGCCTTAGCTAAGGGAAGGGTTAGTGTGCAATAACAGGGAGGACCACTTGTATTGTTAGAAGTTTACGAAAGACTTTGTTACGGGAACTCGCCTTTGTGGTGTTTGTATCTTGTGGGTAAAGTGCATAACCTCTGCAGTGTAGAATCTATTCGAATAATTGTGTCCGCGGTATTGGACATCGCCGAATTACTGATCAAGGGTTAGATTTTCTCAAAAATAACTTGGATTTGAAAGGCTGGGTTGGATTAATAATGATGTTGATGGGAATGTGGATTAGGATGGGAAAGATGTTCATTAAACTCCTTGAAAAGTTATCTATGCTATACTTGTTTCTCTTTGCTTCGAATCTACTTATGCTACTTGTCAAATGCTGTTTTCTGCAAATATACCTTGAGCTATTCCTTTGTACCAAGCCATGCATATAGTATATTAGCTGCATTCTGTGCATGACTTGCTGAGTACCAAGTACTCACCCTTGCCACAATACAACACAGATTGAAGAGGAGACTACACCGGCTTTGGAGGAGGAGCTCCAAGAGGAACCGTCTACTTAGGGAAGCGAGCCGGTCGATTGCCTATGGTATATTGGATGGCGCCACGAAGTTATTTGATTTTCATTGCTACTATTTCTCTCTTAATAAGTTTAAGCCTGCGAAATCATACATTTGTAACTTGACCATAAGGTCGAGTAACCAGTTTGACTATTTAAATAAAGTACTTTATTAGTATCGAGTGGTATGATTGTGATCTTTACCGATGTTAAGACTGTGTGCACTAGCTTGTTCCTGGACTAGTGCTGAATACACAGAGGGTCCGGATTTGCAAATTCGGGGTCCCGACAGATAACAACGTAGCTCACGATGAACTTAGTTCATCAAACCGGTCTTAGCTTAGGGTTTTTGTTCGGCTTTGAAGATGACATGATGATGAGGCTAGGCTCACATCACAATGATAGAACAGATGAGGACATCGCACTAGGGCTCTTGTATCAATGCACGCATGCGATGACAATGAAGCGATGAGAGCCAAGCATTAACGATGAAGCGTTAACGGCGGAACCTTAACAGCGAAATGTTAATGACGGAGCGTTAACGGTGAAACGTTAACGGCGAAACGTTAACGACATAATGTTAACAGCGGAATGTTAACGATGAAACGTTAACAGTGGAATGTTAACGGCGACACATTAACGGTGGAACGTTAACTGTGAAGCGTTAATGGCGGAGCGTTAACGGTGAAACGTTAACGACGGAGGTGAATCGATGATAGGATACTCATGAAACAAGGTAGCGATCGTCGATGCAACGATAAGGCCACGATAAAATGCTACCAAGGATGGATCACCGAGACGCGAACCGGTGCAAAAGGCTAGGTTGAAAGACGACGGGTACAACCTAGGGCAAGGTTTTATCAGCAACTGGAGACCAAAGGCACTACAAGGATAAGAAAAACAGTAAGGGATGACCCACAGAACACGAGAACACGGCCACGGCGGACTAGAATAGACGGCGTCAAAAGACAGCGCGCGACGACGGCTAAATGACGGCCTAAATATATAAAAAAATTCTGGAGTATGGGATGGAAAGGGGCGAATGTCCACCACATAGAACGCGGCGAGACCAACTCAACGGTATAGGCGGGTTTTGCGGCAACACGCCGGATTGATCACAAACTGTCGATTAACGAGTTTCAGACCCAAACTTCAGACGGCCATAACTTCTAGAATAATAATTGGAAGTTAACTAAATTTTACCGAGAGCTAGATGTGACCTAGGGGAACACTGTGACGTAGGTGGCTTGGAGATTTACCTACTGGAACAGTGCAGAACGCGCGAGGATGATTGTTGCTGTTTGAAACGTAGTCTAATCGGAGAAAAGAATTTTCAGCGCAAAATCCAGAGAGCTAAACCATGGGGCAGTATATGCATCATGTAGAGGACATCCCCAGGAGTCTACACAAAAAATTTCACAGTTAAACTCCAAAAATTGTGGGATATATGGCCTCGACAAAATTTCAGATTTAAATGGTCATAACTATTGATTCATTGGGCCAAATTGGACGAAATTTGGAGGAGAGGCAGATGGGACATCATGGCTCACTATGACGAAGACAGATCTCAAAAAGAGTCAACGAGCTGACGGCAGTCGCGCTCCAAAGTTTGGCAATCGTCGGGCGGCATCCGGATCTTCTCGGGCGGCTCGGAGGTTTTAGGAGATTAATCTATGGTTGAGGTCGTGGGGGAGAACCATGGGAGGTCTACCAAGGTTTGGGGAGGTGGCTAGGTGAAGAAAAATCAAGTTTGGAGGAGTTTGGGTCCGATTGGGCATTTAACCGACCACTTGGCGTGCGCAACCAGATTAGGGGTGACGTGGCCTCTTGAGAGTCGTCCAATCGGCAGTGCGCGGCTGCAATTTAAAGGGAGACTTGGCCTTCTTGCACTGTCATGTGGACAGGGCGGCCTGGTGGGCTGGCCCAAGCGGCGAGGCAAGCGTGTGCTCGGGCGCGGGCTGGCGCTCGCGAGAGAATGTGGACAGGCGCTTGCTGGGCCTCGTGCGCTGGAGAGGCCGGGAGGAGCGGGCTGGCGCAGGAGCAGGCCGGTTGGCGGCATGGGCCGGCGCGAGAAGGAAGAGGAAGATTGGGCCCACAAAACAAAATCCGAATTTCCAGCTTTTTTAATGAAAATAATCCCACAAATTCAAATAAATCATTTGAGGCAATAAAATTACCAGAAAAATTGTGGAAAATATTTTGAGATATTTTGAACTCAAATAAAATATTTGCAACAAAACTCTATATAAACTTTTTCAAATAATTAATTAATTTCAATAAAAGGGCTTAATACAAATCGATTCTGAATAAATCCAATAAATAGCAAACGAGCTCCGAAAAATCTCAAACATTAGAGAACAACTTCTAGAAGCACAAGGAACCCAAGTAAAATTAAGTTACTTTTATTTAAAATATAAAATAATAAAATTAAATTGTTTTTGTTTTCAAAAAATTCAAATCAAGCTTTAGTAAAGCGAGAAAATCAATGGAAATTTTTGGAAAGCTATACTAAACCAAAATTTTTTGAAAACTCAAATTTTGGGATGTTACAAACCTCCCCCCTTAATAGAATCTCGTCCCCGAGATTCAAGGCTAACCATAGAAACAGGTCCAGGGGACTCAACACTTGAGGCTTCTTCAAACTTTCAAGCAATTGCACACTGGACAGGGTCGCTTCTGAACAAACGCTTGGTAACATCCAAAATTTGGTAGACTGTTCTTTGAGGATGACTTCCTTTTGCAACTCCACTGACTACAACTTTGTCTACTTCTCTAGCACAAGAAGGCACTTCTTCTACGCGAAATCTTTATACTGCCTTTGTCGGGAAATCTTGAACATCTCAAGCACTCATGCTGACGTCTCCAACAACTCCAGTGACAGGCTCCCTTGCTTTTGTTCCTGAACACTTGATTCACTACTACAGATCTGGCCTTCCATACCAGCCCATCAGTCCCGGTTCAACGGTCTACAGGTCTGGGGGGATCATCAGTACCGGTTTTAAATACCAACCGGTGCTGATGTGCTCACATCAGTACCAGTTGGTTACACCAACCCGTACTAAGCAGCACAGGAGCCGAGGAGGGTTCTTAGCACCGGTTGATGTAACCAACTGGTACTGATGTTCGTGTTATCAGTACCGGTTGGTTAAACCAACCGGTGCTAAGTGGCCTCCTCGGCTCCTGTGCTACTTAGTACGGGTTGGTGTAACCAACCGGAACTGATGTGAGCACATCAGCACCAGTTGGTGTGTTTGACCGGTACTAATGCGCTTCGACTCCCGTGCCCCTCAATCTTGCGCGCCTTTACGATGAAACTCTTAATTTGTGTTCATCCGAATTCTTGTTTTCCGATCCAGCCTCCTATAAAACCATCAGATCGAGTGAGGAGGTAGACGTACTAATGATCAGTAGTTAGCCCATTTAACTATGGTAGCTTCTCCTTCTTCTCCCTCTGGCACGCCATCATCACCACCTCAGGAGAAGGACGTGGAGGAGGAGGAGGAGGAGCGACAGGAGGAGGAGGATGAGGATGAGGAGGAGGAGGAGGAGGAGGAGCGGGAGGAGGAGGAGGAGGAGGAGGTTTGGGTTCGCTCGGGGAGCGTGACGTCATCGGAGGAGGATGACGATGATGAAGACGTCATCCACCACGACAACAACGACCGCCCCCCGCCTGACGACGACTCTGGCTGTGACACCACGGACTGTCGAAACCGTATATAATGTGAATGTTGAGGTCAAAAACATTATGAAATATGGAATTGAAGGTTGAAACCATACGCTATGAGGTTTATTCGCGTTTCCGGGCCGTTTCCGGGGATTTGGGCCTTTCCGGGGGAGTTTGGGCCTTAGGGAAAGGGTCGTGGGCTTTGGTGGGGAGGAGTATGAGTCCATTTAGGAGTAGGAATCCTGTTTGGGCTGGTAAAAAGGGCCTCCCCTACCCTTGCTTGCACCCACCTCCCCTTGTGCGCCTCCCCCACACCCTTGTGTGCCCTAGCCCCCACCCCCAACTCCTCCTCCTAGCCGCACCACCTTCCCCTTGCTCTTCCCTTGTGCCACCACCCCCTCCACCACCTCTCCACCACCTCTCCACCTCCCTTGCTGCACCTAGGTGAGTTCTTGACCTCACCACCTCGAAGGTCCAACCGTTGGAGCGCTCTGCGACGAGGAGATCCGGCTGGATTGGAGCGAGGAAGGAGAACGCACGAACCGAGAGGAGATCTATTGGGTTTTCGTGCGTCGGGCGAAGGTATGGCCATGGGAATCCTTGGGGTTGGTCTAGGTACTGTTCTTAGGGTCATTATCATGTTTTTAGATCAATTGGTAGTGCTGGAATTGAGTAGATTAGATGAAATCTAGAAGCTGCCACGTTCTTTGTTTCGGGCAGCATGTGCAGTCGACATAGGGTTTGGGTTTTCATCAATTTAGATAATTTCAATACCTTTCAGTGGGTATAAAGAACGCCCAATTCCTCCCAGCCGTTTGAAAGTTATGATCGTTTTACCGAACGTATTAAAATCTGTGACGTGATTGGTACAGATCATGGTATTTTGTAGATAGTCCGAATCAGTCTTTCTGTATACTTAGAAAAAGTTAGAAAATTTCCTAAGCTACGCTAGGATGTACTTGTTTAATTGATTCGGAGTTTTGAACCCGAGTTATGCCTTTTGGAAGGCTGCTGTCCCGACGGGACAGAACCTCTGTTTTTGGGTTTAGCGATGTCGGGTTAGAAAAGGGGTTGCCTACTGTTTTGTGGAAATGTTTGTGAGTGTGTCGTAACTATGTGCAGGTGGTGTGACCCCGGGAATGCCTTCTACTTCTCGCCAATCCGACGCCCGTGGTTGAGGCAAGTGTATTGTAATGGACAGCGGTTTGTAGGTTGCTAGTTGAGACTAGATGAAATTGATTATATGATATCATCACTTGCTATGCTTTAATGATTGCCAATGATATGATGGATATGTTTATTATGTTATGATGCCATGTGTTAGTGTACAAGTTATTTATGATGTTGGCATGTTTGCATACATGGCATGTTATATGGCCCGAGCGGTGAGAAAGTCATAACTAGTCTGGGGAAAGTCGGTGAGAAAGTTATGACTAATCCGGAGAGCCAATGAGTAAGTCCTACATCATGATTCCATTCACCGCGGTGAACGGAAGCGAGGAGTAGGCACCCTCCATCTTCGGGATGGAAGGGGGGAGAGGGTGCACACCGACGGGTGTGTACTCAACCATACCGGTATGAGTTTCCAAGGAGACATGAGCATCGCATCGCATTGCATACATAATGATGATGTTATTGATATGGGATCATGAATGAGATGATACACATGTTATAAGTTGTTGTAGCCATGTATTTGTTCTTGTGTACCTTTACAATATGCTTGCTGAGTGTTGAACTCACGGTTGTGCTTTCTTGTTGTTTTAGGTACCTTGAGATTGGCATGCAGGGATGGGAAATAGTCACACTTATACACGTAGCTTCACTCAATTGTCCCACAAGTCATTCAATTGGGTTTTGATAATAAACTAGTGTGATGCTTAATGCTTTATGGTTTAGCTTTGCGTTATGAGAGTCTTTTTGTTCGTTTAGCTCATGGAGGCATTGAATGTTTGGAATTAGACTTATTTGGTCGTCATACCTTTAATTATTGCTATTTTAGATGTCTCTCATATTGCCTTATATTGCTATGCTAATGTGTTTCCTTCAATTCTTGTTAAAACAAAGGAGATGTTGCCGAAATTTTGGTTTCTTAAGCATTGTGCCTTTGCTGTAATTTACTTGTAATTGTGGTATTTAGAGGTTGCTTAGTCTATGTTTGGTAGCATTCGGGCATATTAAATCTTTGAGGTGTTACTGATTGGTATCGAGAGCGAAATTTGTAGGTCCTTGGAATGTGTATTTTTAGTGTCATACCTTAGGATACAACTAAAATGTGATGTGGAATAATTTAGAAACATGGCTTAGGTTTTAACTAAAACTTTGTCATAGGATAGCAACATTAAAACTTGCAAAAGTGGAATAACTAATCTAAAATTTGACACACTTGGTTGCACAGTAGGATGGGGTTTGGTTCATCATTGCATTGCGCTTGATTATTTAATGAAGATTATGTCTATGATGATTTAGTTCAGTCAGGGGCGGTGGTACAATCAGGGGCGGAGGTACCCACCGCCAATGAGGATTTAGTTCAGGCTCTGCAGAGGGAGGTTCAGGAGCTGCGCCAGCAGTTGTGGGAAGCCCCTGCTGCAGTGCCTCCCCTTGCAGCGGCCCAGTTGTTGCCCCCACTGTGCCGGAGCGGAGGATGAGTCTCTGGGAGTGGATGTTCCTCCGTCTTGACACTTTTGACGTAGCAGGCATGCCGATCCAATCCGCAGATTGGCTGCGGTACATGGAGTGGCAGTTTGAGGTCCTAGAGCTGACCTCGGTCCAGAGGGCTCGCTTTGTCGCCTTTCAGCTGAAGGGCCAAGCTGACATCTGGTGGGAGGGGGTTCTGGCTGCTAGAGCCCCCGATCTTGGTCCAGTTACCTGGGAGGACTTTGTGGCTCGCTTCCGAGCCAATTTCTACCCAGAGTCTTTCCTTGAGCGGATGGAGCATACTCTGACGACTCTTTCCCAGGGAAAGAGGTCGGTGACAGAGTATGAGGTGGAGTTCAACAGCATGGTGCGCTTCCTGCCAGCTGTGGTAGCCGACGATAGGGAGAAGGCGAGGAGGTTCCGTAGAGGCCTCAACTAGGAGTTCAGAGTTGTAATGGGGGCAACTGTCCCTCGTGACTTCTGCTCCGTGGTGGAGCAGGCGAAGGGCATGGAGCTCGAGTTGGAGCTCTCCCGGGATAGGCAGAACCCGGGTGGTTCAGGGGTTCCTGCGGCCCCAGGCGGGGGCCAGAAGAGGATCTTTGGTGGAGGAGGTGGGTATTCTCAGCGACCCACCTTCAAGAAGTTCAAGGGGGGACAGGGCTCCTCCTTAGGGGCTAAGATGAGGTCGCCCAAGTCGTCTTCCTCGCGAGCATCTGTTCGTCTTGTGCCTGGACAGGGCATGATGTGTTTCAAGTGCGATGATGAGCATCGTGCTTCGGAGTGTGGTTGAACCGGGAGTTGCAACCACTTTGGCAAGCCTGGCCACATGGTACGAGTCTGCCGGATGAATCCCGGTAGCATCATCAAGTGGGAAATGGTGCCTTCTCCACCCACTGCAGCGGCATCTTCTAGAGGATCGGTGCACATGATGGCTGCTCTTGCTCCTTAGCCGCCCTTCCCGTGGGCGCCACGGCGACTTCTTGGTGCCGGCCGTCTGCTCCTCGATTGCCTCCCCACCCCGGCTTTGTTGGGGTATCAACCGAGTCGGGCTCCTCTTGTCGGCGCCACCAGAGTGTACGCCTTGCCGGCCGCCCGAGTCGGTAGGGCATCCAGAGGTGGTTTGGTACTTTGCTTGTGGATTCCGTTGATGCCTTTGTTCTGTTTGATTCGGAGCATCCTATTCCTTTGTGTCGTCTCGAGTTTGCTAGTAGAGCTAAGTTGGGAGTTCGGATTTCTGAGTCTGTGTTAGTCAGTTCTCCTGGGGGTTTGATTGCTAGTTCCTTGGTTTGCCCGGGTTGCACCATTGCCATTGATGATGAGGTTTTCTTTGCCAATCTTATGGTGATCCAGTTGGCTCCTTTTGATGTCATTTTGGGCATGGACTGGCTGGATCAGTACCGTGCCAAGATCTGTTATTTCTGGAAGACGGTTGCCTTGCAGGCCACGTCAGGGGTAGAGTTGACCTTTCAGGGTGGTATACCCTCCAGTTCCGTCTTTGCTTTGACTACTCTGTTTTCTGCTCGCCGTTTGAGGCAGTTGGGTTTCCTCATGGCTATGTCAGAAAAGCCATCTTCTTCAGTTTCCATTGAGGAGATTCCTGTAGTGAAGGAGTTTGTCGATGTCTTCCCTGACAAGTTGCCTGGTTTACCTCCTGTGAGGAATGTGGAGTTCCGTATCGATCTTGTTCCTGGCACTCGACCTATTTCGATCTCTCCATACCGCTTGGCTCATCCTTTTCAAGACGAGTTGAAGAAGCAGTTGGAGGATCTGTTGGCCAAGGGTTTTATTCGGCGCAGTGTTCCACCTTGGGGAGCACCCGTCCTCTTCGTTTCGAAGAAGGATGGAAGTTGGCGTATGTGCATTGATTACCGTGCTCTTAATCAAGTGACAGTCAAGAACAAGTACCCTTTGCCTCGCATTGAGGATCTGTTTGATCAACTGAAGGGAGCAAAGGTGTTCTCCAAGATTGATCTTCAATCAAGGTATAATCAGATCTGTGTGAGGGAGTAGGACGTTGAGAAGACTGCTTTCTCCACTAGGTATGGGCATTATGAATTTAAACTTATGTCTTTTGGACTAACTAATGCTCCTGCTGTCTTTATGGAGGCGATGAACAGTATGCTACACAAGTACCTTGATGAGTTTGTGGTAGTGTTCATCGATGACATTCTGGTTTACTCTAAATCAGAAGGTGAGCATGAGCGACATTTGAGGCTTTTGCTGAGTACTTTGAGGGAGAATCAATTCTTTGTTAAACTGAAAAAGTGTGAGTTCTGGATTTCAGAAGTGGGTTTTCTCGGCCACATCATCAATCCAGAGGGTATATCCGTAGATCCTAGCAAAGTCTCAGCAGTTTTGGATTGGAAGAGGCCTTCCAATGTCAAAGAGGTGCGTAGTTTCCTTGGGTTGGCTGGCTATTATCGGCGTTTTGTGTAGGATTTCTCTATCATTGCCAAGCCACTTTCGTAGCTGACTCAGAAGGGGATGAAATCTCCATGGATTTCGTGGTTGGCCTACCTCGTACTCCACGAGGGAAGGATGCTGTTTGGGTTGTGGTGGACCATCTCAGCAAGACCGCGCATTTCATTCCTATCCGCACTACCAATTCAGCGAGCGAGTTGGCTCTCATCTATGTGCGGGAGATTGAGAAACTGCATGGTGTACCCAAGACCATTATTTCTGATCGGGATGCGAAGTTTGTCTCCATGTTTTGGGAGAGCTTGCAGAGTGCTTTGGGTACACAGCTTCGCCTGAGCATACCATTCAGACTTTGGAGGACATGCTCAGGGCCTATGTGATGGCCTGGAAAGGTAGCTGGGAATATCATTTGCCCCTGGCAGAGTTTGCTTATAATAACAGCTATCATTCCAGCATCCGGGCTGCTCCTTATGAGGTACTTGTAGGATCGAAGTATACGAATATAGCAATCAGAGGGGGGGTGAATGATTGTGCGGAAGCTAAAACCAAATTCTTGACCTATTAAAAGTTCACCCCTAAAACAGAACCAAATAATTGCCTCGTTTTTGACAAAAACAGAATGACAAAGGTTCGGTAAAACGCGAATTCTCAGAGATCCAACCGTTAGATTGATCTGAAATTTGGACACAAGAAACTAGATTCCAATACGAATCGAACCCAAAAGGAATCAGCTCGATCGGACTTACAGATCAAAAGTTATGAGCTTCGCAAGCTTGCTGTTTCAGAACTTGACGAGAAACAATCTAATCAAAACTTCGAGATTAAACAAGATCTTCAAAAGATTAATCAACTAGACTTTGAGAAACTCTAAATCAATACCCTAGAACAGTTTTTGATGGATCAAATCAAGATGAAACTCAACGATCAAAAACCAATCTAGAATTAGAACAAGCATGCAAACAAGAACCAAAACAGAAAACAACATGTAGCGGCGTGGTTCTTGTAGCATAAAAATCTTGGAAGAATTGATCTTTATTTCTTGTCTAAAATACTCTCATCAAAAGAGTACAAACCCTAAAACCAAGCTCAAAGCTTGATGCGCTCAGCTCTACTTGGTGCCTTTCAACAGGAGACCCCCCACCTATTTAAAGCACCAACCCACAAGGAGTTCTGAATACGATTCCTATTCCTAGAAGGAATCCGTGATCCAACACAACTCTACTTGGCCCAACCTGGCGAGTACAACTCTTGCACGCGTATGGCAACCCTACCATACTCACGTGACTAACACTTTGCACGCGTATGGCCACCTGCCATACTCACGTGACTAACACTTTGCACGCGAATGACCTCCTGCCATTCTCACGTGACTAACCATTCTTCATGTGCACCATTCCCTTAGCCCGAGCGTCCGCATGACATCCTTGACCACCAAGACCTCAGTTCCTCCTGAACCTAGTCGAACCTCGGTTCCTCCATGAACCTAGTTCCGGTCCGTCATCGACCACATTCGTCTTCGAGCAATACACGCACATGAACAAACCACAAAACAAATCCGAGCACAAGTCCACGACTTGACTCAAGGTCAATCCATGCAACTACTCACATGAGCATTGCATAAAGTCCACTTCAAAACACGCATCATGAAATCATCACAAATTTCATAATTTCAAATTCAAACCATTTCAATTTTGCTCAAAACCGCCAAAAGCATGTGTATGACAGACCAAAACATTTGATGCATCATACATGGGAAATATGAGTTTGCTATCAACATGTGTATGACAGACCAAAGAGTTTGGTGCATCATACATGGAAAAATGAGATCGCCCAAAGCATGTGTATGAGACCAAAATCTTTGATACATCATACGATACATTGAACAAACGGTCACCAAAAGCACATGTGTATGAGACGAGAAAATTTGGTCCGTCATACATGGAAAAACGCGATTTCTTGTACAAGCGTAAAAGCATCAAAATCACGTTTATGACAGACCAAAAAGTTTGGTCCGTCATACATAAAAGCAGCGATTTTTAGTTATTTGGTTCGGCGCAAATGCAAAGTTTCTGTTTTTGGATGTTTGAATGTTTGGTCCTTCATGCAAGCAATTTTGCAAGGTTAATCCTAACCAATTTTTCAGCACAAGATCAAGCCAATTTTTCATCACATGATTCACAATCTCCCCCTTGATGAAAACATTGGCAACACCACTTTAGATTTGAACATTGGCATTCTCTTTTTTTAAAAGATTTTGAGATCCAAAGGATTAACACCAAAACACAGAACCTCCCCCTGAGAATGAAAATGTGTGTGAATATGCAATGTGTCCAGGAATTCCAAAATTCTCCAAACTTTTCCCAAAAAGCTCAAATTTCCAAAAAAAAAACTTTTTCCCTTTTTTCTTTGAACTTCTCAAATATTCCCACAATATCTCCCCCTTTGACAATGGATTCATCAAGTGTACAAAAGAGAGAATTTGTTCAAAATTTTCTGTAGCAAAGATTTCACAAGGAGAAACAAGGGAGTGCCAAGATAGAAAAAGATGAGCTCATTCGATCATATAACCTTATATATCACATAATATGCAAAATACATGATCTTGAAGTGATTTTAACAAGTTAGGGAATGACATGCATCTCAACCTCAATTTAGTCAACTATAGCCAAGTACTAAGCAAGATCTTAGCGAGAAAAAGCAACGCTTTAAAACAATGGAAGCAACTAACACCGTCGGGCGAGCAAGTAGTTTCACCTCCAATCTAGTAGACCAATTTAATCTTTAAACAATAAATCGCACGTGGCAGGCTTGAAGCATACTTCTTTTATTTTCTAGGAGTGGCATGCTTGAAGCATACATCTTATCTTTGAGGAATGGCATGCTTGAAGCATACATCTTATTTTTAAGGAAAGCATGCACAAGCATACAACTTGAAGCTTTTGCTTTTAACACCCCTTTTTTATTCCCTTTTCTTTTTCTTTTCTTTGATTATAAACATGCAAAAATGATTAAATGGTCTTATGAAAGAGTAAAGTTGAAACCACACTTGCTTCATAGCCCAAATTTGTCAAGAGGATTCAATATCAAGCCTAGAAGAGTAAGATATCACAGTATTTAGCTATAGGCAATCGGATCGAGGAATTTACGCAATTTCATTCTTAGTTCAAGTGAGACAATTTAGATTATCATATATTAGCTCAATTATATAGTATATAAAGAAATATGATAAAGTGAGCTCATCAAGTGAAAGAACTTGGCAAAGAAACTCCCCCTCAAAACAATCCCATTGGATGAACAATTCCAAGTTCTCCCCGAATAAAAGCAAAAGCGAGAAGAAGACAAAGGTTTTGTGAAAATGTCTGCCAATTGATGTTCAGTATCCACATGATGAAGCACAATGTTGCCTTTTTCAACATGATCTCTAAGAAAGTGAAATCTGATGTCAATATGTTTTGTTCTTGAATGTTGCACAGGGTTCTTAGCAATGCAAATTGCACTAGTGTTATCACACGAGAAGAGGAACACTATCCAAAATAACCCCATAATCTTTAAGTGTAGCTACTATCCAAAGAATTTGAGAACAACAACTAGCTGACCACATATTCAGATTCAACGATTGATTGTGCAGCAGAAGATTGCTTTCTAGATGACCATGCAATGAGAGAATTTCCCAAGAAGTGACATGAACCAGAAGTGCTCTTCCTATCAATTCTACATCCTCCAAAATCAGCATCAGAAAAAGATCTCAAACTAATGCATGAGGAAGCAGAAAGCCAAATGCCAAAATCTTGAGTTCCATGAAGATACCTGAAAATCCTTTTGACAGCTTGTCGATGTGAAGCACGTGGGGAAGCTTGAAAACGAGCACACAAGCACACAGCAAATTGTATATCCGGCCTTGATGCAGTGAGGTACAAAAGTGAACCTATCATGCTTCTATATTCCTTTTGATCAACCGGCTCACCATCTTCATCAGGGTCAAGTGCGCAAGTGCTCTCCATAGGTGTCATGATCGGCTTGCTGTTTTCCATCCCAAAGCGATGTAGCAAGTCTCTTGTATATTTGCTTTGATGCACAAAAGTACCATCCTTCGTTTGCTTGATTTGAAATCCCAAAAAGTATGTCAACTCACCCATCATACTCATCTCAAACTCCTTCCTCATTGTTTCTGAAAACTCAGACACTAAAACATGAGATGAACCACCAAAGATAATATCATCAACATAAATCTGAACGAATAGTTGATCATTGCCTTGCTTGAGTAAAAAGAGAGTTTTGTCAACCTTTCCCATTAAAAAGCCCTTTTCAAGTAAAAGGTTTTTAGCCTATCATACCATGCTCTAGGGGCTTGTTTCAAACCATACAAAGCTTTTGTTAGTTTGAACACATGATTTGGAAACTTTGGATTTTCAAAACCAGGTGGTTGCTTGACATAAACCTCCTCATTTATGTAGCCATTCAGAAAAGCACTTTTCACATCCATTTGATACAATTTGAAACCTTTGGATGCAGCAAAAGCTAAAAGGATTCTAATGGCTTCAATTCTAGCAACAGGAGCAAAGGTTTCATCAAAATCTAAGCCTTCAATTTGAGTGTAACCTTGAGCAACCAATCTAGCCTTGTTTCTAACAACAACACCATCCTCACTTTGTTTATTTTTGAAAACCCATCTAGTTCCAATAACATTAAAATCTGGAGGTGGTGAGACAAGTTTCCAAACTTTATTTCGTTCAAAATTCTCTAATTCTTCATGCATGGCATTGATCCAAGATTCGTCGATAATGCATGAGATATATCTTTGGGTTCAAAAGAAGCAACTAAAGCGAGAATGAGTATGAGTGTCAATGAATAAACCTGGATCAGTGACTCTCTCATTTAGGTCTCTAATCATTTGTTCAGATGGATGCATTTTACGAATGTGCAAGGGAGCATTGGCTTTTGAGACTTCTCCTTCTCCTTCTTCATTTTCAGCATGTCTGAGATGATGTTGTAGCTTGAGGATGGTTAGCTGTAGGTGATGTAGTAGTAGGTGCCAAAGGTGCTACAGCTTGTTGTGCATTAGAAAGAGTCAAGACCTCATCTTCAACATTATCATTATCTTCAAAGATTTTCTCCCCCTGAACATATGCGCCTGTACCTGCATTGCTTGGACTAGTGCCTGGACTAGCCTCATCAAAAGTAACGTTTGCCTCCAAAGGATTGAACTCGAGATGGTCCAACTGTATCAAGATGTAGAAGCTGTCCTGGAGCGTTTGTCATCACCATGGTAAGAGGTGGATGTGAACCTGCAATCATCTTACCATGTCTACAAGAAGAACATACTAGATTGCTATCACCCTTAAGCTTAGGCAAGCCACGTATAAGATCTAAACCACTTACACGAGTAAGATGATTAAAACCAACATGACCAAGTCTACGATGCCAAAAGAATAAATCTTTAGAAACATTGGCAATTAGACACCTATGCTTAAAAGAAGGTGATGCATCAAAATCTGCTTTAAAGACTCTTCCAAAACGAGAAATTTTGAACACAAGATCACTGAAGCATCTAGCACTTTGCATTCATTTTTCTTAAAGCTTATCTCAAGATCTTCATCAAGCATTTGAGAGACAGAAAGCAAGTTATATTTCAAATTTTCAACAAGAGCTACATCTTTGAACATAAACTTGTCACTTACCTTTATTGTACCTTTTGCCACAACAGAAGAGGAAGAAGCATCTCCAAAAGTAACACTTTCAAGACGAGATGCACGAGTGAGGAGGAGAACCAATTCTTATCACCGGACATGTGGCGTGAGCATCCGGAATCCACTAGCCATATGTTCTCCTTCCTCGCGAGAAGCCTACATAGCAAAACATGTCGAGGCCTCGATCTTGGGGTTAGGAATGAGATTTTTGGGAATCGATCTTGAGACACACGACGCACAAACAAGAGGTACAACACGATAATTTTTATGCACAAAATCAGATTTGCCCTTTCCCATGTTTGTAGGAGCAGAAGGTGTTTTCATCACTCTAGGCGCATAAAAATGTGCTTTGCTGAAATTTGACCTAGCCTTAGTTCTTTCCTTCTTTTCTTTGTTTGGCTAGTCTAAAGCAAAAATCAACTAAGTGTCCATCTCTACCACAATGAGTGGATGTGTACTTTACTTGTTGTTTAGCTTTATAAGTCAAAGCTCTTTTTGCATTCATCATAGTAGAAGATAAAAAACCAATGATTGAAAAGCAATTTTCTTAGGCTCATTAGATAACTCAATTGTGCAAGGAGCCTGAACAACGGTCACGAGGTTTAGTTTCATATGTGGCATAAGGATCAAAACCTAAACCTCTCTTGTTTGTGCTAACCTTAGATTGATCCAAAATCATGTTCAACTTCTTCTTGCCATTAGTGAAACGTTCCAAAGAATTTTGCAAGTAATCAACTTTCTTAGCAAGAGTTAAACAATTATTGCGAGGAACATCTACTTTTCCTTTTGCTTGCGACAAGTTGAACATGAGAGAATTTCATGTGAAAGCAAATTATCAGTTAATTGAGAAACCCTAGCATTTGCATCTTTCAATTTTAATTCAAGAGTTGAGCATTTAGAACAAGAAGTTGAACTATGCAAATCATCGATTGGAACAGCTAGCATGTACAACATGTTTCTCATTTTTCTCATTTAGATGCAACAAAAGAGCATGTTCTTTCCTAAGCAAGGTGAGCTCATTGTAAATTAAGTCACATGATTTGCAAGTATCATCACTAGGAATCAAAGTCTTAAGTCTAGCAATTTCAGCATTCAATGATTCAATAATGAAATCATGTTTCTTAATTTTCTTATCACGTTTGTCAAGCAATTTTCCAAGACGAGCAACAGCAATAGCTAATTCATCATAAGAGGGATCTACCTCATTGAAGTCGTTGTCGTGGTCGTCCTCGGTGAAGCTATCCTTGCTGCTTGCCATGAGACATAATCCTATCAAATCATGCTTGCTTGGAGTTGCATCATCTTCGCTGCTCTCCGAGTCCACATCGCTCAAATTGACTTGTTCAAGAGCGAAAAGAACTCGGTGAACCACCTTGCGGTTGATGAAGCTCTTCTTCTTCCTATCATTTGGCGAGAACCTTTTCTTCTCATTCATACATCGTTGTCCTTCTCCTCCTTTGATGTTTTTCCTGCAAGCTTAGGACAATTTGTGCGAATATGGTTGAGGTCACCACACTCATAGCATCTTGGAGGACCACCTCTCTTTCTCATTCTCACATTACGCAAAGCTTTGTTAAAGCGAGAAGAGAGTAGTGCAAGATCTTCTTCAGAAACTCTTCAAGTTGCTCATCTGTTAAAGAAGACATGGAAGACAAGGCAAAGCTAGAAGAAGAATTTGCATTTGACATGTTAGGGTTAGAGATCAAAGCAATTGATTTAATGTTACCCTTCTGGCAAGAACATCCAACTCATGAGTTTTCAACTTAGAGTAAAGAACATCTAATGTGAGTGTGCTCATGGTAGTAGATTCTTGTATAGATGTTACTTTCATCTCCCACACCGACATGTCCAAAGCACTAAGCAATTGTCGAGCATTTTCAGCATCGGTGTAGCTAACTCCAACGACACGTAGATTGCTAAGAATTTTATTGAAGCGTGCAAAGAAGTCATCTGCTGATTCACTAAGTTTCATCTCAAAACGCATGTATTCTTTTTGTAAATATCTTGGCGAACCTCTTTGTGGTGTTAGAACCCTCATGGTAATCACAAAGAGATTTCCATACCTCATATGCTTGGATCGAAGATGAACCACACGATCAAAGTCGCTGCGTCCCAAGCCTTGGATGATCAAGTTGCGCGCCTTGCTATTTGCTTCAACATGTGTGCGATTGGTGTCGTTGGCGTTGTCGTTTGCAGGGACTTCATATGGCTTGTAGACCTTCTCCCAAATTGTGAAGCCACGTGCTTGGATGAACGCCTCCATCTTGGCCTTCCAAAACTGAAAATCAACACCATCGAACACACATGGTTTTGTCGAATAATGATCCATTGATCTAATCACCGGTTAAGATAGATTAGAGAAACCTTGCTCTGATACCACTTGTAGGATCGAAGTATACGAATATAGCAATCAGAGGGGGGGTGAATGATTGTGCGGAAGCTAAAACTAAATTCTTGACCTATTAAAAGTTCACCCCTAAAACAGAACCAAATAATTGCCTCGTTTTCGACAAAAACAGAATGATAGAGGTTCGGTAAAACGCGAATTCTTAGAGATCCAGCCGTTATATTGATATGAAATTGGGACACAAGAAACTAGATTCCAATACGAATCGAACCCAAAAAGAATCAGCTCGATCGGACTTACAGATCAAAAGTTATGAGCTTCGCAAGCTTGCTGTTTCAGAACTTGACGAGAAACAATCTAATCAAAACTTCGAGATTAAACAAGATCTTCAAAAGATTAATCAACTAGACTTTGAGAAACTCTAAATCAATACCCTAGAACAGTTTTTGATGGATCAAATCAAGATGAAACTCAACGATCAAAAACCAATCTAGAATTAGAACAAGCATGCAAACAAGAACCAAAACAGAAAACACTGTAGCGACGTGGTTATCAGAGCACGCAAAAATCTTGGAAGAATTGATCTTTATTTCTTGTCTAAAATACTCTCATCAAAAGAGTACAAACCCTAAAACCAAGCTCAAAGCTTGATGCGCTCAGCTCTACTTGGTGCCTTTCAACAGGAGACCCCCCACCTATTTAAAGCACCAACCCACAAGGAGTTCTGAATACGATTCCTATTCCCTAGAAGGAATCCGTATCCAACACAACTCTACTTGGCCCAACCTGGCCGAGTACAACTCTTGCACGCGTATGGCAACCCTACCATACTCACGTGACTAACACTTTGCACGCGTATGGCCACCTGCCATACTCACGTGACTAACACTTTGCACGCGAATGACCTCCTGCCATTCTCACGTGACTAACCATTCTTCATGTGCACCATTCCCTTAGCCCGAACGTCCCGCATGACATCCTTGACCACCAAGACCTCAGGTTCCTCCTGAACCTAGTCCCGAACCTCAGTTCCTCCATGAACCTAGTTCGGTCCGTCATCGACCACATTCGTCTTCGAGCAATACCTGCACATGAACAAACCACAAAACAAATCCGAGCACAAGTCCACGACTTGACTCAAGGTCAATCCATGCAACTACTCACATGAGCATTGCATAAAGTCCACTTCAAAACACGCATCATGAAATCATCACAAATTTCATAATTTCAAATTCAAACCATTTCAATTTTGCTCAAAACCGCCAAAAGCATGTGTATAATGAGACCAAAACATTTGGTCTGTCATACATGAAATATGAGTTTGCTATCAACATGTGTATGTGAGACCAAAGAGTTTGGTCTCATCATACATGGGAAAAATGAGATCGCCCAAAGCATGTGTATGATGACCAAAATCTTTGATGTCATACATTGAAAAAATGAAGTCACCAAAAGCTTTGTGTATGACGGACGAGAAAATTTGGTCCGTCATACATGGAAAACGCGATTTCTTGTACAAGCGTAAAAGCATCAAAATCACGTTTATGATGACCAAAAAGTTTGGTCCGTCATACATGCAAAAACGCGATTTTTAGTTATTTGGTTGGCGCAAATGCAAAGTTTCTGTTTTGGATGTTTGAATGTTTGGTCCTTCATGCAAGCAATTTTGCAAGGTTAATCCTAACCAATTTTTCAGCACAAGATCAAGCCAATTTTTCATCACATGATTCACAATCTCCCCCTTGATGAAAACATTGGCAACACCACTTTAGATTTGAACATTGGCATTCTCTTTTTTTAAAAGATTTTGAGATCCAAAGGATTAACACCAAAACACAGAACCTCCCCTTGACAAAAAGGCAAAACAAAATCTCCCCCTGAGAATGAAAATGTGTGTGAATGTGCAATGTGTCCAGGAATTCCAAAATTCTCCAAACTTTTCCCAAAAAGCTCAAATTTCCAAAAAAAAACTTTTTCCCTTTTTTCTTTGAACTTCTCAAATATTCCCAAAATATCTCCCCCTTTGACAATGGATTCATCAAGAGTACAAAAGAGAGAATTTGTTCAAAATTTTTCCTGTAGCAAAGATTTCACAAGGAGAAACAAGGGAGTGCCAAGATAGAAAAAGATGAGCTCTTCAAGTTTCTCGAACTGTTCGCCTCAGGTATGTGATGTGAAACCTAGCCATCTTCGCTTTGCTGGATGGCGTTTTGGTGTGTCTTGGATTCGAGGTCGAATCCTGTTGAAGGGGGGGAGAATGTGACACCACGGAGTGTCGAAACCTTATATAATGTTAATGTTGAGGTCAAAAATATTATGAAATATGGAATTGGAGGTTGAAACCATACGCTATGAGGTTTATTCGCATTTCTGGGCCGTTTCCGGGGATTTGGGCCTTTCCGGGGGAGTTTGGGCCTTAGGGAAAGGGTCGTGGGCCTTGGTAGGGAGGAGTATGAGTCCATTTCGGAGTAGGAATCCTGTTTGGGCTGGTAAAAAGGGCCTCCCCCTGCCCTTACTTGCGCCCACCTCCCCTTGTGCGCCTCCGCCACACCCTTGTGTGCCCTAGCCGCCACCCCCAACTCCTCCTCCTAGCCGCACCACCTTCCCCTTGCTCTTCCCTTGCGCCACCACCCCCTCCACCACCTCTCCACCTCCCTTGCTGCACCTAGGTGAGTTCTTGACCTCACCACCTTGAAGGTCCGACCGTTGGAGCACTCCGCGACGAGGAGATCCGGCGGGATTGGAGCGAGGAAGGAGAACGCGCGAGCCGGGAGGAGATCTATTGGGTTTTCGTGCGTCGGGCGAAGGTATGACCATGGGAATCCTTGGGGTTGGTCTAGGTACTGTTCTCAGGGTCATTATCATGTTCCTAGATCAATTGGTTGTGCTGGAATTGAGTAGATTAGATGAAATCTAGAAGCTGCCACGTTCTCTGTTTCAGGCAGCATGAGCAGTCGACCTAGGGTTTGGGTGTTTGTCAATTTAGAGTCAGAATTTGGTCGTACGGAAGTTGAAGAAGTTGTAGGTAATTTCAATACCTTTCAATGGGTATAAAGAACGTCCAATTCCGCCCAGCCGTTTGAGAGTAATGATCGTTTTACCGAATGTATTAAAATCTATGACATGATTGGTACATATCACGGTATTTTTGTAGATTAAACAACTTTAGATTCCGAATCAGTCTTTCTTTATACTTAGAAAAAGTTAGGAAATTTCCTAAGCTACGTGAGGATGTACTCGTTTAATTGATTCGGAGTCTTAGAACCCGTGTTATGCCTTTTGGAAGGCTGCTGTCCCGACGGGACAGAACCTCTGTTTTTGGGTTTAGCGAGTAGTTTGCGATGTCGGGTTAGAAGAGGGTTTGCCTACTGTTTTGTGGACATGTTTGTGTGTGTGTGGTACCTATGTGTAGGTGGTGTGATCTCGGGAGTGCCTTCTACTTCTCGCCAATCCGACGCCCGTGGTTGAGGCAAGTGTATTGTAATGGACAACGGTTTGTAGGTTGCTAGTTGAGACTAGATGAAATTGATTATATGATATGATCACTTGTTATGCTTTAATGATTGCCAATGATATGATGGATATGTTTATTATGTTATGATGCCATGTGTTAGTGTACAAGTTATTTATGATGTTGGCATGTTTGCATACATGGCATGTTATATGGCCCGGGCGGTGAGAAAGTCATAACTAGTCCGGGGAAGGTCGGTGAGAAAGTTATGATTAATTCGGAGAGCCAATGAGTAAGTCCTACATCATGATTCCATTCATCACGGTGAACGGAAGCAAGGAGTAGGCACCCTCCATCTTCGGGATGGAAGGGGGGAGAGGGTGCACACCGACGGGTGTGTACTCAACCATACCGGTATGAGTTTCCAAGGAGACATGAGCATCGCATCGCATTGCATACATAATGATGATGTTATTGATATGGGATCATGAATGAGATGATAGACATGATATGAGTTGTTGTAGCCATGTATTTGTTCTTGTGTAGCATTACAATATGCTTGCTGAGTGTTGAACTCACGCTTGTGCTTTCTTGTTGTTTTAGGTACCTTGAGATCGGCATGCGGGGAAGGGAAATAGTCACACTTCTACACGTAGCTTCACTCAATTGTCCCACAAGTCATTCAATTGGGTTTTGACAATAAACTAGTGTGATGCTTAATGCTTTATGGTTTAGCTTTCCGTTATGAGAGTCTTTTTGTTCGTTTGGCTCATGGAGGCATTGAATGTTCGGAATTAGACTTATTTGGTCGTCATACCTTTAATTATTGCTATTTTAGATGTCTCTCATATTGCCTTATATTGCTATGCTATTGTGTTTCCTTCAATTCTTGTTAAAACAAAGGAGATGCTGCCGAAATTTTGGTTTTTTTAGCATTGTGCCTTTGCTGTAATTTACTTGTAATTGTGGTATTTAGAGGTTGCTTAGTCTATGTTTGGTAGCATTCGGGCATATTACATGCCGGGGTGTTACACTGGCGACGACAGCCCCCCCGGCAGCGACGACGAGTGGTGGTATGCCATATCGCGCTACCCACCACCCGTGCGCTGCTATGTATATTATATATATTGTAATTAATTAATACAATATGTAATGTTTTATATTATGAATTATTAATATAATATGTAAAGTTTTATGTAATGAATTATTAATATAATATATAATGTTTTACCTCCCCCTTCTTGAAGCTCCGCCGCCTCTACCGTTAAATTGAAATATTCAAAAAAAATTATGAAACATAAAAAAATGTTGAAAAAATTATGCCACAACGAGAAAATCGTTAGAAAAAATGGCTTCGAGAAACATTCAATTGGACAGTGAAAATCAGGAGAAAATCAAAAGAAAAATTATGAAAGTACGATTCGGGATGAATGTACGCATATAATTTTCACGTATCCAATTTAAATATTAAAAAAATATATCGATAGTCAAAGTTTTGAAGTTTGGCCATAACTATGTCCAAAATGTCAGCATTTTTTAAGACCGGAGGGAGTAGTAACATTAGATTGAATTTTTTAATTTAAAAAAAGTGTAATAGAAAACAACTTAGATACCTCACTTAACAACATTGAAAGACAGGAGATGATGCTCTCTCCAGCTCGCAAAATCTTGTCGGTTTGAGATATGTGTAGTCAAAATTTTGAAACTTTAGCTATGAATATCTTTATAAATATTTAGATTAGATGCATGAAAATCATATGTGTACATTGATCTCGAATCGTACTTTCATAATAGTATAAAAGAAATTTTTCTGCCAAAATCGGTCAAAATCAAAAGAAAAATTATGCCATAATAAGAAAATCATTCAAAAATTATGTCAAACGGTTACAATGCACATCAGTACCGGTTGATAAGACCAATCGGTACTGATCTCTACCATCAGTACCGGCTGGTTACATCAATAGGTACTGAATAATCCACATCAGTATCGGTTCGGGCGACAAACCGGTACTATCTATCGGTTCAATGGCTGCTGGGCTGTGGGGATATCAGTACTGGTTCAAGTAACCAACCGTCACTAATGGTCTAACATCAGTGACGGTTGGTACGTTGAACTGGTACTGATGTCAGACCAATTTAAACTTCCTCGTCCTCCCGCTCACTGCCAGAGCAAGAACAGTTCATCGCGCGAGAAGAAGAGGAGCTTCGGCCAAGAGCTTCAAGGGAGGGGAGGTGCTGCCAAAATTTTAAATTTTTGGTCATTTTACTCGCAACCAAGGTAACTAAGGTTAGTAACATCATTCCTCACTACATTTGGTGTTAAATGGAGCCTCTTCTTTGCTTGAATCATGCATGAAGAAATTTTGATTTTTTTCCCCATAATCGATGAAAGGTTATGAATGTAAAGATCTAGCTCGATCTTTTCAAGTAGGATACAAAAACTTGTTGTGTAAGCTTAGAATTTGCTTGTATTATAATATAGCTCGCATTTAAGGTGTGGATCTGGCTCAAATTTACGTTTAGTTTCATCGATCGATGGAGGATGGGGTTTGGTTGCACATAGTTGGGGAAATTAAAAATGGTGCATGAAAATCATGGAGTTTGGGATCTTCAAATGGCAATAGTTATGTGAAAAAGAAGAAATTTAATTTCATTTGCGAATTAAAATAATATCAGAAATATAAATGGTTTTATAGAAAATAACTGCCAAGTCCTACATAATGTAGATGGAACGGCGATTGATGTACATTGACCGACGCTCCCCAGAGTTCTTGCAAGGTTTGCAAGCTTTTCTTCGTGCGACCGATGCTCACATGAAGTTAGGCTACATATGTTGTCCATGCATAGACTGCAAGAATGAGAAGGAGTGGCCAAAATCCAGCCACCTTCACTTTCATTTGCTCTCAAGAGGTTTCATGCCAAACTATACCTGTTGGACCAAACACGGTGAAGAAGAGACTATACGGGAAGATGGTGAAGAAGAAGAAGAGGGGGACAATAATATACCAGATGCTGTCCAACACCGTTCGTTCGAAGATACATTGGGGTAATTTGGCGATGATGACCTAGACCAGATGCTTCTTGATGGAGACGCAACTCTCACACATGAGTCTCAACTAACACACCTATCTTAGACTAACGCAACTCTCACACATCTTTAGTAGCTAGTTGAGACAAGCGCTGGTCCTCCAACTTTTGGAACACTTCATCGATCAACTTCTCTTCGAGCTCGATGATTCCCTACTTCACGACCTTCAGGGTTGCCAGCGACACTCAGTACTTTCTCCTTAAGTGTGAAACATCATTAACTATTCGAAATGATCAGGTAAGATTTCCATTTAAATCGAAGGGAAGGATAGAAGTTTCAGCAAAGAGGAAAGAATAGAAGATTAAGATAAGTCAAGAGCTGATTATTCTTTCAAGTTAAATTTCCTCTTTAGAAAATAATTTTGAAGCTCCTAAAGATGGACAATCTATCTAGGGTCAAGACCTATAGTCAACCTGGCTCTGATACCACCTCTGTCGGGACCCGAATTTGCAAATCCAGACCCTCTGTGTTTTCAGCACTAGTCCAGGATCACGCTAGTGCACACAGTCTCAACATAGATGAATATCACAATCATACACAACGGAATAGTAAAAAATAACTCAAATATAAAATATAAACTATTGTACGACCTTAAGGTCAACCTTACACTTGTGAGGCCTTGATGGCTTCAACTCCAATTAAGCAGCAGAGGAACAAAAAACACGGTGAATCCCATCAATACGCCAAGGCAACTGACAGGGTTCAACTCCTAGATAATCGCCTTCTAACAGAACTTCTTCTTCTTCGACAATGTAGACTTCTGCTCACTGGTGATTATTTGTTTGCAAGGGGTGAGTACATTAACCACTCAGTAAGTCATGCACAGAATGCAAGTCTAATAACTATATGCATGGCTTATTCCAAATGACAGGCTGAATGGGTATTTTACAGAAAAGCAACAATCACAAATAAACATAATAGTTTGTAAAGTAGTAAAACAAATAATGACAGTAATAGATTTCACTGTTATTTCACAAGTAAACTATTCCACATCCTTTACCATTTTCCACAGGCAAACTGGCTCCAAACCCAAGTTCCATTTTAAGAAAAGCTAACCCTTGACTGTAATCCCCGAGCGTTGTCCAATACCATGGACACGGCTATTCGAATAGATTTTACACTCTGCAGAGGTTATACACTTTACCCACAAGATAAAATCAACTTCATCACGTCAGCCGTGAATCACCATACAAGAGTATGCGAATGAGTGATCATAACAAAGCCTTTCGGAAACTTCTAACTATACAATTGAACCTCTTCGGTTTTTGCCATACACCATCCCTTCCCTTAGCAAAGGCGAAGTACGAGACCGGCATACCGTTGGACGGGTACCATGCCGTAGCCCTGGTACGCTCCCCCTTCAAGCTACACAAAAGATGTAGTTGACACCTAAAGGTACCACATGCAAGCTATTAGTAACTTACTCAACAAGGATCGTCCCACTCCAGTCATGTGGTTGTATGGTTGACTCAATTCAAAGGCTTGCAATGTTAAGTCCTTAGGGCAATCAGGGCAAGACTACCCGAAGAACCAAATCAACCTCCCCGGTGCCACACCTGGCCCACCCGATCATAATCTTGCCACTTGCCCCGGTCTAAATAATTTGATCACCCCAGTTGATTATTGCGCAACACAATGCCAACAACTACTCAACATCCTTGAAGAAGTATGAAGACCTCCACATATCAACTTCATCGTGTCGACAACACGTCACACTGTTCCAAAATACATTGCATATTCCATTAGTCAATATTGAGCTTTTGTATTTCCAAAATGATATCAATGGTATGTTGCATGGCTAAGCAAACTACTGACGGTCTAAATAACCCTTGTTGGCAAAGTATTTAGCTACCAATTATTAATCAATAATCCTAGGGTGACAAATGAATCATGGCATACAGTCATTATAGGCAGGTTGGCGAAAACAAGTAGGTTGATTATCTAATCCCAAATTAATTGAAATCAGTTTAACTCAAACTAGCTTGCATAATTTGAAACAACATAATTTTTGAAAATGGGATCAACATGGTCAAAGCACAACTTGCCTGGCCCTTGCAATTTTTACTGTTCTTTACTCTTTATCTTTGATTCTTGATCTTCGATCTTCAATCTCCGCTTTCTTGATCCACAGCTCCTTCGAGCGACTTTCGGACAACGCGTCTAACGATAAGAAACACAAATACAACAAAACTCAAAAGACAATTCAAATAAACTCCAAATTAAGAACTAACAGCATTGTGCACAATGGCTTGGAAGAATTTAGGTACTCGAACGGATTAGATTGAAGATTAGACAAAAGAGAATGGTCTTTCGAAAAAACACCGAAAAGGGAAAGATTAATAACTGGGAAAGAAAGAATAATATTCCGAAGAATATTTCTTCCGAAGTTATTTATCTCGATTGGACAGACAATGACATATGGGCTCTAGATCTATAGATCGGGTCCATAAGGATATGTTAGTTCACAATGAACTAAACTGATTCTCGATGTTGACTTTTGTTGACTAAACAGATACACGGGCAAACAAAAGAGTGATGGATAGATTAGATCAAGCACAAGGGTATCACACAAGACCAATGGTCTATCGACCAAGTCTACGAACGATTCCAGATCGATGGTAGATTAGGTTTTCAGGGATAAGACAAGACAAGTGTCTTACTACGATTGAAACAACGGGAAAAATTGCAAAGATAACAACGCGGCTCACGATGAACTTAGTTCATCGAACCGGTCTTAGGTTAGGGTTTTGGTTCGGCTTTGAAGATGACATGACGATGAGGCTAGGCTCACATCACGATGATAGAATAGATGAGGACATCGCACTAGGGCTCTTGTATGAATGCACGCATGCGATGAGAGCCTAGCGTTAACGATGAAGCGTTAACTGTAACACCCCGGCATCTAGTATGCCCTGGATGTCACCAAACATAGACTAAACAACATCTAAATACCACATCTAAAGGTAAATTACAGCAAGGGAGTAAATGCAAAAACCTAAAATTTCGGCAGCATCTCCTTTGTTTTTCCATGGTACGGAGCATCAACAATAATATCACAAGATATATCAAATTGGGAAGCATCTAAATCAGCAATAACAGGTGACGTAGCAACAATTTACGTCTAGCATAATGAATTTAACCACTCCATGATCTAAAACGAAGTAAATAATATGACCAAGCACACAAATAAGTTATACTCCAAGTTCTCAACGCATTAACTTATAATCACAACTACGAATGGCAAAATTGTGTATGTCTTAATGAGTGAAACTTT
Organism: Rhipidocladum racemiflorum; assembly: GCA_036346355.1. NCBI lineage: Eukaryota > Viridiplantae > Streptophyta > Magnoliopsida > Poales > Poaceae > Rhipidocladum > Rhipidocladum racemiflorum. Next base: position 41,885,972 of record CM070590.1, read on the forward strand.
TTGAAGATGTGCCACTAAGCCCCTTTTCCGCATGACGATTTCATGGTACCTAAAAACAACATAAAATACAAGCGTGAGTTCATCACCCAGCAAAGTGTATTACAATGGAACAAGAAAACACATTACAATCCCATTCCTCACTACTTTTCATATTCAACATCATAATCATCTCATATTCACATTGTATGCATCTCATTGACCTCATCATATAACATCATCATATAATGCAATGCAATGTAATGCACATGTCTCCTTGAAGCACATACTGGTATTGCCGAGTGCACACCCGTCGGCGTGCACCCTCTTTCCCCTTCCATCCCGTAGATGGAGGGTGCCTACTCCTCGCTTCCATTCACAACCGTGGATGGAATCACGAGGTAGGAATTACACAATGTTGCTCCAGATTAGTCATAACTTTCTCACCGACCTTACCGGACTAGTTATGACTTTCTCACCGACCGGGCCAATTTTCATGCCATGTATGCAACATATGCCACAAACATAAACAACTAATCATTGCATAGCATCATAACATACCATATTCATCACATCATGGGTAAACACTAATCATGGCAAGATAGCACATTATGTAAACAATTTACACTTAATCAGGACTAGCAAACATACAACACATTCACCATTCCAATACACTTGCCTTAACCGCAGGCGACGGATTGGCGAGATTATGAGGGCACTCCCGGAGTCACACCATCTGCACATTGGTACCACATACTAAAAATGTGACCACAAAACAATATGCAATCGCTCATCTACCCCGACTTCGCAAACTACTCCCAAAAGCGAAAAAACAGAGAATCTGTCCCGACGGGACAACAGGCTTCAAACTAGCATAACATGAGTTCTAGGACTCCAAATCAAGTAAATGAGTACATCAACGCGATGCCTAGGAAATTTTATAGCTTTTTATAAGTATTGGGAAAAGCTGATTCGGCCTCTAAAATTGTCTAATCTACAAAACATTACGTTTTGTCCCAATTACGTCACAGATTTGAACACGCTCGGTAAAACGATCATAACTTTCAAACGGCTGGGTAGAATTGGACATTCTTGGTGTCCAATTAAAAGTATTGAAGTTATCTACAACTTTCTCAATAGGAGGCCGACCAACTTCCAAATCTCAAATTGCGAAAACTCAAACCCTAGGTCGTGTGCCCAATCTGCCCGAAACAGAGAATTATGAAATCTCTAGTTTTCATCCAATCTACCCAATCACAACACCACCTACTGATCTAAAAGCATCAAAACACCCTCTAGCACAGCACCTAGACCATCCCCAAGGATCACCCATAGCCATACCTTTGCCCGACGAAAGACAAACGCCAAAACTTCTCCTCCCGGTTCCCCGATCTTCTTCCTCGCGCCGGAACCGCCGGATCTCCTCTTCGCGGAGCTTCCCGATGGAGAGAACAATGTTATGGAAGGGTGTGATAGCAAGGGATGGGGGTGGATCTCTCCTAGGGCCGGCTAGGCGAGGTGGGGAGGTGAGGGAGGAAGGGGGAACGGGTGGAGGCGCAAGGAGGGGTGGTGGCTAGGAGTGGGAGGAGGAGGTGGGCGGGGGCGCCCTAGGGTTTGGGGGGCACATGGGCAGGCTATGCTGCCCCCTATCTTCGCCGCATGGCCCAATAGCCTCCCCCAATGGCCCAATCTGTTCCCCCAAGGCCAAAACTCCCCCGGAAGGGCCCAAACACCCAGAATCGGCCCGGAAACGCGATTAATCCTCATACCGTAAATTTTTAATCTCCAATTTCACATTTTATAAAGTCACGACATTCCGTAGTGTTACATTAACGGCGGAACGTTAACGACGGAACGTTAACGGTGAAGCGTTAACGACGGAGCGTTAACGGTGAAACGTTAATGACGGAGGTGAAACGATGATAGGATACTCATGAAACAAGGTAGCGACCGTCGGTGCAACAATAAGGCCACGATAAAAGGCTACCAAGGATGGATCACCGAGATGCGAACGGGTGCAAAAGGCTAGGTTGAAAGACGACGGGTACAATCTAGGGCAAGGTTTTGTTGGCAACCGGAGACCAAAGGCACTACAAGGTGAAGTACCATGTGGACGTCCATCCATATTTGTGATGAGTATTTGACTTTATTTGAGCAAGGTGTGCTCAGGTTTGAGTTTGATTTGACTCGGTATTGCATGTTTGAATTAATGATAATTGTGGACTAACATGCAAGAAAAAAAAGGTATGTGCAAAATGGTTTGTTCCTTGTGGTACAGGTTGCTGAGGCAGCTATGGTCGTTGGTGAGTACCGGGATTAGGTTGGGAGAACCGAGGTCCGGAGCGGTCGAGGATGCCAACGAGATGGTTGGGCTCAAACCAGGATCCCTTGGATGTCATGGAAATGGACTTGAGGTGGCTCAAGGTTTCCGGTTCGGGTTGGAGGCTCGAAGAGAAGGAAACTGAGCGGTCAAGTCCGGCGGATGAAGGCCCATTGCATCGGGTTGATCGAGTTATGTTTAAAACCCATGTATGGCCAATGTGGCCCATGTAAAGCCCATGTGTGGGGTGAAATGAGAGGTTTAATCCTAGCCCTTGGTGGAGTGCCCTAGGGTTTGGGACTCATCCAAGGGTGGTAGGTGGCCCTAGAGTAGTATAAATAGAGGGGGGGTGTCCTCCCTCACTTGAAGTTTTGAGTTGCTCCTTTGAGCTTTTTCCACATGAAGTGAGGCTTTGTAAACCTTACAACCAGAAAATACAAAGATTTTCTTTACATTCTTGTGAATTTAAATTCCGCATTTACATTATGTCTTTACTTTACGCAATTTAAATTCAGCATTTACTTTCCAGCATGTAAATTCTCGCAATTTACTTTCTCGCAGTTTGGATTTGCCTCCTCTCCTTCTAAATTCTGTTGATAAAGGATGTCTTTAGGGTGCTCATTTGGTTTTACATCTTTCTTGCACCCTAGGATAGACTAGAGATCAAGTTTCTATCAAGATTGCAAATCTGTCCTGAACTTGTTCTTCGCGCAGCAGTCAGTCTTTGATTTCTAGAAAAATATAGAAAAATCCTTTTTGATTAATTCTTGTTGGAGAAGGTGCGTGACTCATATATCCATCTGTGAAAAAATGTTGGAGTCCACTGGTTGCACCATTTGGGAGCTATGATGTGAAAACGGAGCCCCATTTTTCCTGATTGAACATCCTGACTGTTCATTGTCCTTGACTTTTCCTGATTTTTGTAGAAGGCTTTTGGTGGTGATTTTTGGTAGAGTGCTTCAAGACTCATATTCTAACAGGATGAAAAATGTTCAAAATTTTTGGAGTAATATAAGTCCACCATCCACCTGCTCTAATTGAGGACAATTCGTGAAAAATCTGCTTTTGCTTTTCTAAAATAAGCTTTTGTGTTTTGGCTTGATCTCTTTTAGAAAAGAAGTATTTGAATTGATACTTCTTTGCTTTGGAGACTTGACAACCAGGATTGTGATTTAAAAATCCCTCACATGATTCATGGTTCTCATCCATGTAAGCTAGGGATACACATAGTTGTCTAGTCGTTCCCAATTTTGCAGGTTTTGCGATTTTGAGGAGCACCGAGTTTTCTTTGCGGGATTGTTTGTAGTACGTTGAGTAGGGGATAATTTTATTTGGGATCATTCACCCCCCTCTAATCGCCATCCCGGTCTTTCAATTGGTATCAGAGCCGGTTTTGCTCTTTCATAGATCTTGACCGGTCTCAAGAGCCATGGCGACGGACAAGTACTTAACTAAACCTCCAATTTTTGCTGGAGTTGATTATCCATTCTGGAAGGTTCGGATGGAGACATACATCACTGCCTAGGGATTTTCTTTATGGCAAAAGGTGAAGGACCCGTATGAGGTGCCGGCCGATGAGAACGTCAACGCCGCAAACATGGCTGACGTTGAGGGAAATGCTAAGGCCAAGAACCTCCTCATACAGGGACTTAGCAGCAGTGAGTATGATCGTGTCTCTCACCTACGATCGGCTCACGAGATCTGGGTGACCCTCAATGCTTACCATGAGGGCACCACTCAGATCAAGTCCGTGAGACAGGATCAATTTAAGCGTGACTACAACAAGTTTGAGCAGCACGCTGGTGAGAGCCTTGATGAGTGCTTTGCTCGTTTTGCAAAGATCCTAAGCAATCTTCGGTCAGTGGGTTGTTCATACACTGATTCAGAGAATGCGAGGCATTTTCTTCGAGCACTCGATCTGATGATTTGGGAGATGAACGTTGTCGGCGTACAAGCCAACAGACCCCTTCGGATGAGGGGTATACTAAGTTCTAACCGGGGCTTTCGTGGTGACTGCTCGAGAAAGGAAGAATCAGGGGCGAAGCATGCAAGGGGAGTCAGGTGTTTAGTCAGGTTCGGGCCCTCATGAGAGTAATAGCCCTACTCCTGTGCTCTTGTATCTTGGTATGCTTGAGGGGAGCTGGAAGATGAACAGCAACCCAAGGTAGCTCAGACCAGCCCCCCAGAACAGAGAGTCCAATCTAAGAAAAAATGATCGAACCCCTTCCCCCATGCACCCCGGCTCCCTTTTATTCTTGGGCTGGCGGGGGCGCATGGGAGGCTTACACAGCAAGCTATACTCATTACCCCGCTCTATGGCATTAAATGCCCCTGGAACACATTTAATGCTCTGGCGCAGACATCCTCTCCCCCGCCCTTGAGCGCCGCACCTGCCGGCTCCGCGCTCTCAACCGGGGCGAGAAATTGCACCCTGACATCGTTCGTCATTATGGCGCGCGTTGGAAACACTCGCCGCCATACTGTGGCCTTCACTACCCGCATTTAATGCGCACGACATGCATTAAATGCCTCTGACCTCTCGGATGGCCGTGCGGGCCATTAAATGGCCATGGGAATTGGGCGCCAGCAGCGTGGCCTGACCATCACCTGTCCGCTGGGCGGCCACAGAGCTGACCGCTAGAGGCATGGCCTGGTCACCACCTTCCCGCTGGCGATCACTCAGCTGACCGCCAGAGGTGTGGCCTGGTCGCCACCTTCCCGCTGGCGATCACTCAGCTGATCGCCAGAGGCGTGGCCTGGTCGCCACCTTCCCGCTAGCGATCACTCAGCTGATCGCCAAAGGCGTGGCCTCGTCGCCACCTTCCCGCTAGCGATCACTCAGCTGATCGCCAAAGGCATGGCCTGGTCGCCATCTTCCCCTGGCGATCACCGCTAGCCGCTAGTGACGTGGCCTGACCGCCACCTGTTCGCTGGACGGTGACCTCCTTGACCGCTAGTGACGTGACCTGGCACGCCACATGTCCGCTAGCGGCAGCTTTTACTAAAGTGCAGTGGGCACCCTGGTGTAGAATACACCGACAGTAGCCCTCGGACGCACCTTGGAGCACTTCTTTTTACCTTTTTCCGTCTCCTGGGTGGGTCCCGAAAAAGTGCCCACGAAACGTTGCGGCTTTTTAAATGCCGCCGCCGTTTTCGGGCCCGAGGGAGATCGTGCGGCCGCCTTTGCCTTGTAACCGGCGCGGATATGAGGAGCATGGCCGCGCCTCTTCCGATTCTTTCGGGTTTCCCGCCAGCGAACCACCGCGCCTCCTCGAGTATCCCGCCTTTCCAACTGCTACGCCCCCTCGGGTTCCCCGCTGAGGTGCTCCTTCTTGCGCACAAATAAAGGTGCCCCGGTGGGAGGCAATTCGTTTGCTTCTCAGTTCTTACTTGCTGCATACTGCTTCCTCAACCTTGTCTCTTGCAAACCGCCTTTCTGCCTCTGTTTTCTGTACATTGCTCTTCTGCTCATATGGTGTCACCAGAGCCCCTGCTTCCTCCCTCAATCGTTAAGGAGGTTGACGCCGAGAGGTGTGCCCAGTATGCCGCCGGTGGCACTGTCCGCACTCGCGCCGGGACTGCCGCGCCCAGCAGCCGCCCGGGCGAACTTGTCTTCTTCGACTGGGCGATGCTGGCGGGCCTTATTCTGCCAATTTCCGACTTCTACCTCGCCTTCCTCAACTTCTATTATATCCACAACCTCCATCTTCCTCCTAATTCCATCATTCTCCTCGTTGTCTTTGCCCACTTCTGCGAGATGTTCGTGTGAGTCGCCCCTAATCTTCCCCTCTTCCGCTTCTTCTATTCCTTGCGCGTGGCCAAGGATCTTTCCACCGTGACCGGCTCCTGCCACTTCCGCCTTCACGATGGCGCAGTTTCCCGCTACATTCCGCTGGACCTCCGTTCCAACTGGAGGGCCTGGCGCAATGGGTTGCTCTACGTCAAAGACGACAGCGGCTTAGAGGTCCTGGAGATGCCAACTAGGCCGGCGGTCGGCATCCCAACCTGGGGGGCTCAGGTCGACGAGACACCCCAGCTCAGGGTGATGCTGGCCCGCGTGGACCAGCTGCGAGCAGCGGGCCTGACAGGGGCCATGGTTCTTCAGGACTATATCACCCGAAGAATTAGTCACCTGTGCCGCCGTGCTCGCCTCGCCTGGCAGTACACGGGCCCTGACGACATGACCCGGACAGCCCCCGGAGGTAGGTTGCTTTCCACTTTGCTTCCCTTGTTTTCTTCTTCTTTCTTTCGACCGCTACCGAGTTGACGGTGCCTTCACTCCCTTTTCTTATTTTTTCCAGTCGCGGGAATTTATCCCCTATCAAAATTGACGCGTGGCAGGCGCAGCTCGGCGTGTTCGGGCCTGTCCCGCCATTTCCAGTGAGCGCCCTCCAGCTCTGCCAGGTGGAGCCCCAGGAGCGCGTGGCGATCACTCGCGCCATGCCCGTCATGGACGCAATGGGACCGGTGATCACGCCTCTCCAAACGGCGCTGACCATCCGGGGCTCTCCTCTCGCAGGGGGGAGGGACAAGCGCCCTGCCGCCGACGACGCCCCGGGCGATAGCCGAGCGGGTCCGCGCGCTCTGAAGCGCGGCGACCACGACCAGAGTGGGTAGCTCTACGGCGGCCACCGCTTCAACCTCGGCCGGTGTCGCCCCGCCAGCAGCTCCGTCGGCTCCGGTTCCGCCTTCGCCGCCGCCGGTGCAGGCCGATCCGCCCCTGCGGCCACCACCGGCATAGGGCGATCCGCCTCCGCCGCCGACGCAAGTAGAGCTACCCCCGCCTCTGGCTCCGGCACAGGGCGATCCGCCCCCGCCGCCGGCTCCGGGGTAGGGCGATCCGCCTCCGCCGTCGGCACCAGCGCACGATGATCCACCACCGCCGCTGAGGCGCAGGTCAGCAGTGCCGCCAAAAGGGTAGCCGACCAGCTCGAGATGGTCAATCCGGCGCTGGAAGCGATGGCCAAGGACGTGGCCCTCGAGCTGTACGTCGCCCCGGTGGAGGACCAGGAGGCTGCGGAGGCCGCGGCGGATGAAGACTGAGGGGCTTTTCTCTTTCTTTTTCTTTTGCCGATGTTTTGCCTTCCCTTGTAGTGGACTTCTGCAAGCTAGGATCTACATTCATAAAAATGTGTATTTCCCCTTCGCACGCCTTACGCTTGAATGCCTGTTCGTGCTTTCACCACGCTAGTTCTGAGCGAACGAAAGAAGGCAACGGCGCATGTTAGGGGTTAGTTGGAATGCAGGGCCCGGATCCCTCGTGCTGGATAGTCGCGATCTCAGGGTACTAGGGCCCTGTGAGATCAGTTATCCTCACGGCCTCTTAGGGCCAAGCACTCGGTGAAGTGGGGTAGGGTAGTAGGCTTTCGGAAATGGTGTTTGAGTCACTGGTTCTCACAGGGACACCCTGAGCATCATGACCGTGCTGAGAACCGTTCTAAACCAACAACCCGATCACCCATCCCTGCACACCATTCTCACCCAGTGAGCCAACGTTTTGCCGTCGAGAACTCAGAGGGCCTTAATGTGCTGAGGGCGAGTGCGCGGCCATGGCCCCAAGGGGCGCAAACCAAAGGAGGGAACAAAAGTGACAACTGCTTTGGATAAAGACTAGACATTGGATGAAACAGAGGTTCCCCACAACCAGCCTAGAGAGAGAAGGATTCAACGTAGCTGGTCGAGGGGCGTAACCCTATACTTACAGCCTTTTCAGGGGTAGAACTTACGCAAAAGTTCTATGTTCTGGGAGTTCAACAACTCCTCTCCGTCCTTAGTGGCCAGCCTGACCGCCCCGGGACGAGAGACTGAGACCACCTTAAAGGGCCCCTCCCATTGGGGAGACAGTTTATGCAACCCGGCATGCGTCTGGATTCTGCGCAAGGCCAGGTCGCCCACTGCCAGTGTCCTCTCGCTGACCCGGGCGGAGTGGTACCACATGAGGCTCTGCTGGTACCGGGCGGCGCGCACGGCTGCGCGATCTCGCTCCTCTTCCAGGAGGTTGACATCTTCTCGTCGCTGATCTTCTTGGGCTTCCTCGGTGAATGCTGCCACGCGCGGTGACCCTAAGGCCAATTCTGACGGTAGAACTGCCTCTGCGCCGTAGACCAGGAAGAAGGGGGTTTCTCCAGTGGCCCAGATGGGAGTGGTACGAAGTGACCATAGCACTGCCGGGAGCTCTTCGGTCCAATGGGCTCCACACTTGTGGAGTCGATCAAATGCCCTGGTTTTGAGGCCCTTCAGCACCATCGCATTGGCTCGCTCGACTTGGCCATTGCTTCTTGGGTGAGCCACCAAAGCAAAACAAACCTTGGTGCCCATCTCTTCGCAGAATCCCAAGAAAGCGGCGCTGGCGAACTGCGGGTCATTGTCGGTGATGATGAGGTTGGCGACCCCAAAACGGGCGAAGATACCTTGTATGAACTTGATCGCAGTGGCGGCGGCGATCGTCCTTACCACTTCGGCTTCCACCCACTTGGTAAACTTGTCAACGGTGACAAACAGGTGGGTGTAGCCCCCTGTGGCCCGCGGGAAAGGGCCTAGGATATCCAGCCCCTAGACCGCGAAGGGCCATGAGAGCGCGATGGTTTGCAGAGCCTGGGCCGGTTGGTTGATTTGCTTATCATGGAACTGGCACGCCTCGCACTTCCTCACCAGCTCGCAAGCATTTTGGAGGGCGGTTGGCCAATAGAACCCTTGGCAGAAAGCTTTCCTGACCATCGTTCGACTTGAGACATGGCTCCCGCACACGCCTCCATGGATATCAGAGAGCAAAGCGCTCCCCTCTTCCCGAGTGATGCACTTCAGAAAAATTTCATTTTTACCCCGGCGGTAAAGGTCCCCGCCCACCAGGGTATAGCACTTGGCCTTCCGTGCTATCTTCTCTACTGACGCATCATCGTCGGGGCACACTTGATCCCGCAGGTAGGCCAGGATCAGATCCATCCATGTGCCTTCCTGGTCAAGTGTGGCGACCACGGGGTGGCCGCCCGGGTACTCCACCTGGCCGGGCGTTTCCACCGGTACCGCTTCCCCTTCTGGAGCAAGGGCTAGAGTAGCATCACCATCGTCCCCACCGGAAACGGGGGCTGTGATGGACGGTCGCGGAAGCCTTTCTTCAAAGACTCCGACCGGAATGGGAGATCTTATCGAGGCGAGCTGAGCGAGCTCATCCGCCAAGTAGTTGTCGCGCCGGGGGATATGGGTATATCCTAGCCTGTCGAAATGTCGCTCCATTCTTCTGACCTCCGCGAAGTACTCGGCCATGATAGGATCAGAGCAGGAGAACTCCTTTCTTGCCTGGTTGACGACTAGCAAGGAGTCGCCCTTGACTAGCAGACGCTTGACTCCGATGGTCGCAGCGGCACGAAGTCCCGCCAGCAAGCCTTCGTACTCAGCAACGTTGTTGGTGGCCTTGAAGTCCAAGACTATCACGTACTTAAGGTGGTCCCCGGTTGGGGAAACCAAGAGGACCCCAGCCCCTGCGCCCTCGTACCTGAAGGAACCATCGAAGTAGAGTGTCCAGGGGAGGGCGCGGGTGTTTCTTCGACTTCAGGCTCGGCAGGAGTCCATTCGACAACGAACTCCGCTAGCCTTTGACTTTTGATCGCTGTGCGGGGGGCAAACTTAAGACCGAACTCCCCCAGCTCTACAGACCACTTGGCGATGCGGCCCTCGGCTTCGCGGTAGTGGAGAATCTCGCGCAAGGGATAGGCAGACACCACCGTGATCTCTCTTCCTTGGAAATGATGTCGTAGCTTCCTGGATGCCACCAGCACAGCATACACCATCTTCTGGGCCTGTGGGTATCTTATCTCGACGTCGTGCAGTACCTTGCTGACGTATTAAACTGGCCGTTGAACCCCTTCACGCTCTGCCACTAGTGCCGCGCTCACAACCGCCGGGCTGGCCGCTACGTACAGCAGTAGCGGCTCACTTGACTCTGGGGCGACCAGCACCGGAGGGGAGGAGAGGTATTGCTTCAGGTCTTCGAATGCTTGCTGGGCTTCTGCAGTCCACTCGAAGGACTTAGTTTTCTTCAGCAGCTTGAAAAAGGGGAGACTCTTTTCTCCCAGCCTGGTGATAAACCGGCCGAGAGAGGCCAGGCGACCAGCCAGGCACTGAACTTCCTTGAGCCTTGTGGGTGGTTGCATGCACTCGATGGCCGTGATTTTTTCCGGGTTGACCTCGATCCCGTGGTGGGAAACAAGGAACCCGAGCAGCTTTTCGGACGACACACCAAACACACATTTTTCGGGATTCAACTTCAGACAATACTGCCGGAGGTGGGAGAAGGTTTCTTCTAAATCTTCAACGAGCCCAACAGACTTTTTCATCTTCACTACCAGATCATCAACATACACTTCGAGATTTCTCCCAATCTTCGATCGAAACACAGTATGCATAGCGCGCTGGTAGGTTGAACCCGCGTTCTTCAACCCAAAAGGCATGCAGACATAACAGTAGACGCCTAGGGGGGTCACAAAGGTGGTCTTCTCTTCGTCTTCCTGCGCCATGCTGATCTGGTGGTAGCCAGAGTAGGCGTCTAGGAAGAACAAGATCTCGCATCCTGCGGTGGAGTCGACGACAAGGTCTATCTGCGGCAGGGGGTACGGATCCTTGGGGTAGGCTTTGTTGAGGTCAGTGAAGTCAACGCACATCCGCCACGTTCCGTTCGACTTCCTGACGAGTACAGGGTTGGCCAGCCACTCGGGGTAGACGGCCTCCAGCACAATCTTTGCCTGTAGTAGCTTTTCTACCTCAACCCGAATGGCATCTTGCCGCTCTGGTGCCTGCCTCCGGACTTTCTGCCAGACTGGGTGCTCGATCACCTCCCTAGGGACCCCGGTCATTTCTGATGGTTCCCAAGCGAACACATCCAGATTAGACCGGAGGAAGGTGACGAACGCGTCTTCCTATTTGGTGCTGAGGTTGGCACCAATCTTCACGACCTTCCCGGAGCCGTCCTCGCCCACGGGGACCACCTTCACCTCACCCGAGGAACCGGGTGAGGCGCGTGCCTTGACCGGGGGGAGCTCCGGGTAGTCTTCCTCATCTCAAGACGTGCAGGTGGTGCCGGTCAGGTCCTGCACCTGCTTACTGAGGCGCAGGGCTTCCAGCCGATCTACCTTCACGGTAATCGGGCCCCCAGGCCCGGGGATCTTCATCATCATGTAAGCGTAATGCGTGGCCGCCATAAACTTGACCAGAGCTGGCCGGCCAAGCAACGCATTGTAGGGAAGGTCGAAGTCCGCGATCTCGAAGTTGATCTTTTCAGCCTGGAAGTTCTCCACACTTCCGAACGTGACATGCAGTCGGACCTGACCCAGAGGTGTCAAGCCCACTCCAGGGGCGACTCCGTAGAACAGAGGGGCTGGGCGTAGCTCCTTGTCAGGGATCTGGAGCGCCTTGAACGCCCCTACGGACATGAGGTTGATGGAGCTCCCCCCATCGACGAGCACCCGCCCATCGCCCAAGTCTCGCATTCCGGACCGTGGGGGAAACCATGATCGGCAGATGGCCCGGGCCTGCAGTTCTCTCCGGGTGGTCGGCCTGACTTAAAGTGATCATCTCCCCCGACCATTTCAACAGCTTGCTCGCCCCGGGAGTTGGTACGGTGGCACATACCTCTCTTACCTCTCGCTTGTACTGCGAGTTCGAAGAGTAGGTGGCGGAGCCACCATGGATGAAGGCCACCGTGTGCTCCGCTTGCTGAAAGGCCAGCGAAGCGGGGTCCTCTTCCGCGTCATCGCGGTTGTCTTCGCGGCGCTTCTTGAGCTGCTGCTCCACCAGTTTCGACACGATTTGACAATCCGCCAAGCCATGTCCATTGGTCCTGTGGATGGGGCAGTAAGGTCTGCCTCCGTCGTCTTCTTGGCGGGGGGACCGGTGGTCCCCGTGATCACCTCGTGGGCCCCGGCGATCACCCCTCCTGTCCCTGCGGTCGTGCTTCTAGGGCTTGTCCTCCGGTTCGGTGGCGAGGACCTCTCCCATGCCGACCTCCTTGCACTTCTTCTTCTTCTTGCGGTCGGAAGCTTTCGAGGTTCCCGCCTCGTCATGACCGGATGGCCCTGCCGTGCTCTCCCGGGCCTCCGCCGCCCGGGCGCACTTATGCGCCAGGGAGAACAGCTCAGAGGTAGTGGAAATAGTGCGGGTAGCCATCTTCTCCCGCATCTTTTGATCTCGGACCCCCCTCCGAAAGGCGATAATCACCGACTGCTCGGAGATCCGGGGGATCGTGTTCCGGCAGTGGCTGAACCGCCGAATGAACTCCCTCAGGGACTCCCCCTTCGTCTGTTCCAGGGCGTGAAGGTCATCCTCCATGCCTGGTTGAGCGTAGGAGCCCTGAAAGTTGGCGACGAAGATGTCGCACAATTCCTCCCACGAGTGCACGGAGCCTCGAGGGAGGTTCAGCAGCCAGGAGCGGGCGGAGCCCGTCAGCGATGTCGGGAGGTAGTTGGCCATGATCTTCTCAGATCCTCCCGCGGCACACACCACCGTGGTGTAAATCTGCAGGAACTCCTCCGGGTTGGTGGTGCCGTCGTACTTCTCGATGGACGCGGGGCAAAATCTCTCCAGCCACGCGGCTTGGCGTAGGCGGAGGGAGAACGCGTAGCATCCAACATTGTAGGGGAAGCAGTGCTGCTCGCCCGCCCCTCGACCCCGGGACGGGGTCGAGGAGTGCGAGTCTGTGCTCTCCCTGGAACCAAGGGGATAGGTTTCCCCCCGTCCGCTAGACATCGGGTGACCCACGTGGTGCTGCACATCCGCACGGCGCCCCCTAAGGACGTCGCGCAAATCACCACCGCGCTGGGACCTCCTTTCGTCTAGGCGAGCCCTCAGGTCCCCATGGCCCCCCACCGCCTTGGGGGAACCACGGGAAGAAGTGGGAGCGCGTGCACGTCCCCCTGTGCTTGAGGGGGCTGCAACCGGTGTACCCTTTCCTTTGTCCCGGCCCTCGCGATCGGACCAAACCGTAGCCGTGCGGCTTGAGGCTTGCGCGTCAGCCACACGTACACCATGTCGTCCAACATCCGAAGCCCCAACCTGTCGATTTGCCGCCTCTACCTGTTGTTGGGCGGCCTCCACTAGGCCGGCGATGTCCCACAACCATGGGGCAGCCGGGGTTTCGCCCTCCAGCGCAACCGGGGGATGATCGAGGAGCAGCCAGGCTGCTTGAAGGTTCCGCGCCAGGGTGTCATCGCCCATCAGGAGACGCCACCAGACGGATTGGGCCCCTAGCTCAGAAGCACCACGCGCCCCTCCCTGGGCGGATGGACTCGGGAGGTCCGACGCTCTGAGCGAGCGTCGAGACCGACCGCGAACGCTGCTCTCCTCGAGCAGACCGTCATGCTTGGAGCCCGAAGTCACCTTGCTCGTAACTGTCGGAGCTTCTTGCGAACTTCGCGAGAAGGTGAAAGAAGGGAGAACAATCCAACCACTGAGCCCCCTACCTGGCGCGCCACTATCAGCGTACAAGCCAACAGACCCCTTCGGACGAGGGGTATACTAAGTTCTAACCGGGGCTTTCGTGGTGACTGCTCGAGAAAGGAAGAATCGGGGGCGAAGCATGCAAGGAGAGTTGGGTGTTTAGTCAGGTTCGGGCCGTCATGAGAGTAATAGCCCTACTCCTATGCTCTTGTATCTCAGTATGCTTGAGGGGAGCTGGAAGATGAACAGCCACCCAAGGCAGCTCAGACAAGCCCGCCTAGAACATAGAGTCTAGTCAGGTGTTTAGTCAGGTTTGGGCCCTCCTGAGAGTAATAGCCCTACTCCTGTGCTCTTGTATCTTGGTATGCTTGAGGGGAGATGGAAGATGAAGAGCAACCCAAGGCAGCTTAGACCAGTCCCCCCAGAATAGAGAGTCTAATCTGAGAAAAAATGATCGAACCCCTTCCCCCATGCACCCCAGCTCCCTTTTATTCTTGGGCTGGCGGGGGCGCATGGGAGGCTTACACAGCAAGCTATACTCATTACCCCGCTCTATGGCATTAAATGCCCCTGGAACACATTTAATGCTCTGGCGCAGACATCCTCTCCCCCGCCCTTGTGCGCTGCACCTGCTAGCTACGCGCTCTCCACCGGGGTGGGAAATTGCACCCTGATGTCGTTCGTCATTATGGCGCGCGTTGGAAACACGCGCCGCCATACTGTGGCCTTCACTACCCGTATTTAATGCGCATGACATGCATTAAATGCCTCTAACATCTCGGATGGCCGTGCGGGCCATTAAATGGCCTGGGGAACTGGGCGCCAGCAGCGTGGCCTGACCGCCACCTGTTCGCTGGGCGACCACGGAGTTGACTGCCAGAGGCATTGCTTGGTCTCCACCTTCCCACTGGTGATCAATCAGCTGACCGCCAGAGGCGTGGCCTGGTCGCCACCTTCCCGCTGGCGATCACTCAGCTGATCGCCAAATGCGTGGCCTGGTCGCCACCTTCCCGCTGGCGATCACTGAGCTGATCGCCAAAGGCGTGGCCTGGTCGCCACCTTCCCCTAGCGATCACCGCTAGCCGCCAGCGATGTGGCCTGACCGCCACATGTTCGCTGGACGGCGACCTCCCTGACCGCTAGTGACGTGACCTGGCGCACCACATGTCCGCTAGCGGCAGCTTTTACTAAAGTGCAGTGGGCACCCTGGTGTAGAATACACCGACAAAGGTAACCACCATCATGGACCATACGGACTTGTCGACCTTGACTCTTGACGGGTTGTATTCCCGCCTCAAGACTCATGAGCTCGACATCATCGCTCGCAGGACGAAGTCTCAAACGATGGCATTGGTTACCGATCCCACTGGGTCTTTCTCTTCTGGACCCCCTCTTGACTTTTCTTTTGGTTTTTCTCTCCCCGCACTTTGCGACGTAAGCGTTGACATTCTTGAACAATTTCCAGAAGACGAACTTGCTCTTGTCGCTCGAAAATTTTTGAACATTTACAAGAGGGTGAGAGATAGGAAGAGGAGTGGCAAGTTCACTTGCTTTGAGTGTGGTGGCCCCAACCACATTCGGGCAAACTACCCCAAGCTGGAGAAGGGCAATAATGAACAAGGCGGTGCCGGCAAGAATGACTACATCAACAAGAACCGCAACAATAAGCCTCCAGCTCGCCAGCCAGCGCAAGAGAAGAAACACCGCAAGTTCGCCAAGGGCAAGAAGCTCTTTCACCGCGTCCTCGTCGCGCTCGACGACCTTGACCTCTCCGACACGGAGACATGGAGCGATGAGGATGAGGATGAACCGCAAGAGAAGGTGAAGGGTGGCGATGACTTCTCCGGCATGTGCTTCATGGCCTCCAGTGCCATGGAAGTACCCGACAGTCTTGCATAAATGACACGGAGGAGGTACCTTCTTATGACCAGCTCCATGATGCTTTTATCAAACTAGGAAAATTTCATTCCAAGTCTAGAGCTAGGTGTTTGGATCTAGAGAAGGAAGTAGGTACCTTATCTCGGGAGTTAGCTTCACTTAGATCTTGTTCCTCCGAGACTCGATATTGTACTTTGTGTGATGCTTTGCTTGTGGAGTTGGAGAACCTAAGGACTCTACATGATAGTGTGGTTTCTGATCTTGAGTCACTTAGGTCGAAGGATGCTAGTACATGTCCAGTAGATCTTATTCCTGTTGATGCTAGTTTTCTTCACACTCACACAAATGCATCATGTGCTAATTGCCCTAAGCTTCTCACTGAAATTGATGCCATGAGTTGTCACCTTAGGAAGTTATCTGCTAGAAATGATGAACTTGAAAAGCATGCTTCTAAGGACCCAATCAGCTCATGTGAGGGTTGTATGCAACTAAAAAATGCTTATGATGACTTGGTGCTTGAAAACTCAAAATTTGCTAAGGATCTACTAGCTAAGTCACAAAATGGTTGCATGCTGTGTGTTGAGGTAGCCGAGGACATGAATCAAATTCATGTAGAGCTTAGGAAGAAGCTCAAAGCCTAGGTGGGTAGGATTAGAGACTCTCCATGTGTTTCTTGCGTGTCCCTTAAGATTGAAGCTGCTCTTTATAGGGAGAGATTTGATCGTTTAGTTCGCTCCTGAGAGGAGCCGCCCAGATCGCCCTCGAGTTGTTGGACGAATGGTTATTCCCATCGGATTTGGGTCCTAGCAACATATCACCGGAGGTGACCTCGGTGCTAACACCCAATACCAATCGAGACAACTCCAAGAGCATCCAAACAATTCGATAACCATCCCGGTATTCCCCCGGTATGCGATCCGAAACTCGCCCAGGATCCCCACATACCGGTTCCCATTGCTGTATCGATCATCAATTCGCATAAAGGGGCATCGAGCCCCAAGCCACACTACTAGAGGCGCGAGAAACGCGGAAGCAAACAAACACACAACGCAGCACACGGAAGCCCAAAGAACGACCAAACGAAAGAACACACAGACAGACAAAAGGGGAACGAACTGATATTACAAAACACAAGCGTAACTGTATAACAAAAGATCCAACCCTATCCTACACAACAAAAGTAAAACTACTCTGGAAGTGTCATGCCCTGAACACTTTCGGGCGTACAAGCGTCGACAGCCTCTACTCGTTGCCCCGCCCGGTCACCGATAGGCAGTAGGGGCAGAACTCACACCCCGCTGGGTCCTCACCTGCAAAACCACAAAGCAGAAGCCTAAGTACAGAAGGTACTCGCAAGTCTTACCCGTGGTCCATATATGACCGACTCCAAAGGATATGCATTCGGATGTAGCAAGGACAACAAGCTCAAGGTAACTGTTGCTGAAATGGTTATCATTTGTTGTTTAGTTACTTAACTACTCAGTTCACAATTTTTAATGCGGTTGTAACAGCACCTACCACTAAGTGAAGTTAGATTTAGCAATTCACAATAATTAACCACATTCACTTCGAGCTCAAGCCCAACGGCAAACTTCAGTTCAAGTTATTACTACGTGTAGTAACATGTAAACAAGCGTGCTCATATCCGAGAGCGCGGCAATTTGAATCGCTTATTTAACCCTGCAGGGAAGCAATGACCGCACGACACGTGCCACGAAGAACCTCGTGTCAACCATTTTCTCATCCATACCAATCCGTTGGCGACATCTTCATGCGGTCCGAAAACCTAGCACCCCCTCGAGCAGCCCCAAGCCCAGATTGGCACTCGAGAGCCGGCCTAAGCCTCGCCCTCAACCACATCCAACCACATGAGGTGTATGCCCCATCGAACGGCATGCGATGAAAGAATAGCTTTACCGGCCCATTTCCGGCATGCGACCAACCAAAGTGTGCTCGGCTACGGTTAAACATCGGATTGGTCCTTAGCTGACTCAGGCGGGACTACCACATCTGAGTCTCCTTACCCAAATCCCTATCTCTCCCGCCCGGTCTCCAATTAAACCTTTTTTCACGCCATAACCATAACCACAACGTTCTGTAATCTGTAAGGTGTAAGACCTCAAGCAGTGGAACCATCCACCACTTGGCCCAAACTCGACTTCCAAGCATACTAAGCATGACACAATTAGTACCCATAATCTAGCTCCAAAGGAGGTGTTCAACAAGTAACATTGAAAACGGTACATGCAGCAAATAGGATCTAGCCTATCCCACATTGCAACTCCTAATGCAACACTTAACATCCAATAGGAAGTTAGTTCGCAAAAATAGATTACACATAAGGTTCAAGATGCTTAGGTGCTTGCCTTGCTCTTCTGCTTGCGGATCGACAGCGACTTGCCCCTCGGCAACTCCCTCGAGCACGGCGGTCTCACCCTCCGCGGTTCTGTTCTCTACACGAACAATATGCAACCATAAGATGCATGCAATGCAATGAAACAACTAGAATGAAAACCCCGACGGAACGACGCAACCGGACCTACCAACGTAACCCGGACAGACCAGGTGAACCCAGACAGTCCGGGTATTTTATCCGGATAGTTCGGCTTACCCGGACACTCCGGACATTAGGCCCGGACACTCCGGATTGCCCAGGACTTGGAAGACGGTGCACGAAGTGGAGGTTTTCCCAAGTCTCATGGCATCGCGGGGACCCGATCTACGGCTTTCCTACACCTTGCAAGCCGAGAGAAACTCCAAGCTAGCTTAACCTCAAAAAAATGATGCTAACTAGAGAAACCCCCAACCAAAGCTCGCTAACCCTTGGATCAGCACTAGCACCCACATTCATCATCCCAAGCCCCAAAACCAAAACCCTAACATTCCCAAAGTTCAACCCCAACCCCAAATCTACAAACCTAACCCTACATCCAACCCCATGGAAGCCCTAGAACCCAAGAATCCCATGAATAGACTCCAAGAGAGGGCTTTACCTCAAGGGAAGGGAAGGGAAGGAGAAGGAGGGGAAGCTGGGTAGGAGGAGGATGACACCGGCTTGGAGAAGAGCTTGAGAGCACCGAGGAAGAGGAGTTCACCGGGGAAGGAGCCACCGGAGGTCGCCGGCCGGTGGGGAGCTCGCCGGTGAGAAGTTTGGGGTGGAGGAGAGCACGGGAGAGAAAGAGAGCCAAGAGTGGAGAGGGAGTGAGTGAGGAGCTAAATCAACCCGAGTTTTATATTCAACCCCCGATAAGTCCGGACTCTCCGGACAATCAACCCGGAGACTCCGGGTTAGGGCCTTCGGTAAACAAATCCCGAACACCCCGGACACTCCGGATATTTAGTCCGGATACTCCGGGTTGAGGCGCTCGGTCAGGCTAATCCGGATACTCCGAATAATACATCTGAACATTCTAGGTCGTATCCGGACATTCCGGATGTTGATCCGGATACTCCGGACGTCCCAGATTTTTTGGAAAGTGGGGCCTTGACAAACCCTCCCCCCTTAAAGGAATCTCGCCCCGAGATTCAGGACAAACGCGCAAACAGGGTGGAATATGGGCAAAAGATGCAGACACGTGCGGATTGACAAGCTTAGGATTGCGGAGAGTTTGCATACTAGTCACTTACATGGTTTGAAAGAACCCGGGATACTCGGCCTCCAAACGATCCGCAGGTTCCCAAGTAGCTTCGTCTTCAGTGTGATTGCTCCACTGGATCTTGTAGAACTTGAGAGCCCTTCAGCGGGTCGTGCGTTCAGTTTCGTCCAAAACCCGAATCGGATACTCTTGATATGACAGATCCGGTTCAGGCGTGACTCCGAAATCGTCCACTTCAAATGACCCGAAAGGAGTACGAAGGCACTTCTTCAACTGAGACATGTGGAAGACATCGTGGACCGTTGCCAGAGAGGGAGGAAGCTCTAGTTGGTACGCCACTTGACCACGCTTCGCAAGGATCTGTAAAGGTCCGATATAGCGAGATGCCAGTTTCCCTTTGACTCCAAAACGACGGGTGCCCCGAAGAGGGGATACCTTCATATAGACAAAGTCACCAATGTCGAAGGAGAGGGGTCTCCTACGACGATCGGCATAGCTCTTCTGTCACGATTGTGCTATCCTCAGATTTTCTTGAATGGTCTTCACTTTTTCTTCTGCCTCCATGACCTGTTCCGGCCCAAGAAATGACCATTCTCCACGCTCTGACCAGTTGAGAGGCGCTCGGCAGCTACGACCATACAATGTTTCGAAAGGAGACATTTGGATACTGGTTTGGTAGCCGTTGTTGTATGCAAACTCAGCATATGGGAGACATTCTTCCCATTTCTTCCCATAGGATAGGACACATGCCCTCAACATGTCCTCGAGGATCTGATTGACCCTCTCGATCTGCCCATTAGATTGAGGGTGATATGCTGAGCTATGGAGTAGCTTCGTGCCCAATGCCTCGTGCAAACTTTTCCAGAAGCGAGAGACAAACTGGGAGCCCCGATCTGAAATTATCCGCTTTGGGACTCCGTGAAGGCACACAATCCGGGAATTATACAACTCCGCATATTTTCTGGATTTATAGGTGGTGCGAACGGCTAGGAAATGTGCGGACTTGGTTAACCGATCGACAATCACCCATATCGAGTCGTGACTTGTAGAAGTTAAAGGCAAGCCGGTGATAAAATCCATGTTGATGTCTTCCCATTTCCAACGTGGGATGGGCAGCGGCTGAAGAGTACCGGCAGGCTTAAGATGTTCAGCCTTCACCCTTTTACAGACATCGCACTCTGCCACATAGTGAGCGACCTCACGCTTCATGCGTGTCCACCAAAACCGTTGCTTCAGGCCTTGGTACATCTTGTTGCTGCCCTGATGAATTGTAAGCAAGGAGTTGTGGGCTTCATCGAGGATCACCCGCTTCAATTCTTGGTTATCCGGGACAACTATGCGCTGGCCGAACCACAAAGTCCCCTGACCATCTAGGCGAAATTCAACAGCCTAGCCAGAATTCACCTTGTCGCGAATTTGGGCAACACCCACATCTTCCTTTTGAGCTTCCCGGATCTGATCCGACAGCGTGGAATTCAATTCCAGATTCACTAAGGATCCTTCTTCAACCATTTTAAGCCGAGCTTCTGAAATTCGGCACAGAGAGTGGTGCTTTGGGGTTGAAGGGTGATGCAATTGCATTGAGCCTTGTGACTTAACGCATCCGCCACCACATTAGCCTTTCCCGGGTGGTAATGGACTTCCAAACTGTAGTCCTTAATCAACTCGAGACACCTTCGTTGCCTCATGTTCAGGTCTGCCTGAGTGAAGATGTACTTGAGGCTTTTGTGATCGGTATAGACGTTGCACTTGTTCCCCAGGAGATAGTGGCGCCATATTTTTAAAGCATGGACCATTGCTGCATGCTCCAAGTCATGAGTGGGGTAGTGCCCTTCATGATGCTTCAATTGCCGAGACGCATAGGCAATAACCCGGCCTTTTTGCATAAGTACACAGCCAAGGCCGATACCTGACGCATCGCAGTAGACGTCGAACGGCTCACGAATGTTGGGCTGGATGAGGACTGGAGCCGTGGTAAGGCCCTGTTTCAGGGACTGAAATGCTTTCTCACAACACGCTGACCACTGGAACTCAGCATTCTTCTTCAGTAGCCCCGTCATAGGTTTAGCAATCCTCAAAAAATCTTGGATGAATCGACGATAGTAGCCGGCAAGTCCGAGGAAACTACGGACCTCGGTGACAGTCTTGGGCTGTTCCCATTTGAGCACATCCTGCACTTTGCTTAATCGACAGCCACGCCTCGCTCGGAGAGGACATGTCCCAAAAAGGACACCTCCTTAAGCCAGAATTCACACATGCTGAATTTGGCGTATAGGCGGTGCTCTCGAAGTCTCCCGAGAACAACATGAAGATGCCTGGTATGGTCTTCCTCATTGGCTGAATAGATGAGGATGTCATCGATGAAGATGACGACAAAGGAATCCAGCTCCTCCATGAAAATGGAGTTCATGAGGTACATAAAATACGCTGGTGCGTTCGTCAAGACGAACGACATAACGGTGTACTCATACAACCCATACCGGGTGGAGAAGGCAGTCTTCGGGATGTCTTCGGCCCGGATCTTGATCTAATGATATCCGAGCCTCAGGTCAATCTTGGAGAACACTCATGCACCAGCAAGCTGATCGAATAGGATATCAATCCGAGGCAAAGGGTACTTGTTCTTAATAGTGACAGCATTCAAGGGACGGTAATCCATGCAGAGGCGAAGTGATCCGTCCTTCTTGGTCATAAATAGAGCCGAGCAGCCCCAAGGTGAGGAGCTCGGGCGAATGAATCCCTTATCCATCAGTTCCTTCAGTTGCTTCTTCAGCTCAGCCAGTTCGTTTGGTGGCATGCGATATGGCTGTTTAGAGACCGAAGCAGTACCGGGCTGAAGTTCCACTACGAATTCGATATCCCGATCGGGTGGCATCCCTGGCAGTTCCGCTGGGAACACATCCAGGTACTCCGACACCACGGGAATGGACTCTAGCTTCTTAACTTCGGTGCCATTCAAGGAATAAAAGGCTGTCTCACCATTCTCGAGAAGCAAGGTTAGCCGATCGCCCCGCGGTCCCTTGAGAGAGATGGAACGACGAGAGCAATCAAGAATGGCCTATTGCCTTGTGAGCCCGTTCATGCCCAAAATGACATCTATCCCACGAAGGTCAAGGAGCAGCAGGTTGACAAGGAAGAAAAACCCATGGATTTGCACTGTGGCTTTTTGAACCATCTGATTAGCAGCGATCTTAGAACCCGGTGCTTCAATCAAGAATGAGGTCTTGCTGCAACTCACTTCCAACCGGTGACGCGCAGCAAAATACTTGCAGATGAAGGAATGAGAAGCCCCCGAATCAAACAACACCCTAGCAGCATGCCCCTCAATGCATAACGTACCAGTCAGCACAGTGGCGCCCTCGGGAATCGCCTCAGCATCCACGTAGTTGACGCGGCCACGGCTCGGCACAGGAAGTGGAGGTGGTGCAGTCGTAAACGGAGGCCGCGAGGTGGTGGTGTTGTTGCCCCGCCTTGGGAATGGACAGTCGCGGATGAAGTGCCCCGCTCGCCCGCAATTGTAACACGGGCCCGGTCCGGAGCTTGCCACCACATGTACTCCTGGCTGTGGCTATGGAGGTCGAGGAGTAGCTACAGGAGGTCAGGCCATCCCAACTGGTAGGGGAGGTGCATGAAGTGGAGCCCTCGACAGTGGAATAGTAGCTCAGGCCCGCTGTGAGCTGCTGCCCGCTGAGTACTGCACTGCCCTCTTCCGCTTCTTATCATCTTGATGACTCTTCATCTTGTGCTCCACAGTGATTGCCCGACTCACCAAAGCGTTGAAGTCGGGGAAATCACACAGAGAGTCGGTCTTGCATCTTCGCTGTCAACCCATTCATGAAGCGGCTCTGCTTCTTCTCATCAGTATCGACCTCCTCCAGCGCATACTGGGCCAGATAGTTGAACTCCCTCGAATAGTCCACTACCGTCATGCCCAATTGCTTGAGGGCCAAAAACTACTGCTTCTTGATGTCCATGAGGCCTTTCGGGATATGGTACGCCCGGAAAGCCTCACGGAACTCCGCCCACGTCACCTGGTGACCGGCGGGCTGCATCACCAAGAAATTTGCCCACCATGCTCCAGCAGGGCCTTGAAGCTGCTGCGATGCGAAAGGAGCCTTCTGAAGGTCCTCGCACTGAATAAGGGCAAATTTCTGCTCCATCGTGCGCAGCCAGTCATCAGCCTCCAAGGGGTCGCTAGCCCGAGAGAAAGTCGACGGCTGGGTGTGGAGGAAATCCAGATAGCCGTTCTGCCGGCCTCGTCCGTTACGCCACCACCGGGCGACACAGTTACGGACCCGACATCTCGAGAATCTGGTTGGTGGTCTCCTGGTTCCTCTCGGACCGCAACAAGATATCCAACACATTGGGAGGGGGAGGCGGATCACCATGGCCAGGCTGTGATCGCCCAGCACCATCACCATCGCCCATACCTCCACGGGTCCTCATTTCTGTTGTCAACCAAGGTCAAACGACAAGAGTTAGAACCCCCATGGAAAGGACAAGTCCTAAACGTAGAATACCCCGAACTGACCCCCACTTTAGACTGTAGCACCCCGAAATGGAGTACCACATGTCTAGCACACCCAAAAACCCAATTCATGATGCAGGGCGGCATGGCACATGCACAGTATGAGATGAGATGCACGACCTCAACGCAACCCTCTCACTCACCATACACAACATAGGGCGGGTAATAAGTACTACCTCCTACCTAATGCATTGTGCAAGTTCTAATCAATCCCTAACTGGTCGTCGAGTTGGGGTCCGTCTTTGTGCGCCTTGCTCTGATACCAGCGTTGAGAGAAGCCGCCCAGATCGTCCTCGAGTTGTTGGATTAACGGTTATTCCCATTGGATTTGGGTCCTAGCAACAGATCACCGGAGGTGACCTCGGTGCTAACACCCAAGCCCAATCGAGACAACTCCAAGAGCATCCAAACAACTCGATAACCATCCCGGTATTCCCCCGATATGCAATCCGAAACTCACCCAGGATCCCCACATACCGGTTCCCAATGCCATATGGATCATCAATTCGCACAAAGGGGCATCGAGCCCCAAGCCACACTACCAGAGGCGCAAGAAACGCGGAAGAAAACAAACACACAACGCGGCACACGGAAGCCCAAAGAACGACCAAACGAAAGAACACACAGACAGACAAAAGGGGAACGAACTTATATTACAAAACACAAGCGTAGCTGTACAACAAAAGATCCAACCCTATCCTACACAAAAAAAGTAAAACTCCTCCGGAAGTGTCATGCCCTGAACACTTCCAGGCGTACAAGCGTCGAGCGCCTCTACTCGTGCCCCGCCCGGTCACCGATAGGAAGTAGGGGCAGAACCCACACCCCGCTGGGTCCTCACCTGCAAAACCACAAAGCAGAAGCCTGAGTACAGAAGGTACTCGCAAGTCTTACCCGTGGTCCATATATGACCGACTCCAAAGGATATGCATTCGGATGTAGCAAGGACAATAAGCTCAAGGTAACTATTGCTAAAATGCTTATCATTTGTTGTTTAGTTACTTAACTACACAGTTCACAATTTTTAATGCGGTTGTAACAGCACCGACCACTAAGTTAAGTTACATTTAGCAATTCACAACAATTAACCACATTCACTTCGAGCTCAAGCCCAACGGCGAACTTCAGTTCAAGTTATTACTACGTGTAGTAACATGTAACCAAGCGTGCTCATATCCGATAGCGCAGCAATTTGAATCGCTTAATTAACCCTGCAGGGAAGCATTGACCGCACGACACGTGCCACGAAGAACCTCGTGTCAACCATTTTCTCATCCATACTAATTCGTTGCGGACATCTTCATGCGGTCCGGAAACCTAGCACCCCCTCGAGCGGCCCCAAGCCCAGCTTGGCGCTCGAGAGCCAGCCTAAGCCCCACCCTCAACCACGTCCAACCACATGAGGTGTATGCCCCATCGAATGGCATGCGATGAAAGAATAGCTTTACCGGCCCATTTCCGGCATGCGACCAACCAAACTGTACTCGGCTACGCTTAAACATCGGATCGGTCCTTAGCTGACTCAGGCTGGACTACCACATCTGAGTCTCCTTACCCAAATGCCTATCTCTCCCGCCCGGTCTCCAATTAAACCTTTTTTCACGCCATAACCATAACCACACCGTTTTGTAATCTGTAAGGTGTAAGACCTCAAGCAGTGGAACCATCCACCACTTGGCCCAAACCCGACTTCCAAGCATACTAAGCATGACACAATTAGTACCCATAATCTAGGTCCAAAGGAGGTCTTCAACAAGTAACAATGAAAACGGTACATGCAGCAAATACGATCTAGCCTATCCCACATTTCAACTCCCAATGCAACACTTAACATCCAATAGGCAGTTAGTTCGCAAAAATAGATTACACATAAGGTTCAAGATGCTTAGGTGCTTGCCTTGCTCTTCTGCTTGCGGATCGACAGCGATTTGCCCCTCGGCAACTCCCTCGAGCACGGTAGTCTCACCCTCCGTGGTTCCGTTCTCTACACGAACAATATGCAACCATAAGATGCATGCAATGCAATGAAACAACTAGAATGAAAACCCCCGATGAAACGACGCAACCGGACCGACCAACGTAACCCGGACAGACCAGGTGAACCCGGACAGTCCGGGTATTTTATCCGGACAGTCCGACTTACCCGGACACTCCGGACATTAGGCCCGGACACTCCGGATTGCCCAGGACTTGGAAGACAGTGCGCAAAGTGGTGGTTTTCCCAAGTTTCATGGCATCGCGGGGACCCGATCTACGGCTTTCCTACACCTTGCAAGCCGAGAGAAACTCCAAGCTAGCTTAACCTCAAAAAAACGACGCTAACTAGAGAAACCCCCAACCAAAGCTTGCTAACCCTTGGATCGGCACTACCACTACCCGATCTAGCACACTAGCACCCACATTCATCATCCCAAGCCCCAAAACCAAAACCCTAACATTCCCAAAGATCAACCCCAACCCCAAATCTACAAACCTAACCCTACATCCAACCCCATGGAAGCCCTAGAACCCAAGAATCCAATGAATAGACTCCAAGAGAGGGCTTTACATCAAGGGAAGGGAAGGGAAGGAGAAGGAGGGGAAGCCGGGTAGGAGGAGGAAGACACCGGCTTGGAGAAGAGCTTGAGAGCGCCGAGGAAGAGGAGTTCACCGGGGAAGGAGCCACCGGAGGTCGCCGGCCGGTGGGGAGCTCGCCGGTGAGAAGTTTGGGGTGGAGGAGAGCACGGGAGAGAAAGAGAGCCAAGAGTGGAGAGGGAGTGAGTGAGGAGCTAAATCAACCCGAGTTTTATATTCAACCCCCGATAAGTCCGGACTCTCCGGACAATCAACCCGGAGACTCCGGGTTAGGGCCTTCGGTAAACAAATCCCGAACACCCCGGACACTCCGGATATTTAGTCCGGATACTCCGTGTGATGCCTTAGAGCGTCAGAGCGATTCTAGGGTTCCTTTTCCTGGTTTTGTTTCGGGAGAGGAATGAAGGATTTGTCGGGGGATGAAATAATTGAAGTTTATCCGACGTATTAATATTAAATTTGGAGTTGTCGGGCTAGAAACAGTGGGCCGAGGAAAACCTGGGCCTGGGCTGCGAATCCCCTCCCCACCTCTCTCTCCTTTCCCCTAGTGGGCCGGCCCACCATATAAAAGGGGTGTCACCCCCCCAAAAGCCCTAGGGAGCCCCCCTTCCTCCCCTAGCAGCCACACCACCCCTCCTCTTCCTCCCCTTGCGTGGTGGCTCAAGATCCACCACGAAACGCGAAGGAGCAAGCGAGAAGAGGATCCGTGGAGGCGTGGAGGACGAGCAGATTTCCGTTTCGGGAATCATCGCGCGTTTTTCGTGGGTTCTCAAGGGAGAACTCAAGGTAAAATTCCCAATCTTTTACCCCTGTTCTAACTAGGGATTAGGAGTGTATTATATCTAGTGGTGAGTGATTTAGATGGATCTTGATGGGGGAGAAGGGTAGATGTTCACGTGGTGCTGTTTTTGGAAGGGGAGATTGTGCAGCGTGGATTGTTTCGCGTTGTACGTGGCATAGACGATTTTTCCTGCAAAAACCTATAACTAGAAAGTTGTAGATAACGTCGAGATATAGCTTCTTTAATTTTTTCAGAATTTTTGGGGCGTCGGTCTGAGAGTTATCGCTGTTGCAAGATGACGGACAGAATCTGGAAACAGATTTTGTCCACTGTGTTGGACGTTTGTTTAGGCATATTTAACTGTGGAATTGAAATTTGTGATCTTCACGAAAGTTGTAGATCTTGTCAATATCTAGCTACTGTAATTTGTTTGTATTTTTATGATCTGTATAAAAAAAGATACGAAATTGTGAAGAGAGGGTGCTGCTGTTTGACCGGACAGATTGGGGTTTTTGGCGCTTAAGAAGGGAACGGGGATTAGGAAGCGTGTGTTCGAGTTGTGTGATCATTTGTGATGTCGCTATGTACTGAAATAATACTTGTACAGGTGGTGCCCCTTCTGGACGCAACTAGGTTCGTCATCCACGTTGGTAAAGGCAAGTGGAAGTAGCGGTCTTGCTAAACTATAACTCGCTATTTGTTTCGTCTTCAATATAAACCTTAATTGCAGCACACCTACATGGTTTAACTACTTGTTTATGAGATTACAATATCCTATCCTGCATTGTGATGTGGTTGTTTGGCTTTTGAATCATGAGTAGGAATGAAGAAAGATGTTGTTTGCAAGATGAATTGTGGAGATATTCTATCTCAATGATGTTCGCATTCTATCCATGTTATTTGATGGTATGCAAGCATGTGAATTCAGAGTGGGAAGTTATGAATGTATTTATGCATGAAGCATTAACTGCATAATTATGCATTGGAAGTTTGTCGACGCCTTGTCTTGTGGCGCGATCTGTACAACACCGTGTGTTCCTGAGAAAGGGCACGGTGAGGAGGATCATGGCATAAGCATGTGCACAATCATATGCATTTTACTGAGGTTGTGTGGACTCTATAATGTGGTATTGTACATGAGGAATTTGGTATGCTAGATTTCTTTGTGGGTGTGTTATTCGTTAGAAGTTGTTCCGCTTCCGAGATTACCCAATCTCACCCCTTGTTATTTTGTTGTTTTCAGGTAGTTCTCACGAGTCGTAAGCTTGAACGGTGGGCTTAGTAGCACAATCAACCCTCCGAGGTCATCACGAATCACATGGACTAGTGCATTTAATAATTCATTAGCTTGCTGAAATTTTATTAATCATAGACCTGTTGATGTCCTCTTTGGAGCTGTTTTACGTTTATGTTTGTTTTCTGGTTGATTTAGACTTGTTATCTCTAGTATTGATGCTTTTATGTTATTCCTGTTTATAATGGTTATTATGAATCTTGTTGTCGCTTCCGTTTTGTCCTAATTTTAGGAGAGATGCTGTCGAAATTTTCTTGTACGACAGTTTAGATTTGTAGGGTGTTACACTCCGGGTTGAGGCGCTCGGTCAGGCTAATCCGGATACTCTGGACAATACATCTGGACATTCTGGGTCGTATCCGGACATTCCGGATGTTGATCTGGATACTCCGGACGTCCCAGAATTTTTGGAAAGTGGGGCCTTGATAGCTCCTCTCCATCTGGATCTTCCCCTGTTACTCCTTCCCCTTGCTCTTCTTGTGCCTCACTTTTTCGAGAGTGTCAATACCTTATGAACACTCTCGAGAAGTTTGTTGTAGGTAAGAAGAAGCTCAATCTTATCCTAGATCAGTCCAAGATTAGTAGATTCAATCAAGGTCTAGGGTTTGATGCCTTGGAACATACACGGGCGCATCCGTCCACTGTTGTGCGTGCCTCCAAGAGCGGAGAGATAGTGGTGGCTCCACAAGGGAGCACCACTGTGTTTAGATCAGCAGGGATTGTCCACGGGATGTCTGACGACAAGGGTGCTTCTCATACTACTTCAGCCCCCAAGGCGAAGTATACATGCACCTTATGTCAGAAGGATGGACATATAGCTGATTTCTGCTTCAGACACGCCAAGATCTCTCGGCGTGAGCGTGTCCGTGCCCTTAGGGGTATTCAGGGTCATCCCCAGACTCTGAGTGCGCCGAAGGCACACACAGCTTCTAGACAAGATAGACAAGCTAGAGAGTCTCCTGTTTTTGGACAGCGCATGGGGCTTGGTTTTCAGGCTTCTACTTCTGGTTTTCACCCCAGAGCTGTCCCGTGTCAGTCTTTCCGCCGTCCTCTTGATATTCCTTGTTTTTCCCATCGAGGTAGATATCAGCGGCGTGAGTTTGTTTTCCCCATCGGGAGATCTGGGCAGCAGCACTGGGATGGTCCGGCCTTTGTACCTTGGCGGACCAACCCGGCACCTATTCCCAGACGTCCGACTGGAGCGGAGTCTGAGTTTGTGAGAGTCGAGTCATGGAGAGGTGCCAGATTGCATTCTTCTACTCTGTTGACTGTTTCGTCTACAAAACAGTTGACTCAGTATTGGGTTCCTAGATCTGCACTGATCTATCCTGGTACTGAGACATCTGCTTTTCGCTCTCTTTGATTCAGGTCCGTAGGACAGGGAAGGGGGAGGTTTGGATCGTAGACTCCGGCTGTTCTCGCCACATGACCGGAGACTCCCGTTGGTTTTCTTCCCTGTACCGAGATCCCGGTGATGAAGTGATCACCTTTGGGGATGCTGCGTCGGGTAGAGTCATCGCTAAAGGTTCCGTCTACATTAATGATCATTTCATTCTTAAGGACGTTGCCTTAGTCAGTAAGCTGCATTTCAACTTGCTTTCTGTCTCTCAGCTTCTTGATGACGATTTCGAGGTCAATTTTAAGAGGAGCTCTTGTAGGATCCTCGATTCTTCTGGGGAGTTTGTTTGCGGGATTTCTCGTTTTGGGAGAGTCTTTCATGCTGATTTTTCTTCTTCCTCTAGAGACTCTCTCCATTGCCTTATTTCTTCTGATTCCCGTGATCTCTCCTTTTGGCATAGGATACTTGGTCACATTGGCTTTGATCATTTGACTCGAGTTAGCGGCCATGATCTCATTCGTGGCCTACCTAAACTCAAGATGGTCAAAGATGTTGTATGTTCTCCTTGCCGACATGGCAAGATGGTTGCTGCCTCCCATCCTCCAAATACCCGAAAGTGATGATCGATGCACCAGACATTGCTACACATGGACACTTTTGGTCCAGCTCGAGTGCAGTCAGCAGGTGTGAAGTGGTATATTCTTATCATTGTCGATGATTTTTCGAGGTACTCTTGGGTGTTTTTCATGGCCTCGAAGGATGTCTTTTTCACACTTCAGGGGTTTGGTCCATAGGTTGTCCGTTGAGCTCCCAGGTGCCTTACGAGCGATCTGTAGTGACAATGGCATCAGTTCTCCTCTCCATACGTCCCTCAGCAAAATGGCGTAGTGGAAAGGAAGAACAGGACCCTGGTTGAGATGGCCAGGACGATGCTAGACGAGTAAAGTACTCCTAGGAAGTTTTGTGCTGAGGCTGTAGATACGGCATGCCATGTTGCCAACAGAGTTTTTCTTAGGGCACACTTGCACCGCACTTCTTATGAGTTGAGATATGGGCGAAAGCCCAGTGTGTTTTCGGTTGCAAGTGCTTCTTTTTGAAGTCTGGGAACCTAGATAAGTTTGAGTCACGCTTAGCTAACGGAATATTTCTGGGTTACTCGACTTTTGCCCGTAGCTATAGGATTTGGGCTGTTGACTTGGGTAGGATCATAGAGACTTGTGAGGTGACCTTTGATGAGGCTAGTCCCGGTGCTAGACCAGACATTTCAGGCTCTTCTCCTCTTTCCTAGTCTATCTTCTCAGAGGAAGTTGATGACGGAGATGAAGGCATCTGGCCTGATCCAGTCACCATTCCTACTCCCGAGTTGCCTCCCATTTCCATATCTACACCTCAGGGAGATCAGCCCGTACCCTCAGACTCTTCAGCAGCTAGTGGCTCTGTTCCTACTTCTCCCATGCGAGGAGTAGAGGTCACTTCTGCTTCTGTACCTCCCCGCCACATTCAACAGGCTCATCCACCTGACCAGATCATTGGAGATCTGTTTGAGCGAGTCACTCGCTCTAAGTCAGCTCTGTCCACTTTCTGCCTCCACTCTGCCTTTGTTGCCTCTTTCGAGCCGAAGGATGTTTCTCATGCATTATCTAATGAGTCATGGATTAATGCCATGCATGAGGAACTTGAAAACTTCGAGAGGAACAAAGTTTGGAAGCTTGTCGAGCCCCCTTCTGGTCACAACATCATTGGTACCAAATGGGTGTTCAAAAACAAGCAGAGTGAGGATGGGGTTGTAGTTAGAAACAAGGCTAGGCTAGTTGCTCAGGGTTTCTCTCAAGTCGAGGGTCTCGACTTCGAGGAGACTTTTGCCCCTATAGCCAGACTAGAGGCCATCCGGATCCTACTCGCATTCGCGGCATCCAAGGGCTTCAAGCTTTTTCAAATGGATGTCAAGAGTGCATTCCTCAATGGCTTCATTGAGGAAGAGGTGTATGTCAGACAACCTCCAGGATTTGAGAACCCCAAGTACCCAAACCATGTCTTCAAGCTTTCCAAAGCTTTTTATGGACTTAAGCAATCTCCACGAGCTTGGTATGGGAGGCTTAAGTCCTACCACTTGAGTCATGGTTTTCATATGGGTCAAGTGGACAAGACTCTGTTCGTCAGACATTCTGATTCGGACTTTCTCCTAGTCCAAATCTATGTCGACGACATCATTTTCGGTGGTTCCTCGCATTCGCTCATTACTCAGTTCTCAGATGTGATGAGTACTGAGTTTGAGATGAGCATGATGGGTGAGTTGAGCTACTTCCTTGGCTTCTAGATTAAGCAGACTCGGGAGGGTACATTTTTGGATCAAGACAAGTATACTCGAGACCTCCTGAAGCGCTTTGATATGTATGATGGAAAGCCAATCATGACTCCTATGGCCACCACTACTGTCCTCGAGCCTGACGAGGACGGTGAGCCAGTTGATCAGAAGGAGTTTCGGAGCATAATCGGTTCCCTTTTGTACCTCACTGCATCGAGACCTGACATACACTTTTCTGTGTTTCTTTGTGCTCGATTTCAGGCTTCTCCTCGCGTCTCTCACCGCTAGGCCGTGAAGCGCATCTTCAGGTACCTTCAAGCTACCATTGACTATGGTATCTGGTACTCTTCTTCCTCCTGTCTATCTCTAAGAGCATTCTCCGATGCAGACTTTGCCGGCTGTAGGATAGATAGGAAGAGCACTTCTGACACTTGCCAATTCATTGGCACTTCTCTTGTTTCTTGGTCGTCTAGGAAGCAATCCGGTGTTACACAGTCCACCGCTGAGGCCGAGTATGTTGCTGCAGCCAGTTGCTGTAGCCAGGTTCTCTCGATGAGATCGACCTTGCGGGACTTTGGGTTAGTAGCAGATTGTGTTCCACTTTTCTGTGATAACACGTCTGCCATTCACATTGCTAAGAACCCAGTGCAACACTCTCGGACCAAGCACATTGACATTCGCTATCACTTCCATAGAGACCATGTGGAGAAGGGTGATATAGTGCTTCAGTTTGTGGAGAGTGACCACCAGTTGGCTGACATTTTCACCAAGCCTTTGGATAGCTCCAGGTTTGTTGCCCTGAGAGGAGAGCTTGGGATTATGAGCCACTATGGCATATCTTGAGGGAGAGCTGGTTTGTATTATATGTTCATATGTATATTCAGCTTTCCTTTCTCTTTCTGGGTATCTTTGGGATGGTTTTCATTTGGTTGAGTCCACTTCACCTAGACTTCTGGCATGCCTCGACATGGTCCTCTCACCTTATGCTTTATGGTGCTATTCCTCTCTTCTTCTCGGTTGAGCTCACTCACAGTCTTTTAGGTCTAGCAGGTGTTGGGCCCCCTGGGTAGACAGGGTCTGTGTTTGCTCCTGGGTTGGAGTTAGAGATATAGCTTTCCTATATAAGTCATATGGGGAAGGTGAGAGCGAGTCTGAGTGTTAGTGTTTCTCTTCATGTTATCTATGCTCCTAGACTACCCATTTGTCAGTTTCTTGATCCCTTCTCATCATTTCTGTCTTTCTGGTTTCAGTTGAGTTCAATTCATCTTTTTGAATCTAAATTTGCTAATAACTTAACTTCAATTGGATTTTGTGCTTAATTGACTCACTTGTTGAGGGGTAGCTTGTAATTGATTCTTTTGCATTGCATATAGACTTGTTTTTCTTTTACGAGCTTTGTCTATTATGCAATTGATAAAATTGAGATATGTTGCACCTAGCTACTTTTCTGAAGATATTTGCTGATCTAGGTCATATCCAATTTGGTATATCCTGTGAAACTAGCCAACATTTTAAAATTGAGCTTTCCTGAAAACTTGATGAAACTTGGCTTTTACTTGCTATACTTCTTCACTAGATGCTTATGCCATGCTTATTGAAATAGTGGGTTTCTACTAGAGTCCCTAGAGCAACTTCGGTTAGCTACATTGTTTCATTCTAGAATCCTCAACAATGCTCATAAATCTAAGTGCTGAAAATATAAATTGACACTTTTGTGCTAAAATTGAACTCAACACTCTTCATTCACGAGACTGCTTCCCATTGCACTTGGGATGAACTTGGAATGAAGTGTGTATGACCAAAACCACTCTTTTAAGATTCTTGCTTGAGATGGTTGCTAATGGCTTGAGTCAATACACCGAAAAATGCAAAAAAAGAACTAGAGGAAGAGAGTGATGCCTAGGAGGCTCATGTCGATGGCTCCTATTCGAGGTTGTGTTTCTCTAGGATAAGCTCTCTAAACCCTCAAAGGTTTGTGGAGGAGACTGAAGCTTAGGAGGCCTTTGTCGATGGCTCCTAGTTGAGGATGTGCTTCACTAAGCCTAACACTCTCATACCGCTTTATGAGCATTAATCTAACAATTTCCATTTAAAGAGATGATTGAGCATGAGGCTTCTCTTATGGACTTGTATTTTCCCAAAGTGTTGACTAGGTTGAACACTAGTATATCCATTTGCTCGTTTGGTTGGCTTTGCTTCTAGTCTTGAAGTTATGCTAAGTGTTGCTATTGTTGAAATCATGCCAAAGTAATATAACTTCTTTTGAGTTACTTAGCAAAAATTGAAACATGACATTGGATATGAGTTAGAATGACATAATCTGAACTTGAGTAGCTTGGTGTCATACTTTGTCTAAGTGGTCACTTGCATAATCCTCAAAGCTCTTCTAGGTTGCATTTCATCCAAAAATTGTTCTCTTGATGCCTATATTGCCAAAAGGAGGAGAAAACGTAGAAAAGGCATCTTAGAGAATTAAAAAAATGCTTTGTCATGATCATGTTGAACAATTGTCCTTGCATTTGGATCATGAGTAATATTGAGCTTTTTGAGAGATTTCTTGGTTTTTGGAGCTCTTGTTGAAAAAATGTCCTTTCAAGTGTTGAGCTCTAAAAATCTTCTCATCTATTTGGTCATGAGCTTTGTTTCTCTTTCAATTGGACCAAATATGATTTTTGCAATCAAATTGCTGTTCTTCCTTCGCTTTCAAACTCAAATTTATGCCTTTTGTGTGGTTTGTCAATATACTCATCAAGGGCGAGATTGAAGGACCATGTGGAGGTCCATCCATATTTGTGATGATTATTTGACTTTATTTGAGCAAGGTGTGCTCAGGTTTGAGTTTGATTTGACTCGGTATTGCATGTTTGAATTAATGATAATTGTGGACTAACATGCAGGAAGAAAAAGGTATGTGCATTGTGGTATGTGCAAAATAGTTTGTTCCTTGTGGTACATGTTCCTGAGGCAGCTATGGTCGTTGGTGAGTACCGGGACTAGGTTGGGAGAGCCGAGGTCCGGAGCGGTCGAGGATGCCGACGAGATGGTTGGTCTCAAACCAGGATCACTTGGATGTCATGAAAATGGACTTGAGGTGGCTCAAGGTTTCCGGTTCGGGTTGGAGGCTCGAATAGGAGGAAACTGAGCGGTCAAGTCCGGCGGATGAAGGCCCGTTGCATCGGGTTGATTGGGTTGTGTTTAAAACCCATGTATGGCCAATGTGGCCCATGTAAAGCCCATGTGTGGGGTGAAATGAGAGGGTTAATCTTAGCCCTTGGTGGGGTGCCCTAGGGTTTGGGACTCATCCAAGGGTGGTAGGTGGCCCTAGAGTAGTATAAATAGAGGGGGGGTGTCCTCCCTCACTTGAAGTTTTGAGTTGCTGCTTTGAGCTTTGCCCACATGAAGTGAGGCTTTGTAAACCTTCCAACCAGAAAATACAAAGATTTTATTTACATTCTTGTGAATTTAAATTCCGCATTTACATTTTGTCTTTACTTTACGCAATTTAAATTCAGCATTTACTTTCCCGCATGTAAATTCACGCAATTTACTTTCTCGCAATTTGGATTTGCCTCCTCTCCTTCTAAATTCTATTGATCAAGGATGTATTGAGGGTGCTCATTTGGTTTTACATCTTTCTTGCACCCTAGGATAGACTAGAGATCAAGTTTCTATCAAGATTGCAAATCTGTCCTGAACTTGTTCTTCGCGCAGCAGTCAGTCTTTGATGTTTAGAAAAAATATAGAAAAATCCTTTTTGATTTATTATTGTTAGAGAAGGTGTGTGACTGATATATCCATCTGTGGAAAAATTTTGGAGTCCACTGGTTGCACCATTTGGGAGCTATGAGGTGAAAACCAAGCCCCATTTTTCCTGATTGAACATCCTAACTGTTCGTAGTCCTTGATTTTTCCTGATTTCTGTAGAAGGCTTTTGGTGGTGATTTTTGGTGGAGTGCTTCACGACTCATATGTTCATAGTATTAAAAATGCTCAAAAATTTTGGAGCAACATAAGTCCACCATCCACCTACTCTAAGTGAGGACAATTCTTGAAAAATCTGCTTTTGCTTTTCTAAAAGAGGCTTTTGTGTTTTGGCTTGATCTCTTTTAGAAAAAGAAGTATTTGAATTGATCCCTCTTTGCTTTGGACACTTGACAACCAGGATTGTGATTTAAAAATCCCTCACATGATTCATGGTTCTCATCTATGTAAGCTAGGGATACACATAGTTGTCTAGTCGTTCCCGATTTTGCGGGTTTTGCAATTTTGAGGAGCACCGAGTTTTCTTTGCGAGATTGTTTGTAGTACGTTGAGTAGGGTATAATTTTATTTGGGATCATTCACCCCCCCTCTGATCTCCATCTCGGTATTTCACAAGGATAAGCAAAACAGTAAGGGATGACCCGCCGGACACAAGAACACGGCCACGACGGACTAGAATAGTCGGCGTCAAAAGACGATGCGCGGCGGTGGCTAAACGATGGCCTAAATATATAAAAAAAATTTGAAGGATGGGATGGCAAAGGTGGAATGTCCACCACATAGAACGCAGCGAGACGAACACAACGGTATAGGCGGATTTTGCGGTGACGCGCTGGATTGATCACAAACTACTGATTAACGAGTTTCAAACCCAAACTTCAGACAACCATAACTTCTAGAATAATGATCAAAACTTAACCAAATTTGATCGAGAGCTAGATGTGACCCAGAGGAACACCGTGACATAGGTGGCTCAGAGATTTACCGGCTGAAACAATGGAGAACGCGCGAGGATGATTGTTGCTGTCTGAAATGCAGTCTGATCAGAGAAAAGAATTTTCTGCGCTAAATCCAAAGAGCAAAACTGTGGGACAGTATGTGCATCATGTAGAGGACATCCCCAGGAGTCTACACAAAAAAATTTCATGGTCAAACTCCAAAAATTGATGGAGATATGGCATCGGCAATATTCGAGATTGAAATGGCCATAACTTTTGATTCTGTAGGCCAAATTTGACGAAATTTGGAGGGAAAATAGATGGGACATCATGGCTTGCCATGGTGAAGACATATCTTGAAAAGGGTTGACGAGCTGATGGCAGTCACGTTCCAAAGTTCGGCCATTGTTGGGCGGCATCCAGATCTTCTCGGGGCGGCTCGGAGGTTTTGGGCGATTAATCTGTGGTTGAAGTCGTGGGGGAGAGCCATGTGAGGTCTACCAAGGTTGGGGGAGGTGGCTAGGTCAAGAAAAATCAAGTTTGGAGGAGTTTGGGTCGGATTGGGCATTTAATCGAGCACTTGGCGTGCGCAGCCGGATTAGGGGTGACGTGGCCTCTTGAGAGCCGTCCAATCGGTAGTGCACGGCTGCGATTTAAAGGGCGATGTGGCCTTCTTGCGCTGGCGCGTGGACGGGGCGGCCTGGTGGGCTGGCCCAAGCGGCGAGGCGGGCGTGTGCTTGGGCGCGGCGGCTACGGAGAATGTGGGCCAAGCATTCGGGCCTCGCGCACGGGAGTGGCCGGGAGGAGCGGGCTGGCGCGGGAGCAGGCCGGTTGGCGTGGTGGGCCGGCATGGGAAGGAAGAGGAAGATTG
The DNA here is from genome assembly GCA_036346355.1 of Rhipidocladum racemiflorum. NCBI lineage: Eukaryota > Viridiplantae > Streptophyta > Magnoliopsida > Poales > Poaceae > Rhipidocladum > Rhipidocladum racemiflorum. Next base: position 41,923,561 of record CM070590.1, read on the forward strand.
GGCCCACAAACCAAAATCCTAATTTCCAGCTTTTTCTAATTAAAGTAATTCCACAAATTCAAATAAATCATTTGAGGCATTAAATATACTAGAAAAATTCTAAAAAATATTTTGAGACATTTTGAACTCAAATAAAATATTTACAACAAAACTTTACATAAAATTTTCTAAATAATTAATTAATTTCAATAAAAAGGGCTTAATACAAATCGATTCCGAATAAATCCAATAAATAGCAAACGAGCTCCGAAAAATCTCAAAAATTACGTAAGAATTTCTTGAAGCACAAGGAACCCAAATAAAATTAAATTACTTTTATTTAAAATATAAAATAACCAAATTAAATTGTTTTAGCTTTCAAAAAATTCAAATCAAGCTTTAGTAAAGCGAGAAAATCAATGGAAATTTTTGGAAAGCTAAACTAAACCAAAAAATTTTGAAAACCCAAATTTTGGGATGTTACAGAAGCTGAACCGACGCGGTCAGCGCGGGCGTCGTTGACGTCAACCGTGGGCCCGCGTGTCAGCGGCTCAACCCACCGCACGATGACGTCATGCGGACATCACGGTGGGGTCAAGCTGTCAGAGCCGTTCGGCCGAGCTGTGATGACGTCAGTGATGAAATCATCCAGTGGGTCCCACGTGTTAGTGACACTGTTCCGTGGACCGGGTCCACAGTGGACCGAAACCGAACTGTCGACCGAGTCCATGGACCGAATGACGCAAGCATGATGTCATAATTTGATTTTTCTTCAGAAAAATAATTCGGTGGAAATTCAAAATCGCCGCTGACGTCAGCTGACGTCATAATTTGGATTTTTAAATAGAAAAATAAATGAATTAATTCGATTTATTCTTTTAATTGATTTTTCAAACTTCAAACGGCTATAACTTTTGTGTTTTAACTCCGATTTGAGCGAGTCCAATTTCTAAGTTTTTATAAAATTGAGCTCTATTTAATGGTGAATTTTATTTAATTTTTGGACATGAGTTTTTCTCTTTTTTATTTATTTGGTGTTTATTCATCTGTTATGACTAGACGTTGAAGTGCCCGAAGGCTTCGAATGTGAAGTTTTGATCAGGAGCCAGCTCAAGACCAAGAACAAGTACTTTTTGAACGCAAGTTATGCTTTGATCATATCGTTCCTACTTTTAAAAATTATTTTGATTCAAATTATTGCATGTTAAATTAATTAGAAAATGCTTTGATTAATTTTTGGAATTAGTGAAATGCCAAATTTGTGTATGCCACCTTGACATAAATAATTGTATGCCATGACCCCTTTTCACACTAATTGTGGGATATTTAGTTGGACATTAGTAAGTTGCCAACATGGGTATTTAGACCGTTGTAGTATAATGCTTAGACCTGCCACGTAGTCATGACATGATTTTGGATAATTAAATGTTAATATTGACTTAATGAGATATGGAACCTGTTTTGGAGAAGTGTCATGTGTTATTAATGATGATGTTGATGGCACGTGGTGCATGGTAATCAACTGGGGGTTGATAAATGGTTTAGACAGGGACAAGTGGCAAGAATGATCTGGTGGGCCATGAGTGGCACCAGGGAAGTCGTTTTGGTTCTTCGGTAGTCTTGCCTTGGTCACCCTAAGGACTTAACCTTGCAAGCCTTTGAACTTGGTCAAACATGCAACCACATGTCTGGAATGGGATGGACCTAGTTGAATAAGTTGCTAATAACTTGATTATGGAATCTCTGGGTGTCAACTATACCTTTTGTGTAGTTGTACGGGGGAGCGTACCGGGGTTGTGGTTAGGTACCCATCTAACGGTTGGTTGGCCTAAACTTTGCCTTTGCGAAGGGAAGGGTTAGTGTGCAACAACCGGGGAGGTCCACTTGTATAGTTAGAGGCTTCCGAAAGACTTTGTTACGGACAATCACCTTTGTGTTGTTTGACTGTATCTTGTGGGTAAAGTGCATAACCTCTGCAGAGTGTACAACCTATTCGAATAGCCGAGTTCACGGTATTGGACATTACTCGGGTATTAAAGTCAAGGGTTAGACTTTCATGAAAATAACTTGTCTTTGGAAAATGTTTGGGTTGAAATGATGAATTGGACTTAGGATTGGAAAATGCTTTACTTGTGACATCCTTGTGAAAGTACCCCATTTATTATTGTTTTACTGCTTTGCAATCTATTACTGTATTTACACATGCTGCTTTTCTGCAAATATACCTGTTAGCCTATTCTTTGTAATAAGCCATGCAACCAGTTATATTTTCCTTTTAATAACTTGACCATAAGGTCGAGCAACCAGTTATATTTTCCTTTTAATAAAGCACTTTACTATTTCGTTGAGTATGATTGTGATATATACCAATGTTGAGACTGTGTGCACTAACGTGATCCTAGACTAGTGTTGAATACACAGAGGGTCTGGATTTGCAAATTCGGGTCCCGACACTCGACCATCGGTTCAAAATCCGACGGTCAGGATTCAAGCTTATCCCGCGCATAAGGAACTACATGGGTCGATCTGGTCCATTCGATTCAAGTCGGACGGTCCTAAATGAATCCAATCTCCGACTAATAATTACCTGGCTCAATCCATGCCGCACATTTTTTATCCAACGGTTAAGACGAGATTGGACCGGTCCATACTTAACACAATGTTCAGATTGTCCGAACTCACCTCTAAATCCTGACCGCTCAACTCAAGTTCTATTGCTGGGATTCAATCTAGTTTAGTCGATGGGATACGAAACATGGCTCAACCTAAACCCTTGGATTTTAATCGGATGGCCACGAACCAACCTATGTGGCACAATCTATGTCGTTCGTTTTAGATCTAATGGTCTAGATCTAATCTAATGCAATCAACAAAACGGCATGCTTTGTGAGTCCCGGTGATGCTGCAGTTAGTAGCTGAGGATGATGACCTCGCCAACGGCACTCCTTCATGATTCTGGTGAAGTGAAAACTTCCTTTCAACGCGTCTCGTCTTGGCAAACTCGAATCTGGGGCACATGGCGGCGGAGCGTCTTCGACGGCGACAAAATGGCGCAGCGGCGCAAGTGCAACTATGGTGAGCGATTGCATGTGGGTGTCAGCGGCTCTATCATAGAGGAATAGGGCAAATGAGGTGCATGGAGAAGGCGATCCTCAAAAGCCAGTCCAACCCTTAAATACCCTCGGTGTTTGTACGAAAATCGGTGACCTAGGCCCACACGGTGGAACGCGGCGGCGCTCTCCGACTTAGGAACGAAACTGACATGGCGCAATCCTGGGCATACACACGGACCCGATCTAGTGTCCCACGCTCGATCGCAGCACAGTTCGTTCCCGGTCCTTTAATCGGGATCCAATGGTTGGCAGGATCAGGGTTTAGGTTTTGGGCGCGGGTTAACGGGTTATGGTTGGCCAGCGTGGGTTGGAACCGTTAGGGTTTTTTTATTTTTTGAATTTCCTTTTTGTTTTCATAATTAAAATACCTCTAGTAATTCAAACAATGCGAGAAAAATACCAAAAATATCAGAAAAATTCCAGAAAAATTCTAGAAAATAATTTTAGATATTTTAGACTTACATAAAAGTTTTTCAACAAAACTTTATTTGAAATCTTCAAATAATTAAATAATTGCAATAAAGGACTTAATTCAAATTAAATCCAAATAAATCTAGACAAATTCCTGAAAATTCCAAAAATTCAAATCACTTAGTAAATTCAGTAAAGAGCAAAATTTGGGATATTGCACAAGTCCCAGGTTTTGGCAGACTTCGTGGTAGAGTGGACAAATTCCGCACCACCTACTGCTAATCTCGATAGACCTACAAAGATCGTTGGACCATGTACATCGATGGGTCTTAATCTTACAAATGCTCAGGGGCTCGAGTTGTGTTGGTCTCCCCTCAAGGAGACCAACTCCCGTATGCTGTCCAGCTGCATTTCGCCACGACCAAAGTTGCGGCAGAATACGAAGGCCTATTAGCAGGGCTACAAGCATGCAAAGCACTAAGAGTCCAACGCCTTACCGTAAAAGGCGATTCACAATAGGTCATCAATCAAGTCAACAAGGATTATCAGTGTTTTGATAACTCAATGGCGCTTTACCTGATTAAAGTAAGGAAGATGGAGAAGTACTTTAGGTACTTCGAAGTACTCTACATCCCCAGGAAGAATAATTCCCTAGCCGATCAACTTTCAAAGGTCGGTTCTTCCCAAATTTCTGCTCCAGCAGGAGTGCTCGTCGAGCACTTACACAAGCCCTCCATTCCCTCTGTAGAGGAGATACCAGAGGTGTGTGATAATGTCTCTCTTCTCGAGCATAGTACAAATTGGATGACGCCATTCGTTCAATATCTTGCGCATGGGACACTGCCCGAGGAAGAAGCAGAGCGTTCCTAGCTTATAAGGCGATTGTCTCATTACAAGTTGATCGAGGGTGCCTTATACCACAAAGGAGCATTGGGAGTCCTCTCCAAGTGCATCTCTCAAGAAGAGGGTAAATACCTTCTTAGAGATATCCATGAAGGAATTTGTAGAGCTCACTCATCTTTCAGAACGTTGGTGAGCAAGGCCATCCGATTGGGTTACTACTGGGTAATGGCCTTAGCCGATGCCCACTTGATCGTGACCTCTTATTGAGAATGCCAATTTCATGCTTGTAAAGTACATCAACTGGCATACGTGCTTCAAACCATTCCTCTATCGTGGCCATTCTCTGTCTAGGAGTCGACATACTTGGACCTTTCCCCCAAAGCCAAAAGGGCTGCAAGTATTTTCTCGTGGCTATCGACACTTTCACTAAGTGGATAGAAGATGAGCCTGTGTTGACCATTTTGGCCCAGGTGTCCAAGAGGTTTTTTCCAATAATGTGGTGATGCATTTTGGCATTCCCAATTGCCTAATCACGTACAATGGCACTCAGTTCACCAGTTAGCCGTTTTAGGCCTATTGCGAAAACATTGGGACAAAGGTCTGCTTCGCATCTGTGGCGCATCCATAGAGTAATAGAGCGGCTGAGCAAGAAAATGGAAAATAATCCAAGGAATGAAAAAGAGGGTTTTAAAAATCTCAACCAGCACGGGCAGGCCTGGGTGGACGAGCTTCCTTCCACCCTTTGGTCGATATGCAATATAACAAGTCGAGCAATGGGAGAAACTCCCTTTTAGCTCGTCTACGTGCAGAGGCCATTTTGCCAGCTGAAATCATCCTGTCTTCCCCAAGGGTGCACCTGGTCGATGACAGCGACCAGGAAGGCGAGCGTCTCCTGGACCTAGACCTCATCAAGGCAACATGCGAATGGGCTTTGCTATGATCTATGGTTTACCTACAGACTCTTCGTAGGCACCCAGATAAATCGGTTTGACCAAGGACCCTGCAAGTTGTTGATCTTGTCCTACATCAGGTTCAGGACTTGTCAAAGGCTAATAAGCTGGCCCCCAAGTGGGAGGATTCTTACACGGTCGTTTTAGCAACACGCTCGGGGGATGTTCGCTTGGCAATGGAGGATGGTTGAGGGCTCGCTAGCACCTTGAACATCGATCAATCACATAAGTTTTTTGTCTAGTTCGTTCCATTATCGTTCGTTCTATGTGAGTTCCAATGGATTTTTTCTCAATAAAATTTGGTTCTTTCGCTCCCATGATTTCCATTCTTCCGGAGATTTTGTGAATGTCTTTGAAGTCCCTGCCCATTGGTAAGCCGACTTAGCTTCGCTCAAGGGCACATTCTCCTCCTCATGATTTTGATGATAGGATGAGCACGTGCGGGCAAGAAAATTTGCTCCAATCATATTTCTTTAAGATTTGGCTAGCGTGTGCAAGAACGACCAAAGTGCAACCACTAACACCAGATCACTAAGCTCGCCTTCAGAGGACTCAGTCTATATAAGCTGGTTATTGTTTGTAGTAGTACATTGCTGCAGGTCACAATCGCATAAAGACACCCTCTCGGCTGGTCCAGAGTTCTAGTTCAATCCATGTGTGCTCGGTAGTTGTGCACATTGTCGAACAACCGCTTGACTTTGCCATCCCTATTGAAGCCATGCTCGCAACTTAGGGGCATGGGTCATTATGCTCGGGGGGCAGGGGGCAAGGCCACATGCGTATTTCTTTCTCTCAATCTGTCCCATGCTCGCAACTCGGAGAAATGGTGTTGGATCATTAAAGTGAAAGGCATACACGATTTTTCTAACTCTCCTAAGAACGAGCTCGTGCTCGCAACTTAGGCGCACGACCTTGGTTCATAGCGGGGGCTTAGTTGGGGACGAACTACCGTGTTTTCTTCCAAAAAACATGTGCACTTGTTTGTGTTTGTTTCATCCTTTACTATTTAAGTATATGTTTTCTTTGTTCGATCTGGTTGTTCTGCTTTGTTTGTTTTTATCCAGGACATTCATCGACAACGAGCATGGAATGGCCTGAGTAAAAAGATGGCAAAAGTACAACACAAGACAAACCATCTCATTTGAAGATTCTCTTCATTCATATGGAAGCAGAATTACATGACGATATATTACACAAGGAGCTATTTCCCCGTGTGCTTTGCGTCCTAGAGTTCGGTGAGCTGTTCCCTCACCGTGTCGAGCTCGTCCTCGAGGTCAAGGACCCGTCGCCGAGCTGCGCACCCCTTGCTTGCCCCTTGGTGGAGTCGCTTCGCCCCGTCCTTTTGCTGCTCAGCTGACTTGGCGGCCTCCAGCACGGCTTGGCTTAGCTCCTCCACCATCCTCTCCAGCTCCTCCATTTTATTCTACAGGGCCGCCTTTGCCTGCTCGCTCTGGGAAAGGCGCTCCTTTTAGTCCATGGTGAGTTCCTCAGCTTTATGCTGCACCTCTTTGTCCGAAGACTTTATGTGAAATCATGTGCTGAAAAATTGGCTTAGAATTGAATTTGCAAAATGTGCTTGTGCTTGTGTTTGACAATTTTCCAAGAAAAAGTAAGTTTCGCTTTGGCCCCGGACCAAGCTTAGAGAAAACAGTAAGTTCTGCATGTACGATGGACCAAGTTTTTGAGTCTGTTGTGGACATGTTTTTGAGCTCATTCAATTTTCCAAGAAATCAGTGAGTTTTGCATGTACGACGGACCAATTTCTTTGGTCAGTCGTGAACGGCTTTTTGAGGATTGATTTCGCATGTACAACGGACCGATCTTGTTGGTCCGTCGTGAACATGTTTTCGCCGGAATGTTTTCTTCTTGAAACCGAGAGTTTCACTTGTACAACGGATCGATTTTGTTGGTCCGTCATGAATGGACTTTTTCTTGGGTTTTTATTTTTGATCCGTTGTGAAACGTGTTTTGCTCGGTTTGGATGTTTTGCAAGAATTGAATTGTGTTTGATTTGTTTTTGAGATTATGAAATTTGTGAGAATTTCATGATGCTTGTTTTGAAGTGGACTTTATACAATGCTCGTGTGAGTATTTGCATGGATTGATGTGAGTCAAGTCGTGGACTTGTGCTCGGATTCGTTTTGTGGTTTGTTCATGTGCAGGTATTGCTCGAAGGTGAACGTGGTCGATGACGGGACCGGAACTAGGTTCGTGGAGGAACTGAGGTTCGGGACTAGGTTCAGGAGGAACTGAGGTCTTGGTGGTCAAGGATGTCATGCGGGACGTTCGGGCTAAGAGAATGGTGCACATGAAGAATGGTTAGTCACGTGAGAATGGCAGGAGGTCATTCGCGTGCAAAGTGTTAGTCACGTGAGTATGGCAGGTGGCCATACGCGTGCAAAGTGTTAGTCACGTGAGTATGGTAGGGTTGCCATACGCGTGCAAGAGTTGTACTCGGCCAGGTTGGGCCAAGTAGAGTTGTGTTGGAATCTGATTCCTTCTAGGAATAGGAATCGTATTCGTAACTCCTTGTGGGTTGGTCCTTTAAATAGGAGGGTTGTCTCCTGTTGAAGGGCATCAAGCCTTGAGCAAGTTTTAGGGTTTGTACTCTTTTGATGAGAGTACTTTAGACAAAAGAAATAAAGATCAATTCTTCCAAGATTTTTGCGTGCTACAGTGTTTTTCTGTCTTGGTTCTTGTTTGCATGCTTGCTCTAAATCTAGATTGGTTTTTTGATCCTTGAGTGTCATCTTGATTTGATCCATCAAAAACCTTTCTAGGGTATTGATTTAGAGTTCCTCAAAGTCTAGTTGATTAAACTTTTGTCGTTCTTGTTTAATTTTGAAGTTTTGGTTAGATTAATTCTCGTCATCTTCTGTCACAGCAAGCTTGCAAGGTTCATAACTTTTGATCCGTAAGTCCGATCGAGCTGATTCTTTTTGAATTTGATTCGTATTGGAATCTAGTTACTTGTGTACAAATTTTAGATCGTTCCGACGGTTGGATCTCCAGGAATTCGTGTTTTACCGAACCTCTATCATTCTGTTTTTGTCAAAAACGAGGCAATTATTTGGTTCTGTTTTGGGGTGAACTTTTAATAGATCAAGAATTTTGTTTGAGCTTCCGCACAATCATTCACCCCCCCTCTGATTGCTATATTCGTATACTTTGATCCTACAAGTGGTATCAGAGCAAGGTTTTTCTAATCTATCTTAATCGGTGATTAGATCAATGGATCATTATTCGACAAAACCTTGTGTTTAATGGTGTTGATTTTCAGTTTTGGAAGGCCAAGATGGAGGCGTTCATCCAAGCTCAGGGATTCGCAATTTGGGAGAAGGTCTACAAGCCATATGAAGTCCATGCAAATGACAACGTCAACGACACCAATCGCACACATGTTGAAGCAAACAGCAAGGCGCGCAACTTGATCATCCAAGGCTTGGGACGTAGCGGCTTCGATCGTGTGATTCATCTTCGATCCGCATATGAGGTATGGAAATCTCTTTGTGATTACCATGAGGGTTCTAACACTATTAAAGAGGTTCGTCAAGATCTTTACAAAAAAGAATACATGCGATTTGAGATGAAACCCGGTGAGTCGCTAGATGACTTCTTTGCACGTTTCAATAATATTCTTAGTAATCTTCGTGCTGTTGGAGTTAGCTTTGATGATGCTGCTAATGCTAGACAATTGCTTGGTGCTTTAGACATGTCTATTTGGGAGATGAAAGTTACATCAATTAGAGAATCTACTGTCATGAGTACACTTACTTTAGATGTTCTTTATTCTAAGTTGAAAACTCATGAATTAGATGTTTTTGCTAGAAAGAATGATCATAAATCAATTGCTTTGACATCTCAATCTAGCATATCTCATAATAGTGCTGCTTCAAGTTTTGCTCTATCCTTCTTGTCTTCATTAACCGATGAACAGATTGAGCAATTCCCAGAAGAAGACTTATCACTACTCTCTTCTCGCTTTAACAAAGCTTTGCAAAATGTGAGAAAGAGAAAGAGAGGTGGTGGTGATCCTCCAAGATGCTATGAGTGTGGTGATCTCGACCATATTCGTCCAAATTGTCCTAAACTTGCAGGTAAAGCATCAAGGGAGGAGAAGGACAACAGAAGAAAAGAGAAGAAGAAGTTCTCTCCAAGTGATAGAAAGAAGAAGAACTTCATCAACCGCAAAGTTGTCCATCGAGTTCTTTCCGCTCTTGAACAAGTCAATTTGAGCGATGTGGATTCGGAGAGCAGTGAGGATGATGCAACTCCAAGCAAGCATGAGTTGACGGGGTTGTGTCTCATGGCCAAAAGCAGCGACAGCTTCACCGAGGGCGATCATGACAGCGACTTCAATGAGGTAGATCCTTCTTATGATGAATTAGCTATTGCTGTTGCTCGTCTTGGTAAATTGCTTGATAAACGTGACAAGAAAATTAAGAAACATGATTTTGTTGTGGAGTCATTGAATGCTAAAATTTCTAGACTTAAAACCTTGATTCCTGATGACGATGCTTGCAAATCATGTGACTTAATTTACAATGAGCTTACTTTGCTTAGGAAAGAACATGTTACCTTGTTAGAGCAAATCAATGCTGAAAATGAGAAAAATGAGAAACTTGTTAAACATGCTAGTTGTTCTACCATTGATTTGCATGATACAACTCCATGTTCTAAATGCTCCATACTAGAATTGAAGTTGCATGATGCAAATGCTAGGGTTTCTCAAATGACAGAAGATTTTCTTACACATGAGGTTCTTTCATGCTCAACTTGTCGCAAGCAAAAAGGAAAAGTGGATGTCCCTGCAATAATTGTTTAATTCTTGCTAATAAAGTTGATTACTTGCAAAACTCTTTGGAACGATTCACTAATAGCAAGAAAAAGTTGAACATGATTTTGGATCAATCTAAGGTTAGCTCAAACAAGAAAGGTTTAGGTTTTGATCTTCATGCTTCATATGAAACTAAACCTCGCTCTGTTGTTTATGCTCCTTGCAATGACAAACTTGAGATTTCAAATGAGCCTATGAAAATTGTCTTCAAATCTGTGGCCTTTTATCTTCTACTATGATGAATGCAAATGTTGCTTCTACTTCCAAAGCTAAACATAATGTTAAGTACACTTGCACTCATTGTGGTAGAGATGGACATTTAGTAGACTTTTGCTTTAGACTAGCTAAACAACAAAAGAGAGAAAAGTTTAATGCTAGGTCTAATTTGAAAGGCACACTCTACTTCTCATTATGTGCCTAGGGTGAAACAAACACCTTTGTTTCTAAAAACATAGAAAAAGGCAAATCTGTTTTTGTACATAAGAATACTCGTGTTGTGCCTCACAGTTGTGCATCGTGTGTCTCAAGATCGGATTCCTAAACATCTTATTTCTAACCCTTGATCGAGGCCTTGACAATTTCTGCTTCTATGTAGGCTTCTCACGCGAGGAAGGAGAACATGTGGCTAGTGAATTTCGGATGCTCACTTCATATGTTCAGTGATAAGTTTTGGTTCTTCTTCACTCGTGCATCTCATGCTAAAAGTGTTGCTTTTGAAGATACTTCTTCCACTTCTGTTTTCGCAAAAGGCACTAGTCCAAATGATGCAGGTACAGGTGCATATGTTCAGGGGGAGAGTGTCTTTGTTCATAAAAGATGATGATGATAAGGTTGAGATAATTGGAAGTTTACATGAGAGACTCTTCCCACATGCTTGTGTGCTTGTTTTCAAGCTTCCCACGTGCTTCACATCGACAAGCTGTCAAAAGGATTTTCAGGTATCTTCATGGAACTCAAGATTTTGGCATTTGGTTTTCTGCTTCCTCATGCATTAGTTTGAGATCTTTTTCTGATGCTGATTTTGGAGGATGTAGAATTGATAGGAAAAGCACTTCTGGTTCATGTCACTTCTTGGGAAATTCTCTCATTGCATGGTCATCTAGAAAGCAATCTTACATTTGCACAATCAATCGCTGAATCAATATGTGGTCAGCTGCTAGTTGTTGTTCTCAAATTCTTTGGATAGTAGCTACACTTAAAGATTATGGGGTTAATTTGGATAGTGTTCCTCTTTTGTGTGATAACACTAGTGCAATTTGCATTGCTAAGAACCCCGTGCAACACTCTAGAACAAAACACATTGATATCAGATTTCACTTTCTTAGAGATCATGTTGAAAAAGGCAACATTGTGCTTCATCATGTGGATACTGAACATCATTTGGCAGATATTTTCACAAAACCTTTGTCTTCTTCTCATTTTGCTTTTATTCGGGGAGAACTTGGGATTGTTCATCCAATGGGTTTGTTTTGAGGGGGAGTTTCCTTGCCAAGTTCTTTCACTTAATGAGCTTACTTTATCATATTTCTTTATATATTATGTAATTGAGCTCGTATATGATAATCTAAATTGTTCCACTTAAACTAAAAATGACATTGTGGAATTCCTTAGTCTGATTGCCTATAGCTAAATACTCTGTGATATCTTACTCTTCTAGGCTTGATATTGAATCTTCTTGACAAATTTGGGCTATGAAGCAAGTGTGTTTTAGCTTTACTCTTTCATAAGACCTTTTAATCACTTTTGCATGTTTATAATCAAAGAAAAATGAAAAGAAAAGGGAATCAATAAAAAAGGGTTGTTAAAAGCAAAAGCCTCAAGTTATGAGCTTCAGGAATGCTTTCCCTAAAAAGATAAGATGTATGCTCCAAGCATGCCATTCCCTCAAAGATAAGATGTATGCTTCAAGCATGCCACTCCAAAGAAATAAAAGAAGTATGCTTCAAGCATGCCACATGTCGTTTACTGTTTAAAGATTAAATTGGTCTACTAGATTGGAGTTGAAACTACTTGCTCGCCCTGATTTGTTAGTTGCTTCAACTTTGAGCCTTTGTTTTTCTACTAAAGGTTTTGCTTAGTACTTGGCTATAGTTGACTAAATTGAGGTTGAGATGCATGTCATTCCCTAACTTGTTAAAATCACATCAAGATCATGTATTTTGCATATTATGTGATATATAAGGTTATATGATCGAATGAGCTCATCTTTTTCTATCTTGGCACTTCCTTGTTTCTCTTTGTGAAATCATTGTTTCAAGAAAAATTTTGAATCTGTTCTCTCTCTTGTACTCTTGATGAATCCATTGTCAAAGGGGGAGAAATTTTGGGAATATTTGAGAAGTTCAAAGAAAAAGGGGGAAAAAGTTTTTTTTTGGAAATTTGAGCATTTTTTTGGAGAATTTTGGAATTCTTGGACACATTGCACATTCACACACATTTTCATTCTAAGGGGGAGATTTTGTTTTGCCTTTTTGTCAAAGGGGGAGGTTCTGTGTTTTGGTGTTAATCCTTTTGATCTCAAAATCTTTTAAAAAGAGAATGCAAATGTTCAATTCTAAGTGGTGTTGCCAATGTTTTCATCAAGGGGGAGATTGTGAAATAATGTGCTGAAAAATTGGCTTAGAATTGAATTTGCAAAATGTGCTTGTGCTTGTGTTTGACAATTTTCCAAGAAAAAGTAAGTTTCGCTTTGGCGCCGGACCAAGCTTAGAGAAAACAGTAAGTTCTGCATGTACGATGGACCAAGTTTTTGGGTCTGTTGTGGACATGTTTTTGAGCTCATTCAATTTTCCAAGAAATCAGTGAGTTTTGCATGTACGACGGACCAATTTCTTTGGTCAGTCGTGAACGGCTTTTTGAGGATTGATTTCGCATGTACAACGGACCGATCTTGTTGGTCCATCGTGAACGTGTTTTCGCCGGAATGTTTTCTTCTTGAAACCGAGAGTTTCACTTGTACAACGGATCAATTTTGTTGGTCCGTCATGAATGGACTTTTTCTTGGGTTTTTATTTTTGGTTCGTTGTGAAACGTGTTTTGCTCGGTTTGGATGTTTTGCAAGAATTGAATTGTGTTTGATTTGTTTTTGAGATTATGAAATTTGTGAGAATTTCATGATGCTTGTTTTGAAGTGGACTTTATACAATGCTCGTGTGAGTATTTGCATGGATTGATGTGAGTCAAGTCGTGGACTTGTGCTCGGATTCGTTTTGTGGTTTGTTCATGTGCAGGTATTGCTCGAAGGTGAACGTGGTCGATGATGGGACCGGAACTAGGTTCGTGGAGGAACTGAGGTTCGGGACTAGGTTCAGGAGGAACTGAGGTCTTGGTGGTCAAGGATGTCATGCGGAACATTCGGGCTAAGAGAATGGTGCACATGAAGAATGATTAGTCACGTGAGAATGGCAGGAGGTCATTCGCGTGCAAAGTGTTAGTCACGTGAGTATGGCAGGTGGCCATATGCGTGCAAAGTGTTAGTCACGTGAGTATGGTAGGGTTGCCATACGCGTGCAAGAGTTGTACTCGGCCAGGTTGGGCCAAGTAGAGTTGTGTTGGATACAGATTCCTTCTAGGGAATAGTAATCGTATTCAGAACTCCTTGTGGGTTGGTCCTTTAAATAGGAGGGGTTGTCTCCTGTTGAAGGGCATCAAGCCTTGAGCAAGTTTTAGGGTTTGTACTCTTTTGATGAGAGTACTTTAGACAAAAGAAATAAAGATCAATTCTTCCAAGATTTTTGCGTGCTACAGTGTTTTTCTGTCTTGGTTCTTGTTTGCATGCTTGCTCTAAATCTAGATTGGTTTTTTGATCCTTGAGTGTCATCTTGATTTGATCCATCAAAAACCTTTCTAGGGTATTGATTTAGAGTTCCTCAAAGTCTAGTTGATTAAACTTTTGTCGTTCTTGTTTAATTTTGAAGTTTTGGTTAGATTAATTCTCGTCATCTTCTGTCACAGCAAGCTTGCGAGGTTCATAACTTTTGATCCGTAAGTCCGATCGAGCTGATTCTTTTTGAGTTAGATTCGTATTTGAATCTAGTTTCTTTTGTCCAAATTTCAGATCGTTCCGACGGTTCGATCTCCGGGAATTCGCATTTTACCGAACCGCTGTCATTCTGTTTTTGTCAAAAACGAGGCAATTATTTGGTTCTGTTTTGGGGTGAACTTTTAATAGATCAAGAATTTGGTTTTAGCTTCCGCACAATCATTCACCCCCCTCTGATTGCTATATTCGTATACTTCGTTCCTACACTTTAGCTTGGCTAGCTTTTGCTCAAGCTCTGCTATTTTAGCGTTTTGCTTAGCGCTGTCCCTAGCTAGAGTCTCAGGGGATAAGTTGTAGCCTTGAAATGAGCCATGGTCGCATCGAGCACCTGCACAGAAAATATGTATTAAGCTCCCGCTCATTTCAAAAGGGAAAGATGTTGGAGAAAAAGAAGACTTACCCATCAAAGACGATCCCGTAGGTTTTCTCGAACAAGCTTGGAAGTGCACTCCGATTGGAGGTCGGCCTCTGCACCTTCCCCCCAAGCAGGAATTTCGCTCAGGGGCACCCTATCTTCGTCTTGGCCCCAAGCATCCACAATGCTCGGCGGTGCAAGAGATTGTTCTAGCAGGGTCACTTTCACCGAGGATGCTCTTCCCCAGGGGCATCAGGTCTCGACTCATGAGCAATCTTCTTGCTTAGGGAGCGAGCCTACCTTTTAACCGCTCTCTAGTCCAAGACCTCAGGCAGCAGGTCTTCCTGGGGAAGAAGTTCCCCAGGGCTTGAGGCTCCTCGGTCATGGTGCCCTCAACTGTGGCACCCTCGACCACGGTGCCCTAGACCATGGCATCCTCGGCCTCAATTTCCTCGATCGTGTCGCCGTTAACAATGGCTTCCTCGGACGTCACGAACTCAGCGGTGCAAACAAGCTCCTTTTCTATTACGGAGTTAAGTATTTCATCAGCCATGGCCTCAATATCCTAAGCTTTCCTACTAGCTATTTTGCCCACAATGGTAGTGTGAGGTTAGCTTAATGTTCGAAAGGAAAGAAGGTGGAAAAGAAGAGCAACAACTTACCTTGCTCGAGCTTCTCGTCCTCGGAGTCCTTAGACTTCACCAAGGAAGCTCGGGTCGTAGCCAAGAGCTTCGCCATCTCCGCAGCTGCTTGGCTGGCTTTCGCCACCATGGGGTTGACCTCGTCTTGGTTTGCCTCCAGCAAAGTCTTTAACGAGCGCCGTGACGATGCGCCCGGTGACCTCTGGTGCCTCGGAATCAAGGGCACCTGGCCTTCCTTGTGACACTATGGAATGACGGTATGAGTCATTTTCGATGTCGGCATTAAGGTACAACTTTGGTGTCATGTTTTTGGGCCTTTTTCGTGAGTTTGGGCCTTTCGGGGGGAGAATTTGGGCTTTTCGGGGGAGAATTTGGGCTTTCCGGGGGAGAATTTGGGCTTCCGGGGGAGCTTGGGCCATGGGGGACTGTTTTGGGCCGAAAGTGGGGGAAGTTTAACCCCGTGACGAGGTGGAATTGGGCAGCAAACCTGCTGCCCATCTTGGTGCGCCCCCCAACCAAAAACCCTAGCCGCCGCCCCCCCCAACTCCCCCATGCGCCACCCCCTTTCCCCCCACTTGCGCCTCCCCTTCCCCTTCCTCCCCACCACCTCTAGCCGGCCCTAGGCGAGCTCCACCGCCACCCCTTGCTGCCATGCCCTTCCAATCCATTGTCCTCATCGATGGGGAGCTCCGCGACGAGAAGATCCGGCGGGATTGGCGCGTGGAAGGACATCGGGCTACTGGGAGGGGTTTTCGTCGGATTGTCGTTCATCGGACTAAGGTATGGAGATGGGAAACTCTTGGGGTGGATTAGGTTCTGTGTTAATGGGATGTTTTGGTGTTTTTAGATCGAAAAGTGGTGCTGCAATTAGATGGAATTGGTGAAAACTAGAGATTGCTTAGCGTTCTGTTTCGGGCAGATTGGGCACACAACCTAGGGTTTGCATTTTCGTAATTTTAGATTCGGAATTTGGTCGACCGCCTGTTGAGAAAGTTGTAGATAACTTCAATACCTTTAATTGGAAACCAAGAACGTCCAATTATGCTTAGCCGTTTGAAAGTTATGATCGTTTTACCGAATGTGTTCAAATCTGTGATGTGATTGGGACAGATCGGGTTGATCTGTAGATTAGGCAATTTTAGATGCCGAATCAGCTTTTTCCAATACTTACAGAAAGCTAGGAAATTTCCTAAGCTTCGCAATGATGTACTCCTTTACTTAATTTGGAGAACTAGAACTCAAGTTATGCTAGTTTGAAATCTGGTATCCCGAGGGACAGATTCTTTGTTTTTCGGCTTTGGGAGTAGTTTGCGAAGTCGGGGTAGATGAGCGCGGTTAAGGCAAGTGTTTGAGTGTGTGGTATTTATGTCTGCACGGTTTGAGTGTGTGGTATTTATGTGCAGGTGGTGTGACCCCAGGAGTGCCCTCATCCTCTCGCCAATCCGTCGCCCGCGGTTAAGGCAAGTGTATTGGAATGGGTAGCGTGTTGTATGTTGCTAGTATTGATTAGATGCAAATTGTTTTCATCATATGCTAACTTGCCATGATGAGTGTTTGCCCATGATATGATGAAAATGGTATGTTATGATTCTATGCAATGATTAGTTGTTTATGTTTATGGCATATGTTGCATACATGGCATGAAAACTGGCCCGGTCGGTGAGAAAGTCATAAGTAGTCCGGTAAGGTCAGTGAGAAAGTTATGACTAATCCGGAGCGCCATTCAGTAAGACCTAACTCATGATTCCATCCATCGTGGTGAGTGGAAGCGAGGAGTAGGCACCCTCCATCTACGGGATGGAAGGGAAAAGAGGGTGCACGCCGACGGGTGTGCACTCGGCAATACCGGTATGTGCTTCAAGGAGACATGTGCACTGCATTGCATTATATGATGATGTTAATGAGATGCATACAATGTGAATATGAGATGTTTATGATGTTGAATATGAAAAGTAGTGATGAAGGAATTGGAATGTGTTTTCTTGTTCCATTGCAATACACTTTGCTAAGTGATGAACTCACACTTCACTACTACAAAACATAGTTTCTGTAACACATCTCTGTAACATATTGAACAATGTGTTACAAAGAGATATTGCAGTAACATATAATTTGTGTTACAAAGGCATGTTGTAACACCTACTAAATAAGATGTGAAAAGTGTTACTGGAAGCTACAGCAGCAACATATAATATATGTTACAGAGAAACATTGTAACACATGGTAGTAAGGTGTAAATAATAATACTACAGTAACACATTTAGAGGCCGATCGTAACACATGACTTAATTATAATACACTAGTTATATGTCCGTGCGTTGCTACGAAAAATAAAATTGATAACGAAAAATAAAGATTAAAAAAATAAAAAAATACTATTTCATAATATCAAACATCTATCTTTAACGTTTCGTTTCTTGCAAAAGCTGGCTAATTAAAGATCAAACATCTATCTTTAACGCTTCGTTTCTTGCAAAAACTGGCTAATTAAAGCAACGCTTCGTTTCTTACGTAGGGCAATTAAACAGGGCAATTAAGTAGGGCAATTAATGTGATGTGGGAAGAAACTCTCACTTTATATAGTAGAGATTAAAACATATATATGACCTATCAACCTCTATTTATAACCAAATTTGTTTTTCACCTACGCTATATTTCAATTATATAAAAATGTAAACATATATATGCTAGTTGTCCTAAATAGAATGACATATGAATTTATCATGTATTTGATATATATCGGGATTAATGCTGTCTTGTCCATCGCACCCCGAGTCGGCCGGCCAGTTCTCGGTTTAGTTCTGAAAGTTGAAAAACCGAATATACAGTTTCACCGAATAAATCAAAAGTTACATGTGCATTGTGTCACTCCAGAGAAATCCCCGTCTCTCCGGTCGCACCTGGTCTTCCCCCGGTAGTACTAGCTGGCCTCGATACCACTCCAGAGAAATCCTGAGGGATCTTCCGTCTCCTCCCTGCAGCCACACTCGCACACTCCCAGTCGGCCAATCGGTCCCAGATCTCATCGATCTTGAGGTCGCCCCCATCGCCAAAACTCCGTCGGTGATGCAAGATCACCATCCGCAACGGCGGGGATTCTCGGCAGCCTCTACGGCGACACTTGGATTGCGGGGAGGTTGGCCCAGCTCTCCATCCTCGTGCGCTCCGCTTGTGTGGTGCCGACTGGAGCCAGCCACGACGCACCCTCCCTCCCTCCTCTGAGTTGGGGTAGAGGATGAGCTGAGGCAAGGAGAGGAGGAGAGAGACCTGATGAGGGCTAGAGTCGCTGCGGCAAGAGATGCTTCCTCGGTGAGCTTCCCTCCTACTTTCTTTTGTCCTTAGATGTGAAATTTCCGCCTACTCAATCGCCTTCCGCCTCAAGCCATCCCAAAATAGAGACGGTCGTGGCGCTTGATCCCCCCACCCCACCGCACACACACACAAAACATGGCCTCTCCCTCGTCCTCTGAACAAATTTCTTGATGTCTCTCCTCTGTTTATTGTTCTTTTGTTTTGTTTTTGTGCGTGTGGATGGAATCATAGAGCAAAGGTTGTACATTTATCTTTTGCGTGGGGTACCAGGTTGCAGGATACTAGACCACCTGATTTCTATTGGTTACTTTCCCATATTTTCTCTTCTTCTTTTACCTTTTCTTTCTCGGTTCGCCAACAAGGAAATTGTGTATTGATCTCTCCCTTTGTCGGCAAGGAAACGAGAAAAATGCTTCGTTGATGGGGAGACTTTTGGACTGTTCGATGTTTTTTATGGTAGAATGTGGCCTATTTCCGATGAAATTTTATATTGCAATTAACATTTTAGATTTACGAACTATCATCAACTACTTGTGCAGAGATTACTAATCGTTATGGCTGGATTATTTCTGCAGGCCATGGTGGAGCTCTAGCAGCATAATTTGTCAAGCAAAACATTTTCAGCAATTTAATCAAGCACCCAAAGTTCTTCAGTGATACCAAGTCTGCTATTGGTATTACATGTCCCTTCATTAGCTATAACTTTGAAACAAATATGGTGCTTGGACTTCGAAGTTTAAATCCTTGTGATATCCTCCTGCAGTTGAAACTTACGCTCATACGGGTTTAGAACTTCTGAAAGCTGATACCAGCCATAATCGAGATGAAGGGTCGAGTGCTTCCACAAATTATTCTTGTAGGTGATTGCCTTACGGTGGCAAGCATTGGGGATTCTAGGCGGTCATCTGTAGAGGCGGTGATGGTAAGCTCACCTTTTGGGTCGTATATTTCAATCTGCAACCTTTCACTTCATCTCAGCTTGTTTAGTTCTTTTTATTTTTATGGAACAAAGCATGTATTTTCGCTCCAAGTAATGTGATTACCAGAATTGTAGCTATCCTCTCATTTGTGCTTATCAAAACATTTTTTTGTTCTAAGTATATCATCTTGTTGGTTGTGTTAACAGAGCACCACAAAATTGTTGCGCTTTGCTTGGAAAGATTACAAGATCATTTTTTTAACCAGTTTAGATCATGACACTCTTCATATTGATGGTGCAGCTATAGTGATGTCGAGAGACCACAAGCCTGGTCAATCAGATGAGAGACGGAGTATAGAGCAAACTGGAAGTTTCGTGATGTGGGCTGGTATCTATCTTGATGTCCACTCAGTCTACTTAATTATTGTTACTATGCTTTTTAATTGGGTCTTGAATCAGAAACATATCAGTCCATGCTATTTAATAGTGACATGTTTGTGAAAAATTTGTAGGAACATGGCGTGTAGGTGGTGTTCTTGCTGTTTCTCAAGCATTTGGTGATAAACTCTTAAAGCAATACGTTGTTCTTGATCTAGAAATCAAGGTTTGTGAGTTCCTTTCATCTCTCTAAGATGACTTACGCCTATTTTCCTTGGTGTATAGAATATAGATAGTACTTTGTTAGTGTGAGTCTTCAGGTGCATTACTTAGGTACTTCAAAAGGACACATACATCATTAATGTGTTAACTCATTTACGTAATGTAGATAGTAGTCAAGAAAAGTGAAATTCAGTCGTTGTGAATTTGTATTCTTGTAGATAGCACACAAAATAAAAACTCCAACAGAATTGGTTCGCAGAGTGAAGTATCTCGACCGCTTTTATCCTCCTTACAGTTAATTATATGCCATATCCGGGAAAAAGAGAGTTAAAGGTAAAGAATAAGATTGTTTCATATAGTTGATAAAATCATCCAGAGAAAGTATAAGATCAAATTAAACACTACAGGGCAATGTTATCAACCAAAAATAATTCAAGTATAAGGGTTGAGATGGCATAAATGAAATTTTCTTGTATTTTTTTAGTGAATAATGCACATACCTTTAAGTAACCAAATTAGTCATGAAAGTATTTCCCTCCACTAAGCTTCATCATTCAAATCATTATTATTAGCATCCACTGTTGTTCCCTCAACATCTGTTCTGACCCAGTGTTTATTATTCTTTGCATTGGTGAACATCTCCCTAAGGTGTGAAACATGGAATGGCTCAGTTTCTATGTCGTCTGTCCATTCCTCATTGCCCGTGTCATATATATCCCTTGGTTTCATCTTCATTACAACAGACCACCCTGGGTTAGTTGGATCTTCCACATAAAACACTTGGTCAGCCTGGTTAGGAAAAATAAATGGCTCATGCTCAATATTAGATCCTGAGTGTATCAAATGAGAGAAGTTGACAAGCGTGTAGCCATATTTGTCTGTTTTAATTCCTTTTCCAGAAATAACATCAATCCATTCACATTTGAAAAGAAAAACTGAAAATTTTCCAGAGTAGTTCAGCTCAATAATATCGATCACTCTCCCATAGTAAGTCACATCACCTAAAACCGGACTTGCATCACTTGCTCTAGCATAACTAGATGTTTTTGCTGTTAGCACTACTCCACTGTTTTGAGTCACTCTGTCCAAACGTTTAGGCCTAAAACGAAAGCCTCGGGTGTTGAAAGCACGATATCGTTTTGCTGCTTCAACTGGTCCACGAGCTAGCCATCTAATATCTTCTTCAACACTTTGGATGCCGTTTTCCCTCTCCAAATGCATTATCTGTATAGTTAGAATTAATTTAGTTGGTGACTTGAGTAGTACATGTCAAGGATGCAAAATATGGAACTTACATGAGCTCTAAACCATTCATGGAACTTCTCGTTTTGCTTACGCTCAATGATTTTTGGGTTGACATGGCGTCGTGGATATGTTCTAGTGATCTCATCAAAGATGCACTCTGCAAAGTAATTTATAATAAATTGTCATGTCAATAAAAGGATAACTAAATTAGCCTTTGAGCTTGAGATATTACCGTAGGTACGCATTAACATCTGAACAATTAAACAACACATATCTATGTGCTTGTAGTTTAGCCAAACCCCTTATAACATAATTACTGGGCTTGCCAAGTGGTTTTCCAATATGAGGAAATAGAGTTAGTACTTGTTCAACAACAGGATATCCAACTGACTCATCGTTATCATCGTCATTCCTTGAAGGCCGGTTCTGCTTGGCCTCAAAACCTTCAAGATATCTTGAACAAAATGTCATGCACTCATCTGCTAAGTATGCTTCAGCGATAGATCCCTCAGGATGAGCTTTATTACGCACATATGACTTCAACACACACAGGTACCTAAATAAATCAAAAGGAAAAAATGTTGTTAAACAGTCTAGAAGTGCAATAGATGGGAAAATGCAACTCTATCTTTTTAAGATAAACATACCTTTCCACAAAGTACATAGACCGGTAAGACACGGGGCCACCTATTTTTGCCTCGGTTGCTAAATGAATAACCAAATGCACCATAATAGTAAAAAATCCAGGCGGAAATATCATCTCCATATGACATAATGTGATTCTAATTCGCTTCTCCAACTTCTCAAGCTCATCTACGTAGAGGACTTTTGCACTCAGTTCTCTAAAATATCCACATAGATCAAATAAGATAGATGTAACATTATCTGGAAGTACACCTCGCAAAGCAACAGGCAAAAGTTGTTGCATTAGAATATGGCAGTCATGACTTTTAAGGCCTGAAATTCTCCCTTGAGAAACATTTACACATCTCGAAATGTTTCCAGAATAGCCATCTGGAACCTTGATATCATGAAGAACTTCTAATTGTTGCTTCTCTCTTTTAGACATGGTAAAGGAAGCAGGAGGTAAGTAATACTTATTATTTGCTCTTTTCTGCGGATGCAACTCTGGTCTGATATTCATTTCCTGTAGGTCTTGTCGTGCTTGTAAATTGTCCTTTGACTTGCCCTCTAATCCTAAAAGTGTCCCATATATATTATCACAAACATTCTTCTCAATATGCATAACATCAAGATTGTGACGGAGTAAATTGAAGTCCCAATAAGGTAGAGAAAAGCGGCCACTAACACACTTCCAGGTTTTTGACTTTTCAAAATTATTAATTGCTTTTATCTTTTGTAGAATTGAAGTTTCAGAATATGCAATAGGCTCGATCTATGTTCTTGAGTTCCATCAAAAGAATTATTATCATATCGAAACTCATGATTTGGAGGTAGAAATCGACGATGTCCCATGAAACAATATTTGTGCCCATGTGTCAACCGCTTAGAGCATGTTTCTTCATGACATTTCACACAAGCATACCGACCATTAACGCTAAATCCTGCAAAGATTCCAATCCTGGGTAGTCACTCACGATGAGACAATACAACAAAGATTTAAGTTGAAACATCTCATCTCGAGATGCATCATATGTAGGTGTTCCAACCTCAAATAACTCAATTAGTTCTTCATAAACAGGCTCCATAAATACATGGAAATACTTTCCCGGGTAAGATGGACCAGGAATTATTAGAGTTAGCATGAGAGAAGAAGCTTTCATGCATAACCACGGAGGACGATTGTAGGGACCTAAGACGACAGGCCAAAGAAACTATAAGTCGAACTCATCATCCCAAATGGGTTGAACCCATCACTAGCAAGTCCGAATCTAATGTTCCGTGAATCTGATGCAAAGTCTGGATACCTTGAATCAATGGCCTTCCAAGCCTCTGAATCAGCTGGATGACGCAATGCCCCATCCTTTGTACGTCCCTCATCATGCCATCTTAATGTTGTAGCTAATTCTTTGTTCATAAAGAACCGCTTAAGCCTTGGTTTAATTGGAAAATACCGTAACACCTTCATTGGTGTTGCCTTCTTTCTTTCCTTCTTGGTTAAAGTAGTTTTATCGGCTTTGTTTCTCCACCTTGAAGTTCCACATGTTGAACAGAAGTCATCATGCGCCTTGTCTTTCCGATAAAGCTGACAATTATTTGGACACACATGAATTTTCTCGTAATTAAGCCCAAGCTTTCCAATTATCTTCCTAGCCTCTGCAAATGTACTTGGTATGTTCTTACCATTTGGAATTGCTTGTTGCAGAATTACTAGCAAATCATTTAAAGATTTATTGCTCCACTTATTAATGGATTTGATGTGAAACAAAAGTACAAGAAATGAAAGTTTTGATAGCTCACACCCTGCCCATAAAGGTTCATCAGCATCCCTTACTAAATCATAGAAAGCTTGGGTTTCAGAATCTGGTCCAATTTTAGAAGAATTTTGCACATCGGGCTCATCCATTGGAGGTCCATTGTCTGGGTTGCCGATAGCATCATGTACTAGCTGGCGCATATTACTGTTTATTATCCGAGAATGTGACTGTGAATCTTTGTTTGCGGAGATATACGCTGCAGTTTCACCATGACAACCCCAAATAGTATATCCAAGTAGCATTCCATCACACACTAAATGATTATATACTTCATCCCGTGGCAATAACCACTTATTGACACATTTATACATGGGCATCTGATCTTGGCTTTAGGACTTTTTCCCTTGTACGCAAATTCAATAAAACCCTTTATCCCATCCTCGTGATCATCCCTTCGTTCAGGAGAAAGCAGTATCTTTTTAATAGCTTTCAAATCCATTGATTAACTGTTTTAGAATAACAAATAAAGTTATTGCTCTTATTCAAATACCAAACACTTTAAATAGTAATGAAAATTGCAAGTGTGTGATTCCAACAGATTGATATGTCATAAAACATTATGCAAGAGGAAAAAATTATCAACTACTTACTAACAAAAAACAAATGACAAATAATCTTCAATTAGAGACAACTATAGCACTAGTGCTATTCATGTAGTATAAACTCCAACACAATTCAGGGAGACATCACTATAAGGAAGACATTCTGATTTCTACTTCACTTCAAAAGAATGACGTAGGGTTTTAGCAAAGCAATCCATAGTATATGAAAGACGAGTTTAATGCTTCAGTTTTTACTGTTGGATGCTCTTGACTGGACATAGTGGTTGATGATTTAACTGATAAGGTTAGTCTTGGCAATGCTTGAATCACAGATGATATGTAGATTATGATGCAACACCACATCATATATCCTATCTTTAGATAGATAAAATTGAATGTGAAGAATGTGCATAATGCTTTCCATTAAAATATGTGTTGGTATATAAGCCTATGACAACTGGAGCCAAATTAACCTATGACTTGAAAAGGTCTAATTTTGGCCAAACTTGGATTTGAATTGGGCATTGAAAGGTAGAGGTTCAAAAGGGACCTCGCCCCAAATTTGGCATATTAATTGACAAGATGAACAACTATGTACATTGGGTTAAATAAAAGGGTCGATGTTGTATGTTGTTTTCCTATATACTCCCTCTGTCACAATATAAGTCATTTTAGCCTTCTAAACTTTTCTCAAAATATAAGTTATTCTATTATTCCGTAGCACTTGTCTACCCTTTTTCCTCTTGTGCCCTTGTAAAATTAATGCATCTTCATTTTTTCATATAGATGCATGCGCTTTTAATCAACCAACCTGAAACCGAGGTCCAGTTCTTGTGCCGTCCGAAGAGGTCCAGTTCTTGTGCCGTCTCAAGAGCCTTTGTGCCTCGATGAAAGGAGGAATCAATAGTCTCAACAAGGATGCATCAAACCTTGTGGATGCTCATGGATCTGAGCATATATGGGGGAGGAAGCATGGGCTACGATTGTTACCAACTTATGCAATCACCAAGGTCGTCTTCACGATGATGCCAGGACGTGTATCGCAGGTTGCAAGGCGGTGAGGAGGTAGGGAAGGAAGGAAATTAACCTTTTAGGGCTGAAGCATCTTTAGGTCTGTTAGATATTTAGTCGAAAAACTTTTACTGAATCGGAGGGAAAACTTTTACTGAATTGGAGGGAAAACTTTTACTGAATCGGCAACTATTTTGGATTATACATTATGCATGTTATGGATGTATACGAGGATTCAAATCCTAGTACCTATTTTGTAAATGAGAGGCTGTAGTGGTGTATGCGCGTGTGCGACTTCATTGTAACTGCAAAAAAAAAGCGCATTGTTAACTCTATCTATCTATTTATCTATCTATATCTATAATCATATTAATTGAGGGTCTCTTATTAGTCCCTACGTTAATTCTAGAGGGTGAAAAAGCTAGAAATTACCTTTTTAATGGCAGAAAAAGAAAAAAGAAATTCCCACATAATCGTAGAAAATAATATATCTAATTATACCTATATTACAATCTGTAGGTTACCAGATAGATCCGAATAAAATTACAGATATATCTGAATTCGAATAAAATTACTAGTTTGAATGTGATTTTTATTTGCTTAAGACATTTCAAGTTCGAAATGAGGTTACATTCGTCGACGACTCCTACGCTGCATATTTTCTCAGAATCAGAGTCGGATACGGACAGTGCCGAATTTGAAGACAAATGCAGACTATCTCTGTCACGAATATGGAGTGAATACATAATTTTCCTAATACGGTTAGGTCCCATTTGGTACGGTTCCAGATTCTAGTAGAAACGGAAACGGTTCCAGATTCTTGGTAGAAACGTGTTGGTGTACTCTACACCAGGGTGCCCACTTCACCATAGCTGGGGTGCACGGGAGAAAGGGTTGGTTCTTTTAGGTTCAGTCTTTTAGATTAATTCATCCTCCCTTGCGATTGGAGGCCGGGGAGTTCCTTGTTCCTAGATCTTTCAATTTCTCCAAAAATACCAACAAGAAGAACACAAGTAGGATTAGGGCTATTACTCGTGAGGAGGGTCCGAACCTGGATAAACCCGAGTGTTTTCTTGTGAGCTTCGTCCGTTTTCTTTCCACCGTGTCCCGAGCAATCTCTACGAAAGCCCCCGTTCGGACTTCTTATACCCCATTTCGGAAGGGGTCTGTTAGCTCATACGCTGACAAAACGTTTCAGGTAGAATCAGAATCACTATCTGGAAACCGTTTGGTACGGTTTCAGAATCTATTAGAAACTAGTAGAAACGGGTTGAGGGTGATTCAGCCATGGCGTCGAAAATGATGAAACGGCGGGGTTTCTCCCATATTCTTGTTGAAACAGCTCGGTTCTAAGTTGCCAAACGGGGCCTTTGTCTCAGTCAAGAATATATTAGTTGGATAATGCGTGAAAACAGAAACCATATATGTGGCACATATAAAGATCAATCAACTATATTTATATGTCCAAAATGCAACTACATTAGTAGATTAACAAGTAGATTTAATTAAAACACTCGATAACATGCACTAGATCAAAATTCAACCATATTTATATGGTTCAAAATTCAACCATATTTATATGGTAGAAACGCGTTCGTAGAATTGTCCTACTCCTATCGGGAGCTATTAGGGCATCTTTTGGGAGCAGATCCTCGATGGCTCACCAGTTTTAATGTTATTTTTAATTGATCAAGAAAGTTCAAGTTCCAAATGAGATTACATGGGTATTTATAGGCTTTAGGCCAGTACGAAAGACTAAATTGCCCCTATTACATAGAACTAAGGTCCATGTGCAAGTAAGGACCCGTGATTCTGCAAATTCGTGAACGGACCCTCCACCTTTCTTTACAGAAAGGACCTGTGGTTATATAAATTTACCGACGACTCCCTAGAATTTCCAATATCATGAACAGGTCCTTCCACTGTTTTTAAAATAGGATTTTTAAAGAAAGGGTCCGTAGTTACGCAAATTCATCGATGGCTCATAAACAGTCCGTTTTTAAACACCCTACGAGAAAATCAAAATTATGCCAAGGTTTCATTATTATTTTTTCCAAAAAAGCCCATTGTTATATACATTCGTGACTAATCCTATGCATCATATTGTTTTAAAAAAACCATCCGAGTGAACCTATCTTTACAAAAGGACCCATGGTTATAAAAAACCATCACCTTTTTTTAAAATAAAAATATCCCGGAAATTCCAAAAAATCAAGAACAATTTTGTTTTTTAAGTTTCGACTAAAATTTTTGGGCGCCCTAGATGTGATAAAAAAAATAGAAACCTTGGTCATTACACTAAAAAAGAAAACCTGGTGTAGATTACGCCATACATTAAATTAGAAACAGAACAAAAAAATAATATAGAAAAAGAAAAACATGCATGATGAAACTACCGTGGCCAATGTGCAAGCTAGCGCTCCCGCGAACATATATTCGCTCCCGCACAAAACACCCTCCAAAATAGGAAGTATTTTCACGGAGACTGCTCTTACGCCGTCTCCCGTTCCATGTTCTGGAGACCACGCTCCCACAACCAAACCCCCAAATTCCCATCTATTGCAGATTTCCAATATTTGCTCACGTCATGGCAAGAATTGCCCACATCTAGCCGGCCAGCTCCTACGCATGCGTCTCCTGCAGACTGGAGCTAGTTGTCTTGCCGCAAACCGGAGCTAGGTGTCTCGCTGCCGCACACAACAAGACTCCTCCTGCGCGCCGCAATCCTCTGCACACTCGACGCCTCCTGTCGCACACCGTCGACCGCCGGTCTCGACGCCTCCTGCCGCATTCCCCTACATACTCGAGGTGTCTAGCCGGTGCACACCGTCGATCCCCTGCAGACTCGAGGTATCTTACTCAATTTTGATGGATTATTTTGAGGTTTTGGGGAACTAGGGATTTTTTTTGGGTTCTATCTAAATGGAAAAGCACTTTATATATTGAATCTGGATATCTTGGTTGCAATTCATTAAGCATTAGATCCCAAAAGAACAACGATAGATATATCTGTCATGGTATTAGATTGAATGGTATTTTGTCCATAATTAAAGAGAAAATTAATGTTGTGTAATGAAATCTGATATGCTTTCTTCTATTCGTCAAATCAATATTGGAGTACACTAAAACTGAATAATTTCCATATGCTTTCTTCTATGCTTTCTTCTATGCGTCAAATCTGATATGCTTTCTTCTATGCTTTCTTCTATGCGTCAAATCTGATATGCTTTCTTCTATGCGTCAAATCAATATTGGAGTACACTAAAACTTGTAAACATGCCATCATTTCCCTGGAATTAGATATTAAAAATATAAGCATAGGAAAAGTTTCCATGAGCTTAAAACTGAAGAATTTAAGCTAACAGCAAATTTGAATTCGATGATTGAGGGGACAGTAAGCTAGTAAGATGGCTGGAAGTACTGAATTTGATAGAGTAAATGATAAATCATGCTTATCACTTGACATCTTTCACAGTTTCCTTTCGCTGGAAGTACTGAATTTGACAGAGGAAACCGATCAAGCTTGCGCTCTTGGTCGTAGGACTCGACGCCTCCTGCCGCCCGTGGGATAAGTATATACAGTTGACTTCCCTTCTCAGATCTTATTGATTAAATTAAGGATTTTGGGAACTAGGGTTCTTGGAGAGTACACATGGACATGGGGATTATTTTGGGGCTCTGTCTGTATTGAGAAGCACTTTATATATTGAATCGGATATATTAGTTGCCATTCACTTAATTAATGTTATGTAAGGAAATCTGATATGCTTTCTTCTATGTTATGAAACAATATCATATGTTATTTAGAACATATATCTGATCAATGAGGTTTTCCTCTAGTCTGGTAGCCATAACTATTTATTTGATGTCTTTATTCACATCATTTTTATTTGGAATAAATATTAGTGAAGCACATCTCCTAAACTTTGTATACAGTACCATCTTACCAATAATTGAGCCAAACATAACCAAGAAGAGCATAAAAAGCAGTGATAGAAGAAAAATAAAAATAGGATATAGTCCAGTATGCTATATCTCTAAGACAATGCATTTACATCATAGTTCTTAGCTTCTGTTGCTTCTCATAGACTAAGTTTCTGACAATGACCTATAATATCCCTTTTCTGTTGCATCATATCCCTTTTCTGTTTCATAGACTAAGTTTCTGTAACATCATATCCCAGTGCAGTTCAAAACATAGAATTTCATTCATACATGCAGCTTTAATCATTTTTTTCATACACAATCTTATCTCTCTAGACTGCCTATTGCAATGAATTGACAGCTAGGGTAAAATTCACATGAACTTCTTAGATTTTTTATATGGATTGAGGTTGAGGAGGACGGGATTACCGACCACCATTGCAGGGAGCACGCGCCGTGGCTTTCTTCTTATTAATTTAAGATAATTTCGTTTGCAGGAAAATGGGTAGAAAGAAACGGTTGAATGTAGTCCAATGTGGTGCTCAATATGCCGATGGAGAGCGCAGTAGCAGTGAGCATTCTTTGCCACCAAATGAGCCCGTGCTTGAATCACAAGCATTGGAAGATGATGGGATCCAAGTTGAGCAGCAAGTTGATGACCATATGAATAAGACAGGTACAACTATAATTACATAAAACTATGACTATCTAGAAGAATTGAATGGGTATATGGTGATTATAGAGTTAATGAGTAATACTCACTAATTTTACAGGTGATGATGATGAAGTGAAGAAGCGTGGGGGGACTGCTTTACCCCATGTTTGGAATCTTCCAGCTGGGAAACGCATAGTGGTAAAATGCAACAAACTTGGTCAACCCATTGGGATAGAAGGTGGAGTGTTAAGTCAATTTCTAGGGACATTAGCAAGAAATGGAGGTTATTGTCCATTAGACATAGAGGACTGGAGAAAGCTCAAAGAGGATGGTGGAGACTTAACAATACTTCAATGTGTAGAGGTTTGTAGAATATGATAAGATATTACGAATGCCGTGCTCTGATTATGGTTGCTTCCACTTTATGTACAATGTCAACATAGATTTTTACCTTACTTTTTTCTTATTTTAGACAAAATTCATGTACCCTCGGACATGTGACAAATGGATATTGAAGACAACTGGAAGAGATTGGAGGCGATACAAGGCAACATTGAAGAAAAAACTTTTTAATCCAAAGAAGAAAAGATCCTTTTTGTATAGGTTGTGCCCAGATGATGTTGATGAAGATCAATGGGTTGCACTTGTCAATTATTGGAAGTCAAAAAAAGGAAAGGTAATAAAAGTGCAAACAATATTTATACTATTGCTTCATTTAAATTTGTATAGTCATGCCAATGTTAAATAATACATCAATGGTGTGATTTAATTAGTACTACATTGCTTTAATAATAGGCCCTTAGTGAGAAGAACAAACAAAGTCGTGCTATGTTGAAGAATCCCCATTCAGCAGGGACAAAGAGTTATGCCCGTTGGGCTGAGGACTTGGTGAGTGATTTTGTTTTGTACTTTTGCTACATATTCTTATTCATATTTATCTTTATGTTGTTGTACCCTTTGTTGTTTTTAGCGACAAGATGATCCTGAAAAGAAGCAGCCGCATAGAGCAAATGTTTACTTAGCAACTCACAAAAGGAAAAGTGGCAAAGATAAACATGAGCAAGTGGTACATGCTATAAACACAATTCTTTCTCAGATATCAAGTTATTATTTCCTATACCGTATAGAGTACCCATGCATTATTCATTTCTAGGCTGCATTGGAAAACCTCATTGATGAACAACCAATGTTGGCACAAAATGACCAAGGAAGAGTTGCATGGAAAGGTGATGCATTGCATCAATTATTGGGCGAAGAAAAACCTGGGCAAGTTCATGGCATGGGATTGCTTCCTGTACCTAAAAAAGTCTATGGCCATACACCACATCAGCTTAAGAACATAAATATTACTACAATAGATAGCTCATCATCTGAGGATGGGATGCATGTTGTGGAAGAAGTAGAAGAGTTGAGGGAACAAGTGAAGAAACAAGGCCTACTTATTCAAGAGTTGCTAAACAAGCAGGCAGGCCTTGGGAACAAGGAACCTGTAGTGGTAATTATGATTTTAATTTCAACCAGTAGTGGTAATTATGATTTTGTTTTTGACTTTCATATATAAATTTAACTCATACTTGATATACATTTTGTAGTTGAATTTCCAAACAACTAATATTGACAATGTTCAACAAGAAGCGGTGCATTCTAAAAGAAAGGTATTTGTTAAAATTCTAATCCAATCTTGGCTCTCTTCAATTTTCACTTGAGCATTATCTAAATTTGCAGAGAGTTCAGTGCGATGTACCAGACATAGAAGACTCAATGAGTGGGCAAAGAGATACATTAATGGTAATTGCCAAATTATTACATTTTTCCCTTTCTACATTCATACTCGTACATAATAATTATTGTTTGTCTATTGGACTATAGAATAAAGAACGATACATGGGCCATGTGATCATACATGAGGATAATCATCTATTATTTTCTAGTAAAAGGTAAGGACATTGTTATTACTCATTTTGTAAAGACATTACAAATAGTTAATTTACATGGCTGTACGATGGAATAGTTACCATGCCAAGAAGGATCATCATCACCACCATGCATTGCTCCTAATTTGCGACAAGAAGAGGTAATTCTTATGTGTTGAGAAAGCTGCTAGTTAGCTAGTTTTAAATCCATTTGACTATGACATTGTTCTAATTTGTTGTGTATTGTCTTACCAATCTTTTTCTCATTTTTAGTTCGATATGCAAAGAACAAATTCTATTGAAGGTAGAAAAATGATGTTAGCGCAGGTAAGATTATCTATCCCATATATTTGTTTGTAGAGAAACGCAATGTGAATTTTAAACACAAAATTGCTAGTGTGTTACAAATTGTGTCTTATCTCTCCATAGATGAATAAGAAGCGGCAAACTTTACAAGAGCCTATAAACGATTACACAACAACAAGGCACTCAAAAGAAGACTCCACAAAACAAGTCTTCAAAGCAGATGCAAATGCCATCTCCAATGAAGGTACAAAAACATCACAAAAAATTATTGAATTCTAATTGATACAACTAATTCATGTTTTTCATTATCTCATTTTGCTATATTAACGTTAATATAGGCTGGTACCATTGTAATTCTCAAGACCGCGACATATCCAAATAAAGAATGTGTGGCATATGCTACGTTTTTTAGTAATGATCCACATGCAATAGTTGATGATGTTGAGATAGGTAACCAGTTTATGAAAGTGGTTATCAATTATCCTGTTGTGGAAAAGGAGGAGTTAGTAAGGCCAATCAAGCGCTGCAAGACAATTGGCGATGCTCATGTGGAAGGAAAACCGATTGCTTGGCCTTCCTTTTGTGTATGTTATTTGTTTCTTGCTTCAATTGTAATGAAGTGCATATATTATATTTTTGTAATTGCAATCATAAAGGTTTATACTTTCTTTTGTGCAGGTGGAAAAAATCAATGGTTGAAATTCAAACATTTGGTTGCTTACCACATGAAGGGATCTAGAAGCAAAGGATTTCATGAAGATTAGGCAATACTAGATATATTTTATATTCTTTTATTTAGAACAATGTATTTCATATTCATAGACTAAAGACTTGTCTTCTATGGAAATCAAATAGTTATGTATTCTATCGAATGGT
Source organism: Rhipidocladum racemiflorum (assembly GCA_036346355.1). NCBI lineage: Eukaryota > Viridiplantae > Streptophyta > Magnoliopsida > Poales > Poaceae > Rhipidocladum > Rhipidocladum racemiflorum. Next base: position 41,956,473 of record CM070590.1, read on the forward strand.
GTGAAGTACTTGATATTTTATTTGTTTGATGCAATGCAATATGTTATATATGATTGTTGCATTTATGGCTATTTGTGTTTTGTATTGATGTACAGTGTGTTATATATGCTTATCAAAGGATATTCTATGAATCAATTTTAATTTGTACATCACGAAAAAATAAAATAATAAAGATATTTAAATTTATTTTAAGAGCTCAACATGGTGCTATTGTCGTTCAAAAAGGGTGTTACTAAGTTCAATTATTGTATCTAAACATGTGTTACTAGTGTCTATGGAAACACATGCTATTATGTTGCTTTAGCAAAAATAAGGTGTTACTAGGGTCTATGGCAACACGCGCTACTATGTTGCTCTTGCTAAAAAAGGTGTTACTGCAGTCTATAGCAACACATTTGATACATGTTACCGTAGCATGGTTGCAACATCTTTTTTTATATACAAGAACACTTCTTACATGTTACAATAGACCCTTCTATAGCAACATAGGCTAAAGTAACACTAAACAAATATGTTGCAATAGGACTCAGTAACACTTTTTCTGAGCTATAGTAGCACATATGCGTGTTACTATAGGCCCATCCTGACGTAGTGCTTGTGTTTTATGTTGTTTTTAGGTACCATGAAATTGGCATGCAGGAAAGGGGCTTAGTGGCACATCTTCACAAAGTTTCACTCATTAAGACATACACAATGTTTTTGCCATTCGTAGTTGAGATTGTAAGTTAATGCGTTGACAACTTGGAGTATGCCTTATTTGTGTGCTTGTTTACATCAATTACTTCGTTTTAGTTCATGGTGTGGCTAAATTCGATATGCTAGACTTAAATTGATGCTATGTCACATGTTATCGTTGTTTAGATGCTTCCCATTATGATATAGCTTGTGATATTATTGTTGATGCTCCGTACCATGGAAAAACAAAGGAGATGCTACCGAAATTTTTGGTTTAGGCATTTGCTCCTTTGTTGTAATTTACCATTATTTGTGGTATTTAGATGTTGTTTAGTCTATGTTTGGTGACATCCATGCATACTAGATGCCGGGGTGTTACATTCCTCCTCCTCGAACTCGGCAGTCGAGCTAGAGGTCACCCGCGAGTGCTCACTTGGAGGGCGGCGATCTTCCCGTCCAGTTGATCCTTCCGTGCGGGGTCCTATGTCTTATGTCTTATGTCTTCTCAATTGATATCAATACTAGCATTGTATAGACACACTGCACTTAACAACATCATGAACAAAATTACCACCACACAACATACTCCAACTATTTAAAATAGATTGAATACTAGCATTAACACTGCACTTAACAACATCATGAACAATAAGTCTTATGTCTTCTCAATTGATATCAATACTAGCATTGTATAGACACAACTGCATGCTTCCAAATATACTAGTAGTTTGCAACAACATAAATAGCAACTCTAATCAACTTCCAAATTAAAGCCACTAGTCAACATGATTAAATTCCTCTATTAACCCGTTAGATTAGAACATCTTTAAACAACCGGCAAGGTTTCTTTGACAGTATCATTAATTTACATCATCTTATTGTTCTTACTAGGCATCAAGGTTTAAACTTTTAACATTAACGAGGATCATAAGCACTTTTAAAGCAAGGCAACAGGTTCTAAACATGTACATTAACCCATTCAATCATTCTCGCTAAGAGTAAACTACAACACTAGTAATCTATTTGTTTTCAAGCTAGAGATAACAACCGCATTGAATTGTTTCAACTCACAAATTAACTTAACAATGCATCATCCCATAAACCGCATTGGTACATGCTACATAACATGCTAAACAACAATCTTACTAGGGACAAACGATTTCAGTCAAAAGACTACTTACTTTGTTTGCAGCATTTTAGTTTTAAAGCTCAACCCAAATTCATAAGGAAACTTGACTCTCAAAATTGCAATAAGACGAACCCAACTTGGTCATGTAAAAGGAATTCTCCAAAACACTTTTAAATCTCAAAGACTCCCACAAGAGGGGACCAACCGATCAAATAAACCTTTGCAAATAAAACCTTAACACCAAACCCCCAATCTTTCACGAAACAAGAAAGGTTTTTCAAAGATGATTTCCTAAACCAGTAAAATAACGAAATCAAACACCACTTACTCCTACAAAGCCACAGAACTTTAGCCCTAACAACCAGGTCTGGCATAACTCCGTAATAACTCCTTTAACCTCGGAGAAAGACAACCACATGATTAAATTGAATGCTTGTTCCCCGTAAAGCAATCAATAGGCATCAAAACTGGAAAGGCGCCCAAAAGAAGCGCAACACTAGACTCCTCTTCTTCATCTTCAACTAAGGAAGCCAGAACCACGCCCCGCAAATGACACAATCCGCGCGTACCCAACACTTTTCATTTGATTCAAATCAACTAAAGCCAAGAAAAACAACGAAAACCGACCGTCAGAATGGTGAAAAGCATCCGAAGGAAACCACCATCAACTCTTCTATTTGTCTCCAGCCAACTACCCGATCTACGATAGAAAAGGTAAGCACTCTTTCCCCACAAGGGGTTAATAGTTCTTCGGTGATGGCTTTAACCGGCCATACCTTCAAACCACACCCTTACTATTAACAAAAGTGGTGACCGAAACCCTTCGGCACCACAACCCCACTTTATCACCACAACAAGCACAATTCAATCATTTATCTCATAGACATAGCAACATAGATAATCAAATGAAGCATTCAACATCAAAGCTTAAATACAACATTTAAGCGTAAAGGAACGATACCCATACCCTTTCCTACTGTGCATCCATGTGTGTCAAATTTTAGATTAGTCATACCATTTTTTTTTGCAAGTTTTAATGTTGCTATCATATGACAAAATTTTAGTTAAAACCTAAGCCATGTTTCTAAGTTATCCCACATCACATTTTAGTTGTAACCTAAGGTATGACACTAAAAATACACATTCCAAGGACCTACAGCCCGCTCTGATACCAACTGTAGCACCGCAACATCTAGTATGCCTGAATGCTACCAAACATAGACTAAACAACATCTAAATACCACAAATTAACATAAATTGCAGCAAAGGAGCAAATGCTAAAACCAAAAATTTCGGCAGCATCTCCTTTGTTTCTCATGCTTCGAAGCAACAATAATAGTAAGACAAGATATAGCTTGGTAAATGACAACTAAAACAACAATAACAATGGATATGGCAACACTTATATCTACAAACAGCGAATTCAACCATTTCACCAATTATAGTGAAGCAAAAGATGAACTTAAGCTCAAAACCAAGCCGAGCACCAAGTTTCATGGCACAAATCTTATTATCATGTCTCCAAGTGATTAAACATAGACTATGAATGTGGAGCTACGTGTAGAAGTGTAGGTAAACCCCTTTCCCGCATGCCGTTCTCAAAGTACCTAAAAACAACATAAAACACAAGCGTGAGTTCATCACTCAGCAAGTATATTGCAGTGGCAAAAAAAAAACAATTCAATGTAACATCACTACATACCATGCTCAACTTCATGGTCAAGTCATAATCTCATATTCAACATCATATTCGTCTCAAAATCATTGTTCACATATCATCATCATCATGTATGCAATGCGATGCAATGCAATGCTCATATCTCCTGGAAGCTTATACCGGTATAGCTGAGTGCACACCCATCGGCGTGCACCCTCTCCCCCCTTCCATCCCGTAGATGGAGGGTGCCTACTCCTCGCTTCCATTCACCACGTGGATGGAATCACGATGTAGGTCTTACTCAATGGCGTTCCGGACTAGTCATAACTTTCTCACCGACCTTACCGGACTAGTTATGACTTTCTCACTGCCCTCGCCATGTCTCATGCCATGAATGCAAAGATGCCAACATCATAAAATAATTTGCACATTTACTTAAACCAATCATGGCATAGAATCATAATGGATCATTTTCATCATACCAATAGCAAGCATTAAAGCATGGCATGTTATCGCATCATAAATTCAATTTCAACTCATCAAAACTAGCGATCTACAACTCGCTACCCATTCCAATACACTTGCCTTAACCTCCGACGATGGATTGATGAGAAGTAGTGGGCACTCCCGGGGTCACACCACCTGCACATAGGCATCACACACCACAAACATGCCCACAAAACATTACACAACATTCATCTAACCCGACTTCGCACCCTACTTGCAAAACCCAAAAACAGAGGCTCTGTCCCGCCGGGACAGCAGACTTCCAACGGCCATAACTTGAGTTCTAAAACTCCAAATCAATTAAACGAGTACATCCTCGCATAGCTTAGGAAATTTCCCAACTTTTTCTAGTTATAGGGAAAGACTGATTCGGAATCTAAAGTTGTTTAATCTACAAAATTCCATGATCTGTTCCAATCACGTCACAGATTTTAACACGCTCGGTAAAACAGTCATAACTTTCAAACGGATGATCGGAATTTAACGTTCTTTTTGTCCACTAAAAGATAATGAAATTATCTACAACGTCTTCAACGTCCGTACGGCCAGATTCGGAATCTAAATGAGCGAAAAACTTAACCCTAGGTCGATTGCTCATGCTGTCCCAAAATAGAAACGTGGCAACATCTAGATCTCATCCAATCTACTCAAGTCCAGCACCACCAATTGATCTAAAATCATGATAAACACCATTAGAACAGTACCTAGCCCAACCCCAAGGAGTCCCATGGCCATACCTTCGACCGACGACCGAAAACCCAACGGATCTCCTCCCGGTTCGCGCGATCTCCTTCCTCGCTCCAAATCCACCGGATCTCCTCGTCGCGGAGCGCTCCAATGGACGGATCTTCGAGGTGTTGAGGTGGAGAACTCCCCTAGGTGCAGCAAGGGAGGTGGAGAGGGGAGGAGAGGGGTGGTGGCGCCATGGGGGAAGATGGAGAGGAAGGGGAAGGGTGGAAGCGCATGGGGGGGCTAGGGGGTGGCGGCTAGGGTTGGGAGAGGGAGTTTGGGGCGCACCAAGGGGTGGGGGTCAGATTTGGCTGCCCAAAAGTGTAGGATCGAAGTATACGAATATAGCAATCAGAGGGGGGTGAATGATTGTGCGGAAGCTAAAACCAAATTCTTGATCTATTAAAAGTTCACCCCAAAACAGAACCAAATAATTGCCTCGTTTTCGACAAAAATAGAAAGACAGAGGTTTGGTAAAACGAGAATTCCCGGAGATCCAACCGTCGAAACGATCTGAAATTTGGACACAAGAAACTAGATTCCAATACGAATCGAACCCAAAAAGAATCAGCTCGATCGGACTTACGGATCAAAAGTTATGAGCTTCGCAAGCTTGCTGATCCAGAACTTGACGAGAATCAATCTAATCAAAACTTCAAGATTAAACAAGAACGATAAAAGATTGATCAACTAGACTTTGAGAAACACTAGATCAATACCCTAGAGAGGTTTTTGATGGATCAAATCAAGATAAAACTTGAAGAACAAAAACCAATCTAGAACTAGAACAAGCATGCAAACAAGAACCAAAAGAGAAAATCTTGTAGCGACGTGGTTAGTTCTTGCACGCAAAAAATCTTGGAAGAATTGATCTTTATTTCTTGTCTAAAATACTCTCATCAAAAGAGTACAAACCCTAAAACCAAGCTCAAAGCTTGATGCGCTCAGCTCTACTTGGTGCCTTTCAACAGGAGACCCCCCACCTATTTAAAGCACCAACCCACAAGGAGTTCTGAATACGATTCCTATTCCCTAGAAGGAATCCGTATCCAACTCAACTCTACTTGGCCCAACCTGGCCGAGTACAACTCTTGCCCGCGTATGGCAACCCTCCCATACTCACGTGACTAACACTTTGCACGCCGTATGGCCACCGCCATACTCACGTGACTAACACTTTGCACGCGAATGACCTCCTGCCATTCTCACGTGACTAACCATTCTTCATGTGCACCATTCTCTTAGCCGAGCGTCCGCGCATGACATCCTTGACCACCAAGACCTCGGTTCCTCCTGAACCTAGTCGAACCTCAGTTCCTCCATGAACCTAGTTCGGTCCGTCATCGACCACATTCGTCTTGAGCAATACGCACATGAACAAACCACAAAACAAATCCGAGCACAAGTCCACGACTTGACTCAATGTCAATCCATGCAACTACTCACATGAGTATTGCATAAAGTCCACTTCAAAAGAAGCATCATGAAATCATTACAAATTTCAAATTCACATTCAAAATTCAAATCCAAATCGCTCAAAACCTAATTGGCGAAAACGATTCACGACGGACAAACAAAGTTGGTCCGTTGTATAGAAAAGTTTATGTTCCAAGAAGCCAACCAAACGCGGAAAAACACGTTCACAGCGGACAAACAAAGTTTGTACGTTGTACAAGCAAAAATGGCTTCGGTCATGAGCTCAAAACAAGTTCACAACGGACCCCGAAGCTTGTCGGTATAAGCGTGCCACGCTTCGGTTTCACAAAAGTAAAACCTAGAAAAGTCCATTCACGACGGACAAAAGAATTAGTCCGTTGTACATGTGAAAATCTTGGTTCCAAGAAATTATCCAAACCGAAAAAGCTTGTTCACAGCGGACCAAGAAAAGCATCCGTTGTACATGTGAAAATGACTTGATCATGGGCTCAAAAACATGTTCTATGAGACCCCAAAAACACTGTCAGTCGCGCAGATGGGAAACTTCTTGTTTCTTGAAAACTTTGTCCGCGCTAATGCGTAACTTACTTTTTCTTGTCAAATTGTCAAAACACATGAACAAACACATTTTGCAAATTCAAATCTAAGTTAATTTTTCAGTTCAAAGCCAATTTTTCAGCACATGATTTCACAATCTCCCCCTTGATGAAAACATTGGCAACACCACTTAGAATTGATCATTTGGCATTCACTTTACCAAAGATTTTGAAATCCAAAGGATCAAAGACCAAAGTAAGAAAACACAGAAATCCCTCTTTGACCAAAATGCAAAACAAAATCTCCCCCTGAGAATGAAAATGTGTGTGAATGTGCAATGCGCCTAAAAATTTCAAAAATTCTCCAAACTTCTCCCAAAATTCTCAAATTTCCAAATACAACTCTCCCTTTTTCTTTAAACTTTTCAAAGAAAGATTTCCAAATTTCTCCCCCTTTGACAATGGATTCATCAAGAGTAAAAGAGAGAACAGGTTCAAAATTTTTCCTGAAACAATGATTTCACCAAGAGAAACAAGGGAGTGCCAAGATAGGAAAAGATGAGCTCATTCGATCATATAACCTTATATATCACATAATATGCAAAATACATGATCTTGATGTGATTTTAACAAGTTAGGGAATGACATGCATCTCAACCTCAATTTAGTCAACTATAGCCAAGTACTAAGCAAGATCTTAGCAGAAAAAGCAAGACTTTAAAAATTAAAGCAACTAACAACTTAGGGCGAGCAAGTAGTTTCAACTCCAATCTAGTAGACCAATTTAATCTTTAAACAATAAGTTGCATGTGGCATGCTTGAAGCATACTTCTTTTATTTTCTAGGAGTGGCATGCTTGAAGCATACATCTTATCTTTGAGGAATGGCATGCTTGAAGCATACATCTTAACCATTTTAAGGAAAGCATGCTTGAAGCAAATAACTTGAAGCTTTAGCCCTTTTATTCCCTTTTCTTTTCTTTTTCTTTGATCGTAAAACATGCAAGAGTGATTAAGAGGTCTTATGAAAGAATAAAGTTGAAACCACACTTGCTTCATAGCCCAAATTTGTCAAGAGGATTCAATATCAAGCCTAGAAGAGTAAGATATCACAGTATTTAGCTATAGGTAATCAGTCGAGAATTCCACAATGTCATTTTTAGTTCAAGTGAGACAATTAGATTATCATATATTAGCTCAATTACATAACATATAAAGAAATATGATAAAGTGAGCTCATCAAGTGAAAGAACTTGGCAAAGAAACTCCCCTCAAAACAATCCCATTGGATGAACAATTCCAAGTTCTCCCCGAATAAAAGCAAAGCGAGAAGAAGACAAAGGTTTTGTGAAAATGTCTGCCAATTGATGTTCAGTATCCACATGATGAAGCACAATGTTGCCTTTTTCAACATGATCTCTAAGAAAGTGAAATCTGATGTCAATGTGTTTTGTTCTAGAGTGTTGCACGGGTTCTTAGCAATGCAAATTGCACTAGTGTTATCACACAAAGAGGAACACTATCCAAATTAACCCCATAATCTTTAAGTGTAGCCACTATCAAAAGAATTTGAGAACAACAACTAGCTTGACCACATATTGATTGAGTTGATTGTGCAAATGAAGATTGCTTTCTAGATGACCATGCAATGAGAGAATTTCCCAAGAAGTGACATGAACGAGAAGTGCTCTTCCTATCAATTCTACATCCTCCAAAATCAGCATCAGAAAAAGATCTCAAACTAATGCATGAGGAAGCGAAAGCCAAATGCCAAAATCTTGAGTTCCATGAAGATACACGAAAATCCTTTTGACAACTTGTCGATGTGAAGCACGTGGGGAAGCTTGAAAGCGAGCACACACAAGCACGTGGGAAGAGTCTCTCATGTAAACCTCTAATTATCTCGTCCTCAACAACATTATCATCATCTTTATGAACAAAGACACTCTCCCTGAACATATGCACTTGTACTGCATCATTTGTACTAGTGCCTTTTGCGAAACAGAAGTGGAAGAAGCATCTCCAAAGGCAACACTTTCAGCATGAGATGCACGAGTGAAGGAGAACCAAATCTTATCCTTTGAACATATGAAGTGAGCATCCGAAATTCACTAGCCACATGTTCTCCCTCCTCGCGTGAGAAGCCTACATAGAAGCGAGAAAGTGTCGAGGTCTCGATGCTGAGGTTAGAAATAAGATGTTTAGGAATCGATCTTGAGACACACGACGGACAACGATAGGCACAACACAAGCAGTCTTATGCACAAAATCAAATTTGCCTATTCAGTGTTTCTAGCAACAAAAGGTGCTTGCATCACCCTAGGCACGTAGTGAGAAGCAAAGCGTGCCTTTCTGAAATTAGACCTAGCCTTAGCTCTTTCTTTCTTTTGTTGTTTGGCTAGTCTAAAGCAAAAATCTACTAAATGTCCATCTCTACCACAATGAGTGCAAGTGTATTTAACAGGATGTTTGGCTTTAGAAGTAGAAGCAACATTTGCATTCATCATAGTAGAAGATAACACTCCAAGAGACTTAAAGACGCTTTTCTTAGGCTCATTGACAATTTCAAATTTTCCTCCGTCAAGTGTTTTAACAACGGTGGGAGCATGTGATTTATGATGAGCATAAGAATCAAAACCTAAACCTTTGTTATGAGTGCTGACTTTTGATTGATCCAAAATCATGTTTAGGTTCTTCTTTCCTTTAGTGAAACGTTCTAATGATTTGTCCAAGTAATCAACTTTTCGAGAAAGAGTTAAACAATTATTGCAAGGAACATTCACTTTTCCTTTTTGCTTACGACAAGTTGAGCATGAAAGAACCTCATGTGTAAGCAGATCATCGATCAATTGAGAAACCCTAGCATTTGCATCTTTTAATTTTAATTCAAGAGTTGAGCATTTAGAACAAGAAGTTAAACCATGCAAATCATCAGTGAAACAGCTAGCATGTTTAATATGTTTCTCATTTTTCTCACTTTCAGCATTAATTTTCTCAATCAAGGAAGCATGTTCTTTCCTAAGCGAAGTAAGCTCATTCCAAATTAAGTCACATGATTTGCAAGCATCATCATCAGGAATCAAAGTTTTAAGTCTAGCAATTTCAGCATTCAATGATTCAACAACAAAATCATGTTTCTTAATTTTCTTGTCACGTTTATCAAGCAATTTACCAAGACGAGCAACAGCAATAGCTAATTCATCGTAAGAAGGATCTACCTCATTGAAGTCGGCTGTCATGATCGCCTCGGTGAAGGCTATCGCTGCTTTTGGCCATGAGACACAACCCCGTCAACTCATGCTTGCTTGGAGTTGCATCATCCTCATTGCTCTCCGAATCCACATCGCTTAAATTGACTTGTTCAAGAGCGGAAAGAACTCGATGGACAACTGCGGTTGATGAAGTTCTTCTTCTTTCTATCACTTGGAGAGAACTTCTTCTTCTCTTTTCTTACATCGTTGTCCTTCTCCTCCCTTGATGCTTTACTTGCAAGTTTTGGACAGTTTGGACGAATATGGTCGAGATCACCACACTCATAGCATCTTGGAGGATCACCACCACTTCTCTTTCTCTTTATCACATTTTGCAAAGCTTTGTTAAAGCGAGAAGAGAGTAGTGACAAGTCTTCTACTGGGAATTGCTCAATCTGTTCATCGGTTAGTGAAGACAAGAAAGATAGAGCAAAACTTGAAGCAGCACCATTATGAGATATGCTAGATTGAGATGTCAAAGCAATTGATTTATGATCATTCTTTCTAGCAAAAACATCTAATTTATGAGTTTTCAACTTAGAGTAAAGAACATCTAATGTGAGTGTGCTCATGGTAGTAGATTCTTGTATAGATGTTACTTTCATCTCCCACACTGACATGTCCAAAGCACTAAGCAATTGTCGAGCATTTTCAGCATCAGTGTAGCTAACTCCAACAGCACGTAGATTGCTAAGAATTTTATTGAAACGTGCAAAGAAGTCATCTACAGATTCACTAGGTTTCATCTCAAAACGCATGTATTCTTTTTTGTAAATATCTTGGCGAACCTCTTTGACAGTGTTAGAACCCTCATGGTAATCACAAAGAGATTTCCATACCTCATATGCGGATCGAAGATGAACCACACGATCAAAGTCGCTGCGTCCCAAGCCTTGGATGATCAAGTTGCGGCGCTTTGCTATTTGCTTCAACGTGTGTGCGATTGGTGTCGTTGACGTTGTCGTTTGCAGGGACTTCATATGGCTTGTAGACCTTCTCCCAAATTGTGAAGCCCTGTGCTTGGATGAACGCCTCCATCTTGGCCTTCCAAAACTGAAAATCAACACCATCGAACACACATGGTTTTGTCGAATAACGATCCATTGATCTAATTACCGGTTAAGATAGATTAGAGAAACCTTGCTCTGATACCACTTGTAGGATCGAAGTATACGAATATAGCAATCAGAGGGGGGTGAATGATTGTGCGGAAGCTAAAACCAAATTCTTGACCTATTAAAAGTTCACCCCAAAACAGAACCAAATAATTGCCTCGTTTTCGACAAAAATAGAAAGATAGAGGTTTGGTAAAACGAGAATTCCCGGAGATCCAACTGTCGAAACGATCTGAAATTTGGACACAAGAAACTAGATTCCAATACGAATCGAACCCAAAAAGAATTAGCTCGATCGGACTTACGGATCAAAAGTTATGAGCTTCGCAAGCTTGCTGATCCAGAACTTGACGAGAATCAATCTAATCAAAACTTCAAGATTAAACAAGAACGACAAAAGATTGATCAACTAGACTTTGAGAAACACTAGATCAATACCCTAGAGAGGTTTTTGATGGATCAAATCAAGATAAAACTTGAAGAACAAAAACCAATCTAGAACTAGAACAAGCATGCAAACAAGAACCAAAACAGAAAATCGTAGCAGCGTGGTTCTTTGTAGCACGCAAAAATCTTGGAAGAATTGATCTTTATTTCTTGTCTAAAATACTCTCATCAAAAGAGTACAAACCCTAAAACCGAGCTCAAAGCTTGATGCGCTCAGCTCTACTTGGTGCCTTTCAACAGAGACCCCACCTATTTAAAGCACCAACCCACAAGGAGTTACGAATACGATTCCTATTCCCTAGAAGGAATCCGTATCCAACTCAACTCTACTTGGCCCAACCTGGCCGAGTACAACTCTTGCACGCGTATGGCAACCCTACCATACTCACGTGACTAACACTTTGCACGGCGTATGGCCACCTGCCATACTCACGTGACTAACACTTTGCACGCCGAATGACCTCCTGCCATTCTCACGTGACTAACCATTCTTCATGTGCACCATTCTCTTAGCCCGAACGTCCGCGCATGACATCCTTGACCACCAAGACCTCGGTTCCTCCCGAACCTAGTCCCGAACCTCAGTTCCTCCATGAACCTAGTTCCGGTCCCGTCATCGACCACATTCGTCTTCGAGCAATACACGCACATGAACAAACCACAAAACAAATCCGAGCACAAGTCCACGACTTGACTCAATGTCAATCCATGCAACTACTCACATGAGTATTGCATAAAGTCCACTTCAAAAGAAGCTTCATGAAATCATTACAAATTTCAAATTCACATTCAAAATTCAAATCCAAATCGCTCAAAACCCTAATTGAGCGCGATTCACGACGGACAAACAAAGTTGGTCCGTTGTATAGAAAAGTTTATGTTCCAAGAAGCCAACCAAGCGAAAAAACACGTTCTCACAACGGACAAACAAAGTTGGTCCGTTGTACAAGCAAAATGGCTTAGGTCATGAGCTCAAAACAAGTTCACAACGGACCCCGAAGCTTGTCCGGCGCAAGCGTGCACGCCGGTTTCACAAAAGTAAAACCCTAGAAAAAGTCCATTCACGACGGACAAAAAGAATTAGTCCGTTGTACATGTGAAAATCTTGGTTCCAAGAAATTATCCAAACCGAAAAAGCTTGTTCACAACGGACCAAGAAAAATTGTCCGTTGTACATGTGAAAATGACTTCAGTCATGGGCTCAAAAACATGTTCACAACGGACCCCAAAAACACTGTCCGTCGCAGATGGGAAACTTACTGTTTCTTGAAAACTTTGTCCGGCGCTAATGCGTAACTTACTGTTTCTTGTCAAATTGTCAAAACACATGAACAAACACATTTTGCAAATTCAAATCTAAGTTAATTTTTCAGTTCAAAGCCAATTTTTCAGCACATGATTTCACAAAAAGTCCCCCGCCCTTGGGCCCAAACCCTTCCACCGGAGGCCCAACTCAACCCCCAAGGCCCAAAGTCTCTCGGAGAGGCCCAAACACCTGAGAACGGCCCAAAAACACGCTATAAACGGTATAACGTAAAGTTTTAACCTCCATTTACATATTTTATAGTGTTTTGACCTCAACATCCACATTTTATAAGATTACGACACTCTATGGTGTCACACTCTCTTTGTCAGGCATGTGCAGAGACGAATCAATGATAGCTTCCGCTTCCTACTATTGGTCAGATGCCTTCAACGCTTTCTCCTTCCGCCCTGGATTCTTCAGTCCAACTCTTATGGATGTAGTGGTTCTTACTGGGCTCAAGCCGACAGGCCATCAATTCCATGTGTTTGAAGCAGCCACTACTCACCGGTTATCGACCAAGATAAGTTGGTCTCAATACCTTAGCGAATGTAGCCGATCAGTTGGGCCTATGGAACCTCGTGAACATACCGCCTTTCTGAACATGTGGCTGGACAGGTTCCTATTCAGTGGTGCTTCTCTGCCCCCCACAAACAATTACCAAGCTCTTGCTGAGGCTCTGGTACATGGCGCGGATATAGCTATGGGAAAACTTCTCCTAGGCGCAGTCTACCACATGATACATGTCATTGCTTCAAAGCTTAGGGGCATGGCCAATTCTCATAATGTTGGCAATCAAGGAGGGCCTCTCTAGTTCATCTAGCTCTGGTTGATGGCTCAATTCTAGTGTACTTTCCACACTATTCCTTCTTCAGACCTTAAGTTCCCCTATGAGGACTCACTAGAGCAGGGGAACAAATCTTCAAGCGCTGTTTATTGTATGGGGAGGCCTTTCCACAGATCTTGAAGAAAGATCTGAAATTCAATGCAGAGTCCTTTATTGTGTTTTTCTTGTATTTTTATGTGACCGAGGATATCCCTACTTCGGATTTCCTCTTTTAATGACACATTGATGATTTGGACTATGAGCGCCCTGGTTTCTACCGATTTGATAGTCCTGACGAAGAGTGTTTCAGCCACATAAGCTTGCTTGGGGTTTTTTTTGGTTGGCCTAAGTCTTTCAAGACGCACCCAAAAGCCATCGTATGAGTATTACCACCTGTTCGTTTGCACCAAACAATTGAAACTTGGGCTACTCTCTCCGCAGTTGGTGTTGTTTGACAAGCTCAATGAGCGAGAGGAGCTCAAGTGCCCTCTCGATGTAAGTATTGCGCTGGACTTAGGCAGAGGGATGTTGATTGACTCTATTACTCGGATCACCTTTTTTAGCTGGACTGTTGCGGCTTTTACTCGATGGTGGCAGGAGTTGAGCTGTCACCTTTACCTTGATCCTTTGGGTGTGGTACTCCATCATTTTTAGTACTCTTATCCCCTCCTTTCTTCTCAAGAGGTAACCTGAAGAATCGCTTTTACTTTTCTTGTAACCTGACATATCGTTCGTTGATCCTCCGACTGTTCTTTTACTCAGGACATGGAAGATACTCAGCCAATTCTATCTGCTAGCGGCGAAGTTATTAATTTACATGCTAACATTATTGGTCGCACCAACATTGGCCTCCATTCTCCTTCTCTAAAAGACATCAAGAAGAAGGGTCATGCAGGGGCATCAGCTCATCATCGATAGAAAAGAAAACATGCCGATGTACTGGGGGGTGACTCCCCACCGAGGACCAAGGTAGCCAAGGTGGCCCAGTCGATGCCCACTTCTGCCAATGCAGATCCTACGAAGCCTGGTGAGCATTTTGTCCTCCTATTAATTTATGTGACCGCCTTGTTGACGAACTCATCCACTTGTCTATTTCAGTCAGGAAGAAACAGCCTACTAGAGCAGGAATCTTACTCCTATTATCCCACCTATTTCTCTAGTAGCCAACATGCTCCTTGAGCTAAATCCCCAGGTGGCCAGCTTCTTAGCGTGTCCATTCACCTTTCTTTCCAGTGTCATTGACTCCTATATTTTTGGGCAGCCAATTACGGAGGATGTAGGACCAGAACTATCTCCTGTTATTACCAGTGAGATACACATGGGAATGATCGTTGATCCTCCATTGAAGCCACCATTGTGGGGGAGGCTGATGTCGCTGTCGCGAAAACAGCTGGAATTGCTGTCGTGGAGATGCCGCCTCTCTTCGCTGTAGCTGCAATAGTAGGACCGCCAAGACCGACGAGTAGCCCTTCTCCCCAAAATCCTTTGGTCATTTTCCTACCTCCAAGTTCATCTAGAGGGGTCAAGGTATGTCCTGGTATATCTCCTCCGTAGTATTCCTTTCTAGGATTTTTTCGCTTATTCGATATCGTCTTGTTTCAGCTATCGGCTCGCGCTCTTCTTGGGTTTACTCCAGAAGATCTCGACTTTTCCTTCGATGATGACCTTGTAGCTGATGTGACTCCTTTAGTGTCTATCGTCCAGCTGCTATCCCAACCAGGTCAAGACATTCCATCTATGTCCTTGTACCAGCGAGACAAACTAAAACAACTTCATCGGATGCTAGTTTCGTCGAGGCCAAATATCTTGGAAGACTATCAGCCGATGGCTACCCTCCTTGCTGAAGTGACCTCTTGCCTTTCATTGGCAGACATGGACAAGTTCAATCATCTTCACTGCCTCTTCTTGAAGGAGGATGCTGTCAAGATGGCATTGGAACACCGCTGTCAGCGAGAGGAGGTCGCATGGGACCGTGCTGAACTTGACATCTTGGTGGCCATCGGTAAACAAAAGAAGGCTAATTTTGATGCAGTGGTATCATCGGCTAAGGCTTTGATGCCATCGAGAGCAGCTTTAGCAGATGAGGTTGCTCGTTTGAGGCAAGCCCTAATTGAAGCTAAAGCCTGCCTCTCAGCTGTTGACCGTGCCAGTGACTCAGCCAAGACAAACTTGAGGGCCCAGCATGCCGACATCTCCGCCACCTTCAAACTTGTCGAGGCTAGGACAAAGGCCATTGTACCAGTTCCGGGTAATGATGTTGATGATGAGGTCTTAGTCTTGAGTGTTTGTCAAGCTGTAGAAGCTGCAACTGATAGGATTTTTCCTCTTATTTAAATGACATAATTGACTTCGTATTTAGGATGCCATGTCCTTTGTGATCCGAATATGCCACATCATTTTTGATTATTTTGATGTTTCTAAGGACGATGTGAATTGTCGGCCTTATGGTTGTAGCTAACTTAATAGCTTTAGCAGCTTTTCCTGTCTTGGCTAGTGGCAATCGTTCTTCGAATTTTTTTAATAGTACAATTTTTATTCAAAATTTTCAAAATATACATCGGGGAAAAAATTACAGAAGTATACACCTATTGCCCGTAGGTTGGGCGACACAAACATATCGTCGAACCAATGGGCGATAGGAGGCTGGCTGAGTTTCTATCGCCCGACTATCGCGCGATAGAAGGAAAATCGACCGATGGTTGGGTGACAGAAGAGAAATTGACCGATCAATGGGCAATAGGGGGAGAGCCGCCCGATCAACGGGCGATAGAGACTCTGGGAGAATTTTTTATAAAAAAATCATTTTCTATTTTCTATTTCAATTCGTTGAATTCAAAGATTTAATATCTTTTGTTAGGAAGCTCCAAATCGAAATAAATAAATTTCTACATTTTTATTAAGCTATAAGTATCTAGATTATCTAATAAAAACTACTATGTTCCATGCAAATTGAAATTGTTTAAATCAAGTTTACTTAAAGACCCTTTTGTGTATTATAAAGAAACTATACAAACCATGGCTCAAAAAAGCATGAAATAAATATCACTTATTTGCAGGGTCTTAGATGTCCTATTTTTCCAAAAATATTTAGGAATGAACTCAGTTGAATAAACCAAATAACTATAAGAAGCCTCTCTTGCATGAAACGGTTAAGCCTTTTCGACAGCCTGTTAAATATCAAGTTTAAATGTAATTTTTAGGAAGAAGGGACTAGATTTGCTCTTTGATATATGGACTATGATATGCTAGGAAAATATTTAATTTACACATTTCTTTGCATCTAAATTCTACTAGTGCAAAAACCCTAAGTATTATAGTCAACAACAATGAAACGCTTAAGCCTTTTCGGCAACCCGTAAAATATCATGTTTAACTATATTTTTTTGGAAGAATGAAGCAGATTTGCTCTTTGATATATGAACTACCATTTTCTTGAAAAATATTTTATTTACACCTTTCTTTCCATCTAAATTCTACTAGTGCAATAACCCTAAGTAATATTGTCGATGACAATTTCATTGCAAAACGAGTGTGTGAGATGGAGATTAGAGAGAGGATGATTCACAAGTCAGATGTTACTATGGAAAATAAGGTAGGCCACACTCTTTATTATGGCTTAAAACTGAAAGGAGTACAATGAACAAGGAAAATCATAGTTACAACTAGACGTCTACTGAGTGCATCGAGGCTGCTTCCCCTTCGCCCATGCCTCTGGTGGGGCTTCTTTGGCACGACATGCCCTCTCTCGCTTCCCCTCTCTCTCTCTCTCAACCTCCTTCACATTCGTTTCCTTTCTACGTGCCTCCTCGCATGCTGCGTCGCGTTGCTCTTGTAGCTGCCGCTTGAGCTCCTCATCTGTAACACCCCATTTTTTGCTTTTCATGAATTTAAATGAAATTTTGCACTTTTGAGGATTTTTGGAATTTTTTGGAATTTATTTGGATTTAATTTGAATTTATTCCATTTTGATATAATTAAATAATTAAAAGTTTCAGATAACGTTTTGTTAGAAACATTTTATTTGAGACTAAAATGTCTCAAAGTATTTCTAGATTTTTTATGGATTTTTTCTGAGTATTTTGCTATTTTCCTCGATTTATTTGAATTTCTAAAAATTACTCAATTATTAAATCGCTAGAAAATCCAACCGGGTTTTACTATTCCTCCAACCCGAGTCACACTCGAGTCCGACCGAACCACGTTTGAGCTGGAGCCAAACCCTAATACCCACGATCGTTGGATCTCGATCCAACGGCCGAGATTGGGCCACGTCAGCCGCTTGTGTACGGTTCAGATCCGGTCGCGCCCGGATCGATCCTGGTCGTCGATCGGGACACGTGGACAGCCTAGATTTCGTCGTCTTCCCGTATCCGGATCGGACTACGCCACCACGTCCCCACCGTGTTTCGTTAGGGTTTCGCGAAAAGCGCGGATGCCGAGGCCTTATTTAATAGCTTAATCCCGTTGTCGCTTTTCTCTTTTCCTTGCGTACCTGTTGGACCGCATCTCGTTGTTCGACCTACGCCCTAGCTGCCGCAATTTCTCGTCGGAGTTGGAAGGGAGAGCCGCCATGGTTTTTGGTCTTTTGCGCTATCGAGAGGACGTCTCCGCCTCACCGGGACCCAGGTTTGGAACCCCTAGGACTAGGCGCTTCGACCGCGACTATCCACTTCGCCTGAGACGCACGGAAACACCGTCGGCTATGTCATCTTCCTCAGTTCTGGCAAGCCAGCGCCGCCGCATCGACATTAGCGTTCGCGAGCTCTGTCAGCCGTCCAATCCAGATCCAAGGGCCCAGGTTCGTACACATCACCCCATACGAAATCCATGTTATGGTTTTTAGATCTAATATCAACCGTTGGATCTATATCCAACGCTCAAGATTGAGCCACGTAGCCTTGAACCGCACCGTGCTAGATTAGGTTTCAACCGTTAGATCTAGATCGTACGGTTAGATTTAACTCGTGTTGTAGCGTTAGATGCAATCTCAGCCTTTCGATCGAGATCAAACGGTGTAGATCAAGCCGCGTGTCGCACGCTAGGACGTGCCACGTCACCCCGATGAAGCAGTGAAAATTTGATCGCACCTCAGCCGTCCGATCTAAATCGTACGGCCAAGATTCAACCACGTTTGATCCACTGTAGCGGATTGGATCTAATCAGGACTATTGGATTTCAAACTTACGTCCCAAATCGTTCCTCATGGCTGGGAGCTGAAGCGCGCGGTCCACGTGGGTCAGCCTGGTCGTCGCTGACGTCATGTGTGACGTTAGAACGGGCCCGTGTGTCAACGCCTGGCCCTACCGCACCATGACGTCATCCGTGACGTCATGATGATGTCACAATGGGGCCCGCGTGTCAATACCATTTGGCTGAGTGCGATGACGTCATCTAAGGGGGTCCCACGTGTCAGTGACATGTGTACCCGTGGACCGAGTCCATGGTGGACCAAGCCCGAGCCGTGGATCGGGTCCATAAACCAGATGACGCAATGCTGACATCATAATTCAATTTTTCAATAGAAAAATAATTAATGGAAATTCAATTTTCACGCTGACATTAGCTGATGTTATAATTCGGATTTTTCAAATGAAAAATAAATGAATTAATTCGGTTTATTCTTTTATTTGATTTTTCAAACTTCAAACGCTTATAACTTTGGCGTTTTAACTCTGATTTGGGTGATTCCAATTTCTAAATTTTTATAGAATTTAGCTCTACTTAATGGTGAATTTCATTTCATTTTTGGACTTGACTTTTCCTCTGTTTTTATTTATTTATTTGATTTTTCAAACTTTAAACGGCTATAACTTTTGCGTTTTAACTCCGATTGAGGCGATTCCTATTTCTAAGTTTTTATAAAATTGAGCTCTATTTAATGTTGAATTTTATTTAATTTTTGAACATGAGTTTTTCTCTATTTTTATTTATTTGGTGTTTATTTATCTGTTATGAGTAGACGTCGAGGTGTCCGAAGGCTTCGAAGGTGAAGTTTTGACCCAGGAGCCAACTCAAGACCAAGAACAAGTACTTTTTGAAGGCAAGTTCTGCTTTGATCATATTGTTTCCACTTTCGAAAATTATTTTGATTCAATTTATTGCATGCTAATTTATTTAGAAAATGCTTTAATTATTTCTAGGATTAGTTAAATGCTAATTTTGCTCTATGCTACCTTGACATAAATAATTGTATGCCATGAATCCTTTGTCACCCTAGTTGTGCATTATTTAGTTGGACATTATTAAATTGCCATCATGAGCAATTCGATCGCTGTAGAATAATGCTTAGCGCTGCCATGTAGTCATGACATGATTTGGATAATCAAATATTAATGTTGACTTAATGAGATATGGAACATGATTTGGAAAAGTGTCATGTGTTATTAATGATGACGTTGATGGCTCGTGGTGCATTGTAACATCCCAAAGAATTGAAATATTTGAATTTATAAAGCTATCCAAATTTTTAGGAATTTTCTAGAATTTTTTAGAATTTATTTTGAGTTTTCTAAATTGAGCTTTAATATTTTAATATTTTATTATTGGAAAAGTTCAAATATTTTTTTCTCAGAAATATTTTCTTTGAGTTCAAAATGTTCTAGAATATTTTCTAGAATTTTTCCAGAATTTTTCGGATATTTTAAATGCCTTAAACATTTAAAATGAATTTCGGGTTTTGTTTTAATTGGAAATCATTGGAAAAACCGTGGGAACAGTACTAGGCTCGGCCCAGTACTGTGCATGTCGGCCCGGTGCAGCCGAGAGAACCCTAAGCGTCGTCGCTCTGTGACCATTTGATCCAGATCGGAGGGTTCCCCTTGCACCGCGTCACCAAGCGTTTGGAGTCGTCGGATGGTGGACGCGTGGACGGCCGAGATCGCTCTCGAGGCGCCGCTGCCGTTTCCGCCAGATCCGCCGCACCGCCATTACTCCGCGCACTACCATCGAAGTTATTACCGCCGTGCACGCACATTGAGGATCCCCTTTAAATTATGCATGCTATGTTGTTAAAATGAACTAAATTAATTTGGGTAAATTAGCTAATCAACCTAATTGTTAATTCCACCCTTGATGATTAATATTTGTATCACATGTATTCCATTGTCACCTTAAGTTGGTTTAGTTAGTTGGATGATAATATTGTGCCAACATGGGAGGCTAGACCGTGAATAGTTGCTTAGCTATGCTTACGTGAAATATGTTTCAAATGTCAAAATATTATTGACTAATGATATATGGAATGAATTTTGGAAATAGTGTAATCTTGCCACGTGATGATGTGAAGTGTAGGTACCTTTGTGGTTCTCCATGGTAATTGATATTATTGTCGGCATGTGTTGCAAAATAATTGAATAGGTGTGGGAAAAGATTTAGTCTGGAGCAAGTGGTAAGAGGCTTTATGCCAGGTGGGCCTTCGTGGCAATGGTCTTTGAGATAACAGCCTTCGCGGCAATGGAATGAGTGATGTGAGGGGCATTATGCTGGGTGCTGAGAGAAGGATGTCTTATCCTGGACAGTTAAGGACTTAACCTTGCAAGCCTTTGAATTGCGCCTTTCGTACAACCACATGGCTGGAGTCGGATGGTCTTAGTTTAGTAGGATTCTGAAATCTTACGTTTGATACATCAGGGTGACAGTTACATTGGGGTAACTATGTGGGGGAGCGTACCAGAACTACGGCTTGGTACCCTATCCAACAGTGTTTGTCGATCCTACACTTCGATCCTTCGTGAGGGAAGTGGTAGTGAAGGCAACACCAGAGAGAGTCATATGTGTATATGGAAGTTTCTAAAAAACTTCGTTATGGTCAATTGCCTTTGTGGTGTGAGGCTGTATCATGTGGGTAAAGTGTACAAACCTCTGGAGAGTGTGTCAAAACTATTCGAATAGTCGAGTCCACAGTATTGGACAAAGCTCGAGGATTACAGTCAATGGGTAGATTTTCTAAAATAAAATGTGTAAAGGTTGGCTGAGTGCTAGAGATGATGATAAATTGACTTAGGCTTTGTGCCATGCTTATGAAATGAGATTGTGAACTTAATATACTATAATTGTATTTCACTGCTTTTGAGTCTATTAAGATTATTTAATCAAGGCAAAATGATGTTTAGTGCAAAACCACCACCTAAGCCATTCCTTTGGAAGAAGCCATGCATATAGTAATAGGATTGCCTCTCTGTGCATGACTTGCTGAGTATGTTGTATACTCACCCTTGCCATCTACAAAACATCACAAGAGGAGTCAACACCCGCATGGGAGAAAGAGTATGTTGAGGACCAGGAGAACTAGGGTGCAAGCCACGTCAGATGCCTGTGGAGTTGTGGAGCTTATCAAGACTTTAATTATCCGCTGCTAATGTTTATTTACTTTTGATTTAGTAAGCCCCGTGTGGCTGAATCTTGTAAGGTGACTTTAAGGTCTTGCAACAGTTTATATTAATGTTTGAAGTACTTTATTTATATTACCATTGTGTATGGATGTGATATTCAAACCTGTTTGACTGTGTGTACTAGCGTGATCCAGGGCTAGTACGAAATACACAGAGGGTTCGGATTTGCAAATTTGGGTCCCGACAGAGGTGGTATCATAGCCATACTAACTGTATGATTGACCTTAGTTTAGAATGGCCGTTAGCAGGACAAAACTATTTTCTAAGGTTAAAGTTGGCCAAGGAAATAAACAGACTCTTGACTTATCCCCTCTTTTCTAATTCGTGTATTTTTGCTGAAATTTCTTTGTGGTCATCTTGTTTATAAAATGTTGTGTTCTTACGAGTTTCGTTGCTGGCAGATGAGGATGTACAACACCAACATAGAGCACCTTGGAGGGTATGCTGTGGAGATGTGGCGCATGATGCAAGTGCTGGGAGGATACGACCGTCCGATCTACATAGGAACCACCATCGTTGAGGCAGGACAAGTTCAAGTGTGGAAGACCAGGCTGATGTTGTATGCACAAGATGGGGGTAAAGGCGAGTCATCCCATGTACTCCAACGTTAGGAGATCTACATTTGAGGCTGGGATACAGGAAACACCGTGTCTGGCAATGAGGAGGATTGCTCGTATGTACTCCAAGGAGCTGGAGGGCACTGTCTTTCGTCATCACCCACGCTGAGAAACCCGTGCAAACCGGAGGCCGATTGAGGATGAAGATGTCACTGTTACTCACCTGGCCAGGTTTGTGATTGCCCAGGAGGAGGCCATGGATGAGACAGTGGAGGAGCTTCAGAGGGCTCGAGACGAGGTCAAGGAATTGAAAACACAATTGCGGGAGGCCCAGGAGCTCGCAGCTCACTCCCTTACGAGGGTTCATGAGCTGGAGGAGGCTCTATATGGACAAGGACCATAGCCAGTTTTGGAGCTGCACAAGCCGGATCCAGAGGAGCCGGAAGAGGTGCAGGAGGCACCAGCTCAGGAGGAGGCGCCAGTGCAGGAGGCACCCACACAGGAGCCAAAGCCACCAGTCCACTAGCAGGCTGTCTCGGGACTCGACGAGTCAGTTGGGTCGTTTGTCCCGAGGATAGTTGGGCATGGGGATCAGTTTGCTCTGATGCCAGCTCATCCATCGGTTTATCCACCAGGAGGACCACAGCCAGGAATCATCGATGAGTGAGTTGTTGTTGCGTCGTGTTGAGACTCGGATGTTAGAGTCGCGCATTTAATACTCCAGGAATCAGCCTTAGGTGTCAGTCGTAGTGTGTGAAGTTGTCTTGTGTCTGGTTGTCTGGTGTTATGTTGGTGGGTGTCAGTACGCGTTGCATTGCCCTTAGGCACTTGTAAGCAACCATACCAATATTATATTAATAATAAGGTTGCTGGTTTCGAGTTGTGTTACACCTGTTCTCCCCTTCATAAGATTCTTTCTACTTGTCTATTCCTTTTTCCTTCTCTTCTCTAAATTGTTGGAGCAACAGCAGATGGTGAATACCCGCGGCAACATGGGAGCTGGAGGAAGTGGATCGCGTCAGGGAGGCAACCAGAATGATGCACCCAATGCACCACCCATGGACATGCAGAATCTGGGAGCTTTCCTTGCTGCTCAGACACAGCTAATGCAGACTATGATGCAGACTGTGCAGCAGATCGCTAATCAAGCGGTCGCCAATAATGCTAACCATGCAGGCAATCAGGGGCCTCAGCATCAGGCAAGACTATCGGAATTTATGAGAACCCGCCCACCTACCTTCTTTGGGAATACTAACCCTTTGGAGGCAGACGATTGGCTTAGGTCAATCAAAAGGAAACTACATATCACTCCGTGCCATGGAAATGAGAGGGTACTCTACGCCTCTCATCAATTAGAGGGTATAGTGGCAGAATGGTGGGAGAATTACTGTGCTACAAGGAGAATCCCCAGGAAATAACATGGGAGGGAGTTTACAGCTGCTTTTTGCCAGTGCCATGTGCCGGAGGGTATCATGGATCTGAAAAGGAGGAGTTCAGGTCACTGAAGCAAGGAGGCCAGTCTGTGGCTAGTTACTTAAATAAGTTTACCTAGTTGGCATGTTATGCTCCGGAGGATGTGGCCACTGATAAGGCTAGACAATCCCGCTTCTTGAAGGGATTGAACACTGGATTGCAGGTGGGATTGATAACCCACACATTTCCAGATTTTTAGGAGCTGGTCAATAAAGCTTTGATTCTTGAGGACAAGAGCCATGAGCTGGACGACAATCGCAAGCGCAGGATGACGCAGCAAAGTGGACGCTCCGGATAGCAGAGAGCTAGGGTGGTACCCAACAGTTTGCAAGGTTCCAACCTAGAGGCAACACTCATGCACTAGTGCCAGCACCGAGTCTAGCAGGGCAAAATTTCTAGACCGCTGTACCAGCTAGAAACCAAGCTGAAGGCAGTTCACAGATGGCAGGAAGACGTTGCTACCACCATCACGAAATAGGACATTTTGCCAATAACTATCCTAAGAAAGGAGGAGTGACACCAGTACGTCTCAACTTGGGAAACACTCCTACGAAGACACCAGCTTAGAATGTGAACCGTGGAAATGTACAAGCTGGAACTCCATCTCAGGCAATTGCAAGGGGCAGAGTCAATCATGTTACTGCTGAAGGAGTGCAGGAAGTTGCAGATGTTGTGCTAGGTACGTTTCTGGTCAACTCTGTACCTGCTACAATTTTGTTTGATTCAGGAGCATCGTATTCGTTTGTTTCTCGAGTCTTTGCTGTTCGGAATGATATGCCAGTTATGAATCTTAAGTGTACACTCTTGGTTCAATCACCTGGATCAGAACTTCGATCCAAGGTAGGATGTTCTGGAGTGAAACTAATAATAAATAGAGAAGAGTTCTAAGTGAACTTGGTTATATTGGATACCCAGACCCTAGATGTTATATTAGGGATGGATTGGTTGTCCAAACATAAAGTGGTACTAGATTGTGGACGAAGGGTAGTATCAGTTGAAAGTCCCGATTGTAGAAAGGTGTAGTTTCAAGGAATCGCTACACGAGACGGTCAATTGATGGTCAACAGCTTGAAGGCAACTAACCTAGAAGATGTGCCAGTTGTGAGGGAGTATCTGGACATATTTCGAGATGATCTACCAGGAATGCCACCGGATAGAGACATCGAGTTTGTAATTGAACTGGTACCTGGAACTGCACCGATAGCAAAGAGACCCTATCCGATGTCCACTGACGAGCTGATAGAGATGAAGAAGTAGATCGAGGACTTATTGGAAAAAGGTTTTATAAGACCAAGTTCGTCGCCCTGGGGAGCGCCAATGCTGTTTGTCAAGAAGAAAGATGGAAGTTTTCGGATGTGTATAGACTATCGCGCACTTAATGATGTGACGATAAAGAACAAGTATCCGTTACCTAGAATAGATGACTTGTTTGATCAGCTAAGAGGAGCAGGAGTATGCTCTAAGATCGACCTTCGATCGGGTTATCATCAATTGAATATCATATCAGAAGACATACTAAAGACTACATTCTCATCAAGATATGGACACTATGAGTTTACTATTATGTCTTTTGGATTGACAAATGCACCTGCATAGTTCATGAATTTGATGAACAAGGTTTTTATGGAATACCTTGGTAAGTTCGTAGTGGTGTTCATAGATGATATTCTGGTATATTCCAAGACCAGAGAGGAACATGCTGAACATCTCAAGCTAGTGTTGGAGAAGTTAAGAGAACATCAGCTATTTGCTAAGTTTAGCAAATGTGATCTCTGGAAAAGTAAAGTGGAATTCCTCGGATACATCATGACAGCCGAAGGAGTGGCGGTGGATCCAAGTAAAGTTGAAGCAGTATTACATTGGGAGCAACCGAAGATGGTGACTCAGGTCCAAAGTTTCCTTGGAATGGTAGGTTATTACTGTTGATTTGTAGAAGGTTTCTCCACAATAGCTAAACCTCTCACGCAGTTGTTAAAAAAGGAAAAGAAGTTTACTTGGACACCTGAATGTGAGAAGAATTTCCAGGAGTTAAAGAAGAGGCTAACATCGGCACCAGTATTGGTTCTACCTGATGTTCATCAGAGTTTTGACATTTACTGTGATGCGTCACGTCAAGGACTCGGATGTGTGTTGATGCAAAATGGAAAGGTAGTTGCTTATGCGTCGAGGCAGTTAAGGCCACATGAGGAAAACTATCCAACGCATGACTTGGAATTAGCATCTGTCGTGCATGCTCTAAAGATGTGGCGTCATTACCTTATTGGTAATAGATGTGAAATATATACTGATCACAAGAGTCAAGTATATTTTCACCCAGCCAGACTTGAACATGAGACAAAGAAGGTGGTTGAAGTTGATCAAGGATTATAATGTAGAAATTCACTACCACCCAGGTAAGGCCAATGTGGTGGCTGATGCATTGAGCCGAAAGAGCCATAGTGTAAATATGCTTTGGAAGTGAGTCAATCAGAGTTGTGCAAGGACTTTCAGAAATTGAAACTAGAAGTTGTGCCAGAAGGATTTTTAGCTGCTCTAGAAATAAAGCCCACTTTAGAAGATCAGATCAAGGAAGGTCAGAAGGATGACGAGAAGATCAAACAGATCAAATCCAAGATGGAGGAAGGCCTAGCCAAAGACTTCAGGTTGGATGACCAAGGTATCTTGTGGATGAAGGAGCATATATGTGTACCTGACAAGAAGGAGCTGAAGCAGTTGATACTGGAGGAAGCTCATGATTCTAAGTATTCAGTTCATCCAGGAAGTGCGAAGATGTACCAGGATTTGAAGGAAAGGTTCTGGTGGCCAAGCATGAAAGAGAAGTTAATGAACAAGTTGCATTGTGTGATGTATGTCAGCGAGTCAAGGCTATACATCAGAGGCTAGCAGGACTGCTACAACCATTACACATACCTGAGTGGAAGTGATAGGAAATCGGTACGGATTTCATAATCGGTTTGCCCAGGACACAAGCTGGTTACGATTCCATTTGGGTCATTGTGGATCGGTTAACCAAGGTTGCGCATTTCATACCGGTGAAGACAACTTACTCAGGAGATCGATTGGCAGAGTTATACATGTCAAGAATTGTTTGTTTGCATGGAGTACCAAACACATTTTGCAAATTCAATTCTTAAGCCAATTTTTCAGCACATGATTTCACAATCTCCCCCTTGATGAAAACACTGGCAACACCACTTAGAATTGAACATTTGGCATTCACTTGACAAAAGAATTTTTGAACAGACCAAGGAATCTCCCCCTTTGACCAATATGCAAAGTAAAAACTCTCCCTGGGTGAGAATACGAAAAACCTCCTCATAAGAAGAAAAATGTGTGTGAATGTGCAATGTGCCCAAAAACTCCAAAATTCTCCAAACTTCTCAAATTTCCAAACAAATTTCCAAAAACATCTCCCCCTTTTTCTTTGAACTTCTCAAAGATTCCAAAAACTTCCCCCCTTTGACAATGGATTCATCAAAAGTACAAAGGAGAGAACATGTTCAAAATTTTTCTTGTAGCAATGATTTCACAAAGAGAAACAAGGAGTACCAAGATAGGAAAAGATGAGCTCATTCGATCATATAACCTTATATATCACAAAATATGCAAAATACATGATCTTATTATGATTTTAACAAGTTAGGGAATGACATGCATCTCAACCTCAATTCAGTCAACTATAGCCAAGTACTAAGCAAGACCTTTATTAGAAAAACAAAGGCTCAAAATTGAAGCAACTAATAACCCTGGGCGAGCAAGTAGTTTCAACTCCAATCTAGTAAACCAATTTAATCTTAAAATAGTAAACTGCATGTGGCATGCTTGAAGCATACTTCTTTTATTTCCTTAGAGTGGCATGCTTGAAGCATACATCTTGTCTTTGAGCGAATGGCATGCTTGAAGCATACATCTTATCTTTTTAGGGAAAGCATGCCTGAAGAACATAACTTGAGGCTTTTGCTTTTAACAAACATTTTTTATTGATTCTCTTTTCTTTTCATTTTTCTTTGATTGTAAACATGCAAAGAGATTAAAAGGTCTTATGAAAGAGTAAAGTTGAAAACACACTTGCTTCTTAGCCCAAATTTGTCAAGAAGATTCAATATCAAGCCTAGAAGAGTAAGATATCACAGAGTATTTAGCTATAGGCAATCAGACCAAGGAATTCCGCAATGTCATTTTTAGTTCAAGTGGAACAATTTATATTATCATATATCAGCTCAATTACATAATATATAAAGAAATACGATAAAGTAAGCTCATGAAGTGAAAGAACTTGGCAAGGAAACTCCCCCTCAAAACAAACCCATTGGATGAACAATCCCAAGTTCTCCCCGAATAAAAACAAAATGAGAAGAAGACAAAGGTTTTGTGAAAATGTCTGCCAATTGATGTTCAGTATCCACATGGTGAAGCACAAAGTTGCCTTTTTCAACATGATCTCTAAGAAAGTGAAATCTGATGTCAATGTGTTTTGTTCTAGAATGTTGCACAGGGTTCTTAGCAATACAAATTGCACTATTGTTATCACACAAAAGAGGAACACTATCCAAAATAACCCCATAATATTTAAGTGTGGCTACTATCCAAAGAATTTGAGAGCAACAACTAGCAGCAGCCACATATTAAGATTCAGCAGTTGATTGTGCAACAGAAGATTGTTTTCTAGAAGACCATGCAATAAGAGAATTTCCCAAGAAGTGACAAGAACCAGATGTGTTTTTCCTATCAATTCTACATCCTCCAAAATCAGCATCAGAAAAAGCTATCAAACTAATGCATGAGGAAGCAGAAAGCTAAATGCCAAAATCTTGAGTACCAGAGATACCTGAAAATTTTGCTTGATGGTTTGTTGATGTGAAGCACGTGGGAAAGCTTGAAAATGAGCACACAAGCACATAGCAAATTCCAAGTATCTCATCCTCAACAGCATCATCATCATCTTCATGAACAAAGATACTCTCCAGCTGAACATATGCACCTGTACCGAACATGTGGCGTGAGCATCCGAAATCCACTAGCCATATGTTCTCCTTCCTTGCGTGAGAAGCCTACATAGAAGCAGAAAGTGTCGAGGTCTAGGTACTGGGGTTAGAAATAAGATGTTTAGGAATCCAGTACTGAGACATATGACGCACAACAGTAGGCACAACACGAGCATTCTTATGCACAAAAGCAGATTTATCTTTTCCCATGTTCTTAGCAACAAAAGGTGTTTGCATCACCCTATGTCGGGACCTGAATTTGCAAATCCGGACCCTCTGTGTATTCAGCACTAGTCCAGGAACGCGCTAGTGCACATAGTCTCAACATTGGTAAATATCACAATCATACTCAACGAAATAATAAGGTACCTTAAATATTTAACCAAGCTGGTTGCTCGACCTTAAGGTCAAGTTACAAATATACGCCACGCAGGGCGAAAACTCAGTAAAAGAGAAATATAGCAGCCAAATAAGATAACTTCATGGCGCCATCCAGTATACCACATGCAACTGACTGGGCTCGCTCCCTAGTTAGACGGTTCCTCTTGGAGCTCCTCCTCCAAAGCTGGTGTAGACTCTTCTACAACTGGTGTTGTATTGTGGCAAGGGTGAGTACTTGGTACTCAACAAGTCATGCACAGAATGCAACTAATATACTACATGCATGGCTTATTACAAAGGAATAGCTCAGGGTATAATTGTAGTAAAACAGCATTTGACAAGTAACATAATTAGATTCAAAAGCAGTAGAAATAAGTATGAGAACAATAACTTTTCCAGGAATTAAATAAACATCTTTTCCAATCCTAATCCACATTTCCATCAACATCACTATTAAACCAAACCCAACCTTTCAAGTCCGAGTTATTTTCAAGAAAGTCTAACCCTTGACTGTAATTCCTGAGCGATGTCCAATACCACGGACACGGCTATTCGAATAGATTTTACACTCTGCAGAGGTTATGCACTTTACCCACAAGATACAGCCAAAGACCACAAAGGCGAGTGTCCGTAACAAAGTCTTTCGGAAAATTCTAACAGCACAAGTGGGCCTCTCCGGTTATTGCACACTAACCCTTCCCTTTGCGAAGGCGAAGTTTAGGCCAATCAACCGTTAGATGGGTACCTGGCCGCAGCCCCGGTACGCTCGCCCGTACAACTACACAAAAGGTATAGTTGACACCCCGAGGTCCCACAGGTACGTTATTAGCTACTTAATCAACTAGGTCTGTCCCATTACAGACATGTGGTCGCACGTTTGACTCAGTTCAAAGGCTTGCAAGGTAGAGTCCTTAGGGTGACCAGGGCAAGACTACCCGAAGAACCAAATCAACGCTCCCGGTGCCACAACTAGCCCACCCGATCATTCTTGCCACATGCCCCGGTCGAAATCTATTTATCAAACCCCCAGTTGATTACCATGCACCACGTGCCATCGACAATCACAACGCATCATACTTCTTTCAAAACAGGTTCAATATCTCATTAAGTTAATATTAGCTTTTGATTGTCCAAAGCATTTCACGTGGCAAGGATAAGCATACTACATCGGTCTAACTACCCATTTTGGCAATTTTATAATGTCCAACTAATAATCCACAACTAGGGTGACAAGGGGTCATGGCACATATTTAATTAACCAAGGTGTCATACGGCAATTTGGTATTTATCTAATTTCCCATAATTAAGTAAAGTATTTTCTAATTAAACTAGCATGCAATAATTTAAACCAAATTAATTTGAAAATGGGATCAACATGGTCAAAGCACAACTTGCCTTCAAAGATTATTTGTTCTTGGTCCTGAGCTGGCTCCTGGGTCAACACTTCACCTTCAAAGCCTTTGGGCACTTCAACGTCTACTCGTAAAGCGTGCAAATAGAAATAAATAAATAAATAAATAGTAGACAAAAATTGTCCAAACATCCAAATAAAGTTCATAAACAGAGAGAACATAATTTTATGGATTTTTAGAAACTGGAATCATCAAATTTGGAGTTTAAATGCAAAAGTTATAACCGTTTAAAGTTTAAAGAAAATATTAATTAAATATAAACAGAGAAATATTCATAATCAAAAATTAATTAAAATTCATATTTGAGTAGGTCTCATTTTTATGAAAATTTAGAAATTTGAATCACTCAAATCGGAGTTGAAACGCAATAGTTATAAGCGTTTGAAGTTTGAATCCATTTTTGAAATCAATAATTCGAATTAATAAATCATTTTCTTTTTCAGAAATTAATTTATTGCGTCAGCATGACATGTGGACCAATCAGGGCAACTACTTCCCGCTCCCCGAGGGCCGCGCCTTCTTCCACCGCGCCATCGGCCACCTCTGCGACGGTCGCCTCGTCGTCGACTACCTCTGTGAGTGCATGCATATATCATGATACGATCTGATCGTTGACGCACGTCAAGCCGTGAGAATTAGAGAGATAGAGAGAGAGATGCGTAAGTTCCAGTAGTTTCCAATTACGTGCAGAGACAGAGTGTTGTCGGCGTACGTACGTGCCAATCGCGAGGTGCATGGCACAGCGCCGTCACGCGCTGGACTTGCTTAATTCCGTGGGCAAGAGATCGTCGAGTTTGCATGCCTAGATTATGTGTCCGGCCTCTCTTTGCTTCTTCGGAACTTGAACGTCCGTGTTATCACGAAACAGATCGATCGATAGGACGACGGACAGAAGCACGCTCAAAAGAACAAGGCGGGGAACAGTTTCGCGCTATTTAGCCCACTTGCATATTTTTCTTACTCACTTCTGGCCTCTTTTCAAATGAAATTATAAATCTAGTCTCGCTCTCGACTGCAAAAGCACAGGCAAGCGGCGCATTACGCATTATCAGCTAGAGTTGCCGCAATCACTTGCAGGAGTACATGATGTCTTCCATGTATCTCAACTTAAGAAGTGCATTCGAGTACCAATTGAACAAACATCGTTGGAATAGATGAAGCTGCAAGAAGATCTGACCTACAAAGAGCATACAGTTAAGATCTTAGACACATCCGAATGAGAAACCAGGAACAAGACGATTCGTTTCTGCAAAGTTTAGTGGAGCAATCAGTCAGAAAGTGAAGCGACTTGGGAGCGCGAAGAAGATTTGAAGAAGGAGTTTCCCGACCTATTCTTTAGTTAGCCTCGAATCTCGGGGATAAGATTCTGTTAAGGGGGGAGGTTTGTAACGTCCCAAAAATTTCTTTTAATATATTTAGTGTGGTTCTGAGATTATTTGTAATTTTCCGGAATCTACTTGGAAGCCTCGCGAGTAAGTTGGATTCACATTTATTGAACTAATCGTATTAAATAAAGATTAGGAATTTTTGTATAAGCGTAAAATCTAAAATTTTGTTGACAATTAAGATAGTTGGTAGACGAGGGTGGTCGCTTCAAATATTTTCAAAAAACATGCTATATAACTTAATTCGTAGATTTTACAAAAAT
The DNA here is from genome assembly GCA_036346355.1 of Rhipidocladum racemiflorum. Taxonomy (NCBI): domain Eukaryota; kingdom Viridiplantae; phylum Streptophyta; class Magnoliopsida; order Poales; family Poaceae; genus Rhipidocladum; species Rhipidocladum racemiflorum. The sequence goes on from CM070590.1 coordinate 41,988,930, forward strand.
TTGTACAGGTGTCTGATTCACTAAAAGATTTTTTATGAATATACGCCACGCAGGGCGAAAACTCAGTAAAAGAGAAATATAGCAGCGGAAAACAAGATAACTTCGTGGCGCCATCCAGTATACCACAGGCAACTTGTGACACTACGGTATGGTGTGACATTATAAAATGTGAAATTAGAGAATAAAACCTTACGGCTTGAGGTTTACTCGTGTTTTTGGGCCTTATGAAGTGATGTGACCCCACGGAGTGTCGTAACCTTATAAATTGTCCATGATGAGGTCAAAAACATTATGAGATGTGGAATTAAGGTTAAAACCATATGGTATGGAGGTTAATACCGTTTCCGGGCTGTTTTCGGGAGTTTGGGCCTCTCCGGGGGAGTTCGGGCCCATGGGGGAGGGAGAGGCAGGCTATACTGCCTTGGGTGCCTCCACCCTGCCCCCATGCGCCACTAACCCTAGCTGCCACCCTTCCTCCTCCTCCCTCCACCTCCTAGCCGCCCCCATCTCCTTCCCCATGCCCCTCCACCTCCTCTCCTCTCCTCTCCACCACCTCTCCTCCACCCCCTTGCTGCCCTAGGGTAGCCTCCCCACCCCTGCACCTCGAGGATCCATCCATTGGAAGCGAGAAGCGAGGAACGAGGAGTGAGGAGCGAGGAGCGTGGAGCGAGGAGCGATCCGGGAGGAGTTTAGTTGGGATTTCGGTCGGCGGGCGAAGGTATGGCCATGGGACTCCTTGGGGTTGGGCTAGGTACTGTTCTAATGGTGTTTATCATGATTTTAGATCAATTAGTGGTGCTAGACTTGAGTAGATTGGATTAGATCTAGATGTTGCCACGTTTATGTTTTGGGACAGCATGAGCAGTCGACCTAGGGTTAAGTTTTTCGCCAATTTAGATTCCGAATCTGGCCGTACGGACGTTGAAGAAGTTCTAGATAATTTCATTATCTTTCAGTGAATATAAAGAACGTTAAATTTCGATCAACCGTTTGAAAGTTATGACTGTTTTACCGAGCATGTTAAAATCTGTGACATGATTGGAACAAATCACGGTATTTTGTAGATTAAACAACTTTAGAGTCCGAATCAGTCTTTCCCTATAACTATAAAAAGTTGGGAAATTTCCTAATCTACGTGAGGATGTACTCGTTTAATTGATTTGGAGTCTTAGAACTCAAGGTATGGCCGTTGGAAGTCTGTTGTCCCAGTGGGACAGAGCCTCTGTTTTTGGGTTTTGCAAGTAGGGTGCGAAGTCGGGTTAGATGAATGTTGTGTAATGTTTTGTGGGCATGTTTGTGAGTGTGTGATGCCTATGTGCAGGTGGTGTGACCCCGGGAGTGCCCACTACTTCTCATCAATCCGTTGCCGGAGGTTAAGGCAAGTGTATTGGAATGGGTAGCGAGTTGTAGATCGCTAGTTTTGATGAGTTGAAATTGAATTTATGATGCGATAACATGCCATGCTTTAATGCTTGCTATTGGTATGATGAAAATGATCCATTATGATTCTATGCTATGATTGGTTTAAGTAAATGTGCAAATTATTTTATGATGTTGGCATCTTTGCATTCATGGCATGAGACATGGCGAGGGCGGTGAGAAAGTCATAACTAGTCCGGTAAGGTCGGTGAGAAAGTTATGACTAGTCCGGAACGCCATTAAGTAAGACCTACATCATGATTCCATCCACGTGGTGAATGGAAGCGAGGAGTAGGCACCCTCCATCTACGGGATGGAAGGGGGGGAGAGGGTGCACGCCGACGGGTGTGCACTCAGCTATACCGGTATAAGCCTCCAGGAGATATGAGCATTGCATTGCATCGCATTGCATACATGATGATGATGATATGTGAACAATGATTTTGAGACATGAATATGATGTTGAATATGAGATTATGTCTTGACCATGAAATTGAGCATGGTATGTAGTGATGTTATATTGAATTGTTTTTTTTTTGCCATTGCAATATACTTGCTGAGTGATGAACTCACGCTTGTGTTTTATGTTGTTTTTAGGTACTTTGAGACCGGCATGAGGGAAAGGGGTTTAGCTACACTTCTACACGTAGCTCCACATTCATAGTCTATGTTTAATCACTTGGAGACATGACAATAAGATTTGTGCCATGAAACTTGGTGCTCGGCTTGGTTTTGAGCTTAAGTTCATCTTTTGCTTCACTATAATTGGTGAAATGGTTGAATTCGCTGTTTGTAAATATAAGTATTGCCATATCCATTGTTATTGCGGTTTTAGTTGTCATTTACCAAGCTATATCTTGTCTTACTATTGTTGTTGCTTCGAAGCATGAGAAACAAAGGAGATGCTGCCGAAATTTTCGGTTTTAGCATTTGCTCCTTTGCTGTAATTTATGTTAATTTGTGGTATTTAGATGTTGTTTAGTCTATGTTTGGTGGCATTCAGGCATACTAGATGCTGGGGTGCTACACAACTGACTGGGCTCGCTCCCTAGTTAGACGGTTCCTCTTGGAGCTCCTCCTCCAAAGCTGGTGTAGACTCTTCTTCAACTGGTGTTGTATTGTGGCAAGGGTGAGTACTTGGTACTCAGCAAGTCATGCACAGAATGCAACTAATATACTACATGCATGGCTTAGTACAAAGGAATAGCTCAGGGTATAATTGCAGTAAAACAGCTGTTGACAAGTAACATAATTAGATTCAAAAGCAGTAGAAATAAGTATGAGAACAATAACTTTTCCATGAATTAAATAAACATCTTTTCCAATCCTAATCTACATTTCCATCAACATCACTATTAAACCAAACCCAACCTTTCAAGTCCGAGTTATTTTCAAGAAAGTTTAACCCTTGCCTGTAATTCCCGAGTGATGTCCAATACCGTGGACACGGCTATTCGAATAGATTTTACACTCTGCAGAGGTTATGCACTTTACCCACAAGATACAGCCAAACACCACAAAGGCGAGTGTCCATAACAAAGTCTTTCGGAAACTTCTAACAGCACAAGTGGGCCTCTCCGGTTATTGCACACTAACCCTTCCCTTTGCGAAGGCGAAGTTTTGGCCAATCAACCGTTAGATGGGTACCTGGCCGCAGCCCCGGTATGCTCCCCCGTACAACTACACAAAAGGTATAGTTGACACCCCGAGGTCCCAGAGGTACGTTATTAGCTACTTAATCAACTAGGTTCGTCCCATTACAGACATGTGGTCGCACGTGTGACTCAATTCAAAGGCTTGCAAGGTTAAGTCCTTAGGGTGACCAGGGTAAGACTACCCGAAGAACCAAATCAACGCTCTCAGTGCCACAACTGGCCCACCCGATCATTCTTGCCACATGCCCCGGTCGAAATCTATTTATCAAACCCCCAATTGATTACCATGCACCACGTGCCATCGACAATCACAACACATGATACTTCTTTCAAAACAGGTTCAATATCTCATTAAGTCAATATTAGCTTTTTATTGTCCAAAGCATTTCACGTGGCAAGGCTAAGCATACTACATCGGTCTAACTACCCATGTTGGCAATTTAATAATGTCCAACTAATAATCCACAACTAGGGTGACAAGGGGTCATGGCACATATTTAATTAACCAAGGTGTCATACAGCAATTTGGCATTTATTTAATTTCCCATAATTAAGTAAAGCATTTTCTAATTAAACTAGCATGCAATAATTTAAACCAAATTAATTTGAAAATGGGATCAACATGGTCAAAGCACAACTTACCTTCAAAGAGTACTTGTTCTTGGTCCTGAGCTAGCTACTGGGTTAACACGTTGTAAGGGAACGCGATATGCTACACTAGCACAAATTAAAATTTCTACCGCAAACCAGAAAAGCTACTCGCAAGAAGGGGATCATAGATCTATTACCACTAGACGCGCAGTTGCGGAATCCTTCGCACGTCGTTGTAGTGGATCTTTCTCGGCGCAGATCGTCCTCGCCGCGGATCGTCCTTGCCGCAGATCGTCCTCGCCATGGATCATCCTCTCCACGCCGCAGTAGCAGCAACGTCACCATAGTAGTCCACACGTCCGGGGATGGAACGCCGTGCGTCGGTGTGCAAGCACCAGGTCACTCGGCAGGGGCAACGAGAGGATGTGGCTATGGTTTCTAGCGAAACACCTCTAAACTGCACGAAAGTGTGTGTTGCGCCCAACCTCCTCCCCTCCTTATATAGCCACGAGGTGAAACCCTAGGCAGTCAGGGCCCATCAACGCGCTAAGCCCACGAGGTCCATTAATTACGGATCCAATCCGAATTAATGCGTCGGCTGCTAAGTGTGTGACCAGAGGTTCATGCGCATTTGGACATGGATTCGGAAAACCCCTTTTCTAATCCAATAGTCGGTAGCGGCTCCTTGCAGAGCATGCCAACTCCCAAATGCATATGATTAAAGTACTAATGTAATAATCCCTTTGCCAAACTATATGAAGATCGAACTCAAGGCGAGAAGCATGTCATCCTTTGACAGTTCAATCCATCTCTCGTATCCGTGATATATTAATAAGTTGTGATTGACTTCTCAATCACGGCATGGCCATGCACTTCCTTAATCATATCACACGAGTGGCCTAGACATATATCTCCGTTACATTGGAGTGGCAAATTCCATCTTGACTGCTCACTTCCCTCTACATGTTTCATAGTAAACATGAAAGCTACCTTTATAACTATCCGGTTAGGAAATAGTGTTTGGTAACCCCAAGGTAAACTATTACACATGTAGGGAATATGATAATCTCAGGTCTAAGGATCATACATCTACTATGTATGAGATACACTGATGACACATAAGAATGTAACATTCTCGCAGTGTCCCATTGTGGGTCTATCTAACACATGTTCTTCAACATGTGTCCGCAATGTATTGATGATATCTCTATATCCTATGATCTATGAAACATGATCATCGAACAATACATGTGCTGATCTATTCATCGTTGTCCTATACGATGATATCCGATCAGAGATATTTATCGAATTATATCAATAAGTAAAGAGCTTCATAAACAAGTCACACACTTGTTGATCAAAACAATGATATACATTCATTGGACCAATAATCATATTATTATTCATAAAACATAGTCATGTTACAATCATCCATATGATTGCCTCAAGGGCATAACACTAACAATCTCCCACTTGCACTTGAGTCAATCAATTAAGTATCTAATACCAATAGACCTCGTGTGCGCCTCATGCTTAGGCTGTGGTAGTGGCTTTGTCAACGGATCAGCCACATTGGCTTCCGTATGTACTTTGCATATCTTCACGTCACCTCTATCCACAATTTCACGAATAAGGTGAAAGCGTCGGAGTATATGTTTGGACTTCTGATGTGATCTAGGCTCTTTTGCTTGTGCAATGGCACCACTATTATCGAATAGATGTCCATTGGACTAGAGGCACTAGCGACCACACCAAGCTTCGAGATAAACTTCTTTATCCATACAGCTTCTTTTGCGGCATCCGAAGCCGCAATGTACTCCGCTCGTCAGAGAGTCACCACCGTGCTTTGCTTGGAACTCTTCCACCATCGCTCCTCCATTTAGTGTAAACACAAAACCGGATTGTGATCGAAAATCATCTTTGTTAGTTTGGAAGCTTGCATCGGTGTAACCTTTTACAACCAGTTCTTCCTCACCTCCAAAGACTAGGAACATACCCTTAGTTCTTCTCAAGTACTTTAGGATGTTTTTCATGGCTATCCAATGACCATCACTGGGATCCGCTTGGTATCTACTTGTGACACTTAGAGCATAAGAGACATCTGGGCGCGTACAGATCATGGCATACTTGATAGATCCAATAGCCGAAGCATATGGAATCTTGCTCATCCTGTCTCGCTCATCAGTTGTCGAAGGACACTGATTCTTGCTTAGACTGATGCCATGTGACATTGGCATGAAACCTCTCTTAGATTCATGCATATTGAACCTTTTCAATACTTTGTCAATGTACGTTTCCTGGCTTAATCCAATCAACCTTTTTGATCTATCTCTATAGATCTTTATGCCCAAGATATAACATGCTTCTCCCAAGTCCTTCATTGAGAAACTCCTTTTCAATGAAGTCTTAACGTCTTCAAGCATAGGAATATCATTCCCGATCAATAATATGTCATCCACATACAAGATCAGAAACACAAGTGCACTCCCACTAGCCTTCTTGTAAACAGAAGGCTCTTCTTCGTTTTTGATAAAGCCAAATCCTTTGACCACTTCATCAAAACGAATGTTCCAACTCCGAGATGCTTGCTTTAACGCATAAATGGATCTCTGAAGCTTTCATATCTTTTTAGCATTTTTAGGATCAACAAAACCCTCAGGTTGTATCATGTATACATCCTCAGATAGATTCCCATTAAGGAAAGCTGTCTTGACGTCCATCTGCCATATTTCATAATCGAAATATGCAGCAATTGCTAAAATGATCCGGACAGACTTGAGCATGGCTACCGGTGAAAAGGTTTCATCATAGTCAATTCCTTGAACTTGTTTGAAACCCTTTGCCACCAACCGTGCCTTATAGATTTGAACATTTCCATCTACGTCTGTCTTCTTCTTGAAAATCCATTTGCATTCTATGGTTTTACACCATCAGGAGGATCGACCAAGTTCCAAACTTGATTGTCATGCATGGATTGAATTTCGGATTTCATAGCTCCAAGCCATTTTTCGGAGTTTGGGTCCATCATCGCTTCTTTGTAAGTCGTGGGCTCATCTTTTTCCAATAATAATATGTCATGTCCATATCTTATGGGTTCATGATGCGGCCTCCCCGACCTACGTAGGGTTGGTGTCACTTCCACAGGTTGTACAACACTTTGTACATCTTGTGAAGGTTCAGTGGTAGCTTGAACATATTCATGCGATTCTCGAATTTCGTCAAGATGCACATCACTCCCACTGATTTCTTTGGAAAGAAACTCTTTTTCCAAAAAGACACCATTTCGAGCAACAAAAACTTTGTTCTCGTTTCTTTTATAAAAGTAATATCCCTTTGTTTCTTTTGGATACCCCACAAAGAAGCATTTTTCTAATTTAGGTGCGAGTTTATCTGATTGCAAATGTTTTACATAAGCCTCGCATCCCCATATCTTGAGAAATGACAATATGGGACTTCTCCCGGTCCATATCTCACATGGTGTCTTCTCAACGGATTTTGATGGGACCCTATTTAATGTGAACGCAGCTGTCTCTAGAGCGAACCCCCAGAAGGATAATGGCAGATCTGTTTGGCTCATCATTGACCAAACCATATCCAATAAAGTTCGATTCCGTCGTTCGGATACGCCATTCCATTGAGGCGTTCCTGGCGGAGTAAGTTGTGGAACGATTCCACATTGCTTTAGATGATCTCCAAACTCTTGGCTCAAGTATTCGCCACCACGATTTGATCGTAAGTGTTTTATTAATTTGCCAAGTTGATTTTGTACTTCGTTCTGAAACTCTTTGAACCTTTCAAAGGTTTCAGACTTATGCCTCATTAAATAGATATATCCATATCTACTAAAGTCATCAGTAAAAGTTACAAAGTACTGAAACCCACCTCTATCAATCGAGCTCATTGGTCCACATACATCTGTATGTACTAGGGCCCATAATTCACTCGCCCTCTCACTAAAACCTGTGAAAGGGGTTTTTGTCATCTTACCAAGTAAACAAGACTCACATGTTTCAAATGATTCAAAATCAAATGAGGTGAGAAGTCCATCACCATGGAGCTTCTTCATGCGCTTCTCATTTATGTGACCCAAGCGACAATGCCATAAAAAGGTAGGGTTTAAATCATTTGGCCGAGGCCTTTTGACATTAATGTTATAGACATGTTTTTCTATGAGTTCAAGGACGTATAACCCATCCACCATGGGACAACGACCATAATACATATCATTCAAAAATATTGAACAAACAAAGTTCTTTATTCTAAATTCATAACCTTCATGTTCCAAACAGGAAGATGAAATAATGTTTCTACTCATAGATGGAACAAAATAATAATTATTAAGTTCTAAAACTAATCCTGAAGGCAAATGCAATGGGTAGGTGCCAACGGCAAGACCAGCAACTCTTGCTTTATTCCCCACGCGAATATCCACTTCTCCCTTTGCCAAGTCTTTACTCTTTGTCAGCCCCTGCATCGAATTGCAAATGTGAGCAACCGATCCGGTATCATATACCCAAGAGCTGGAATAAGAAGTAGCAAGATTAATTTCTATAATATTAATACCTAAAGTGGAAGTCACACTTCCATTCCTTTTATCTGCCAAGTACTTCTCGCAGTTCCGTTTCCAATGTCCTGACTTCTTGCAATAGAAGCACTGGGTTTCGGGTTGACGGCCGACTTTGAGCTTCTGAAGCTTAGTTTTGAGGCTCGTGATCTCATCTTGAGCCTTGCCCTTGCCCTTTCCCTTTCCCCAAGCCTTAGCTCTCTTCTTTTTGAAGGCAGTTGTCTTCTGAACCATCATCACATGATTGGGTTTCTTCTTAATGCTTTCTTCGGCAGCCTTGAGCATCCCATGTGGCTCAGTCAGGCTCTTCTCCATGCTATTCATATGAAAATTCATAATGAATGGCTCAAAGCTCTAAGGCAGAGACTGGAGAATTACGTCTATAGCCAGACCAATGCTAAGGGGAAACTCAAGCTTTTCCAATCTCCCAATGTAGCTAATTATCTTGATTACATGTGGGCTGATCGGACTGCCTTCATCTAGCTTACAAGCAAACAGAAGCTTTGAGATACCATACCTCTCAGCCCTCGCTTGATTCCCAAACAGGCCCTTCAAGCCCACAATCATATTGTAAGCATCCTGGTTCTCATATTGCTTTTGCAGCTCAGAGTCCACGGTGACAAGCATGAGACAGCTGACCTCTACAGAGGCATTAACATGTTTTTCATAGTCAGCCTTCAAATTCCGAGGAGCATTTTCGGCTGGTTCATCAGGAATCGGACTCTCTAGAACATATTCTTTCTTTTCATGTTTGAGAACAATTCTCAAGTTGCGATACCAATCCACAAAATTTGTTCCATTTAGTTTTTCTCTTTCCAAAACCGATCTCAAAGCAAAACCAAAGAAAGAGGGAGCAGCAGGAGGTGCCATTGAACTACAACAAAAACATGCAAAGTTTCTAAGCACTATGTTTCTATAATACTTTTATTAAACATTTTAACAAAAGAAACTCCTATCATGTGCCCCTTTATGGACACATGGTGAGCAATCAAGATCCATATTCATCAAACACTAGTGAGCTTTGGCATCACCGCTAGAAATCTAATGACATAGGTAAGCAACATCTTTGCTAATTACATCTTATGTAACTCTTGTTGGTTGAGCATGAAAACAAGTAATGAATGCCTCCGTCAACTTGAGTCATGGCTAGGTCAACTCGCCCCTAGGGCTCACATGAGGGAGGCAGCACTTCCCGTTTTCGGGTGCCAATTAAGAAACCTAGCCTCATGTGTGTTTTCCTAGACACCAATCATCTTGTATCCGTTCCTTCATTACTGAAATCATATTCCAACCACTTATGTCCTTAAGCCCAAAACCATTTTGATAGCTTAGTTAAATCAACCATTGTTATGCGCGATGTGTCCAATACATCCCTATCATCTATTAAGATAGTCATTGATATACTACTTTGGCAGTCATATCAATAATGATCTAAATTCTTGATAGGTGCAACAATTGGATGGACAAGTATGATTTAAAATTTTAACTATAGGGATGAACAATATCTACTATGAACATGGCATCACATGCAATGAGCATAAAGAAAATAGCAAGGATTAAACACACATCCACATATAATCAAATTAAGATGTGAAATAGTATGGCCCTTAGCATTAGGATCTCCATCATCATGCTTGATCGTTCACCTTGCCATCATGTTTGATTGTTCACCTTGGCGTCATGCTTGATGCCACCATCTTCATCATTGTAGATGCAACTCTTTACAACTTTGATAATGAATATTACATGAGGGTTTGAAACATCACAAGTCAACACGCAGGTCGTTATACATTTTAGATTGAAATAGCCTTATGGCTTGACACGGCACGCATGCCATGTAAATATCACATGCATCACATACACATAGGCCATACTATTTCACATAACATCCTGCAAAAATGAGTTAAACAAAATAGATTCTACGACAGCGGGATTCCAAGGGGCAGCGCCCCTGGCGGGGTCCAGGGGCAGCGCCCAAGGCGGGGTTCAAAGGGCAGCGCCCCTGGCGGCGATCCAATTAACCCAATCCGATTCAATCTCCACGGATCAATCAAATTGACCCAATCCGATTCAATCTGATTGGCTTGGTCCCATATGGTTGCGATTCGTGAACCCTAATGGTGGTAACCCGACCGGTAAGGGCAACGTTGTACCATGAACGGACTCACCCAAATCAAGATTGATTCGTTTTGCACTTTCCTCAAACCCTAAACCGATCGATCTCATCGACGGCTGCCTCCACCAATTCATCACATGAATTGGTTGAACATGTAATAGATCCAATCTACTATCCTCACATACCATATGTGCAACATCCAGATCACAAATCTACGCGAGATGGCTCTGATGCCACTGTAAGGGAACGCGGTATGCTACACTAGCACAAATTAAAATTTCTACCGCAAACCAGAAAAGCTACTCGCAAGAAGGGGATCATAGATCTATTACCACTAGACGCGCAGTTGCGGAATCCTTCGCACGTCGTTCTAGTGGATCGTTCTCGTCGCGGATCGTCCTCGCCACGGATCGTCCTCTCCACGCCGCAATAGCAGTAGCGTCACCACAGTAGTCCACACGTCCGAGGATGGAACGCCGTGCGACGGTGTGCAAGCACCAGGTCGCTCGGCAGGGGCAACGAGAGGATGTGGCTAGGGTTTCTAGCGAAACACCTCTAAACTGCACGAAAGTGTGTGTTGCGCCCATCCTCCTCCCCTCCTTATATAGCCATGAGGTGAAACCCTAGGCAGTCAGGGCCCATCTACGCGCTAAGCCCACGAGGTCCATTAATTACGGATCCAATCCGAATTACTGCGTCCCAGCCCGTTAAGTGTGTGACCCTGTAGGTTCATGCGCATTTGGACATGGATTCGGAAAACCCCTTTTCTAATCCAATAGTCGGTAGCGGCTCCTTGAAGAGCATGCTAACTCCCAAATGCATATGATTAAAGTACTGATGTAATAATCCCTTTGCCAAACTATATGAAGATCGAACTCAAGGCGAGAAGCATGTCATCCTTTGACAGGTCAATCCATCTCTCGTATCCGTGATATATTAATAAGTTGTGATTGACTTCTCAATCATGGCATGCCCATGCACTTAATCATATCACACGAGTGGCCTAGATATATATCTCCGTTACATTGGAGTGGCAAATTCCATCTTGACTGCTCACTTCCCTCTACATGTTTCATAGTAAACATGAAAGCTACCTTTATAACTATCCGGTTAGGAAATAGTGTTTCGTAGCACCAAGGTAAACTATTACACATGTAGGGAATATGACAATCTCAGGTCTATGGATCATACATCTACTATGTATGAGATACACTGATGACACATAAGAATGTAACATTCTCGCAATGTCCCATTGTGGGTCTATCTAACACATGTTCTTCAACATGCGTCCACAATGTATTGATGATATCTCTATATCCCATGATCTATGAAACATGGTCATCGAACAATACATGTGCTGATCTATTCATCGTTGTCCTATACGATGATATCCGATCAGAGATATTTATCGAATTATATCAATAAGTAAAGAGCTTCATAAACAAGTCACACACTTGTTGATCAAAACAATGATATACATTCATTGGACCAATAATCATATTATTATTCATAAAACATAGTCATGTTACAATCATCCATATGATTGCCTCAAGGGCATAACACTAACACACTTCACCTTCGAAGCCTTCGGGCACTTCAACGTCTACTCGTAAAGCGTGCAAATAGCAATAAGTAAATAAACAGTAGACAAAAAGTGTCCAAACATCCAAATAAAGTTCATAAACAGAGAGAGCATAATTTTATGGATTTTTAGAAACTGGAATCGTCAAATTCGCAGTTTAAATGCAAAAGTTATAACCGTTTAAAGTTTAAAGAAAATATTAATTAAATATAAATAGAGAAATATTCATAATAAAAAATTAATTAAAATTCATATTTGAGTAGGTCTCATTTTTATGAAAATTTAGAAATTTGAATCACTCAAATCGGAGTTGAAACGCAAGAGTTATAAGCATTTGAAATTTGAATCCATTTTTGAAATCAATAATTCGAATTAATAAATCATTTTCTTTTTTGGAAATTAATTTATTGCGTCAGCATGACACGTGGACCAATCAGAGGCCACCACGTCGCCTCAGGTCCATGGACCCGGCGCACGGTTTGGCTCGGTCCACCGTGGACCTGGTCCACTGCTCGTGTCTCTGACATATGGGCCCCTCTGGTGACGTCAGCATGATGTAAGCACACGGTTCAGCTGAGTGGGCTGACACGCGGGCCCCATCGTGACGTCAGCGTGACGTCATGGTGCGGTTTGGCTCGGTCGCTGACACGCGGGCCCCGCGTGGCGGACGCCACGGCCGACGTCGGCGGCATCGGCGTGGCCACGGCCGCGTGCCGATCGATCTCCCAGCCACGTGGCAGGATCTCGGCTGTTGATTTTAAAATCAACGGCCCAGATCAGATCTGGATTAACGCAATAGAAAAACTACTTGGCTGATCTGGACCGTTCGATCTTGATCGGACGGTCAAGATGTAATCTAACGCTAAACGTTGGTTACTACTAGCCGTACGATCTAGATCTAACGGCTGAGATTGGATCTAGCACGGTGCGGTTAAGGCTACGTGGCGTGATCTAAACCGTTGGATCTAAATCCAACGGTTGGAAATAGATCTAGAGATTAGCACGTGAGATCTTTACCGGGCATGATGTGGATGAATCTGGGCCCTTGGATCTGGATCGGACGGTGGAGGGAGCTCGAGCGATGGCAATGGCGCGCGACGGAGTTGGTTCACCGGAGACGGGGACGGCGACACGCCCGACGGCATTTGGGCACGATTCCGGCAAAGTGAAAGGTCCCCTCCGACGCGGTTGGTCCTTGCGGTTCTGGATCTGAGCTCAACGGCGGCGGAAACTTTGATTAACCGCGGCGAAACACCAAACCAACTACGGCGAGCTCGCGCGGGCAAACGGCGGCAGCTCAGGCGACGTTGTCTAGGGCTACGGGTGTGCACGGAAGTCGGCAACACGTTGGCTGCGGCGGCGCATTAAATAGGCCCCTCGGCGTCCGTGAAAACCGTGGAAACCGAGGCCCACACGGCTGCGGCGGTGGAATCCGAATTGGATTCGGATTGGGGTGACGTGGCTCCACGTGAGCCATTGGATCAAGATCCAACGGTCGGGAGTTTGGGATCGGGTCCGGCTCGGGCAACCTGGCTGGTCCGGTCGAGCTCCGGTTCGGCTACGTGGCGCGATCGTGGCCGTTGGATCTCGATCCAACGGTCACGCGCGTTAGGGCTTGGTGACTTGGTTCGACCGGAACGGCTGGCTCGGTCGGGTCCGGGTCAGACTCGAGTCTGACTTGGACTCGGGTCCGGTCGGATGAACAGTGAAACCGATTAGGTTTTTCCAGCGATTAAATAATCCAATTAATTCCCAGAAATTCATTTAATTCATTAAAAATAGCAAAACACTCAAAAAATTCCAGAAAAATTCTAGAAAATATTTTAGAACATTTTGGACTCAAATAAAATATTTTCAACAAAAATTTATTTGCAAAATTAAATTCTTTAATTATTTCAAAAGGGAATAAATTCAAATAAATCCAAATAAATTCCAAAAATTCCCCAAAGTGCCAAATCTTATTTAAATTCATGAAAAGCAAAAATTGGGGTGTTACAAACCTCCCCCCTTAACAGAATCTCATCCCCATGATTCAGGGCTTACTAAAGAATAGGTTCGGAAACTCTTTCTTCAAATCATCTTCGCGCTCCCAAGTTGCTTCACTCTCCGCATGGTTGCACCATTGAACTCTGCAGAAACGGGTTGACTTATTCCTCGTTTCTCTGTCCATTGTGTCCAAAATCTGGACGGGTTGTTCCTTGTAAGTCAGATCCTCTTGTAGCTCGATTGACTCTAACGGTGTCTGCTCATCAGGTACTCGGAGACACTTCTTTAGCTGGGACACGTGGAACACGTCATGTACTCCTGCTAGTGATTGTGGTAACTCTAGCTGGTATGCAACTTCCCCTCTGCGACTGAGAACCTTGAATGGTCCAACATATCGCGGCGCGAGTTTCCCTTTGGCATGGAATCTCTTAACTACCTTGAGTGGTGTGACTCCGAGATACATGAAGTCTTTCGGTTCAAAACTCAGGTCTCGGCGATGGTTATCGGCATAGCTCTTCTGTCTTGACTGTGCTATCTTCAGTCTTTCCCGGATCATGGCAATCTGTTCTTCAGCCTCTTGAAGAATGTCCGGTCCAAAGACACGACGTTCACTTGTCTCGTTCCAGTTCAACGGTGTTCGATAGGGTCGGCCATACAATGCCTCAAATGGCGACATTTGCAAACTTTCTTGATAACTATTGTTGTAGCTGAACTCAGCAAATGGCAGACTTTTATCCCAAGAGGTAGCATAAGCCAATGCACACACTCTTAACATATCCTCCAATATCTGATTAACTCTTTCGGTCTGACCATCAGTCTGCAGATGATATGCTGTACTAAAGTTCAAACGGGTTCCCATTGCTTCATACAGCTTATTCCAGAACCTCGAGGTAAACCGGGTACCTCTGTCCGATACAATCTTCTTCGGCACCCCGTGCAAACAGACGATCCTGGTCATATACAATTAAGCTAACTTATCTCCCGAGTAAGTGGTCTTTACTGGAATAAAATGGGCGACCTTAGTCAAGCGGTCCACTATAACCCATATGGAGTCATATCATCCTTGAGTCTTGGGTAAACCGGTAATGAAGTCCATTCTGATTTCCTCCCACTTCCACTCAGGTCTCTGGTGCATTGCCTTGACTCTCTGACATATGTCGCACAACGCAACATGCTCGGCAACTTCACTCTTCATGCTCGGCCATCAGAATCTTTCCTTTAAGTCTTGGTACATCTTGGCACTTCCCGGATGAATTGAGTACTTGGAGTCATGGGCTTCCTCTAAGGTTAACTGCTTCAGCTCCTTCTTGTTTGGCACACAGATTCGATCCTGCATCCATAACGTGCCTTGCTCATCCAGTCTGAAGTCTTTTGCCTTGCCTTCATCCATCTTGGACTTGATCCTGCGGATCTTGTGATCATCCTTCTGTCCTTCTCGAATCGGATCCTCCAGGGTAGGCTTCACTTCTAATGCATCCAAGAATCCTTCTGGTACGACTTCAATCTTCATTCTCTGGAAATCCTCACATAGCTCATCCTGACTCGTGGCTATTAACATGTTCACAGTATGGCTTTTCCGACTCAGAGCACCGGCCACCACGTTGGCCTTTCCGGGATGGTAATGGATTCCAACATTATAATCCTTGATCAACTCTAACCATCTCCTCTGCCTCATGTTCAGGTCTGATTGGGTGAAGATGTACTTAAGACTCTTATGGTCCGTGTATACTTCACATTTGTTCCCGATCAAATAGTGACGCTATAACTTCAAAGCATGCACTATGGCAGCTAGCTCTAGGTCATGCGTTGGATAATTCTCCTCATGCGACCTCAACTGTCTTGATGCATAAGCGACGACCTTTCCGTTCTGCATCAGCACACACCCAAGTCCTTGGCGTGATGCATCACAACATATATCAAAGCTCTGATTAACATCCGGTAGAACCAACACCGGGGCTGATGTCAATCGCTTCTTCAGCTCTTGAAAACCCTTCTCGCATTCCGGCGTCCATGCAAATTTCTTCTAGTTTTTCAGCAATTGCGTGAGAGGTCTCGCAATTGTCGAAAAGCCTTCAATGAAGCGGCGGTAGTAACCTGCCATACCAAGAAAACTACGAATCTGGGTCACGGACTTCGGCTGTTTCCAATGTAACACAGCTTCTACCTTGCTTGGATCCACCGCAACTCCTTCTGTGGTCATTACATGTCAAAGGAATTCTACCTTGTCTTTCTAAAAATCGCACTTGCTGAACTTGGCGAAGAGTTGTTGTTCCCTTAGGTCTCCAAAACTCGCCTCAAGTGCTCTGCATGTTCATCCTTCGTCTTGGAGTAGATTAAAATATCATCTATGAACACAACAACAAACTTGTCCAAGTATTCCATGAACACCTTGTTCATCATATTCATGAAATATACTGGCGCATTCGTCAAACCAAAGGACATAACAGTAAACTCGTAATGTCCATATCTTGACGAGAATGCGGTCTTCGGAATATCTTTCGATCGGATCTTCAGCTGGTGGTATCTCGATCTCAGATCAATCTTGGAGAAAACTCCGACTCCTCTCAGCTGATCAAATAGATCATCGATCCTGGGTAGCGGGTATTTATTCTTCATGGTGACTTCATTAAGTGCACGGTAGTCAATGCACATCCTGAAACTCCCGTCCTTATTCTTGACGAACAAAACTGGCGCTCCCCACGGTGACGAACTTGGTCTGATAAATCCTTTCTCCATTAACTCTTCAAGCTGCTTCTTCATCTCTACCAATTCTTCGGTGGACATCCGGTAGGGTCTCTTTGCTATTGGCGTTGTACTAGGTACAAGCTCTATCACAAACTCTATGTCTCTGTCTGGCGGCATACCAGGTAGATCTTCAGGAAAAACATCTGGGTACTCATTCACCACTGAGACATCTTCTATGTTGATTGCCTTGGCACTGTTAACCATCAACTGTCCATCTCTAATGGCGGTAGCTTGAAATTCCACTTTCCTTCCACACGGGCTTTCGACTGAGATAATCCTTCAGCCACAATCCAGCACAGCCTTGTGCTTGGATAACCAATCCATTCCCAAGATAACATCTAAGGTCTGGGTTTCCAATATAATAAGGTTCGCTAGGAATTCTACCCCATCTATTAATATTCTCACCCTAGAACATCCTACTTTAGTCAGGAGTTCGGAACCAGGGGTTTGAACTAAAAGCATGCAGTTAAGTCTTGCAATCTCCAAATCATTTTTAGTAGCAAAGCCTTGAGAAACAAACGAATGCGAAGCTCCAGAGTCAAACAAAGCTATTCACAGTGCATCGAGTTGACAAGTAACTTACCCAGCACGACGTCTGTGGCATTCTGGAGTGCCTCTGCGGTGACATGGTTGACTCGGCCTCTCACTACGGTCTGGGGCGTGGCTCCTGGCTGTGCTGTTCCGCGGTTGGCTCCGGGTGCAGGCGTCCTGGCTGGTGTGGATCCCAGATTGAAGCGGACTGGGGTCACTCCTGCGGTCTTCTTAGGGAAACTGTTGGAGAAGTGCCCTGGCTCGTTGCATGTGTAGCAGCGTCTCACTGTCCCCTGTTGACTGCCTGAAGCGGCGTTTCTGGCTGGAGTTGGGGTCTAATAATTCTGGCTGACAGGTCTTGGTGCTGGTGACGGTGTCCTCGTTGCATTCTGCGGCTAGAATCTGAAAAACTGATTTGGCGCAACCCTCAAGCGTTGCTGCGCTCCCTGACGCGATCCCTGCTATTGCATCCTGCGCTTCCGGTTCTCATCCAGTTCCTGGTGCTTGTCCTCAAGAATAAGCGCCTTGTTCACAGGCTCCTGGAAATCTGGAAAGGTGTGGGTGATCAGTCCCACCTACAGTCCTGAGTTAAGTCCCTTCATAAAACGAGACTGTCTGGCTTTATCTGTCGCTACGTCTTCAGGTGCGCAACGTGCAAGCTGTGTGAACTTATTCAGGTATTCGGCCACCGGCTGATTACCTTGCTTCAGTGCTCTGAACTCCTCCTTCTTGAGGTCCATAATTCCTTCAGGCACGTGATACTGATGAAATGCAGCTGTAAACTCCTCCCAAGTGATATCCTGAGGGTTCTCCCGCGTGTCGCAGAAGTTCTCCCACCATTCTGCGGCGGTCCCTTCCAACTGATGAGAAGCGTAGAGTACCTTCTCATTTCCCATGCATTGAGCAATGTGTAGCTTCCTCTCAATTGACCTTAACCAATCATCGGCCTCCAACGGATTGGCATTTCCAGAAAAAGTGGGTGGATGAGTCCTCATGAACTCTGATAGTCTTGAATTCTGGCGTTGTCCCTGATTGACTTGATTATTCTGATTAGCAGTGGCGTGAGTGGTGATCTGTTGCATCTGCTGCATCATTGCATGTATCAACTGGGTCTGTGCGGCAAGAAAAGCTCCAAAATTCTGCATGTCAACTGGCGGTGCTGGTTGGGGTGTAGGTGTTCCATCATTAGGTTTCCCAGCTGGGTAAAAACCACTTCCATTGCCTCCAAGGTTTCCGCTGGTGTTCACCATCTGTCGATTGCTCCAAGGTTTCAGAGATGAGAGGGAACAAGAATAGACAAGTAGTAGCGAAACTTATGCGGGGAGAAAGTGTAACTCAAAAATCCAACTTTATTATTTAATAATAATAACTTGGTATAGTTGCTTACAATGCCTAAAAGCCTTGAAACACATACTGCACACTCAACAAGCAATGAAAAACCAAATCGACTCTTACTGGAGTCTAACGCCTAAAGGGGTGACTCTTATTATATAACGCGACTCGACGAAGGAGTCTCAACCTCAATGCCTACGCTCACTCGTGGAGAAAACCTCCACTGCCTCCTCGGGGCGGGTGCAACGGCATATGCGCGAAACAATCGCCATGCCCTGCAACTGCAGCTGTGGTTGACGACGCGGCGTCTTCCTCTGGCTCTGGATCTGGCTGGTGCTGTGGCTGTGGCGCGGGTGCAGGTGGCGCCTCTTCTGGGTCCTCCTTTGGCTCTGGGGCGTCCAACTCTAACACTGGATTGGGGCCCTATCCATACAGTGCGGTCTCCAGCTCTGCGATCCTTTCAGTAGTATAGGCGACGTACTCACGAGCATTCTCTAAGTGCTTCTTCTCTTCCTCAACCTACTCGCGAGCCTTCTTCAACTCCTGGACCGTGTCTTCGATAAGCTCCTCCTGAGCGGCGACGAATCTGGCTAAGTGAGTGACAGTACCATCCTCACCTTCTATCGGCTTCCTTTGTAACGGAATACTGTGCCTTCCAACTCCCTGGAGTAGGTGTGAGCGATCTGCTGCATTGCTCGACGCGACACCTCCTGAATTCCCATCTCAAATGTAGACCTCCTGGCAATGAAGTGGAATGGGTGGCTGAATTTCGTCTTCTCTCGGGCATACACCGTGATCCTGATGTCCCATCCTATGACCATTCCTGCCTGCACGAGTGTAGTCCCTCGGTAGAGCGGTCTCCCAAAACCTCCAAGAAACTGAAGCATACGCCACAACTCGGCAGCGTAGCCACCTTCACGCTCGGTGTAGTTGTTCTTCATCATCATCTATCAAAAGACGCCCACGGAAGAACGCAACATTTTAAAATCAATGTGGAAGACGAAAATAACTCAGCAAAGGGTATGAACAAGCAAGAAAGGGGTAAGTCGAGAATTCATTCATTATCTTGACAAATTTTATCTTTAGAAAATAGGTTTTATCCTCACTACGACCAATCTAACTATGGGTGAGCCTACAGTCAGTATGGCTCTGATACCACCTCTATCGGGACCCGAATTTTCAAATCCGGACCCTCTGTGTATTCAGCACTAGTCCAAGAACGCGCTAGTGCACACAGTCTCAACATTGGTAAATATCACAATCATACTCAACGAAATAATAAGGTACCTTAAGTAGTTAACCAAGCTGGTTGCTCGACCTTAAGGTCAAGTTACAAATATACGCCACGTAGGGCGAAAACTCAATAAAGAGAAATATAGCAGCGGAAAATAAGATAACTTCGTGGCGCCATCCAGTATACCACAGGCAACTAACTTGGCTCGCTCCCTAGTTAGACGGTTCCTCTTGGAGCTCCTCCTCCAAAGTTGGTGTAGACTCTTCTTTAACTGGTGTTGTATTGTGGCAAGGGTGAGTACTTGGTACTCAGCAAGTCATGCACAGAATGCAACTAATATACTACATGCATGGCTTAGTACAAAGGAATAGCTCAGGGTATAATTGCAGTAAAACAGCATTTGACAAGTAACATAATTAGATTCAAAAGCAGTAGAAATAAGTATGAGAACAATAACTTTTCCAGGAATTAAATAAACATCTTTTCCAATCCTAATCCACATTTCCATTAACATCACTATTAAACCAAACCCAACCTTTCAAGTCTGAGTTATTTTCAAGAAAGTCTAACCCTTGACTGTAATTCCCGAGCGATGTCCAATACCGCGGACACGGCTATTCGAATAGATTTTACACTCTGCAGAGGTTATGCACTTTCCCCACAAGATACAGCCAAACACCACAAAGGCGAGTGTCCGTAACAAAGTCTTTCGGAAACTTCTAACAGCACAAGTGGGCCTCTCCGGTTATTGCACACTAACCCTTCCCTTTGCGAAGGCGAAGTTTAGGCCAATCAACCGTTAGATGGGTACCTGGCCGCAGCCCCGGTATGCTCCCACGTACAACTACACAAAAGGTATAGTTGACACCCCGAGGTCCCACAGGTACGTTATTAGCTACTAAATCAACTAGGTTCGTCCCATTACAGACATGTGGTCGCACGTTTGACTCAGTTCAAAGGCTTGCAAGGTTATGTCCTTAGGGTGACCAGGGCAAGACTACCCGAAGAACCAAATCAACGATTCCGGTGCCACAACTGGCCCACCCGATCATTCTTGCCACATGCCCCGGTCGAAATCTATTTATCAAACCCCCAGTTGATTACCATGCACCACGTGCCATCGACAATCACAACACATGATACTTCTTTCAAAACAGGTTCAATATCTCATTAAGTCAATATTAGCTTTTGATTGTCTAAAACATTTCACGTGGCAAGGGTAAGCATACTACATCGGTCTAACTACCCATGTTGGCAATTTAATAACGTCCAACTAATAATCCACAACTAGGGTGACAAGGGGTCATGGCACATATTTAATTAACCAAGGTGTCATACGGCAATTTGGCATTTATCTAATTTCCCATAATTAGGTAAAGCTTTTTCTAATTAAACTAGTATGCAATAATTTAAACCAAATTAATTTGAAAATGGGTTCAACATGGTCAAAGCACAACTTGCCTTCAAAGAGTACTTGTTCTTGGTCCTGAGCTGGCTCCTGAGTCAACACTTCACCTTCGAAGCCTTCGGGCACTTCAACGTCTACTCGTAAAGCGTGCAAATAGCAATAAGTAAATAAATAGTAGACAAAAGTGTCAAAACATCCAAATACAGTTTGTAAACAGAGAGCATAATTTTATAGATTTTTAGAAACTGGAATCGTCAAATTCTGAGTTTAAATGTAAAAGTTATAACCGTTTAAAGTTTAAAGAAAACATTAATTAAATATAAATAGAGAAATATTCATAATCAAAATTTAATTAAAATTCATATTTGAGTAGGTCTCATTTTTATGCAAATTTAGAAATTTGAATCACTCAAATCGGAGTTGAAACGCAAGAGTTATAAGCGTTTGAAGTTTGAATCCATTTTTGAAATCAATAATTCAAATTAATAAATCATTTTCTTTTTTGAAAATTAATTTATTGCGTCAGCATGACACGTGGACCAATCAGAGGCCGCCACGTCTCCTCAGGTCCATGGACCCGGTGCACGGTTTGGCTCGGTCCACCGTGGACCCTGTTCACCGTGGACCCGGTCCACGGCTCGTGTCTGACATGTGGGCCCCTCTGGTGACGTCAGCATGACATCAGCACACGGTTCAGCCGAGTGGGCTGACACGCGGGCCCCACCGTGATGTCAGCCTGACGTCATGGTGCGATTTGGCTCGATAGCTGACATGCGGGCCCCGCGTGACGTCACGGCTGACGTCAGCGGCGACCGGCGTGGCCACGCTGACCACGACGGTCAGTCTCCCAGACATGTGCCTGGATCTTGGCTGTTGATTTGAAAATCAACGGCCCAGATCAGATCTGGCTTAACGTAATAGGAAAACTACTTGGCTGATCTGGACCTTTTGATCTTGATCGGACGGTCAAAATCTAATCTAACGCTAAACGTGGGTTACTGCTAGCCGTACGATCTAGATCTAATGACTGAGATTGGATCTAGCACGATGCGGTTAAGGCTACGTGGCGCGATCTAAACCGTTGGATCTAAATCCAACGGTTGGAAATAGATCTGGAGATTGGCACGTGAGATCTTTACCGGGGATGACGTGGACGAATGCAGGCCCCGGATCTGGATCGGACGGTGGTGGGAGCTCGAGCGGCAGCGATGGCGTTGGCGGAGTTGGTTCACCGGAGACGGGGACGGCGACACGCCCGAAGTGAAAGGTCCCCTCCGAAGCGACTGGTCCTTGCGGTTCCGGATCTGAGCTCAACGGCGGCGGAGGACGGCGGACGGCGGCGGAAACGGTGATTAACCGCGGCGGAACACCAAACCAACAACGGCAAGCTCGCACGGGCAAACGGCGGTGGCTCAGGCGACGTTGTCTAGGGCTACGGGTGCGCACGGAAGTCGGCAACACGTTGGCGGCGGCGGGCGTTTGGGCTTGGTGACTTGGTTCGACCGGAACGGCTGGCTCGGTCGGGTCCGGGTCGGACTTGAGTCTGACTCGGAATCGGGTCCGGTCGGATGAACAGTGAAACCGATTTGGTTTTTCCAGTGATTAAATAATACAATTAATTCCCAGAAATTCATTTAATTCATTAAAAATAGCAAAACACTCAGAAAAATTCTAGAAAATATTTTAGAACATTTTAGACTCAAATAAAATATTTCCAACAAAAATTTATTTGCAAAATTAAATTCTTTAATTATTTCAAAAGGGAATAAATTTGTGACGCTATGGTTTGGTGTGACGTTATAGAAGGTGAAACTAGAGAATAAAACCTTTCGGCTTAGGGTTTTCTCGCGTTTTTTGGGCCGGTTGAAGTGTTATGTCGCCACGGAGTGTCGTAACCTTATTTAACGTGCATGATAAGGTTAATAACATTATGAGATATGGAATTAAGGTTAAAACTATAGGATATGGAGGTTAATAGCTTTTCCGGGCCGTTTTCGGGGTTTTGGGCCTTCCCGGGGGAGTTTGGGCCTTGGTGGGCTTTGGTGGGATGGAGTAGGTCTCCGTAAAGGACTAGGTTTGGGTGTGGGGGCTAGTAAAAGGGCTCCCCACCAGCCCTTGGGGCGTCCACCCCTGCCCCATGCGCCCCTAACCCTAGCCGCCACCCTTCCTCCTCCCTCCACCTCCTAGCCGCCCCATCTCTTGCCCCCATGGCGCCCCCATTGCTCCCCATTGCACACCACCTCTCCTCCACCCCCCTTGCTGCCATAGGGTGACCTCCCCACCCCTGCATCCTCATGGATCCATCCGAGGAGCGAGGAGCGAGGAGCGAGGAGCGAGGTGCGAGGAGCGAGGAGCAAGGAGCAAGGAGTGAGGAGATCGATTGGAGTTTTCGTGCGTCGGGCAAAGGTATGATCATGGAGCTCCTCGGGGATGAGCTAGGTACTGTTATTAGGGAGTTTATCAAGTTTTTAGATCAATTGGAGGCGCTAGATTTGAGTAATTTGGGTTAGATCTAGATGTTGCCACGTTTCTGTTTTCGGGCAGATTGAGCAGTCGAGCTAGGGTTCGCGTTTTCGCCAATTTAGATTTGGAATCTGGCCGTACGGACTTCTAGGAAGTTGTAGATAATTTCATTACCTTTCAGTGCATATAAAGAAATTGAAATTCCGCCCAGACGTTTGAATGTTATGACTGTTTTACCGAGCGTGTTAAAATCTGTGACGCGATTGGAACAGATCTCGGTAATCTGTAGATTAAACAACTTTAGAGGCCGAATCAGACTTTCCATATACCTAGAGAAAGTTGGGAAATTTCCTAAGCTACGCGAGGGTGTACTTGTTTAATTCATTCGGAGTCCCAGAACTCAAGTTATGCCTTTTGCAAGGCTGCTGTCCCGATGGGACAGAACCTCTGTTTTAGGTTTTGCGAGCAGGGAGCAATGTCGGGTTAGATGGGGGTTTGCGTACTGTTTTGTGGTTATGATTGTGATTGTGTGATACCCCTGTGCAGGAGGTGTGACCCCGGGAGTGCCTTCTACTTCCCGCCAATCCGTTGCACGTGGTTAAGGCAAGTGTGTTGTGATGGATAGCGAGTTGTAGGTTGCATGTTGAGATTAGATGGAATTGTTTACATGATATATGTCCACTTGCCATGTGTTAATGATTGCTATGATATGATGAGCATGTTTAAGATGTTATGACGCCATGTGTTAAAATATGAGTTTTATATGATGTTGGCATGCTTGCATACATGACATGTTACATGGCCCGGGCGGTGAGAAAGTCATTAACTAATCCGGGAAGGTCAGTGAGAAAGTTATGACTAATCCGGAGAGCCAATAGAGTATGTCCTACATCGTGATTCCATCTACCGTGGGTTGTGAAAGCGAGGAGTAGGCACCCTCCATCTTCGGGATGGAAGGGGGGAGAGGGTGCACACCGATGGGTGTGTACTCAACCATACCGGTATGACTTTCCAAGGAGATATGAGCATTGCATTGCATTGCATACACAATGATGATGATTTTGTTAAAGTGTTCATGATTGGGATGATATACATGATGTGAGATATTATTTTCTATGATATTGTTATTGTTGTCCATTACAATATGCTTGCTGAGTTTCGATCTCACGCTTGTGTTTTATGTTGTTTTTAGGTACTTTGAGATCGGCATGCGGGAAAAAGGGGTTTAGCTACACTTCTACACGTAGCTCCACCACCATAGTCTATGATTAATCACTTGGAGACATGATTTTAAGAGTTGTGCCATAAAGTTAATGTATGGTTTAATCTAGCATGCTTGTGATCCCTTATTTGCTTCGTTATAGTTTATGAAGTGGTTGAGCGTGGTATTATTGGCGTAGTTTGATGATACATCCATTTATGTTGATGTTTTAGATGTCGTGTGCTATGATATATCTTGCCATGATATTGATATTGTGTTAATTCATGGAAAAACAAAGGAGATGCTGCCGAAATATTGGTTTTTAGCATATGTACCTTTGCTGGAATTTATGTTTAAGTGTGATATTTAGTTGTTGTTTAGCTTATGTTTGGTAGCATTCGAGCATATTAAATGCCGGGTGTTACTGCTTGGTATCGAGCTGGTCGTAGGTCCTTGGAATGTGAATTTTTAGTGTCATGCTATAGGGTAAAACTAAAATATGATGTGGAATAACTTAGAAACATGACTTAGGTCTTAACTAAAATTTTGTTATAGGATAGCAACATTAAAACTTGCAAAAGTGGTATAACTAATCTAAAATTTGACACACAATGGATGCACAGTAGGAAAGGGTATGGGTATCGTTTCTTTATGCTTAAATGTTGTATTTAAGCTATGATGTTGAATGCTTCCTTTGATAAAGCATGTTGCTATGTCTATGAGATAAATGACTGAATTGCTCTTGTTGTTGTGATAGAGTGGAATTGTGGTACCGAAGGGTTTCGGTCACCTCTTTTTGTTCATAGTAAGGGCGAGGTTTGACGGTGTGGCCGGTTAGCGCCATCACCGAAGAACTATTAACCCCTGTAGGAGAAGAGTGCTTACCCTCTCTGTTGTAGATCAGGTAGTTGACTGGAGTCAAATAGAAGAGTTTGGTGGTGGATTCTTCAGACGCTTCTTTGCCGTTCTGACGGTCGATTTTCGTTGCTTTTCTTGGCTTTAGTTGATTTGAATCAAATGAAAAATGTTGGGTTTTCGCGGATCGTTCCGTATGCGGTGTGTGGTTTTGTCTTCCTTGGTTGAAGACGAAGAAGAGGAGTATAGTGTTGCGCTTATTTGGGCGCCTTTCCGCTTTTAATGATTAGTTTGTTGATGGCTTTATGGGGAAGAAGCGCTCAAATTTATCCTCGTGTTTGTCTTTCTCCGAGGTTAACGGAGTTATTATGGAGTTATGCCGCACTGGCTGTCAGGGCTGAAGTTCTGTGTCTTTGTAGAAGTAAGTGGTGTTTGATTCGTTATTTTGCTGGTTTAAGAAAATCATCTTTGAAGAACCCTTCCTATTTTGTGAAAGTTTGGAGTTAGGGTTTATTTGCAAAGGTATATTTGATCGATTGGTTCCCTCCAGAGGAGTCTTTGAGATTTAAAAAGTGTTTTGGAGAATTCCTTTGCATGACCAAGTTTGGGTTTGTCTCATCGCAATTTTGAGAGTCAAATTTTCCTTATGAATTTGGGATGAGTTTTAAAACTAAAATGCTGTAAACAAAGTAGTCTTTTGACTGAAATCGTTTGTCCCTAGTAAGAATTGATGTTTAGCATGTTATGTAGTAGGTAACAATGTGGTTTATGGATTGATGTGTTGCTAAGTTAAATTTTGAGTTGAATCAATTCAATGTGATTAATATCTCTAGCTTGAGAATAAATAGACTACTAGTGTTGTAGTTTACTCTTAGTGAGAATGATTAAATGTGTTAATGTACATGCTTAGAATCTGTTGCCTTGCTTTAAAAGTGCTTATGATCCTTGTTAATGTTAAAAGTTTAAACTTTGATGCATAGTTAAAACATTAAGATGATGTAGACTGCTGTTATTGTAAAAGAAACTTTGCTGGTTGTTAAAGATGTTCTAATCTAATGGAATAATAGAGAAACTTAATCGTGTTGACTAGTGACTTTAATTTGGATGTTGATTAGAGTTGCTATTTATGTTGTTGCAAACTACTAGTATCTTTGGAAGTATGCAGTTGTGTCGCTACAATGCTAGTATTGATATCAATGGAGAAGACATAAGACTTATTGTTAATGATGTTGTTAATGGTAGTGTTAATGCTAGTATTCAGTCTATTTTAAATAGTGGGAGTATGTTGTGTGGTGGTAATTTTGTTATCACCTATGTATAGGGTAGCTAAAAGTAATGTTGTTGGTTGATGATTATGCCCATTTGTTGTTATTGATGACTAAGTAGTTGTGGTAACTGTTTAGATTATTCGTTGGAAAACCATGGTTAAAATAGAGGAAAATTTTAACATGTTGCGATGGAGTGAGCTTTGGATAATTAACATGATGTACAATTTCATCCTTAATGAATGTATTCCTTGGAATCCTAGTTATGAACTTTGTCTTGTAGAGATAATATTTACATGTTGAAGTTGTTGTTTAAGCCGAATAAGGTTCGGTTGTCGAGACGTGAATATATAGGTGGCATGAAATTTATATGCTGATCTTGCTGAAAGATTTATTGAAATACTATGTTTCCAACTTGGAATAAGATGTATTATGATTCGGTGACCCGTGAGGGTCATGTCAATATAGTTTTGGTTTGGTGCCTTTTTCGATAAGCACCTTAAACCCTAATTAAAAGTGTTGGGATTGGTAACTAGAGGAAGAATTTGTTGTGAAGTTTCTGATTTATTTGTGTTGGGGCTTCTCAGGAAGTAGATAGTAATTATTGAAGTCTTTTAATGGAAAGCGTAGTGGAGTACTAGAGATGGTTCTTTTTATGCTGAGCTTGTGTTTAAAAGCTTTTGGACTAGTTTGGTTGCTTGCCATTTTGGTTGAAGGGTTTTCGGTCAAGGTGTTCCATATGCTGTGTTTCAGAGTTTCCCTAAAACTCGTAGAAATTGGTGCAAATATTTGGTTTTGGCTAACTTGTTTAGTTTGTGCTATGAGTTTCCCTTTCTCTTTGAGAAAGTTTATGGCGGTTGTGTGTGCAGATGCTTGACTTTGGAGTCGATGTTCTTTTCCAAAATGCTGATTTTGGTTAAAATGCGAGGTTTTGCAAGTTTAGCTTTCAAGTAATGGAGGGTTCTGTTATGACGTGGTCTTTTCCTGCTAACAGTTTGCAGTCATGGTCTATATGAATTTCTGCAACCTTCGATGTTAATGGTGTTTCAATTCTTTGATACCTAATAAGTCGTTTGGTGAATGACTAATCGGTACTGGCTGTTCCATGATGAATGAATGGTGGAAAGGAAAACATGTCAACGTTTATCGATGTTTAATGATAAAGGAGTCGTTGAGCCAGGTCGGTGAGAAAGTCATATATGGATACATGACTAATCCAGAGTGCACTTGAAAAGTTTGCATTCATGTTATGAATCGAGATGTCCATTTATTTCTAGTATGAAAAGAAAGAATAAAGAATTTCTGGTATGTTGGTTGTGATGAAGGGGATTTGTGTTTCCTTTGCATCTTGGTTTAGAAAGTTAAACTGAATGCTCTTTGGTTGTTGTCGAATCCTTTCCAAAGTGATTGTAGTGCATTGGATTCAAGGTTAAGCATGGGGACCAATTGGGTTCATGGTTTGTGGTTGAGTTTATCCAATCGTTGTGTCCTTGTTTTAGTCCTTGGGTGGAAAGCTTGAGGGCGAGACCCGCTTGGATGAGAAATCCAGTATGGGTTGTTATCGACTCTAAGCATTAGGTGTTGTTAGTAGTGGATCGTAAATGGTTTAAAGGTGAGGAGTAAAGGAAGGTTGAGTTTGACTCAATTCAAACCTTCTTGGAGAATTGTCTTTGTTGATGTGTTCCTCGATAGGGTTGATTAAGTACTAGTGGACCACTTGGTGGTTGCTAGTAATTGCTTTTCCTTTTCGAAGTGTATTGGATCTTTTGTCGCTGATCTATGAGCGAGTGGAGTCAACCGTAGCATTTTGTTCTTGTTATTCGTTTTATGCGGGTTTTAAGAACTTTGGTTTTAAAGAAAGCTTTCCCTTTTGTTGTTAGCGGTGGGTATTGATCTTTTGTAAAAGATAAATCTTTTGCATGGTTTTAAACCCCGTTGTTCAAACAGTGGGTTGTCTTGGAGTGTAGTTGTTGGATCGTAAGGGCCTTCTCAACCCCAAAAGCTCTGATACCAATTGTTGGATCGTAAGGGCCTTCTCAACCCCAAAAGCTAGCTTAAGAGGTGAGGAACTCCCCCACTTATATGTTAGGTCCTTTGCCCTTCCACAACCAATGTGTGACTATTCTAACAATCCCCCCTTCACACATTGGTATCCCTCAGCCGTTCACCGCCCCTTCACCGTACACCGACGGTCCCTCAGGGCCACGGTCCATCAGGCCTTCACACCCTAGTGTCCATCGGGCCAAAGATGTTAGAACCGGGCTCTGATACCACTTGTAGGACCGAATATAGCAATCAGAGGGGGGTGAATGATTGTGCGGAAGCTAAAACCAAATTCTTGATCTATTAAAAGTTTACCCCAAAATAGAACCAAATAATTGCCTCGTTTTAAAAAAAAAAACAAAATGATAGAGGTTTGGTAAAACGCGAATTCCCGGAGATCCAACCATCCGATCGATCTGAAATTTGGACACAAGAAACTAGATTCCAATACGAATCAAACCCAAAAAGAATCAGCATGACGTCAGCACACGGTTCAGCCGAGTGGGCTGACACGCGGGCCCCACCGTGACGTCAGCGTGACGTCATGGTGCGGTTTGGCTCGATAGCTGACATGCGGGCCCCGCGTAACGTCACGGCTGACGTCAGCGGCGACCGGCGTGGCCACGCTGACCACGACGGTCAGTCTCCCAGCCACGTGCCTGGATCTCGGCTGTTGATTTGAAAATCAACGGCCCAGATCAGATCTGGCTTAACGTAATAGGAAAACTACTCGGCTGATCTGGACCGTTCGATCTTGATCGGACGGTCAAAATCTAATCTAACGCTAAACGTGGGTTACTGCTAGCCGTACGATCTAGATCTAATGGCTGAGATTGGATCTAGCACGGTGCGGTTAAGGCTACGTGGCGCGATCTAAACCGTTGGATCTAAATCCAACGGTTGGAAATAGATCTGGAGATTGGCACGTGAGATCTTTACCGGGGATGACGTGGACGAATCTGGGCCACTGGATCTGGATCGGACGGTGGTGGGAGCTCGAGCGACGGCGATGGCGCGCGGCGGAGTTGGTTCACCGGAGACGGGGACGGCGACACGCCCGAAGTGAAAGGTCCCCTCCGACGCGACTGGTCCTTGCGGTTCCGGATCTGAGCTCAACAGCGGCGGAGGACGGCGGACGGCGGCGGAAACGGTGATTAACCGCGGCGGAACACCAAACCAACTACGGCAAGCTCGCACGGGCAAACGGCGGTGGCTCAGGCGACGTTGTCTAGGGCTACGGGTGCGCATGGATGTCGGCAACACGTTGGCGGCGGTGGCACATTACATAGGCCCCTTGGTGTCCGTGAAAGCCGCAGAAACCGAGGCCCACATGGCTACGACGGCGGAATCCGAATTGGATTCGGATTGGGGTGATGTGGCTCCACGCGAGCCCGTTGGGTCGGGGGTTTGGGCTCGGGTCCGGCTCGGGCGACCTGGCTGGTCCGGTCGGGCTCGGGCTCGGCGATGTGGCGCGATCGTGGCTGTTGGATCTCGATCCAACGGTCACGCGCGTTAGGGCTTGGTGACTTGGTTCGACCGGAACGGCTGGCTCGGTCGGGTCCGGGTCGGACTTGAGTCTGACTCGGAATCGGGTCCGATCGGATGAACAGTGAAACCGATTAGGTTTTTCCAGCGATTAAATAATCCAATTAATTCCCAGAAATTCATTTAATTCATTAAAAATAGCAAAACACTCAGAAAAATTCTAGAAAATATTTTAGAACATTTTAGACTCAAATAAAATATTTCCAACAAAAATTTATTTGCAAAAATAAATTCTTTAATTATTTCAAAAGGGAATAAATTTGTGACACTATGGTTTGGTGTGACGTTATAGAAGGTGAAACTAGAGAATAAAACCTTTCGGCTTAGGGTTTTCTCGCGTTTTTTGGGTCGGTTGAAGTGTTATGTCGCCACGGAGTGTCGTAACCTTATTTAACGTGCATGATAAGGCTAATAACATTATGAGATATGGAATTAAGGTTAAAACTATAGGATATGGAGGTTAATAGCTTTTCCGGGCCGTTTTCTGGGTTTTGGGCCTTCCCGGGGGAGTTTGGGCCTTGGTGGGCTTTGGTGGGATGGAGTAGGTCTCCGTAACGGACTAGGTTTGGTTGTGGGGGCTGGTAAAAGTGCTCCCCACCAGCCCTTGGGGCGTCCACCCCTGCCCCATGCGCCCCTAACCCTAGCCGCCACCCTTCCTCCTCCCTCCACCTCCTAGCCGCCCCATCTCTTGCCCCCATGGCGCCCCCATTGCTCCCCATTGCACACCACCTCTCCTCCACCCCCCTTGCTGCTCTAGGGTGACCTCCCCACCCCTGCATCCTCATGGATCCATCCGAGGAGCGAGGAGCGAGGAGCGAGGTGCGAGGAGCGAGGAGCGAGGAGATCGATTGGAGTTTTCGTGTGTCGGGCAAAGGTATGATCATGGGGCTCCTCGGGGATGAGCTAGGTACTGTTATTAGGGAGTTTATCAAGTTTTTAGATCAATTGGAGGCGCTGGATTTGAGTAATTTGGGTTAGATCTAGATGTTGCCACGTTTCTGTTTTCGGGCAGATTGAGCAGTCGAGCTCGGGTTCGCGTTTTCGCCAATTTAGAGTTGGAATCTGGCCATACGGACTTCTAGGAAGTTGTAGATAATTTCATTACCTTTCAGTGCATATAAAAAATTTGAAATTCCGCCCAGCCGTTTGAATGTTATGACTGTTTTACCGAGCGTGTTAAAATCTGTGACGCGATTGGAACAGATCTCGGTAATCTGTAGATTAAACAACTTTAGAAGCCGAATCAGACTTTCCATATACCTAGAGAAAGTTGGGAAATTTCCTAAGATATGCGAGGGTGTACTCGTTTAATTCATTCGGAGTCCCAGAACTCAAGTTATGCCTTTTGCAAGGCTGCTGTCCCGACGGGACAGAACCTCTGTTTTAGGTTTTGCGAGTAGGGAGCAATGTCGTGTTAGATGGGGGTTTGCGTACTGTTTTGTGGTTATGATTTTGATTGTGTGATACCCCTGTGCAGGAGGTGTGACCCCGGGAGTGCCTTCTACTTCCCGCCAATCCGTTGCATGTGGTTGAGGCAAGTGTGTTGTGATGGATAGCGAGTTGTAGGTTGCATGTTGAGATTAGATAGAATTGTTTACATGATATATGTCCACTTGCCATGTGTTAATGATTTCTATGATATGATGAGAATGTTTAAGATGTTATGACGCCATGTGTTAAAATATGAGTTTTATATGATGTTGGCATGCTTGCATACATGACATGTTACATGGCCCGGGCGGTGAGAAAGTCATTAACTAATCCGGGAAGGTCGGTGAGAAAGTTATGACTAATCCGGAGAGCCAATAGAGTAAGTCCTACATCGTGATTCCATCTACCGTGGGTTGTGGAAGCGAGGAGTAGGCACCCTCCATCTTCGGGATGGAAGGGGGGAGAGGGTGCACACCGACGGGTGTGTACTCAACCACACCGGTATGAGTTTCCAAGGAGATATGAGCATTGCATTGCATTGCATTGCATACACAATGATGATGATTTTGTTAAAGTGTTCATGATTGGGATGATATACATGATGTGAGATGTTATTTTCTATGATATTGTTATTGTTGTCCATTACAATATGCTTGATGAGTTTCGAACTCACGCTTGTGTTTTATGTTGTTTTTAGGTACTTTGAGATCGGCATGCGGGAAAAAGGGGTTTAGCTACACTTCTACACGTAGCTCCACCACCATAGTCTATGATTAATCACTTGGAGACATGATTTTAAGAGTTGTGCCATAAAGTTAATGTATGGTTTAATCTAGCATGCTTGTGATCCCTTATTTGCTTCGTTATAGTTTATGAAGTGGTTGAGCGTTGTATTATTGGCGTAGTTTGATGATACATCCATTTATGTTGATGTTTTAGATGTCGTGTGCTATGATATATCTTGCCATGATATTGATATTGTGTTAATTCATGGAAAAACAAAGGAGATGCTGCCGAAATATCGGTTTTTAGCATATGTACCTTTGCTGGAATTTATGTTTAAGTGTGATATTTAGTTGTTGTTTAGCTTATGTTTGGTAGCATTCGGGCATATGAAATGCCGGGGTGTTACAAAATTCAAATAAATTCCAAATAAATCCAAATAAATTCCAAAAATTCACCAAAGTGCCAAATTTTATTTAAATTCATGAAAAGCAAAAATTGGTGTGTTACACCCTAGTAACATAATTAAAAGTGAAACGTGCCTGTTTGAAGTTAGACCTAGCCTTGTTTCTTTCTGTCTTCTGTTGTTTGGCTAGCTTAAAGCAAAAATCTACTAGATGTCCATCTCTACCATAATGAGTGCAAGTATACTTAACATGATGTTTGGCTTTAACAGTAGAAGCACATTTTGTATTCATCATAGTAGAAGAAAGAAAACCAGCAGATTTAAAAGCAATCTTTTTAAGCTCATTAAGAATCTCAATTTTGTCATTGCAAGGACCATGAACAACAGTGCGAGGTTTAGTTTCATATGAAGCATGAAGATCAAAACCTAAACCTTTCTTGTTTGAGCTAACCTTAGATTGGTCCAGAATCATGTTCAATTTTTTCTTGCCATTAGTGAACCGTTCCAAAGAATTTTGCAAGTAATCAACTTTCTTAGCAAGAGTTAAACAATTTTTGTAAGGAATATCAACCTTCCCTTTTTGCTTACGACAGGTAGAGCATGAAAGAACCTCATGTGTGAGCAGATTATCAGTCATTTGAGGAACCCTAACATTTGCATCTTTTATCTTCAATTCAAGAGTTGAGCATTTAGAACAAGAAGTTGAACCATGCAATTCATCAGTGGAACGGCTAGCATTTTTAACATGTTTCTCATTTTTTTCATTTAGATGTAACAGAAGAGCATGTTCTTTCCTAAGCAAGGTAATCTCATTGTAAATTAAGTCACATGATTTGCAAGCATCATCATCCAGAATCAAAGTTTTAAGTCTAGCAATTTCTGCATTCAATGATTCAACAATGAAATCATGTTTCTTAATTTTCTTGTCACGTTTGTCAAGCAATTTTCCAGATCGAGCAACAGCAATAGCAAATTCATCGTAAAAAGGATCTACCTCATTGAAGTCGCTGTAGTTGCTGTCCTCGGTGAAGCTATCCTTGTTGATTGCCATGAGACACAATCCCATCAACTCATGCTTGCTTGGAGTTGCATCGTCCTCGCTGCTCTCCGAATCCACATCGCTCAAATTGACTTGTTCAAGAGCGGAAAGAACTCGATGGACAACTTTACTGTTGATGAAGCTCTTTTTCTTTTTATCATTTGACGAGAACTTCTTCTTCTCTTTTATCATTGCCCTTCTCCTCCTTTGATGCTTTACCTGCAAGTTTAGGACAATTTGGACGAATATGGTCGAGATCTCCACACTCATGGCATCTTGAAGGACCACCACCATCTTTCTTCCTCATTCTCACATTCTGCAAAGCTTTGTTAAAGCGAGAAGAGAGTAGTGACAAGTCTTCTTCTGGGAATTGCTCAATCTGTTCATCGGTTAGTGAAGACAAGAAAGATAGAACAAAACTTGAAGCAGCACCATTATGAGATATGCTAGATTGAGATGTCAAAGCAATTGATTTATGATCATTCTTTCTAGCAAGAACATCTAATTCATGAGTTTTCAAAATGGAATAAAAAACATCTAATGTAAGTGTACTCATGACAGTAGATTCTCTAATGGATGTAACTTTAATCTCCCAAATAGACTTGTCTAATGCACCAAGCAATTGTCTAGCAATAGTAGCATCATCAAAGCTAACTCCAACAGCCCGCAAATTGCTAAGAATTTTATTAAAGCGTGCAAAGAAATCATCTAGCGACTCACCAGGCTTCATCTCAAATCGCATGTATTCCTTTTTGTAAAGATCTTGATGAACCTCTTTGATAGTGTTAGAACCCTGATGGTAATCACAAAGAGATTACCATACCTCATATGCGGATTTGAGATGGATCACACGGTCAAAGTCGCTGCGTCCCAAGCCTTGGATGATCAAGTTGCGCGCCTTGCTGTTTGCTTCAACATGTGCACGATTTGCGTCATTGACGTTGTCATTCTCATGGACTTGATAAGGCTTGTAAACCTTCTCCCAAATTGCGAAGGCTTGCGCTTGGATGAACGCCTCCATCTTGGCCTTCCAAAACTGAAAATCAACACCATCGAACAGACGGTTTTGTCGAATAATGATCCATTGATCCAATCACCGGTTAAGATGGATTAGAAAAACCTTGCTCTGATACCACTTGTAGGATCGAAGTATACGAATATAGCAATCAGAGGGGGGTGAATGATTGTGCGAAAGCTCAAACCAAAATTTTGATATATTAAAAATTCACCCCAAAATATAACCAAATAATTGCCTCGTATTCGACAAAAATAGAATGATAGAGGTTTGGTAAAATGTAACTTACTAGAGATGAAACTGTTAGATCAATCTGAAATCTGTACACAAGAAACTAGATTCCAATATGAATCGAACCCAAAAAGAATCAGCTTGATTGTACTTACGGATCAAAAGTTATGAGCTTCGCAAGCTTGCTGTTCTAGAACTTGACGAAAATCAATCTAATCAAAACTTGTAGATTAATCAAGAACAACAAAAGATTAATCAACAAAACTTTGAGGAACATTAGATCAATACCCTAGAAAGGTTTTTTATGGATCAAATCAAGATGAAACTCAAAGAACAAATATCAATCTAGAACCAGAACAAGCATGCAAACAAGAACCAAAACAGGAAACACTGTAGCAACGCGGTTACTGTAGCACGCAAGGATCTGGACAAATTGATCTTTATTTCTCTTGTCTAAAGTACTCCCATCAAAAGAGTACAAACCCTAAAACTAAGCTCTAAGCTCTCAATGCCCCAGCTCCAATTGATGAACTTCAACAGGAGACAACCCATCCTATTTAAAGGAGCAAAACACAAGGAGTCCTGAATACAATTCGTAATCCTAGAAGGAGTCCCACTCCTAATTCTAGAAAGGGTATGTATTCAACACAACTCCACTTGGCCCAACCTGGCCGAGTACAACTCTTGCACACGTATGGCAACCCTATCATACTCACGTGACTAACACTTTGCACGCACATGGCCACCTGCCATTCTCACATGACTAACCATTCTTCATGTGCACCATTCTCTAGCTTGAACGTCCCGCATGACATCCTTGACCACCAAGACCTCGGTTCTGTAACACCCCGGCTTCTAGTAAGCCCAGAATGCCACCAAACATAGACCATACAGCAATTAATACCATAATTTAAGGTAAATTACAGCAAGTAATCAGTTTGAATTATTGGAAATTTCGACAGCATCTCCTTTGTTTTAGCATGATCTTGCGCAACCATAATAGCATAGCAGAATATGACATCATAATATGAAACATCTAAAACAGCAATAATAAGCGACACGGAAGCAATATAAGTCCACTTTAAGCATCCCAAAGTCATCATTAGCCAAATGAAACGAATAAGGCAATCCTAGCACACATCTAAACCATAAACATCAATGGTATCACATTAAGTTCATTGTCATGACTCCAAATGATTCCATTGTGGAATCAATTGCGTGAACTACGTGGAGATGTGTGACTATTCCCCTTTTCCCTCATGCCGATCTCAAGGTACCTAAAAACAACATAAAACACAAGCGTGAGTTCAAAACTCAGCAAAGTGTATTGTAATGGAAAAACAAAGATCAAGTCAACAAACCATCATCACCAACCTCCAGAAGCACATCATAACACAACATGGTTAGCATTCCAAACCTCTTTTAAGCATCCATGTATTCATCTCGTGAGCAACTCATAAGTATTCACATCGTCATCTCATAAACATCATCATATACATATTTCATTAATGCAATGCAATGCAATGCACATGTCTCCTTGGAAACTCATACCGGTATGGTTGAGTGCACACCCGTCGGCATGCACCCTTTTCCCCTCCCATCCCGAAGATGGAGGGTGCCTATCACTCGCTTCCATTCACCACGGTGGATGGAATCACGATGTAGGTCTTACTCAAGAATAGCCCCGGATTAGTCATAACGGTTCTCACCGACCCTCCCGGAATAGTTATGACTTATCTCACCGGCCGGCCATGAAAGTATGCCATGTATGCAAAATGGACAACAACGTACCCATGTATAGGAGTATTGCATATCATCACATGGCGTGTAATCCGCTTATCAACAATAAGTACATTTAAATCATGGCATAATGGCTTCATATCAAGCAATACATGTAATTCATGGCAAGACAACATGTTATCTATTCCAAATACTATGAAGCACAACTAGCAACACATATAGCATACAATCCACACAACACACTTGCCTTCAACCGCGGGCAACAGAGTGACGAGAGGTTGAGGGCACTCAAGGCACACCACCTGCAAACACGTGCCACACACTCAAATCGAGTCCACAAAACAGCACACATAGAACCCACTACCCCGACTTCGCTTACAACTCCTAAAATCAGAAAACAGCAAATCTGTCCCGTCGGGACAGCAGCCTTCCAACGGGCATAACTTCTGTTCTAGGACTCCAAATTAAATAAACGAGTACATCCTCGCATAGCTTAGGAAAATTCCCAACTTTTTCTAGTTATAGAGAAAGACTAATTCGGACTCTAATGTTGTTTAATCTAACGTTGAACACGAACTGTCCCAATCTCGTCACAGATTTGACAGCGCTCGGTAAAACAGCCATATCTCCCAAACGGCTGGGCGGATTTTAACTTTATTTATATGCACGGAAAGATAATGAAATTATCTACAACTTCCTAAAAGTCCGTACGGTCAGATTCAAACTCTAAATTGGCGAAAACGCCTGCCCTAGTTCGGGTTCCCAATCTGCCCGAACCAAAACGTGAGTACAACTCTAGTTTTTCATCAATTCTACCCCATGGCAGCACCTCCCATGATCCAAAAACATGGAAAACCCCCTCTACAACAGCATAAGATCTACCCCACAAGGTTCCCCCATTACCTTCTTGAAGAATCGCAAAACAACTGCTTCTCCTCACGCGATCTCCACCCGATCTCCTCCTCCCACCGGCTCTCCTCGTCGCGGATCATCCCACTAGCGAGGACAGCACCACGGCACGGCGTGGCAGTGGAGATGACGCAGCAAGGGTTGGTGGGGTGGGAGAGGTGGAGGTGAGGGAGAGGAAAGGCTAGAGAGGAGAGGAGACAAGGAGGTGGGAGGGGAAGGGGTGCGGCGCAAATGGGGAGGAAGGGGCTAGGGCAGCAGGAAAACTCCCCCTCCTCACCCCCACATGGGCCAAACAAGCCCCACCAACCAGCCCAAGAAAGTTCCCCCAAGCCCAACACATCCCCGGAGCAGCCCAAAAAGCCCGAAAACAGCCCGAAACGCGTTAAAACATCAGACCGTAGGGTTCTAATTGCAAATTTCATGCTTTCTAAGGTTATGCAATCCCGTAGTATCACATTCTTCCCCTTAACTGGATTCGACCTCGAATCTTACACGCCAACTCTAAAACCATGCCCACTAGGGACTCATCTTCTTTGCGAACTCAACACACCCATGCAAAGACTCAAACAGTAGCAACGACAACTCAATTCTCCAAATCCATCTATTGACAAGAGTGACTTGACTTAGCTTAGCTAAGCACAACTTGACATGATTCCTCATTTACTTCAATCTCTATCATGATTCACAAACTCCGAATGATACAATCATCTTGAAACACATCCCTTTTTCATCATTAGTATTAAACGGTCAACCGAGGTTCCAAACTTGAACCCCCAAAAGACCATTTACGCAAAACCCCATCTCTTCCAATTATTTGACCCCTTTCGCAAGGAATCAAAATTTACTAATGTCATCTTCGCTCATAGCCTACATCAACCATACTTTCCTTTCGATCGCCAACCACATTACACTTTTCATTCTATCCTCTCCTGCATAACGCACACCCAGGGACGTCTAGCTAAGACAATGTCCACGACAAAGCATTTTACATCACAATTTCTATAACATTTGCTTCCACCCAACGATACTTTCAACCAAATTCAAATCACGACATCAACAATCTCCATCATCATCCACCCTCACTAATGTCCAAAGACCTAGCCCAAGTTAGGACCGTAACTCACTACCAAATCTCAATTGGCACTTTTCCCAAGAGGATGTCGCCCTCACAAACCATTCACACAAACAACGAAGCCCACGAGTATAGCTCTTAGATTATACTCAACAATAACCCGAGGCCCTTCTTATTCTCGCTCCTATCAATAGTGCAAAAGAAGTACGATTCTTTTGAATCCAAGTAGACCACATACAACAACTCGAACCTCAAAGCGCCACAAATCACTTTGGAAAGAATCCTGATAACATTGAAAGACCACCCTTTTGCTTTTCCTAAGTCAAGCCGCAAAGGAAAACTCAAATCTCCAATCAACGCGATACAATTCGCATCGGGGAGCACTCAAACAAATAAAGACTCCACACAATTCTCTTGACGGAAGTTCTCAACAACTAAAGACAACTCGACTCGCTTTCACCACAGCCAAACTTTTCATTTTAACCAAAATCAACATCTTGGAAGAGAACTGCCACAAAAACTCTCGAAGAGAAAGGGAAACTCAAATCCCTTGCATAACATAACCAAAATACCAGCATTTATACATTCATTCCTTTTCATGCTAGAGAGCAATGGAAATCTCGATTCATAACACGAATGCGAATTCTTCAAGAGCACTCCGGATTAGTCATATGTCTCTATATGACTTTCTCACCGTCCTGGCTCAACAACTCTTTTATGCTTAAAAACGATGTCATGAATCTTTTTTCACCATTTATTCGTCATGTAACCACGATACCCATTAACCATTCACAAAGAGACTTCATTCTCTTTGTCACATGATTGACCACCAACAACATCGATGGTTGCTCAAATTCGCATAAACTACGACGGCGTTAACTGAAAAATACCATATCTCATCACAACCCAACAACCACTGCACGCAATGCGCGCAAAACATCGCATTTTAACCAAGGCCAATAACAGAAGATAGCATCAACTCTCCAATCAAACATCTACGCCTAATAACCGCTACCAATTCTCTTAAAGAGAAAGGAAACACATTCCCAGCAGGGAACATTTTACCAACAAAAACACTTATGAAACAATCATAAGATTCACCTTTTGAAACGCCGCAAAAAAACCACACCCGCTTCCCAAATCAATCCAACTCTAGTCACGATAGAATTACAATTTAAGCGCTTAACTCCAGGATTACCAAAGATAAATCAGTTGAACGCTAAAGAGAGCGTCCCACTCCAACGCTTTGGGTGTTAACCCAAACTCATAGCATAGACTAAACAGATTAGCCCAAACTCCAAAGATTGGCATGGTTCAAAACCACACCACATTTGGAACCCATAAGCCGGTTACTTCAAATACTACTCTTTCATACATATTTACAATCATCTGAGTCAAGTTTTTAACTTGACAAAATGCCACTTAATCAGTGGAGATTTTATTGCACACTAATCAAGACGACTAAACAAAGAGGCAGGCACTCCCAGAAAATTTATACATTCATTTGAATCTGTAAACCTTCAAAAGAAAGTTCGACTCAAATCCCACCATTACTCGCATTCCAATACTCTTAGCCAATACGGATGTCATAATCACCCAAATCCCGAGAAGTCCAACATCATTGCACACAAGCTACAACATCCGCTCTTGATAAAATCACTTTTCACCTGCTCATATAACCACAATTGATTATATTACCAACGAACCGTAGACCATATCTACCGTGATGACAACCAACAGGGAGAACCACGTTCTCACAACTCCAAAGACAATTAACTTATCGCTTAATCCAACATAATACGCATATCAACAACTTCTTTTGGTCTACTAACCATGACGAACCATTATTCATGCAACTTATTATCCTGCCGTAGCACACATCTCTTTACAATTATTCCGGTGTAATCAACAATTACCCTGGGAATAATCCCTAAGTCACATATTCCATATCACCCGTTCATTCCACCAACAATTAATACTAACCACGCGACACGATCTCCACTAGACATCCTCATAAATACGTATCCCAAGCAGGACATCCATCAAGAATAATTCAACCTTTCCTACAATCATTCCATATATCCTCATTAATTGATTACACGTATTTTAAGTCATATTGTCGACCCACAATATTAACTGACCCACCAGCTACAATAGGCAGAATTTCACACCATCTTCTTGCTATAACAAGTTCATCAACCGAGACATTATATGCTAACTAATCTCAAACATCCATTAGATTCCATAACCCGCATCACTTTGCACACACCACTAATCAACTTTCACCTTGGATCACCTCGACGCCTCGCTTAATCATCTCTTATCAACACTATATTTTAGTTTATCTTTAAACAAACAACAATTCACTTTAACCGAACCACCAGCTCATATCATCCAAAACTCTAACTTCTCGTCATGCACTTAACTTCTTAAACATCCGCGTGAATCACGCACCCAACTCTTAAGGAAACCATAATTGCTCCGTAAAAGAACAACACTTCAAAACACCTTTCCTTCCGGAAAGCTCAACCATAAATCACAAGAGAAGTCAACTCTTAAATTCCCAAATGCGCATACGCAACTACTCCACAACTCTCGAGATCAACAACTTCCGCGAAGGAAGATGGTTGCAAGAGGGAAAACCCGACGATTAACCATTTTTTTTTCAGATAAGGCCATAACCCCAAACTTCAAACTTTCACGAAACAAACGGTTTTTTTCAAAGATGAATTCCCAAGCAAGTCATCATTGCGATCAAACACCACTTAGGCCCCGACAACAAGGTCTGGCACAACACCACAATAACTCTTTTAAACCTCGGAGAAAGACAAACACAAGAATAAATTGAAAACTTTCTCCGTAAAGCAACCGATCAACCATATCCTTTCCGACAAAACCTTGACACCTAAATCCATGCGACTTAGATTTTTCATCGGAACTTCAATAACTTCTTTTCAAGTTGGAGAATGGTAACCCAAGAATCAATCTATAAGTTTCTCTATAAGGTAAACAACAAGTCGGGCGTCAAAGTTGGCAAGGCGACCAAAAGAGGCGCAACCCTAAATTCTTCTTTTGTCTTCAACCAAAGAAGACAAAACCAAAACCACCAAAAGAACTATCGGTGAGCATCCAAAACCGAATACTTTTCTTTTATTTCAACCAACAAAAACCAACCAACTACCCAATCTACTTACAGAAAGGATAAGCACTCTCCCAACAGGAGGTTAAAAGTCCATCGGTGATGGCACTAACCGGCCACACCGTCAAACCCAACATTACTACAAACAACAGAAGGTGACCGAAACCCCTTTCGGCACCACAACCCACATAATCTCAAAAGTATCAACACAATCAATTCTTTCATAAACATAGCAACATATATTACCAAATGTAACATTCAACATCAAAGCTTAAATACAACATTTAAGCGTAAAGCAACGATACCCATACCCATTCCTATCAGGCAACAGAGTGTGTCAAGTTTTAAATTAATTATTCCACTTACACAAGTTTTAATGTTGCTATCCTATGGCAAAGTTTTAAGTAAAACCTAAGCCATGTTTTTAGGTTATCCCACTTCATATTTTAGTTGAACCTATAGTTATGACACTAAATACACATTCCAGGGACCTACTGACCGCCTCGATACCAATCAGAACACCCGGCTTCTAGTAAGCCCGTAATGCCACCAAACATAGACCATACAGCAATTAATACCATAATTTAAGGTAAATTACAGCAAGTAATCAGTTTGAATTATTGGAAATTTCGACAAGCATCTCCTTTGTTTTAGCATGATCTTGCGCAACCATAATAGCATAGCGAGAATATGACATAATATGAAACATCTAAAACAGCAATAATAAGCGACACGGAAGCAATATAAGTCCACTTTAAGCATCCCAAAGTCATCATTAGCCAAATGAAACGAATAAGGCAATCCTAGCACACATCTAAACCATAAACATCAATGGTATCACATTAAGTTCATTGTCATGACTCCAAATGATTCCATTGTGGAATCAATTGCGTGAACTACGTGGAGATGTGTGACTATTCCCCTTTTCCTCATGCCGATCTCAAGGTACCTAAAAACAACATAAAACACAAGCGTGAGTTCAAAACTCAGCAAAGTGTATTGTAATGGAAAAACAAAGATCAAGTCAACAAACCATCATCACCAACCTCCGTAAGCACATCATAACACAACATGGTTAGCATTCCAAACCTCTTTTAAGCATCCATGTATTCATCTCGTGAGCAACTCATAAGTATTCACATCGTCATCTCATAAACATCATCATATACATATTTCATTAATGCAATGCAATGCAATGCACATGTCTCCTTGGAAACTCATACAGGTATGGTTGAGTGCACACCGTCGGCATGCACCCTTTTCCCTCCCATCCCGAAGATGGAGGGTGCCTATCACTCGCCTTCCATTCACCACGGTGGATGGAATCACGATGTAGGTCTTACTCAAGAATAGCCCGGATTAGTCATAACGGTTCTCACCGACCCTCCCGGAATAGTTATGACTTATCTCACCGGCCGCCATGAAAGTATGCCATGTATGCAAAATGGACAACAACGCACTCCATGTATAGGAGTATTGCATATCATCACATGGCGTGTAATCCGCTTATCAACAATAAGTACATTTAAATCATGGCATAATGGCTTCATATCAAGCAATACATGTAATTCATGGCAAGACAACATGTTATCTATTCCAAATACTATGAAGCACAACTAGCAACACATATAGCATACAATCCACACAACACACTTGCCTTCAACCGCTGGGCAACGGAGTGA
The DNA here is from genome assembly GCA_036346355.1 of Rhipidocladum racemiflorum. Lineage (NCBI taxonomy): Eukaryota > Viridiplantae > Streptophyta > Magnoliopsida > Poales > Poaceae > Rhipidocladum > Rhipidocladum racemiflorum. The sequence continues at coordinate 42,032,852 of CM070590.1, forward strand.
CGAGAGGTTGAGGGCACTCGAAGGCACACCACCTGCAAACACGTGCCACACACTCAAATCGAGTCCACAAAACAGCACACATAGAACCCACTACCCGACTTCGCACAACTCCTAAAATCAGAAAACAGCAAATCTGTCCCGTCGGGACAGCAGCCTTCCAACGGGCATAACTTCTGTTCTAGGACTCCAAATTAAATAAACGAGTACATCCTCGCATAGCTTAGGAAAATTCCCAACTTTTTCTAGTTATAGAGAAAGACTAATTCGGACTCTAATGTTGTTTAATCTAACGTTGAACACGAACTGTCCCAATCTCGTCACAGATTTGACAGCGCTCGGTAAAACAGCCATATCTCCCAAACGGCTGGGCGGATTTTAACTTTCTTTATATGCACGGAAAGATAATGAAATTATCTACAACTTCCTAAAAGTCCGTACGGTCAGATTCAAACTCTAAATTGGCGAAAACGCCTGCCCTAGTTCGGGTTCCCAATCTGCCCGAACCAAAACGTGAGTACAACTCTAGTTTTTCATCAATTCTACCCCATGGCAGCACCTCCCATGATCCAAAAACATGGAAAACCCCCTCTACAACAGCATAAGATCTACCCCACAAGGTTCCCCCATTACCTTCTTGAAGAATCGCAAAACAACCGCTTCTCCTCACGCGATCTCCACCCGATCTCCTCCTCCCACCGGCTCTCCTCGTCGCGGATCATCCCACTAGCGAGGACAGCACCACGGCACGGCGTGGCAGTGGAGATGACGCAGCAAGGGTTGGTGGGGTGGGAGAGGTGGAGGTGAGGGAGAGGAAAGGCTAGAGAGGAGAGGAGACAAGGAGGTGGGAGGGGGAAGGGGGTGCGGCGCAAATGGGGAGGGGAAGGGGCTAGGGCAGCAGGAAAACTCCCCTCCTCACCCCCACATGGGCCAAACAAGCCCCACCAACCAGCCCAAGAAAGTTCCCCCAAGCCCAACACATCCCGGGAGCAGCCCAAAAAGCCCGAAAACAGCCCGAAACGCGTTAAAACATCAGACCGTAGGGTTCTAATTGCAAATTTCATGCTTTCTAAGGTTATGCAATCCCGTAGTATCACAGGTTCCTCCAGAACCTAGTCCCGAACCTCAGTTCCTCCATGAACCTAGTTCCGGTCCTGTCATCGACCATGTTCACTCTCGAGCAACACCTGCACATGAACAAACAAGAAACGAATCCGAGCACAGGTCCACGACTTGACTCAAAGTCAATCCATGAAACTACTCACACGAGCATTGCATAAAGTCCACTTCAAAACAAGCATCATGAAATTCTCACGAATTTCATAATCTCAAATTCAAACCAAAATTCAATTCCAAAATTGCTTAAAACCCTAATCAAGCAAAAGACCATTCACGCTGGACCAAACATGGGTCCGGCGCAGCTCACGACGGACCAAAAACCCGGTCCGGCGTACATGTGAAACTCTCAGTTCAAATTAGAGAAAACATGTTCAAAAACACGTTCACGATGTACCAAAAAATCGGTCCGGCGTACATGCAAAAACAACGCTAAAAAATGCGTTCATGACGGACCGAAAATTTGGTCTGGCGTGCATAGTCCGGCGTAACATAAAAGCTTACTATTTTTTTAAAACTTGGTCCGGCACAAAAACATATTCACGACGGACTAAACAAAAATCAGTCTGGCGTACATGCGAAAACAAGCTTCAAAATACCGTTCACGACGGACCAAAAATTTGATCCGGCGTGCATGTAGAAACAACCATCAAAAACGCAGTTCACCATGGTCCAACAATTTGGTCTGGCGTAGATGTGAATTCAAGCCTCAAAAACATGTTCATGGCGGACCGAATATTTAGTCCGGTGTAGATGCGAGAAACGGTCTGGCGCAGATGGGAAACTTACTGTTTTTGCGAAATTCAGTCCGGCGCTAAAAGAGAAACACTATTTCTTGTCAATTTGTCAAACACATGTACAAACACATTTTGAAAATTCAATTCTTAAGCCAATTTTTCAGCACATGATTTCACAGCACGCGTTACGAGTAGACGTTGAAGTACCCGAGAGCTTCGAAGGTGAAGTGTTGACCTAGAAGCCAGCTCAAGACCAAGATCAAGTACGTTTTGAAGGAAAGTTATGCTTTGACCATGTTGACCCCATTTTTGAAATTAATTTGATTTAAATTATTGCATGCTAATTTAATTAGAAATTGTTTTAATTATTTCTGGGAATTAGATAAAAGCCAAATAGCAATATGACACCTTGACTATTTAATTATGTGCCATGAACCCTTGTCACCCTAGTTGTGGAATACATAGTTGGACACTATTGAATTGCCAACATTGGTATTTAGATCATAGTAGTATATTGCTAAGACCTGCTACGTGCACATGACATGATTTTGGACAATCAAATGTTAATATTGACTTAATTATATATTGAACCTATTTTAGGAGAAGTATCATGTGTTGTGATTGTTGATGGTACGTGGTGCATGGTAATCAACTGGGTTTGATAAATAGATTTAGACCGGGGCAAGTGGCAAGAATGATATGGTGGGCCATGAGTGGCACCGGGAATGTCGTTTTGGTTATTCGGGTAGTCTTGCCCTGGTCATCCTAAGGACTTAACCTTGCAAGCCTTTGATCTGAGTCAAATGTGGAACCACATGTTGTGAAATCATGTGATGAAAAATTGGCTTGATGATGATTTTAAACTTGTATAAATGTGTTTTGTGCATGCTCATGTGTTTATCTTTTTGCGCCGGGCCAAATTTCCAAGAAACAGTAAATTTCATGTGTATGACAAACCAAATTTTTTGGTCTGTCATAAACGTGTTGTTGGCGACCATGTTTTTCCCATGTATGACAAACCAAATTGTTTGGTCTGTCATAAACATGTTTGTGGCGACCATGTTTTTCATGTGTATGACAAACCAAATTTTTTGGTCTGTCATAAACGTGTTTGTGGCGACCTTCTTTTTCATGTGTAGGACAAACCAAATTTTTTGGTCGGTCATAAACGTGTTTTTGGCAACCTCGTTTTTTCCATGTACGACAGACCACATTTTTTGGTCCGTCGCCAACGGGATTTTTGATGCTTGTTTTCGCCATGTATGCCGGACTGGATTTTGAGACATGTGTGCGCTGGACTGGATTTTGGTCCAGGATGAATGTCTTTTTGCTCAGTTAGGCTTTTGAGCAAATTTGGAAATGAATCTTGCTTTTAATTTGAGATTATGAAATTAGTGTGAATTTCATGATGCTTGTTTTGAAGTGGACGTTATGCAATGCTCGTGTGAGTAGTTGCATGGATTGACTTTGAGTCAAGTCGTGGACTTGTGCTCGGATTTGTTCTGTGGTTTGTTCATGTGCAGGTATTGCTCAAAGACGAACGTGGTTGATGACGAGACCGGAACTAGGTTCATGGAGGAACTGAGGTTCAGGACTAGGTTCAGGGAGGAACTGAGGTCTTGGTGGTCAAGGATGTCATGCGGGACGTTCGGGCTAAGAGAATGGTGCACATGAAGAATGGTTAGTCACGTAAGTATGGCAGGTGGCCATGCACGTGCAAAGTGTTAGTCACGTGAGTATGGTAGGGTTGCCATACGCGTGCAAGAGTTGTACTTGGCCAGGTTGGGCCAAGTGGAGTTATGTTGGATACATACTTCTTCTAGGATTAGGAGTGGGAATCCTTCTAGGAGTAGGAATTGTATCCAGGACTCTCTGTGTTTTGCTCCTTTAAATAGGAGTGGTTGTCTCCTGTTGAAGGGCATCAATCGGAGCTGAGCGCATTGAGAGCCTCAAGCTCAGTTTTAGGGTTTGTACTCTTTTGATGAGAGTACTTTAGACAAAAGAAATAAAGATCAATTCTTCCAAGATTCTTGCGTGCTACAGTAACCACGTTGCTACAGTGTTTTCTGTTTTGGTTCTTGTTTGCATGCTTGTTCTAATTGTAGATTGGTTTTTGATCTTTGAGTTTCGTCTTGATTTAATCCATCAAAAACCTTTCTAGGGTATTGATTTAGAGTTTCTCAAAGTCTAGTTGATTAATCTTTTGAAGATCTTGTTTAATCTTGAAGTTTTGATTAGATTGATTTTCGTCAAGTTCTAGAACAGCAAGCTTGCGAAACTCATAACTTTTGATCCGTAAGACCGATCGAGCTGATTCTTTTTGTTTTCGATTCGTATTGGAATCTAGTTTCTTGTATCCAAATTTCAGATCGATCTAACGGCTGGATCTCTGGGAATTCGCCTTTTACCAAACCTCCGTCATTCTGTTTTTGTCGAGTACGAGGCAATTATTTGGTTCTGTTTTGGGGTGAACTTTTAGTAGATCAAGAATTTGGTTTTAGCTTCCGCACAATCATTCACCCCCCTCTGATGGCTATATTCGTGTCTTTCGATCCTACAAGTGGTATCAGAGCGAGGTCTTTCTAATCTATATTAACCGGTGATTAGATTAATGGATCGTTATTCGACAAAACCGTGTGTGTTCGATGGTGTTGATTTTCTGTTTTGGAAGGCCAAGATGGAGGCGTTCATCGTAGCACAAGGCTTCACAATTTGGGAGAAGGTCTACAAGCTATATGAAGTCCCTGCAAACGACAACGTCAATGACACCAATCGCACACATGTTGAAGCAAACAGCAATGCGCGCAACTTGATCATCCAAGGTTTGGGACGCAGCGACTTTGACCGTGTGATCCATCTCAAATCCGCATATGAGGTATGGAAATCTCTTTGTGATTACCATGAGGGTTCTAACACTATTAAAGTGGTTCGTCAAGATCTTTACAAAAAAGAATACATGCGATTTGAGATGAAACCCGGTGAGTCGCTAGATGACTTCTTTGCACGTTTCAATAAAATTCTTAGAAATCTTCGTCTTTGTTGGAGTTAGCTTTGATGTCAGCCGCTAATGCTAGACAATTGCTTGGTGCTTTAGACATGTCTATTTGGGAGATGAAAGTTACATCCATCAGAGAATCTACTTTCATGAGTACACTTACATTAGATGTTTTGTATTCTAAGTTGAAAACTCATGAGTTGGATGTTTTTGCCAGAAAGGGTAATGTTAAATCAATTGCTTTGATCTCTAACCCTAACATGTCAAATGCAAATTCTTCTTCTAGTTTTGCCTTGTCCTCCTTGTCTTCTTTAACAGATGAGCAAATAGAAGAATTTCCTGAAGAAGACTTGGCTCTACTCTCTTCTCGCTTTAACAAAGCTTTGCAGAATGTGAGAATGAGAAAGAGAGGTGGTCCTCCAAGGTGCTATGAGTGTGGTGATCTCAACCACATGAGATCAAATTGTCCAAAGCTTGCAGGTAAAGCATCATGGGAGGAGAAGGACAACGATAGAAGAAAAGAGAAGAAGAAGTTCCCTTCAAGTGATAGAAAGAAGAAGAGCTTCATCAATCGCAAAGTGGTCCACCGAGTTCTTTCCGCTCTTGAACAAGTCAATTTGAGCGATGTGGATTCGGAGAGCAGCGAGGATGATGCAACTCCAAGCAAGCGTGACTTGATGGGGTTGTGTCTCATGGCAAGCAGCAAGGATAGCTTCACCGAGGACGATCACGACAGCGACTTCAATGAGGCTTCTCGCGCGAGGAAGGAGAACATATGGCTAGTGGATTCCGGATGCTCACGCCACATGTCCGGTGATAAGAATTGGTTCTCCTCCCACACTCGTGCATCTCGTGCTGAAAGTGTTACTTTTGGAGATGCTTCTTCCTCTTCTGTTGTGGCAAAAGGTACAATAAAGGTAAGTGACAAGTTTATGTTCAAAGATGTGGCTCTTGTTGAAAATTTGAAATATAACTTGCTTTACATCTCACAATTGCTTGATGAAGATCTTGAGATAAGCTTTAAGAAAAATGAATGCAAAGTGCTAGATGCTTCAGGTGATCTTGTGTTCAAAATTTCTCGTTTTGGAAGAGTATTTAAAGCTGATTTTGATGCATCACCTTCTTCTAAGCATAGGTGTCTAATTGCCAATGTTTCTAAAGATTTATTCTTTTGGCATCGTAGACTTGTTCATGTTGGTTTTGATCATCTTACTCGTGTAAGTGGTTTAGATCTCATACGTGGCTTGCCTAAGCTTAAGGGTGATAGCAATCTAGTATGTTCTTCTTGTAGACATGGTAAGATGATTGCTTGTTCACATCAACCTCTTACCATGGTGATGACAAACGCTCTAGGACAGCTTCTACATCTTGATACAGTTGGACCATCTCGAGTTCAATCCTTTGGAAGCAAATGGTATGTGCTTGTGATTGTTGATGATTTTTCTAGATACTCTTGGGTATACTTTATGGCATCTAAGAATGAGGCTTTTAGTCATTTTAGAAGTCTTGTTCTTAGGCTTTCTGTTGATCATCCAGGAGCTCTTAGAGCGATTAGAAGTGATAATGGAACTGAGTTTAAAAATTCTTCTTTTGATCTCTTTTGTGCTGAAAAAGGAACTGATCATCAATTTTCATCTCCTAGAGTGCCTCAACAAAATGGTGTAGTCGAAAGGAAAAATAGAACGTTAGTTGAAATGGCTAGAACTATGCTAGATGAGCATCACACTCCTAGAAATTTTTGGGCTGAAGCGATTTCAACTGCTTGTTATGTTTCAAACCGTGTGTTTTTGAGATCAAATTTGGGTAAGACTCCATATGAGCTTCGGTTTGGACATAGACCTTATGTTTCTCACTTTCGAGTTTTTGGATGCAAATGCTTTGTCTTGAAAGATGGAAATCTTGATAAATTTGAAGCTAGATCAATGGATGGCTTTTTTCTTGGATATCCTGCTCATACTCGTGGCTATCGTGTGCTTGTTTTGGAGACTAACAAAATTGTGGAAACTTGTGAAGTTACTTTTGATGAGTCTAGTCCAGGTACTAGTCTAAGTGATGCAGGTACAGGCGCACATGTTCAGGGGGAGAAAATCTTTGAAGATAATGATGATGTTGAAGATGAGGTCTTGACTCTTCCTAATGCACAACAAGCTGTAGCATCTTTGGCACCTACTACTACATCACCTACAGCTAACCATCCTCAAGCTACAACATCATCTGTACATGCTGAAAATGAAGAAGGAGAAGGAGAAGCCTCAAAAGCCAATGCTCCCTTGCACATTCAGAAAATGCATCCATCTGAACAAATGATTGGAGACCTAAATGAGAGAGTCACTCGATCCAGGTTTATTCATTCTGACACTCATGCTCATTCTGCTTTAGTTGCTTCTTTTGAACCCAAAGATATATCTCATGCATTATCTGACGAATCTTGGATCAATGCCATGCATGAAGAATTAGAGAATTTTGAACGAAATAAAGTTTGGAAACTTGTCTCACCACCTCTAGATTTTAATGTTATTGGAACTAGATGGGTTTTCAAAAATAAACAAAGTGAGGATGGTGTTGTTGTTAGAAACAAGGCTAGATTGGTTGCTCAAGGTTACACTCAAATTGAAGGCTTAGATTTTGATGAAACTTTTGCTCCTGTTGCTAGAATTGAAGCCATTAGAATCCTTTTAGCATTTGTTGCATCCAAAGGTTTCAAATTGTATCAAATGGATGTGAAAAGTGCTTTCCTTAATGGCTACATAAATGAGGAGGTTTATGTCAAGCAACCACTTGGTTTTGAAAATCCAAAATTTCCAAATCATGTGTTCAAACTATCAAAAGCTTTGTATGGTTTGAAACAAGCCCCTAGAGCATGGTATGATAGGCTAAAAACCTTTTTACTTGAAAGGGGGTTTTCAATGGGAAAGGTTGACAAAACTCTCTTTTTACTCAAGCAAGGCAATGATCAACTATTCGTTCAGATTTATGTTGATGATATTATCTTTGGTGGTTCCTCTCATGTTTTAGTGTCCGAAGTTTTCGAAACAATGAGGAAGGAGTTTGAGATGAGTATGATGGGTGAGTTGACATACTTTTTGTGATTTCAAATCAAGCAAACAAAGCATGGTACTTTTGTGCATCAAAGCAAATACACAAAAGACTTGTTGCATAGATTTGGGATGGAAAATAGCAAGCCGATCATGACACCCATGGAGAGCGCTTGCACACTTGATCCGGATGAAGATGGTGAGCCGGTTGATCAAAAGGAATATAGAAGCATGATAGGTTCACTTTTGTACCTCACTGCATCAAGGCCGGATATACAATTTGTTGTGTGCTTATGTGCTCGTTTTCAAGCTTCCCCACGTGCTTCACATCAACAAGCTGTCAAGCGAATTTTCAGGTATCTTCATGGAACTCAAGATTTTGGCATTTGGCTTTCTACTTCCTCATGCATTAGTTTAAGAGCCTTTTCTGATGCTGATTTTGGAGGATGTAGAATTGATAGAAAAAGTACATCTGGTACATGTCATTTCTTGGGCAATTCTCTTATTGCATGGTCATCTAGAAAACAATCTTCTGTTGCACAATCAACTGCTGAATCTGAATATGTGGCTGCTGCTAGTTGTTGTTCTCAAATTGTTTGGATAGTAGCTACACTTAAAGATTATGGGGTTAATTTGGATAGTGTTCCTCTTTTGTGTGATAACACTAGTGCAATTTGCATTGCTAAGAACCCCGTGCAACACTCTAGAACAAAACACATTGACATCATATTTCACTTTCTTAGAGATCATGTTGAAAAAGGCAACATTGTGCTTCATCATGTGGATACTGAACATCAATTGGCAGACATTTTCACAAAACCTTTGTCTTCTTCTCGTTTTGCTTTTATTCGGGGAGAACTTGGGATTGTTCATCCAATGGGTTTGTTTTGAGGGGGAGTTTCCTTGCCAAGTTCTTTCACTTAATAAGCTCACTTTATCATATTTCTTTATATATTATGTAATTGTGCTAATATATGATAATCTAAATTGTTCCACTTGAACTAAAAATGACATTGCGGAATTCCTTGGTTTGATTGCCTATAGCTAAATACTCTGTGATATCTTACTCTTCTAGGCTTGATATTGAATCTTCTTGACAAATTTGGGCTATGAAGCAAGTGTGTTTTCATCTTTACTCTTTCAAAAGACCTTTTAATCACTTTTGCATGTTTACAATCAAAGAAAAAGTAAAGGAAAAGGGAATCAATTTAAAAAAAGGGGTTGTTAAAAGCAAAAAACCTCAAGTTATGTGCTTCAGGATGCTTTCCCTAAAAGATAAGATGTATGCTTCAAGCATGCCATTCCCTCAAAAGACAAGATGTATGCTTCAAGCATGCCACTCCAAGGAAATAAAAGAAGTATGCTTCAAGCATGCCACATGCAGTTTACATTTTAAAGATTAAATTGGTCCACTAGATTGGAGTTGAAACTACTTGCTCGCCCTGATTTGTTATTTGCTTCAACTTTGAGCCTTTGTTTTTCTACTAAAGGTTTTGCTTAGTACTTGGCTATAGTTGACTGAATTGAGGTTGAGATGCATGTCATTCCCTAACTTGTTAAAATCACATCAAGATAATGTATTTTGCATATTATGTGATATATAAGGTTATATGATCGAATGAGCTCATCTTTTCCTATCTTGGCACTCCTTTGTTTCTCATTGTGAAATCATTGCTGCAGGAAAAATTTTGAACAAATTCTCTCTTTAGTACTCTTGATGAATCCATTGTCAAAGGGGGAGAAATTTGGGAATATTTGAGAAGTTCAAAGAAAAAGGGGGAGAAGTTTTAAGGGAAAAAGTTTTTTTTGGAAATTTGAGTATTTTGGGAGAAGTTTGGAGAATTTTGGAATTCTTGGACACATTGCACATTTACACACATTTTCATTCTCAGGGGGAGATTTTGTTTTGCTTTTTTTGTCAAAGGCGGATTTTCTGTGCCTTCTCACTTTGGTTTTGGTGTTAATCCTTTGGATCTCAAAATCTTTTGTAAAAGAGAATGCCAATGTTCAAATCTAAAGTGGTGTTGCCAATGTTTTCATCAAGGGGGAGATTGTGAAATCATGTGATGAAAAATTGGCTTGATGATGATTTTAAACTTGTATAAATGTGTTTTGTGCATGCTCATGTGTTTATCTTTTTGCGCCAGGCCAAATTTCCAAGAAACAGTAAATTTCATGTGTATGACAAACCAAATTTTTTGGTCTGTCATAAACGTGTTGTTGGCGACCTTGTTTTTCCCATGTATGACAAACCAAATTGTTTGGTCTGTCATAAACATGTTTGTGGCGACCATGTTTTTCATGTCTATGACAAACCAAATTTTTTGGTCTGTCATAAACGTGTTTGTGGCGACCTTCTTTTTCATGTGTAGGACAAACCAAATTTTTTGGTCGGTCATAAACGTGTTTTTGGCGACCTCGTTTTTTCCATGTACGACAGACCACATTTTTTGGTCCGTCGCAAACGGGATTTTTGATGCTTGTTTTCGCCATGTATGCCGGACTGGATTTTGAGACATGTGTCTTGGGTGGATTTTGGTCCGGGATGAATGTCTTTTTGCTCAGTTAGGCTTTTGAGCAAATTTGGAAATGAATCTTGCTTTTAATTTGAGATTATGAAATTAGTGTGAATTTCATGATGCTTGTTTTGAAGTGGACGTTATGCAATGCTCGTGTGAGTAGTTGCATGGATTGACTTTGAGTCAAGTCGTGGACTTGTGCTCGGATTTGTTCTGTGGTTTGTTCATGTGCAGGTATTGCTCGAAGACGAACGTGGTCGATGACGAGACCGGAACTAGGTTCATGGAGGAAATGAGGTTCAGGACTAGGTTCAAGGAGGAACTGAGGTCTTGGTGGTCAAGGATGTCATACGGGACGTTCGGGCTAAGAGAATGGTGCACATAAAGAATGGTTAGTCACGTAAGTATGGCAGGTGGCCATGCACGTGCAAAGTGTTAGTCACGTGAGTATGGTAGGGTTGCCATACGCGTGCAAGAGTTGTACATGGCCAGGTTGGGCCAAGTGGAGTTATGTTGGATACATACTTCTTCTAGGATTAGGAGTGGGAATCCTTCTAGGAGTAGGAATTGTATCCAGGACTCTGTGTTTTGCTCCTTTAAATAGGAGGGGTTGTCTCCTGTTGAAGGGCATCAATCGGAGCTGAGCGCATTGAGAGCCTCAAGCTCAGTTTTAGGGTTTGTACTCTTTTGATGAGAGTACTTTAGACAAAAGAAATAAAGATCAATTCTTCCAAGATTCTTGCGTGCTACATTAACCACGTTGCTACAGTGTTTTCTGTTTTGGTTCTTGTTTGCATGCTTGTTCTAATTGTAGATTGGCTTTTGATCTTTGAGTTTCATCTTGATTTGATCCATCACAAACCTCTCTAGGGTATTGATTTAGAGTTTCTAAAAGTCTAGTTGATTAATCTTTTGAAGATCTTGTTTAATCTTGAAGTTTTGATTAGATTGATTTTCGTCAAGTTCTAGAATAGCAAGCTTGCGAAACTCATAACTTTTGATCCGTAAGTCCGATCGAGCTGATTCTTTTTGTTTTCGATTCGTATTGGAATCTACTTTCTTGTGTCCAAATTTTAGATCAATCTAACAACTGGATCTCCGGGAATTTGCCTTTTACCAAACCTCTATCATTCTGTTTTTGTCGAGTACGAGGCAATTATTTGGTTCTGTTTTGGGGTGAACTTTTTGTAGATCAAGAATTTGGTTTTAGCTTCCGCACAATCATTCACCCCCCTCTGATTGCTATATTCGTGTCTTTCGATCCTACACATGTCCACAATGGGACAGACCAAGTTGAGTAAGTTACTAAAAACTTGCCTGTGATACCTCGGGGGTGTCAACTACACGCTTTGTGTAGCTTGAAAGGGGAGCGTACCAGTGCTATGGCATGGTACCCGTCCAACGGTATGTCAGTCCCATACTTCACCTCTGTTAAGGGAAGGGATGTTGTATGACAAAAGCCGGAGAGGTTCACTTGTAAAGTTTGCAGTCTCTAAAATGCTTTGTTACGATCACTCGCCTTTGAGGTGTTTGACTGTATCCTGTGGGCAAAGTGCAAAACCTCTGTAGAGTGTAAAATCTATTCGAATAGCCGTGTCCACGGTACTGGACATTGCTCGGGGATTACAGTCAAGGGTTAGACTTTCATGAAAACAACTTGGACTTGGAAAGTTTTGTTGGGTTAAATGATGACGTTGATGGAAATGTAGATTAGGAAAGGAAAAGTGTTTACTTAACTCCTGGAAAAGTTATTGATATAATCTTTACCTTTACTGCTTTCGAATCTACTTATGCTACTTGTTAATCATTGCTTTTTTCGCAAATGTACCTGTTAGCCTATTCCTTGTAATAAGCCATGCATATAGAATACTAGCTGCATTCTGTGCATGACTTGCTGAGTACCAAGTACTCACCCTTGCCACAATACAACATCAGTTGAAGGAGAAGCAACGCCAGCTTGGGAGGAATAACTTCAAGAGGAGCCGTCTACCTAGGAAGCGAGCCCAGTCAGTTGCCTATGGTATACTGGATGGCGCAACGTTGATGCTTTATTTCCGCTGCAATTTATTTCCTTAATAAGTTTTCGCCTTGTGTGGCGTACTCTTGTAACTTGACCATAAGGTCGAGCAACCAGTTTGGTTATCTTAATTAAAGTACTTTATTAATATCGATGTGTATGATTGTGATATTTACCGATGTGGAGACTGTGTGCACTAGCGTGATCCTGGAGTAGTGTTGAATACACAGAGGGTTCGGATTTGCAAATTAGGGTCCCGACAAGATCGCTTTGCACAAATGCCGTCTCACCCGCTAGTGTACCCGCCGGGGAGTTCCCGTGGTGGATGGCTCGAGGAATGAGCATTCAGGATTAGAAGTCGATACTCCTTCATCGAGTCGCGTCTAAAAATAAAGAGTCACCCTTAGAGGTGTTAGACTTCAATGTGTTAGTTTAATTTGGATTTTCATTGATTGTTGAGTGTGAAGTATGTGTTGCAAGGCCCTTAGGCATTGTGAGCAACCATACCAAGTTATTAAATAATTAATAAAGTTGGGATTTGAGTTACACCTTCCACCCCGCATAAGTTTCTCTACTACTTGTTAAGTTCCCCCTAATCTTTAAAACCTTGGAATAATCAACAGATGGTGAACACTCGCGGAAACCATGGAGGCAACGGAAGTGGTTCTCGCCCCGCAGGAAACCCCAATGATGGAGCCCCTGCACCCCAACCAGTACCGCCAGTTGACATGCAGAACTTTGGAGCCTTCCTTGCTGCACAGACCCAGCTGATGCAAGCTATGATGCAACAGATGCACCAAGTCACCGCTCAGGCCGCTGCTAACCAAGCAAATCAGGGGCAGCGTGAGAACTCAAGGCTGTCAGAGTTTATGAGGACTCATCCGCCCACTTTCTATGGAAACGCCAATCCCTTGGAGGCTGATAACTAGTTAAGGTCAATTGAGAGGAAGCTGCACATCACGCATCTCATCATCTAGGAGGAATTACAGCTGAATGGTTGGAGAATTACTGCGCTACGCAGGAGAACCCACAGGAGATCACCTGGAGGAGTTTACCGCTGCATTTCGCCAGTATCATGTACCAGAAGGAATCATGGGCCTCAAGAAGGAAGAGTTCAAAGCTTTAAAGCAAGGCAACCAGTCAGTGACTGATTATCTCAATAAGTTCACCCAGCTTGCTCGCTACGCACCTGAAGATGTGGCAACAGATAAGGCTAGACAGTCTCACTTCATGAAGGGGCTGAAGTCAGGACTGCAGGTGAGGCTGATTACCCACACATTTCCTGATTTCCAAGAATTGATGAACAAGACACTTATCCTGGAGGACAAGCGCAAGGATCTAGAAGACAACAGGAAGAATAGGATGGCATAGAAAGGAACGCCAGGGAGCGCAGCGTTTGAGGGTTGCACCGAACCAGTTCTTAAAGTTTCAGTCGAGGAATGTGGCAAGGACACCGTCATTAGCACCAAGGCCAACAAATCAGAATTTTCAGACTCAAAGACCAAGAGGGAAACACACCAGGAGTCACCGGCATGTCTGAGACGCTGCTACCACTGCAATGAGCCAGGACACTTCGCCAACGTTTGTACAAAGAATACAGCAGGAGTGATGCCAGTTCGCTTGAACCTTGGGACAACTCCAGCCAGGACAGCCGCACCAGGAGCAGGCCGTGGAACCGCACCACCCGGAACCTCATTTGAGAATGTCGTGAGAGGCTGTGTCAACCATGTCACCGCCGATGCACTTCAGAATGCTACAGACGTCGTACTGGTAAGTTACTTGTTAACTCAGTACCTGCAACAGTTTTGTTTGCTTCTAGAGCTTCGCATTCATTTATTTCCCTGATTTTTGCTGTGAACATTGGGTTGAAAATGGTAAACCTTAGGCATGTACTGTTAGTCAAATCCACGGGATTAGAACTCCGATCTAATGTAGGATGTTCTGGGGTAAGGATACTTATAGATGGAACGGATCTCCTAGCAAACTTAATAGTATTGGAAACCCAGACCCTAGATGTTATCTTGGGAATGGATTGGTTATCCAGGCACAAGACCATGTTAGACTGTGGACAAAGAGTCATAACAGTTGAGAGCCCTTGTGGGAGAAAAGTGGAGTTTCAAGCGACCGCCGTTAGTGACAGACAGTTGATGGTCAACAACGTGGAAGCCATCAGCATTGAGGATGTACCAGTGGTCAATGAGTACCCATATGTATTTCCTAAAAATCTACCTGGTATGCCACCGGACAGAGATATAGAGTTTGTAATTGAGTTAGTATTGGGAATAGCACCGATAGCAAAGAGACCATATCGGATGTCCACCGAAGAGTTGGTAGAGATGAAGAAGCAGCTCGAGGAGCTAATGGAAAAAGGATTCATCAGACCTAGTTTATTGCCATGGGGAGCGCCAGTTCTATTTATCAAGAAGAAAGATGGGAGTTTCCGAATGTGCATAGACTACCGTGCACTCAATGACGTCACCGTGAAGAACAAGGATCCGCTACCCAGGATTGATGATCTGTTTGATCAGTTGAGAGGAGCAGGAGTTTTCTCCAAGATTGACCTGAGATCAGGATACCATCAGTTGAAGATGCGATCGGAGGATATTCCAGAGACTGCATTCTCGTTGAGATACGGACATTACGAGTTTACAGTTATGTCCTTTGGTCTGACGAATGCACCCGCATATTTCATGAATATGATGAAAAAGGTTTTCATGGAATATTTGGACAAGTTTGTCGTTGTATTCATAGATGACATACTTGTCTACTCCAAGACAAGAGAAGAGCACGTAGAACACCTGAGGTTAGTGTTGGAGAAGCTAAGGGAACAACAACTCTTCGCCAAGTTCAGCAAGTGCGAGTTCTGGAAGAACAAGGTAGAGTTCCTTGGACATGTCATGACCGCAGATGGAGTTGCAGTTGACCCAAGCAAGGTAGAGGCTGTGTTACATTAGGAACAACCGAAGACTGTGACCCAGATCCGTAGTTTTCTGGGAATGGCAGGATATTACCGCTGGTTCATTAAGGGATTCTCGATGATTGCAAGACCCCTTACGCAATTGCTGAAAACTGAGAAGAAGTTTACTTGGACGTCGGAGTGTGAGAAGGGTTTTCAAGAGCTGAAGAAGCGATTGACATCAGCACCGGTATTATTCCTACCGGATGTGAATCAAAGTTTCGATATATACTGTGATGCATCGCGCCGGGGGCTTGGATGTGTGTTGATGTAGAATCGGAAGGTCATTGCATATGCATCGAGGCAGTTCAGACCGCATGAAGAGAACTATCCGACGCATGACCTAGAGTTAGCAGTCGTAGTGCATGCATTGAAGTTGTGTCGTCAATACTTGATGGGGAATAGATGCGAAGTTTACACGGAACATAAGAGTCTTAAGTACATATTCACCCAATCGGATCTGAACATGAGGCAAAGGAGATGGTTAGAGTTGATCAAGGACTACAATGTCAGAATCCATTACCATCACGGGAAGGCTAATGTGGTGGCCGATGCTCTGAGTCAGAAAAGCCATACTCTAAATATGTTGATAGCAGAGGATCAGGGCGAACTATGCAAGGAATTTCAGAAGATGAAGCTGGAGGTTGTACCAGAAGGATTTTTACCTACATTGGAAGTACAGCCTACTCTGGAAGGTCAAATACGAGAAGGACAGAAGGGTGATTGCAAGGTTTAGAGAATCAAGTCCAAGATGGAGGAAGACAAGGCTAAAGACTTCAGACTGGATGAGCAAGGCACGTTGTGGATTAAGGATCGCATCTGTGTGCCGAACAAGAAGGGCCTGAAATAGTTGATTCTGGAAGAAGTCCATGACCTCAAGTATTCAATCCATCAAGGAAGTGCCAAGATATATCAAGACCTGAAGGAAAGATTCTGGTGGCCGAGCATGAAAGCGAGGTTGCCGAACATTTTGCATTGTGTGACATATGTCAAAGAGTCAAGGCAATGCATCAGAGCCCAGCAGGATTGCTACAGCCGCTAAAAATACATAAGTGGAAGTGGGAGGAAATTGGAATGGACTTCATTACCGGTTTACCTAAAACTCAAGGAGGGTATTACTCCATATGGGTTATAGTGGATCGCTTGACTAAGGTTGTTCATTTTATCCCTGTAAAGACCACTTACTCGGGAGATAAATTAGCAGAATTGTATACGACCATAATTGTCTGTTTGCACGGAGTGCCGAAGAAGATTGTATTGGACAGAGGTACCCAATTTACCTCAAGATTTTGGAATAAGTTGCATGAAGCCATAGGGACCCGTTTGAACTTCAGTACGGCATATGTAACATCCCAATTTTTGCTTTTAATGAATTTAAATGATATTTGGCGTTTTTGAGAATATTTGGAATTCTCTGGGATTTATTTGGATTTAATTTGAATTTATTCCCTTTAAAATAATTAAATAATTAAAAATTTTAAATAAAAATTTGTTGGAAATATTTTATTTGACTCCAAAATGTCTCAAAGTATTTTCTATATTTTTTCTGGATTTTTTCTAATTATTTTGATATTTTTCTTGAATTATTTGAATTAATAGAATTATTTTAAATATTAAATCGCTGGAAAACCCTAATAGGTTTTACTGTTCATCCGACCTGGGTCAGACTCGAGTCTGACTCTAGTCTGACCGAGCCGCTTTTGAGCCGGACCCGACCCAACCAAACCCTAAACCACGCAACCGTTGGATCGAGATCCAATGGCCGAGATTGTGCCACGTCACCCGAACCAATGCTCGTGCTAACCCGTCCATGCCCGACGCGATCGCGGCCATCGATCGTGGACACGTGTACGGACAGGATGCGGCCACATCACCGTGTTCGAGTTCTCGTCGGAT
The DNA here is from genome assembly GCA_036346355.1 of Rhipidocladum racemiflorum. Lineage (NCBI taxonomy): Eukaryota > Viridiplantae > Streptophyta > Magnoliopsida > Poales > Poaceae > Rhipidocladum > Rhipidocladum racemiflorum. The sequence continues at coordinate 42,050,120 of CM070590.1, forward strand.
TATGCCGCCGCGCCCGGGTGGGCCTCGTTTTTCGTGGATTTCACGGACGTCGAGGGGCTATTTAATGTGCTGCTACCCATGTCGTGACTGCCATTTCCATGCGCACCCGTAGCCCTTGGTCTTCGAGCTCCAACCGCCACCGCCCGCCCACAATCGCTCACCGAAGTTGGAAGTTTGCGCTGCCGTGGTTCTTTGCCGTTTCCCGCTGTCTCCACCGTCCTCCACCGCGCTGGTGCCCAGACCCGGAACCGTCGCGATGAGGCATGTCTGGAGGTACCATTCATGTAACACCCCGGCATCTATTATGCCCGAATGCTACCAAACATAGACTAAACATCACCTAAATACCATAAATAAAGATAAATTACAGCAAAGCCATAAATGCTAAAACCGAAATTTCGGCAGCATCTCCTTTGTTTTAACATGAATTGAAACAATAGCAATGACATGGCAAGATATATCATAACATAAGACATCTAAATCAGCAATATAAATGGATAACACATCAACATAAACCAATAATACCAAATCCAACCTCTCCAAAATCTATAGCTAAGCAAATAAGGATCACAAGCTCACAAAATTATTCCACACACTAAGTTCATGGCAGTTATTATGATCATGACTCAAATTGGTAAATGTGACTGGAACTACGTGAAGATGTGTAGCTATTGTCCCTTCCCACATGCCAGTGTCATGGTACCTAAAACAACATAAAGCACAAGCGTGAGTTCATCACTCAGCAAGTATATTGCAATAGGTCAAACAGAACAAAATCAATATTAACATCACTACATAACAAACTTAACATCATGATTAAGTCATACTTCACATGCAACATCATATTCATATCTCAACCTCATTGAAATCATTTCATCATCATCATCATGTATGCAATGCAACGCAATGCACATGTCTCCTTGACGCAAATACCGGTATTGTCGAGTGCACCCACGTACCCCTTCCATCCCGTAGATGGAGGGTGCCTACTCCTCGCTTCCACTCACCGCGTGGGTGGAATCACAAGGGAGGTCTTACATCTATGGTGCTTCGGATTAGTCATAACTTTCTCACCGACCTTACAGGAATAGTTACGACGTTCTCACCGACCGGGCCAAGTTTCTTGCCATGTATGCAACATATGCCATAATCATTAACCGTAAACCATTGCATAGCATCTTAACATACCCTTTTTCATCATATCATGGCCAATACTAAGCATGGCAAGATAGCATAACATGGAAACAATTGCATCTAGTCAAGACAATCAAATAAACCACATGCTACCCATCCCAATACACTTGCCTTAACCTCGGGCGACGGATTGGCGGGATGAGGAGGGCACTCCTGGGGTCACACCACCTGCACATAGATGCCACACAATCACAACGTGCAAACAAAATAGTACACCATCGCCCATCTACCCCGATATCTCAAACTACTCCCGAAAATGAAAAACAGAGAATATGTCCCTCCCGGACAGCAGACTTCAAACTATCATAACTTTAATTCTAGGACTCCTAATCGATTAAATGAGTACATCCTCGCATAGCTTAGGAAATTTTCTAACTTTTTCTAAGTATATGTAAAAACTGATTAGGAATGTAAAGTTGTCTAATCTACAAAACTCTACGTTCTGTCCCAGCTACGTCACAGATTTGAACACGTTTGGTAAATCATGCATAACTTTCAAACGGCTAGGAGGAATTGGACGTTCTTTATGTCCACTGAAAGGTATTGAAGTTACCTACAAGTTCTTCAATAGGCGGACGACCAAATTCCGAATCTAAGGTTGTGAGAACTAAAACCCTATGTCGACTGCACAATCTGCCCGAAGCAGAGAACGTGGCAAACTCTAGTTTTCATCTATTATACCCAACAGGATTCGACCCCGAATCCTAGACACGCCACTAAGCCAAGCAAACATCACGAAACAAAAGACAGCAAGCTTCACATCTCATACCTGAGGAGAAAAGCTCAGGGTACTTCTCGCGCATGCGAGACTCCAGTTCCCAAGTCACTTATCTCTCAGTTTGATGTGACCACAGGACCTTGACAAACTTGAGCATCCTGCTCTTCATCACTCGCTCTGAAGTCTCTAGGATTTTCATAGGACGGGACTCGAAGGTGAGGTCCTGCTCAAGCACTAATGGTTCCAACGGAACCACCAACTCCGGATCATGCAAGTACTTTCTCAGCATCGAAACATGGAACACATTATGCACTCCTTGCATTGACTCCGGTAGCTCCAAGCGGTAAGCAAACTTACCGACTCGAGCTAAGATAGGAAACGGCCCAACAAACCTCGGACTGAGCTTTCCTTTTGTGCCAAAACGCACCACACCCTTGGTGGGAGATACTCGCAAGAGCACCCTATCACCCACCTCAAACTCCAAATCTCACCTCCTCACATCAGCATAGCTTTTCTGTCTGCTCTGCGCTGCAAGAAGGTTCTGCCGTACCTCCGCCACGTGATCAACAGTCTGCTGAACCCAATCCGGTCCAAGGACCGCTCTCTCTCCCACTACATACCAACAAAGCGGCGGTCTGCACTTCCGGCCATGCAACACCTCATAAGGAGCAACCCGGATGCTGGAATGATAGCTGTTATTATAAGCAAACTCTGCCAGAGGCAAATGATCTTCCCAGCTACCTTTCCAAGCCATCACATAGGCCCTGAGCATGTCCTCCAAAGTCTGAATGGTACGCTCAGACTGCCCATCGGTCTGAGGGTGAAAAGCGGTACAAAGGCGAAACTTTGTACCCAAAGCACTCTGCAAGCTCTCCCAAAATTTTGAGACAAATTTCGCATCCCGGTCAGAGACAATCATCTTGGGTACACCATGTAGTCTCACAATCTCCCGCACATTGATGGGAGCCAACTCGCTCGTTGAATGGGTAGTGCGGATAGGAATGAAGTGTGCGGACTTGCTAAGACGGTCCACCACAACCCAAACAACATCCTTCCCTTGTGGAGTACGAGGTAGGCCAACCACAAAATCCATGGAGATGTCATCCCAAGGCCACACAGGAATCTCCAATGGCTGCAACAGACCAGCGGGATGCTTGTGTTCAGCCTTTATCTTCTGACAAATCCCACAAGACGCCACATACTTTGCGATATCTACTCTCATCCTTTTCCACCAGAAGTTCTTTTTCAGATCCCTGTACATCTTGGTCTCCCCAGGATGAACCATGTACGGGGTGCGATGAGCCTCTCTCAAGATGTCATCCTTGACTGGGGATTTCTGAGGTACACAAAGGCGTCCCCGAAACCTCAAAGCTCCCACATCATCAATGGAAAAGTCTCTAGACTTACCATCCTCAAGGCGTTTCCTCACCTGCTGGAGCAAATGATCATGCTGCTGTACCTCCCGCACACGCTCGGGGATCGCTGACTCGAGAATCAATTGAGTTTCAGCTTGCACGGTGTAACAGCCTACAAATCTAAACTGTCGTACAAGAAAACTTCGACAGCATCTCTCCTAAAATTAGGACAAAACGGAAGCGACAACAAGATTCATAATAACCATTATAAACAGGAATAACATAAAAGCATCAATACTAGAGATAACAAGTCTAAATCAACCAGAAAACAAACATAAACGTAAAACAGCTCCAAAGAGGACATCAACAGGTCTATGATTAATAAAATTTCAGCAAACTAATGAATTATTAAATGCACTAGTCCATGTGATTCGTGATGACCCCGGAGGGTTGATTGTGCTACTAAGCCCACCCTTCAAGCTTACGACTCGCAAGAACTACACGAAAACAACAAAATAACAAGGTGAGATTGGGTAATCTCACCAAAGCGGAACAACTTCTAACGAATAACACAGCCACAAGAAAACTAGCATACCAAATTCCTCATGTCCAATACCACATTATAGAGTCCACACAACCTCGGTAAAATGCATATGATTGTGCACATGCTTATGCCATGATCCTCCTCACCGTGCCCTTTCTCGGGAACACACGGTGTTGTACGGCATTTGATCGCGCCTTGTGGCGTCGACAAACTTCCAATGCATGATTATGCAGTTAATGCTTCATGCATAAATACATTCATAACTTCCCACTCTGAATTCACATGCTTGCATACCATCAAATAACATGGATAGAATGCGAACATCATTGAGATAGAATATCTCCACAATTCATCTTGCAAACAACATCTTTCTTCATTCTTACTCATGATTCAAAAGCCAAACAACCACATCACAATGCAGGATAGGATATTGTAATCTCATAAACAAGTAGTTAAACCATGTAGGTGTGTTGCAATTAAGGTTTATATTGAAGACGAAACAAATAGCGAGTTATAGTTTAGCAAGACCGCTACTTCCACTTGCCTTTACCAACGTGGATGACGAACCTAGTTGCGTCCAGAAGGGGCACCACCTGTACAAGTATTATTTCAGTACATAGCGACATCACAAATGATCACACAACTCGAACACACGCTTCCTAATCCCCGCTCCCTTCTTAAGCGCCAAAAACCCCAATCTGTCCGGGTCAAACAGCAGCACCCTCTCTTCACAATTTCGTATATTTTTTTATACAGATCATAAAAATACAAAAAAATTACAGTAGCTATATATTGAAGAGATCTACAACTTTCATGAAGATCACAAATTTCAATTCCACTGTTAAATATGCCTAAACAAACGTCCAACACAGTGGACAAAATCTGTTTCCAGATTCTGTCCGTCATCTTGCAACAGCGATTACTCTCAGACCGACGTCCCAAAAATTCTGAAACAATTACAGAAGCTAGATATCGACGTTATCTACAACTTTCTAGTTATAGGTTTTTGCAGGAAAAATCGTCTATGCCTCGTAAAACGCGAAATAATCCGCGCTGCACAATCTCCCCTTCCAAAAACAGCACCACGTGAACATCTACCCTTTTCCCCCATCAAGATCCATCTAAAACACTCACCACCAGATCTAATACACTCCTAATCCCTAGGTAGAACAGGGGTAAAAGATTGGGAATTTTACCTTGAGTTCTCCCTTGAGAACCCACGAAAAACGCGCGACGATTCCCGAAACGGAAATCTGCTCGTCCTCCACGCCTCCACGGATCCTCTTCTCGCTTGCTCCTTCGCGTTTTGCGGTGGATCTTGAGCCACCACGCAAGGGGAGGAAGAGGAGGGGTGGTGTGGCTGCTAGGGGAGGAAGGGGGGCGCCCTAGGGCTTTTGGGGGGGTGACACCCTTTTATATGGTGGGCCGCCCACTAGGGAAAAGAGAGAGAGTGGGGAGGATTCGCAGCCAGGCCCAGGTTTTCCTCGGCCCACTGTTTCTAGCCCGACAACTCCAAATTTAATATTAATACGCCGGATAAACTTCAATTATTTCATCCCCCGACAAATCCTTCATTCCTCTCCCGAAACAAAACCAGGAAAAGGAACCCTAAAATCGCTCTGACGCCTAAGGCATCACATTCTCCCCTCCTTAAAAGGATTAGTCCCGAATCTACTCCTCTTTATTCTGAGAACCTTAAAAAAGGAAGGCAAAATGGTAATCAACACTTTACCTTCAAAGATCCTCAAAGAGTGTTGGATACTTCTTCCGCATCTGGTCCTCAAGTTCCCAAGTTGCATCCCGCTCAGACTAATTGGTCCACAAATCTTTCATTGGACACTAACACGAACTATTCCCCTATTAAAAAAAGGACACCTATTAGGTGAATCTGGTATCGATCTGGAATCTCAACTCCCACTTCTCTCTTCAACCCGATCGCGAAACTCCGCATTCCAATCTCAACTCCTCTACCATAGTTCGTCGCATTCTGGACGACGCGAACCATGTGAGACACAACGCTCTAGGTAAGTCTCTAAATCAACCCAAACACAAACTCCTATCTCCTACAAGTGATTGATCTTTTACAAAAAGAACCAATATCCGCCCTTACCAACGACAGAGATAGCCTACTTTACAACCAGGGTCCATAAATCCGCAGAAACAATAACAACCGAACACAATCACTACGGTTGACACAAACTCGCTCGAACCCAGCGACAAAAGTTCCAAAAAAATTAATGTAATTACCTGCAACTTCCAAGTTGTCCACTACTAAATTAAGCAACCCCACCGAGGAACACATCAATGAAAACAATTCTCCAAAAAAGGTTTGAATTGAGTCATACACAACCTTCCTTTACTCTTCACTTTTAAACTACTTACGATCAGCGACCCACACTAGTTTTCCCTTGTAAGAAGGTTTCGCCTTCACATTCTCACACCCCTTTTATATGGTGGGCCGGCCCACTAGGGGAAAAGAGAGAGAGGTGGGGAGGGGATTCGCAGCCCAGGCCCAGGTTTTCCTCGGCCCACTGTTTCTAGCCCGACAACTCCAAATTTAATATTAATACGCCGGATAAACTTCAATTATTTCATCCCCCGACAAATCCTTCATTCCTCTCCCGAAACAAAACCAGGAAAAGGAACCCTAAAATCGCTCTGACGCTCTAAGGCATCACACACGGTCCCCGCAAAGCAGTAGGAGACTCCCAATTGCTCAAAATCAGCAACAAGACAATCAATGACAGGGGGCATCATCTTGCGACTGAGAGCGTCAGCCACCACATTTGCCTTTCCCGGATGGTAATGGATAGTGAGGTCATAATCCTTTATCAATTCCAGCCACCTCCTCTACCTCAAATTCAGATCTTTCTGAGTAAAGATGTACTTGAGGATCTTATGACCAGTGAACATATCAAAAGACTCACCATACAGATAGTGCCTCCATATCTTCAATGCAAACACCACAGCGGCTAGCTCAAGATCATGCATGGGATAGTTCTTCTCATGCTTTTTCAGCTGCCTCGATGCATAAGAAATCACCTTGCCATCTTGCATGAGCACAACCAAGTCCCAAACGAGAAGCATCAGAATAAACCGTGAAACGCTTCCCAGGCTTAGGAAGAGTAAGAACAGGAGCAGTCACTAACTTCTTCAAAGTGCAGAAACTGTGCTCACACTCTGCAGTCCACTGAAATTTCATCCCCTTCCGAGTCAGCTGCGAAAGTGGCTTGGCAATGATAGAGAAATCCTGCACAAAACGCCGATAGTAGCCAGCCAACCCAAGGAAACTATGCACCTCTTTAACATTGGAAGGCCTCTTACAATCCAGCACTGCTGAGACTTTGCTAGGATCTACAGATATGCCCTCTGGATTGATGATGTGGCCAAGAAAACTCACTTCTGAAATCTAGAACTCACACTTTTTCAGCTTAGCAAAGAACTGATTCTCCCTCAAGGTACTCAGCACAAGCCTCAAATGCCGCTCATGCTCCTCTTCTGATTTAGAGTAAATCAGAATGTCATCGATGAACACTACCACAAACTCATCAAGGTACTTGTGTAGCATACTGTTCATCGCCTCCATAAAGACAGCAGGAGCATTAGTTAGTCCAAAAGACATAACTTTAAATTCATAATGCCCATACCTAGTGGAGAAAGCAGTCTTCTCAATGTCCTGCTCCCTCACACGGATCTGATTGTACCCCGACTGAAGATCAATCTTGGAGAACACCTTTGCTCCCTTCAGTTGGTCAAACAGAGTCTCAATGCGAGGCAAAGGATACTTGTTCTTGACTATCACTTGATTAAGAGCACGATAATCAATGCACATACGCCAACTTCCATCTTTCTTCGAAACGAAGAGGACGGGTGCTCCCCAAGGTGACACACTGCGACGAATAAAACCCTTGGCCAACAGATCCTCCAACTGCTTTTTCAACTCGTCTTGAAAAGGACGAGCCAAGCGGTAAGCAGAGATAGAAATAGGTCGAGTGCCGGGAACAAGATCAATACGAAACTCCACATTCCTCACAGGAGGTAAACCAGGCAACTCATCAGGGAACACATCAACAAATTCCTTCACTACAGGAATCTCCTCAATTGAAACTGAAGAAGATGACTTTTCTGACATAGCCATGAGGAAAGCCAACGGCCTCAAATGGTGACCAGAAAATAGACTAGCCAAAGAAAAGATGGAACTGGAAGGTATACCACCCTGAAAGGTCAACTCTAACCCTGAAGGGGCCTGCAAGGTAACCGTCTTCCAGAAACAACAGATCTTGGCATGGTACTGATGCAACCAGTCCATGCCCAAAATGACATCAAAAGGAGCCAACTGAATCACCATAAGGTTGGCAAAGAAAACCTCATCATCAAAGGCAATGGTGCAACCCGAGCAAACCAAAGAACTAGCAATCAAACCCCCAGGAGAACTGACTATCACTGACTCAGAAATCTGCTGAACTCCCAACTTAGCTCTACTAGCAAACTCAGATGACACAAAGGAATAGGATGCTCTGGAATCAAACAGAACAAAGGCATCAACTGAATCCACAAGCAAAGTACCTGAAACCACCTCTGGATGCCCGGTTGACTCGGCGGTCGGAAAGGCGTACACTCCTGGTGGCGCCGGGACACCGGGAGCCCTAACACCCAGCTGATGCCCCAACAAAGCTGGGGGCGGAGGAGGCAATTGAGGAGGAACCGATGGCTGTGGGCACCAGTAGGCTGCTGGTGGCACCCACGCAAAGGGTGGCTGAGGAGCGGGAGCCGCCATCGTGTGCACTGACCCTCTGGAAGACGCCGCTGGAGTGGGAGGAGAAGGCACCGTCTCCCACTTGATGATGCTACCGGGATTCATCCGGCAGACTCGCCCCATGTGGCCGGGCTTGCTATAGTGGTTGCAACTCCCAGTCCAACCACACTCCGAAGCACGGTGCTCACCACCGCAATTGAAACAAATCATGCCCTGCCCGGGCATATGACGAACAGCCGCTTGCGAGGAAGACGACTGGGGCAGCTTCATCTTAGCCCCTGAGGAGGAACCTTGTCCTCCCTTGAACTTCTTGAAGATGGGTCGTTGAGAAGACCCACCTCCTCCACCAAAAGTCCTCTTCGGGCCCCTGCCTGGGGCCGCTGGAATGCCTGAACCACCAGGGTTTTGCTTATCCCTGGAGAGCTCCAACTCGAGCTCCATGCCCTTCGCTTGCTCCACCACGGAGCAGAAGTCACGAGGGACAGTCGCGCCCATGACAACTTTGAACTCCTGGTTGAGGCCCCTACGGAACCTCCTCGCCTTCTCCCTATCATCAGCTGCCACAGTCGGCACAAAGCGCACCACATTATTGAATTCTGCCTCATACTCTGCCACCGACCTCTTTCCCTGGGAAAGAGTCGTCACAGTATGCTCCATCCTCTCAAGGAAGGACTCTGGGTAGAACTTGGCTCGGAAGCGAGCCGCAAAGTCCTCCCAGTGATCGGTCCAAGAGCGGGGACTCTAGCAGCTAGAACCCCCTCCCACCAGATATCAGCTTGGCCCTTCAGCTGAAAGGCCACAAAACGTGCCCTCTGGACCGAGGTCAACTCTAGGACCTCAAACTGTCGCTCCATTTACCGCAACCAATCTGCGGACTGGACTGGTGTGCCCTCTCTGTCAAAAGTATCAAGGTGGAGGGACATCCATTCCCGGAGACTCATCCTCGGTTCCGGCACAACGGGCAAAGAATCGGGGCCGCTGCAGGGGAGGCACAACAAATAGGGGCTGCCCGCACCGCCGGGCGCAGCTCCCGAACCTCCCTCTACAGAGCTCGAACTAAGTCCGCAGTGGGCGGGTACGCCACCCTCGACCGCGTGCCGCCGGGAGCTCCTCCTGCGCTAGTCCATGAGCATTGAGCGAAGCGCTACCCTTAGCTACAGACTCAGCAACTCCCTGAGAACCTCGCCCCTGGCCTCCACGGCCACGGCGACCACGGCCTCTACCCCTCTGCTGCAGTCAGACAACCATCCAATCACATAATCATAAATACAACATCATATAATCAAGAATAAAGATCAAACATCATCATAAACATAGTCTTCATCAAATAAGCAAGCGCAATGCAATGATGAACCAAAAACCCATCCTACTGTGCAACCAAGTGTGTCAAATTTTAAATTACTTATTCCACTTTTGCAAGTTTTAATGTTGCTATCCTATGACAAAATTTTAGTTAAAACCTAAGCCATGTTTCTAAGTTATTCCACATCACATTTTAGTTGTACCCTATAGCATGACACTAAAAATACACATTCCAAGGACCTACAGCCCGCTCTGATGCCAACTGTAACACCCCGGCATCTATTATGCCCGAATGCTACCAAACGTAGACTAAAGATCACCTAAATACCATAAATAAAGATAAATTACAGCAAAGCCATAAATGCTAAAACCGAAATTTCGGCAGCATCTCCTTTGTTTTAACATGAATTGAAACAATAGCCATTACATGGCAAGATATATCATAACATAAGACATCTAAATCAGCAATATAAATGGATAACGCATCAACATAATCCAATAATACCAAATCCAACTTCTCCAAAATCTATAGCTAAGCAAGTGATCACAAGCTGAAAAAATTATTCCATACACTAAGTTCACGGCACTTATTATGAACATGACTCAAATTGGTAAATGTGACTGGAACAACGTGAAGATGTGTAGCTATTGTCCCTTCCCACATGCTGGTGTCATGGTACCTAAAACAACATAAAGCAGAAGCATGAGTTCATCACTCAGCAAGTATATTGCAATGGGTCAAACAGAACAAAATCAATATTAACATCACTACATAACAAACATAACATCATGATTAAGTCATACTTCACATGCAACATCATATTCATATCTCAACCTCATTGAAATCATTTCATCATCATCATCATGTATGCAATGCAATGCAATGCAATGCACATGTCTCCTCGACGCAAATACCGGTATTGCAAAGTGCACACCCGTCGGCGTGCACCCACGTCCCCCTTCCATCCCGTAGATGGAGGGTGCCTACTCCTCGCTTCCACTCACCACGTGGGTGGAATCACGAGGTAGGTCTTACATCTATGACGGTCTGGATTAGTCATAATTTTCTCACCGACCTTACCGGAATAGTTATGACGTTCTCACCGACCGGGCCAAGTTTCATGCCATGTATGCAACATATGCCATAATCATTAACCATAAACCATTGCATAGCATCTTAACGTACCCTTTTTCATCATATCATGGCAAATACTAAGAATGTCAAGATAGCATAACATGGAAACAATTGCATCTAGTCAAGACAATCAAATAAACCACATGCTACCCATCCCAATACACTTGCCTTAATCTCGGGCTACGAATTGGCGGGATGAGGAGGGCACTCCCGGGGTCACACCACCTGCACATAGATTCCACACAATCACAACGTGCCCACAAAATAGTACGCCATCATCCATCTACCCCGATATCTCAAACTACTCCCGAAAACGAAAAACAGGGAATCTGTCCCTCCCGGACAGCAGACTTCAAACTATTATAACTTTAGTTCTAGGACTCCGAATCGATTAAACGAGTAGATCCACGCGTAGCTTAGGAAATTTCCTAAATTTTTCGAAGTATATGGAAAAACTGATTCGGATTCTAAAGTTGTCTAATCTACAAAACTCTACGTTCTATCCCAACTACGTCACAGATTTGAACATATTCGGTAAATTGAGCATAACTTTCAAACGGTTGGTCAGAATTGGACATTCTTTATATCCACTGAAAGGTATTGATGTTACCTACAAGTTCTTCAACGGGCGGATGACCAAATTCGGAATCTAAGGTCGCGAAAACTCAAAGCCTAGGTCAACTGCACAATCTACCCGAAGCAAAGAACGTGGGAAACTCTAGTTTTCATCTAATCTACCCAATTACAGCACCACCACTTTATCTAAAAGCATCAAATTACCCTCTAGCACAGCCCCTAGACCAACCCCAAGGATTCCCCTAGCCATACCTTAGCCCCACGAACGATGAACCGACGAACCTCCTCCCGGTTCACGCGATCTCCTTCCTCGCTACAAATCCACCGGATCTCCTCGTCGTGGAGCGATCCAATGGACGGATCAGCAGGGTGGTGAGGTGGAGAACTCCCCTAGGGCAGCAAGGATGGTGGAGAGGAGAGGAGAGGGGTGGTGGTGCAATGGAGAGGATGGGGGGGCGGCGCACTCAAGGGGAGGTGGGGGAGGTGAGGGGGCGGCTAGGGAATGGGGAGGCGTGCAAGGGCAGGGTGTGGGGCGCAAATAAGGGCTGTGGGAGGCACACCAACCAGCCCACGCTGGTCTCCCACTCCCAGATGGACTCAAACACCTTCCCACTAAAGCCCACGACCCTTTCCCTTAGGCCCAAACTTCCCTGAAAAAGCCCAAACTCCCGGATCGGCCCAGAAATGCAAATAAACCTCATACAATATGGTTTCAACCTTTGATTTCACATTTTATAACGTCACACCATCCCGTAGTGTCACAATTCATCTCGCTGGATTCGTACCGAAACGCTGTTGGGCGTGTCGTCGTCCCCAGCTCTGATGGCCTCAGCTCCGCCATGACATCGCCAACCCCGCGAGCTCCATCAGCCGTCCGATCGTGATCCAAGGGCTCAGGTTCATCCATGTCACCCCGTACGAAATTCAAGTTACTGTTTTTAGATCTAATCTCAATCGTTTGATGTAGATCCAACGCACGGGATTGAGCCACGTAGCCTTGAACCGCACCGTGCTAGGGGTAGATCTGATCTAGATTGTACTGTTAGGGTTCACTCATGTTGTAGCGCTAGATTAGATCTTGGCCATCAGATCAAGATCGTACAGGTCAGATCATGCCACGCGTCGCACACCAGGTCATTCCACGTCGCCCCCGCGGTGATGTGAAAACTCGATCCAATATCGACCGTTCGATCCAAATCGCACGGTCCAGATTCAGCTACGTAATTCCACAGTAGGGAGTGTCAGCGTATGAGCTAAGAGACCACTTTCGAAATGGGGCGTAAGAAGTCCGAATGGGGGGCTTTTGTGGAGATTGCTCGGGATACGGTGGAAAGAAAACAGGTGAAGCTCACAAGAAGACACTCGGGTTTATCCAGGTTCAGGCCCTCCTCACGAGTAATAGCCCTAGTCCTGCTTGTGTTATTCTTGCTGGTGTTCTTGGAGAAATCGAAAGAACAAGGAACAAGGAACTCCCAGCTTCTAACCCCAAAGGAGGATGAACCAATCGAACCCCTTCTCCCATGCACCGCAGCTACCTTTTATACTCAGGCTGGTTCGGGTGCACGGGGCTTACAATAGTACAGCACACTGAGTACACTGCCATGTCGCATTTAATGCACCTGTCACTGTTCTTGCAGCACACTTAATGCCCTGGCACAGCCGTCCTCTCCCCTGCCTCGGGCCCCGCGCCTGCCGACTCCGCCCGCTCTGCCGGGGTGGGAAATTGCATCGTGACGTCACTCGCAATTATGGCGCGCGTTAGGAACACAGGCCGCCATACTGTGACCTTCATTACCCCCATTTAATGTGCATGATATGCATTAAATGCCTTTGACCTTCCGTGTGGTGGCACAAGTTACTAGATGGCCTCTAGAGCTGGGCGCCAGCGTTGTGGCTTGGGCGCCGCGCGTTCGCCTGGCGACCACCTTACTAACCTCCAGCGGACGTGGCCTGGATGCCACGTGTCCGCTGGGCGATCACTCCAGCGGCTTGGCCTGATCACCACCTGCCCGCTGGGCGATCACTCTGCTGACCACCATCGCCGTGGCCTGGTCGCCACCTACCCGCTGGGCGATCACTCTGTGCCGCGCCGTGGCTGGTCGCCACACTCTCATTGGCGATCACTCTGCTGACCGCCAGTGGCGTGGCCTGGTCGCCACCTGCCCGCTGGGCGATCACTCTGCTAACATGGCGGCGTGCTTTGATCGCCAATCGTCATTGGCGATCACTCTGTGGCCGTCGGCGCATGGCCTAGACGCCACGTGTCCGCTGGGCGGCTCTTACTAAGGTGAAGTGTGCACCCTGGTGTAGAATACACCGACAGTAGCCCCCACCCTAGAGCGTCCCCATGCCTTTTTGGAAAAAGCGGCCCAGTCTCCCGGGTGGGTCCATCATAAATGCCCACGTAACGCTGCGGCTTTAAATGCCACCGCCGTTTCTGGGTATCGAGGTGTAGCGTGCAACCGCCCCCGCCTCGTAACCGGCGTGGGCCTTTGGAACGTGCCCATGCCTTTACTGATTTTTTGGGCTTCCCGCCATCGAACCGCCGCCCCCCTTCAGGCCTCCCGCCGAAGCATTCCTCCATGAGCCTATATATATACAAGTGGCCACTAGGGGAGCGGTTCGTTCTTTCCTTTTAGCCTCGGCCAACTGCTAAGCCCTAGCCTTTGCTTCTTGCGAACTGCTCCTTTGTCGTGCATCGCCTCCCTCTTGCACCTTCGCTCCTTCGCTCACATGGTGCCGCCAGCACCTCTGCTCCCTCCATCGACCATCGAGGATGTCGACGCCACGAGGTTTTCCCGGTACGTCTCCGGCGGCACCGTCCACACTCGTGCCGGGAACGCCGCGCCCGGCTGCCGCCCGGGAGAAGTAATCTTCTTCAGCTGGGCGATGCTGGCGGGTCTACTCCCACCGATCTCCGACTTCTACCTCGCCGTCCTCAACTTCTACTCCATCCACAACAGTCACCTTCCTCCTAACTCCGTCATCCTTCTTGCTGTCTTTGCCCACTTCTGCGAGATGTTCGTGGGAGTGGCCCCCAACCTTCCTCTCTTCCGCTTCTTCTACTCCTTGCGCGCAGCCAAGGACACCTCCACCACGTCAGGCTAGTGCCACCTCCGCCTTTGGGACGGCGCGACTTCACGCTACAGTCCGCTGGACCTCCGTTCCAATTGGAGGACTTGGCGCAACGATTGGCTCTACGTCGAGGACGATAGCGGTGTAGAAGTCCTGGAGTTGCCGACTGGGCCAGCGGTCAGCACCCCGACCTGGGGATCTCACGTCGACGAGACACCCGAGCTCCAGACGATGCTGACCCACGTGGACCAGCTGCGAACAGCGGGCCTGACGGGAGGCATGGTTCTTCGGGACTACATCTCTTGGAGAATCAGCCCCCTGCGTTGCCGTGCTCGCCGTTCCTGGCAGTACATGGGCCCCGATGACATGACCAGGACGACTCTCGGAGGTAGGTTACTTGTTTTTCTCTATTTCTGGTGCTTTTTGCAACCGCCGCTGAACTAATGATGGCTTCACTCCTCTCTCTTTTTTTCTTCTTCTTTTTTTCCAGCTACAGGGGACTTGTCCCCCGCAAAGCTCGAATCCTGGATGGGCTTGCTGGGCGCCTCTAGCAACCTCCCGCCTTTCCTGTCGGGCGCGCTCCCACTCTGTCGAGTGGAGCCCCGGGAACGCGTGGCGATCACCCGTGCCATTTCCACCATGGACGCCATGGGACTGGTGAACACGCCCCACCAAGGGGCGTTGACGATCTGGGACCCTCCTTCAGCTGGTGACCATAGGAGGGGCAAGCGCCCAGCTGACGACGACGCCCCTGGTGCCAGCCAGAGGGTTCGCCCCCACTGTGGGGGCGCTACCACGACCGAGGCGGGAGCTCACTGGCGGCCGTTGCCACTTTAACTGCTCCTATCGAGGTGATTGAAGTTGGCGCCGCTCCGACCATAGCTCCGCCGGCACCAGTCCTTCCTCCGCCACCACCAGCGCAGGTCCATCCTCCGCCGCCGCCGTCGCAGGTCGATCCGCCTCCGCCGCCGCTGCCGGCACCAGTCCTTCCTTCACCGCCGCCGGCGTAGGTCAATCCACCAGTACCAGCGCCGCGAGGGGGACTGACGCTCACCCCGACCGTGCCTTATTTCAGGAGGCCTTCTGCCGGGTACGCAAACTGACACACAACACATTGTCAAATTCTTTTAATCTGAGATGCTTACCTCCTTTTTACCTTCTTCAGGGTGACCACTTCAAGCACCCCAGCCGGAGGCGACCAAGGTACTGCAGCGGCCGCGGCAGCGCCGGCTGCAGTGGTCGAGCACCGAGGCAACCCAGGTGACCGCCAGGGGGCCACCGCAGGGGTGGCCGTCTTACCGCCTGAAGGCGGGATGGGCCTGCCGCCCACTCCGGAGGCCCCCAATGCCTTAGTCCCCTCGGCGGATGCGGACGCTCTGCTGGCTGCCCTCAGCGAGTCGCACTCCAGCGTGAGCGGCCGCCTCGCGACGAGCAAGGAGAAGCTGAGGGAGGCCACCGTGGAGAACAACCGCCTCCGCAAGGAGGCGCAAGACTGGAACGGCCGGGCGGAGCAGTTGGAGCGGGATCTGCTACAGGAGAGGGAGCAAGGAGCCCTCCGCATCGAGTCGTTCACCCGAGAGTGCGACGAAGAGAAGGGTTAGCGGCTCTGCGCGGAAGCCTAGACCACCTCCATGCTGCGCCCCGCCTTCGATCGGATGGTGGCCAGCTTGGAGCCACTGGGCTGGAGCAGCCAGCCCCCCTAGAGCAGACAGCCCAGCACTATGCCTTCTGCATGAGCCGGATCGCCGACTTCCTCACCCACCTGCCTGGCGCCTTAGCCACCCGGTCCAGCCAAGAGGGGTGGGCAGTCACGGCCGCCACGGCGACGTATGTGCTCACCTGCTGCGCCAGCCGGGATGCCAACTTTGACCACTTGGCCACTATCCAGAGGGTGGAAGGGGACTGGGCCCGCGCAGAGGCGCAGGTCAGTAACGCCGCCGAGCAGGTCGCCGAACAGCTCGAGATGGTCAACCCGGCGCTGGAAGAAGTGGCCGAGGATGTGGCGCTCAGGCTGGACGTCGACCCGGTAGAGGACCAGACAGCTGCGGAAGCTGCGGCGAACAAGGAGTGAAGACTCCAGATTTAGCCTTGCCTGCTTTTTTGTTTTGCCGTCCTCTGTAAAAGACTCCTGGAAATCAGTTTCTTGTTTATAAATGCATATACTTCCCTTCGCATGTCTTATGTTTGGATGCTTGTCCGCGCCTCCACTATGCTGGTTCTGGATGAACAAAAAGGCAACCGCACGCTTTAAGTGTTAGTTGGGGTGCCGGGCCCGGATCCCTCGTGCCGGAATATCGCTATCTCAGGACCTTAGGACCTTGTGAAATTAATTACTCTCGCGGTCTCTTGGGGCCGAACACTTGGTGAGGTGTGGCAGGGTAGTAGACTCTCGGTAGTGGTGTTTGAGTCGCCGGTTCTCACGGGGACAACCTGAGCGTCAAGACCGTGTTGAAAACCGTGCCAAACTAGCCATCTAATCGCCCATTCCTGCACGCCACGCTCACCTAGTGGTCCCACTTTTACCGTCGAGAATTCAGAGAGCCTTAAGGTACTGAGGGCGATTATGCAGACATGGCCCATCGGGGCGCAAAGCAGAAACAAGAGAACAAAGGTGACAACTGTTTGAATGAAAACGAACGCTTAAATAAAACATAGGCTTCCCCCGACCAGCCCAAGAGAGGAAAACACAAACCGGCTAGCCAGGGTACACAGCTTTGTATTTACAGCCAATTTAGGGATAGAACTTGCGCAGGAGTTCGATGTTTTGGGAGTTTGCTAGCTCCTTCCAGTCTTCAGTGGCTAACCTGACCACCCCGGGACGAGAGACTGAGACCACCTTAAAGGGGCCCTCCCACTGGGGAGACAGCTTGTGCAACTAGGCATGCGTCTGAATTCTGCGCAAGACCAGGTCGCCCACTGCCAGTGTTCTCTCGCTGACCCGGGTGGTGTGGTGTAACACCCCGGCATTTAATATGCCTGAATGCTACCAAACATGAGCTAAACAACAAATAAATACCACAATTTACCATAAATTCCAGCAAAGGTACATATGCTAAAAACCGAGATTTCGGCAGCATCTCCTTTGTTTTAACATGAATTGAAGCAACAACAATAGTAACATGTCAATATAGCATAATGAACGATAGCAAATAACATGATCCAACGGAAGAACAGTTACCATACCACTAAGGATATAAATTCTATCCATCACATGACAAATAAGGACTAATCAATTACTCATAACGACCAACGAATCATCGAAACCAGAGTTTAGTTCAAAGATTTAACCATAACCATAAGGGAAAGAACATGCCAATGTTTAATTGTGTGATGCTACGTGATGACGTGAGACTAGCTCCCTTTCCCGCATGTCGGATTCATGGTACCTAAGAAAAACAACATAAACACAAGCGTGAGTTCATCACTCAGCAAGTATATTGCAATGGTACAAACATAAACAAATACATGGCAATAATGTCTCACATCATATATATCATCTCATTCATGAACACATAACATTTTCCTCATCATTATGTATGCAATGCAATGCAATGCACATGTCTCCTTGGAAACTCATACCGGTATGGTTGAGTACACACCCGTCGGTGTGCACCCTCTCCCCCCTTCCATCCCGAAGATGGAGGGTGCCTACACCTCGCTTCCAAACACCATGTGGATGGAATCACGATATAGGACTTACTCAATGGCTCTCCGGATTAGTCATAACTTCCTCACCGACCTTCCCGGATTAGTTATGACTTTCTCACCGCCCGGGCCATGTAACATGTCATGTATGCAATTATGCCAACATCATATTGAACTCATATATTAACACATGGCATCATAACATAATAAACATGCTCATCATATCATTGGCAATCATTAAAGCATGGCAAGTGATCACATATCATATTATCAACATCATCTATTATCAACAAGCAACCTACAAACCGCTATCCATTACAATACACTTGCCTCAACCACGGGCAACGGATTGGCGGGAAGTAGAGGGCACTCTCGGGGTCGCACCACCTGCACATAGGTATCACACACTCACAATCATGCCCACAAAATAGTACGCAAACCCTCATCTACCTCGACATTGCCAACTACTCGCAAATCCTAAAAAACAGAGGTTCTGTCCCGCCGGGACAGCAACCTTGCAAAAGGCATAACTTGAGTTCTGGGACTCCGAATCAATTAAACGAGTACATCCTCGCGTAGCTTAGGAAATTTCCCAACTTTCACTAGGTATAAGGAAAGACTGATTCGGACTGTAAAATTGTTTAATCTACAGATTACAGTGATTTGTTTCAATCGCGTCACAGATTTTAACGCGCTCGGTAAAACAGCCATAATTTTCAAACGGTTGGGCAGAATTTAACGTTCTTTATATCCACTGAAATATAATGAAATTCTCTACAACTTCCTAAAAGTCCGTACGGCCATATTCGGACTCTAAATTGATGAAAACTCAAACCCTAGATCGACTGCTCATGCTGTCCCAAAACAGAAACGTGGCAACATCTAGATCTAACCCAAATTACTCAAATACAGCACCACAAATTGATCTAAAAACTTGATAAACACCCTAAGAACAGTACCTAGATCATCCCCAAGGAATCCCATGATCATACCTTTGCCCGACGCACGAAAACTCCAATAGATCTCCTCGCTCCTCGCTCCTCGCTCCTCGCTCCTCGCTCCTCAGATGGATCCATGAGGGTGCAGTGGTGGGGAGGCCACCCTAGGGCAGCAAGGGGGTGGAGGAGAGGTGGTGGAGAGGTGGAGAGGTGGAGAGCAATGGGGGCAAAGGGGGCGCAAGGAAGAGGATGAGGTGGGGAGGTGTGGGAGGCGGCTAGGGCACTTCCGGCGCAAGGGGCAGGGGGAGGACGCCCAAAAGGGAAGGAAGAGGCCCCCCAACCAGGACTCCTACCCGAAATGGACTCGAACACTATCCCACCAAAGCCCACGGACCTTTCCCTTAGGCCCAAACTCCCCCGGAAAGGCCCAAAACCCCTGAAACGGCCCGGAAACGCTATTAACCTCCATACCTTATGGTTTTAACCTCCCATACCATATTTCATAAAGTTTTTGACCTTAACATGCACCATTTAAAAGGTTACGACACTCCGTGGTGACACATCACTTCAAAAGGCCAAAAACGCGAGTAAACCTCAAGCCGAAAGATTTTAATCTCTAATTTCACATTCTATATTGTCACACCATACCGTAGTGTCACATTCTCCCCCCCTTCAACAGGATTCAACCTCGAATCCGAAGGACGCCAATAAAACAACAACAAAATCCCCAAGGGACAAAAGACTTCTCTACCGCACAAACAACCGCACGAAACCTCAAACCGGAACACACGACAAGCGAGTTCTCAAAATCAACACTTGGCGAGAAAAGTAAAGATCTAGCTCAACTAAGGGCAACCTCTCAGAGGTCGACCTTCTCTTCCATTCCCAAACAGAATTTGCGTCTCAACCACAAAGGGCTCCATCAACCCAAAACGCTCGAATCCTCACGACAAACCCTTCACACTTCTATCACAACCAACCTGACTACCATACTCCAATAAACTCAACATGACATAATCAAAGCACGTCACAATTCCTTTAACGACCTTTCTACATTCCCGAATATTTCCATCGAGGGGAAAACTCATTAAGGCTCACTTGCCCTTCCGATACACTATCATACTAACGTTTTATTCCATCCTTTCCCAGACAAGAATCAAATCCAAGAACAACTAGTGACGACAATTGCTCACGGCAGGACAATTATCACGGAACTACCGTCAACTTCACTTCCACCCATCGCTACTCTTAATAATGGTTAAACCCATACATCATCAACCTCCATCACAAACCACCCTTATACCACTAAGGTTCGACACCTAGTTCCAAGCTAGGATCGAAAAACCTTACCAAACCACAAATGGTTCCTTTCTTAAGAGGGTCTCGCCCTCACACAAAAACACTTAGCTTTCAAGCCCAAGTGTACACATGACAACTCAAACCCAAAGCGTTAACAACCACTTTGAAAAGGATTCGACAACAACCAGAGAATATTCATTTCGATTTCCTAAGCCAAAACGCAAAGGAAACACAAATCCCTTCACCACAACCAACACCAGAAATTCTTAATTGTTTCTTTTCATACTAGAAAGCAAGGGAAATCTCGTTTCATGACATGAATGCACATTCTTCAAGAGCACTCCGGAATAGTCATATCTCCATATATGACTTTCTCACCGACCTGGCTCAACGACTCTTTTATCATTTAACATCTATACCCGATGTCTTGTTTACTTTTCACCATTCATTCATCATATAACAACAATACCAAAAAGTCATTCACCAAAAGACTTCTTCCTCGGTATCAAATGATGAAAACACAGTTAACATCGAAGGTTGCGAAAATTCATATAGACTATGACGACAACATAGTTGATAGTAAAACACCACGTCGTAAAAGAACCCACATCAATTGAAAACTGAACTTGCACAACATTGTATTTCATCCAAATTCAACATTTTGGAAGAGAACATCGAAATTTCAAGTCGAGCATCTAATCCCACAACCATCACAAACTTCCTCAAGGAGAGGGAAACTCATTCCCAAAAGGGGAACACCTCACTAACAAACTCACTTTGTAAAACTTTCATGAAGTCCACCTTTTTGAAGCACTCGCAAACATCACACACATTTTCAAAACAACTCCAACTCTAGCCAAAAAGAGTTACAAATTAAATCTCAAGAGTTTCCAACACAACCCACTAAGTCCATTTGTTTCCTTTAAAATTTATTCCAAAGATAATCCAGTGTGGACGCGAAGGAGCGCGATCCACTCAAAAACTTTGGGGCGTAAATCCATACTCATAGCACCGACTAAACAAATCAGCCAAAACCAAATATTTGCACCAATTTCTACGAGTTTCAGGGAAACTCCGAAACACAGCATATGGAACACCTTGACCGAAAACCCTTCAACCAATATGGCAAACAACCAAACCAGTCCAAAAGCTTTTAAACACAAGCTCAGCATAAAAAGAACCATCTCTAGTACTCCACTACGCTTTCCATTAAAAGACTTCAATAATTACTATCTATTCCCTGAGGAGCCCCAACACAATACAACCCAAAAGCTTCACCACAAATTCTTTCTCTTATTATCTTCCCCAATACTTATAAATAAAGTTTATGATGCTTACGAAAAGAAATCCCACGAAGACTAAGTCAACAAGATCCCCATTGCCCAATATAACAAATAACATCATATTCTAGATTTGAAACAAGTGCTCCAACAAAACTTTCAGCGTGACCAACCAATAACTTTCATACCACCTATATGTAAATGTCTCGGCAATCGAAACTTATTCAGTTAACAAGCGACTTCAACATGTAAATATTATCTCCACAAGACAAGGTTCGTAAATATGATTCTACGACATACATTCTTTAAGGATGAAAATGTACATCGTGTTAATTATCCAAAGCTCACTCCATCCCAACATGTTAAAATTTTCCTCTTATTTTAACCATGGTTTTCAACAAGTAATCTAAACAATTACCACCACTACTTAGTCATCAATAACAACAAACAACATAATCATTAACCAACAACATTACTTTTAGCTACCCTATACATAGGTGATAACCAAATTACCACCACACAACAAACTCCAACTTTTAAAAAATAAATAAATAAATTGAATACTAGCATTAACACTGCCCTTAACAACAACATTAACAATAAGTCTTATGTCTTCTCAATTGATATCAATACTATCATTGAAGGGACACAACTGCATACTTCCAAATATACTAGTAGCTTGCAACAATGTAAATAGCAACTCTAATCAACTTCCAAATTAAAGTCACAAGCCAGCGTGACTAAATTTCTCTATCAACACGTTAAATTAGAACATCTTTAAACAACCAGCAAAGTTTCTTTAACAATAATAGTAGTTTACATCATCTTAATGTTCTCACTACGCATCAAGGTTTAAAACTTTAAACACTATCAATGGTCATCTTCTCATTAAGTAAAAACAACGTGCTACCTCATATTTAACATAAAGCTACAAACTATAAGCATGAACAGTCACACATTTAATCATTCTTGCTATAGAGTAATCTACAACACGAGGAATTCATTTAATCTTAAGCTAAAGATAAACAATTACATTTAATTGATTCAACTCACCAATTAACTTAGGAGTACACCAATTCCATAAACCACATTATTACATACTAAGTAAAGTGCTAAACAACCATTTTCACTTTGGATAAACAGGATGCAACTTAACTTTAAAGATAACCACAACTCAAGATCAAGAACGAACACCGATAGACAGTTTCTCCTTTCCAGGCAAGGAAGAAAAACAAAACTCCAACAGAAATGCAGGAGAGCTCAACTCTCAAATTCCCGACTTTGATAACCCAAAACTCTTCAAGAAATCTCAAGATCTATACTTCCAAGAAGGAAGAAGGATGCACCAGGGAAAAACCAAATGTTCAACCAAATCTTTTCCGATAAAGATTCAAAACTTAGCTCCACCCAACCTATGGTCGGCACTAGGAGAACTTCAACTCTTTTCTGAGATAGGGAGACAACAACCACAAATGTTTTCTCCCCAAGACAATCCACAATAACCCGCAAATCGGATGTCAAAGAAAAATTGCGACCAAAAGACGCGCAACACAAAACTCTTTTTCTTCGTCTTCAACCAAGGACGACAAAACCACGAACAGCCTACGGAACAATTCACGTAAACCCAACACTTTTCATTTGATTTCAAACAACTAAAGCCAAGAAAAACAACAAAAACCGACCGTCAGAATGGTAAAGAACATACGAAGGAATCCACCACTGGCTCTTCTATTTGACTCCAGTCAACTACCCGATCTACGACAGAAAGGGTAAGGACTCTTCTCCCACAGGGGTTAATCGTTCTTCGGTGATGGCGCTAACTAGCCACACCGTCAAACCTCACCCTTACTATGAACCAAAAAGAGGTGACCGAAACCCTTCGGCACCACAACCCCACTTAATCACCACCACAAGAACAATTCAATCATTTATCTCGTAGACATAGCGACATGCTTTATCGAATGAAGCATTCAACATCAAAGCTTAAATACAACATTTAAGCGTAAATAAACGATACCCATACCCTTTCCTACTGTGCATCCATGTGTGTCAAATTTTATATTAGTTATACCACTTTTGCAAGTTTTAATGTTGCTATCCTATGACAAAATTTTAGTTAAGACCTAAGCCATGTTTCTAAGTTATCCCACATCATATTTTAGTTGTACCCTATAGCATGACACAAAAAATACTCATTCCAAGGACCTACAGCCCGCTCTGATACCAACTGTAACACCCCAGCATTTAATATGCCTGAATGCTACCAAACATGAGCTAAACAACAAATAAATACCACAATTTACCATAAATTCCAGCAAAGGTACATAAGCTAAAAACCGAGATTTCGGCAGCATCTCCTTTGTTTTAACATGAATTGAAGCAACAACAATAGTAACATGTCAATATAGCATAATGAACGATAGCAAATAACATGATCCAACGGAAGAACAGTTACCATACCACTAAGGATATACATTCTATCCATCACATGACAAATAATGACTAATCAATTACTCATAACGACCAACGAATCATCGAAACCATAGTTTAGTTCAAAGATTTAACCATAACCATAAGGGAAAGAACATGTCAATGTTTAATTGTGTGATGCTACGTGATGACGTGAGACTAGCTCCCTTTCCCGCATGTTGGCTTCATGGTACCTAAGAAAAACAACATAAACACACGCGTGAGTTCATCACTCAGCAAGTATATTGCAATGGTACAAACATAAACAAATACATGGCAATAATGTCTCACATCATATATATCATCTCATTCATGAACACAAAACATTTTCCTCATCATTATGTATGCAATGCAATGCAATGCACATGTCTCCTTGGAAACTCATACCGGTATGGTTGAGTACACACCCGTCGGTGTGCACCCTCTCCCCCCTTCCATCCCGAAGATGGAGGGTGCCTACTCCTCGCTTCCAAACACCATGTGGATGGAATCACGATGTAGGACTTACTCAATGGCTCTCCGGATTAGTCATAACTTCCTCACCGACCTTCCCGGATTAGTTATGACTTTCTCACCGCCCGGGCCATGTAACATGTCATGTATGCAATTATGCCAACATCATATTGAACTCATATATTAACACATGGCATCATAACATAATAAACATGCTCATCATATCATTGGCAATCATTAAAGCATGGCAAGTGATCACATATCATATTATTAACATCATCTATTATCAACAAGCAACCTACAAACCGCTATCCATTACAATACACTTGCCTCAACCACGGGCAACGGATTGGCGGGAAGTAGAGGGCACTCCCGGGGTCGCACCACCTGCACATAGGTATCACACACTACCAATCATGCCCACGAAACAATACGCAAACCCTCATCTGCCCCGACATTGCCAACTACTCGCAAATCCTAAAAAACAGAGGTTCTGTCCCGCCGGGACAGTAGCCTTGCAAAAGGCATAACTTGAGTTCTGGGACTCCGAATCAATTAATCGAGTACATCCTCGCGTAGCTTAGGAAATTTCCCAACTTTATCTAGGTATAAGGAAAGATTGATTCGGACTCTAAAATTGTATAATCTACAGATTACCGTGATCTGTTCCAATCGCGTCACAGATTTTAACGCACTCGGTAAAACAGCCATACCTTTCAAACGGCTGGGCGGAATTTAACGTTATTTATATCCACTGAAAGATAATGAAATTATCTACAACTTCCTAAAAGTCCGTACGGCTAGATTCGGACTCTAAATTGACGAAAACTCAAACCCTAGCTCGACTGCTCATGCTGTCCCAAAACAGAAACGTGGCAACATCTAGATCTAACCCAAATTACTCAAATACAGCACCACAAATTGATCTAAAAACTTGATAAACACCCTAAGAACAGTACCTAGATCATCCCCAAGGAATCCCATGATCATACCTTTGCTCGACGCACGAAAACTCCAATAGATCTCCTCGCTCCTCGCTCCTCGGATGGATCCATGAGGGTGCAGGGGTGGGGAGGCCACCCTAGGGCATAAAGGGGGTGGAGGAGAGGTGGTGGAGAGGTGGAGAGGTGGAGAGGTGTAACACCCCAAAATTTTGCTTTCCTTGAATTCATGTGTGATTTGGCACTTTGATGAATTTTTGGAATTTTTTTGGAATTTTCTGGAATTTATTTGGAATTTATTTGAATTTATTCCATTTTGAAATAATTAAAGAATTTAATTTTGCAAATAAAATTTTGTTGGAAATATTTTATTTGAGTCCCAAATACCCTAAAATATTTTCCAGAATTTTTCTGGAATTTTTCTGAGTCATTTGCTATTTTTAATGAATTAAATGAATTACTGGGAATTATTTTAAATATTAAATCGCTGGAAATCCAAACCGAGTCGGTTACTGTTCATCCGACCGAGCCCGAGTCAGACTCGAGTTCGAGTCCGACCCGAGCCACGTGATCCGGTCGAACCTTGATCGATCCGAACCGTTGGATCGAAATCCAACGGTCGGAATTTGGCCGCAAGATCGATCCGGTAGGATCCGTCCGGATCCGTGCGCCGAAATCTGGGCCGTTGAGCGGGACGCGCGTGGGCCGTGATTGCGTCGTCTTCCGTGATCGAGCGGACTCCACCGCGTAGCCGCTGGCGTCGGTTAGGTTTCCGCTTGGCGCGCATGCCGAGGCCATTTAAGGCGTGGTTATCGCCGAGACCGCCGTTCGTATGCGCACGGTTGCCTAGTTTCCAACGCCCAAGCCGCCGCCGTCGCGCCACGATTTCGCCGAAGTTTGGGGTGTGCCGCGCGGTTTTTTCTTCGTTCGGCGCCGTTCGTCATCCTCCGCGTTCAAGCCCTGCGAGAACCTTGCGTCAAGGCGCACCTATTGGGTGCACTCACTTGGCGGAGACGCCCGAAGTGCCGTTGGTGTGGTCGCCGTCCTCGGCCGGCAACGCGCGCCGCGTGCCATCGCTGCCTGCGAAGCTCGGTGAACCGTTGGATCAAGATCCAACGCGACGCAGGTGAGGCCACGCCGCTTTCGTTCCCCTCGATTAGGTTTCCACCGTTAGATTTAGATCGCACGGTTGAGGTTGGCGCGTTGTAGCTTTAGGGTTAGATCTCGGACCGTCCGATCTAGATCGAACGGCCCAGATCGGCGGTCTGATTTGGAACGCGTAAATTCTAGATCTAATCGCGCCGTTGATTTTCAAATCAACGGCACGATCGAGCCACGTGTTAGCCACGCCACGCCGCAGCGTGAGCGCGTGTCTCGACACGCGAGGCCCGCGTGTCGTGGACAACCAAAGCTGCACCATGACGTCACCCATGACGTCATCGGTGACCCACTTGTCGACCGTGGGTGAGCTTGACGTCCGGCGATAGCGTCACCCGAGTGGGCCCACATGTCGCCTCACGTGGAGTCGTGGACCGAGTCCACTGGACCCGAGCGGCGTGGGCCGAGCCCATGGACCGTGGCGTCGCCACCACCAATCGAGAGGCTGCCACGTGTCCATGCCGACGCAATAATTAATTTCCAAAAGAAAATGATTTATTAATTCGAAATATTGATTCAAATTTAGATTCAAACTTCAAACGCTTATAACTTTTGCGTTTCAACTCCGATTTGAGTGATTCAAATTTCTAAATTTGTATAAAATTAAGATCTACTTAAATATGAATTTTATTTAATTTTTAGACTAAAGTTTTTCTCTGTAATATTATTTAATTGATTATTTAAACTTTAAATAATCATAACTTTTGCGTCTTAACTCCAAATTTGACGATTCCAGTTTCTAAAAATCCAGAAAATTATGTTCTCTCTGTTTATGGATTTTATTTGGAGTTTTGGGATGTTTTTGCCTATTGTTTATTTGGGTATTTGCTATTTGCACGTTTTACGAGTAGACGTTGAAGTGCCGGAGGGATTCGAAGGAGAAGTGTTGATTCAGGATCCAACGCAAGACCAAGA
The DNA here is from genome assembly GCA_036346355.1 of Rhipidocladum racemiflorum. NCBI lineage: Eukaryota > Viridiplantae > Streptophyta > Magnoliopsida > Poales > Poaceae > Rhipidocladum > Rhipidocladum racemiflorum. The sequence continues at coordinate 42,077,873 of CM070590.1, forward strand.
GCAAGTACTTTTTGAAGGCAAGTTGTGCTTTGACCATGTTGATCCTATTTCGAAAATCTATTCTGATTTAAACTATTGCATGCTAGATCAATTAGAAAGATACTTTGTTTAAACATGGGGGTTAGATAAATACCAATTTCTTTGTATGACACCTTGATTATCTAAGTATGTGCCATGATCCCTTGTCACCCTAGTTGTGGATTACTAGTTGGACATTATTAAATTGCCAACATGGGTTTAGATCGTTGTAGTATCGCTTAGACACCTACGTGCTCATAACATGATTTTGGACAATCAAATGTTAATATTGACTTAATGATATATTGAACCTGTTTTGGAAAAGTATCATGTGATGTTGATGGCACGTGGTGCATGGTAATCAAGCTGGGGTTTGATAAGCGGTTTCGGCCAGGGCATGTGGCAAGAGTAATCAGTGGGCCGGTTGTGGCATTGGGGATGTTGATTTGGTTTTTCGGGTAGTCTTGCCTGGTCACTCTAAGGACTTAACCTTGCAAGCCTTTGAACTGGTCATACTTGCAACCACATGGTGGAATGGGACGGCCCTAGTTGACTAAGTCGCTAAGGACTCACTTGTGGAGCCTCAGGGTGTTAGTTACACCGTTTGTGTGATTATGACGGGGAGCGTATCGTGGTGTGGCCGAGATACCCATCTAACGGTGTGTTGGTCCCATACTTCGCCTTGGCTAAGGGAAGGGATGGTGTAGAGCACGAACCGGAGAGGACCACTGTGTTGTTTGAGGCTTAGAAGGCTTTGTTACGGGAACTCGCCTTTGTGGTGTTTGACTGTATCTTGTGGGTAAAGTGCATAACCTCTGCAGAGTTTGGAATCTATTCGAATAGCCGTGTCCGCGGTACTGGACATCGCTCGGGAATTACAGTCAAGGGTTAGACTTTCTCAAAAATAACTTTGGTTTGAAAGGTTGGGCTGGATTAATAATGAAGTTGATGGAAATGTGGTTTAGGATGGGAAAAATGTTTGTTAAACTTCTTGAAAAGTTATTTATGCTTTACTTACTTCTCGCTTTGAATCTACTTTTATTACTTATCAAAAGCTTTCATCGCAAATATACCTTGAGCTATTCCTTTGTACCAAGCCATGCATATAGTATATTAGTTTGCATTACATGCATGACTTGCTGAGTACCAAGTACTCACCCTTGCCTCAACACAATACCAGTTGAAGAGGAGACTACGCGATTCGGAGGAGGAATTCCAAGAGGACCCGTCTACTTAGGGATGCGAGCATCGATTGCTGGGTATCTTGGATGGCGCCACGAGTTTATTTGATTTTTCATTTGCTATTCTTTCTCTTTTAATAAGTTTCGCCTTGCAGGCATACATTTGTAACTTGACCATAAGGTCGAGTAACTTGATTTAGTTATTTTAATAAAGTACTTTATTGGTATCGTTTGGTATGATTGTGATATTTACCGATGTTAAGACTGTGTGCACTAGCGCGTTCCTGGACTAGTGCTGAATACACAGAGGGTCCGGATTTGCAAATTCGGGGTCCCGACAAGAGGTGGAGAGCAATGGGGGCAAAGGGGGCGCAAGGAAGAGGATGAGGTGGGGAGGTGTGGGAGGCGGCTAGGGCACTTGGGGCGCAAGGGGCAGGGGGAGGACGCCCAAAAGGGCAGGAAGAGGCCCCCCAACTAGGACTCCTACCCTAAATGGACTCGAACACCATCCCACCAAAGCCCACGGACCTTTCCCTTAGGCCCAAACTCCCCCGGAAAGGCCCAAAACCCCTGAAACGGCCCAGAAACGCTATTAACCTCCATACCTTATGGTTTTAACCTCCCATACCATATTTCATAAAGTTTTTGACCTTAACATGCACCATTTAAAAGGTTACGACACTCCGTGGTGACACATCACTTCAAAAGGCCCAAAAACGCGAGTAAACCTCAAGCCGAAAGATCTTAATCTCTAATTTCACATTCTATAATGTCACACCATACCGTAGTGTCACATGTGGTACCGCCTGAAACTTTGCAGGTACTACGCAGCGCGCAAGGCTGCGCGATCTTGCACTTCTTCTAGGAGATTGGCGTCCTCTCAACGTAGATCTTCCTGGGCTCCTCAGTGAACGCCGCCATGCGCGATGACCCTAAGGCCAGCTCCGAAGGCAGGATAGCTTCCGCGCCGTAGACTAGGAAAAAAGGAGTTTCCCCGGTGGCCCGGCTGGGGGTAGTACGAAGCGACCACAGCACCGCCGGGAGCTCTTCAGTCCACCGGGCTCCGCGCTTGTGGAGTCGATCAAACGCCTTGGTTTTGAGGCCCTTTAGCACCATCGCATTGGTCCGCTCAACTTGGCCGTTACTCCTTGGGTGGGCCACTGAGGCAAAACAAACCTTGGTGCCCATTTCCTCACAGAAACCCAAGAAACTAGCGCTGGTGAACTGCGTGCCATTGTCAGTGATGATGTGGTTGGCGACCCCAAAGCGGGCGAAGATACCTTGCATGAACTTGATCGCAGCGACGGTGGTAATCACCCTTACTGCTTTGGCTTCTACCCATTTGGTAAACTTGTCGATGGCGACGAACAGATGGGTGTAGCCCCCTGTGGCCCGCGGGAACGAGCCCAGGATATCCAGCCCCCAAACAGCAAAGGGCCATGAGAGCAGGATAGTTTGCAGAGCCTGGGCTGGTCGGTGGATTTGCTTGGCGTGGTACTGACATGCCTCGCACTTCCTCACCAGCTCGCAGGCATCCTGGAGGGCGGTCGGCCAATAGAACCCTTGGCGGAAAACTTACCCCACCATCGTTCGACTGGACATATGGCTCCCGCACACGCCTCCATGGATATCAGAGAGCAAATTGCTCCCATCTTCCTGAGTGATGCACTTCAGAAGAACTCCGTTTCTACCCCGGCGGTAAAGGTCCCCGCCCACCAGGGTATAGTACTTGGCCTTTTGTGCTATCTTCTTTGCTGACGCATCATCGTCGGGGCACACTTGATCCCACAGGTAGGCCAGGATCGAATCCATCCATGTGCCTTCCCAGTCAAGTGTGGCGACCACAGGGTGATCGCCCGGGTACTCCGCCTGGCCGGGCGTTTCCGTCGGTACTACTCTCCCTCGGAATGAGGGCTGAAGCAGCGTCACCATCGTCCCCACCAGAAACGTGGGCTGCGATGGACGGTCACGAAAGCCTTTCTTCAAAGACTCCGACCGAAACAGGGGATCTTGTCGAGGTGAGCTGCGCGAGCTCATCCGCCAAGTAGTTGTCGCGCCGGGGGATATGAGTATACCCTAGCCCATCGAAATGTGGCTCCATCTTTCTGACCTCTGCCAAGTACTCTGCCATGACAGGATCAGAGCAGGAGAACTCCTTTCTCGCTTGGTTGACGACTAGCAGCGAGTCACCCTTGACTTGTAGACGCCGAACATCGATGGCTGCGGCGGCGCGAAGTCCCGCCAGCAAGCTTTCATATTCAGCAACATTGTTGGTGGCCTTGAAGTCTAGGACGACCACGTACTTGAGGAGGTCCCCGGCTGGGGAAACCAGGAGGACCCCAGCCCCGCACCTTCGAGCCTGAAGAAGCCATCGAAGTAAAGTATCCAGGGGGAGGACGCGGGGATTTTCTCAGTCTCAGACTCGGCAGGAGTCCACTCGACAATGAAATCTGCCAGCCTTTGACTCTTGATTGCAGTACGGTGGGCGAATTTGAGGCCGAACTCCCCCAGCTTCACAGACCACTTGGCAATGCGGCCTTCAGCTTCGTGGTTGTGAAGGATCTCACGCAAGGAACTCCTACAGGTTGGTGGTGCCATCGTACTTCTCGATGGACGCGGGGCGGAACCCTTCCCGCCACATAGCTTGGCATAGGCGGAGGGAAAACGCTTGGCATCCGACGTTGTAGCGGGAGCAGCGTCGCTCGCCTGCCCCTCAGCCCCGAGATGGGGTCAAGGAGTGCGAGTCTACGCTCTCCCTAGAGTCAGGGAGCGAGGTCTCCCCCCGACTGCTAGACATCAGGTGGCCCACGTGACGCTGCACGTGCGCACGACGCCCCATAAGGACATCGTGCAAGTCACCATCGCGCTAGGACCTCCTTTCGTCTAGGCGGGACCTCAGATCCCCGTGGCCCCCCACTAGCTTGGGGTAACCATGAGAAGAAGTGGGAGCATGTGCACGTTCCCCTGTAACCGAGGGGGTGCAACCTGTGCACCCTTTCCTTTGTCCCGGCACTTGTGACCAGGAAAAGCTGTGGTCGGGCGGCTGGAGGCTTGCGTGTCAGTCGCGCGCATGTCCTGTCTCCCGACACTGGAAGCCCTCGGCTGATGTCCCGCAGCCATGGAGCGGTCGGGGTTTCGCCCCCTAGCGCAACCGGGGGATGATCGAGGAGCAGCCGGGCCGCATGAAAATTCCGCGTCGGGGTGTCGTCTCCCATCAGCAGACGCCGTCGGACGGGCTATCCTCCTTGCGTTAAAGCACCACGCATCCCTCCCTGGGCGGAGGGACCCGGGAGGTCTGACGCCCTGGCTGAGCACCGGGATCGACTGCGAGCGCTGCTCTCCTCGTGTAGGTCATTATGCTTGGAGCGTGAAGCCGCCATGCTGACGACCGTCAAAGCTTATTGCAAGCTTCGCAAGAAGGTGGAAGAAGAAAGGGCAATACAACCACCGAGCCCCCTACCTGGCGTGCCACTATCAGCGTATGAGCTAACAGACCCCTTCTGAAATGGGGCGTAAGAAGTCCGAACGGGGGGCTTTCGTGGAGATTGCTCGGGATACGGTGGAAAGAAAACAGGCGAAGCTCACAAGAAGACACTCGGGTTTATCCAGGTTCGGGCCCTCCTCACGAGTAATAGCCCTAGTCCAGCTTGTGTTATTCTTGCTGGTATTCTTAGAGAAATCGAAAGAACCAGGAACAAGGAACTCCCAGCTTCTAACCACAAAGGAGGATGAACCAATCTAAAAAATCGAACCCCTTCTCCCATGCACCCCAGCTACCTTTTATACTTAGGCTAGCTGGGGCGCACGGGGCTTACAATAGTACAACACACTGAGTACACTGCCACATCGCATTTAATGCACCTGTCACTGTTCTTGCAGCACACTTAATGCCCTGTCATAGCCGTCCACTACCCCGCCTCGGGCCCCACGCCTGCCGGCTCCGCCCACTCTACCGGGGTGGGAAATTGCATCGTGACATCACTCGCAATTATGGCGCACGTTGGGAACACACGCCACCATACTATGACCTTCATTACACCCATTTAATACTCACGATACGCATTAAATGCCTTGGACCTTCCGTGTAGTGGCATAAGTTACTAGGTGGCCTCGGGAGCTGGGCGCCAGCGGTGTGGCTTGGGCATCGCGCGTTCGCCTGGCGACCACCTTACTAACCGCCAGCGGCCGAGGCCTAGATGCCACGTGTCCGCTGGGCGATCACTCAGCTGACCGCCAGTGGCGTGGCCTGGTCGCCACCTATCCGCTGGGCGATCACTCTGCTGACCGCTAGCGGCGTGGCCTGATCGCCAACTGTCCGCTGGGCAGTCACTTTGGTGACCGCCAGCGGCGTGGCCTGGATGCCACGTGTCCGCTGGGCAGCTCTTACTAAGGTGAAGTGGGCACCCTGGTGTAGAATACACCGACAGTGAGATTAGATCTAATCTGGACTGTTGGATTTCAAACCAATGGCCCAGATTGTGTCACGTGGCCAGTAACCTAACCAGCGCAATCAGCGCAGTGTTGCCCCGTCATCGCTGATGTCACGTCAGTGTGGGGCCCGCGTGTCAGCAGCTCTACCCACCATGCGGTGACGTCATGATGACGTCCTGGTGGGGTCCGCGTGTCAGTACCGTTCGGTCGAGCGTGATGACGTCAGCGATGACGTCATTCGAGTGGGTCCCACATGTCAGCGACACGTGTACCCGTGGACCGGGTCCATGGTGGACCGAGCCATAGCCGTAGACCGAGTCCATGGACCAGCTGATGTCATGCTGACGTCATAATTTGATTTTTCAATAGAAAAATAATTCGGTGGAAATTGAAGTCCGCCACTGATGTCATGTGTCGGGACACGAATTTGCAAATCCGGACTCTTTATGTATCCAGCACTAGTCCAGGATCACGCTAGTGCACACAGTCTCAACATCGGTACATATCACAATCATACTCAGCGAAATAATAAAGTACTTTAATTAAATAATCAAATTGGTTGCTCGACCTTATGGTCAATTTACAAAAGCACGCCTCGCAGGGTGAAGACTTATTAAAAGAAATAACTACAGTGGAAATGAAACAGACTTCATGGCGCCCACCAATTAGCCACAGGCAACTGACTAGGCTCGCTGCCCAATTAGATGGCTCCTCCTGAAGCTCCTCTTCCAAGACTAGCGTCGCTTCTTCTTCAACTAAGGTTGTATTGTTGCAAGGGGTGAGTACTTGGTACTTAGCAAGTCATGCACAGAATGCAATTCTAATATTCTACATGTATGGCTTATTACAAAGGATAGGTGTCGGGATCCGAATCTGCAAATCCGGACCCTCTGTGTATTCTGTACTAGTCCAGGATCACGCTAGTACACACAGTCAAACAAATATCACATCCATAAACAGCGGAAAATATAAAGTACTTCAAATAGTAAATAAGTTGGTTGCAAGACCTTTAGGCCAGCTTACAAATAGTCTGCCACGCAGGGCTTACAATAAGAAAAGTAAATAATCAGCAGCGGAACGAAGACCGTCGGTGACACCCATCAATATGCCACATGCAACTGACAAGGTTCGACTCCTAGATAACTGCCTCCTCACTGAACTTCTCCTCCAAAGTTGAATTCTTCTCCTCAACTAATGATTATGTTGGAAGCAAGGGTAAGTATACAATACTCAACAAGTCATGCACAGGGGTGCAATCCTATTACTATATGCATGGCTTCTTCCAAAGGAATGGCTTAAGTGGTTGTTTTGCACCAAACAGCATTTTGCTTTGATTAAGTAATCTTAATAGATTCAAAAGCAGTAAAACCATATTATACAATAAGTTATCAATATCTTTTCCAAACAGTTCGGCACAAGTCCCTAAATCACTTTAGTAGTTATCTCTGGCCTACGCCACCCTTCCCATATTTTTATTTTGGAAAGTCTAACCCTTGACTATAATCCCCGAGCGTTGTCCAGTACCGTTGACTCGGCTATTCGAATAGTTTTGACACACTCTACAGAGGTTGTACACTTTTCTCACAAGATATAATCAACTAACCACGTCAGCCATGAATCGCCATACAAGAGTATGCGAATGAGTGATCATAACAAAGCTTTTTGGAAACCTTGATCTCTACCTATGACCCTCTCTGGTATTGCCTTCACTACCACTTCCCCCACGAAGGATCGAACTGTAGGACCGACAATCACCGTTGGATAGGCACCAAGCCATAGCTCCGGTGCGCTCCCCCACACAGTTACCCCTGACGTAACTATCACCCTGAGGTATCAAAGGTAAGATTTCAGAATCCTACTAAACTAAGACCGTCCCACTCCAGTCATGTGGTGTGATGCCTTAGAGCGTCAGAGCGATTCTAGGGTTCCTTTTCCTGGTTTTGTTTCGGGAGAGGAATGAAGGATTTGTCGGGGGATTAAATAATTGAAGTTTATCCGGCGTATTAATATTAAATTTGGAGTTGTCGGGCTGGAAACAGTGGGCCGAGGAAAACCTGGGCACAGGCTTGAATCCTCCCCACCTCTCTCTCTTTTCCCCTAGTGGGCCGGCCCACCATATAAAAGGGGTGTCACCCCCCCCCCAAAAGCCCTAGGGTGCCCCCCTTCCTCCCCTAGCAGCCACACCACCCCTCCTCTTTCTCCCCTTGCGTGGTGGCTCAAGATCCACCGCGAAACGCGAAGGAGCAAGCGAGAAGAGGATCAGTGGAGGCGTGGAGGACGAGCAGATTTCCGTTTCGGGAATCGTCGCGCGTTTTTCGTGGGTTCTCAATGGAGAACTCAAGGTAAAATTCCCAATCTTTTAACCTTGTTATACCTAGGGATTAGGAGTGTATTAGATCTGGTGGTGAGGGATTTAGATGAATCTTGATGGGGGAGAAGGGTAGATGTTCACGTGATGCTGTTTTTGGAAGGGGAGATTGTGCAGTGCGGATTGTTTCGCGTTTTACGTGGCATAGACGATTTTTCCTGCAAAAACCTATAACTAGAAAGTTGTAGATAACGTCGAGATCTAGCTTCTTTAATTTTTTCAGAATTTTTGGGGCGTGGGTCTGAGAGTTATCGCTGTTGCAAGATGACGGACAGAATCTGGAAACAGATTTTGTCCACTGTGTTGGACGTTTGTTTAGGCATATTTAACAGTGGAATTGAAATTTGTGATCTTCATGAAAGTTGTATATCTCGTCAATATCTAGCTACTGTAATTTTTTTTGTATTTTTATGATCTGTATAAAAAAGATACGAAATTGTGAAGAGAGGGTGATGCTGTTTGACCCGGACAGATTGGGGTTTTTGGCGCTTAAGAAGGGAACGGGGATTAGGAAGCGTGTGTTCGAGTTGTGTGATCATTTGTGATGTCGCTATGTACTGAAATAATACTTGTACAGGTGGTGCCCCTTCTGGACGCAACTAGGTTCGTCATCCACGTTGGTAAAGGCAAGTGGAAGTAGCGGTCTTGCTAAACTATAACTCGCTATTTGTTTCGTCTTCAATATAAACCTTAATTGCAGCACACCTACATGGTTTAACTACTTGTTTATGAGATTACAATATCCTATCCTGCATTGTGATGTGGTTGTTTGGCTTTTGAATCATGAGTAAGAATGAAGAAAGATGTTGTTTGCAAGATGAATTGTGGAGATATTCTATCTCAATGATGTTCGCATTCTATCCATGTTATTTGATGGTATGCAAGCATGTGAATTCAGAGTGGGAAGTTATGAATGTATTTATGCATGAAGCATTAACTGCATAATCATGCATTGGAAGTTTGTCGGCGCTTGGCGTCTTGTGATCACCGATACAACACCGTGTGTTCTGAGAAAGGGCACGGTGAGGAGGATCATGGCATAAGCATGTGCACAATCATATGCATTTTACTGAGGTTGTGTGGACTCTATAATGTGGTATTGGACATGAGGAATTTGGTATGCTAGTTTTACTGTGGCTGTGTTATTCGTTAGAAGTTGTTCCGCTTGCTGAGATTACCCAATCTCACCCCTTGTTATTTTGTTGTTTTCAGGTAGATCTCGCGAGTCGTAAGATTGAAGGGTGGGCTTAGTAGCACAATAAACACTCACGGGTCATCAATAATCAAATGGACTAGTGATTTTAATTATTCATTAGTTTGCTGAAATTTTATTTATCATTGTCGTGTTGATGTCCTCTTTGGAGCTGTTTTACGTTTATGTTTGTTTTCTTGTTGATTTAGACTTGTTATCTCTAGTATTGATGCTTTTATGTTATTCCTGTTTATAATGGTTATTATGAATCTTGTTGTCGCTTCCGTTTTGTCCTAATTTTAGGAGAGATCTTAAAATTTTCTTGTATGCAGTTTAGATTTGTAGGGTGTTCTGATTGGTATCGAGCGTGTAGGTCCTTGGAATGTCTATTTTAGTGTCATACTATAGGATACAACTAAAATGTGATGTGGAATAACTTAGAAACATGGCCTAGGTTTTAACTAAAATTTTGTCATAGGATAGCAACACTAAAACTTGTGTAAGTGGAATCACTAACTTAAAATTTGACACACATGGATGCCTGAGGAAAGGGTATGGGTATGGGTATCGTTGCCTTATGCTTAAAGGTTGAATTTAAGCTTTGTTGTTGAATGCTACTTTTGATGATGTATAATGCTATATTTATGATAGATTTGATTGAGTTGCTTCATTTGTGATAAAGTGTGGTTGTGGTGCCGAAGGGTTTCGGTCACCTTTTGTTTGTAGTGAGGCTGTGGTTTGTGGTGTGGCGGGTAGAGTCACCACCGAAGAACTATTATACCCTTGTAGGGAAAGAGTACTTATCCGGTCTGCATCGTAGATCGGGTAGTGACTGGAGTCAAATAGAAGAGGTTGGTGATTGATTCCTTGGATGTTCTTTACCGTCTTGTGATCGGTTTGGTTGGTTTTCCGGGTATGTGGTTGGTTCAAACCGAGGAAAATGCTTAGTTTTGAGCACTCGCTGATTTGTCCTTTTGGCGGTTTGTGGTTTTGTCTCCTTTGGTGAAGACACGAGAAGAAGAGTTCTACGTTGGCGTCTTTTGGTCACAATTTTGCTTTGGCACTTGACTTATTGTGATGGTATCGTTGGGAGGAAATTTACGTGGTTGTTGTTTCCCGATTTTTTTTTAAAAAAGAAGGGGTTGGAGTTTCTCTGTTGCAGATCAAGTGGATGGAGCTAAGTTTGAATCTTTATCGGAAAATTTTAGTTGGACATTTGGTCTTCCCTTTTGCATCAGTCTTCCTTTGTGGAAAGTGTAGGTTTTGGATTTCTTGAAGAGTTTTGGCTACTATGATTGGACATTTGAGGTCGAGCTCTCTTGCATTTATGTTTGGATTTTGCTTTTCTTCCTTGCCTGAAAAGAAGAATTTTTTTATCGGTGTTTGTTCTTGATCTAGAGCTGTGTTTGTTTTTTTAATGTTTTGGATTGCCTCCTGTTTGTCAAGGGTAGGTGACCCATGACGGTGTTTAGAAATTTTATATGCGTATTACGTAGGTATGTAACAATGTGGTTTATGGAATGATGTACTTCTAAGTTAATTTGTGAGTTGAATCAATTAAAATGTAATTGTTATCTTTAGCTTTTGATTAAATAAACTTCTAGTATTGTAGATTGCTCTATAGCGATAATGATTGAATGTGTTAATGTGCATGCTTAGGATTTATTGCATTATTTTAATGTGCCCTTGACCATGGACAATGTTTAAAGCTTTAAATCTTGATGCGTAGTTAGAACATTACGATGATGTAAACTCGTGAAGGTAATAGAAAATTAGTGGGTTATTTAGAGACATTTTAATATAAGGTCGGTAGAACAATTTAATTGTAATGGTGGACTACCAATATTGTTAAAGAAACCATCTTTGGTTGTTTAAAGATGTTCTAATTTAATCGTGTTGGCTAGTGACTTTAACTTGGAAATTGATTAGAGTTGATATTTATGACGTTGCAAACTATTAGTAGATTCGGAAGTATGCGATTGCGTTCCAATAATGCTAGTATCGATATCAATTGGGAAGGCATAAGTTTTGCCATTGCCGTAAGAGCTTTGTGATGATTTCACCTATTCGAGTTCACTTTAAAAAAGGTGGAGTATGTCTTGGAGTGGCAATTTTGCTATAACTTGTGTATAGGGTAGCTAAAAAAATTAAAAAAAATTTAAATTTAATTTAGCGTTGTTGTTATAAGAGCTTTGGATGGCTTAAATTATTCAATCTATTTTACATAGTTGGAGTATGTTGTGTAGTGATAGTTTGTCATAGCCTATGGATAGGGTAACTAAAAGCAATGTTGTTGTTTTACAATTATGCCAATTATTGATATTGATGACTTAGTAGTGGTGGTAATCGATTAGATTAATTGTTGAAAACCTTTGTTAAAATGGTGGAAATTGTAACATGTTGTGATGGAGTGAACCAGGGATAGTTAGCATGACGCGTGATTTTGTCCTTAATAAATGTATGTTTTAAACTTCTATTTATGATTGGTGCCTTGTTGAGATAATATTTACTTGTTGAGTCATCTTTTAGGTGAATAATTTTCCATTGTCGAGATGTTGACGCGTATGTGGTATGGAATTTATAGGTTCATCATGCTTTGAAAGACTTGTTGAAGCAATCGCCTTTCAAATTTAGAATATGATGATATAGGTTAGAATTTGCTCAGTGGGGATCTTGATGAGGTAGTGTTGGTTGGATGTGTTTTTATAAGCACTTTGTGAACTTTATTTATAATTGTGGAAAAGGTAATAAGAGTAAGAATTTGTTGTGTAGTTGTTGTTAAATCCTGATGGGCCTTCTCAATGAGTAAATATGGAATATTGAAATCTAAATGGTAAGGGTAGTGGAATGCTATAGATGGTGGGAGTTATGCTGAACTTATGTTTAAAAATTCATATGGATTGGTTTGTTTGTTTGATATTTGGGTTGAATACTTTCGGTCAAAGTATTCTTTGTGCTATGTTTCAGAGTTTCCCTAAACTTAGAATGATTCTGCCAAATGTGGGTTAATTTTGAGGCTTAAAACAAGGATAAAAGAATGATTAACCTTGAAGTAATTTGTGGAGATTTTGGAATGTTATTCTATTAAATATCGTCATTCATTCATCTTTGATAAGAAAACTAGCTTAAGTTATGAATGTGACATTTATGCTCAAGGATGTATGCTTTGACTGTGTCCGTAGTTTTCAAGGTCGAGTTATCGGTTGCATTGTTGATCAAAAGAAGTAGCTAATCCAATGTAAGATTTGGAACTTCATGATCTGGAAATATTTGTATTTCTATTTTGGGCTAGAGTTGTGTTGTGGTGTGAGGTGTTTGACAGTTTTGTTTAAGAGACGATTCTTCTGGTTGTGACATGAATGATATTCGTGGTTGAAACAATTTTTTCTGTTGGGAAGTGAGTTTGGTTCCTTTTTAAGGAAAAAGAGATGGTGGTTGTGTGGAAGCATTTAATTCCTTGATCGGTTTCTTTTTCTGAATGGCTCGGCCTTGGATAAAAGTGAGATGATTTGTTTTGGTAAAAGTGAAATGCATTTGCAGAAGACTTTCGTGGTGTTTCTCTTTTGAATAGAGCTTCTCCCCGAAGAAATTTTTTTTGGTGGTTTTGGTTCTATGGAGTTCCTCTTCCAAGTTGAGTTCCCGTGTATGTGAATTTCAGCCCTTTGGTTTAAAGGTGGTGATTGTCGTTCGTTGTGTTAGTGAGAATTAAGATTTCTTTTACGTTCAAGCTTGGGGGTAAGAAAATGAATGTTTATGTTATGGTTGAGTTTATTCAAGGATTGTACTCCTTGCCCTGGTCCTTGGGTGGAAGAATGTGAAGGCGAAACCTTCTTACAAGGGAAAACTAGTGTGGGTCGCTGATTGTAAGTAGTTTAAAAGTGAAGAGTAAAGGAAGGTTGTGTATGACTCAATTCAAACCTTTTTTGGAGAATTGTTTTCATTGATGTGTTCCTCGGTGGGGTTGCTTAATTTAGTAGTGGACAACTTGGAAGTTGCAGGTAATTACATTAATTTTTTGGAACTTTTGTCGCTGGGTTCGAGCGAGTTTGTGTCAACCGTAGTGTTTGTGTTCGGTTGTTATTGTTTCATGGATTTACGGACCCTGGTTGTAAAGTAGGCTATCTCTGTCATTGGTAAGGGTGGATATTGGTTCTTTTTGTAAAAGATCAATCACTTGTAGGAGATAGGAGTTTGTGTTTGGGTTGATTTAGAGACTTACCTAGAGCATTGTGTCTCACATGGTTCGCGTCGTCCAGAATGCGACAAACTGTGGTAGAGGAGTTGAGATTGGAATGCGGAGTTTCGCGATCGGGTTGAAGAGAGAAGTGGGAGTTGAGATTCCGGATCGATACCAGATTCACCTAATAGGTGTCCTTTATTTAATAGGGGAATAGTTCGTGTTAGTGTCCGATGAAAGATTTGTGGACCAATTAGTCTGAGCGGGATGCAACTTGGGAACTTGAGGACCAGATGCGGAAGAAGTATCCTACACTCTTTGAGGATGCTGAAGGTAAAGTGTTGATTACCATTTTGCCTTCCTTTTTTAAGGTTCCGTAGCAAAGAGGAGTAGATTCGGGGACGAATCCTTTTAAGGAGGGGAGAATGTGATGCCTTAGAGCGTCGAGGCGATTCTAGGGTTCCTTTTCCTGGTTTTGTTTCGGGAGAGGAATGAAGGATTTGTCGGGGGATTAAATAATTGAAGTTTATCCGGCGTATTAATATTAAATTTGGAGTTGTCGGGCTAGAAACAGTGGGCCGAGGAAAACCTGGCACTGGCTGCGAATCCTCCCCACCTCTCTCTCTTTTCCCTAGTGGGCCGCCCACCATATAAAAGGGGTGTCACCCCCCCAAAAGCCCTAGGGCGCCCCCCTTCCTCCCCTAGCAGCCACACCACCCCTCCTCTTTCTCCCCTTGCGTGGTGGCTCAAGATCCACCGCGAAACGCGAAGGAGCAAGCGAGAAGAGGATCAGTGGAGGCGTGGAGGACGAGCAGATTTCCGTTTCGGGAATCGTCGCGCGTTTTTCGTGGGTTCTCAAGGGAGAACTCAAGGTAAAATTCCCAATATTTTAACCCTGTTCTACCTAGGGATTAGGAGTGTATTAGATCTGGTGGTGAGGGATTTAGATGAATCTTGATGGGGGAGAAGGGTAGATGTTCACGTGGTGCTGTTTTTGGAAGGGGAGATTGTGCAGTGCGGATTGTTTCGCGTTTTATGTGGCATAGACGATTTTTCCTGCAAAAACCTATAACTAGAAAGTTGTAGATAACGTCGAGATCTAGCTTCTTTAATTTTTTCAGAATTTTTGGGGCGTGGGTCTGAGAGTTATCGCTGTTGCAAGATGACGGACAGAATCTGGAAACAGATTTTGTCCACTGTGTTGGACGTTTGTTTAGGCATATTTAACAGTGGAATTGAAATTTGTGATCTTCATGAAAGTTGTATATCTCGTCAATATCTAGCTACTGTAATTTTTTTGTATTTTTATGATCTGTATAAAAAAGATACGAAATTGTGAAGAGAGGGTGATGCTGTTTGACCCGGACAGATTGGGGTTTTTGGCGCTTAAGAAGGGAACGGGGATTAGGAAGCGTGTGTTCGAGTTGTGTGATCATTTGTGATGTCGCTATGTACTGAAATAATACTTGTACAGGTGGTGCCCCTTCTGGACGCAACTAGGTTCGTCATCCACGTTGGTAAAGGCAAGTGGAAGTAGCGGTCTTGCTAAACTATAACTCGCTATTTGTTTCGTCTTCAATATAAACCTTAATTGCAGCACACCTACATGGTTTAACTACTTGTTTATGAGATTACAATATCCTATCCTGCATTGTGATGTGGTTGTTTGGCTTTTGAATCATGAGTAAGAATGAAGAAAGATGTTGTTTGCAAGATGAATTGTGGAGATATTCTATCTCAATGATGTTCGCATTCTATCCATGTTATTTGATGGTATGCAAGCATGTGAATTCAGAGTGGGAAGTTATGAATGTATTTATGCATGAAGCATTAACTGCATAATCATGCATTGGAAGTTTGTCGACGCCTTGGCGTCTTGTGACCGTGCAGTACAACACCGTGTGTTCTGAGAAAGGGCACGGTGAGGAGGATCATGGCATAAGCATGTGCACAATCATATGCATTTTACTGAGGTTGTGTGGACTCTATAATGTGGTATTGGACATGAGGAATTTGGTATGCTAGTTTCTTTGTCGTTTGTGTTATTCGTTAGAAGTTGTTCCGCTTGCTGAGATTACCCAATCTCACCCCTTGTTATTTTTTTGTTTTCAGGTAGTTCTCGCGAGTCGTAAGCTTGAAGGGTGGGCTTAGTAGCACAATCAACCCTCCGGGGTCATCACGAATCACATGGACTAGTGCATTTAATAATTCATTAGCTTGCTGAAATTTTATTAATCATAGACCTGTTGATGTCCTCTTTGGAGCTGTTTTACGTTTATGTTTGTTTTCTTGTTGATTTAGACTTGTTATCTCTAGTATTGATGCTTTTATGTTATTCCTGTTTATAATGGTTATTATGAATCTTGTTGTCGCTTCCATTTTGTCCTAATTTTAGGAGAGATGCTATCGAAATTTTCTTGTACGACAGTTTAGATTTGTAGGGTGTTACATGTGGTTGTACATAAGGCCCAGTTCAAAGGCTTTCAAGGTGAAGTCCTTAACTGTCCAGGGCAAGGCATCCTTCTCACAGTCCCTGACCCAAATCTTCTCACATCATTCATCCCATTTCCGCAAAGGCTGTTATCTCAAAATCTATGCCATAAAGGCCCACCTGGCATAAAGTCTCATACCACTTGCCCCAGACTAAATCTTTTCCCACCCCTGTTCCATTATTGTGCAACACATGCCAACAATAATATCAATTACCATGTAGAACCACAAAGGTACCTACACTTCACATCATCACGTCGCAAGATCACACTGATTCCAAAATTCATTCCGTATATCATTAGTCAATATTATTTTGCCACTTGAAACACATTTCACGTAAGCATGGCTAAGCAACTATTCACGGTCTAGCTTCTCGTGTTGGCATATTACTGGCATCCAACTAAATAAACCAACTTAAGGTGGCAATGGAATACATGGCATACAAGTATTAACATCAAGGGTGAAATTAACAATTAGGTTATCTAACTACTTAGCCCAAATTAAATTATTCATTTTAATATCATAGCATGCATAATTTAAATCAAAATACATTTCAAAAACTAGGAGCGATATGGTCAAAGCACAACTTTCCTTCAAAGATCAGCTCACTGTGGTCTAGATCTTGATCTTGGTCCTAATCTTCACTTTCGACAGCGACACACAAGTCGACGTCTACGCGTAGCAAATAAAGAACCAAATAAACACTCGGAACTTCGTATAAACACACATTCGAAACCAATGCTACAATTCAAACTAGCTTATAATCCCCATGCAAATTTCTAGATAACTATTTTAGCATTTTCTAAGATTTATAAATTTATTTTGGAATTTTTGGACGTATAGTTTAGAAGTTACAAAATTCACAAGTTTGGACTTTCCGTGAATAATTTAACAATATAAATTCTTTTTATAAAATCTCATAAAAATTACTGTAGAAAGGTATTGATTTATACTAATTAACAAAATTTGTCGCATACTATTTGGACAAACGAATTTTTAGCGAAAAAGACAAAATTCACAATGTTGGACAAATTCATGTACAAAACTTTCCTTTCTATCCAATGCATGGCACTGTGCAATACGTTAGCTATTCTTCACGCATGGTGTGCAGTACTGGTTCGGCTGGAGAGGTTTTCATGCATGCATACAACGACTTGGTTCACGTTGAAAAAAAATATAGATATACATACATACACGTATACTTCCTACTACTACGTACAACATATATATGTATGGGCTCAAGATTCAGTCTAAGACATATATATCTACGTATGCACGCGCAGCCTAATATATATATTCATATACGTGCGTGTAGAAATTTATACATGGATGCAACCTATAATATATTCGTATACATGCATACGATCCTAGTACCAATAAATATACATGCGTACGTACTACATATGCATGCAACGAGATCAACCAATCAATAGAGACAGAGCGCACACGAAGGAAAAGAAAAACAGGTATACCGTCCGGCGCAGGGGATGCGAGATCGGAGAGTGCGTCGACGGCGAGGTAAATGGCGGCGGCGGCGAAGGCGACTACGGAAGCGACAGCAACTGCGGCGGCGGTCGGTCAGACGAGCAGCAGCGGCCAGGCAGCGGTCGATCGAATCGGTCGTTTGGAGATGGAACCAGCAGGAGATATGAGGAGAGGATGAAATGGAAGAACGGAAGACTTGGCCAAAATGAGAAGGAGCAGATCGTATGGAAAATAAAATGGTTGGAAAGGAAATGGAGAAACGCATGGAAAGGAAAATAAAGAGGCAAAACGGCTGCTAGTTCAAGCGTACAGGAGTATGGGGAAACGGCTGGAGGATTGAAACGACGGAAATCACGCGTGCTTGCAATGGAAATAGCTGGAGGAATGTGACTAGAAACGGGTGGAGCAAATGAATCGGCTAGAAAGGTAAGGACGTAATAACGTGCTAAGCCAGGATGCATGCGTACATGTGGATATGCACACACATATATACGTATATACGTTCTTAACACTAGTTTAGAAAAAAATAACAGAAATGTTCTAAAAATCTGAAAAATTCCTCTAAAATACTAGGAACTATTTGTAACCTAACGAAGTTGGTTTCACGATTTTTTGACGTATAGATTTTTCGTAAAAAATCTTTTAGTGAACCAGACAACTGTACCGATTTTTGTAAAATCAATGACTTACGTTATATAACATGTTTTTTGAAAATATTTGAAGAGAACACGCTTGTCATCCAATTATCTTGATTTTGAACAAAATTTTAGATTTTATGTGTCGGGACCCCGAATTTGCAAATCCGGACCCTCTGTGTATTCAGCACTAGTCCAGGAACGCGCTAGTGCACACAGTCTTAACATTGGTAAATATCACAATCATACCATTCGATATTATCAAAGTACTTTATTTAAATAACCAAAGTGGTTGCTCGACCTTATGGCCAAGTTACAAAATGTATGCCTAAAGCGAGAAACTTATTAGAGAGAAAAATAATAGCGGCGGAAAATAAGATAACCATTGGCGCCATCAGGTATACCACTGAGACAAGCTAGGCTCGCATCCTAAGTGACGGATCTTCTTGGAGTTCCTCCTCCAAAGTGGTGTAGTCTCCTCTTCAAGCTGGTATTGTGTTGAGGCAAGGGTGAGTACTTGGTACTTTCGACAAGTCATGAGAATGCAAGCTAATATACTATATGCATGGCTTGGTACAAAGGAATAGCTCAAGGTATATTTGCGATTAAACAGCATTTGACAAGTAATATAAGTAGATTAAAGCGTAGAAATAAGTAAAGCATAAATAACTTTTCAAGAAGTTTAATAAACTTTTTCCCCATCCTAAATCACATTTCCATCATCTTCATTATTAAACCAAACCAACTTTCAAACCAAAGTTATTTTTGAGAAAATCTAACCCTTATTTGTAATTCGGCGATGTCCAATACGCGGACCGGCTATTGAATAGATTCTAAACTCTGCGAGAGGTTATGCACTTTACCCACAAGATACAGTCAAACACCACAAAGCGAGTTCGTAACAAAGCCTTTGGAAGCCTCAAACAACACGAGGTGGTCCTCTCGGTTCGTGCTCTACACCATCCCTTCCCTTAGCCAAGGCGAAGTATGGGGACCAACACACCGTTAGATGGGTATCGGCCACAACCACGTCGGCTCCCCGATACAATCACACAAACGGTGTAATTGACACCCTGAGGCTCCACAAGTGAGTCCTTAGCGACTTAGTCAACTAGGGCCGTCCCATTCCAGCCATGTGGTTGCAAGTATTACCCAGTTCAAAGGCTTGCAAGGTTAAGTCCTTAGGGTGACCAGGGCAAGACTACAGAAGAACCAAATCAACGTCCCCAATGCCACAGTGGCCCTGATTACTCTTGCCACATGCCCCGGTCGAAAACCGTTTATCAAACCCCAGTTGATTACCATGCACCACGTGCCATCAACATCACATGATACTTTTCCCAAAACAGGTTCAATATATCATTAAGTCAATATTAACATTTGATTGTCCAAAATCATGTTATGAGCACGTGTGAGTCTAAGCAGTATACTACAACGGTCTAAACCCATGTTGGCAATCTAATAATGTCCAACTAGTAATCCACAACTAGGGTGACAAAGGGTCATGGCACATACTTAAGTAATCAAGGTGTCATACAGCAAATTGGTATTTATCTAACCCCATGTTTAAACCAAGTATTTTCCTAATTGAACTTAGCATGCAATAGTTTAAATCAAAATAGATTTAGAAATAGGATCAACATGGTCAAAGCACAACTTGCCTTCAAAGTACTTGTTCTTGGTCTTGAGTTGGATCTGAGTCAACACTTCTCCTTGAATCCTTAGGCACTTCAACGTCTACTCGTAAAGCGTGCAAATAGCAATACACAAATAAACAATAGGCAAAAACATCCCAAAACTCCAAATAAAATCCATAAACAGAGAGAACATAATTTTCTGGATTTTTAGGAACTGGAATCGTTCAAATCGGAGTTAAAATGCAAAAGTTATGATTTATTAAAGTTTAAATAATCAATTAAATAATATTATAGAGAAAAACTTTAGTCAAAAATTAAATAAAATTTATATTTAAGTAGATCTCAATTTTATACAAATTTAGAAATTTGAATCACTCAAATGTCAGGGTTGAAGCATAAAAGTTATAAGCGTTTGAAGTTTGAAACAAAATCAAATCTTTAATTCGAATTAATAAATCATTTTCTTTTGAAATTAATTATTGCGTCGGCGAGGACACGTGTCAGCTCTGATTGGCTGGCTGGCGTCGGCCCGGCTCATGGGCTCACCACGGCGCAGTTTGGTCCGCAGTGGACCGGTCCCGGCTTCGGGTGAGAGGTGGCCAGGTGGGACCCACTGTCGGTCGGGGTCTCCATAAGCGGTGGCGTGTGGGCCCTCGACATCGCAGGGCCAGCGTGTCCGGGGACAGCGCTCACAGCGTATGGCGCTGACGCGTCGGTCCATCTTCCCGACCGTGGCGCAATCCCGGCCGTTGGTTTGAAATTCGGCGGCGGATTAGATCTAGTGTTGGCGCGTTTGGGTTAACGCGTTGATTTCGGACCGTTGGATCTAGATCCGGCGGTGGAGATGGATCTAGTATTTGGAGCGGAGGATCTCCTTTGTGAGATGACGTGGCGTATATCTGGGCCCTTGGATGAAGATCCGGCCAGTGAGGAAGCTTGAAGTCGATGGCCGATATTACCAGCGGCAGTGGGGCGATGACCCGCGGCTCTGGCGTTACGGGACCCGCCGGCGAAAGTGAGAGAGTAGCTCGGTGCGCCTCGGCGAGTCGATTACGAACTGGCGGCGGAGGGCAGCGGAGATAGCGTAATCGGCAAGGAACGCGGCGGAGGAAGACAACTCCGGCCCGGCGGTTGCGGCTCAACAGCGGCTCGAGCGGCGCTATCTACGAATTCTGGTGCGCTAGGTCAAGCGATCCTCGGTGTGAGCGGTCATTAAATAACCTCGTCCGTCACGACGGAGACCTAGTTCTTCATGGCCCGGCGTAGCGGCGGATCCGGCTTTCGGTTTCGGCGGGGGCAACGGGCGGAGAATCCCACGTGAAGCGCGTCGGCCAGGTCCGCGATCGCGGCAGCGCGATCGGACCGAATCGACCCGGCTCGGCAGTCACGGTCAGTGCAGACCGTTGGATCTTGATCGGCCAGTCGGGAATCGGTGGGGTTAGGAGTAGGTTCGGTCGAGTCAAGCTGGCTCGAATTCGGACCTCGAACTCGAGTCTGACTCGGGCTCGGTCGGATGAAATGTAACGACTCGGTTTGATTTTCCAGCGATTTAATATTTAAAATAATTCCCAGTAATTCATTTAATTCATTAAAAATAGCAAAATACTCAGAAAAATTCCAGAAAAATTCTGGAAAATATTTTGGAACATTTTGGACTCAAATAAAATATTTCCAACAAAATTTTATTTGCAAAATTAAATTCTTTAATTATTTCAAAATGGGATAAATTCAAATAAATTCCAAATAAATCCAAATAAATTCCAGAAAATTCCAAAAATTCACCAAAGTGCCAAAATCACACATGAATTCAAGAAAAGCAAAATTTTGGGGTGTTACAAACCTCCCCCCCTTAATAGAATCTCGTCCCCGAGATTGGGGCTCCTCTGAGAATAGGTTTGAAAACTCTTTCTTCAAATCCTCTTCGCGCTCCCAAGTCGCCGCTTTCTTCATGGTTGCTCCATTGAACTCTACAAAAGCGGGTTGACTTGTTTCTAGTTTCTCGATCCATTGTGTCTAGAATCCTCACGGGATGCTCCTTATAAGTCAAATCCTCTTGCAACTCAGTGACTCTAGCGGTGTCTGTTCTCGAGGAACTTCGGAGACACTTCTTCAACTGAGACACATGGAATCGTCATGCCTCCTGCTTAGCTGCGGCAACTCGGTGATAAGCAACCGCCTCTGCGGCTCAAAATCTTAAATGGTCAACATAACGGGGTGCAAGTTTCCCTTTGGCATGGAACCTCTTAACTCCCACGAGGCGTAACTCTGAGGTATACAAAGTCTTCTGGTTCAAAACTCAAGTCTCGATGACGATTGTCAGCATAACTCTTTTGTCGAGATTGGGCTATCTTCAACCTTTCCCTAATCATGGCGTTCTGTTCTTCAGCCTCTTGTAGAATATCAGGCCCAAAGACACGGCGCTCGCCGGTCTCATTCCAATTCAATTGCGTCCGAGCGAGTCGACCATCTGATGCCTCAAAGGTGACATCGTAAACTAACTTTGATAACTATTGTTATGCGAACTCGGCATCTGATGAAACTCTTATCCCAAGAAGTAGCATAAGCTAATGCACAAGCTCTCAACATATCCTCGAATCACGGTTGACTCTTTGATCTGTGCACCATCCGTGCTGCGGATGATAAGGCTATCTTGAAGTTCAAGCGGGTTCCATGGCTTCATGCAACTTATTCCGGAACCTTGAGGTAAATTGGGTACCTCTATCCGATACAATCCTCTTTGGCACTCCGTGCAAGCAGACAATCACGATCATGTATAATTGCTAATTTATCTCGAGTAAGTGGTCTTCAGGGAATAAAATGGCCTACTTTAGTCAAGCGATCCACTATAACCCATATGGAGTCATAACCTCCTTGAGTCTTTGTAAACCCGTGTGAAATCCATTCCGATTTCCTCCCACTTCCACTCGGTATTTTCAGCGGTTGTAGCAATCCTGCTGGTCTCGATGCATTGCCTTAACTCTGGCATCGTCGCACAATGCAACATGCTCGGCAACTTCACGTTTCATACTTTCGGCCACGAATCTCTCCTTGGATCTGATACATCTTGGCGCTTCGAGGATGAATTGAGTACTTAGAGTCATAGGCTTCTTCCAAAATCAGGTTTGCTTTAATTCCTTCTTATTTGTACGCCAAATCCGATCCTTCATCCACAACGTGCCTTGCTCATCAACAGAAGTCCTCTTGCCTTGCCTTCCTCCTTGATGGACTTAATCCTGCGGATCTTGTCATCATCATACATCCTTCTCGGATCTGATCCTCTAGGGTAGGCTTTACTTCTAATGTGGCCCAGAATCAGCTAGAGTACTACCTCAATCTTCATTTTAGAAAATCCTCACATAACTCATCTGACTTGTGGCTAGCAGCGTACTCACGGTATGGCTTTTTCCGGGGGCATCGGCTACTCGTTGGCCTTCCCGGGGTGGTAATGGATTCCAACATTATAGTCTTTGATCAACTCTAGCCATCTCCTTTGCCTCATATTCGATCCATTGGGTGAATATGTACTTAAGGCTCTTATGATCCGTATATACTTCACATCTGTTTCCAATCGGATAGTGGCGCCATATCTTCAAAGCATGCACTCGGCTAACTCTAGGTCATGTGTCGGATAATTTTCCTCATGCGGCCTCAAGCGCCTTGATGCATACGCGACCTTTCCGTGCATCGGCCACATCAAGTCCTTAGCGCGATCGCGTCACAATAAATATCGAAGCTTTGAGCAACATCCGATAGAACTAACACCGGTCGACGTCAATCGCTTCTTGACTCCTGAAATCCTTTCTCACATTCGGCGTCCATGCAAACTTCTTTTCCTTCTTGTGATTGCGTAGAGGTTTCGCAATTGTCGAAAAGCCTTCGATGAAAGCGGCGGTAGTATCACGCCATTCCAAGGAAACTCCGAATCAGGTCAGGATCTTGGTGCTCCCAATGTAACACAGCTTCTACTTTGCTTGGATCTCTGGCTGACTCCTTCTGCGGTCATTACATGTCCAGAAACTCCACCTTGTCCTTCCAAAATCACACTTGCTTTGAACTTGGCGAAAGTTCTTGTTCCCTCGGCTTTTCCAAAACTTCGCCTTAAGTGTTCGGCATGTTCATCTCTGTCTTGGAGTAGATTAGGATATCGTCCATGAACACGGCGACAAACTTGTCCAAATATTCCATGAACACCTTATTCATCATATTCATGAAATAAAGTGGCGCGATTAAATCGGCCCATTAAGGACATAAGCGTAAACTCGTAATGTCCATATCTTGATGAGAATGCGATCTTGAATATCTTACGATCGGATCTTCAAGCGATGGTATCCGATCTCAGATCAATCTTGGAGAAAACTACTGGCTCCTCTCAATGATCAAACAAATAATCAATCTGGGTAGCGGATACTTATTCTTCACGGTGACTTCATTGAGTGCACATGTAGTCAATGCACATCCAAACTCCCGTCCTTCTTCTTGACAAACAAAACTGGTGCTCCCCACGGCGAACTCGATCGATAAATCCTTTCTCCATTAACTCTTCTATTTGTTTCTTCATTTCTACCAACTCCTCGGTGGACATCCGATAGGAGTCTCTTTATCTCGGTCTTTGTACCGGTACAAGCTCTATCACAAACTCTATGTCCTCTGTGCAGCGGCATACGGGTAGATCTTCGGAAAAACATCGGAGGTACTCATTCACTCTTTGGGACATCCTCTAGGCTGATTGCCTTGATGCATTAACCATCAACTGTCCATCTCTAACTGCGGTGGCTTGAAATTCTACTTTCTTCCCACGGGCTCTCATTGAGATAGTCCTTAGTCCACAATCAATACGACCTTGTGCTTGGATAACCAATCCATTCCCAATATAACGTCTAAGGTGCAAGGTTTCCAAAATTATAAGGTTTGCTAGGAACTCTATTCCATCTATTAGTATTCTCACCCGGAACATCCTACTTCGTTGGAGTTCGGAACCAGGGTTTGAACTAAAGCATGCACTTAAGCCTTGCAATCCTCAAATCATTTCTAGTAGCAAAGCCTTGAAACAAGCGAATCTAAGCTCAGTCAAACAAAACTGTTGCAGTGCGAGTTAACAAGTAACTTACCCGATGACGTCCGTAGCATGCAGTGCATCTGCGGTGACATAGTTGACTCGGCCTCTCACCACGTGCAAAGGTATGGCTCTGGTCTTTGGCGTCCTAGGTAGGGTGGTTCCTAGGTTAGAAGCGAACTTGGTCACTCCTGCTGTCTTCTTTGGACAATTTGTTGGCAAAGTGTCACGGCTCGTTCTTGATTGTAGCGTCTCACTGTTCATTCCTTTGCTGGAGTAGTGTTTCGCGGTGAGGTGCAGTAGTTACGATTGGCAGGTCTTGGTGCTGAGGATGGTGTCCTTGTTGCGTCGTGGTTGGAATCGAAGAATTGATTTGGTGCAACTCTCGGTATTGTGCGTTCACTGGCGTGATCCTTGCTTTATTTGCATCCTGCGCTTCTGTTCTCATCAGATTCCTTGCGCTTGTCCTCAAGAATAAGCGCCTTATTCACCAACTCTTGGAAATGGGAAAGGTGTGGGTGATCAATCCTGCACTTGCAATCTGAGTTAAGTCCTTCATAAAAGCAGGCTATGGATTTATGCAGCCGCTACATCCTCAGGTGCGTAAGCGCCGCTAGTGTGAACTTGTTAGGTAGTCGACCAGGGCTGATTACCTTGCTTCGTGCTACGAACTCCTCCTTCTTAAGGTCCATAATTCCTTGAGCACGTGAATCTTGTCGAATGCGGTGTGAACTCTTCCCAAGTGATATCTTGAGGGTTCTCTTGCGTGGCACAAAGTTCTCCCCATTCGGCAAGTAATTGTCCCTTCAAGCCGATGAGAAGCGTAGAGTACCTTCTCATTTCCTATGCATTGAGCTATGTGTAGCTTCCTCTCGATTGATCTTAACCAATCAAGGCCTCCAATGGATTGGCATTCCCGAGAGAAAGTGGGTGGGTGAGTTCTCATGAACTCGATAGCCTTAATGATTGGCGTTGTCCATGATTAACTTGATTAGCGATGGCTGGCGTTGGCGTGCTGCATTTGTTGCATCATAGCATGCATCACTGAGTGCTGGCAGCAAGAAAAGCTCAAGTGCATATCGGTGGTGGTCTTTGGTGCTCCCTCATTGGGGTTTCTATTTGGCGAGAACCACTCCCATTGCTTCCAAAGTTTCACGGGTGTTCACCATCTGTCCGATTTGCTCTAGGTTTAGAGATGAGGAAACAAGAATAGACAAGTAATATGGAACTTATGCGGGGCGAAAGGGGTAACTTTAAGGTCCAACTTTATTATTTATGCTTGGTATGGCTGCTCACAATGTACCTAAGGGCCTTGCAACACATCTGCACACTCGAGCAAACAAAGCAAATCCAAATCGAACTAACTGCAGGGTCTAACGCCTAAAGGGTGACTCTTTATTCTATGGCGACTATGCGTAGGAGTCTCACTATAGAACCTATGCTCACTCATCGAAAACCTCCGGCACAGGTGCGGGTGCTTTGTGCATAAGCGCGAAAGCTTGATCGCCATGTCCGGCAAGCTGTGTCCTCTATGGTAGTCGAAGAAGCGTGTCCTCATCGAGATCGACTCCTCCGGATCGGCTCGTGTAGCTCAAATCGGCTGCAGTGCAGGTCCGTACAAGGTCATCTCCAACTTCGTCAATCCTTGTAGAAGGTGTGCCACCTCTCTTGAGCTTCCCGCCATCTATTCTTCTCTGTCATTGATGATCTCCTTGCGGGCAGACTGTAGCTCCTTGCTTGTATTATCTAGTACATCCTCTGGCGGCGACAAATCAGATGCCAGCGTATGGCGTGGCATCCTCATCCTGAATCGCCGGGTCAAGAAGGTTATCGCCTGCGCGGATAGTAGCAGGCGATACTCTCAATTCTCTGGCGTAGATCTGGGTAATGTGCGCATTGCTCGTCGTGATACTTCTTGGATACCCATCGCGCATTGTAGATCTCCTGGCGGTCGCGATGTATCGAGCGATTGCACAGGCCCTTTTTCCTAGCGGTACCTCAATCTTTCGTCACAAGCCTTGATCAATCCGGCATGCCGATCACTTCCACTTGGTATTGGGGCTTCTCAAAATCTCAGAGTGCAAGCATATGCCAAAGTTTTGCAAATCAGGACCCTCTGTGTATTCGGCACTAGTCGAGGAGCAGCTAGTGCACACCAGTCTTAACATTGGTAAATATCACAATCATACCATTCGATATTATCAAAGTACTTTATTTAAATAACCAAAGT
This sequence comes from Rhipidocladum racemiflorum, assembly GCA_036346355.1. Taxonomy (NCBI): domain Eukaryota; kingdom Viridiplantae; phylum Streptophyta; class Magnoliopsida; order Poales; family Poaceae; genus Rhipidocladum; species Rhipidocladum racemiflorum. The sequence goes on from CM070590.1 coordinate 42,104,770, forward strand.
GGTTGCTTTCGACCTTATGGCCAAGTTACAAAATGTATGCCATAGGCGAAACTTATTGAAGAGAAAAATAATAGCGGCGGAAAATAAGATAACCATTGGCGCCATCATTATACCAGGCTGGCCCAGGCTCGCATCCCCTAAGTAGACGGATCTTCTTGGAGTTCCTCCTCCCAAAGCTGGTGTAGTCTCCTCTTCAAGCGGTATTGTGTTGAGGCAAGGTGAGTACTTGGTACTAAGCAAGTCATGCTACTGAATGCAAGCTAATATACTATATGCATGGCTTGGTACAAGGAATAGCTCAAGGTATATTTGCGATACATGACATTTGACAAGTAATATAAGTAGATTGAAAGCAGCGAAATAAGTAAAGCATAAATAACTTTTCAAGAAGTTTAATAAACTTTTTCCCCATCCTAAATCACATTTCCATCATCTTCATTATTAAACCAAAACCAACTTTCAAACCAAAGTTATTTTTGAGAAAATCTAACCCTTATTTGTAATTCTGAGCGATGTCAATACGCGGACACGGCTATTGAATAGATTCTAAACTCTGCAGAGGTTATGCACTTTACCCACAAGAATCTGATCAAACACCACAAAGCGAGTTCGTAACAAAGCCTTTGGAAGCCTCAAACAACACAGGTGGTCCTCTCCAGGTTCATGCTCTACACCATCCCTTCCCTTAGCCAAGGCGAAGTATGGGACCAACACACCGTTAGATGGGTATCGGCCACAGCCACGCTCCCATACAATCACACAAGCGGTGTAATTGACACCACGAGGCTCCACAAGTGAGTCATGGCGACTTAGTCAACTAGGGCCGTCCCATTCCAGCCATGTGGTTGCAAGTATGACAGTTCAAAGGCTTGCAAGGTTAAGTCCTTAGGGTGACCCGAGGCAAGACTACGAAGAAGAACCAAATCAACGTCCCCAATGCCAACCTGGCCCACTTTGATTAATCTTGCCACATGCCCGTCGGCCGATTTTATCAAACCCAGTTGATTACCATGCACCACGTGCCATCAACATCATGATACTTTTCCCAAAACAGGTTCAATATATCATTAAGTCAATATTAACATTTGATTGTCCAAAATCATGTTATGAGCAATGCTTGAGTCTAAGCGTTATACTACAACGGTCTAAACCCATGTTGGCAATCTAATAATGTCAACTAGTAATCACAACTAGGGTGACAAGGGTCATGGCACATACTTAAGTAATCAAGGTCATCTGACAAATTGGTATTTATCTAACCCCCATGTTTAAACCAAGTATTTTTCTAATTGAACTAGCATGCAATAGTTTAAATCCAAAATAGATTTGAAAATAGGATCAACATGGTCAAAGCACAACTTGCCTTCAAAGTACTTGTTCTTGGTCTTGAATTGGATCCTGAGTCAACACTTCTCCTTGAATCCTTAGGCACTTCAACGTCTACTCGTAAAAGCGTGCAAATAGCAATACACAAATAAACAATAGGCCAAAAACATCCCAAAACTCCAAATAAAATCCATAAATAGAGAACATAATTTTCTGGATTTTGGAACTGGAATCGTTCAAATGGGAGTTAAAATGCAAAAGTTATGATTTATTAAAGTTTAAATAATCAATTAAATAATATTACAGAGAAAAACTTTAGTCAAAATTAAATAAAATTTATATTTAAGTAGATCTCAATTTTATACAAATTTAGAAATTTGAATCACTCAAATCGGGTTGAAAGCATAAAAGTTATAGCGTTTGAAGTTTGAAACAAAATCTGAAATCTTTAATTCGAATTAATAAATCATTTTCTTTTAGGAAATTAATTATTGTCGTCGAGGACACGTCATCGGCTCACGATTGGCTGGTGGCGTCAGGCTCATGGGCTCAGCCCGCAGCGCGATTTTGGTCCACGGTGGACCCGGTCCCACGGCTTCGGGTGAGGCCAGGTGGGACCCACGTCGATGCGGTCTGGTCTCATAAGCGCCGTGAAGTGTGGGCCCTCGACATGCGGGGCCCGGCGTGTCGGTTCAGCGCTCACCAGCGTCTGCGCGACGCGTCGGTCCATCTTCCCCGGAAACACGTGCGCGCCAATCCGGCGTTGGTTTGAAATTCAACGGCGCGGATTAGATCTAGTGTTGGCCGTTTGGAGTTAACGCATTGATTTCGGACCGTTGGATCTAGATCCGGCCGGTGGAGGTCAGATCTAGGATTTGGAGCAGGATCTCACCGTGAGGATGGCGTGGCGTGTCACTGGGCCCTTGGATGAAGATCGGCCAGTGAAAGCTTGAAGTCAGCGATGGCCTGGCCAGGCAATTGGAGAGCGATGACCACGGCTCTGACGTTACGGGACCCTTCCGGCGAAGTGAAGAGTAGCTCGGAGTGCGCCTCGGCGAGAGTCGATTCACAGACTGGCGGCGGAGGGCAGCGGAGATGGCATAATCGGCAAGGAACGCGGCGGAGGAAGAGACAACTCGGCGGCGATTGCGCTCAGCGGCGGCTCGGCGGCGCTATCTGGGAATTCTGCAGTGCGCTAGGTCAAAGCGATCCTCGGGGTGTGAGCGGTCATTAAATAACCTCGGCGTCCGATGCGGAAGCGGAGACCTAGTTCTTCCACGGCGGCGTGGCGGCGATCGGCTTTCGGACTTCGGCGGAGACGGCGACGGAGAACCCGCACGTGGCGCGTCGGCAGTCCGCGATCGCGAAGCGCGTCGGACCGATCCGGCCGGCGCTCGAACGTGCGGTCCAATTACGGACCGTTGGATCTTGATCCCGGTAGTGGATCGATGGGGTTAGGAGTGGGTTGGTCGAGTCAAGTGGCTCAGGTCGGACTCGAACTGAAGTCGACTTCGGGCTCGGTCGGATGAGCGATGGCAGGCTTCGGTTTGATTTTCCAGCGATTTAATATTTAAAATAATTCCCAGTAATTCATTTAATTCATTAAAAATAGCAAATGACTCAGAAAAATTCCAGAAAAATTCTGGAAAATATTTTGGAACATTTTGGACTCAAATAAAATATTTCCAACAAAATTTTATTTGCAAAATTAAATTCTTTAATTATTTCAAAATGGGATAAATTCAAATAAATTCCAAATAAATCCAAATAAATTCCAGAAAATTCCAAAAATTCACCAAAGTGCCAAATCACACATGAATTCAAGAAAAGCAAAATTTTGGGGTGTTACATTATGCTTATGCAAAAATATGTGATCTTTACTTAATGCGATTAGTTTAATAAACATGAGTCCAAATAAATTTCAAAAAATTCCAAATAATCCTAGAAACACACTAAATATATTAGAGGCAAATTTTGGGATGTTACAATAGGCTCGTGGTTCATTTGTAGTAAAACAGCATTTATAAATACAGTAATAGATTGTAAAGTAGTAAAACACTAATAAATAGAAAAATTTCACAATGATTGCACAGGTAAAGCATTTCCCAATCCTAGGTCAAGTTCACAATTCCAAACCCAAGTGTTTTCCACAAACCAAGTTATTTTCATGAAAGTCTAACCCTTGACTGTAATCCTCGAGTAGTGTCCAATACCACGGACTCGGCTATTCGAATAGATTTACACTCTGTAGAGGTTATGCACTTTACCCACAAGATAAAGTCAAACACCACAAAGGCGAGTGACTGTAAAAAATCATTTCGGAAACTTCTACCTTAACAAGTGGACCTCCTCGGTTGACATACACTATCCCTTCCCTCAGCAGAGGCGAAGTATAGGACCGACATACCGTTGGATGGGTACCTAGCCGTAGCCTCGGTACGCTCCCCCGTACAAGTACACAAAGGGTGTAGTTGACACCCTGAGGTACCACATGCAAGTTATTAGCAACCTACTCAACTAGGTCTGTCCCATACCAGGCATGTGGTTGCATGTTTGACCCAGTTGAAAGGCTTGCAAGGTTAAGTCCTTAGGGTGACCAGGGCAAGACTACCCGAAGAACAAAAACAACTTTCCCGATGCCACTCATGGGTCTAAATCTATTTATCAAACCCAGTTGATTACCATGCACCACGTGCCATCATCAACATCACAACACAATATACTTCTCAAAAATATGTTCAATATCTCATTAAGTCAATATTAACATTTGATTGTCCAAAATCATGTCATGGTACGTAGCAGGTCTAAGCAATATACTACAACGGTCTAAATACCCAATGTTGGCAATTTAATAATGACCAACTAATATGATCCCCAACTAGGGTGATAAGGGTTCATGGCACATAATTAAATAGTCAAGGTGTCATACTGCAATTTGGCATTTACCTAATTCCCAAAAATAATCAAAACAACCTCTAATTAAACTAGCATGCAATAATTTAAATCAAGCTAATTTTCAAAAATAGGAGCAATAAGATCAAAGCATAACTTGCCTTCAAAAAGTACTTGTTCTTGGTCCTGAGCTGGCTCCTGGGTCAAAACTTCACCTTCGAAGCCTTCGGGTACTTCAACGTCTACTCGTAACGTGTGCAAATAGCAATAAATAATTAAAAGTAGAAAAGAAGTGTCCAAAAATTCAAATAAAATTCACCATTAAATAGATCTCAATTTTATAAAAATTTAGAAATTGGAATCACTCAAATCAAAGTTAAAACGCACAAGTTATAAGCGTTTGAAGTTTGAAAAATCAAATAAAAGAATAAGCTGAATTAATTCATTTATTTTTCTATTGAAAAATCTGATTATGATGTCAGCATGTTGTCGGGACCTGAATTTGCAAATCCGAACCCTCTGTGTATCCAGCACTAGTCCAGGATCACACTAGTGCACACAGTCTCAACATCATAACATATCACAATCATACTCAGCGAAATAATAAAGTACTTTAATTAAATAATCAAACTAGTTGCACGACCTTATGGTCAAGTTACAAAAGCACGACTCGCAGGGCGAAGACTTATTGAAAGAAATAACTGTAGCGGAAATAAAACAGACTTCGTGGCGCCCACCAATTTGCCACATGCAACTCACTCGGCTCGCTCCCTAGTTAGACGGCTCCTCCTGAAGCTCCTCTTCCAAGACTGGCGTCGCCTCTTCTTCAACTAAGGTTGTATTGTTGCAAGGGGAGAGTACATGGTACTTAGCAAGTCATTCACAAAATGCAATTCTAACATTCTACATGCATGGCTTATTACAAAGGATAGGCTCGTGGTTCATTTGCAATAAAACAACATTTATAAACACAGTAATACATTGTAAAGCAGTAAAACACTAATAAATAGAATAATTTCACAATGATTGCATAGGTAAATCATTTCCCAATCCTAGGTCAAGTTCACAATTCCAAACCCAAGTGTTTTCTACAAACCAAGTTATTTTCATGAAAGTCTAACCCTTGACTGTAACCCCCGAGTAGTGTCCAATACCGCGGACTCGGCTATTCGAATAGATTTTACACTCTGCAGAGGTTATGCACTTTACCCACAAGATACAGTCAAACACCACAAAGGCGAGCGACTGTAACAAAGCCTTTTGGAAACTTCTACCTTAACAAGTGGACCTCCCCGGTTGCCATACACTACCCCTTCCCTCAGTAGAGGTGAAGTATAGGACCGACATACCGTTGGATGGGTACCTAGCCGTAGCTTCAGTACGCTCCCCCGTACAACTACACAAAGGGTGTAGTTGACACCCCGAGGTACCACATGCAGGTTATTAGCAACCTACTCAACTAGGTCTATCCCATACCAGACATGTGGTTGCATGTTTGACCCAGTTCAAAGGCTTGCAAGGTTAAGTCCTTAGGGGGACTAGGGCAAGACTATCCAAAGAACCAAAACAACTTTCCCGGTACCAATCATGGCCCACCAGATCAATCTTGCCACTTGCCCCGGTCTAAAGCGTTTATCAAACCCCCAGTTGATTACCATGCACCACGTGCCATCAACAGCATCATCAATAACACATGACACTTCTCCAAAACAGGTTCCATATCTCATTAAGTCAACATTAACATTTATTTATTCAAAACCATGTCATGACTACGTGGCAGGGCTAAGCATACTACTACGGTCTATTTAACCCATGTTGGCAAATTATTAATGTCCAACTAAATATTCCACAACTAGGGTGACAAGGGGTTCATGGCATACAATTATCTATAACAAGGTGTCATACAGCAACTAGGCATTTATCTAACTCCCAGAAATATTTAAAGCATTTTCTAATTAAATTAGCATGCAATAACTTGAATCAAATTAATTTTCGAAAGTGGGAATAATATGATCAAAGCATAACTTGCCTTGAAATAACAACTGGTCTTTATCTAAGTCATGATCTTGAGTTTGATCTTCAACTTCCGCACCCTTCCACAGTTCAACGTCTACGCATAGCAGATAAAGAACCAAATAAACATCCAAAAACAACAAATAAACACAAGTGCCCCAAATCAAACTAATGCGTAATTTCATGAAGACTTCTAGATAATTAGTTTAGCATTTTCTAAGATTTATAAAATTTATTTTGACATTTTTGGACGTATAGTTTAAGAACTACAAAATTCGTAAGCTTGGACTTTTCGCGCATAATTTAACAGTATAAATTTGTTTAAAAAATTTAATAAAATTTACTGTTGAAGGTATTAATTTTTACTAATTAATAAAATTTGTCGCAAGCGATTTGGACTTAAAACGAATTTGTAGCAAAGAAGAAAAAATTCGCAATTTTGGTGAACGTAACAAATAATGTTTCGTGAATGCATGCATGGTACTGTTCATGGCATATATGCGTATTCTTCATGTTTCGCTAGACTATGGAAGACTTGGCTATGGCCATTATAAATGCATGCATGCACCTTATACATACTAATGTATATATGTATTCACGTGTACAGCCTAATATATTTTTGTATACATGCATGCGTCCTAGCTATTACATGCAACAACTATACATGCATGCGTCCTATTATATGCAATGACTATATATTCGCATGGTGTATAAATATATATGCGTATACATGCCTAACATATATACACGTACAATTACGCACAGACAGGATCAATCGATCGATAGAGATAAAGCGTGCACAAAAGAGAAGAGAGGTACCGATCGGCTCAGGCAGTAGCGCAGACCGTCGGCGCAAGAGAAGGCGAGGCTGGAGAGTGCACCAGCGGTGACGTAAACAACGGCGGCTACGGCGGAACAAAAGATCAGTACAAAAGTGGGGAATGGTAGAAGAAATGGCTGGAGAGGAACGTCCTGGCCTTGTATAAATAATGCATGCAAGGAATGCAAGGAGAGGAACGTACAGGAAGTTGATTGGAGAAACGGCTAGCTGGAAAATGAAAGGCTTCATCGCATGGAGAAAACAGCTGAATGAAATTTCCTTGCGTGTGGAGTAACTCACATTGGAATGAAACGAGGCTGAAGAAACGGCTTCAATGAAGAGGATTTCCATTACGTGCATGCATGTGGGTAGGCTTGAATGAATAAGCTGGGAGGAAACGTACACATGCATACATGTGTAGATTTCAAAAGGCTTCATGAGCACTGAACCTCACGCATACATGTGTAGATTTCAAAAGGCTTAATCTTGAATTGCTTCACCATTCACTTTCTGGCGTAGGTGTCCCGGTAGGTGAAGGACTAGGGTTGAAATGGACAGGTAGAACACCTTTCCTCCTAGGACAACTATTGGCAAAGTGTCCTGGCTCATTGCATCTGAAGCAATGCTTGATTGACGTCTGTTGGCTTCCTCTTGACATGGCACTAATCTTTGTAAAGGCAGAGCAGGAATTCGCACGGTCCAAAGTGATCACTTTCTTCTAAGGGCAGTGATTGGCAAAATGTCCTGGCTGGCGACAAGCAAAGCAAATTCTAAACAATAAGTTTCCTCCTTGAGAACTTTTCTCCGAGGTGGTGTTATGAAAACTCCGACTTTCAGAGTGAAGTACGGGTGAAAGTGTCTCGAACAAAGTCTAAGAAGTATGGCAACTGAATTGTTGAGGGGCACTCTTCCATCGTTGTTGCAGTGGTCCTTCCTGACAAGCTTTCTGATGCTTGAAAATGTCCTCCAATTCCTTGCACTCATCTTCTGGATCAAGGGTCTCATTAACCAATTCCTCTTACTTCATCTAACTCCTTCAGCAAGTTGCTCCCATACTTCGGTCCTATACTTCGCCTCTGCTGGTAAAAGTGCATAACTGTAACATCCCAAAATTTGGGTTTTCAAAATTTTTTGGTTTAGTTAAGCTTCCCAAAAATTTCCGTTCATTTTCTCGCGTTAATAAAGCTTGATTTGAATTTTCTAAAAGCTAAAACAATTTAATTTGATTATTTTAAATTTCAAATAAAAGAAATTTTATTTTATTTGGGTTCCTTGTGCTTCAAAAAATTATTTTGTAATTTTTGAGATTTTTTGGAGCTCGTTTGCTATTTATTTGATTTATTTGGAATTGGAATTAATTTAAACTAAGCCCTTTTATTGAAATTAATTAAATATTTGAAAATTTTATATAAATTTTTGTTGGAAATATTTTATTTGAGTTCAAAATGTCTCAAAATATTTTATAGAATTTTTCTAGAATTTTTCTGGTATTTTTAATGCCTCAAATGATTTATTTGAATTTCTGGATTTGTTTTAATTCGAAAATTGGTTGGAAATTCTGGAAAATGCTTTGGGTTGCTTCTCCCAGCAGGCCCAGTCATCCTTCTCCCCCGCGTCGGGCAATCGCCCCGCCTCCCGTAAACGACCCGCTAGTAGGCCCGCTCGGCCGCCTCTCCGAGAAGCCTTGGCGGCCGCGCCAGGCCGAGCGCCACGCACCAACTTGGGCCACTTCGCCCTGGGCGATCTAAGCCACCGGATGCTGATTGGACAGCTCACGTTGGACCACGTCAGCCCCGAGTCCGAGATGCACACGAAGTGCTCTTATAAATGCCTATTCAGCCCGTTTTTGCTCTAAACTTAATTTTTCTTGACCTAGCCACCTCTCAAGGCCTTGTAGGCCTCCCTAGACCCTCTCCCACACAGAAGACACCTCCGGATCTTCTCCAAAAGGCCCGAGCCGCCGCCGAGAAGTCCGAACATCGCCCGACGATAGCCGAATTTGGAGCCGTGTCTCGGGCATCTCCTCGACTCTTTTCAAGATCTGTTTTCTCTACAGTGTGCCACAAGGTACCATCTGTCTACCCTCCAAATTTCAACCAATTTGGCCCAAGGAATCAAAATTTATGGCTGTTTAAATCTTGAAACTTACCGAGGTCATATCTCCCCCAATTTTTGGAGTTTAACCTTAAAATTTTTTGTGTGGACTCCTAGTAATGTCCTCTACATGATGCACATATTGCCCCATGGTTTTGCCCTTTGTATTTTGCGCTAAAAATTCTTTTCTCCAATCAGACTGCTTTCCAAATAGCGACAATCATCCTCACGCATTCCCCGCTGATCCAGAAGGTAAATCTCCGAGCCACCTACTTCACGGTGTTCCTCTTGGTCACATCTAGCTCTCAGTCAAATTTTGTTAAGTTCCGATCATTATTCTAGAAGTTATGGCCATCTGAAGTTTGGATCCGAAACCCGTTAATCGGCAGTTTGTGATCAATCCAGAGGGGCGCCGCAAAATCCGCCTATACCGTTGAGTTCGTCTGACCACGTTCTACGTGGTAGACATTCTCCCTTTTCCATCACCATTAATTCCACCGTTAACGCTCCGTCGTTAATGTTTCGCTGTTAACTTAACGCTCTGTTGTTAACGTTTCGCCGTTAACGCTTCATTGTTAACGCTTGGCTCTCATCGCATCGTTGTCATCGCATGCGTGTATTCATGCACAAACCCTAGTGCGATGTCCTCATCTATTCTATCATCATGATGTGAGCCTAGCCTCGTCGTCATATCATCAAAGCCAAACCAAAACCCTAACCTAAGACCGGTTCGATGAACTAAGTTCATCGTGAGCCACGTTGTTATCTTTGTAATCTTTTCGTTGTTTCTATCATGGTAAGACACTTGTCTTGCCTTATCCCTGAAAACCTAATATACCATCGATCTAGAATCGTTCATGGACTTGGTCGATAGACCATGGCCATCTGTCATACCCCTGTGCCCGATCTATCCGTCTCTCTTTTGTTTGACTGTGTCCGTTTTGTCAACAAAAGTCAACTTCGAGAATCAGTTTAGTTCATTGTGAACTAACATATCTTTATGGACCTGGTCTACAGATCGAGAGCCCATATGTCAATGTCTGTCCAATCAACATAATAACTTTGGAAGAAATATTCTTCGGAATATTATTCTTTCTTTCTCAGTTATTAATCTTTCCCTTTTCGGTGTCTTCCGAAAGCCCGTCCTCTCTTGTCCAATCTTCGATCCAATCCTTTAAAGTTCCTAATTTCATCCCAGCCGTTGTGCCCAATGCTATACGTTCTTTATTTGGAGTTTATTCGATTTGTCTTTTGAATTGGTTTGTATTTGTGTTTCTTTAATCGTTAGACGCGTCGTCCGGAAGTCGCTCGAAGGAAACGAACATCAAGAAAGTGGAGATTGATGATCGAGGATCAAGGATCAAGGATAAAGAGTAATGAATTGTAAAAATTGCAAGGGCCAGGCAAGTTGTGCTTTGACAATGTTGATCCCATTTTCGAAACTTATGTTGTTTCAAATTATTGCATGCTAGTTTATGTTTCCTAAACCCGTAGAAACCAGATTAGATCTAGACCGTTGGATCAAGATCCAACGACCCACGTGCATCCACGTCCCCGTGCGAATCCCACGTTACGGTGATTAGATCTATTTTCAGCCGTTGGATCTAGATCCAACGCTCACGATTGAGCCACGTAGCCGTAACAGCACCGCGCACGGATAGATCCCAGCCGTTCGATCGAAATCGAACGGCGTAGATAGCGCCATGCATCAAGACCCGGGTCATGCTACGCCACCCATGGTGAGGTGAAACCCGATCGGATCTGGACCGTCCGATCCAAATTGAATGGCCCAGATCAGCCATGTTGCCCAAAACGTGCGCGATCCAGATCTAATCTGGACCGTTGAATTTCAATCCAACGGCTCAGATAGTGCCACGTGCACGGGAGCTGAACTGGCGTGTCCGCGAGGGCGTGAGCGTGGGTCGCTGACAGGGCGGCCCCGCCTGTCAGTGGCACCAGTCCGGTGGACCAGGGCCACTGTGGACTGGGCTGTGCGCGTGGACCGGGTTTGTGCACCGGCGTCGACGTGGCCGCTCCAGAGGGCGCCACGTGGCATGGTGACGTCATGCTAACGTCATCGAGGGGGTTCGGCTGGTGCTAACGTCAGCAGGCCGACGTGGACTAATGAGGTGCTGACATGTGTCATACTGATGCAATAAATCATTTTCCAAAAAAGAAATTATTTATTTAATTCGGTTTATTGATTCTAAATATAGTTTCAAACTTTAAACGCTTATAACTTTTGCGTTTCAACTCCGATTTGAGTGAATCAAATTTCTAAATTTTCATAAAATTGAGACCTACTCAAATAAGAATCTTAATTAATTTTTTATTATGAATTTCTCTCTGTTTTTATTTAATTAATAGTTTCTTTAAACTTTAAACGATTATAACTTTTGCAATTTAACTCCGATTTAGACGATTCCAGTTTCTAAAAATTTATAAAAATGTGCTCTCTCTGTTTACAAAATTTATTTGAATTTTTGGATAATTTTTTCCTGTTGTTTATTTATTTATTGCTATTTGCACGCATTACGAGTAGACGTTGAAGTGCCCGAAGGCTTCGAAGGGGAAGTGTTGACCCAGGAGCCAACTCAGGACAAAGAGCATGTACTTTTTGAAGGCAAGTTATGCTTTGACCATATTGATCCCACTTTTGAAATTAATTTAATTTAAATTATTGCATGCTAATTTAATTATAAATTGTCTAAAGATATTTTTGGGAATCAGATAAATGCTAAATTGCAGTATGACACCTTGACTATTTAATTATGTGCCATGAACCCTTGTCGCCCTAGTTGTGGTATATATATTTGGACATTATTAAATTCCCAACATTGGGTATCTAGATCGTGGTAGTATATTGCTTAGACCTGCAACGTGCACATGACATGATTTTAGACAAGCAAATGTTAATATTGACTTAATGACATATTGAACTTGTTTTGGAGAAGTATCATGTGTTGTGATTGTGGTTGGCACATGGTGCGTGGTAATCAACTGGGTTTGATAAATAGATTTGGACCGGGGCAAGTGGCAAGAATGTTATGGTGGGCCAGTGTGGCACCGGGGACGTTGATTTGGTTCTTCGGGTAGTCTTGCCCTGGTCACCCTAAGGACTTACTGAAGGGAATATGCCCGAGAGGCAATAATAAATTGTTTATTATCATATTCCATGTTTATAATAGATGTTTATTTCTCATGCTAAAATTGTATTAATCGGAAACGTTAATACATGTGTGTTTAATAAACAAAAGGGTTCCTAGTAAAGCCTCTTTTTAAACTAGCTCGTTGATTAACTAATGATCAAGGTTTCCTGATCATGAACATTGGATGTTGTTAATAACGGGGTCATGTCATTAGAAGAATGATGTGATGAACATACACCCAAGTTGGTATAGCAAATACGATCAAGTCATTTAGTTTGTTGCTGTATCAAACACATACGAAATAGCTCTTTTCCTTAGACCATGAGATCATGTCAATCACTAACTCCGGAAGAGTACTTTGATGACATCACACGTCACTCCGTAACAAGGTGACTATAAAGATGGATTTAGGTACTATGAAAGTATTAGTTGAGGCTCATGAATCAAGAGTGGGATTTGTCCATCCAGGATGATGAGAGATATACTCTGGGCCCTCTCGGTGATATTACATAGACATCGCTTGCAAGCATGTGATTAGGTCACAAGAATGTTATATCACGGAACGAGTAAAGAGTACTTGTCGGTAACGGGATCGAACTAGGTATAGTAGATACTGATGATCGGATCCCGGACAAGTAAAATATCGTGAGACAAAAGGAATTGGTTATGTCGTTTACGGTTTACGCGATCACTAGTTCATCGTTGAGTGAATGGGAGTCATTATGGATCTCGGATCCCGCCGATGATTATTGATCCGAGAGGTGTCTCAATCATGTCCATTTTATTCACGAACCGTAGGGTGACACACTTAAGGTTCATCGATGCATTTGAGTGGATACGAAACAGGAGAAAAATATGGACAAGATAGGACTGTTTCGAGTATCGCCGGAATAGTTTCGGGATATCGAAATAGTTAAAGGGGGTATATGTTAATGTTTGTTAATTAAAAGAATTAACAAATATTAAAATATCTGAAATAAAAATGTTTATTTATTTATGGGAGAAAACCTTTCATTTCTTGAGTGGGGTTTTAATGGAAACCAAAGTGGGTTGATTTAAGTGAGTGGAGAGATCACTCACATGAAGAGAGGGAGGGCAAGGGGCACCCCCCATGCGCCGGCCACCCCTTGGCCTAGCCTCCTCCTCCTCCTATAAAAGGGAGGGAGGAGCTCCTCTCTTTGTTGTTCATCCATTTGACCCTTTGGTTGGTCCATTCTCCTTCCTCCTGCTGATCCGTTTTTCGAGCTGTGGCTTTTGCGAAGCGCTGCTGAAATTATTTCTCCACGACCACCACCACTAAGCTGTAGTGTTATTGGAGTTTTCCGGGGATCCTCTACTTCCGCTGCCCCGCTGGAACGAGGGATTGGAGGTCATCGTTGATCCGTACGTGTGACCAAGTACGGAGGCGCTGCCGTTTGTGGCGCTCATCTTCGCAACTTCGAAGTCGGGAGTGTACCTCTACATCAACCACGTTTGTTTGCGGGAACGTTATTCCCGCTTTCGGTCTACGAGGGTGAGTCCTTCTGAAACCGTTTACTTGCATCTCCTAGATATGATCTTGGTGTTTGGTTGCAATCGTAGGAAAATTTTTGTTTTCCATGCTTCGAAACCCTTCACTTAACCTTGCAAGCCTTTGACCTGAGTCAAACGTGCAACCACATGACCGGAGTGGGACGGTCCAAGTTGAGTATGTTACTAATAACTTGCATGTGAAACCTCGGGTGTCAACTACACCTTTTGTGTAGCTTGAATAGTGAGCGTACCAAGGCTACGGCATGGTACCCGTTCAACGGTGTGTTGGTCCCATACTTCGCCTCTGTCAAGGGAAGGGATGATGTAAGGAAAAAACCGGAAAGGTTCACTTGTGTAGTCAGCAGTAGCCGAAAGGCTTTGTTACAATCACTCGCCTTTGTGGTGTTTGGTCGTATCTTGTGGGTAAAGTGCATAACCTCTGCAGATTGTAAAATCTATTCGAATAGCCGTGTCCGTAGCATTGGACATCGCTCGCAGATTACAGTCAAGGGTTAGACTTTCATGAGAACAACTTGGATTTGGATAGTTTGCTTGGGTTTAATGATGATGTTGATGGAAATGTGGATTATTAAAGGGAATGTGTTTATTTAACTCCTGGAAAAGTTATTGATAAAATATTGTTCCTACCGCTTTCGAATCTCCTTATGTTACTTGTTAGATTGCTGTTTACTGCAAATTGTGAGCACCCCCTCTTCCTATACCGTACTTTACGCCGTCTACTGTAGCGTATAGCACCGTATAGCAACAGGAAGCCTCGACACCGAAAATCTGAATCTAAAAATTCGATCGACGGGATCGAACCCTTAACCGGACCGGTGCACATGCATCTGATACTGGATCCCTGGATCAGTAGCCCAGTATCGCGTACCACAACCCGAGTATCAATGCACGAAAAGATAAACTAATTTAATTTACATAACTGGGTGTAAATCTTGTACAAGTGTATTACAGAATCCAAAAGAAGTACAATGACAATGAAACAAAAGAAAGACAACCGGGTCTGGTGGCCTGACCACCCCACAGGCTCTTGGTGGAGGGAAGACCTCTGGCCGCAACACTCGCGAGAATTGGGGCTCGCCATCATCCGGACATCATCAATACCTTCCTCACGAGGAAAAAAGGGGTTAGCGACAGCGGTGAGTACACGTATGTACTCGCAAGACTTTAGTGTATGCAAATATAATTAATATGCAGGCTGATACGATTGAAATGGCTACTACACTAAGTCTATTGCGAAAAGCAGGATTTGAAACAGTTCATCGAAATGTAATACATAATTTGAAAGACAACATTTTGAATAAAACATATTTAC
The DNA here is from genome assembly GCA_036346355.1 of Rhipidocladum racemiflorum. Classification (NCBI taxonomy): domain Eukaryota; kingdom Viridiplantae; phylum Streptophyta; class Magnoliopsida; order Poales; family Poaceae; genus Rhipidocladum; species Rhipidocladum racemiflorum. The sequence goes on from CM070590.1 coordinate 42,119,909, forward strand.
AATATATGTAACATTTGAGTCTCTCAACTGCCACCATCCATGATCGCTTTTGAGATTCGAATTGACATCCATATATTCATAAATCCTCCAAATACCATATTCACTCATTCATAAATCCATCAAGTACCATATCGATCCACATACTTTAGATAGACTCCGAAATAGATTTTTATTTTCAAAACCGAACCAAATTTCTATACTTGATATGATTAAAGAAGATTTGCTCATAACCGTGAGCACGGCTAATCGATTAGAATTATTTGATACTCTGCAGAGTTTGTGCACTTTACCCAAACGCAACTCGGACTTGCATCCCTGTCATCCAGGGTACACAGCGATACACGAGGTATCCGATATACAAGAATGATCTATTCTTTCCCATCGTTGAGGTTATAGCCACACCCCAAAGACCGGCGACGATAAACCCACTACTATGGCGATAAGAGGCCAACCACCACTCGGCGACCCACGGAATATCCATCGTGACGACGGCGAGTTTTGCCGCGGCATTATCCCATAGCAAGGCGTACACCGTTGTATCAATCAAACATGAACTGGAGCGATTCCCCGTTGCATAAGTACAAGCGCACTCACGAAGGTGCATACGGCGGGTCGTGAGGACACACACACCGCGCTTGGATTTGCTCAACACGGGGAAAAGGTCCACACTTCGCCTACCAACAGGCATGGCTATCCCTCACACTTCAGGTACTAAAACAGGCTGCCCCATCCCAGCATTGCGCGGTTGCAGTGTTCATTCAAAACCGTCACAAGTTCGGTCCTTATATTTTTGCCTAGTGACTCAAGCGGGAACTCCACTTAACTTCGCCAACCAATCGCCACCATGTTTAACTAGCACATATTATACCTCCCGCCAAGTCTAATTACCAACTAAACACTGCACATTTTTATCAAATTACCTTTACAAGTCACATTTCCAAAACATTTCCAAAACCAGTTACAATTATCATAAGTTTTGAGCATTTGGTAAATGACTGACTTTGCTCATCTCTATTGCAGTGTCTAAGCATATGCATTTACTAAGTCGTTTATACCCAAGTGACATTTTATTAATTGTCCAACCCTACTAAGGCTATCAATGAACTCTGGGAATTTAATTGAGAAAAAACCACCAAATCAGGTATATCTACCATTCCCACAAACTAGCACTTTACTGAATATAAACAATGCATATAGTTTGAGAAATCAAAGTAAACATCGTGAAATATAGGTTTCAAGATGGTCAAAGGAGGTGCTTGCCTTGTTGTTGCTCTTCGGTGATGTCCGGGATGATTTCAGGAGTGCTTGATGCGAATCCTGACTCGCTAGCCTCTAAACGAGCAAAAACAGGAAAAACGACGAAAGCGAAATAAATTAGCGAAAAAGAGAATTAAGTGCATAAACATCAACTTAACATCAAATAGAACTCATCTAAATACTAAGAAAGAAAAGAAACGATCAAAACGCGAAAAAACGGCGTAATCGCGACCCGATGAGGCGATTTCGATGAAATTCTCGCCAAAGTGAATAAAATGCGTAAAATAAAGAAAAATTCAAATAAATTTAGTTAAACACCTAGAATTAGGTATAACACACCTAACGGGACTTGTCGCAACTCGTTTGGGATTACAATGATCGGCCAGGGAGCCAAAACAAAAAAACCAAATCAGAAAAGCTGAAAAATTCAGAAAAAGGAAAAATGGCACTATTCACCGTAGGGCAAAAGCCATTTTTGTTCAGAACGCACAGAATCGATTTGCGATTTCTCCAGGCTGTTCCACCAGGTAGTCTAGGGTATTTATGACCTATCTGGGCCTTACCCCACCGAAATTCACTTAACCTATAACGAATTCCGATCGAAAGCGCATTTTGGGTCGCTAAATACGCTCCCGATCGCACAAGGTCCGAAAACGGCTCAAACTCGATTCCACTTGCGCGAGGAGCACGTTTTCGACTCTACTAAGTCTAAATGACCCTAAATGACTCATTCCGACAGCTAACTGGCGAAGAAACCCCTAAATGTGGAATATGGCCAAAATGGCTATTTTGCTCGAAAACGAGCAATCTCGCCCAAAAGGGCCGTTTTGAGCTGAAATGCCGCGAGACTTGTTTTAAGCCCTCGGCTAGTTGCTTAGGGATACTTACGACCTATCGGAGCCATTCCCCAGCATGGATGACTTAATCTTCTCTGACTTTTGATCAATTGCCCGCTTAACTCCGGTAATTGCAGAAAGCGGCAAAAGTCCGAAAAGTGACTTGAATGCGATCCAAAACACGCGGGAAGCATGCTATCGACCTTAGTGACCTTAAACGAAGCTAAACAAAGCTAAATGCCTTAAACGGCTTGTGAGGCCTATAATTACTAAAATAAAATGCAAAGTGCTAAAATGCAAATCTAGCGATTCTAACTGCTTTTCTAGCCTCTAAGGGGACTAATGGTAAAGTCAATACATGCCTCGGAGCTCTAGGATTTTATGAAATAAAAATAAATTAAAAGAGACCTAGAGCTAACAACTTGTTGCGAGTTTTGTGAAACTTAATTTCGACTCTTCCGATCGCAACCAGGGCTATCGAAGAGCTAATGGAAACTATCGTTATACGCTATGGACCTTCGGTCCATTGTAAAAATAGTTAACACCTAAATGAATAAAATAAATTTCGGCTTAGCGAAATTGAATTCGATTCCTCAGTAGCGACTCTAGCCACCAGAACTGCTATGGGAAAAAGCTATACATGCTCTACCTCACTAGAACTCTGACAAACCGAAGACCTAGCGAAAGCATGCTCGATTTCGAAGATGGCTAAAAGCCAGGTCGACTATAGAGTTAAACGGACCTAACGACGACCTGAGTCTAGATTTTAAAGCAGAATTGCTATGCGATGCGTTGAACACATGGTACCTAGACATGGCCTAGGCTAGGGTTTGGGAAAACTTGATGAAATGCGAAGCTACAGGAGAAAAGAGTCGTAGCTACGGCAAGAGGATCGACAGGAGTCAAGAAATCAGGTCGATTGTAAAAGCACCACGGGAACTCCAAGAGACATCGATGAATCTCGATGGAATACTCACTTGAAGGGGTTGAGAAGATGGGGAATGCGATGAGGACGCCAAATCCAGCCTCCGATTCGATTTCCGTCGGTTGAATCGCCCGGAATCCGCGGATTTGGGTGGCCTTCTTCTTCTCTTTCTCCTTCTCCCTTGCGTGGGACATGAGGGATGGAGGAAATGAGTGTTGGCTGTTGGTTTGCTTGAGCACATGCTTAAAACACTATGCACTTACAAGGGGTATTTTGGTCAAGTGACAAACCTTGAAGATTCAAACTTCCAAAGCTGATTTTTAATGATTCTAAGGTATATTGGAGGGATTTTGGGTCACTTTGACACTTATTCAACTCAATTTGCAATTACTCATGAGAGTGAAATTAATTGAGTCGGGTAGTTTAAATGTGACCGCGATCAAAGTTTACAAGCTCGATTAAACGGATCCTTAACTCCTTTTGAAGATTTTTAAGTTCCCACTAAACTAGGCAACTTGTACTTCAGAAGGACAGAGAAGAGAACATTTAAGTCGACATACAAGATACTTTCGCAAGAGCTCGAAAACTGAATTCAATCACCGAAAACACTTGTCGGCGATCAAATGGGAAATTGATTTTGAGTGACGCTAAATAAGTTGAAGGGTTCTTTTAGATCCCGAGCAGTACAATCGCTCAAGATACGTAAACACACAAGAACGATGTATTATTGAGCAGTGTTTGAGTACAAATGTCTGATGACTCGAGTATAGAAATACTCGGGATATTCTGATCTACCCCCTTACAAAAATCTCGTCCTCGAGATTGCTAATCCTCTCGAAGAAAGTCGGGTATTACGCCTGAATATGGTCTTCACGCTCCCACGTGGCTTCATCTTACGAATGGTTGCTCCTTTGGACCTTGAGCATCTTGATAACCTAACTCACGAGTGTGACGCTTTCGGTATCCACGAGAATACTGGATGGATACTCTCGATCACGAAAGATCAGCCGCAAATCAAGATGGTCCAATTGGGTAACTTCGATGGAACCGAAGACTCTTCTTCAATTGGGACACGTGGAACACATCGTGAACGTCAGAAAGATGTGGCGGTAGCTCGCCGATAAGCCACAACACCAACCTTCTCAAGAATCCGGAGCGGACCGATGTATCGTGGGGCTAGCTTCCGCGGACTTGGAATCTGCGAGTACCGCGGAGTGGTGAGACCTTGAGGTAGACAAAGTCACCCACCTCAAAGCTCAACTCGCGGCGTCGACGATAAGCATAGCTCTTCCGACGAGGTGAGCTTCTCTCGGTAGGTCCCGAATCAGTGACTTGCCTTTCGGCCTCTTCAATCATGGCTGGCACGAAGAATTGCCTCTCACCAACCTCGGACCAAAAGCAGTGGCGTTACGCACTTCTTGCCATAAAGAGCCTCGGCGACATCGAAGACCCGACTTGATGACGGTTGTTGTAGGAGAACTCAAAGAAATGGCAAGCATTTCTCCCACGACTTCTTTGTAGCACAGCACACAAGCCCTTAGCATGTCTTCAAGGATTTGGTTTGCCCTTTCCGTCTGTCGTCAGTTTGGGGATGGTAAGCGATCTTGAAGGATAGCTTAGTGCCAAGAATGGACTGCAAACTCTCCCAAAATCTGGAGGTGAGCTGAACCACGGTCGAGAGACTATGACTTTTGGAACTCCATGGAGCCGAACAATATTATGCAAATAGAGTTCCGCTAGCTTGGCTCCATAATAGGTGGTCTGTTGGGATGAAATGAGCTACCTTGGTCGACGGTCAATGATCACCCAAATAGAGTCGTGGCCGTGAAGGACCTCGATAGGCGGTAATGAAATCCATCCCAATCTCTTCCCACTTCCACTCAGGGATCTGCAATGGCTGAAGTAATCCGGCTGGCCTTTGAAGTTCAGCCTTGACACGCTGGCACACATCACAATGTGCCACATGAGCCGCGATCTCCTTCTTCATACGGCCACCGTAATTGCTGCGAAGGTCTGGTACATCTTGGTGCTGCCAGGATGAGCGAAGAGAGGGGTATCATGAGCTTCAGCGAGATCAACCCCTTGATCTCAACATCATCGAGGACATACACCTGCTGCCCATGCAAGATCAGCCCATTGGACTTCACAGAAAAACACGGAGATGCGCCATTTTGATCCAAGCTGGCGCCTAATCTCAATGATTGCCTCATCTTGGAGCTGTGCCTCAAGAATTTGAGATTCTAGAGTAGGTTGAACCGTCAATGCTGCAATGAAGCCATGTTCAACCACCTCCAGATTCAGCTTGCTGAACTCCTCAACTAATTGAGGCTGACTGATGACACCCAAGGCATTCACTGTATGCAGCTTGCGACTAAGGGCATCTGCAACCACATTTGCCTTGCCTGGGTGATAGTGAATCCCCAAATCATAATCCTTGATCAGCTCTAGCCACCTGCGCTGCCTCAGGTTCAGATCTGGTTGGGAGACTATGAGATAATGCCGCCACAGCTTGAGTGCATGAACCACTGCTGCCAACTCCAAATCATGGGTCGGGTAGTTGGCTTCATGGGGCTTCAAGCGGCGAGAATGTGCAGCGAGGATCAAGGCTGGAGCGATTGTGAGTCGCTTCTTGACTCTGGCTGGATCTACAAGCAGCGACCACTCATACTTCTGTCTTTCTTGAGTAGCTCATCGGTGGCTTAGCAATCTTGGAGAAATTCTCGATAAACCGGCGATAATATCCTGGCTAAACCAAGAAAACTCCGAATCTCAGGGACATTGCGGGGCTGCTCCCACCGAGTACATCCTGTACCTTGCGTGGATCAGCTGCTACCCCACCTTCCGACAGGACATGCCCAGAAACTCCACTTGCTTGAGCGAACTCGCACTTCATCGAACTTGGCATACAACTGATGCTCGCGAAGCTTGCTAAGCACCATATGCAAGTGAAGTGCGTGCTCATCATCATCCTTAGAGTATATGAGGATGTCATCAATGAACACAACCACAAATCTATCAAGGAACTCCATGAAGACCTTGTTCATCAGATTCATAAAGGTGGCTGGTGCATTGGTGAGGCCAAATGAGACAACTGTATACTCGTACAAACCGTAGCGAGTAGAGAAGGCGGTCTTCGGAATATCCTCATGCCTGACCTTCAACTGGAAGTAGCCAGACCTCAAGTCAATTTTGGAAAAGACTTGAGCTCCGCCCAACTGATCAAACAAGTCGTCGATCCGCGGAAGAGGATACTTGTTCTTGATCGTCACTTCATTCAAAGAATGGTAGTCGACGCACAGGCGAAGACTGCCATCCTTCTTCTTCACAAACAGCACTGGGCTGCCCCATGGGGAAGAACTAGGGCGAATGAACCCTTTCTCTAACTGCTCCTTGAGCTGAGTCTTCAACTCAATCAGCTCATCAGCAGGCATCCTGTACGGACGCTTAGAAATTGGAGAAGTGCCAGGCAAGAGATCGATGATGAACTCCAAATCACGATCAGGTGGCAAACCTGGCAACTCATCAGGGAACACATCGGGGTACTCACATATCACCGGTACCTGACTGGTCTCCGGAACAGAAAGAGCACTGAGCAAAGGCTGCTGCACTGCTGGAACAGAAGAAAAGGTAACAGCAATGCCATCAGGGTTGACTAATGAAATGGATCTCCTGGCACAATCAATATGTCCCTGATGCTTGGACAGCCAGTCCATACCCAGAATCACATCAAGACCTGATGTCTCAATGTTGATAAGATCACCCCGAAAATCTACCCCGTTGATCTCAATTCTAACCCCTGGACTCACGAGCTCGGCAGTCAAAACAGATCCAGGCGAACGGATCAACAAGTACTTCTCGAGGTACAAAGAACAGACCTCATGCTGAGCAACAAACTGTGAAGAAATAAAGGAATGCGACGCTCCAGAGTCAAATAGAACCAAAGTGGGCACGGAATGAACAGACAACGTACCCAACACAAACATACTAAAAGCATTCATTCAAAGAAGCATAAGAACCAATTCAAAAACCAACTCAGGGAAACGACAAAATAATCCCTAATTACAATCACAGACATCTAACCTTAACCCATTCTAAGCTAAACCCGTGTTCCTTCTAATTCTTTTGAACAAGATAGAAGAAAGAAACAAATTTTGAAATTTGGATTAAGATCATATTCATTTTGAAAAGTAGATAAGAGAAAAGCTATAGAATGGACAAGAATAGCATTCTACATTTTCCAATTAAGATTTGTAACTTCAAAATAAATTTTGAGAGGAAAATCTGTTCCTAAGTCTAACGACCAGGCTAACTAAGTCTTCCTGCAGTCATTGGCTCACGATACCAACGCTGTGAGCACCCCTCTTCCTATACCGTGCATTTTACGCCGCTTCATCAGTAGCGTATAGCACCGTATAGCAACAGGAAGCCTCGACATCAAAATCTGAATCTAAAAATTCGATCGACGGGATCGAACCCTTAGCCGGACCGGTGCTCAGACGCATCGACATCGGATCCACTGGATCAAGAGCCCGATATCGCGTACCACAACCCGAGTATCAATGCACGAAAAGATAAACTAATTTAATTTACATAACTGGGTGTAAATCTTGTACAAGTGTATTACAGAATCCAAAAGAAGTACAGCGACAGCGGAAACAAAAGAAAGACAACCAGCTGGCCCGACTCACCCCACGACATCATCGATCGGAGGGAAGACCTACGAAGCCGCAACACTCGCAGAATTGGGGCTCGCCATCATCCGGGACATCATCAATACCTTCCTCTGAGGAAAAAGGGGTTAGCAGCAACGGTGAGTACACGTATGTACTCGCAAGACTTTAGTGTATGCAAATATAATTAATATGCAGGCTGATACGATTGAAATGGCTACTACACTAAGTCTATTGCGAAAAGCAGGATTTGAAACAGTTCATCGAAATGTAATACATAATTTGAAAGACAGCATTTTGAATAAAACATATTTACAATATATGTAACATTTGAGTCTCTCAACTGCCACCATCCATGATCGCAGTTGAGATACGAATTGACATCCATATATTCATAAATCCTCCAAATACCATATTCACTCATTCATAAATCCATCAAGTACCATATCGATCCACATACTTTAGATAGACTCCAAAATAGATTTTCATTTTCAAAACCGAACCAAATTTCTATACTTGATATGATTAAAGAAGATTTGCTCATAACCGTGAGCACGGCTAATCGATTAGAATTATTTGATACTCTGCAGAGTTTGCGCACTTTACCCAAACGCAACTCAGACTTGCATCCCTGTCATCCAGGGTACACGCGATACACGAGGTATCCGATATACAAGAATGATTTATTCTTTCCCATCGTTGAGGTTATAGCCACACCTCAAAGACCGTGACGATAAACCCACTACTATGGCGATAAGAGGCCAACCACCACTCGGCGACCACGGAATATCCATCGTGACGACGGCGAGTTTTTGCCGCGGCATTATCCCATAGCAAGGCGTACACCGTTGTATCAATCAAACATGAACCGGAGCGATTCCTCGCTGCATAAGTACAAGCGCACTCACGAAGGTGCATACGGCGTCGTGAGGACACACACACCGCGCTTGATCGCTCAACACGGGGAAAAGGTCCACACTTCGACCTACCAACAGGCATGGCTATCCCCTCACACTTCAGGTACTAAAACAGGCTGCCCCATCCCAGCATTGCGCGTTGCACGGTGTTCATTCAAAAATCGTCACAAGTTCGGTCCTTATATTTTTGCCTAGTGACTCAAGCGGGGAACTCCACTTAACTCGCCAACCAATCGCCACCATGTTTAACTAGCACATATTATACCTCCCGCCAAGTCTAATTACCAACTAGACACTGCACATTTTTATCAAATTACCTTTACAAGTCACATTTCCAAAACATTTCCAAAACCGATTACAATTATCATAAGTTTTGAGCATTTGGTAAATGAGTGACTTTGCTCATCTCTATTGCAGTGTCTAAGCATATGCATTTACTAAGTCGTTTATACCCAAGTGACATTTTATTAATTGTCCAACCCTACTAAGGCTATCAATGAACTCGGGAATTTAATTGAGGAAAAACCACCAAATCAGGGTATATCTACCATTCCCACAAACTAGCACTTTACTGAATATAAACAATGCATATAGTTTGAGAAATCAAAGTAAACATCGTGAAATATAGGTTTCAAGATGGTCAAAGGAGGTGCTTGCCTTGTTGTTGCTCTTCGGTGATGTCCGGGATGATTTCAGGAGTGCTTGATGCGAATCCTGACTCGCTAGCCTCTAAACGAGCAAAAACAGGAAAAACGACGAAAGCGAAATAAATTAGCGAAAAAGAGAATTAAGTGCATAAACATCAACTTAACATAAAATAGAACTCATCTAAATACTAAGAAAGAAAAGAAACGATCAAAATGCGAAAAAACGGCGTAATCGCGACCCGATGAGGCGATTTCGATGAAATTCTCGCCAAAGTGAATAAAATGCGTAAAATAAAGAAAAATTCAAATAAATTTAGTTAAACACCTAGAATTAGGTATAACACACCTAAAGGGACTTGTCGCAACTCGTTTGGGATTACAATGATCGGCCGAGCCAAAACAAAGAAACCAAATCGAGAAAAGTGAAAAATTCAGAAAAGGAAAAATGGCACTATTCACCGTAGGGCAAAAGCCATTTTTGTTCAGAAACGCATTAATCGATTTGCGATTTCTCCAGGCTGTTCCACCAGGTAGTCTAGGGTATTTATGACCTATCTGGGCCTTACCCCACCGAAATTCACTTAACCTATAACGAATTCCGATCGAAAGCGCATTTTGGGTCGCTAAATACGCTCCCGATCGCACAAGGTCCGAAAACGGCTCAAACTTGATTCCACTTGCGCGAGGAGCACGTTGACTCTACTAAGTCTAAATGACCCTAAATGACTCATTCCGACAGCTAATCGGCGAAGAAACCCCTAAATGTGGAATATGGCCAAAATGGCTATTTTGCTCAAAACGAGCAATCTCGCCCAAAAGGGCCGTTTGAGCTGAAATGCCGCGAGACTTGTTTTAAGCCCTCGGCTAGTTGCTTAGGGATACTTACGACCTATCGTAGTCATTCCCGGCATGGATGACTTAATCTTCTCGACTTTTGATCAATTGCCCGCTTAACTCGGTAATTTGAGAAGCGGCAAAAGTCCGAAAAGTGACTTGAATGCGATCCAAAACACGCGGAAAGCATGCTATCGACCTTAGTGACCTTAAACGAAGCTAAACAAAGCTAAATGCCTTAAACGGCTTGTGAGGCCTATAATTACTAAAATAAAATGCAAAGTGCTAAAATGCAAATCTAGCGATTCTAACTGCTTTTCTAGCCTCTAAGGGGACTAATGGTAAAGTCAATACATGCCTCGGAGCTCTAGGATTTTATGAAATAAAAATAAATTAAAAGAGACCTAGAGCTAACAACTTGTAGCAGGTTTTGACGAAACTTAATTTCGACTCTTCTGATCGCAACCAGGGCTATCAGAAGAGCTAATGGAGCTATCGTTATACGCTATGGACCTTCGGTCCATTGTAAAAATAGTTAACACCTAAATGAATAAAATAAATTTCGGCTTAGCGAAATTGAATTCCAATTCCTCCGGTAGCGACTCTAGCCACCAGAACTGCTATGGGAAAAATCTATATATGCTCTACCTCACTAGAACTCCGACAAACCGAAGACCTAGCGAAAGCATGCTCGATTTCGAAGATGGCTAAAAGCCAGGTCGACTATAGAGTTAAACGGACCTAACGACGACCTGAGTCTAGATTTAGACATGGCCTAGGCTAGGGTTTGGGAAAACTTGATGAAATGCGAAGCTACAGGAGAAAAGAGTCGTAGCTACGGCAAGAGGATCGACCCGGGAGTCAAGAAATCAGGTCAGATTGTAAAAGCACCACGGGAACTCCAAGAGACATCGATGAATCTCGATGGAATACTCACTTGAAGGGGTTGAGAAGATGGGGAACGCGATGAGGACGCCAAATCCAGCCTCCGATTCGATTTCCGTCGGTTGAATCGCCCGGAATCCGCGGATTTGGGTGGCCTTCTTCTTCTCTTTCTCCTTCTCCCTTGCTTGGGACATGAGGGATGGAGGAAATGAGTGTTGGCTGTTGGTTTGCTTGAGCACATGCTTAAAACACTATGCACTTACAAGGGGTATTTTGGTCAAGTGACAAACCTTGAAGATTCAAACTTCCAAAGCTGATTTTTAATGATTCTAAGGTATATTGGAGGGATTTTGGGTCACTTTGACACTTATTCAACTCAATTTGAAATTTATCATGAGAGTGAATTTAATTGAGTCGTGTAGTTTAAATGTGACCGCGATCTAAGTTTTCAAGCTCCTATTAAACGGATCCTTAACTCCTTTTGAAGATTTTTAAGTTCCCCACTAAACTAGGCAACTTGTACTTCAGAAGGACAGAGAAGAGAACATTTAAGTCGACATACAAGATACTTTCGCAAGAGCTCGAAAACTGAATTCAATCACCGAAAACACTTGTCGGCGATCAAATGGGAAATTGATTTTGAGTGACGCTAAATAAGTTGAAGGGTTCTTTTAGATCCCGAACGAGTACAATCGCTCAAGATACAGAAACACACAAGAACAGTGTATTATTGAACAGTGTTTGAGTACAAATGTACAGTGACTCGAGTATAGAAATACTCAGGATATTACACAAATGAACCATGAAACATTCCTTGTTTTAAGCCATGCATGTAGAATATTAGTTTGCATTCTGTGCATGACTTGCTGAGTACCAAGTACTCACCCTTGCCGCCAAACAACATCAGTTGAAGAAGAGGCGACGCCAGCCTTGGAGGAGGAGTATCAGGAGGGGCCGTCTAACAAGGGAGCGAGCCCAGTCAGTTGCTTGTGGTATACTAGACGGCGCCACGAAGTTATCTTTTTTTTCCCGCTGCTGTTATCTCTTTTAATAAGTTTTCGCCCTACGAGGCGTATATTTGTAACTTGACCTTAAGGTCGAGCAACCAGTTTGGTTAACTAATTAAAGTACTTTATTATCTCATTGAGTATGATTGTGATATTTACCAATGTTGAGACTGTGTGCACTAGCATGATCCTGGACAAGTGCTGAATAAACAAAGGGTCCGAATTTGCAAATTCGGGTCCCGATAGAGGTGGTATCAGAGCCATACTAACTATAGCCTCACCCATAGTTAGATTGGTCGTAGTGAGGATAAAACTTATTTTCTAAAGTTAAAAGTTGTCAAGATAATGAATGAACTCTCGACTCATCCCCTTCTTTCTTGTTCATACCGCTTGCTGAGTTCTTTTGTCTTCTACTTTGATTTTAAAATGTTGCGCTTTTACGTGAGTGTCCTTGGCAGATGATGATGAAGAACAACTACGCCGAGCGTGAGGGAGGCTTTGCTGCCAAGTTGTGGCGTATGCTTTAGTTTCTTGGAGGTTTTCAGAGACCACTCTACCGAGGGACCACACTTGTGCAGGTGGGACTGGTCATAGGATGGGATGTCAAGATCACGGTGTATGCTAGAGAGAAGACGATGTTTAGCCGTCCTTTTCACGTCACTGCCAGGTGGTCTGCCTTTGAGATGGGAATCCAGGAGGTGTCGCATCGAGCAATGCAGCAGATCGCTCGCACTTACTCGAGAGAGTTGGAGGGCACAGTGTTTTGTCACCACGCACGCCGGGATAACAGAGCTCAGCGAAGGCCGATAGAAGGTGACGATGCTACCGTCACTCAACTAGCCAGATTTGTCATCGCCCAGGAGGACCTTATCAATGACACGGTCCAGGGTTGATGAAGGCTCGCGAGCAGGTCGAGGAAGTGAAAAAGCACCTGGAGAATGCTCGTGAGTACGTCGCCCATGCTGCGGAAAGGATCGTAGAGCTGGAGACCGTACTGTACGGGCAGGGCCCCGATCCAATGTTGCAGTTGGACGCCCTAGAGCCAGAGGAGGACCCAGAAGAGGCACCACTTGCACCCGCGCCATAGCCACAGCAACAGCCAGATCTTGATCCTAAGGATGATGCCGCTTCTTCGACTACTGCCACTGTGGGGCATGGCGATCGCTTCGTGCCTATGCCGCCGCACCCGCCGCAAGGTGGCAGTGGAGGTTTTCTCGACGAGTAAGCATAGGTCTCGTAGTTGAGACTCCTTCATCGAGTCGCGTCTAGGAATAAAGAGTCACCCTTAGAAGCGTTAGACTCCAGTGTTAGTCGATTTGGATTTTCATTGCTTGTTGAGTGTGCAGTATGTGTTGCAAGGCCCTTAGGCATTGTGAGCAACCATACCAAGTTATTATTAATTAAATAATAAAAGTCAGATTTTGAGTTACACCTTTCGCCCCGCATAGTCCTCTGCTACTTGTCTATTCTTGTTTCCCTCTCATCTCTAAACCTTGGAGAAATCGACAGATGGTGAACACCTGCGGAAACCTTGGAGGCAATGGAAGTGGTTCTCGCCCAGCTGGGAACCCTTACGATGGAGCACCTGCAACCCAATCGGCACCGCCAGTAGACATGTAGAACTTTGGAGCTTTCCTTGCTGCACAGACCTAGCTGATGCATGCTATGATGCTGCAGATGCACCAAGTCACTGCTCAAGCCGCCGTTAACCAAGCAAATCAGGGACAACGACAGGGAGCAAAGTTGTAAGAGTTCATGAGGACTCATCCACCCACATTCTCAGGGAACACCAATCCACTGGAGGCGGATGATTAGCTGAGGTCAATTGAGAGGAAGCTGCACATTACCCAATGCATGTGAAATGAGAAGGTGCTCTATGCCTCTCATCAGTTGGAAGGGACCGCCGCAGAATGGTGGGAGAACTTCTGCGCCACGCGGGAGAACCCACAGGATATCATATGTGAGGAGTTTACAGCCGCATTTCGTCAGTATCACGTGCCTGAAGGAATAATGGACTTAAAGAAGGAAGAATTCAGGGCACTGAAACAAGGTAATCAACCAGTGGCCGAATATCTGAACAAGTTCACACAGCTTGCATGCACCTGAAGACGTAGCAATGGACAATGCCAGACAGTCTCATTTCATGAAAGGACTTAACTCTGGACTGCAGGTGGGACTGATCACCCACACCTTTCCAGATTTTCAGGAGCTTGTGAAGAAGGCATTTATTCTTGAGGACAAGCGCAAGGAACTGGATGAGAACTGGAAGCGCAGAATGCAACAATAAGGATCACACCAGGGAGCACAATAGCGCCTATGGGTTGCGCCAAATCAGTTTTTCAGATTCCAACCGCAGAATACAGCAAGAACACCATCACCAGCACCGAGACCCATCAATCAGAACTACCAGACCCCAGCTCCAGCCAGAAACGCCGCTTCAAGCAGTCAATAGGGAGCAGTGAGACCCAGCTACACATGCAACGAGCCAGGGCACTTCTCCAACAATTGCCCCAAGAAGACAACAAGAGTGACCCCAATTCGCTTTAACTTGGGATCCACACCAGCCAGGGCACCTGTAACACCCCAATTTTTGCTTTTCACGAATTTAAATAAGATTTGGCACTTTTGTGAATTTTTGGAATTTTCTGAAATTTATTTGGAATTTATTTGAATTTATTTCCTTTTTAAATAATTAAAGAATTTAATTTTGCAAATAAAATTTTGCTAGAAATAATTTATTTGTGTCCAAAATGTTCCAAAATATTTTCCAGAATTTTTCTGGAATTGTTCTGAGTGTTTTGCTATTTTTATTGAATTAAATGAATTTCTGAGAATTAATTTGATTATTTAATCGATGGAAAAACCCGAACCGGTTTCACTGTTCATCCGAGCGGACCCGAGTCCGAGTCAGACTCGAGTCCGACCTTAATTCGACAAAGACCAAATTGCTCCGTTGAACCCAAATACCAAACTCCTAACGCGTGACCGTTGGATCGAGATCCAACGGCCACAATCGCGCCACATCGTCCGAACCTAAGCCCGACCGTGCCAGCCAGTTCGCCCGAGCCGGACCCGAGCCCAAACCCCCGTGCCGTTGGATCTTGATCCAACGATCCACGTTGAGCCATGCCACCGAATCCGAATTGGATTCGGATTCCGCCGTCGTAACCGGGTGGACCTCGGTCTCCGCGCGATACACGGAAGCCGAGGCCCATATTTAAGGCGCCGCCACCACCACCGGGTAGCTGACTCCCGTGCGCACCCGTAGCCCTAGACCACGTCGCCTGAGCCGCCGCCGTTCGCCCGCTAGAGCTCGCCGTAGTTGCGTTAGGTTTCCGCCACGGTTATTCGTCGTTTCCGTCGCCGTTAAGCTCAGATCCGGAACTGCAAGGATGAAACGCGTCGGGGAGCACCTTTCACTTCGCCGGAATCGCGCCCAAGCGCCGTTGCCGTGGTCGTCATTGTCGTCTCCGGTGAGCCAGCTCCGCCGCGCGCCATCGCCGTCGCTCGAGCTACACCAACCGTCCGATCAAGATCCAAGGGCCCAGATTCGTCCACGTCACCCCCGGTGAGATCTCACGTGTTAATCTCTACATCTATTTCCAACCGTTGGATCTAGATCCAACGATTTAAATTGTGCCACGTAGCTAAAACCGCACCGTGCTTTGTTAGATGTCAGCCGTTAGATCTAGATCGAACCGCTAGGGATAGACGCGTTGTAAACACTAGATTGGACCTTGACCGTCCGATCAAGATCGAACGGTCCAGTTGGACCGAGTAGTTTTTCAACGCGTGAGGTTGGATCCAATCTGGACCGTTGATTTTCAAATCAACGGACCAGATCATGCCACGTGCTCGGTAGTTGGACCATCGCGGTCAACCCAGTCAGCCGCGGTCGTCGCTGACATCAGCCGTGACGTCACGTGGGGCCCATGTGTCAGTGACCGAGCCAAACCGCACCATGACGTCATGCTAACGTCACGGTGGGGCCCGCGTGTCAGCCCACTCGGCCGAACCGTGCGCTGACGTCATCCGAAGGGGCCCACATGTCAGTGGGACATGTATTCGTGGACCGGGTCCACGGTGGACCCAAACCGAACCGTGGACCAAGTCCATGGACCGGCTGACGCAATAAATCGATTTTTCAATAGAAAAATAATTTAGTGGAAAATCAAAATCCTCGCTGACGTCATTTTTCGGTTTTTCAGTATAAAAATAAATAGATTAATTCGGATTATTGTTTTAATTGAATTTTGAAACTTCAAACGCTTATAACTTTTGCAATTTAACTCCGATTTGAGTGATTCAAATTTCTAAATTTTCAGAAAATTAAGATCTACCTAATGGTGAATTTTATTTAATTTTTGGACCAAAGTTTTTCTCTATAATATTATTTAATTGATTATTTAAACTTTAAACGCTTGTAACTTTTGCGTTTTAACTCCGATTTTGCCGAATCAAATTCCTAAAAATTCATAAAATTATGCTCTCTCTGTTTATGGACTTTATTTGGAAGTTTGGACACTTTTTTTCTACTTTTTATTTATTTATTGCTATTTGCACGCTTTACGAGTAGACGTTGAAGTGCCCGACGACTTCGAAGGTGAAGTGTTGACCCAGGAGCCAGTTCAAGACCAAGAACAAGTACTCTTTGAAGGCAAGTTGTGCTTTGACCATGTTGATCCCATTTTCAAATTAACTTGGTTTAAATTATTGCATGCTAGATTAATTAGAAAATGTTTTATTTAATTATGGGAGATTAGAAAATTAACTTGGTTTAAATTATTGCATGGTAATCAATTGGGGTTTGATAAATAGATTTCGACCGGGGCATGTTGCAAGAATGATCGGGCGGGCCAGTTGTGGCACCAGGAACGTTGTTTTGGTTCTTCGGGTAGTCTTGCCCTGGTCACCCTAAGGACTTAACCTTGTAAGCCTTTGAACTGAGTCAAACGTGCAACCACATGTCTGTAATGGGACGGACCTAGTTGATTAAGTTGCTAATAACGTATCTGTGGGACCTCGGGGTGTCAACTATATCTTTTGTGTAGTTGTACGGGGGAGCGTACCGGGGCTGCGGCCAGGTACCCATTTAACGGTTGATTGGCCTAAACTTCGCCTTCGCTAAGGGAAGGGTTAGTGTGCAACAACCGGGGAGGCCCACTTGTGCTGTTAGAAGTTTCCGAAAGACTTTGTTACGGACACTCGCCATTGTGGCGTTTGGCTGTATCTTGTGGGTAAAGTGCATAACCTCTGCAGAGTGTGAAATCTATTCGAATAGCCGTGTCCGCGGCATTGGACATCGCTCGGGAATTACAGTCAAGGGTTAGACTTTCTGGAAAATAACTTGGACTTGGAAGGTTGGGTTGGTTTAATAATGATGTTGACGAAAATGTGGATTAGGAATGGGAAAGATGTTATTTAACCCCTGGAAAAGTTATTGATCTTAAACTTTTTTCTACTGCTTTCGAATCTACTTGTGCTACTTGTCAAATTCTATTTTACTACAATTATGCCCTGAGCTATTCCTTTGTACTAAGCAATGCATGTAGTATATTAGTTTGCATTCTATGCATGACTTGCTGAGTATTAAGTACTCACCCTTGCCACAATACAACACCAGTTGAAGAAGAGTCTACACCAGCTTTGGAGGAGGAGCTCCAAGAGGAACCGTCTAACTAGGGAGCGAGCCCAGTCAGTTGCCTGTGGTATACTGGATGGCGCCTTGAAGTTAATTTATTTTCCGCTGCTATATTTCTCTTTTACTGAGTTTTCGCCCTGCGTGGCGCATATTTGTAACTTGACCTTAAGGTCGAGCAACCAGCTTGGTTAACTATTTAAGGTACCTTATTATTTCGTTGAGTATGATTGTGATATTTACTAGTGTTGAGACTGTGTGCACTAGCGCGTTCCTGGACTAGTGCTGAATACACAGAGGGTCCGGATTTGCAAATTTGGGTCCCGACAGAGGTGGTATCAGAGCCATACTGACTGTAGGCTCACCCATAGTTAGATTGGTCGTAGTGAGGATAAAACCTATTTTCTAAAGATAAAATTTGGTCAAGATAATGAATGAATTCTCGACTTACCCCTTTCTTCCTTGTTCATACCCCTTGCTGAGTTCTTTTTGTCTCCCACTTCGATTTTAAAATGTTGTGTTCTTACGCGAGTGTCTTTTGACAGATGATGATGAAGAACAACTAAGCCGAGCGTGAAGGAGGTTACGCTACCGAGTTGTGGCGTATGCTTCAGTTTCTTGGAGGTTTTGAGGGGCCGCTCTACCGAGGGACTACACTCGTGCAGGCTGGAATAGTAATAGGATGGGACGTCAGAATCACGGTATATGCCCGAGAGAAGATGAAATTCAGCCGCCCTTTCCACTTCACCGCCAGGAGGTCTACCTTTGAGATGGGAATCCAGGAGGTGTCGCGTCGAGCGATGCAGCAGATCGCTCGCACTTACTCCAGGGAGCTGGAAGGCACAGTATTCCGTCACCACCCACGCCAAGACAGCAGAGCTCAGCGGAAGCCGATAGAATATGAGGATGCTACCGTCAAACACTTAGCCAGATTCGTCGCCGCCCAGGAGGAGCTTATCGACGACACAGTTCAGGAGTTGAAGAAGGCTCGCGAGCAGGTTGAGGAAGAGATGAAGCACTTAGAGAATGCTCGTGAGTACGTCGCCTATGCTGCGGAAAGGATCGCAGAGCTGGAGACTACACTGTATGGACAGGGCCCCTATCCAGTGTTAGAGTTGAACGCCCCAGAGACAGAGGAGGACCCAGAAGAGGCGCCACCTGCACCCGCGCCACAGCCACAGCACCAGCCAGACCCAGAGCCAGAGGAGGATGTCGCATCGTCGACCACAGCTGCAGTTGTAGAGCATTGCGATTGTTTCGCGCCTATGCTGCCGCACCCGCCCCAAGGAGGCAGTGGAGGTTTTCTCGATGAGTGAGCGTAGGCATTGAGGTTGAGACTCCTTCGTCGAGTCGCGTTATAGTATAAGAGTCACCCCTTTAGACGAGAGACTCCAGTAAGAGTCGATTTGGATTTTCATTACTTGGTGAGTGTGCAGTATGTGTTGCAAGGCCCTTAGGCATTGTGAGCAAACCATACCAAGCTATTATTATTAGTAATAAAGTTGAATTTTTGAGTTACACCTTTTTCCCCGCATAAGTTTCCCTTCTACTTGTCTATTCCTGTTCCCTCTCATCTCTGAAACCTTGGAGCAATCGACAGATGGTGAACACCAGCGGAAACCTTTGAGGCAATGGAAGTGGTTCTCGCCCAGCTGGGAACCCCAATGATGGAGCACCTGCACTCTAGCCGGCACCTCCAGTTGACATGCAGAATTTTGGGGCTTTTCTTGCTGCACAGACCCAGTTGATGCATGCGATGATGCAACAGATCACCGCTCACGCCACCGCTAATCAGAATAATCAAGTCAATCAGGGACAACGCCAGAATTCAAGACTGTTAGAGTTCATGAGGACTCATCCACCCACTTTCTCCGAGAATGCCATTCCGTTGGAGGTCGATGATTTGTGAAGGTCAATTGAGAGGAAGCTACACATTGCTCAATGCATGGGAAATGAGAAGGTACTCTCGCTTCTCATCCGTTGGAATGTACCGCCGCAGAATGGTGGGAGAACTTCTGCGCCACGCGGGAGAACCCTCAGGACATCACTTGGGAGGAGTTTACCGCCGCATTTCATCAGTATCACGTGCCTGAAGGAATTATGGATCTCAAGAAGGAAGAGTTCAGAGCACTGAAGCAAGGTAATCAGCCGGTGGCCGAATACCTGAATAAGTTCACACAGCTTGCACGTTATGCACCTGAAGACGTAGCGACAGATAAGGCCAGACAGTCTCGCTTCATGAAGGGACTTAACTCAGGATTGCAGGTGGGACTGATCACCCACACCTTTCAAGATTTCCAGGAGCTTGTGAACAAGGCGCTCATTCTTGAGGATAAGCGCAAGGAACTAGATGAGAACCAGAAGCGAAGGATGCAACAGCAGGGATCGCGTTAGGGAGCGAGCCCAGTCAGTTGCCTGTGGTATACTGGATGGCGCCATGAAGTTATCTTATTTCCCACTACTATATTTCTCTTTTACTGAGTTTTCGTCCTGCGTGGCATATATTTGTAACTTGACCTTAAGGTCGAGCAACCAGCTTGGTTAACTATTTAAGGTACCTTATTATTTCCTCGAGTATGATTGTGATATTTACCAATGTTGAGACTGTGTGCACTAGCGCGTTCCTGGACTAGTGCTGAATACACAAAGGGTCCGGATTTGCAAATTCGGGTCCCGACAGCACCTGTACCAGGAGCAAACCGTGGGACAACTCAGCCAGGAGCCGCATCCCAGACCGTGGTGAGAGGCTGAGTCAATCACGTGACCGCAGATGCACTCCAGAATGCCACCGACATCATACTGGGTAAGATACTTGTCAACTCAGTACCTGCAACAGTTTTGTTTGACTCTAAAGCTTTGCATTTGTTTGTTTCCCGAGATTTTGTTTCTAAGAATGATTTGGAGATTATGAATCTTAAATGCATGCGTCTAGTTCAAACCCCTGGGTCAGAACTCCGATCTCAAGTAGGATGTTCTGGGGTGAGCATACTAATAGATGGGCTAGAGTTCGTAGCGAACATTATTATATTGGGAACCCAGTCCCTAGATGTTATCTTTGGAATGGATTGGTTATCCAAGCATAAGACCGTATTGGACTGTGGACGAAGGGTCATATCAATTGAGAGCCCATGTGGAAGAAAAGTGGAATTTCAAGCGACCGCCGTTCGAGATGGACAGATGATGGTCAACAGTGTAAAGACAGTCATGTGAAATCATGTGCTGAAAAATTGGCTTAGAATTGAATTTGCAAATGTGTTTGTTCTTGTGTTTTGATAATTTGACAAGAAACAGTAAGTTTCGCTTTGGCGCCGGACTAAACTTAAAGAAAACAATAAGTTTCCCATCTACGACGGACAAAGTTTGTTGGTCTGTCGTAAACATGCTTTGGCAACCTCATTTTCCCATGTACGACGGACAAAGTTTTTGGGTCTGTCGTGGACGTGTTTTTGAGATCATGAGCCGGACTCAATTTTCCAAGATACCAGTAAGTTTTGCATGTACGTCGGACCAATTTCTTTGGTCAGTCGTGAACGATTTTTTGAGCATTGATTTCGCATGTACGACGGACTGATTTCTTTTAGTCTGTCGAGAACGTGTTTTCGCCGGAATGATTTCTTCTTGAAACCGAGACTTTCACTTGTACACCGGACCGATTTTGTTGGTCCTTTGTGAATGGTTTTTTGAGTGACTTTTTCATGTGTACGCCGGACCATATCTGTTTGTCCATCGTGAATGCGTTTTTGCTGAATTAGGATTTTGAGCAAAATTGGAATTGTGTTTGATTCATTTTTGGGATTATGAAATTTGTGAGAATTTCATGATGCTTCTTTTGAAGTGGACTTTATGCAATGCTCGTGTGAGTATTTGCATGGATTGAAATTGAGTCAAGTCGTGGACTTGTGCTCGGATTCGTTTTGTGGTTTGTTCATGTGCAGGTATTGCTCGAGGGCGAACGTGGTCGATGATGGGACCGGAACTAGGTTCATGGAGGAACTGAGGTTCGGGACTAGGTTCAGGGAGGAACTAAGGTCTTGGTGGTCAAGGATGTCATGCGGGACGTTCGGGCTAAGAGAATGGTGCACATGAAGAATGGTTAGTCACGTGAGAATGGTAGGAGGTCATTCGCGTGTAAAGTGTTAGTCACGTGAGTATGGCAGGTGGCCATACGCGTGCAAAGTGTTAGTCACGTGAGTATGGTAGGGTTGCCATACGCGTGCAAGAGTTGTACTCGGCCAAGTTGGGCCAAGTAGAGTTGTGTTGGATACAGATTCCTTCTAGGGAATAGGAATCGTATTCAGAACTCCTTGTGGGTTGGTCCTTTAAATAGGAGGGGTTGTCTCCTGTTGAAGGGCATCAAGCTTTGAGCAAGCTTTAGGGTTGTACTCTTTTGTTTGGAGTACTTTAGACAAAAGAAAGGAGAAATAAAGATCAAGTTCTTCAAATCTTTCGGCGAGCTACAATTCTAGTTAGATCTATTCTCGTCATCTTCTGTCACAACAAGCTTGCGAGGTTCATAACTTTTGATCCGTAAGTCTGATCGAGCTGATTCTTTTTGGGTTAGATTCGTATTGAAATCTAGTTTCTTGTGTCCAAATTTTAGATCGTTCGGACGGTTGGATCTCCGGGAATTCGCATTTTACCCAACCTCTATCATTCTGTTTTTGTCGAGTACGAGGCAATTATTTGGTTTCGTTTTGGGGTGAACTTTTATTAGATCAAAGATTTGGTTTTAGCTTCCGCACAATCATTCACCCCCCCTCTGATTGCTATATTCGTATACTTCGATCCTACAAGTCAGCATAGAAGATGTTCCAGTGGTAAATGAGTATCTTGATGTTTTTCCTGAAGATCTGTCGGGTATGCCGCTAGACATAGACATAGAATTTGTGATTGAGTTAGTACCCGGAACAACACCGATATCAAAGAGACCTTACCAGATGTCCACCGAAGAATTGGTAGAAATGAATAAACAGCTTGAGGAGCTGATGGAGAAAGGATTTATCAGACCAAGTTCGTCGCCATGGGTAGGAACAGTTTTGTTCGTCAAGAAGAAGGATGGGAGTTTCCGAATGTGCATTGACTACCGTGCACTCAATGTAGTCACTGTGAAGAACAAATATCTACTACCCAGGATCGATGATCTGTTTGACCAGTTGAGAGAAGCCGGAGTTTTCTCCAAAATTGATCTGAGGTCAGGATATCACCAATTGAAGATCCGATCGGAAGATATCCCGAAGACCGCATTCTCGTGAAGATACGGACATTACGAGTTAAAGTTATGTCCTTTGGTCTCACAAATGCGTCAGCTTGTTTCATGAATATGATGAATAAGGTTTTCATGGAGTACTTGGATAAGTTTGTCGTCGTGTTCATAGATTTAGCACACCAATTTTTGCTTTTCATGAATTTAAATAAGATTTGGCACTTTGGTGAATTTTTGGAATTTTATGGAATTTATTTGGATTTATTTGGAATTTATTTGAATTTATTCCCGTTTGAAATAATTAAAGAATTTAATTTTGCAAATAAAATTTTGTTGGAAATATTTTATCTGAGTCCAAAATGTTCCAAAATATTTCCTAGAATTTTTCTGGAATTTTTCTGAGTGTTTTGCTATTTTTAATGAATTAAATGAATTTCTGGGAATTAATTGGATTATTTAATCGCTGGAAAAACCTAATCGGTTTCACTGTTCATCCGACCGGACCCGAGTTTGAGTCAAGCTCGAGTCCGACCCGGACCCGACTGCGCAAGCCTTTCCGGTCGAACCAAGTCACTAAGCCCTAACGCGCGTGACCGTTGGATCGAGATCCAACGGACACGATCGCGCCACGTCGCCCGAACCCGAGCCCGACCGAGCCAGCCAGGTCTCCCGAGCCAGACCCAAGCCCAAACCCCCGTACCGTTGGATCTTGATCCAACGGCTCATGTTGAGCCACGTCACCCAATCCGAATCCATTTCGGATTCTGTCGCCGCAGCCGTGTGGGCCTCGATTTCCGCGAGTTTCACGAACGCCGAGGGGCCTATTGTCGGGACCCGAATCTGCAAATCCGGACCCTCTGTGTATTCTGTACTAGTCCAGGATCACGCTAGTACACACAGTTAAACAGGGATGAAGTACCACAATCATACACAGCGGAATTAATAATAAAGTACTTCAAACATTTAATAAACTGGTTACAAGACCTTAAGGTCAACTTACATATAGTCTGCCACGCAGGGCTTACAATAACAAATGTGAATAATCAGCAGTGGAACAAATAACGTCGGTGACTCCCATCAGTACCACAGGCAACTGACAAGGTTCAACTCCTAGATAATCGCCTCCTCGAGGAACTTCGCCTTCCTCGAAGTTGTAGTCTTCTCCTCAACTGATGATGGTGTTGAAAGCAAGGGTGAGTATACAACATACTCAGCAAGTCGTGCACAGAGGTGCAATCCTATTACTATATGCATGGCTTCTTCCAAAGGAAGGGCTTAAGTGGTTATTTTGCATCAAATAGCATTTTGCTTTGATTAAATAATCTTAATAGATTCAAAAGCGGTAAAACCATATTATACAATAAATTGTCAATATCTTTTCCAAACAGTTTGGCACAAAGCCCTAAATTACTTTAGCAGTTATCTCTGGCACTCGGCCACCCATTCCCACATTTTTGTTTTAGAAAATCTAACCCTTGACTGTAATCCCCGAGCGTTGTCCAGTACCGTGGACTCGGCTATTCGAATAGTTTTGACACACTCTGCAGAGGTTATGCACTTTACCCACAAGATACAGTCAACTCACCACGTCTGCCGTGAATCGCCATACAAGAGTATGCGAATGAGTGATCATAACAAAGCCTTTCAGAAGCCTCTAACTATACAAGTGGACCTCTCCGGTTGTTGCACACTATCCCTTCCCTTAGTACAGGCGAAGTATAGGTCAACCAACCGTTGGATAGGGTACCTAGCCGTAGCACCGGTACGCTCCCCCGTACAACTACACAAAAGGTGTAGTTGACACCCTGAGGTACCAAATGCAAGTTATTAGCAACCTACTCAACTAGGTCCGCCCCATTCTGAGACATGTGGTTGCATGATTGACCCAGTTCAAAGGCTTGCAAGGTTAAGTCCTTAGGGTGACCAGGGCAAGACTACAGAAGAACCAAAACGACTTTTAGGTTGCCAATCATGGCCCACCCTATCATTCTTACCACTTGCCCCGCTCTAAATCTATTTATCACTGACTTGATTATTGTGCAATGCATGCCAACAATAACATCAATTACCATGTAGAACCACAAGGGTACCTACACTTCACATCATCACGTGGCAAGATCACACTGATTCCAAAATTCATTCCATATATCATTAGTCATTATTATTTTGCCATTTGAAACATATTTCACGTAAGCATAGCTAAGCAACTATTCACGGTCTAGCCTCCCGTGTTGGCACAATATAACATCCAACTATTTAAACCCAACTTATGGTGACAATAGATACATGGCATACTAATATTAATCATCAAAGGTGGAATTAACAAATAGGTTGATTAGCTAATTTACCCAAATTAAATTATTCACTTTAATCAGTATAGCATGCATAATTTAAATCAGAATACATTTCAAAAACTAGGAGCAATATGGTCAAAACACAACTTGCCTTCGTAAAGCAGCGAGTCTTGGTCTGAAGCTTGATCTTCGAAATCCGGGTCCTCACACAGCTCGACGTCTATGCGTAACAGATAAAGAACCCAAATAAACACGCAAATCAACATGCAACACACATCCGGAAACTACTACAAAGCAAACTAGCGCGTAATCTCATGAAAATTTTCAGATAATTAGTCTAGCATTTTCTAAGATTTATAGAATTTATTTCGACATTTTTGGACGTATAGTTTAAAAGATACAAAATTCGCAAGTTTGGACCTTCCGTGAATATTTTAACAGTATAAACTTATTTACAAAATTTCATAAAAATTACTGTAGAAATGTATTAATTTATACTAATTAACAAAATTTGTTGAAAGTGATTCGGACTTAGCACGAATTTCTAGCAAAAAAGACAAAATTCTCAATTTTAGGAAAAGTTCATGTATAACTAACGTTCTAGTTTTCTTTCCCTGAGCATGGCACTATGCAGTACGTTGGTTGTTCTTCACGCATAGTGTGTAGTACTGGTTCGGCTGGAGAGGTCTTCATGCACGCATAAAAGAACTTGGTTCACTAAAGAAAAATATCTATATATACATACATACACGTATACCTCCTACTGTATGCAAGACTATGTACAATATACATATATGTATGCACGCGCAGCCTAATATATGTATATATGCATATACATGCAACGTCCTAAAATATATCTACCTACAAACTAACAACATGTCTATATATACAAGAGTTCGGTCCAACTTATATATACGTATACGTATACATGCTCAAATATATATAACAAGATCAACCGATAGATAGAGATAGTGCGCACACGAAAAGAAAAACAGGTATACCAACCGGCGCAGGGGATGCGAGATCGGAGAGTGCGTCGACGCGAGGCAACCGGCAACGGCGACGGCGAAGGCGACTACGGCGGCGGCAACGGCGGTAGTACACGACGGCGACAACGACGGCGGCAACGGGACGAAGACGACGACGTAGACGACGGCAACGAGATGGCAGCGATGGTGATTTCAACGGCAGCGACGACGACGACGGTGGCGGTGAAAACGACGACGGCAATGGCGGTGTGAGGCGACGGAAGAAGGTGCGCGGTCACCTGGCCAAGGAGGTAAGAAGGCGTGGATGTAAAGGAGGATAAGCAGGAAGATAGTCTTTTTGGTGTAATCGTACAAGAAGGAGGAGGAAAGATAGAGCTTGGCTTCATGCGCTCAGGGAGAGAAAAATGGAAACGGCTGCAGTAATGAATTCTGTTACTACATGGAGGAGGCAATCAGTTTCCATCTGCATTCATGCGCACAGCCAAGGAAAGGACGCATAGCCAAGGAAAGTTCCATATGCGTTCATGCATTACATGATGGAAAGAAAATTGGAAAGAACAAATCAAAGGAGTCACGTTACAAATCCCTTCCTTGCAAATAAACAGGGAACGGCTGAGGCTGTAAGATGGAATGGCTGGCAACAATGGCTTGCTTTACTAGTTCACACAAGGAACGAATGGAGCCATGGTCGTGAGTCATGCAAGAAAATAAATGGGGAAAAATGGCTGGAGTATATGCATGCACGTGGAGGCGTGAATACATAGATAAAACGACGGAGCATGTTCAATGGAAATGCATGGAGTAATTTGGTGTGGCTAGAAACTGATGGAGTGAAGGCAGAAGAAACGGCTAGAACTTCCATGCTAGATAATTGGAGACGCTTAAGCCTAGTATACACGTGTACATATATACCTGCACACATGCCCTCAATACGTGCTGCGGAAAAAAAACAGGAAGGTTCTAAAAATCGAAAAATTCCTTTAAAATACTAGGAACTATTTGAAACTTAACAAAGTTGGTTTCGCGATTTTTCAACGTGTAGATTTTTCGCAAAAATTCTTTTAGTGAAACAGATACCTGTACAGATTTTTATAAAATCAACGACAACGACGTACGTTATATAACATATTTTTTTGAGAATATTTGAAGCGAACACTCTCGTCTACCAATTATCTTAATTATCAACAAAATTTTAAATTTTACGTTTATTCGAAAATGCCTGATCTTTATTTAATATGATTAGTTCAATAGACTTCCATCCGAATTAATAGCGAGGATTTTAAATAATTTCTAAAAAAATTCAAATAAACCCAGAAACACACTAATTAAATTAAAAGCAAATTTTGGGATGTTACACCTATTTAATGCGATGCCGCCGCCATCGTGTTCTCCATTTCCTTGCGCACCCGTAGCCCTAGACAATGTCGCCTGAGCAGCCGCCGTTTGCCCGCGCGAGCTCGGCGTAGTTGGTCTAGCGCCCCGCCGCAGTTATTCGTCGTTTCCGCCGCCATCCACCGTCCTCTGCCGCCGTTGAGCTCAGATCTGGAACCGCAAGGACAAGCCACGCCGGAGGGGACCTTTCACTTCGCCGGAATCGCGCCCAAGCGCCGTTGTCGTGGTCGCCGTCCTCGTCTCCAATGAGCCAGCTCCGCCGCGCGCCATCGCCGTCGTTCTAGCTCCACCAACCGTCCGATCAAGATCCAAGGGCCCAGATTCGTCCACGTCACCCCCGGTGAGATCCCACGTGTTAATCTCCAGATCTATTTCCAACCGTTGGATCTAGATCCAACGGTTCAGATCATGCCACGTAGCCGTAACTGCACCGTGCTTGGTTAGATGTCAGCCGTTAGATCAAGATCGAACGGTCCAGATCAGCCGAGTAGTTTCCTATTGCATTAAGCTAGATCCGATCTTGACCGTTGATTTTCAAATCAACGGCCGAGATCATGCCACGTGCTCGGAAGTTGGACCGCCGCGGTCAACCCAGTCAGCCGTGGTCACTGCTGACGTCAGCCGTGACGTCACGCGGGGCCCGCGTGTCAGCTACCGAGCCAAACCGCACCATGACGTCACGCTGATGTCACGGTGGGGCCCGCGTGTCAGTCCACTAGGCTGAACCGTGTGCTGACGTCACCAGAGGGGCCCACATTCAGAGATACGAGCCGTGGACCGGGTCCACGGTTGACCGAGCCAAACCGTGCGCTGGGTCCATGGACCCAAGGCGACGTGGTGGCCTCTAATTGGTCCACATGTCATGCTGACGCAATAAATTAATTTCCGAAAAAGAAAATGATTTATTAATTCGAATTATTGATTTCAAAAATGGATTCAAACTTCAAACGCTTATAACTTTTACGTTTCAACTCCGATTTGAGTGATTCAAATTTCTAAATTTTCATAAAAATGATACCTACTCAAATATGAATTTTAATTAATTTTTGATTATGAATATTTCTCTGTTTATATTTAATTAATGTTTTCTTTAAACTTTAAACGGTTATAACTTTTGCATTTAAACTCCGAATTTGACGATTCTAGTTTCTAAAAATTCATAAAATTATGCTCTCTCTATTTATGAACTTTATTTGGATATTTGGACAATTTTTGTCTACTGTTTATTTATTTGTTGCTATTTACACGCGTTACGAGTAGACGTTGAAGTACCCGAAGGCTTCGAAGGGGAGGTGTTGACCCAGGAGCCATCTCAGGACCAAGATCAAGTACTCTTTGAAGGCAAGTTATGCTTTGACCATGTTGATCCCATTTTGAAACCTATTTTGATTTAATTTATTGCATGCTAGTTTAACTAGAAAATGCTTTACTTAATTTTGGGAAATTAGATACATGCCAACTTGTTGTATGACACCTTGGTTAATTAAATATGTGCCATGACCCCTTGTCACCCTAGTTGTGGATTATTAGTTGGATATTATTAAATTACCAACATGGGTAGTTAGACCAATGTAGTATGCTTAGCCTTGCCACGTGAAATGCTTTGGACAATCAAAAGCTAATATTGACTTAATGAGATATTGAACCTGTTTTGAAAGAAGTATCATGTGTTGTGATTGTCGATGGCACGTGGTGCATGGTAATCAACTGGGGGTTTGATAAATAAATTTCGACCGGGGTATGTGGCAAGAATGATCGGGTGGGCCAGTTGTGGCACCGGGAACGTTGTTTTGGTTCTTCGGGTAGTCTTGCCCTGGTCACCCTAAGGACTTAACCTTGCAAGCCTTTGAACTGAGTCAAACGTGCAACCACATGTCTGTCATGGGACAGACCTAGTTGATTAAGTTGCTAATAACGTACTTGTGGGACCTCGGGGTGTCAACTATACCTTTTGTGTAGTTGTACGGGGGAGCGTACCAGGGCTGTGGCCAGGTACCCATCTAACGGTGGATTGGCCTAAACTTCGCCTTCGCTAAGGGAAGGGTTAGTGTGCAATCAATGTGGAGGACCACTTGTGCTGTTAGATGTTTCCGAAAGACTGTTACGGACACTCGCCTTTGTGGTGTTTGGCTGTATCTTGTGGGTAAAGTGCATAACCTCTGCAGAGTGTAAAATCTATTCGAATAGCCGTGTCCGCGGCATTGGACATTGCTCGGGAATTATAGTCAAGGGTTAGACTTTCCTGAAAATAACTTGGACTTGATAGGTTGGGTTTGGTTTAAAAATGATGTTGATGGAAATGTGGATTAGGAATGTGAAAGGTGTTATTCAACTCCTGGAAAAGTTATTGATCTTATACTTGTCTCTACTTCTTTCGAATCTACTTATGCTACTTATCAAATGCTGTTTTACTGCAATTATGCCCTGAGCTATTCCTTTGTACTAAGCCATGCATGTAGTATATTAGTTTGCATTCTGTGCATGACTTGCTGAGTACCAAGTACTCACCCTTGCCACAATACAACACCAGTTGAATTTTTATTATATAATAAAGTTGGATTTTTGAGTTACACTTTTTCCCGCATAAGTTTCCCTATTAATTGTCTATTCTTATTCCCTCTCATCTCTGAAACCTTGGAGCAATCGACAGATGGAGAACACCCACGGAAACCTTAGTGGCAATGGAAGTGGTTCTCGCCCAGCTGGGAACCCCAATGATGGAGCACCTGCACCCCAGCCAGCACCGCCAGTTGACATGCAGAATTTTGGAGCTTTTCTTGCTGCACCGATCCCAGTTGATGCATGCGATGATGCAGCAGATGCAACAGATCACCGCTCACGCCACTGCTAATCAGAATAATCAAGTCAATCAGGGACAACGCTAGAATTCAAGACTGTTAGAGTTCATGAGGACTCATCCACCCACTTTCTCCAGGAATGCCAACCCGTTGGAGGCCGATGATTGGCTAAGGTCTATAGAAAGGAAGCTACACATTGCCCAATGCATGGGAAATGAGAAGGTACTCTACGCTTCTCATCAATTGGAAGGGACCGCCGCAGAATGGTGGGAGAACTTCTGTGCCACGCGGGAGAACCCTCAGGACATCACCTGTGAGTAGTTTACCGCCGCATTTCGTCAGTATCATGTGCCTGAAGGAATTATGTACCTCAAGAAGGAGGAATTCAGAGCACTGAAGCAAGGTAATCAGCTGGTGGCCGAATACCTGAATAAGTTCACACAGCTTGCACGTTATGCACTTGAAGACGTAGCGATAGATGAAGCCAGATAGTCTCGCTTTATGAAGGGACTTAACTCAGGACTGCAGGTGGGACTGATCACCCACACCTTTCCAGATTTCCAGGAACTTGTGAACAAGGCGCTCATTCTTAAAGTTAAGCGCAAGGAACTGGATGAGAACCGGAAGCGAAGGATGCAATAGCAGGGATCGCGTTAGGGAGCGCAGCAACGCTTGAGGGTTGCGCCAAATCAGTTTTTCAGATTCCAGCTGTAGAATGCAACAAGGACACCGTCACCAGCACCTAGACCCGTCAACCCGAATTATCAGACCCCAGCTCCAGCCAGAAACGCCGCTTCAGGCAGTCAACAGGGGACAGTGAGACGCTGCTACACATGCAACGAGCCAGGGCACTTCTCCAACAGTTGCCCTAAGAAGACCGCCGGAGTGACCCCAGTCCGCTTCAATCTGCGATCCACACCAGCCAGGACGTATGCACCCGGAGCCAACCGCGGAACAGCACAGCCAGGAGCCACGCCCCAGACCATAGTGAGAGGCGAGTCAACCATGTCACCGCAGAGGCACTCCAGAATGCCACGGACGTCGTGCTGGGTAAGTTACTTGTCAACTCAGTACCTGCAACAGTTTTGTTTGACTCTGGAGCTTCGCATTCGTTTTTTTCTCAAGGCTTTGCTGCTAAAAATGATTTGGAGATTGCAAGACTTAAATGCATGCTTTTAGTTCAAACCCCTGGTTCCGAACTCCGAACTAAAGTAGGATTTTCTAGGGTGAGAATATTAATAGGTGGGGTAGAATTCCTAGTGAACCTTATTATATTGGAAACCCAGACCTTAGATGTTATCTTGGGAATGGATTGGTTATCCAAGCACAAGGCTGTGCTGGATTGTGGATGAAGGATCATCTCAGTTGAAAGCCCGTGTGGAAGGAAAGTGGAATTTCAAGCTACCGCCGTTAGAGATGGACAGTTGATGGTTAACAGCGCTAAGGCAATCAGCATAGAAGATGTTTCAGTAGTGAATGAGTATCCAGTTGTTTTTCCTAAAGATCTACCTGGTATGCCACCAGACAGAGACATGGAGTTTGTGATATAGCTTGTACCTGATACAGCGCCGATAGCAAAGAGACCTTATCGAATGTCCACCGAAAAACTGGTAGAGATGAAGAAGCAGCTTGAAGAGCTGATGGAGAAAGGATTCATCAGACCAAGTTTGTCGCCGTGGGGAGCGCCAGTTTTGTTCGTCAAGAAGAAGGACGGGAGTTTCAGGATGTGCATTGACTACCGTGCACTCAATGAAGTCACCGTGAAGAATAAGTACCCACTACCCAGGATCGATGATCTGTTTGATCAGCTGAGGGGAGCCGGAGTTTTCTCCAAGATTGATCTGAGATCGGGATACCACCAGTTGAAGATCCGATCAGAGGATATTCCGAAGACCGCATTCTCATCAAGATACGTATATTACGAGTTTACAGTTATGTCCTTTGGTTTGACGAATGCGCCGGCCTATTTCATGAATATGATGAACAAGGTGTTCATGGAATATTTGGACAAGTTTGTCGTTGTGTTCATAGATGATATCTTAATCTACTCCAAGACAAAGGATGAACATGCAGAGCACTTGAGGCGAGTTTTGGAAAAGCTGAGGGAACAACAACTTTTTGCCAAGTTCAGCAAGTGTGACTTTTGGAAGGACAAGGTGCGGACATGTGATGACCGCAGAAGGAGTCGCCATTGATCCAAGCAAGGTAGAAGCTGTGTTACACTAGGAGCAGCCAAAGACCATGACCCAGATTCGTAGTTTCCTTGGTACGGCATGTTACTACCGCCGCTTCATTGAAGGCTTTTAGACAATTGCGAGACCTCTCACGCAATTGTTGAAAAAGGAGAAGAAGTTTGCATGGATGCCGGAGTGCGAGAAAGGTTTTCAAGAGCTAAAGAAACGATTGACGTCGGCCCCGGTGTTGATTCTACTGGACGTCAATCAAAGCTTCGATATCTATTGCGATGTGTGAAATCATATGCTAAAAAATTGGCTTAGAATTGAATTTGCAAAAATGTGCTTGTTCATGTGTTGTGACAATTTGACAAGAAACAGTAAGTTTCGCTTTGGCGCCGGACCAAACTTAAAGAAAACAGTAAGTTTCCCATGTACAACGGACCAACTTTCTTGGTCCTTTGTAAACATGCTTTTGACAACCTCATTCCCCCATGTACAACGGACCAACTTTCTTGGTCCTTTGTAAACATGCTTTTGACAACCTCATTCTCCCATGTACAACAGACCAACTTTCTTGGTCCTTTGTAAACATGCTTTTGACAACCTCGTTTTCCCATATGCAGCAGGACCAACTTTTTTGGTGCATGCGTAAATGTGTTTTGAAGGTTGTTGTGCCAAACCAAGTTATCGAAAAGCGAAGTTTTACATATGCGGACCAAATTTTTGGTCCGTCGTGAATGGGTTTATGAGTGATTTTGAGATTGAATTTTGATTTTGATTTTGAGATTATGAAATTTGTGAGAATTTCATGATGCTTTTTTGAAGTGGATTTTATTCAATGCTCGTGTGAGTAGTTGCATGGATTAATGTGAGTCAAGTCGTGGACTTGTGCTCGAATTGTTGTGGTTTGTTCATGTGCGGTATTGCTCGAAGACCGAACGTGGTCGATGTGGGACCGGAACTAGGTTCATGGAGGAGCTGAGGTTCGGGACTAGGTTCAGGGAGGAACTGAGGTCTTGGTGGTCAAGGATGTCATGCGGACGTTCGGGCTAAGAGAATGGTGCACATGAAGAATGGTTAGTCACGTGAGAATGGCAGGAGGTCATTCGGCGTGCAAAGTGTTAGTCACGTGAGTATGGCAGGTGGCCATACGCTGCGTGCAAAGTGTTAGTCACGTGAGTATGGTAGGGTTGCCATACGGCGTGCAAGAGTTGTACTCGGCCTGGTTGGGCCAAGTAGAGTTGTGTTGGATACGGATTCCTTCTAGGAATAGGAATCGTATTCGAACTCCTTGTGGGTTGGTGCTTTAAATAGGTGGGGGTCTCTGTTGAAAGGCACCAAGTAGAACTGAGCGCATCAAGCTTTGAGCTTGGTTTTAGGGTTTGTACTCTTTTGATGAGAGTATTTTAGACAAGAAATAAAGATCAATTCTTTCAAGATTTTTGCGTGCTCTGATAACCACGTCGCAGGTATTTTCTGTTTTGGTTCTTGTTTGCATGCTTGTTCTAGTTCTAGATTGGTTTTGTTCTTCAAGTTTTATCTTGATTTGATCCATCAAAACCTCTCTAGGGTATTGATCTAGTGTTTCTCAAAGTCTAGTTGATCAATCTTTTGTCGTTCTTGTTTAATCTTGAAGTTTTGATTAGATTGATTCTCGTCAAGTTCTGGATCAGCAAGCTTGCGAAGCTCATAACTTTTGATCCGTAAGTCCGATCGAGCTGATTCTTTTTGGGTTCGATTCGTATTGGAATCTAGTTTCTTGTGTCCAAATTTCAGATCGTTTAGACGGTTGGATCTCCGGGAATTCTCGTTTTACCAAACCTCTGTCATTCTGTTTTTGTAAAACGAGGCAATTATTTGGTTCTGTTTTGGGGTGAACTTTTAATAGGTCAAGAATTTGGTTTTAGCTTCCGCACAATCATTCACCCCCCCTCTGATTGCTATATTCGTATACTTCGATCCTACAAGTGGTATCAGAGCAAGGTTTCTCTAATCTATCTTAACTGGTGATTAGATCAATGGATCGTTATTCGACAAAACCATGTGTGTTCGATGGTGTTGATTTTCAGTTTTGGAAGGCCAAGATGGAGGCGTTCATCCAAGCACAGGGCTTCACAATTTGGGAGAAGGTCTACAAGCCATATGAAGTCCACAAGCGACAACGTCAACGACACCAATCGCACACATGTTGAAGCAAATAGCAAGGCGCGCAACTTCATAATCCAAGGCTTGGGACGCAGCGACTTTGATCGTGTGGTTCATCTTCGATCCGCAGATGAGGAATGGAAATCTCTTAGTGATTACCATGAGGGTTCTAACTTATCAAAGAGGTTCGCCAAGATATTTACAAAAAAGAATACATGCGTTTTGAGATGAAACCTAGTGAATAGATGACTTCTTTGCGTTTCAATAAAATTCTTAGCAATCTACGTGCTGTTGGAGTTAGCTACGATGCTGAAAATGCTCGACAATTGCTTAGTGCTTTGGACATGTCGGTGTGGGAGATGAAAGTAACATCTATACAAGAATCTACTACCATGAGCACACTCACATTAGATGTTCTTTACTCTAAGTTGAAAACTCATGAGTTGGATGTTCTTGCCGGGAAGGGTAACATTAAATCAATTGCTTTGATCTCTAACCCTAACATGTCAAATGCAAATTCTTCTTCTAGCTTTGCCTTGTCTTCCATGTCTTCTTTAACAGATGAGCAACTTGAAGAGTTTCTGAAGAAGATCGGCACTACTCTCTTCTCGCTTTAACAAAGCTTTGCGAGAATGTGAGAATGAGAAAGAGAGGTGGTCCTCCAAGATGCTATGAGTGTGGTGACCTCAACCATATTCGCACAAATTGTCCTAAGCTTGTAGGAAAAACATCAAAGGAGGAGAAGGACAACGCGAAGGAATGAGAAGAAAAGGTTCTCGTCAAATGATAGGAAGAAGAAGAGCTTCATCAACTGCAAGGTGGTTCACTGAGTTCTTTCCACTCTTGAACAAGTCAATTTGAGCGATGTGGACTCGGAGAGCAGCGAAGATGATGCAACTCCAAGCAAGCATGATTTGATAGGATTATGTCTCATGGCAAGCAGCAAGGATAGCTTCACCGAGGATGACCACGACAAATGACTTCAATGAGGTAGATCCTCTTATGATGAATTAGCTATTGCTGTTGCTCGTCTTGGAAAATTGCTTGACAAACGTGATAAGAAAATTAAGAAACATGATTTCATTATTGAATCATTGAATGCTGAAATTGCTAGACTTAAGACTTTGATTCCTAGTGATGATACTTGCAAATCATGTGACTTAATTTACAATGAGCTCACCTTGCTTAGGAAAGAACATGCTCTTTTGTTGCATCTAAATGAGAAAAATGAGAAACATGTTGTACATACTAGCTGTTCCACTGATGATTTGTATAGTTCAACTTCTTGTTCTAAATGCTCAACTCTTGAATTAAAATTGAAAGATGCAAATGCTAGGGTTTCTCAATTAACTGATAATTTGCTTTCACATGAAATTCTCTCATGCTCAACTTATGCATAAGCAAAAAGGAAAAGTAGATGTTCCCTGCAATAATTGTTTAACTCTTGCTAAGAAAGTTGATTACTTGCAAAATTCTTTGGAACGTTTCACTAATGGCAAGAAGAAGTTGAACATGATTTTGGATCAATCTAAGGTTAGCACAAACAAGAGAGGTTTAGGTTTTGATCCTTATGGCACATATGAAACTAAACCTCGCACTGTTGTTTAGGCTCCTTGCAAAATTGAGTTATCTAATGAGCCTAAGAAAATTGCTTTTCAATCTGCTTTGGTTTTTATCTTCTACTATGATGAATGCAAAATGTGCTTTTCTTGTTAAAGCTAAACATCATGTCAAGTACACTTGCACTCATTGTGGTAGAGATGGACACTTAGTAGATTTTTGCTTTAGACTAGCCAAACGAAAAAGAAGGAAAGAACTAAGGCTAGGTCAAATTTCAGCAAAGCACATTTTT
Source organism: Rhipidocladum racemiflorum (assembly GCA_036346355.1). NCBI lineage: Eukaryota > Viridiplantae > Streptophyta > Magnoliopsida > Poales > Poaceae > Rhipidocladum > Rhipidocladum racemiflorum. Next base: position 42,156,375 of record CM070590.1, read on the forward strand.
ATGCGCCTAGAGTGATGAAAACACCTTACATTCCTAGAAACATGGGAAAAGGCAAATCTGATTTTGTGCATAAAAATTATCGTGTTGTACCCTCTTGTTGTGCGTCATGTGTCTCGATCTTTGGATTCCCAAAAATCTCATTCCTAACCCGATCTTGAGACCTCGACATGTTTTGCTATGTAGGCTTCTCGCGCAAGGAAGGAGAACATATGGCTAGTAGATTCAGGATGCTCACGCCACATGTCCGGTGATAAGAATTGGTTCTCCTCCTCACTCGTGCATCTCGTCTTTGAAAGTGTTACTTTTGGAGATGCTTCTTCCTCTTCTGTTGTGGCAAAAGGTACAATAAAGGTAAGTGACAAGTTTATATTCAAAGATGTAGCTCTTGTTGAAAATTTGAAATATAACTTGCTTTACGTCTCACAAATGCTTGATGAAAATCTTGAAATAAATTTTAAGAAAAGTGAATGCAAAGTGTTAGATGCTTCAGGTGACCTTGTTTTTAAGATCTCACGCTTTGGAAGAGTTTTAAAGCTGATTTTGATGCTTCACCTTCTTGAAACATAGGTGTCTAGTTGCCAATGTTTCTAAAGATTTATTCTTTTGGCATCGTAGACTTGGTCATGTTGGTTTTGATCATCTTACTCGTGTAAGTGGTTTAGATCTTATACGTGGCTGCCTAAGCTTAAGGGTGATAGCAATCTAGTATGTTCTTCTTGTAGACATGGTAAGATGATTGCAGGTTCACATCCACCTCTTACCATGGTAATGACAAACGCTCCAGGACAGCTTCTACATCTTGATACAGTTGGACCATCTCGAGTTCAATCCTTTGGAGGCAAATGGTATGTGCTTGTGATTGTTGATGATTTTTCTAGATACTCTTGGGTATACTTTTGGCATCTAAAGATGAGGCCTTTAGTCATTTTAGAAGTCTTGTTCTTAGGCTTTCTATTGATCATCCAGGAGCTCTCAAAGCTATTAGAAGTGATAATGGAACTGAATTCAAAAATGCTTCTTTTGATCTCTTTTGTCTTGAAAAGGAATTGATCATCAATTTTCATCACCTAGAGTGCCTCAACGAGAATGGTGTAGTTGAAAGGAAAAACAGAACTTTGGTTGAGATGGCTAGAACCATGTTAGATGAACATCATACTCCTAGAAACTTTTGAAATTTGAAGCGATTTCAAGCATGTTATGTTTCAAACCGTGTGTTTTGAGATCAAAATTGGGTAAGACTCCATATGAGCTTCGGTTTGGACATAGGCCCTCTGTTTCTCACTTTAGGATTTTGGATGCAAATGCTTTGTCTTGAAATCTGGAAATCTTGATAAATTTGAAGCTAGATCAATGGATGGCTTTTTCCTTGGATATCCTGCTCATACTCGTGGCTATCGTGTGCTTGTTTTGGAGACTAACAAAATTGTGGAAACTTGTGAAGTTACTTTTGATGAGGCTAGTCCAGGCACTAGTCCAAGTGATGCAGGTACAGGCGCATACATTCAGGGGAGAAAATCTTTGAAGATGATGATGATGTTGAAGATGAGGTCTTGACTCTTCCTAATGCACAACAAGATGTAGCACCTTTGGCACCTACTACTACATCACCTACAGCTAACCATCCTCAAGCTACAACATCATCTGTACATGCTGAAAATGAAGAAGGAGAAGGAGAAGTCTCAAAAGCCAATGCTCCCTTGTACATTCAAAAAATGCATCCATCTGAACAAATGATTGGAGACCTAAATGAGAGAGTCACTCGATCCAGGTTTATTCATTCGACACTCATGCTCATTCCGCTTTAGTTGCTTCTTTTGAACCCAAAAGATATATCTCATGCATTATCGGCGAATCTTGGATCAATGCCATGCATGAAGAAATAGAGAATTTTGAACGAAATAAAGTTTGGAAACTTGTCTCACCTCCTCCAGATTTTAATGTTATTGGAACTAGATGGGTTTTCAAAAATAAACAAAGTGAGGATGGTGTTGTTGTTAGAAACAAGGCTAGATTGGTTGCTCAAGGTTACACTCAAATTGAAGGCTTAGATTTTGATGAAACCTTTGCTCCTGTTGCTAGAATTGAAGCCATTAGAATCCTTTTAGCTTTGCTGCATCCAAAGGTTTCAAATTGTATCAAATGGATGTGAAAAGTGCTTTTCTTAATGGCTACATAAATGAGGAGGTTTATGTCAAGCAACCACCTGGTTTTGAAAATCCAAAGTTTCCAAATCATGTGTTCAAACTATCAAAAGCTTTGTATGGTTTGAAACAAGCCCCTAGAGCATGGTATGATAGGCTAAAAACCTTTTACTTGAAAAAGGCTTTTTAATGGGAAAGGTTGACAAAACTCTCTTTACTCAAGCAAGGCAATGATCAACTATTCGTTCAGATTTATGTTGATGATATTATCTTTGGTGGTTCATCTCATGTTTTAGTGTCTAAGTTTTGAAACAATGAGGAAGGAGTTTGAGATGAGTATGATGGGTGAGTTGACATACTTTTTGGGATTTCAAATCAAGCAAACGAAGGATGGTACTTTTGTACATCAAAGCAAATACACGAAAGACTTGCTACATCACTTTGGAATGGAAAACAGCAAGCCGATCATGACACCCATGGAGAGCACTTGCGCACTTGACCTTGATGAAGATGGTGAGCCGGTTGATCAAAAGGAATATAGAAGTATGATAGGTTCACTTTTGTACCTCACTGCATCAAGGCCGGATATACAATTTGTTGTATGCTTGTGTGCTCGTTTTCAAGCTTCCCCACGTGCCTCACATCGACAAGGCATCAAAAGGATTTTCGAGGTATCTTCATGGAACTCAAGATTTTGGCATTTGGCTTTCTGCTTCCTTATGCATTAGTTTGAGATCATTTTCTGATGCTGATGGTGGAGGATGTATAATTGATAGGAAGAGCACTTCTGGGTCATGGCACTTCTTGGGAAATTCTCTCATTGTATGGTCATCTAGAAAGCAATCTTACATTGCACAATCAAGCTTGAATCTGAATATGTGGTCTTGCTAGTTGTTGTTCTCAAATTCTTTGGATAGTAGCTACACTTAAAGATTATGGGGTTATTTTGGATAGTGTTCCTCTTACGTGTGATAACACTAGTGCAATTTGCATTGCTAAGAACCCTGTGCAACATTCAAGAACAAAACATATTGACATCGATTTCACTTTCTTAGAGATCATGTTGAAAAAGGCAACATTGTGCTTCATCATGTGGATACTGAACATCAATTGGCAGACATTTTCACAAAACCTTTGTCTTCTTCTCGTTTTGCTTTCATTCGGGGAGAACTTGGGATTGTTCATCCAATGGGTTTGTTTTGAGGGGGAGTTTCCTTGCCAAGTTCTTTCACTTAATGAGCTCACTTTATCATATTTCTTTATATGTTATGTAATTGAGCTAATATATGATAATCTATTTGTCTCACTTGAACTAAAAATGACATTGCGGAATTCCCTGGACTGATTGCCTATAGCTAAATACTCTGTGATATCTCACTCTTCTAGGCTTGATATTGAATCCTCTTGACAAATTTGGGCTATGAAGCAAGTGTGGTTTCAACTTTACTCTTTCCTAAGACCTTTTAATCACTTTTGCATGTTTATAATCAAAGAAAAATGAAAAGAAAAGGGAATCAATAAAAAAGGGTTGTTAAAAGCAAAAGCCTCAAGTTTTGAGCTTCAGGATGCTTTCCCTAAAAGATAAGATGTATGCTTCAAGCATGCCATTCCCTCAAAAGACAAGATGTATGCTTCAAGCATGCCACTCCAAGGAAATAAAAGAAGTATGCTTCAAGCATGCCACATGCAGTTTACTGTTTAAAGATTAAATTGGGAGTTGAAACTACTTGCTCATACTGATTTGTTATTTGCTTCAACTTTGAGCCTTTGTTTTTCTACTAAAGGTTTTGCTTAGTACTTGGCTATAGTTGACTGAATTGAGGTTGAGATGCATGTCATTCCCTAACTTGTTAAAATCACATCAAGATCATGTATTTTGCATAATATATGATATATAAGGTTATATGATCGAATGAGCTCATCTTTTCCTATCTTGGCACCCCCTTGTTTCTCTTTGTGAAATCTTTGTTTCAGAAAAAATTTTGAACCTGTTCTCTCTTTTACTCTTGATGAATCCATTGTCAAAGGGGAGAAAGTTGGAAATCATTGAAAAGTTTAAAGAAAAGGGAGAGTTGTTAAATTTGAGAATTTTGGGAGAAGTTTGGAGAATTTTGAAATTTTGGGCGCATTGCACATTCACACACATTTTCATTCTCGGGAGATTTTGTTTTGCTTTTGGTCAAAGGGGAAGTGTGTTTTCTTACCTTGGTCTTTGATCCTTTGGATTTCAAAATCTTTTGTAAAGTAAATGCCAAATGATTCAATTCTAAGTGGTGTTGCCAATGTTTTCATCAAGGGGAGATTGTGAAATCATATGCTAAAAATTGGCTTAGAATTGAATTTGCAAAAATGTGCTTGTTCATGTGTTGTGACAATTTGACAAGATACAAGTTTCGCTTTGGCGCGGACCAAACTTAAAGAAAGCAAAGTAAGTTTCCCATGTACAACGGACCAACTTTCTTGGTCCTTTGTAAACATGCTTTGACAACCTCATTCCCCATGTACAACGGACCAACTTTCTTGGTCCTTTGTAAACATGCTTTTGACAACCTCATTCTCCCATGTACAACAGACCAACTTTTTTGGTCCTTTGTAAACATGCTTTTGACAACCTCGTTTTCCCATGTACGACAGACCAACTTTTTTGGTCTGTCGTAAATGTGTTTTGAAGGTTGTTGTGCCAAACCAAGTTATCGAAAAGCGATTAAAGTTTTACATATGCAGGACCAAATTTTTTGGTCCGTCGTGAATGGGTTTTTGAGTGATTTTGAGATTGAATTTTGATTTTGATTTTGAGATTATGAAATTTGTGAGAATTTCATGATGCTTATTTTGAAGTGGATTTTATGCAATGCTCGTGTGAGTAGTTGCATGGATTAATGTGAGTCAAGTCGTGGACTTGTGCTCGGAATTGTTTGTGGTTTGTTCATGTGCGGTATTGCTCGAAGGCGAGCGTGGTCGATGACGGGACCGGAACTAGGTTCATGGAGGAGCTGAGGTTCGGGACTAGGTTCAGGAGGAACCGAGGTCTTGGTGGTCAAGGATGTCATGCGGGACGTTCGGGCTAAGAGAATGGTGCACATGAAGAATGGTTAGTCACGTGAGAATGGCGGGAGGTCATTCGCGTGCAAAGTGTTAGTCACGTGAGTATGGCGGTGGCCATACGCGTGCAAAGTGTTAGTCACGTGAGTATGGTAGGGTTGCCATACGGCGTGCAAGAGAGTTGTACTCGGCCTGGTTGGGCCAAGTAGAGTTGTGTTGAATCTGATTCCTTCTAGGGAATAGGAATCGTATTCGAGAACTCCTTGTGGGTTGGTGCTTTAAATAGGTGGGGGTCTCTGTTGAAAGGCACCAAGTAGAGCTGAGCGCATCAAGCTTTGAGCTTGGTTTTAGGGTTTGTACTCTTTTGATGAGAGTATTTTAGACAAGAAATAAAGATCAATTCTTTCAAGATTTTTGCGTGCTCTGATAACCACGTCGCTCTGATATTTTCTGTTTTGGTTCTTGTTTGCATGCTTGTTCTAGTTCTAGATTGGTTTTTGTTCTTCAAGTTTTATCTTGATTTGATCCATCAAAAACCTCTCTAGGGTATTGATCTAGTGTTTCTCAAAGTCTAGTTGATCAATCTTTTGTCGTTCTTGTTTAACCTTGAAGTTTTGATTAGATTGATTCTCGTCAAGTTCTGGATCAGCAAGCTTGCGAAGCTCATAACTTTTGATCCGTAAGTCCGATCGAGCTGATTCTTTTTGGGTTCGATTCGTATTGGAATCTAGTTTCTTGTGTCCAAATTTCAGATCGTTTCGACGGTTGGATCTCCGGGAATTCTCGTTTTACCAAACCTCTGTCATTCTATTTTTGTCGAAAACGAGGCAATTATTTGGTTCTGTTTTGGGGTGAACTTTTAATAGGTCAAGAATTTGGTTTTAGCTTCCGCACAATCATTCACCCCCCCTCTGATTGCTATATTCGTATACTTCGATCCTACACGATGCATCGCGCCAAGGACTTGGATGTGTGCTGATACAGAACGGAATGGTCATCGCTTATGCATCAAGGCAGTTGAGGCCACACGAGGAGAATTATCCGACACATGACCTAGAGCTAGCTGCCGTAGTGCATGCTTTGAAGTTGTGGCGTCACTATTTAATTAGAAACAGATGTGATGTATACACGGACCATAAGAGTCTTAAGTACATCTTCACCCAATCAGACCTGAACATGAGGCAGAGGGGATGGTTAGAATTAATTAAGGATTATAATGTTGGAATCCATTACCATCCCAGAAAGGCCAACGTGGTGGCCGATGCTCTGAGTCGGAAAAGCCATATTGTGAACATGTTGCTAGCCACGAGTCAGGATGAGCTATGTGAGGATTTCCAGAGAATGCAGATTGAAGTAGTACCAGAAGGATTACTGGCCGCATTAGAAGTAAAGCCTACACTGGAGGATCAGATCCGAGAAGGACAGAAGGATGATGACAAGATCCGCAGGATTAAGTCCAAAATGGATGAAGGCAAGGCAAAGGACTTCAGACTGGATGAGCAAGGCACGTTATGGATGCAGGATAGAATCTGCGTGCCAAACAGGAAGGAGCTGAAGCAGCTGATTCTAGAGGAATCCCATGACTCCAAGTATTCAATTCATCCAGGAAGTGCCAAGATGTATCAGGATTTGAAAGAAAGATTCTGGTGGCCGAGCATGAAGCGTGAAGTTGCCGAGCATGTTGCGCTGTGCGACATATGTCAGAGAGTCAAGGCAATGCATAAGAGGCCAGTGGGACTGCTACAGCCATTGAAGATACCTGAGTGGAAATGGGAGGAAATTGGAATGGACTTCATTACCGGTTTACCGAAGACTCAAGGAGGATATGACTCCATATGGGTTATAGTGGACCGCTTGACTAAGGTCGCCCATTTTATTCCAGTAAAGACCACTTACTCGGGAGATAAGTTAGCAGAATTGTACATGACTAGGATCGTCTGTTTGCATGGAGTGCCGAAGAAGATTGTATCGGATAGAGGTACCCAGTTTACCTCGAGATTCTGGCATAAGTTGCATGAAGCCATGGGAACCCGTTTGAATTTCAGTACAACTTATCACCCTCAGACGGATGGACAGACCGAGAGAGTTAACCAGATTCTAGAGGACATGTTAAGAGCTTGTGCGTTAGCTTATGCCACTTCTTGGGATAAAAGTCTGCCGTATGCGGAGTTCAGTTACAACAATAGCTACCAAGCCAGTTTGCAAATGTCACCATTTAAGGCATTCTATGGCCGACCCTATCGAACACCGTTGAACTTGAATGAGACAGGTGAACGCCGTGTCTTTGGACCGGACATTCTTCAAGAGGCCGAAGAACAGATTGCCATGATCCGGGAAAGACTGAAATAGCACAGTCAAGACAGAAGAGCTACGCCGATAACCGTCGCCGAGACCTGAGTTTTGAACCGGAAGACTTCGTGTATCTCAGAGTCACACCACTCAAGGGAGTTAAGAGATTCCATGCCAAAGGAAAACTCGCGCCGCGATATGTTGGACCATTTAAGGTTCTTAGCTGTAGAGGTGAAGTTGCGTACCAGCTGGAGTTACCGCAATCACTAGCAGGAGTAAATGACGTGTTCCACGTGTCCCAGCTGAAGAAGTGTCTCCGAGTACCTGATGAGCAGACACCGTTAGAGTCAATTGAGCTACAAGAGGATCTGACTTACAAGGAACACCCCGTCAAGATTTTGGACACCATGGATCGAGAGACGAGAAACAAGTCAACCCGTTTCTGCAGAGTTCAATGGAGCAACCATGCGGAAAGTGAAGCAACTTGGGAGCGCGAAGAGGATTTGAAGAAAGAGTTTTCGAACCAATTCTTTAGTCAGCCTTAAATCTCGGGGACGAGATTCTGTTAGGGGGGACGTTTGTAACACCCTAATTTTTGCTTTTCATGAATTTAAATAAGATTTGGCACTTTGGTGAATTTTTGGAATTTTCTGGAATTTATTTGGAATTTATTTGGAATTTATTTGAATTTATTCCCTTTTGAAATAATTGAAGAATTTAATTTTGCAAATTAAATTTTGTTGGAAATATTTTATCTGAGTCCAAAATGTTCCAAAATATTTCCTAGAATTTTTCTGGAATTTTTCTGAGTGTTTTGCTATTTTTAATGAATTAAATGAATTTCTGGGAATTAATTGGATTATTTAATCGCTGGAAAAACCTAATCGGTTTCACTGTTCATCCGACCGGACCCGAGTCCATGTCAGACTTGTGTCCGACCCGGACCCGACTGCGCCAGCCGTTCCGGTCGAACCAAGTCACCAAGCCCTAACGCGAGTGACCGTTGGATCGAGATCCAACGGCCACGATCGCGCCACGTCGCCCGAACCCGAGTTCGACCGAGCCAGCCAGGACGCCCGAGCCAGACCCGAGCCCAAATCCCCGTACCGTTGGATCTTGATCCAACGGCTCACGTTGAGCCATGTCACCCAATCCGAATCCATTTTGGATTCCGCCGCCGCAGCTGTGTGGGCCTCGGTTTCCGCGAGTTTCACGGACGCCGAGGGGCCTATTTAATGCGCTGCCACCGCCATCGTGTTCTCCGTTTCCTTGCGCACCTGTAGCCCTAGACAAGGTCGCCTGAGCCGCCGCCGTTTGCCCGCGAGAGCTCGCCGTAGTTGGTCTAGCGCTCCACCGCAGTTATTCGTCGTTTCCGCCGCCGTCCGCTGTCCTCTGCCGCCGTTGAGCTCAGATCCAGAACCGCAAGGACAAGCCGCGCCGGAGGGGACCTTTCACTTCACCGGAATCGCGCCCCAGCGCTGTTGCCGTGGTCGCCGTCCTCGTCTCCGGTGAGCCAGCTCTGCCGCGCGCCTGAAGGATCATTGTTTTTTGATCCATGTGTTTTTGATGATGAGTATTTGAATATTCGAAGAGATTTGAAAAGATTTGAGTTGATTTGATTTTGGTTCAGTATTTGAAAAGGATTTGAAACCAATTTGAAACGATTTATTTTTTGGTTTCTTTATTTGAAAAGATTCAGATTTTGCAAAAGAGTTTGGTCTGATTTTTAATTATGTTTTTGGTTGATTTTATTTGATGCAATACGCTCGTGTGAGTGGTTGCATGGATTAACTTGAGTCAAGTCGCGGACTTGGGCTCGGAAATTGTTTTTGTGTTTTTTGTTCATGTGCAGGTGTTGCTTGAGGTCGAACGTGGTCGGTGACAGGACTGAGACTAGGTTCAGGGAGGAACTGAGGTCGTGAGGGTCGAGGGTGTCATGCGAGATGTTTCGGACTAGAGAACGGTGCATGTGAGATCGAGATCGTTGCAGCGTAGTGGCAGGAAGCCGTACGCGTGTATACGAATTTTAGAGTGTGTGTGTGCATATGTGTGTGCATGCATGCAAGTGTGTGTGTACGTGCATGTGTGTGTGCATACATGTGAGTGTGTGAGTATACATGCATGTGTGTGCATGTATGTGTGTGTGAATGCATTTAATGCATGAGTGAGTGTGTGCATGCATGCAAGTGTGTGTGCAAGCATGCAAGTGTGTGTGTGTGCATGCGAGTATGTGTTTGCATGTAGTGTGTTGCGTGCATGCATGTGTGCGTGGTGCGTGTGTGTGGCGTGCGTGCGTTGTGTTGCGTGCGTGAGTTGTGTTGCATGCAAGAGCATCCTTGCAGGCAGCCGGTGTAAAGAAAAGGGAAACCGAGTCAACATCTGTTTGAAAGAAAAAGGAAACGGAAACGATTTCGGTTTGGATTGGAGTTGAATCCAAATCGGCTTGGTGGACAGATTTTGGTGCACCTCTTGTCCTTTAAATAGAGAGTTCTAGGGGCTTAGAAATCAATCCAATGCAAAGGGCAAGAAGCAAAAGGTGCCTACAACAAAGAAGAGCTTTTGTGCTCTCTTTAGTTTGTTTAGGGTTTTCTAATCTTGTGAGATTAGAGATTTTGTTTAGGGTTTTCTAATCATTGAATATTAGAAGATTTTTTTTTGGTGTCATCTTGTTGAAGATGGCTTTGGAATAAGAAGATAAGTTTATGCAATATTCTTCTTTTCGCTTTGATTCTTGATTAGAAGGTTTGTTTGATTTTTGATAGAACTAGTTTTGATTTTTATTCGACTTGTCTCGCTAATTAATCTAGGGTTTTGATCTCTACGATATTAGATATTCTTCCACTATTTAGGGGTCTTTAATTTTCCGAAAGAAATAGTTGAATTTTATTCGGCATCTATTCACCCCCCTCTAGTTGCCTACTCGGTCCTACAAGTGGTATCAGAGCAAGGTTCTACTAATCCATCTTAACAGGTGATTAGTAAACGGTAAGTTATGGCAACAGAGAAATACTCAAACAAGCCGCCAATCTTCGATGGCACAGACTTCCCCTAATGGCGGATCCGGATGATCGCATATCTTCAAGCTCAAGGTAACGCGATATGGCGCAAGGTAAAAATTTAAATGCGAGCTTCCTTCTAATGATGATATTGATAAAATCGAGTTTGAAAAAGATGTTGAAAACAATAATAGAGCTAGAAACATATTGCTTCAAGGACTTGCTAGAAAAGAATTCGATAGAGTCTGTCATTTACTCCTTGCTCATGAAATTTGGAAATCTCTTCAAGATTATCATGAGGGCACCGACTCTGTAAAAGAAGCTAGGCAAGATCAATTTAAAAGGAATACACTAGATTTGAAATGAACTCTGGAGAATCTCTAGATGATTGTTTTGCTCGCTTTAATGTAATCTTAAACAATCTTAGAGCTGTAGATGTAAAGTACACTGACTCTGAAAATGCTAGACATTTCCTATCATCTCTTGATCTTAAAATCTGGCAAATGAAAGTGACTGCTTTTAGGGAAGTTCACAAGATGAGTGAAATGACTTTGGATAAACAATATTCTAGTCTCAAGACTTTTGAGATAGACATTGTTTCAAGAACTTCCAATGATAACTCTATGGCTCTTAATGCTAATTCTTCATATGATAATGCTACTAGTTCTTCATCATCATATTCCATTACTGCTTTGAGTGCTCTTAGTGATGAACAGCTAGATCAAATACCAGAAGATACACTTGCTCTTCTTTCCAAGCGTGTCAATGCAGCTTACATGAGATCAAGGGAGAGAAGAGGAGCCTCCATCCTTTGCTACAAGCTGCGGCAAGGCCGGGCACATCCGTGCTAAGCTGTTTCAAGAACAAAGATAAAGAGGAGAAGGAGCAAAGCAACTCCTCCAAGTCCTTCCGGCCAAAAGAGAGCAAGGACAAAAATAAGCAACGGACAAAGAAGATGCTCAACAAAGTCTTCGCGGCAATTGGTCGCTTAGACTTAAGCGACATTGAGGATTCAACTGACGAGGAGAAGGAAACGAAGCACACGAAGCTGAACGAGAAAGATTTCACTGGACTGTGCTTCATGGAGAAAGGGAACACTAGTGATTCTAGTGACAACGACACACCTCCAAATGATGGTGATGAGTTAATACCTTCATATGATGAGCTTTGTGAAGTTTTAGTCATATTGAGAAAATCTTTAAGAAAATCTTCACTCAAAAATAAAAACTTAGAGAAAGATCTATCCATGCTGAAAACTGAAAACTTTGATCTTAGAAATTCAAATTCTGAAAAGACATGTGATTCTTGCTTAGATCTCAAATTTGAAATTAAATCTCTAAAAGAGGAACATATGATTAAACTAGAACAAGTTTATGCCAAACAATTGAAAAATGAAAAACTTGTGAAAAATGTTGGTTGCTCTCTTGATGGTTTACATGGTCAAACTTCTTGTTCTAAATGTCCCATACTAGAATTGAAGTTGCATGATGCAGATGCTAAGATTACTCAATTGTTTAATGATTTGCTTACACATGAAGTTCTTTCATGCTCAACTTGTCGCAAGCAAAAAGAAAAAGTAGATGTTTCCTGTAATAATTGTTTAACACTCTCTCGAAAAATTGATTACATGGAAAAGTCTTTAGAACGTTTTACTAAAGGAAAGAAAAATCTAAATATGATTTTGGATCAATCAAGAGTCAGCACTCATCACAAAGGTTTAGGTTTTGATCCTTATGCTCATCACAAATCATATGCTCCTACTATTGTTAAAACTCTTGAAAGTGGAAAGTTTGAAATTGTCAAAGAACCTGAGAAAATTGTCTTCAAATCTGCTGGAATTTTATCTTCTACTATGATGAATGCAAATGTTGCTTCTGCTTCTAAAGTCAAACCATTTGTTAAGTACAATTGCACTCATTGTGGAAAAGATGGTCATTTGATGAATTTTTGTTTTAGACTAGCCAAACAACAGAGAAAGGAAAATTTAAAGGCTAAGTCTAACTTTAGACAAACACGTATCATTTCTCCACATGTTCCGCTAGTAAAAGCAAACAAAATACCTGGAAATTCATCTACTTTGCATTCACAAGCTTTTGTACGATCACCTCCTCGTCGAGTGATTCAGTGCTGGATACCTAAATCATATTTCTCTAACCCCAGCGCTGAATCCTCGACATCTTCTGTTCATAACATGTAGGTGGTACGAGAAGGGAAGGAGAACATCTGGGTTGTTGATTCAGGATGTTGCCAACACATGACAGGCAACCCAAGTTGGTTCTCCTCCCTAACAAAAGCATCTGGGAATGAAACGATCACTTTTGGAGATGCTACTCTTTGGACGCGTCATTGCAAAGATCTTGTGAAGGTGAATGATCACTTTACTTTAAAGAATGTCTCTTTGGTGTCTAAACTGAAATTCAACCTTACATGCGTATCTCAATTGTTGGATGAAAACTTTGAAGTGAGTTTTAAACCAAATGCATGTAGAGTACTCGATGCTTCGGAAACTTGACTCTTGAGATATCTAGACTTGGAAAAATTTTCATAGCAAATTTTAGCAATGCTTCAAGTTCACATTGTTTTGTTGCTTCAGAATCTAGAAATCTCAATTTTTGGCATCGTCGGTTAGGTCACATGGGCTTTGATCTGGTATCTAGATTGAGTGGTCTAGACTTAATTCGTGGCTTGCCAAAATTAAAATCTTGCAAAGACATTGTTTGTGCTTCCTGTCGACATGGTAAGATGGTTGGAGCCCCTCATGCTCCTGTCTCTCTTGTAATGACCACCGGCCCCTGGCCAACTTCTTCACATGGATACTGATGGGACCATCTCGAGTACAATCGTAGGAGGTAAGTGGTACTTTCTAGTAATAGTTGATGATTATTCGAGATACTCTTGGGTGCATTTTCTGTCTTCAAAAGATGAGATTTTTGGACTCTTTCCTGTCTTCATTAAGAGATTGATAAATGAATTGCCTAACTCATTGAAAGCCATAAGAACAGATAATGGTACAGAATTCAAAAATGCCTTGTTTAAATCTTTTTGTGAGACTAATGGGATTGAACATCAATTTTCTTCGCCATATTCTCCCACACAGAATGGTGTTGTAGAAAGGAAAAATAGAACTTTGATTCAAATGGCTAGAACTATGCTAGATGAATACAACACTTCAAGAAAATTTTGGGCTGAGGCAATTTCTTCTGCTTGCTATATATCAAATAGGGTCTATCTCAGAGCTTTACTTGGTAAAACATCTTATGAACTGAGATTTGATCGTAAACCATCTGTTTCTCACTTACGAGTGTTTGGTTGCAAATGCTTTATTCTTAAACATGGAAATCTTGATAAATTCGAAGCTCGTAGTACAGATGGTATTTTTCTTGGCTATTCGTTGCACTCTCGTGGATATCGTGTACTTGATTTATCGACTAACAAATTGTTGGAGACATGCGATGTTACTTTTGATGAGGCTAGCCCTGGAGCTAGACCCGACATTTCAGGTTCACGAGAAGATTTAGAGCCAATCTTTTTGGATAAAAGATTCGAAGAAAATGATGAAGATAATGATGATGATGAGCTCATACCTACAGAACGGGAAGATGTTCCTGAACAAATTGATGTGACTATTACTTCAGATTCTCCTACACCTCCCACGACGACTGAAACAACTGGACCTCCCCTTACTGTTTTAAAGAACCATCCTCCTGAACAAATTATTGGAAGTCTTCATGAAAGGGTGACACGTTCTAATTCATCTCAAACTCTTTTATGCATGCATTCTGCTTTTGTTGCAAATTTTGAACCTAAGAACATTACTCATGCTTTAACTGATAGTTCTTGGGTAGATGCGATGCATGAAGAGTTAGAAAACTTTGAAAAGAATAAAGTTTGGTCTTTAGTGGAACCTCCTAAAAATCAAAACATTATTGGAACAAAATGGGTTTTTAAGAACAAGTTAAATGAAGATGGAATAATTGTTAGAAACAAAGCTAGACTTGTAGCTCAAGGTTATTCTCAACTTGAAGGAATTGATTTTGATGAAACATTTGCTCCTGTTGCTCGGTTAGAAGCTATTCGCATCCTCTTGGCTTTTGCAGCTTCAAAAGGTTTTAAGTTATTTCAAATGGATGTGAAAAGTGCTTTTCTAAACGGTTTTATAGAAGAAGAAGTTTTTGTGAAACAACCTCCTGGCTTTGAAAATGAAAAATTTCCTAATCATGTATATCGTTTGTCAAAAGCTCTTTATGGATTAAAACAAGCCCCTCGTGCTTGGTATGATAGATTAAAAGGCTTCTTGCTTCAACATAATTTTGAGATGGGAAAAGTTGATAAAACTCTATTTACTCAAAATTCAAATGATCAATTTCTTGTGGTGCAAATTTATGTGGATGATATTATCTTTGGAGGATCCTCCCACTCTCTTGTGTTGCATTTTTCTGAGCTAATGTCCAGGGAATTCGAGATGAGTATGATGGGAGAGTTGACATACTTTCTTGGATTTCAAATCAAGCAAGCGAAAGACAGGATCTTCCTGCACCAATCCAAGTATACAAAGGAGCTACTAAAGAAATTCGATATGGGAGAAGGAAAGTCAGTATCTACTCCAATGAGCACAACAACAATTTTGGATCCTGACGAAAATGGTGTCGAGATGGACCAAAAGGAATACAGAAGAATGATTGGATCACTACGTACTTGATCGCCGAGGCCTGACATACATTTTGCAAGATGTTTGTGGGCTTGATTTCAAGCCTCTCCTCGAGAATCACATCGACAAGCAATTAAAAGAATTTTCAGGTATCTTCGCTCCACTTCTGAATTTGGCATTTGGTATTCTTGTTCTTCTTCGCTTACACTCCTAGGATATTCTGATGCTGATTTTGCGGGGTGTAGATTAGATAGAAAGAGTACTTCTGGCACATGTCATTTTCTTGGCACTTCACTTGTTTCATGGTCTTCTAAGAAACAGTCCTCAGTTGCTCAATCTACTGCTGAAGCTGAATACGTTGCAGCCGCTAGTTGTTGTTCACAAATTCTTTGGATCACTTCAACTCTTAAAGATTACGGCATTAACTTTAATAGTGTTCCACTTCTTTGTGATAATACTAGTGCAATTCACATCGCTAAAAATCCTGTTCAACATTCAAGGACTAAACACATTGATGTTCGATATCATTTTCTTAGAGATCATGTTGAAAAAGGGGCTATTGAAATAAAATTTGTTGATTCAGATGCTCAAATTGCTGATATTTTCACTAAGCCGCTTGATTCTTCTCGCTTTGCTTTCTTACGCGGTGAACTTGGGATCATTCATCCCCATGGGTTGATTTGAGGGGGAGTCTTGATTTTGACTCTTTCATTTGTGTTACTTGACTTTGGTTACTACAAGGAGCTATTTTGATGTTACGCTTAAAGAAAAACTCCCCTGTTTTCATTGCATCATGTAGTACAAAGCTTTGTTGACTATTCTTGTGTATATAGTCAAATTAATGCTACATTGCTTCACTTCTCACTAAAAGACTAAAATAATTCAATTTGAGATGCTTTTCGAGAATATTTTGGCTCTTGCTCATTATGGTATTGCATTTGTGAAATAGGCTTAAAAGTTTCTTGTCATCTGTTGAAAGGCTAGAGCTGATTAGAAACTATGTGTGAGCTTTTTGTTGGACTTCAAATGATCATTATGAGTCTCAAGCAAAATCAGTGTTTTAATATTAAAAGCAAGTTGAAAAAGATGCAAGCAAAAGCTACTTGGCTAAACACAAGTTTAGTACAATGTGCAGCTTCCTTGCCAGGGATTTCAATTCAAAAGATGCAAGAAAAGGCTACTTGTCTAAACAAAAGTTCAGAACAATGTGAAGCCACTTGCCAATTTAAACTGAGAAAGAACAAGAAAGAACTACCTACTCATACACAAGTATGGGCTAGTGTGCAGTTACTTGTCATCCCTGTTGATCACAAAGCAAAATTGTCAAACTTGCTAAAAGAGAAAAAGGAAATTCAAATTTTTGAAAAGGCTTGAGACAAACATTAGTGAATTTGAAAGTCTCTCTTTGCTCATGATAGATTTCTTTTTAGCTTTGGCAAAATCAATTTATGACATTTTACTTGTTTGCTCTAATTTGCTTATGCAACAACTATTCTATGTGTAAGAGCCTCCATATTCTCACAATTTGCTTTCTCATTGGATAAATTGATACAAAATATGAAAACTCTCGTAAAAACTCTCCAAATGCTTTACTTTGATTATATACCTTGAATATACTTCAAAGCTTGAGATACTGCATTCATTAAGGGGGAGTTTTGAGATCTTGATGACTATTTTGTCAAAAAGGGGGAGAGCAAGTAAAGAAGAAGAAAAATAAAAAGAAAGGAGAAATTCAAACTGTTTGAGAATTTGGATTTACTTGGTCTTTACTTGGTCTTGGAATCTTTTTGGTCTCGAACTCTCTCAAACTCTCATTTGGTATTTTTCTACCTTTGTCAAATCTTATATTGTGTTTTGTCAAATTACTCATCAAGGGGGAGATTGAAGGATCATTGTTTTTTGATCCATGTGTTTTTGATGATGAGTATTTGAATATTCGAAGAGATTTGAAAAGATTTGAGTTGATTTGATTTTGGTTAAGGATTTGAAAAGGATTTGAAACCAATTTGAAACGATTTATTTTTTGGTTTCTTTATTTGAAAAGATTCAGATTTTGCAAAAGAGTTTGGTTTGATTTTTAATTATGTTTTTGGTTGATTTTATTTGATGCAATACGCTCGTGTGAGTGGTTGCATGGATTAACTTGAGTCAAGTCGCGGACTTGGGCACGGAAATTGTTTTTGTGTTTTTTGTTCACGTGCAGGTGTTGCTTGAGGTTGAACGTGGTCGGTGACAGGACTGAGACTAGGTTCAGGGAGGAACTGAGGTCGTGAGGGTCGAGGGTGTCATGCGAGATGTTTCGGACTAGAGAACGGTGCACGTGAGATCGAGATCGTTGCAGCGTAGTGGCAGGAAGCCATACGCGTGTATACGAATTTTAGAGTGTGTGTGTGCATATGTGTGTGCATGCATGCAAGTGTGTGTGTACGTGCATGTGTGTGTGCATACATGTGAGTGTGTGAGTATACATGCATGTGTGTGCATGTATGTGTGTGTGAATGCATTTAATGCATGAGTGAGTGTGTGCATGCATGCAAGTGTGTGTTCATGCATGCAAGTGTGTGTGTGTGCATGCGAGTATGTGTTTGCATGTAGTGTGTTGCGTGCATGCATGTGTGCGTGGTGCGTGTGTGTGGCGTGCGTGCGTTGTGTTGCGTGCGTGAGTTGTGTTGCATGCAAGAGCATCCTTGCAGGCAGCCGGCATAAAGAAAGGGAAACCGAGTCAACATCTGTTTGAAAGAAAAAGGAAACGGAAACAGTTTCGGTTTGGATTGGAGTTGAATCCAAATCGGCTTGGTGGACAGATTTTGGTGCACCTCTTGTCCTTTAAATAGAGAGTTCTAGGGGCTTAGAAATCAATCCAATGCAAAGGGCAAGAAGCAAAAGGTGCCTACAACAAAGAAGAGCTTTTGTGCTCTCTTTAGTTTGTTTAGGGTTTTCTAATCTTGTGAGATTAGAGATTTTGTTTAGGGTTTTCTAATCATTGAAGATTAGAAGATTTTTTTTTGGTGTCATCTTGTTGAAGATGGCATTGGAATAAAAAGATAAGTTTATGCAATATTCTTCTTTTCGCTTTGATTCTTGATTAGAAGGTTTGTTTGATTTTTGATAGAACTAGTTTTGATTTTTGTTCGACTTGTCTCGCTAATTAATCTAGGGTTTTGATCTCTACGATATTAGATATTCTTCCACTATTTAGGGGTCTTTAATTTTCCGAAAGAAATAGTTGAATTTTATTCGGCATCTATTCACCCCCCCTCTAGTTGCCTACTCGGTCCTACAGCGCCATCGCCATCGTTAGAGCTCCACCAACCGTCCGATCAAGATCCAAGGGCCCAGATTCGTCCACGTCACCCCCGGTGAGATCCCACGTGTTAATCTCTAGATCTATTTCCAAACGCTGGATCTAGATCCAACGGTTTAGATCGTGTCACGTAGCCGTAACTGCACCGTGCTTGGTTAGATGTCAGCCATTAGATCTAGATCGAACGGCTAGGGTTAGCCACGTTGTAAACTCTAGATTGGATCTTGACCGTCCGATCAAGATCGAACGGTCCAGATCAGCCGAGTAGTTTCCTATTGCGTTAAGCTAGATCCGATCTGGGCCGTTGATTTTCAAATCAACGACCGAGATCATGCCACGTGCTCGGAAGTTGGACCGCCGCGGTCAACCCGGTCAGCCGCGGTCACCGCTGACGTCAGCCGTGACGTCATGCGGGGCCCGCGTGTCAGCGACCGAGCCAAAACGCACCATGACATCACGCTGACGTCACGGTGGGTCCCGCGTGTCAGCCCACTCGGCTGAATCAGGCCGACGCCATGCCGACGTCACGGATGTGAGGGCCCTTGTCCTATACCGCATCAGACGCCGCTTCATCAGAGCGTATAGCACCGTATAGCAACATGAAGGCTCGATATCAAAATCTGAACCCAAAAATTCGATTGACGGAATCGAACCCTTAGCTTCGCACCTGCACTGTGACGCATCCGACATCGTTCCCTGGATCAATAGCCCAAGATCGCGTACCAACAACACAAGTATCAACGCACAAACGAACTAAGTTAACTTAATTTACATAATCAAGGCGTAAATCTTACAATATCCTACGAAGTAGATTACAAAAGAAAGAACGACAACGGAAACCAAAAGTGACATCAAAACCGGCAAATGAGCCCGAACACACCCTAAGGCGGTGATTGGAGGGAGGACCTCACGGCCACAAAGACTCGCAGAATCAAGCTCAAGATCACCCAGACATCATCAC
Organism: Rhipidocladum racemiflorum; assembly: GCA_036346355.1. NCBI lineage: Eukaryota > Viridiplantae > Streptophyta > Magnoliopsida > Poales > Poaceae > Rhipidocladum > Rhipidocladum racemiflorum. Next base: position 42,175,756 of record CM070590.1, read on the forward strand.
CTGTACCTTCCTCTGTTGGAAAAAGGTTAGCAAAGAACGGTGAGTACACGTATGTACTCGCAAGACTTTAGTGTATGCAAATATAAATTTAATGCAGTGATTCAATGAAAGGTTGCTACACTAAGTCTATTGTGAAAAGCAAGAGTTGAATCAATTCATCGAAAAGTAATACATAATTTGAAAGACAAAGTTTGACTAAAACATATTTACAAGATATATATAACATTTGAGCTTCTCAACCGCCGCCATACATGATCGCAGCTTGAGATAAGATTTGACATCCATATATGCATAAATCCACCAAGTGTTATATCCACACATCCATAGTTCCATCAAGTACCATATCAAACCACATGTAAATCCACCAAGTTTCATATCGATTCATATACTTTAGTTAGACTCAAATAGATTTTCATTTTCAAAACCAAACCAAACGTCTATACTTGAAACAAAATCGAGTTAATTGCTCATGTCCGTGAGCACAGCTAATCGATCGATTTATTTTAAGACTCTGCAGAGTATGTACACTTTATCTCAAGAAACCGGACTTGCACCCTGTCATCCAGTGGAACACGCGATACCAAAGGTACCCGTTGTACAAGCCCGAACACATTCTTTCCCATCGTTGAGGTTTTAGCCACACCTCAAAGACCGGTGACGATATCCACCACTATGGAGATAAGGAGCCAACCGCACACACAGCGGCCACCTTCTCGTGACGGGCGGTAATCTGTAAGTCCGTGCCATGGCCCTTATCCCATAGCAAGGCGTACACCATTGTATCACCCGATGTGATATCGAAGCGATTTCCGCCGCTAAGACCAAGCGCACTCACGAAGGTGCAAACGGCGGGTCGTGGGGACACTCACACCGCGCTTGACTTGCTCATCACGGAAAAAGGTCCACACAAATGGCCTACCAACAGCACGGCTAAACCCTCACACTTCAAGTACTCAATTGCGGCTGCCCCATCCCAGCATGCGCGGTTGCACGTAATGTTAGTCGAATTATGGTTTCAAGGCTTCGGTCCTTATAGTTTTCTCCTAGTGACTCAAGCGGGTACTCCACTTAACTCGTCAACCAATCGCCACCGCTTTAACTAGCACATATTATACCTCCCGCTCGGTCTAATTACCAACTAGACACTTCACATTTTTACCAAATTACTTTCTCATGTCACATTTCTAAAACCACTTAAAAATGTCATAGTTGAAAATGTATGGTACAAGACTGCCATTGTAATCACTTCTATTGCAATGTCTAAGCATATGCAGTTACTAGTTCGTTTATACCCAAGTGACATTTATTAAGTTGTCTAACCTCTACTAGGGTTATCAATGTGTGGAAGGGAAATTAGATTAAGGAAAACCACCAATTTGGATTATATCTACCATTCCCACAAACTAGCGCTTTATTGAATTTAAACGATGCACATTAGTTTGAGAAATCAAAGTAAACATTGTGAAATATAGGATTCAAGATGGTCAAATGAGGTGCTTGCCTTGTTGTTGCACTTCGGTGATGTCCGGGATGATGTTCGGGTCGTTCGAGGCTTAAGCCCGACTCGCTAGCCTCTAATCGGTCAAAGCAACAAAAGCGACAAAAAGAAATACAACTTAGCAAAAGAAAGATTTAAATGCACAAATGCCAACTAAACATCAAATAATACCCACTTAAATATTTAAAGGAGAAAGAAATGAAGAAAACGAAGAAAATGTGAAACTATGACCTATTATGTCCATTTCGGCCGAACAAGTGCCAAAATGGATTAAAACGTGCAAAATGAAGTAAAACCCAACTAAACTTAGTGAAATACCTAAAAATAGGTATAACATACCTAATGGGACTTATTGGAACTTGTTTGAAGTTGAAATGATCAACCGGGAGCTAAAACGACGAAAACGGCGTATTCTTTACCTACGTGAATAAAAATACGTAAATTGAAGACAAATGCAATTAAATTTGCATGTGGAGCCTCAATATGGCCTCAGGTACATAACTAGGTGCTAAAACGCTCGAAGGATCGAAAAAAAAACCTTTCGGCCCTAAAAGCGACAAATTTGCCGAAATGGCCGAAAACGATCGTTTTGCCGGAAATCCGTTAAACGGCCAATTTTGCGGATTTTTGCGCAAAACAGGTTTCCGACAACGCAACAAGCTAAAGCAAGATATTTAGGACTTAGTTGGATCGGTTGCAAAGCAATTCCTAATGAAATTGACCAAAATTGAATCAAAATGAAAAACCGCGGAGTAATTACCGACAAAACCGTTTTGAGTCCGTATTGAGTCCAAACGCGATCGAATCCGCGTGTGGGTTCCCGATACGGGTTCGAACACTCAACACCTAACTAAAACGCTCGGTAGATAAGCAATTTGCATCGAATTCGCTAAAAGCGGCCAAAACGATCAAAACGACTGCTAACGACCAAAAGCGATCAAACCGACAAAAGGTCGCTTTTGATCAAGAATGTCGTGAAACTTCGTTCGACCCGCAGCTAGACACTTGGAGGTAATAATGACTTATCGGAGCCAATCACCGCCAAAATTGACTTAACCTACTCGGACTTTTGATCAAACGTCCGCAGAACTCCAGATTTACCCGGCACGACAAAAGTCAGGAAAAGGGCTAAAATGGGATCTAAAGCACACGTGAAGCATGCTTTCAACCTTAGGGACCTTAAACGAGGCGAATCAAGCGAAAAGCCAAGAACGGCTTTGGGCCCTCTAATTATTAAAATAAAATGCGAAGTGCTAAAATGCAAATCTAGCATTTTTAGCCAATGCTTTTAGCCTCTAAGAAGACTAATGGTGAAGTCGATCCGTGCTCAGGAGCTCTAGGATTTTATTCAACCAATTGAGACCTAGAGCAGCAAAGTATGCCGCAAAATGGTCAAAACTAAACTCCGTATTTTTTATCGGGTTTCTACTAGCTAGAAAGCTATAGGGGCTATCCATTCGGTCATCGGACCTCTAGGATTTTTCGCAAATAGAGTGACCTAGAGCCGACAACTTTGTGTAGGATGCGACAAATTGAATTCGACTCTTCCGATCGCGACTACGGCTATCGAAGAGCTAATAGAATCGTCGATTCAAGCTACGGACTCCTAGTATTTTGTGAAAACACTTAACACCTAATTAAATAAAATAAAATCCGCCATCGTAATTGAATTCGATTCTTCCGATAGCGGCTCTAGCTACCGAAGTGCCCACAAAAATTACTATCCATGATTTGCTCCACTAGAACTCCTACAAATCGAAAAACTAGCATTAGGTTGCTAGATTTCTAATTTGGTCAAATGCTAGGTCGATAGTAGAGTTAAATGGACCTAACGATGACCTGAGTCTTGTTTCTGAAGCACAATTGCCATGCGATGTTCCTAACACATGGTACCTAGACTTGACCTAGGCTAGGGTTTAGAAGAACTTGATGAAATGCGATGCTACGATGGGGATAGTCGTAGCAATGGCTAGAGGGAAGTCCCAGGAGTTTAGAAATCAACCTAGAATTCAAAAACCCCATGCAAGCTCAAGGAAACATCCATGGGAGATGTTGGAATACTCACTTGAGAGGGTTCGGAAGGTGGGGAACACGATGGAGAGGATGTCGAATTCCCGCCTCCGATCAAGATTTCGGCTTGGCCGATTCGCCTCCAATCCAGCGGGTTTGGGTGTCCTAGGGCTTGGGCTCCCACTCTTCTTGCTCTCACGGTTGGGGAGAGGCAAATGGCTGGTTTGGGAAGATGGCTTGGAGACTTGCACCCTTTTATACACTATGCACTTATGGAGGGCAATTTGGTCCAATGCCAAAACTTGAAGATTCAAACATCTAAAGCTGATTTTGAATACTTCTAAGATATTTTGGATAGTTTTTGAGGACTTTTAGACATTTAATTTCCTAAATTTCCAATTTGTCCAAAAGGACAATTACGAACCGCAATTGAACTCGATTTGATTTTGAGTGAGTTTAATTAAGTTAAAGGGTTCTTTTGGATCGATCGAGTCTACTAGGCTCAAAATACTGAGGAAATACACAAACTTGATGTATTTTTGAACAACGTTTGTGTACAATGGTACAGTGCTTCGAGTATAAAAATACTCGGGATATTACAGTCTACCCCCCTTACAAAAATCTCGTCCTCGAGATTGCTAATCCTCTCGAAGGAAGTCGGGGTACTCTGACTGAATGTGATCTTCACGTTCCCACGTGGCTTCATCTTCTGAATGGTTGCTCCACTGGACCTTGAGCATCTTGATTACCTAACTGCGAGTATGGCTCTGTTTGTCTCGAGAATACAGGTGGATACTCGATCACGAAGGTCGGGTTGCAAATCAAGATTGTCCAAGTTGAGTAACCGATGGAATCCGAAGACTCTTCTTCACTGGGACCGCGTGGAACACATCGTGAGCGTCAGATAGATGGGGTGGTAGCTCAGTAGATAAGCTCGACACCAACCTTCACCAGAATCGGAACGGACCGATGTATCAGCGGGGCTAGCTTCAGCGGACTTGGAATCTTCGAAAGTGCCACGCAGTGGTGAGACTTTGAGGTAGACAAAGGCACCCACCTCAAAACTCAACTCGCGACAGCGTCAGGCGTAGCTCTTCCGCGGATGCAGCTTCCTTGTAGGTCCGAATCAGGCTGACTTGCCTTTCAGCTTCCTCAATTATGGCTGGCCGAGACTTGTCTTTCACCAACCTCGGACCAATAGAGTGGCGTCTGACTTTACGCCATAAAGAGCCTCGAAGCGACATCGAGTGACTTGGTGATTTGTTGTTGTAGGAGAACTCAGCAAAAGGCAAGCATTTCTCCCACGACTTGTTGTAGCACTGACACAAGCCCTTAGCATGTCTTCTAGGATCTGATTTGCCCTTTCCGTCATGTCATTTGGTTTGGGGATGGTAAGCGATCTTGAATGATAGCTTAGTGCCAAGAATAGACTGCAAACTCTCCCAAAATCTGGAAGTGAGCTGAACCACGGTCGAGAGACTATCACCTTGGAACTCCATGGAGCCGAACAATATTCTGCAAATAGAGCTCTGCTAGCTTGGCTCGAGAATAGGTGGTATGCATGGATGAAGTGTGATACCTTAGGTCAGACATTTGGTCAATGATCACCCAAATAGAATGCGTGGACCAGGTGGGCGACCTCGATAGACCATTAATGAAGTCCATCCCAATCTCTTCCCACTTCCACTCCGGAATCTCCAATGGCTGAAGCAATCCGGTGGCCTTTGATGTTCAGCTTTGACTTCGCTTGCACACGTCGTGGCGAGCTACATGAGAAGCAATGTCCTTCTTCATACCTGGCCACGAAGCGGCTTGCGGATGTCACAGTACATCTTTGTACTACCAGGATGGATGGAAAGAGGAGAATCATGGGCTTCATCGAATTTTCCCTTTGATTTCTTCATTAAGCGGGGACATAACTGACGCCATGCATACATAACCAGCCCCTTGGCACTCTCACGAGAACTCAGGAGGTGCACACTCTTCGACTTAGGCTCCTCGATCTCTATCACAGCATTGTCTTGGGTTGAGCTTCACGAATATGAGAATCAAGGGTAGGTTATGCGGCCAAAGCGACAACATAGCCATGAGACAACCACCACCCAGTTGAGCTTACGAAACTCCTCGACTAGCTCAAGGCTGGCACATGACACCCAAGGCATTCCTGTGTGCGGCTTGCATTGAGGGCATCTGCAGCCACATTTGCCTTGCCAGGGTGGTAGTGAATCCCAGATCATAATCTTTGATCGGCTCTAGCCATCTGACTTTGTCTCAAATTCAGATCTGTCTGCAGGAAAAGACGTGCTTTGTGGTCAGTATAGATCTCACATCTGTTCTCTATTAGATAATGTCGCCACAGCTTGAGAGCATGAACAACAATGCAAGCTCCAAATCATGTGTCGGATAATTGGCTTCATGAGGCTTCAATCGAGAAGCATATGCAACCACTTTGCCCTCTGCATCAACACACATCAAGCCCAAAGGCGGGATGCATCACAATAGACATCAAAGCTCTTGTGAATGTCGGGAAGGACGGAGGCGGTGCGATGGTGAGTCTCTTTTTCAGCTCTGAAAGCTGGACTCACAATGTCGAAAGCGACCACTCAAACTTCTTCTCCTTCTTGAGTAAGCGCTGTCATGGGCTTAGCAGTCTTGGAGAAATTCTCGATGAGCCGGCGATAGTATCCGCAAGACCGAAAAGCTGCGAATCTGGAGGACATTGGTGGCTGCTCTGGCTAGCACATCTGTACCTTGCGTGGATCAACGCTACCCGCCTCGACAAGACATGTCCCAAGAACTCCACCTTCTCAAGCGAGAACTTCGCACTTTCGAACTTGGCGTCTGGTGATGCTCATGAAGCTTGCCAAGCACCCTATGCAAGTGAAGTGCGTGCTCCTCTTCATCCTTAGAGTATATGAGAATGTCATCAATGAACACAACCACAAATCTATCAAGGAATTCCATGAAGACCTTGTTCATCGAATTCATGAAGGTGGCTGGTGCATTGGTGAGGCCAAATGAAACAAGCGTATACTCGTGCAGGCAGTAACGCAGTAGTGAATGCGGTCTTCACAATATCCTCGGGGCGGATCTTGGGAAAATAGCGGGATCTCAAGTCTACTTTGGAGAAGATTCGAGCTCACGCCCGGGTCAAACAAATCATCGATCCTAGGAGAGGATACTTGTTCTTGGCCGTGACCTCATTCAAAGACCGGTGAGTCGGCCTTTGTATGCGAAGAGTGCCGTCTTTCTTCTTCACAAAAAACCTTTGGGCTGCCCCAGGAGAAAACTGGGAGCGAATGAACCCTTCTCCAAGCTGCTCCTTGAGCTTCTTCAACTCAATCAGCTCATCGAAGGCATCCCTGTGACGGACGGCTTAGAAAGCAGTGAAGTGCCGGGCAAGAGATCAATAATGAACTCTAAATCACGATTTGGAGGCCCGAGCGGCAACTCATTAGGAAGACATCGAGGATACTCACGGACTATGGGCACCGAGCTATCTACACGGCACAAAGAGCACTAAGCAAAGGCTGCCTTTCTTTGGGGCCAGAGAAAGGTGCAAGAATGCCATCAGAGTTGACTAATGAGATAGACCTTCTAGCACAATCAATCTGTCCCTGGTGCTTGGACAACCAGTCCATGCCCAAAATCACATCAAGACCCGACGTCTCAATGTTGATGAGATCACCCAAGAAACCTACCTCATTGATCTCAATTCTAACCCCTGGACTCACAAGCTCGGCCTTCTTCTTCTTCCTCTCTTTCTCCTTCTCCTTCTTTCCTTAGCACGTGAGGGAGGTGAGCAAAGGGAGTGGCTGTCGGTTTTGGGGGCAAGGAGGCAATAAAAGGGTATAAAGACACTATGCACTTACAAGGGGCATTATGGTCAAGTGACAAATCTTGAAGAATTAAACTTCCAAAGTTGATTTTTATTGATTCTAAGATATTTAGGAAGGTTTTTAGGTCAATTTAACACCTTTCCAACTCAATTTGCAATTACTCATGAGAGTGCAATTAATTTAGTCGGGTAGTCTAATGACCGCGATCAAATGGGAAATTGATTTTGAGCGAAGTTAAATAAGTTGTAGGGCTCTTTTTGATGCCAATCAAGTATACTCATCTCAAAATACAGAAATACATAAGAGCAGTGTATTATTAAACAGTGCTTGAGTACAAATGTACAGTGATTCGAGTATAGAAATACCCAGGATATTACACCAGAGGGGCCCACATGTCAGAGACACGAGCCGTGGACCGGGTCCACGGTGGACCGAGCCAAACCGTGCGCCGGGTCCATGGACCCGAGGTGACGTGGCGGCCGCTGATTAGTCCACGTGTCATGCTAACGCAATAAATCAATTTCCGAAAAAGAAAATGATTTATTAATTCGAATTATTGATTTCAAAAATGGATTCAAACTTCAAACGCTTATAACTTTTGCGTTTCAACTCCGATTTGAGTGATTAAAATTTCTAAATTTTCATAAAATTGAGACCTACTCAAACATGAATTTTAATTAATTTTTTATTATGAATTTATCTCTATTTTTATTTAATTAATAGTTTCTTTAAACTTTAAACGATTATAACTTTTGCAATTTAACTCCGATTTAGACGATTCCAGTTTCTAAAAATTTATAAAAGTGTGCTCTCTCTGTTTACGAACTTTATTTGGATGTTTGGATACTTTTTGCCAACTGATTATTTATTTATTGCTATTTGCACGCGTTACGAATAGACGTTGAAGTGCCCAAAGGCTTCGAAGGTGAAGTGTTGACCCAGGAGCCAACTCAGGACCAAGAGCACGTACTTTTTCAAGGCAAGTTATGCTTTGACCATATTGATCCCACTTTTGAAATTAATTTAATTTAAATTATTGCATGCTAATTTAATTATAAATTGTCTAAAGATATTTTTGGGAATCAGATAAATGCCAAATTGCAGTTTGACACCTTGACTATTTAGTTATGTGCCATGAACCCTTGTCACCCTAGTTGTGGTGTATATAGTTGGACATTATTAAATTGCCAACATTGGGTATCTAGATCGTGGTAGTATATTGCTTAGACCTGCTACGTGCACATGACATGATTTTAGACAAGCAAATGTCAATATTGACTTAATGATATATTGAACTTGTTTTGGAGAAGTATCATGTGTTGTGATTGTGGATGGCACATGGTGCATGGTAATCAACTGGGTTTGATAAATAGATTTGGACCGGGGCAAGTGGCAAGAATGTTATGGTGGGGCAGTGTGGCACCAGGGACGTTGATTTGGTTCTTCGGGTAGTCTTGCCCTGGTCACCCTAAGGACTTAACCTTGCAAGCCTTTGACCTGAGTCAAACGTGCAACCACATGACCGGAATGGGACGGTCCTAGTTGAGTAAGTTACTAATAATTTGCATGTGAAACCTCGGGTGTCAACTACACCTTTTGTGTAGCTTGAATGGGGAGCGTACTAAGGCTACGGCATGATACCCGTCCAACGGTGTGTCGGTCCCATACTTCGCCTCTATCAAGGGAAGGGATGGTGTATGGTAAAAACCAGAAACGTTCACTTGTGTAGTCAGTAGTAGCTGAAAGGCTTTGTTACAATCACTCGCCTTTGTGGTGTTTGGCTGTATCTTGTGGGTAAAGTGTATAACCTCTGCAGAGTGTAAAATCTATTCGAATAGCCGTGTCCGCGGCATTGGACATCGCTCGGGGATTACAGTCAAGGGTTAGACTTTCATGAAAAAAACTTGGATTTAGATAGTTAGCTTGGGTTTAATGATGACGTTGATGGAAATGTGGATTAGGAAAGGGAAAGTGTTTATTTAACTCCTGGAAAAGTTATTAATAAAATATTGTTTCTAACGCTTTTGAATCTACTTATGTTACTTGTTAGATTGCTGTTTACTGCAAATGAACCATGAAACATTCCTTGTATTAAGCCATGCATATAGAATATTAGTTTGCATTCTGTGCATGACTTGCTGAGTACCAAGTACTCACCCTTGCCACCAAACAACATCAGTTGAAGAAGAGGCGACGCCAGCCTTGGAGGAGGAGTATCAGGAGGGGCCGTCTAACTAGGGAGCGAGCCCAGTCAGTTGCCTGTGGTATACTGGATGGCACCACGAAGTTATCTTATTTTTTCTCCACTGCTGTTATCTCTTTTAATAAGTTTTCACCCTGCAAGGCGTATATTTGTAACTTGACCTTAAGGTCGAGCAACCAGTTTGGTTAACTAATTAAAGTATTTTATTATCTCATTGAGTATGATTGTGATATTTACCAATGTTGAGACTGTGTGCACTAGTGTGATCCTGGACTAGTGCTGAATACATAGAGGATCCGGATTTGCAAATTCGGGTCTCGAAACGTTAGTACTCACAAATATTAAAGCAAAAGTACCAAAGTCGTAATTGAAATATCTTACCCATCGGTGGCACCAGATGGTTCCCATGGTCGGACTGTTAACGTCGTTATAGCCTGCATGTTGAAGAGACTGCAAGTCGATGTCGGGCCGACCGATCTGGAACCTCTCTTATGCCCACAGCTATACCAGTAGTGGACATCCTCCAAAGGTCAACTGTCAGGGCCCGAATATGCAAATCCAGACCCTCTGTGTATTCAGCACTAGTCCAGGATCATGCTAGTGCACACAGTCTCAACATAGATGAATATCACAATCACACAGAGTGGAATAATAAAAATAGCTCAATTACAGAATATAAACTATTGAACGACCTTAAGGTCAACCTTACACTTGTGAAGCCTTGACGGCTTCAACTCCAAATAAGCAGTACCGGAACAAAGAATGTCGATGAATCCCATCAATATACCACAGGCAACTGACAGGGTTCGACTCCTAGACAATCGACTTCTCACGGAACTTCTTCTTCTTTAACGAAGTAGTCTTCTTCTGAACTGGTGATTGTTGGTTGCAAGGGGTGAGTACATAAAGCACTCAGCAAGTCATGCATAGAATGCAAGTCTAATAACTATATGCATGGCTTATTCCAAGTGATAGGCTAAATGGTTATTTTGCGGAAAATCAACATTCACAAATAAATACAATAGATTGTAAAGCAGTAAAACAAGTAATAATAGTAATAGATTTCACAGTTATTTCACAAGTGAATCATTCCACATCCTTAACCAGTTATCACTTTAAACTGGCAAATTGCCTCTAACCCATGTTCACTTTTACGAAAAGCTAACCCTTGACTGTAACCCCCGAGCATTGTCCAGTACCGTGGACTCGGCTATTCGAATAGATTTTACACTCTACAGAGGTTATACACTTTACCCACAAGATACGATCAACTCATCACGTCAGCCGTGTATCGCCATACAAGAGTATGCGAATGAGTGATCATAACAAAGCCTTTCGGAAACTTCTAACTATACAAGTGAACCTCTCCGGTTGCCATACACCATCCCTTCCATCAGTAGAGGCGGAGTATGAGACCGACACACCGTTGGATGGGTACCATGCCGCAGCACCTGGTATGCTACCCCTTCAACTACACAAAAGGTATAGTTGACACCCCGAGGTACCACATGCAAGTTATCAGCCACCTACTAAACTAGGTCCGTCCCATTCCAGACATGTGGTTGTACGTTTGGCCCAGTTCAAAGGCTTGCAAGGTTAAGTCCTTAGGGTGACCAGGGCAAGACAACCCAAAGAACCAAAATGACTTTCCCGGTGCCAACCATGGCCCACCAGCTCATTCTTGCCACTTGCCCCAGTCCAAAACATTTTATCACCCCAGTTGATTATTGCGCAACACAATGCCAACAACAACTCAACATTCTTGAAGAAGCACGAAGCCCACCGCATATCAACATCATCGTGTCGACAACACGTCACACCATTTCAAAATACATTGCATATCTCTTTAGTCAATATTGAACCTTGTACTTCCAAAACGATGTCACCGATACGTTGCAAGTCTAAGTAAACTAATACGTTCTATCTAGCCCATGTCGTCAAAGTATTTAAAGACAACTATTAATCAAGAAACCTAGGGTGACAAATGATTCAAGGCATACAATTATTATAGACAAGATGGCAATAACAAGTAGGTTGATTACCTAATCCCAAATTAGTGAAAATTAGTTTACTTAAACTAGCATGCAATAATTTGAAACAACATAAGTTTCGAAAATGGGATCAACATGGTCAAAGCACAACTTGCCTGGCCCTTGCAACTTTTACTGTTCTTTACTCTTTATCCTTGATCCTCGATCATCAATCTCCACTTTCTTGATCTTCGGCTCCTTCGAGCGACTTCTGGACGACGCGTCTAACGATTAAAGAAACACAAATACAAACCAATTCAAAAGACAAATCGAATAAACTCCAAATAATGAACGAATAGCATTGGGCACAACGGCTTAGATGAAATCGGGAACTCGAGCAGATTAGATCGAAGAGTAGACAAAAGAGAATGAACTTTCGAAAAACACCGAAAAGGAAAAGACTAATAACTGAGATAGAAAGAATAATATTCCAAGGAATATTTCTTCTGAAGTTATTATCTTGATTGGACGGTCAATGACATATAGACTCTCTCTATAGACCGGGTCCATAAGGATACGTTATTTCATAATGAACTAAGCTGATTCTAGAGGTTGACTTTTGTTGACCGAATGGAAACACAGTCACACCAAAAGAGAGAGACTGATAGATTAGATATTCATGGATAAGACAAGGACGAGTGGGATCAGCACTCATTGCAAATTGATATGGGGCTAGATCACAACAAGGCGATAGAAAAGGTAAGGATATCACATTAGAGCTTTCACTTATGAGCGTGCATGCGATGACGACGAAGCGAGAGCAAAGCGTTAACGGCAAACGTTAACGGCGGAGCGTTAACGGCAAAACGTTAACGACGGAACGTTAATGGTGAAATGTTAATGACGAAATGTTAACAGCAGAGCGTTAATGACGGAGCATTAACAGTGAAACGTTAACGGAAAAATGTTAATGGAGGAACATTAACGGGGAAACATTAACGGTGGAACGTTAATGTAACACCCCAAAATTTTGCTTTTCTTAAATTCATGTGTGATTTGGCACTTTGGTGAATTTTTTGGAATTTTCTGGAATTTATTTGGATTTATTTGGAATTTATTTGAATTTATTCCATTTTGAAATAATTAAAGAATTTAATTTTACAAATAAAATTTTGTTGGAAATATTTTATTTGAGTCCAAAATGATCCAAAGTATTTTCCAGAATTTTAATTTTCTCGATCTTTGCTATTTTTAATGAATTAAATGAATTCAGGAATTATTTTAAATATTAAATCATTGGAAAATCAAACCGAAGTCGGATTCTTGTTCATCAGGCCAGGAGCCGAGTCGGACTTCGAGTTAAGTCAGAGCAGGATACGTGACTCAGCAGACCACCTAAACCTAATCAATCCCAGCCGTTGGATCAAGATCAGCGGTGAGATCCGCCCGTCACTGCGGTTCAGCCGTATCGGCCCGGATCCGTCGCGCCCAGCGTGATCGTGGCCGTTGATCGTGCCACGTGGGCGGCTGGCGTTCGTCCGAGTCCCGGCCGACTCCGCCGCCTTGCGCCCAGCCGTAGTGTAAATTAGGTTTCCGTCTCGAGCACGACGCGAGCTATTTAAAGCGTGAGACGTCCCCCGAGGTTGCCCTGGAAATCGCCTTACCGTTCAGGCCATCTCGCTGAGCCATCGCCGTTGCGTCGTGCTCGCGGGAGTTGGAGCCTCAGTGCGCGTTAGCCGGTTGAGCAGCAGGTCCGCCCGCCGTCGTCTCCGTAGAAGGAGCCGGTCGGAACCACCGAGACGAACGCGCTGAAGGATTCATCGGCCGGAGCAGCCCAGGCGCCGTCCGGGCTGCGTCGTCGATTCACGTCTCCGGTGCCCAAGCCTCGCGCGCCATATCGCGGACCGGGCGAGCTTTCGATAAATCCGAGATCGGACGGTTGAGGTGAGTTCACGTGTCCCCAACCCGATTAGATACGGACCGTTGGATCAAGATCAGCGGTTCCACTGCCACGCCGTAGTAGTGTTATTATAGGATTAGATCTGGACGTCCCGATCTAAATCGAGCGGCCCACGATCGGCAGTAGTTTCAAGCGTGTTAACCCTGGATCTAATCGGCTACCGTTGATTTTCAAACCAGCGGCGTGATTGCGCCCGTGTCGGGAAGTTGGGCCAAGCGCGGTCGGGCATCGACGTGCGTCGTGGCCCAGCGACTGCGACACGGGGCCCGCGTGTCGGCGGCGCTGCCGTGGCGTCATCCATGACGTCATCGGTGGACCCACTGTCGACGCAGTGAAATTGAGCCGACGTCGTGATGGCGTCATCCGAAAGTGGTCCACATGTCGGTCTCTCACGAGTAAGTGGTAGGAGTCCACAGTAGACCGAGCCGGCGTGGACCAGAGTCCATGGACCGGCTGGCGTCAACCAACCAATCGAGAGGCTGCCACGTGTCCATCTTTGGCGCTTAATAATTAATTTCCAAAAGAAAATGATTTATTAATTCGAAATATTGATTCAAATTTAGATTCAAAGTTCAAGCGCTTATAACTTTTGGCGTTTCAACTCCGATTGAGCGATTCAAATTTCCAAATTTGTATAAAATTGAGATCTACCTAAATATGAATTTTATTTAATTTTTTGGACTAAAGTTTTCTCTGCAAAATTATTTAAATGATTATTTAAACTTTAAATAATCATAACTTTTGGCGTTTTAACTCGAATTTGTGATTCCATTTCTAAAATCCACAAAATTATGTTCTCTCTGTTTATGGATTTTATTTGGGTGTTTGGACACTTTTTGCCTATTGTTTATTTGTGTATTTGCTATTTGCACGCTTTACGAGTAGGCGTTGAAGTGCGAGGGATTGAAGGAAGTATTGACTCAGATCCAACTCAAGACCAAACAAGTACTTTTTGAAGGCAAGTTGTGCTTTGACCATGTTGATCCTATTTGAAATCTATTTTGATTTAAACTATTGCATGCTAGTTCAATTAAGAAAATATTTTGTTTAAACATGGGGGTTAGATAAGTACCAATTTCTTGTATATGACACCTTGATTATTTAAGTATGTGCCATGACCCTTTGTCACCCTAGTTGTGGTTTACTAGTTGGACATTATTAATTTGCCAACATGGGTTTTAGGCGTTGTAGTACTTAGACCTCACGTGCTCATAACATGATTTTGGATAATCAAATGTTAATATTGACTTAAATGATATATTGAACCTGTTTTGGAAAAGTATCATGTGATGTTGATGGCACGTGGTGCATGGTAATCAAGCGGGGTTTGATAATGATTTCGGCCAAGGGGCATGTGGCAAAGTGTCAAGTGGGCGATTTGTGGCATTGGGAGTGTTGATTTGGTTCTTGGGTAGTCTTGCCCTGGTCACTCTAAGGACTTAACCTTGCAAGCCTTTGAACTGGGTCATACTTGCAACCACATGGGTTTGGAATGGGACGGCCCCTAGTTGACTAAGTCGCTAAGGACTCACTTGTGGAGCCTCGGGGTGTCAATTACACCGTTTGTGTGATTGTGCGGGGGGAGCGTGTCGTGGCTGTGGCGGATACCCATCTAACGGTGTGTTGGTCCCATACTTCGCCTTGGCTAAGGGAAGGGATGGTGTACGAACCTGGCGGAGAGGACCACCTGTGTTGTTTGAGGCTTAGAAAGACTTTGTTACTGAGGAACTTCGCCTTTGTAGTGTGTTTGTATCTTGTGGGTAAAGTGCATAACCTCTGCCAGAGTTTAGAATCTATTCGAATAAGCCGTGTCGCGATATTGGACATCGGGAATTCTGAATCAAGGGTTAGATTTTCTCAAAAATAACTTGGATTTGGAAAGTTGGGATGGTTTAATAATGAAGATGATGGAAATGTGGTTTAGGATGGGGAAAAAGTTTATTAAACTTCTTGAAAAGTTATTTATGCTTTACTTATTTCTACTTCGAATCTACTTATATTATTTATCAAATGTCACATTTCTGCAAATATACCTTGAGCCATTCCTTTGTACTAAGCCATGCATATAGTATATTAGCTTGCATTCGTGCATGACTTCTTTGAGTACCAAGTACTCACCCTTGCCTCAACACAATATCAGTTGAAGAAGAGGAGATTATGACTTGGAGGAGGAACTCAAGAGGATCCCGAATCTACTTAGGAAGCGAGCCCGGTCGGTTGCCTATGGTATCTTTGGATGGCGCCACGCAATTATTTGATTTTCCGCTGCTATTATTTTTCTCACGAATAAGTTTAAGCCTTGCGAGCATATATTTGTAACTTGACCATAAGGTCGAGTAACGATTTGACTATTTAAATAAAGTACTTATTTAATATCGATTGGTATGATTGTGATATTTACCAATGTTAAGGTATGTGCACTAAGCGGCGTTCTGGACTAGTCTTGAATACCTGAAGGGTCAGTTGCAAATTCGGGGTCGACGATTAACGAACGTTAACGGCGAACGCGAAGCGATGGCAAGATGCGCATGAAATAAGATATCGTCCGTCGGTGCAACGACATGACCGCGATAAGTGCTACCAAGGATGGATCACCGAGACGTGAACCGATAACAACGGCTAGGTTGAAAGACGACGGTTGTAGGCCGGAATCGGGCTTCGACGGCGAACGGAGGCCAAAAGAATTCAAAGGATGGTCCAAAATAGTACATGATGATCCACCGGACGCGACAACATGGCCGGAGCGAGCTAAATTAGCCGGCGTCAAAAGACGGCGCGCGTCGGTGACAAAAGACGGCCTAATTATAAAAAGAATTCTGGAGGATGGATGACAAAGGGGGAATGTCCATCACGTAGAACGCGATGAGATGAACTCAATGGTATAGGCAGATTTTATGGCGCCCCAATGGATTGATCACAAACTGCCGATTAACGGGTTTCGGGTCCAAATTTCAGACGGCCATAACTTCTAGAATAATGATCAGAACTTAACGAAATTTGACCGAGAGCTATATGGGACCAAGAGGAATACTGTGACATAGGTAGTTCAGAGACTTACCTGCTAGAACAATGGGGAGCGCGCAAGGATGATTGTCGCTGTTTGAAACGCAGTCTGATCGGAGAAAAATTTTTCTGTGCAAAATCCAGAGATCAAAACCATGAGGAATGGTGAGCATCATGTAGATGATATCCCCAAGAGTCTACATAAAAAATTTCACGGTCAAACTCCAAAAATTGAGAGAGATATGGCCTCAGGAAGATTTGAGATTGAAATGGCCATAACTTTTGATTCCTTGGGCCTAATTGGACAAAATTTATAGGGGAAACATATGGGACATAATGGCTCACCATAGCGAAGACGAATCTCGAAAAGAGTTGATGAGCTGATGGCAGTCGCGCTCTAAATTTTAGCTTCGGAGCTAAAAGACGGGCGGTGCTTCGGAGCTCTCGACGGGCGGTGCTTCGGAGCTCTCGACGGCGGTTTGAGAGTTTGGAAAAATTCATCTGAGGTTGGGAGGACGTGGGAGAGGCCATGAGAGGTGTAATACAGGTTGGGGTGGCGGCTAGGTCAAGACAAATCAAGTTTGGACCAAAAACGGGTCGAAGCAGCATTTATACGAGCAGTTGGCGTGCGTCTTGGAATTCCGGGTGACGTGGCGCGTTGTGGACTGTCCGATCGGCATAGGGTGGCTGACATCGCGCGGGTGACGTGGCTGGCACGGGTGCGGCGCGTGGAGGCGGGCAGGCCGGCCTAGAGCCTTGGCAGCGTTCGGTTGGGCCGGCCCAGCTAGCGCGGCGGGAGGGGTCGATTGGGTGGGCCGGACGGCGTGGGCCGGATCAGGCCGGTGGGAGGAGAGAGAGGAAGGAGATTTGTCCCATTGGAAAATCAGGATTTTCAACATTTTTCCTAAAAAAATTGAAATAAATCATTTGGGGCAATAAAAATACCAGAAAAATTTTAGAAAAATTCTAGAAAATATATTGAGACATTTTGAACTCAAATAAAATATTTGCAACAAAACTTTATATAAACTTTTCAAATAATTAATTAATTTCAATAAAAGGGTTGAATACAAATCGATTCCGAATAAATCCAATAAATAGCAAACAGGCTTCGAAAAAATCTCAAAAATTACAGAAGAATTTCTTGAAGCACAAGGAACCCCAAATTAAATTATATTCCTTTTATTTGAAGTATAAAATATTTAAATTAAATTGTTTTAGCTTATTAAAAAATTCAAATCAAGCTTTATAAACGCGAGAAAATCAACGAAAATTTTTGGGAAGCTAAACAAAACCAAAATTTTTGAAAACCCAAATTTTGGGATGTTACAGACCTCCCCCCTTAATAGAATCTCATCCACGAGATTCAAGGCTAACTATAGAAATAGGTTTAGGGTACTCAACCTTGAGGCTTCTTCAAACTTCCAAGCAACTTCACACTAGACAGGTTCGCTTCTGAACAAACGCTTGGTAACAACCAAAATTTTGTAGGCTGCTCCTTGCGGATGAGATCCTCTTGCAACTCCAGTGAGTCCAATAGTGTCTGCTTTTCTGTCACAAGAAGGCACTTCTTCTACGGGAAATCTTGATATTATATCTGTAGGGAAATCTTGAACATCTCATGCAATCATGCTGACGTCTCCAGCAACTCCAGTGACAGGCTCCCTTGCTTTTGTTTTTGCTTCATCTAGAAATTGGATAAGCTGTATCTGATAACAAAGCTTACTTGCAATTACGCGGCCTTCAACAAGACTTGAATAGCATTCCGGTTTGTCTTGTACTATCTTTGTTAGCTTGATTCTCCAGTACGAACTTAAACTCCATTTCAACTGGGTATCCCTTTACGGTGAACTTAAGCTTTAACTATTGCTGAGGTAATGGTATTGGTTTGCTGGCGAACACTACGGTTGCTGGAGTAATTCTTCAGGAAGACAATTATCTTTTGTAGTTATGAATCATACACAACAACTCTTTCATCCGATGTGATGGCACATCCATCTTCTTGACTCAACCATAACGGGATAGATGGTTCTCAGCTATCTTAGGTATACTAAAGTCAACCTGAATGCAATTTATCTCGGAAACTCTCTAACTCCTCTTAACTGATTACATCTCCAATCATAGACCAAAACTGCCTTTCTCTTAGGTAACTAATTTAACTCCAAGAATAACAATCTCAAGCATGGGTTTCCAATATTGTAAGCTTTATTAAGAATTTAACCTTAACAATGGACAAGTTAACTCTCAACATCTTGCATTACATATGTCTTTTGATCAGTACAACCTCTGATGCTTTCTAAGCTTCATCAGTCATAACATGGTTGACATGATCTTGCACTGGCGCTTGCGGAATGGCTTCATCTTGAAATGGTCCACAATTCACTTTCTGGCAAATGTCTCGGTAGATGAAGGACTAGGATTGAAGTGGGCAAGTATAACACCTTTTCTCCTAGGACAACTATTAGTATAGTGTCCTGGCTCATTGCATTTGATGTAACGCTTGACTGACGTCTGCTGGCTGGCGACAAGCATAGAAAACTGTAGAGAGTAGGCTTCTTCCTTAAAAACTTTTCGCCGGGGTGGTGTTATGAAGATTCTAACTATCAGGGTGAAGCACAAGTGAAAGTGTCAAACCAAGTCTGAGTAGTATGGCAAATTAGTTGTTGAGGGGCACTCCTCATTCGTTGTTGTGGTGATCCTTCTTGATACGCTTTCTAACGCTTCCGGTGGTCCTCCGATTCCTTGCACTCATCTTCAGGATAAAGGGTCATGTTAACCAACTCCTCTTGCTTCAACTGACTCCTCGAGCAAGTTTTTTCCATAGTCTTACCATTCACTTTCTGTGTTATACTCTTTACTGAAATAATTTCTGGCATGATCATGGCTTCAGACATTGCTTGATCTTTCTGTGGCATTCCTTAACAAAATGACATGACTCGCCACAGTTGTTGTAACACCCCATCATTTATTATGCCCGAATTCTACCAAACATAGACTAAGAAACCTCTAAATACCACAATTACAAGTAAATTACAGCAAAGGAGAAAATGCTAATACCGAAAATTTCGGCAGCATCTCCTTTGTTTTTCCAAGAATTGAAGCAAAAACAATAGCATAGCAATATATGGCAATATATGAGACATTTAAAATAGCAATAAATAATGGCATGACAGCAATATAAAGTCAAATTTCAAGCATTCAAAGTCTTCATGAGCCAAACGAACAATAAGGCTCTCATAACGCTAAACTAAACCATAAACCAATATACATCACACTAAATTTATTATCAAGACTCCAAATGAATAACTGTGGGAACAAATATGTGAAGCTACATGTAGGAGTGTGACTAGTTCCCTTCCCCACATGCCGGTCTCATGGTACCTAAAGCAACAAGAAAGAACAAGCGTGAGTTCAACATTCGGCAATTATATTGCAATAATGCAAAAGAACAATTACATGGCTACAACACCTCAATCATGCCTATCATCTTATTCATGCTCAGATATCATTTTTCACATATCACCATCATCATGTATGCAATGCGATGCGATGCACATGTCTCCTGGAAACTCAAACCGGTATGGCTGAGTGCACACCCGTCGGTGTGCACTCTCTCTTCCATTCCATCCCGAAGATGGAGGGTGCCTACTCCTCGCTTCCATTCACCGTGGTGGATGGAATCACGATGTAGGATTTACTCAATGGCGCCCCGAACTAGTCATAACTTTCTCACCGACCTTACCGGACTAGTTATGTCTTTCTCACCGACCCGGCCATGTATCATGCCACGTATGCAAACATGCCAACATCATAGATAACTTGTACATTAACACATGGAATCACAACATAATAAACCATATTCATCATATCAATGTCAAACATTAAAGCATGGCATGTGAACACATCATATATTCAATTTCAACTCATCAAAACTAGCAATCTACAACCCGCTACCCATTCCAATACACTTGCCTCAACCACAGGCGACGGATTGGCGAGAAGTAGAGGGCACTCCCAGGGTCACACCACCTGCACATAGGTACCACACACTCAGAATCATGCCCACAAAACAGTACTCAATCACTCATCTACCCCGACTTCGCAAACTACTAGCAAAACCCAAAAACAAAGGTTCTGTCCCGTCGGGACAGCAGACTTCCCATGAGCATAACTTGAGTTTTAAGACTCTGAATCAATTAAATGAGTACATCCTCGCGTAGCTTAGGAAATTTTCTAACTTTTTATAAGTATATGGAAAAACTGATTCATAATCTAAAGTGGTTTAATCTACATAATACCGTGAATTGTTCTAATCTCATTTCAGTTTTGAACACGTTTGGTAAAATGAGCATAACTTTCAAACGACTGATCGGAATTAAGCATTCTTTACGACCAATTAAAGGTATTTCAATTACCTACAACTTCTTCGAGAGGAGGATGACCAAATGCTGAATCTAAATTGGTGAAAATTCAAACCCTAGGTTGACTACACAATCTGCCCGAAACAGAGAACGTGGCAACTCTAGTTTTCTCGCAAATCTACCCAATGGCAGCACCACCACTTGATCTAAAAACATGAAATCGACCTCTAGAACAACACCTGTCCCCAAATCATATATCACCCATGCCATACCTCTCCAAGAAGATCCGAAACCGATGAAGTCTTTGTAGGATCGAAAGACACGAATATAGCAATCAGAGGGGGGGTGAATGATTGTGCGGAAGCTAAAAACAAATTCTTAATCTACTAAAAGTTCACCCCAAAACAGAACCAAATAATTGCCTCGTATTCGACAAAAACAGAATGACATAGGTTAGTTAAAACGCGAATTCCTGGAGATCCAACCGTTAGATTGATCTGAAATTTGGACACAAGAAACTAGATTCCAATACGAATCGAACCCAAAAAGAATAAGCTCGATCGGACTTACGGATCAAAAGTTATGAGCTTCGCAAGCTTGCCATTCCAGAACTTGACGAAAACTAATCTAATCAAAACTTCAAGATTAAACAAGATCTTCAAAAGATTAATCAACTAGACTTTGAGGAACTCTAAATCAATACCCTAGAAAGGTTTTTGATGGATCAAATCAAGATGAAACTCAAGAATCAAAAACCAATCTAGATTTAGAGCAAGCATGCAAACAAGAACCAAGACAGAAAACACTGTAGCAACGTGGTTACTGTAGCACGCAATAACCTTGGAAGAATTGATCTTTATTTCTTTTGTCTAAAGTACTCTCATCAAAAGAGTACAAACCCTAAAACTGAGCTTGAGGCTCTCAATGCGCTCAGCTCTGATTGATGCCCTTCAACAGGAGACACCCCTCCTATTTAAAGGAGCAAAACACAAGGAGTTCTGAATACAATTCCTAATCCTAGTAGGAGTCCCACTCCTAATCCTAGAAGGAGTATGTATTCAACACAACTCCTCTTGGCCCAACCTGGCCGAGTACAACTCTTGCACGCGTATGGCAATCCTACCATACTCACATGACTAACACTTTGCACGCGTATGGCCACCTGCCATACTCACGTGACTAACACTTTGCACGCGAATGACCTCCTGCCATTCTCACGTGATTAACCATTCTTCATGTGCACCATTCTCTTAGCCCGAACGTCCCGCATGACATCCTTGGCCACCAAGACCTCAGTTCCTCCCTGAACCTAGTCCCGAACCTCAGTTCCTCCATGAACCTAGTTCCGGTCCCGTCATCGACCACATTCGCCCTCGAGCAATACCTGCACATGAACAACCCACAAAACAATTTCGAGCACAAGTCCGCGACTTGACTCAACATTAGTCCATGCAAATACTCACACGAGCATTGCATAAATTCCACTTTAAAACAAGCATAATGAAATTCTCACCAATTTCATAATCTCAAGGTCAAACCAAAAACTCAATTCCAAGTTCGCTCAAAACCCTAATCGAGAAAAAACACATTCACGACGGACCCAAAAAAAATATGGTCCGGCGTACATGGGAAAATGAGGTTGCCAAAAACATGTTCACGTAGGACCACAAAATTTGGTCTGTCGTAGATGGGAAAATGAGGTTGCCAAAAAGATGTTCACGTAGGACCAAAAAATTTGGTCCTTCGTAGATGGGAAAATGAGGTTGCCAAAAACATGTTCACGTAGGACCAAAAAATTTGATCCGTCGTAGATGGGAAAATGAGGTTGCCAGAAACATGTTCACGTAGGACCAAAACATTTGGTCCGTCGTAGATGGGAAACTTACTGTTTTCTTTAAGTTTGGTCCGGCGCCAAAGCGAAACTTACTGTTTCTTGTCAAATTGTCAAAACACATGAACAAACACATTTTGCAAAATCAATTCTAAGCCAATTTTTCAGGACATGATTTCACAATCTCCCCCTTGATGAAAACATTGGCAACACCACTTAGAATTGAACATTTTGGCATTCACTTTTAAAAAGATTTTGAAAACCAAAGGATTAAAATCAAAGCTCATAAAAACAGAAAATCTCCCCCTTTGACAAATATGCAAAGTGAAAAACTCCCCCTAAGAAGTAAAATGCGTGTGAATGTGCAATGTGCCCAAAATTTCAAAATTCTCCAAACTTCTCAAATTTCCAAAAACTTTTCCCCCTTTGTCCAACTTCTCCCCAAACTTCTCCCCCTTTTTCCAACTTCTCCCCAAACTTCTCCCCCTTTGACAATGGATTCATCAAGAGTGCAAAAGAGAGAACGTGTTCAAAATTTTTCTTGAAACAATGATTTCACAAAGAGAAACAAAGGAGTGCCAAGATAGGAAAAGATGAGCTCATTCGATCATATAACCTTATATATCACATAACATGCAAACTACATGATCTTGATGTGATTTTAACAAGTTAGGGAATGACATGCATCTCAACCTCAATTCAGTCAACTATAGCCAAGTACTAAGCAAAACCATTAGTAGAAAATCAAAGGCTCAATGTTGAAGCAAATAACAAATCAGGGCGAGCAAGTAGTTTCAACTCCAATCTAGTGGACCAATTTAATCTTTAAACAGTAAACTGCATGTGGCATGCTTGAAGCATACTTCTTTTATTTCCTTGGAGTGGCATGCTTGAAGCATACATCTTGTCTTTTGAGGGAATGGCATGCTTGAAGCATACATCTTATCTTTTAGGGAAAGCATCCTGAGGCACATAACTTGAGGTTTTTTTTTTAAACAATCCCTTTTTAAAGCGATTCCCTTTTCCTTTACTTTTCTTTGATTGTAAACATGCAAAAGTGATTAAAAGGTCTTTTGAAAGAGTAAAGCTGAAAACACACTTGCTTCATAGCCCAAATTTGTCAAGAAGATTCAATATCAAGCCTAGAAGAGTGAGATATCACAGAGTATTTAACTATAGGCAATCAAACCAAGGAATTCATAAAGTCATTTTTAGTTAAAGTGGAACAATTTAGATTATCATATATTAGCACAATTACAAAATATATAAAGAAATATGATAAAGTGAGCTCATTAAGTGAAATAACTTGGCAAGGAAACTCCCTCAAAACAAACCCATTGGATGAACAATCCCAAGTTCTCCCGAATAAAAGCAAAAGCGAAGAAGACAAAGGTTTTGTGAAAATGTCTGCCAATTGATGTTCAGTATCCACATGATGAAGCACAATATTTTCTTTTTCAACATGATCTCTAAGAAAGTGAAATCCAGTATCAATATGCTCAAGAAAGGGGATTACTCAAGAGGTGGCACGAACCAAATCAATTCAACATCCTCCAAAGTCAACATCAGAATAAGCTCTTAAACTAATGCATAAGGAAGCAGAAAGCCAAATGCCAAAATCTTGAGTACCATGGAGATACCTGAAAGTTCACTTGAACGCTTGTCGATGTGAAGCACGTGGGAAGCTTGAAAACAAGCACACACAAGCACGTGGGAAGAGTCTCTCATGTAAACCTCCAATTATCTCATCCTCAACACATCATCATCATCTTTTATGAACAAAGACACTCTCCCCCAGAACATATGCACATGTACTTTTGCGAAAACAGAAGTGGAAGAAGTATCTCCAAAGGCAACACTTTTAGCATGAAATGCACGAGTGAAGAAGAACCAAAACTTATCACTGAACATATGAAGTGAGCATCCGAAATTCACTAGCCACATGTTCTCCTTCCTCGCGTGAGAAGCCTACATAGAAGCAGAAATTGTCGAGGCCTCGGTACTGGGGTTAGAAATAAGATGTTTAGGAATCCAGTACTGAGACACACGACGCACAACAGTAGGCACAACACGAGTATTCCTATGTACAAAAACAGATTTGCCTTTTTCCGTGTTTTTAGAAACAAAAGGTGTTTGTTTCACCCTAGGCACATAATGAGAAGTAGAGTGTGCCTTTCTGAAATTAGACCTAGCATTAAACCTTTCTCTCTTTTGTTGTTTAGCTAGTCTAAAGCAAAAGTCTACTAAATGTCCATCTCTACCACAATGAGTGCAAGTGTACTTAACATGATGTTTTGCTTTAACAGTAGAAGCACATTTTGCATTCATCATAGTAGAAGATAAAAGACCAACAGATTTAAAGACAGTTTTCTTAGGCTCATTGATAATTTTAAATTTTCCACTTTCAAGTGTTTTGACAACAGTGGGAGCATGTGATTTATGATGAGCATAAGAATCAAAACCTAAACCTTTGTTATGAGTGCTAACTTTTGATTGATCCAAGATCATGTTTAGGTTTTTCTTTCCTTTAGTGAAACGTTCTAATGACTTTTCCAAGTAATCAATTTTTCGAGAAAGAGTTAAACAATTATTACAGGGAACGTCCACTTTTCCTTTTTGCTTGCGACAAGTTGAGCATGAAAGAACCTCATGTGTAAGCAAATCTTCTGTCATTTGAGAAACCCTAGCATTTGCATCATGCAACTTCAATTCTAGTATGGAGCATATAGAACATGGAGTTGTATCATGTAAATCAATGGTAGAACAACTAGCATGTTTAACAAGTTTCTCATTTTTCTCATTTTCAGCATTGATTTGCTCTAACAAGGTAACATGTTCTTTCCTAAGCAAAGTAAGCTCATTGTAAATTAAGTCACATGATTTGCAAGCATCATCATCAGGAATCAAGGTTTTAAGTCTAGCAATTTCAGCATTCAATAACTCAACAACAAAATCATGTTTCTTAATTTTCTTGTCACGTTTATCAAGCAATTTACCAAGTCGAGCAACAGCAATAGCTAATTCATCGTAAGAAGGATCTACCTCATTGAAGTCGCTATCGTGGTCGTCCTCAGTAAAGCTGTTGCTGCTTTTAGCCATGAGACACAACCCCATCAACTCATGTTTGCTTGGAGTTGCATCGTCCTCACTGCTCCCTGAATCCACATCGCTCAAATTGACTTGTTCAAGAGCGGAAAGAACTCGGTGGACAACTTTGCTGTTGATGAAGCTCTTCTTCTTTTTATTACTTGAAGAGAACTTCTTCTCTTTTCTTCTGTCGTTGTCCTTCTCCTCCCTTGATGCTTTACCTGCAAGTTTAGGACAGTTTGGATGAATATGGTCGAGATCACCACACTCATAGCATCTTGGAGGGCCACCACCACCTCTTTTTCTCATTCTCACATTTTGTAAAGCTTTGTTAAAGCGAGAAGAGAGTAGTGACAAGTCTTCTTCTGGGAATTGCTCAATCTGTTCATCGGTTAGTGAAGACAAGAAAGATAGAGCAAAGCTTGAAGCAGCACCATTATGAGATATGCTAAATTGAGATGTCAAAGCAATTGATTTATGATCATTCTTTCTAGCAATAATATCTAATTCATGAGTTTTCAACTTGGAATAAAGAACATCTAAGGTAAGTGTACTCATGACAGTAGATTCTCTAAT
Organism: Rhipidocladum racemiflorum; assembly: GCA_036346355.1. Lineage (NCBI taxonomy): Eukaryota > Viridiplantae > Streptophyta > Magnoliopsida > Poales > Poaceae > Rhipidocladum > Rhipidocladum racemiflorum. Next base: position 42,202,094 of record CM070590.1, read on the forward strand.
GGATGTAACTTTCATCTCCCAAATAGACATGTCTAATGCACCAAGCAATTGCCTAGCATTAGCAGCATCATCAAAGCTAACTCCAAGAGCACGCAAATTGCTAAGAATTTTATTAAAGCGTGCATAGAAATCATCTAGTGACTCACCAAGCTTCATCTCAAATCGCATGTATTCCTTTTTGTAAAGATCTTGACGAACCTCTTTAATAGTGTTAGAACCCTCATGGTAATCACAAAGAGATTTCCATACCTCATATGCGGATTTGATATGGATCACACGGTCAAAGTTGCTACGTCCCAAACCTTGGATGATCAAGTTGCGCGCCTTGCTGTTTGCTTCAACAAGTGTGCGATTGGTGTCGTTGACGTTGTCGTTTGCAGGGACTTCATATGGCTTGTAGACTTTCTCCCAAATTGTGAAGCCTTGTGCTTGGATGAACGCCTCCATCTTGGCCTTCCAAAACTGAAAATCAACACCATCGAACACACACGGTTTTGTCGAATAACGATCCATTAATCTAATCACCGGTTAAGATAGATTAGAAAAACCTTGCTCTGATACCACTTGTAGGATCGAAAGACACGAATATAGCAATCAGAGGGGGGGTGAATGATTGTGCGGAAGCTAAAAACAAATTCTTAATCTACTAAAAGTTCACCCCAAAACAGAACCAAATAATTGCCTCGTATTCGACAAAAATAGAATGACAGAGGTTAGTTAAAACGCAAAGTCCCGGAGATACAACTGTTAGATTGATCTGAAATTTGGACAAAAGAAACTAGATTCCAATACAAATCGAACCCAAAAAGAATCAGCTCGATCGGACTTAGGGATCAAAAGTTATGAGATTCACAAGCTTGCTATTCTAGAACTTGACGAAAACTAATCTAATCAAAACTTCAAGATTAAACAAGATCTTCAAAAGATTAATCAACTAGACTTTGAGGAACTCTAAATCAATACCCTAGAAAGGTTTTTGATGGATCAAATCAAGATGAAACTCAAGAATCAAAAACCAATCTAGAATTAGAGCAAGCATGCAAACAAGAACCAAGACAGAAAACATTGTAGCAACGTGGTTACTGTAGCACGCAAGAACCATGGAAGAATTGATCTTTATTTCTTTTTTCTAAAGTACTCTCATCAAAAGAGTACAAACCCTAAAACTGAGCTTGATGCTCTCAATGCGCTCAGCTCTGATTGATGCCCTTCAACAGGAGACACCCCTCCTATTTAAAGGAGCAAAACACAAAGAGTTCTGAATACAATTCCTAATCCTATTAGGAGTCCCACTCCTAATCCTAGAAGGAGTATGTATTCAACACAACTCCTCTTGGCCCAACCTGGCCGAGTACAACTCTTGCACGCGTATGGCAATCCTACCATACTCACGTGACTAACACTTTGCACGCGTATGGCCACCTGCCATACTCACGTGACTAACACTTTGCACGCGAATGACCTCCTGCCATTCTCACGTGACTAACCATTCTTCATGTGCACCATTCTCTTAGCCCGAACGTCCCGCATGACATCCTTGACCACCAAGACCTCAGTTCCTCCCTGAACCTAGTCCTGAACCTCAGTTCCTCCATGAACCTAGTTCCGGTCCCGTCATCGACCACATTCGCCCTCGAGCAATACTTGCACATGAACAACCCACAAAACAATTTCGAGCACAAGTCCGCGACTTGACTCAACATTAGTCCATGCAAATACTCACACGAGCATTGCATAAATTCCACTTTAAAACAAGCATCATGAAATTCTCACCAATTTCATAATCTCAAGGTCAAACCAAAAACTCAATTCCAAGTTCGCTCAAAACCCTAATCGAGAAAAAACGCATTCACGACGGACCCAAAAAAAATATGGTCCGGCGTACATGGGAAAATGAGTTTGCCAAAAACATGTTCACGTAGGACCAAAAAATTTGGTCTGTCATAGATGGGAAAAAGAGGTTGCCAAAAACATGTTCACGTAGGACCAAAAAATTTGGTCCTTCGTAGATGGGAAAATGAGGTTGCCAAAAACATGTTCACGTAGGACCAAAAAATTTGATCCGTTGTAGATGGGAAAATGATGTTGCCAAAAACATGTTCACGTAGGACCAAAACATTTGGTCCGTCGTAGATGGGAAACTTACTGTTTTCTTTAAGTTTGGTCCGGCGCCAAAGCGAAACTTACTGTTTCTTATCAAATTATCAAAACACATGAACAAACACATTTTGCAAAATCAATTCTAAGCCAATTTTTCAGCACATGATTTCATAGTCTTCCTTCCCGCCGGCCGCTCCTCCCTCCCGATCCGCAACGGTTCGTCGGAGATTCTCGAATTCCGGCGATCCTCCGAGCGGGGCAGCGAGGGGCACCATGAGAGGGGACGTCGTGGGGCTGCTAGGAGAGGGGTGAGGGGCTTGGGAAGGGAGGGGGAGGGTGGAGGCACAATGGAGGGAGATGGGGGCGGCTAGGAGGGGGATGCGCCACAAGGGCAGGTGGGGGAGGTGAGGGGGCGCCTAGGTCATGGGGAGGGGCACACAAGGGCAGGGTGGAGGCGCCCCTAGGAAGGATATCCTGCCTCCCCCTCCCCCATGGGCCCAAATCTCCTCCCACCAAGGCCCACAACACATCCCCCTTGGGCCCGAACTCCCCCGGAGAGGCCCGAACACCCGAAAACAGCCCGGAAACGCGAATAAACCTCACCGCGTATAGTTTTAACCTCTGATTTCATATTTTATAATGTTTTGACCTCAACATTCACATTTTATAAGATTACGACACTCCGTGGTGTCACATTCTCCCCCCTTCAACAGGATTCGACCTCGAATCCAAGACACACCAATATGCAACCCAACAAAGCAAAAGATAGCTAGGTTTCACATCTCATACTTGAGGCGAAAAGCTTGGGGTACTTCTCGTGCATGCGAGACTCCAGCTCCCAAGTCGCTTCTCTCTCAGTTTGATATGACCATAGGACTTTGACAAACTTGAGCGTTCTGTTCTTCATCACTCGCTCCAAAGTCCCCAGAATTTTCACTGGATGGGACTCGAAGGTGAGGTCCTGCTCAAGCACTAATGGTTCCAACGGAACCACAAACTCCGGATTATGCAAGTACTTTCTCAGCATAGAAACATGGAACACATTATGCACTCCTTGCATTGACTCCGGTAGCTCCAAGAGGTAAGCCAACTTACCCACTCGAGCTAAGATAGGAAACGACCCGACAAACCTCGGACTGAGCTTTCCTCTTGTGCCAAAATGCACCACACCCTTGGTGGGAGATACTCGCAAGAGCACCCTATCACCCACCTCAAACTCCAAATCTCGTCTCCTCACATCAGCATAGCTTTTCTGTCTACCCTGTGCTGCGAGAAGGTTCTGCCGTACCTCTGCCACACGATCAACAGTCTGCTGAACACAATTCGGTCCAAGGACTGCTCTCTCCCCCACTGCATCCCAACAAAGTGGCGATCTACACTTTCGGCCATACAACACCTCATAAGGAGCATCCCGGATGCTGGAATGATAGCTGTTATTGTAAGCGAATTCTGCCAAAGGCAAATGATCTTCCTAGCTACCCTTCCAAGCCATCACACAGGCCCTAAGCATGTCCTCCAAAGTCTGAATGGTACGCTCAGACTGCCCATCGGTCTGAGGGTGAAAAGCGGTGCTAAGGCCAAAGCACTCTGCAAGCTCTCCCAAAATTTGGAGACAAACTTTGCATCCCGATCATAAATAATCGTCTTGGGCACACCATGCAATCTCACAACCTCCCGCACATAGATGGGAGCCAACTCGCTCGCTGAATGGGTAGTGCGGATAGGAATGAAATGCGCGGACTTGCTGAGACGGTCCACCACAACCCAAACAGCATCCTTCCCTCGTGGAGTACGAGGTAGGCCAACCACGAAATCCATGGAAATGTCATCCCAAGGCCACACAGGAATCTCCAATGGCTGCAACAAACCAGTGGGACGCTTGTGCTCAGCCTTGATCTTCTGACAAATCCCACAAGATGCCACATAATTGGCAAAATCAACTCTCATCCTTTTCCACCAGAAGTTCTTTTTCAGATCCTGTACATCTTGGTCTCCCCAGGATGAACCGTGTACGGGGTGCGATGAGCCTCTTTCAGAATATCCTCTTTCACTTGGGATTTCTGAGGTACGCACAGACGACCCTGAAACCTCAAAGCTCCCGCATCATCAACGGTAAAGTCTCTAGACTTGCCATCCTCAAGGCGTTTCCTCACCTGCTGGAGCAAATGATCATGCTGCTGTGCCTCCCGCACACGCTCGGGAACCGCTGACTCAAGAATCAATTGAGTTTCAGCTTGCACGGTCCCCGCAAAGCAGTAGGACACTCCCAATCGCTCAAAATCAGCAACAAGACATCAATGACAGGGGCATTGTCTTGCGACTGAGAGCGTCAGCCACCACATTTGCCTTACCCGGATGGTACTGGATAGTGAGGTCATAATCCTTTATCAATTCCAGCCACCTCCTTTGCCTCAAATTCAGATCTTTTTGAGTAAAGATGTACTTGAGGCTCTTATGATTAGTGAAGATATCGCAAGATTCACCATACAGATAGTGCCTCCATATATTCGATGCAAACACCACAGCGGCTAGCTCAAGATCATGCGTGGGATAGTTCTGCTCATGCTTTTTTAGCTGCCTCGATGCATAAGCAATCACCTTGCCATCTTGCATGAGCACACAACCAAGTCCCAAACGAGAAGCATCAGAATAAACAGTGAAGCGCTTCCCAGGCTCGGGAAGGGTAAGAACAGTAGCAGTCACTAACTTCTCCTTCAAAGTGCAGAAACTGTGTTCACACTCTGCAGTCCACTGAAACTCATCCCCTTCTGAGTCAGCTGCGAAAGTGGCTTGGCAATGATAGAGAAATCCTGCACAAAACACCGATAGTAGCCAGCCAACCCAAGGAAGCTATGCACCTCTTTGACATTGGAAGGCCTCTTCCAATCAAAAACTGCTGAGACTTTTCTAGGATCTACAGATATGCCCTCTGGATTGATGATGTGGCCAAGAAAACCCACTTCTAAAATCCAGAACTCGCACTTTTTCAGCTTAGCAAAGAACTGATTCTCCCTTAAGGTACTCAGCACAAGCCTCAAATGCCGCTCATGCTCCTCTTCTGATTTAGAGTAAACCAGAATGTCATCGATGAACACTACCACAAATTCATCAAGGTACTTGTATAGCATGCTGTTCATCGCCTCCATGAAGACAGCAGGAGCATTAGTTAGTCCAAAAGACATAACTTTAAATTCATAATGCCCATACCTAGTGGAGAAAACATTCTTCTCAATGTCCTGTTCCCTCACGCAAATTTGATTGTACCCCGACTGAAGATCAATCTTGGAGAACACCTTTGCTCCCTTCAGTTGGTCAAACAGATCCTCAATGCGAGGCAAAGGATACTTGTTGTTCTTGACTGTCACATGATTAAGAGCACGATAATCAATGCACATACGCCAACTTCCATCCTTCTTTGAAACGAAGAGGACGGGTGCTCCCCAAGGTGACACACTGCGCCGAATAAAACCCTTGGCCAAAAGATCTTCCAACTTGTGAAATCATGTGCTGAAAAATTGGCTTTGAACTGAAAAATTAACTTAGATTTGAATTTGCAAAATGTGTTTGTTCATGTGTTTTGACAATTTGACAAGAAACAGTAAGTTACGCATTAGCGCCGGACAAAATTCTCAAGAAACAGTAAGTTTCCCATCTGCGACAGACGGTGTTTTGGGTGCATTTGTAGAGCATGTTTTGAGCCCATGACCGAAGTCATTTTCACATGTACAACGGACTAATTCTTTTTGTCGTCGTGAATGGACTTTTTCTAGGGTTTTACTTTTGTGAAACCGAGCGTGGCATGCGTTTGCGCCTGACAAGCTTACGGGGTCCGTTGTGAACTTGTTTTGAGCTCATGGCCGGAAAAGCCATTTTGCATGTACAGCGGACCAACTTTGTTTGTCCGTTGTGAGCGTGTTTTCAGCGTTTGGTTGGCTTCTTGGAGCAGAAACTTTTCATATACAAGCGGACCAACTTTGTTTGTCCGTCGTGAATGCGTTTTAAGCTCAATTAGGAGTTTTGAGCGATTTGGATTTGAATTTTGAATGTGAATTTGAAATTTGTAATGATTTCATGATGCTTCTTTTGAAGTGGACTTTATACAGCTCATGTGAGTAGTTGCATGGATTGACATTGAGGAGTCAAGTCGTGGACTTGTGCTCGGATTTGTTTGTGGTTTGTTCATGTACTGTGTATTGCTCAAAGACGAATGTGGTCGATGTGGGGACCGAACTAGGTTCATGGAGGCGGAGGTTCGGGACTAGGTTCAGAGGAACCGAGGTCTTAGTAGTCAAGGATGTCATGCGGGGCGATCAGACTAAGAGAATGGTGCACATGAAGAATGGTTAGTCACGTGAGAATGGCGGGGAGGTCATTCGCGTGCAGAAGTGTTAGTCACGTGAGTATGGCAGGTGGCCATACGGCGTGCAAAGTGTTAGTCACGTGAGTATGGTAGGGTTGCCATACGCGTGCAAAGAGTTGTACTCGGCTTTGGTTGGGCCAAGTAGAGTTGAGTTGGATACGGATTCCTTCTAGGAATAGGAATCGTATTGAACTCTTTGTGGGTTGGTGCTTTAAATAGGTGGGAAGTCTCTGTTGAAAGGCATCAAGTAGAGTTTGAGCGCATCAAGCTTTGAGCTTGGTTTTAGGAGTTTGTACTCTTTTGATGAGAGTATTTTAGACAAGAAATAAAGATCAATTCTTCCAAGATTTTGCGTGCTTTACTGAACCCATGCGTGCTCTGGTATTTTGTTTTGGTTCTTGTTTGCATGCTTGTTCTAGTTCTGATTGGTTTTGTTCTTCAGTTTTATCTTGATTTGATCCATCAAAAACCTCTCTAGGATATTGATCTAGTGTTTCTCAAAGTCTAGTTGATCAATCTTTTGTCGTTCTTGTTTAATCTTGAAGTTTTGATTAGATTGATTCTCGTCAAGTTCTGGATCAGCAAGCTTGCAGAAGCTCATAACTTTTGATCCGTAAGTCCGATCGAGCTGATTCTTTTGGGTTCGATTCGTATTGGAATCTAGTTTCTTGTGTCCAAATTTCAGATCATTTCGACGGTTGGATCTCCGGGAATTCTCGTTTTACCAAACCTCTGTCATTCTGTTTTTGCTTAAAACGAGGCAATTATTGGTTCTGTTTTGGGAGTGAACTTTTAATAGGTCAAGAATTTGGTTTTAGCTTCCGCACAATCATTCCACCCCCCTCGATTGCTATATTATTATACTTGATCCTACAAGTGGTATGAGCAAGGTTTTTCTAATCTATCTTAATCGGTGATTAGATCAATGGATCATTATTCGACAAAACCTTGTGTGTTCAATGGTGTTGATTTTCAGTTTTGGAAGAGGCCAAGATGGAGGCGTTCATCCAAGCTGTGATTCGCAATTTGGGAGAAGGTCTACAAGCCATATGAAGTCACAAGCGATCAGCGTCAACGACCAATGTCGCACACATGTTGAAGCAAACAGCAAGGCGCGCAACTTGATCATCCAAGGCTTGGGACGTAGCGACTTGATCGTGATTCATCTTCGATCAAGCATATGAGAGTATGGAAATCTCTTTGTGATTACCATGAGGTTCTAACACTATTAAAGAGGTTCGTCAAGATCTTACAAAAAAGAATACATGCGATTTGAGATGAAACCCGGTGAGTCGGCTAGATGACTTCTTTTGCACGTTTCAATAAAATTCTTAGTAATCTTGTCGTTGGAGTTAGCTTTGATGATCTTGCTAATGCTAGACAATTTCTTGGTGCATTAGACATGTCTATTTGGGAGATGAATGGTACATCCATTAGAGAATCTTCTATCATGAGTTCACTTACATTAGATGTTCTGTATTCTAAGTTGAAACTCATGAATTAGATGTTCTTGCTAGAAAGAATGATCATAAATCAATTGCTCGACATCTCAATCTAGCATATCTCATAATGGTGCTGCTTCAAGTTTTGCTCTATCCTTCTTGTCTTCACTAACCGATGAACATGATTGAGCAATTCCAGGAAGAAGACTTATCACTACTCTTCTCGCTTTAACAAAGCCTTGCAAAATGTGATAAAGAGAAGAAGGTGGTGGTGATCCTCCAAGATGCTTTATGAGTGTGGTGATCTCGACCATATTCGTCCAAGCCCAAAACTTGCAAGTAAAGCATCAAGGAGGAGAAGGACAACTGAAGAAAAGAGAAGAAGAAGTTCTCTCAAGTGATAGAAAGAAGAAGAACTTCATCAACCGCAAAGTTGTCCATCGAGTTCTTTCCGCTCTTGAACAAGTCAATTTGAGCGATGTGAATTCGGAGAGCCCGAGGATGATGCAACTCCAAGCAAGCATGAGTTGATCGGGGTTGTGTCTCATGGCCAAAAGCGGCCTACGGCTTCAGAAGCGATCATGACTTCAATGAGGTAGATCCTTCTTACGATGAATTAGCTATTCTTTGTTGCTCGTCTTGGTAAATTGCTTGATAAACGTGATAAGAAAATTAAGAAACATGATTTTGTTGTGGAGTCATTGAATCTGAAATGCTAGACTTAAAACCTTGATTCCTGATGATGATGCTTGCAAATCATGTGACTTAATTTACAATGAGCTTACTTTGCTTAGGAAAGAACATGCTCTTCATTTGCATCTAAATGAGAAAATGATAAACATGTTAAACATGCTATTGTTCCAATCGATGATTTGCATGGTTTAACTTCTTGTTCTAAATGCTTAACTCTTGAATTAAAATTGAAAGATGCAAATGCTAGGATTTCTCAATTGGCCGATAATCTGTCACCTTACACATGAGGTTCTTTCATGCTCTACTTGTCGTAAATGCTTGAAAAGAGAAGGTTGATAATCTTTGCAATAATTGTTTAACTCTTGCCAAGAAAGTTGATTATTTGCAAAGTTCTTTGGAAACGATTCACTAATGGCAAGAAAAGATTAAACATGATTTTGTATCAATCTAAGGTTAGCTCAAACAAGAAAGGTTTATGTTTTGATCTTCATGCTTCATATGAAACTAAACCTAGCTCTGTTGTTTATTCTCCTTGCAATGACAAACTTGAGATTTTAAATGAGCCTAAGAAAATTGTCTTCAAATCTGCGGCCTTTTATCTTTCTACTATGATGAATGCAAATGTTGCTTCTCTTTGTCATAAAGCAAAACATCATGTTAAGTACACTTGCACTCATTGTGGTAGAGATGGACATTTAGTAGATTTTTGCTTTAGACTAGCCAAACAACAAAAGAAAGAAAAAACTAAGGCTAGGTCTAATTTAGGAAAGACACGCTTTGTTTCTCATTATGTGCCTAGGGTGATGCAAACACCTTTTGTTGGTAAGAACACGGGAAAAGAAAAATCTATCTTTGTGCATAAGAATGCTCGTGTTATGCCTCTTATTTGTGCATCGTGTGTCTCGATCTTGGATTCCAAACATCTTATTTCTAACCCCTTGATCTGAGACCTCGACACTTCTGCTTCTATGTAGGCTTTCACGCTGAGGAAGGAGAACATATGGCTAGTGGATTAGGATGTTCACGCCACATGTCCGATGATAAGAATTGGTTCTCCTCCTTCACTCGCGCATCTCATGCTAAAAGTGTTATTTTTCAAGATGCTTCTTCCACCTCTGTTTCAGAAAAAGGCACTAGTCAAATAGTGCGATGCAGTGCATATGTTCAGTGGGAGTATCTTTGTTGATGAAGATGATGATCTTTTGAGGATGAGATAATTGGAGTTTGCTCAGTGCTTGTGTGCTCGTTTTCAAGCTTCCGTGCTTCACATCGACAAGCTATCAAGAGGATTTTAAGGTATCTCCGTGGTACTCAAGATTTTGGCATTTGACTTTCGCTTCCTCATGCATTAATTTAAGAGCTTTCTCACGATTGAATTTGGAGGATGTAGAATTGATAGAAAAAGTACATCTGGTTCATGCCACTTCTTGAGTAATTCTCTTTCTTGAACACATTGATATCGATTTCACTTTCTTAGAGTCATGTTGAAAAAGGCAATATTGTGCTTCATCATGTGGATCCGAACATCAATTGGCAGACATTTTCACAAAACCTTGTCTTCTTCGTTTTGCTTTTATTCGGGGAGAACTTGAATTGTTCATCCAATGGGATTGTTTTGAGGGAGTTTCTTTGCCAAGTTCTTTCACTTAATGAGCTCACTTTATCATATTTCTTTATATGTTATGTAATTGAGCTAATATATGATAATCTAATTATCTCACTTGAACTAAAATGACATTCTGGAATTCACGATGATTACCTATAGCTAAATACTCAGCGATATCTTACTCTTCTAGGCTTGATATTGAATCCTCTTGACAAATTTGGGCTATGAAGCAAGTGTGGTTTCAACTTTGCTCTTTCATAAGACCTTTTAATCACTTTGCATGTTTATAATCAAAGAAAAATGAAAGAAAAGGGAATCAATAAAAAAAAGGTTGTTAAAAGCAAAAAACCTCCAAGTTATGTGCAGGCTTGCTTTCCTAAAAGATAAGATGTATGCTTCAAGCATGCCATTCCCTCAAAGATAAGATGTATGCTTCAAGCATGCCACTCCTAGAAAATAAAAAGAGTATGCTTTCAAGCATGCCACATGCAACTTATTGTTTAAAGATTAAATTGGTCCACTAGATTGGAGTTGAAACTACTTGCTCGCCATTGATTTGTTATTTGCTTCAACTTTGAGCCTTTTGTTTTTCTACTAAAGGTTTTGCTTAGTCTTGGCTATAGTTGGCTGAATTGAGGTTGAGATGCATGTCATTCCTAACTGCTAAAATCACATCAAGATCATGTATTTTGCATATTATGTGATATATAAGGTTATATGATCAGAATGAGGCTCATCTTTTCCTATCTTGGCACTCCCTTGTTTCTCTTGGTGAAATCATTGTTTCAGGAAAAATTTTGAGCACATTCTCTCTTGTACTCTTGATGAATCCATTGTCAAAGGGGAGAAATTTGGAAATCTTTCTTTGAAAAGTTTAAAGGAAAAGGGAGAGTTGTATTTGGAAATTTGAGAATTTTTGGGAGAAGTTTGGAGAATTTTTGAAATTTTTGGGCGCATTGCACATTCACACACATTTTCATTCGGGGAGATTTTGTTTGCATTTTGGTCAAAGAGGATTTCTGTTTTCTTGCTGGTCTTTGATCCTTTGGATTTCAAAATCTTTTGTAAAGTGAATGCCAAATGATTAATTCTAAGTGTTGCCAATGTTTTCATCAAGGGGAGATTGTGAAATCATAAAATAAAATTGGCTTTGAACCTAAAAATTAACTTAGATTTGAATTTGCAAAATGTGTTTGTTCATGTGTTTTGACAATTTGACAAAGCGATGAGATTACGCGATTAGCGAGGACAAAATTCTCAAGAAAGCGATTAAGTTTCCCATCTGCGACAGACGATGTTTTGATTACTGTTGTGAGCATGTTTTGAGCCCATGACCGAAGTCATTTTCATATCCCTGCGGACTAATTCTTTTTGTCCGTGCGTGAATGGACTTTTTCTAGAGTTTTACTTTTGTGAAACCGGCGTGGCGTTCGCGTAGGACAAGCTTACGGGTCCGTTGTGAACTTGTTTTTGAGCTCATGACCGAGAAGCCATTTTGCATGTACAGCGGACCAACTTTGTTTGTCCGTTGTGAGCGTGTTTTTCCGCGTTTGGTTGGCTTCTTGGAACAGAAACTTTTCCTTATACAGCGGACCAACTTTGTTTGTCCCGTCGTAAATGATCTTCGTTTTAAGCTCAATTAGGGTTTTGAGCGATTTGGATTTGAATTTTGAATGTGAATTTGAAATTTGTAATGATTTCATGATGCTTCTTTTGAAGTGGACTTTATGCAATACTCATGTGAGTAGTTGCATGGATTGACATTGAGTCAAGTCGTGGACTTGTGCTCGGATTTGTTTGTGGTTTGTTCATGTACGGTGTATTGCTCAAAGGCGAATGTGGTCGATGACGGGACCGGAACTAGGTTCATGGAGGAACTGAGGTTCGGGACTAGGGTTCGAGGAACCGAGGTCTTGAGTGGTCAAGGATGTCATGCGGGACGTTCGGGCTAAGAGAGAATGGTGCACATGAAGAATGGTTAGTCACGTGAGAATGGCAGGAGGTCATTCGCGTGCAAAGTGTTAGTCACGTGAGTATGGCAGGTGGCCATACGGCGTGCAAAGTGTTAGTCACGTGAGTATGGTAGGGTTGCCATGCAGCGTGCAAGAAGTTGTACTCGGCCTGGTTGGGCCAAGTAGAGTTGAGTTGGATGCAGTTCCTTCTAGGGAATAGGAATCGTATTCGTAGGCTCTTTGTGGGTTGGTGCTTTAAATAGGTGGGGTCTCTGTTGAAAGGCATCAAGTAGAGCTGAGCGCATCAAGTTTTGAGCTTGGTTTTAGGGTTTGTACTCTTTTTGATGAGAGTATTTTAGACAAGAAATAAAGATCAATTCTTCCAAGATTTTTATGCGTGCTACAAAGTAACCACGTCGCTCTGATATTTCTGTTTTGGTTCTTGTTTGCATGCTTGTTCTAGTTCTAGATTGGTTTTTGTTCTTCAAGTTTTATCTTGATTTGATCCATCAAAAACCTCTCTAGGATATTGATCTAGTGTTTCTCAAAGTCTAGTTGATCAATCTTTTGTCGTTCTTGTTTAATCTTGAAGTTTTGATTAGATTGATTCTCGTCAAGTTCTGGATCAGCAAGCTTGCGAAGCTCATAACTTTTGATCCGTATGTCCGATCGAGCTGATTCTTTTTGGGTTCGATTCGTATTGGAATCTAGTTTCTTGTGTCCAAATTTCAGATCATTTCGACGGTTGGATCTCCGGGAATTCTCGTTTTACCAAACCTCTGTCATTCTGTTTTTGTCGAAAACGAGGCAATTATTTGGTTCTGTTTTGGGGTGAACTTTTAATAGGTCAAGAATTTGGTTTTAGCTTCCGCACAATCATTCACCCCCCCTCTGATTGCTATATTCGTATACTTCGATCCTACACAACTGTTTTTCAACTCGTCTTGAAAAGGATGAGCCAAGCGGTAAGGAGAGATAGAAATAGGTCGAGTGCCGGGAACAAGATCGATACGAAACTCCACATTCCTCGTAGGAGGTAAACCAGGAAACTTATCAGGGAACACATCAACAAACTCCTTCACTACAGGAATATCCTCAATGGAAACTTAAGAAGATGGCTTTTCTGACATAGCCATGAGGAAACCCAACTGCCTCAAACGGCGACCAGAAAACAGACTAGCCAAAGCAAGGATGGAACTGGAAGGTATACCACCCTGAAAGGTCAACTCTACCCCTGACGGGGCATGTAAGGTAACTGTCTTCCAGAAACAACAGATCTTGGCACGGTACTGATGCAACCAGTCCATGCCCAAAATGACACCAAAAGGAGCCAACTGAATCACCATAAGATTAGCAAAGAAAACCTCATCATCAGTGGCAATGGTGCAACCTGGGCAAACCAAAGAACTAGCAATCAAACCCCCAGGAGAAATGACTATCACAGACTCAGAAATCCGCTGAACTCCCAACTTAGCCCTACTAGCAAACTGAGACGACACAAAGGAATAGGATGCTCCGGAATCAAACAGAACAAAGGCATCAACTGAATCCATAAGCAAAGTACCTGAAACCGCCTCTGGATGCCCGACTGACTCGGCGGTCGGCAAGGCGTACAGTCCTGGTGGCACCGGGACAGCGGGAGACTCGACACCCGGCTGATGCCCCAACAAAGCTGGGGGCGGAGGAGGCAACTGAGGAGGGGCTGACGGCTACGGGCACCAGTAGGCTGCTGGTGACGCCCACGCATAGGGCGGCTGAGAAGCAGGAGCCGCCAACATGTACACCGACCCTCTGGAAGACGCCGCTGGAGTGGGAGGAGAAGGCACCGTCTCCCACTTGATGATGCTACCGGGATTCATCCGGCAGACTTGCCCCATGTGGCCGGGCATGCCACAATGGTTGCAACTCCCGGTCCAACCACACTCCGAAGCACGGTGCTCACCACCGCACTTGAAACAAATCATGCCCTGCCCAGGCACAGGACGAACAGCCACTGGCGAGGAAGATGACTGGGGCGGCTTCATCTTAGCCCCTGAGGAGGAGCCCTATTCCCCCTTGAACTTCTTGAAGGTGGGTCGCTGAGAGGACCCACCTCCTCCACCAAAGGTCCTCTTCTTGCCCCGCATGGGGCCGCTGGAACCCCTGAACCACCAGGGTTTTGCTTATCCTGGGAGAGCTCCAACTCGAGCTCCATGCCCTTCGCTTGCTCCACCACGAAGCAGAATTCACGAGGGACAGTCGCCCCCATGACAACTCTGAACTCCTGGTTGAGGCCCCTACGGAACCTCCTCGCCTTCTCCTTGTCGTCGGCTGCCACAGCCGGCACAAAGCACACCACATTATTGAACTCAGCCTCATACTCTGCCACCGACCTCTTTCTGTGGGAAAGAGTCGTCAGAGTATGCTCCATCCTCTCAAGGAAAGACTCTGGGTAGAACTTGGCTCGGAAGCGAGCCACAAAGTCCTCCCAGGTGACCGGCCCAAGTGCGGGGGCTCTAGCAGCTAGAACCCCCTCCCACCAGATATCAGCTTGGCCCTTCAGCTGAAAGGCCACAAAGCGAGCCCTCTGGACTGAGGTCAACTCTACGACCTCAAACTGCCGCTCCATGTACCGCAGCTAATCTGCGGACTGGACCGGCGTGCCCGCTCCGTCAAAAGGGTCAAGATGGAGGGACATCCACTCCCGGAGACTCATCCTCGGCTCCGGCACAGCGGGGGCAGCAACTGGGGCCGTTGCGGGGGGAGGCACAACAGCAGGGGCTGCCCGCAACTGCTGGCGCAGCTCCTGAACCTCCCTCTGTAGAGCCTGAACTAAGTCCGCAGTGGCGGCGGGTACCTCAGCCCCTGACTGTGCCGCCGGGACCTCCTCCTGCGCTAGCCCATGAGCATTGAGCGAAGCGCTACCCTCAGCTACAGACTCAGCAACTCCATGAAAACCTCGCCCCTGGCTTCCACGGCCACGGCGACCCCGGCCTCTACCCCTCGGCATGGCTGCTATAGACAGAGAACCATCCAATCACATAATTATAAGCACAACATCATATAATCAGGAACAAAGATCAAACATCATCATAAACATAGTCTTCATCAAATAATCAAGCACAATGCAATGATGAACAAGAACCCCAACCTACTATGCAACCAATTGTGTCAAATTTTAAATTACTTATTCCACTTTTGCAAGTTTTAATGTTGCTATCCTATGACAAAAATTTTAGTTAAAACCTAAGCCATGTTTCTAAGTTATTCCACATCACATTTTAGTTGTAACCTAAGGTATCACACTAAAAAATACACATTCCAAGGACCTACAGCCCGCTCTGATACCAACTGTAACACCCCGGCATTTATTATGCCCGAATGCTACCAAACATAGACTAAGCAACCTCTAAATACCACAATTACAAGTAAATTACAGCAAAGGAGAAAATGCTAATACCGAAAATTTCGGCAGCATCTCCTTTGTTCTTCCAAGAATTGAAGCAACAACAATAGCATAGCAATATATGGCAATATATGAGACATCTAAAATAGCAATAAATAATGGCATGACAGCAATATAAGTCAAATTTCAAGCATTCAAAGTCTTCATGAGCCAAATGAATAATAAGGCTCTCATAACGCTAAACTAAACCATAAACCAATATGCATCACACTAAATTTATTATCAAGACTCCAAATGAATAACTGTGGGAACAAATGTGTGAAGCTACGTGTAGGAGTGTGACTAGTTCCCTTCCCCGCATGCTGGTCTCATGGTACCTAAAGCAACAAGAAAGGACAAGCGTGAGTTCAACACTCAGCAAGTATATTGCAATGCTACAAAAGAACAATTACATGGCTACAACACCTCAATCAAGCCTATCATCTTATTCATGCTCACATATCATTTTTCACATATCATCATCATCATGTATGCAATGCGATGCACATGTCTTCTGGAAACTCATACCGGTATGGCTGAGTGCACACCCGTTGGTGTGCACCCTCTCTTCCCTTCCATCCCAAAGATGGAGGGTGCCTACTCCTCGCTTCCATTCACCGCGGTGGATGGAATCACAATGTAGGACTTACTCAATGGCGTCCCGGATTAGTCATAACTTTCTCACCGACCTTACCGGACTAGTGATGTATGCAAACATGCCAACATCATAGATAACTTGTACATTAACACATGGCATCACAACATAATAAACCGTATTCATCATATCAATGGCAAACATTAAAGCATGGCATGTGAACACATCATATATTCAATTTCAACTCATCAAAACTAGCAACCTACAACCCGCTACCAATTCCAATACACTTTCCTCTACCACGGGCGACGGATTGGTGAGAAGTAGAGGGCACTCCCGGGGTCACACCACCTGCACATAGGTACCACACACTCAAAATCATGCCCAGAAAATAGTACTCAATCACTCATTTACCTCGACTTCGCAAACTACTCGCAAAACCTAAAAACAAAGGTTCTGTCCCGTCGGGACAACAGACTTCCAACGAGCATAACTTGATTCTAAGACTCCGAATGGATTAAACAAGTACATCCTCACGTAGCTTAGAAAATTTCCTAACTTTTTCTAAGTATATGGATAAACAGATTAGGAATCTAAAGTGGTTTAATCTACAGAATACCGAGATCTATTCCATTCTCATCACAGTTTTGAACACGTTCGGTAAAACGAGCATAACTTACAAATGGCTGATCAGAATTAAGCATTCTTGACATCCTATTAAAGGTATTTCAATTACCTACAACTTCTCAAACAGGCGGAAGACCAAATTCGGAATCTAAATTGGCAAAAATTCAAACCCTAGGTCGACTGCACAATCTGCCCGAAACAGAGAACGTGGCAACTCTAGTTTTTTCCCAAATCTACCCAATGGCAGCACCACCAGTTGATCTAAAAACATGAAGTCAACCACTAAAACAGAACCTAGACCCAACCGATAGATCACCCATGCCATACCTCTCCAAGAAGATCCGAAACCGATGAAGTCTTCCTTCCCGCCGGCCGCTCCTTCCTCCCGATCCGCAACGGTTCGCCTGAGATTCCCGAATTCCGGCGATCCTCCGAGCAGGGCAGCGAGGGGCACCACGAGAGGGGATGTCGTGGGGCTTCTAGAAGAGGGGTGAGGGGCTTGGCAAGGGAGGGGGAGGGTGGAGGCGCAATGGAGGGAGATGGGGGCGGCTAGGAGGGGTAGGCGCCACAAGGGGAGGTGCGGGAGGTGAGGGGGCGGCTAGGGCATGGGGAGGGGCGCACAAGGGCAGGGTGGAGGCGCCCCAAGGCAGGATATCCTACCTCCCCCTCACTCATGGGCCAAAATCTCCTCCCACCAAGGCCCACAACACATCCCCCTGGGCCCGAACTCCCCCGGAGAGGCCCGAACGCCCGAAAACAGCCCGGAGAAGCGAATAAACCTCACCGCGTATAGTTTTAACCTCCGATTTCATATTTTATAATGTTTTGACCTCAACATTCACATTTTATAAGATTACGACACTCCGTGGTGTCACAGTTGTAACATGAATGTTTGGGTTGTCGTGCCGGGTTGATGGGGCATTCTCTAGCCTAGTGACCTCGTTTATCACATAAGAAACAATTCCATGGTGACTACATATCAATGATTTCCTGAGGTAGATGAATAGGGTTGATATGTTTCTTCTTCATTTCTTCACGTGGCACAGCAAGTGCGGTCGACAATCCTTTTCTTTTCACTAACTCTTGAGCAATGACGGCTCGAAAATTCTCTCGCTGATGCTGAGTCACAGTGGTCATTATTCGATCTAAGGGACATTGAGCTGGGCAATGTTCTTGGCTTTCACAAAGATAACAAGTGATGTTGTGCATAGGACATTCTCCAGATAAATGGCTTCCTTCACAGTTGGAACAATTGATTGCATGCTCATCAGCAGTGTGTCCTATTTCTCCACAACGGATGCATGCATGATCTTCTGATTTGTTTGGTTGACAACACATCAAAGAAGTATGCCTCGGTATGGTATTAGGTGCAGGGGTACCGTTCTTCCTTGGTCTTACTATGGTTCCACTGTCTTCTGACGAAGTGAAGGGCCGACGAAGAGCGGTGGTAAACTCTAACCAAGTGATGGTATGTCCATCCTCAGAGGTGGCATAGAAACCTTTCCATCAGACTAATGCATCTCCTTCTAACTGACAAGTAGCATAGGGAACCTTCTTTTCAGCTTCACATTGCACTAAAGCCAGCTTTTCTTCTATGACATGAAGCCAGATTTCTGCATCTTTAAGAGTGGCTGATCCATCAAACGTGGGTAGTTTGATCTTCACGAACAAGGCAAACTTTTACTGTGAACAAGAGGTTGTGACTTCAGTTGTGGAGGGGTCAATTTTGGCATTGATAACATTCATTTGTTGCACCATCATCTGTATGAGTGAGTCTGGGTAGTGACAAACTGATCCAAGTGTTGAATTGTCATGGTTGGTACATTGGACGGTTGTTGGTCACTATCTGCTTTATCACTAACACCAGTAGTAGCAATTGAATTGACTTGAACTGCCATGGAGTCACAGCTACGGACGGTCCTTTCCATCTGCTGACCACTCCAGGGTTTAGATAAGAGGGAAAAACATAGATAAGTTTCAAAAATCCTTTAGCGGGGAAACAGGTTTAACCCAATGACTAATACAAACATTATTAATAACTTGGTATGGCTGCTTATCCAAGCCTAAAAGCTATGCAATGCATGCTGCACACTCAGCAATCAATGAAGAAGCGAATTTCCTAAGCGCACAATAATCTAGCATCTAAAAGGTCAACTCTCCTATCTTAAGAGATGCGACTCTCACACATGAGTCTCAACTGATAACTAAAGCACTGGTTCTCTAACTTCTGGAACACTTCATCGCTCCACTTCTCTTCGAGCTCGATGATTTCCTTACTGCACAATCTTCAGGGTTGGCAGCGACATCCAGTACTTTCTCCTTAAGTGTGAAACATCGTTAACTATTCAGAACGACTCAGGTAAAATTTCCATTTAAACCAGTGGGAAAGATAGAGATTTCAGCAAAGAGGAAAGAATAGAATAATAAGATGAGTCAAGAACTTATTATTCTTTCAAGTTAAATTTTCTCTTTAGAAAATAATTTTGAAGCTCCTAAAGACGGCCAATCTATCTAGGGTCAAGATCTACAGTCAGTATGGCTCTGATACCACCTCTGTCGGGACCCGAATATGCAAATCCGGACCCTCTGTGTATTCAACACTAGTCCAGGATCACGCTAGTGCACACAGTCTCAACATAGATGAATATCACAATCATACACAGCGGAACAATAAAAATAGCTCAATTACAAAATATAAACTATTGAACGACCTTAAGGTCAACCTTACACTTCTGAGGCCTTGACGGCTTCAACTCCAAAAAAGCAGCAGCGGAACGAAGAATGTCGGTGAATCCCATCAATATACCACAGGCAACTGATAGGGTTCGACTCCTAGACAATCACCTTCTCACGGAACTTCTTCTTCTTCGACGAAGTAGTCTTCTTCTCAACTGGTGATTGTTGGTTGCAAGGGGTGAGTACATAAAGCACTCAGCAAATCATGCACAGAATGCAAGTCTAATAACTATATGCATGGCTTACTCCAAGTGACATCCTAGGGTGACAAATGATTCAAGGTATACAATTATTATAGACAAGGTGGCAATAACAAGTAGGTTGATTATCTAATCCCAAATTAATGAAAATTAGTTTACTTAAACTAGCATGCAATAATTTGAAACAACATAAGTTTCGAAAATGGGATCAACATGGTCAAAGCACAACTTGCCTGGCCCTTTCAACTTTTACTGTTATTTACTCTTTATCCTTGATCCTCGATCATCAATCTCCACTTTCTTGATCTTCGGCTCCTTCGAGAGACTTCCGGATGACGCGTCTAACGATTAAAGAAACACAAATACAAACCAATTCAAAAGACAAATCGAATAAACTCCAAATAAAGAACGAATAGCATTGGGCACAACGCCTTAGATGAAATTGAGAACTCAAACGGATTAGATCGAAGAGTAGACAAAAGAGAACGAGCTTTCGGAAAACACCGAAAAGGAAAAGACTAATAACTGAGAGAGAGAATAATATTCCAAGGAATATTTCTTCCAAAGTTATTATCTTGATTGGACGGTCAATGACTTATGGACTCTCGATCTATAGACCGGGTCCATAAGGATACGTTAGTTCACAATGAACTAAGCTGATTCTCGAGGCTGACTTTTGTTGACCAAATGGATACACAGTCACACCAAAAGAGAGAGACTGATAGATTAGATATTCAAGGATAAGACAAGGACGAGTGGGATCGGCATTCACTGCGAATCGATATGGGGCTAGATCAGAACAATGCGATAGAAAATGTAAGGATATCGCATTAGAGCTTTCACTTATGTGTGCACATGCGATGACAACGAAGCGAGAGCAAAGCATTAATGGTGAAGCATTAACAGCAAATGTTAATGGCGGAGCGTTAATGGCAAAACGTTAATGGCGGAACGTTAATGGTGAAACGTTAACGCCAAAATGTTAGCAGCGGAGCGTTAACTCTAAAATGCTAACGGCGAAACGTTAACGACGAAACGTTAACGGCGGAATGCGAAGCGATGGCAAGATGCGCATGAAATAAGATATCAGCCGTCGGTGCAATGACATGACCGCTATAAGCACTACCAAGGATGGATCACCGAGACGCGAACCGATAACAACGGCCAGGTTGAAAGACGGCGGTTTTAGGCTGGAATCGGGCTTCGACGGCGAACGAAGGCCAAAAGAATTCTAAGGATGGTACAAAACAGTACATGATGATCCACTGGACGCGTCAACACGGCCGGAGCGAGCTAAATTAACCGGCGTCAAAAGACGGCACGCGGTGGCGGCAAAAGACGGCCTAATTATAAAAAAAATTCTGGAGGATCAGATGGCAAAGGGGGAATGTCCATCACGTTGAACTCAACGAGACAAATTAAATGGTATAGGCGTATTTTGCAGTGCCCTAATGAATTGATCACAAACTTTCGATTAACAGGTTTCAGATCCAAACTTCAGATGGCCATAACTTATAGAATAATGATCAGAACTTAACAAAATTTGACCGAGAGCTAGATGGGACCAAGAGGAACACCGTGACGTAGGTGGCTTAGAGATTTAACTGTTGGATGATTGTTGCTGTCTGAAACACAGTCTAATCGGAGAAAAGAATTTTCTATGCAAAATCCAGAGGGCAAAACCATGAGGTAGGGTGAGAATCATGTAGAGGACATCCCCAAGAGTCTACACAAAAAATTTCACGGTCAAACTCCAAAAATTGAGAGAGATATGGCCTCGGCAAGATTCGAGATTGAAATGGCCATAACTTTTGATTCCGTGGTGCCTAATTGGATGAAATTTGGAGGGGAAACAAATGGGACATCATGGCTCACCATGGCTAAGATGGATCTTGAAAAGAATCAGCGAGCTGATGGCAGTCGCGCTCCAAAGTTCAGAGCTCTCGATCGGCGGTTTGAGGGTTTGGAAAAATTCATCTGAGGTTGGGAGGACGTGGGAGAGGCCATGGGAAGTGTACTACAGGTTGGGGTGGTGGCTAGGTCAAGAAAAATCAAGTTTGGAGCAAAAACGGGTCGAATCGGCATTTATAAGAGCAGTTGGCGTGCGTCTTGGAATTCCGGGTGACATGGCGCGTTGTGGGCCGTCCGATCGGCATCGGGCGGCTGAGATCGCGTGGGTGACGTGGCCGGACCGGCGTGCGTGGAGGCAGATCGGGCGGATTGGCCATGACGAGGGCGTTCGGCTAGGCCGGCCCAGCTGGCGCGGTGGGAGGGGGCGATTGGGTGGGCCGGATCAGGCTGGAGGGAGGAGAGAGTGGAAGGACATTTGGCCCATTGGAAAATGAGGATTTTCAACATTTTTCCAATTAATTAAATTCTAAAAAAATTCAAATAAATCATTTGGGGCAATAAAAATACCCGAAAAATTCTAGAAAAATTCTATGAAATATCTTCAGACATTTTGAACTCAAGTAAAATATTTGCAACAAATCTTTATATAAAATTTTCAAATAATTGATTAATTCCAATAAAAGGGCTTAATACAAATCGATTCTGAATAAATCCAATAAATAGCAAACGAGCAACAAAAAAAATCTCAAAAATTACAGAAGAATTTCTTGAAGCACAAGGAACCCCAAATAAAATTAAATTCCTTTTATTTGAAGTATAAAATATTCAAATTAAATTTTTTAGCTTATTAAAAAATTCTAATCAAGCTTTATAAACGCTAGAAAATCAATGAAATTTTTTGAGAAGCTAAACTAAACCAAAAATTTTTGAAAACCCAAATTTTGGGATGTTACATCAACCCATCAGAGATCCGTGAACAACCGTCGCAGAGTGCATGGTATTTGCTGCAGAGCACAGCGGACCGCGTCACGGGTTGCGTCACGGCACGGCGTCAAGGGTTGCGTCCGTGATCTCCCTCATGAACTGGACAAGGTGCTTGTCCATGTTATCCCCATAGGAGCTCGTGAACAAGCACCAGCCAAACAACCACAGCAGGTACACCTCCAGGTGGCGGCTAACCCTATACTCGTCCGTAGGCTAGATGAACTGCGCCAGCTGTAAATTTAAGATGACTTGTTATTTCGGATCACTTGTTATTTTAAGCTATAAATTTAAGATCAGTTGTTATTTTAAAGGCTAGTAGCGTGCCACCAATTGTCGAAGCCACCACAGTGTCGGACCGTGTGTACTGCTGAAGCTATGGTATCCGGGAGGTGGTAGCACACCCTGGAACCTCTGAAGTAGCTCCTAGTGCCACGTCGGGTCAACGTACTGGACCACCACAGGGTCACCGGCGATAGGGAGGCCGAGGATGTACGACACGTCTTGCAAAGTGATCGCCATCTCTTGCAATGAAAGTTATAATTAAAATGCATATAGAAACAAAAGTGTATGAAAAACTATGGAAGCATCACAACAATATGTTGAAACAAATATGCACATAAAATTGTTCAAGCATCATAAATATATTGAAATAATTACAATAATTTGTCAAGACACAATACTCACAACTACATGCAACATGCTTACAGCTAGGTAAAAAATAGGGTTCACACAACACATAGTACATCTGTAACACCCCAGCATCTAGTATGCCTGAATGCTACCAAACATAGACTAAATAACATCTAAATACAACAAATTAACATAAATTACAGCAAAGGACCAAATGCTAAAACCAAAAATTTCGGCAGCATCTCCTTTGTTTCTCATGCTTCGAAGCAACAAAAATAGTAAGACAAGATATAGCTTGGTAAATGACAACTAAAACAGCAATAACAATGGATATGGCAACACTTATATCTACAAACAGCAAATTCAACCATTTCACCAATTATAGTGAAGCAAAAGATGAACTTAAGCTCAAAACCAAGCCGAGCACCAAGTTTCATGGCACAAATCTTATTATCATGTCTCCAAGTGATTAAACATAGACTATGAATGTGGAGCTACGTGTAGAAGTGTAGCTAAACCCTTTTCCCGCATGCCGGTCTCAAAGTACCTAAAAACAACATAAAACACAAGCGTGAGTTCATCACTCAGCAAGTATATTGCAATGGCCAAAAAAAAAACAATTCAATGTAACATCACTACATACCATGCTCAACTTCATGGTCAAGCCATAATCTCATATTCAAAATCATGTTCATGTCTCAAAATTATTGTTCACATATCATCATCATCATGTATGCAATGCGATGCAATGCAATGCTCATATCTCATGGAAGCTTATACCAGTATAGCTGAGTGCACACCCGTCGGCGTGCACCCTCTCCCCCCTTCCATCCCGTAGATGGAGGGTGCCTACTCCTCGCTTCCATTCACCACGTGGATGGAATCACGATGTAGGTCTTACTCAATGGCGTTCCGGACTAGTCATAACTTTCTCACCGACCTTACCAGACTAGTTATGACTTTCTCACCGCCCTCGCCATGTCTCATGCCATGAATGCAAAGATGCCAACATCATAAAATAATTTGCACATTTACTTAAACCAATCATGACATATAATCATAATGGATCATTTTCATCATACCAATAGCGAGCATTAAAGCATGGCATGTTATCGCATCATAAATTCAATTTCAACTCATCAAAACTAGCGATCTACAACTCGCTACCCATTCTAATACACTTGCCTTAACCTCCGGCGATGGATTGATGAGAAGTAGTGGGCACTCCCGGGGTCACACCACCTGCACATAGGCATCACACACTCACAAACATGCCCACAAAACATTACACAACATTCATCTAACCCAACTTCGCACCCTACTTGCAAAACCCAAGAACAGAGGCTCTGTCCCGTCGGGACAGCAGACTTCCAATGGCCATAACTTGAGTTCTAATACTCCAAATCAATTAAACGAGTACATCCTTGCATAGCTTAGGAAATTTCCTAACTTTTTCTAGTGATAGGGAAAGACTGATTCGGAACCTAAAGTTGTTTAATCTACAAAATACCGTGATCTATTCCAATCACGTCGCAGATTTTAACATGCTCGGTAAAATAGTCATAACTTTCAAACGGCTGATCGGAATTTAACGTTCTTTATGTCCACTGAAAGATAATGAAATT
Source organism: Rhipidocladum racemiflorum (assembly GCA_036346355.1). Classification (NCBI taxonomy): domain Eukaryota; kingdom Viridiplantae; phylum Streptophyta; class Magnoliopsida; order Poales; family Poaceae; genus Rhipidocladum; species Rhipidocladum racemiflorum. Next base: position 42,226,919 of record CM070590.1, read on the forward strand.
TTCTACAACTTCTTCAATGTCGGTACGGCCAGATTCGGATTCTAAATTGGTGAAAAACTTAACCCTAGGTCGACTGCTCATGCCGTCCCAAAACAGAAACGTGGCAACATCTAGATCTAATCCAATCTACTCAATTCTAGCACCACCAATTGATCTAAAATCATGATAAACACCATTAGAACAGTACCTAGCCCAACTCCAAGGAGTCCCATGGCCATACCTTCGCCCGACGACCGAAATCCCAACGAAACTCCTCCCGGATCGCTCCACGCTCCTCGCTCCTCGCTCCTCGCTTCCAATGGATTGATCCTCGAGGTGCAGGGGTGGGGAGACTACCCTAAGGCAGCAAGGGGGTGGAGGAGAGGTGGTGGAGAGGAGAGGAGAGGAGGTGGAGGCGCATGGGGAAGGAGATGGGGGCGGCTAGGAGGTGGAGGGAGGAGGAGGAAGGGTGGCGGCTAGGGTTAGGGGCGCATGGGGGCAGGGTGGGGGCTCCCAAGGCAGTATAGCCTGCCTCTCCCACCCTCATGGGCCCAAAACACCTCCCACCAAGGCCCACGGCTCATCCCCCTTGGGCCCGAACTCCCCTGGAGAGGCCCAAACTCCCGAAAACAGCCCGAAAACAGTATTAACCTCCATACCCTATGGTTTTAACCTTAATTCCACATCTCATAATGTTTTTGACCTCATCATGCACCATTTATAAGGTTACGACACTCCGTGGGGTCACATCACTTAATAAGGCCCAAAAACGCGAGTAAACCTCAAGCCGTAAGGTTTTATTCTCTAATTTCACATTTTATAATGTCACACCATACCATAGTGTCACATTCTCCCCCCCCTTCAACAGGATTCGACCTCGAATCCAAAGGACGCGAAAATCAACAACAAAGTCCCCAAGGGACAAAAGGCTTCTCTGCAGCACAAAACATTCGCACAACGACTAAAACCGGAACAAACGACAAACGAGTTCCCAAAACTAACACTTAGCGAAAAAATGTTGATCTAGCTCAACTAAGGGCAACCACTCACCGTTCGACCTTCACTTCCATTCCCAAACAGAATCTGCGTTTCAACCACAAAGGGCTCCAACAACCCAAAACGCTTGAATCCTCACGACAAACACTTCACACTTCTATCACAACCAACATGACCACCACACTCCATTAAACTCAACATGTCATAATCAAAGCAAGTCACAATTCCTTTAACGACCTCTCTACATTCCCGAAAATTTCCATCGAGGGGAATAACTCATTAAGGCACACTTTCCCTTCCGATACACGTTCATACTAACATTTCATTCCATCCTCTCCCAGGAAAGACTCAAATCCAAGAACAACTAGTGAAGACAATTGCTCACGGCACGACAATTATCACCGAACTACCGTCAACTTCACTTCCACCCATCGCTACTCTTAATAACGGTTAAACCCATACATCATCAACCTCCATCACAAACCACCCTTATACCACTAAGGTTCTACGCCTAGCCCCAAGCTAGGATCGTAAAACCTTACCAAACCACAATTGGTTCCTTTCTTAAGAGGGTCTCGCCCTCACACAAAAACACTTAGCTATCAAGCCCAAGTGTACACACGACAACTCAAACCCAAAGTGTTAACAACCATTTTGGAAAGAATTTGGCAACAACCAAGTCAAATCACAAAGGAAGCATAAATCCCCTACACCACAACCAAAATACCATAATTTCTTCATTCTTTCTTTTCATACTATAAAGAAATGGACATCTCGATTCATGACATGCATGCACACTTTTCAAGAGCACTCCGGATTAGTCATATATCCTTATATGACTTTCTCACCGACCTGGCTCATCGACTCCTTTATGATTAAATATGCATAAACAATGTCTCGTTTTCCTTTTCATCATTCATTCTTCATGTAACAACAATACCGAATAATCATTCACCAAATGACTACTTTCTCGGTATCACAAGTTTGAAACACACATAACATTGACGGCAACACCATTAACCGCAAAACACCACGTCGGGTCAGAACCCACCAACGATAGATAGCTAAACATGCAAAACATCACATTTTAACCAAAATCAACATTTTGGAAAAGAACATCAAAATTTCAAGTCGAGCATCTGCTCCCACAACCGTCACAAATTTTTTTTTCCTCAAGGAGAGGGAAACTTATTTCAAAAAGGGAACACCTCACTAACAAAATCACTTTATAAAATATTCATAAAATCCACCTTTTTGAAGCACTCGCAAACATCACACACATTTTCCAAATAACTCCAACTTTAGCAAAAAAAAAGAGTTACAAATTAAACCTCAAGAGTTTCCAACACAAACCACTATGTCCATCTGCTTCCTTAAAATTTATTCCAAAGATAATTCAGGGTGAACACGAAGGAGCGCGATCCACTCAAAAACTTTTGGATGTGAACTCAAACTCAGGACATGAACTAAACAACTTCGCCAAAACCAAAGCTCGACACCAAACACTACGAGTTTTGGGGAACTCTGAAACTCAACGTAAGGAACACCTCCACCGAAAGCATTCAACCGAGATGGCAAACAACCAAACCAGTCCAGAAGGTTTTAAACACAAGCTCAGCATGAAACCCTATTCTTATCTTTTTAAACATTCAAATTACACTTTTTTTTTACTCATCGAGAAACCCATCATAATTCAACCAAAAGCTACATAACCAATATTCCTCTAGTTACCTTTCCCATCACTTATAAATAAAGTTCATGACGATTATCAAAAGACAACTAACCAATACTACCTCATAAACATCCCCACAGACCAACACATCATATAACAACGTATTCTCTATTTCAAACATGGCACTTCAACAGGTACTTGAGCATGATCAACCTACCAATTTTATACAATCCATACATCAATTTCTCGACAACAAAACTTACTCAATCAATAAATGACTTCAACACATACATGTTATCTCTACAAGACAAAATTCGTGAGTATGATTCTAGGATATACATTCAGCAAGAATAAAATCCTACATCATGTTAATTATCCATGGTCCACTCCATTACAACATGTTACAATAACCTCCATTTTTAACAAGGATTTTCAACAATTATTCTAAGCAATTACCACCACTATTAAGTCATCAATATCATTAACTTGCATAATCATCAATCAACAACATTACCTTTAGCTACCCTATACATAGGTTATAACAAAATTACCACCACACAACATACTCCAACTATTTAAAATAGATTGAATACTAGCATTAACACTGCACTTAACAACATCATGAACAATAAGTCTTATGTCTTCTCAATTGATATCAATACTAGCATTGTATAGACACAACTGCATGCTTCCAAATATACTAGTAGTTTGCAACAACATAAATAGCAACTCTAATCAACTTCCAAATTAAAGCCACTAGTCAACATGATTAAATTCCTCTATTAACCCGTTAGATTAAAACATCTTAAAACAACCGGCAAGGTTTCTTTGACAGTATCATTAATTTACATCATCTTAATGTTCTTACTATGCATCAAGGTTTAAACTTTTAACATTAACGAGGATCATAAGCACTTTTAAAGCAAGGCAACAGGTTCTAAGCATGTACATTAACCCATTCAATCATTCTCGCTAAGAGTAAACTACAACACTAGTAGTCTATTTGTTTTCAAGCTAGAGATAACAACCGCATTGAATTGTTTCAACTCACAAATTAACTTAACAATGCATCATCCCATAAACCGCATTGGTACATGCCACATAACATGCTAAACAGCAATTCTTACTTAGGACAAACGATTTCAGTCAAAAGACTACTTACTTTGTTTGCAGCATTTTAGTTTTAAAGCTCAACCCAAATTCATAAAGAAACTTGACTCTCAAAATTGCAATAAGACAAACCCAACTTGGTCATGCAAAAGTAATTCTCCAAAACACTTTTAAATCTCAAAGACTCCCACAAGAGGGGACCAACCGATCAAATAAACCTTTGCAAATAAAACCTTAACACCAAACCCCAATCTTTCACGAAACAAGAAGGGTTTTTCAAAGATGATTTCTTAAACCAGTAAAATAACGAAATCAAACACCACTTACTCCTACAAAGACACATAACTTCAGCCCTGACAACCAGGTCTGGCATAACTCCGCAATAACTCCTTTAACCTCGGAGAAAGACAACCACATGATTAAATTGAATGCTTGTTCCCTGTAAAGCAATCAATAGGCATCAAAACTGGAAAGGCGCCCAAAAGAAGCGCAACACTAGACTCCTCTTCTTCATCTTCAACCAAGGAAGACAGAACCACGCCCCGCAAACGACACAATCCGCGCATACCCAACACTTTTCATTTGATTCAAATCAACTAAAGCCAAGAAAAACAATGAAAACGGACCGTCAGAACGGCAAAGAACATACGAAGGAACCCACCACTAACTCTTCTTTTTGTCTCCAGTCAACTACCCGGTCTACGACAGAAAGGGTAAGCACTCTTCTCCTACAGGGGTTAATAGTTCTTCGGTGATGGCGCTAACCAGCCACACCGTGAAACCTCACCCTTACTACGAAATAAGAGAGGTGGCCGAAACCCTTCGGCACCAAAACCCCACTTTATCACAACAACAAGAACAATTCAATCAAATCTCTCAATAACATGGCAACATACATTACCAACTTTAGCATTCAACATCAAAGCTTAAATACAACATTTAAGCTTAAACAACGATACCCATACCCTTTTCCTACTGTGCATCCATGTGTGTCAAATTTTAGATTAGTTACACCACTTTTGCAAGTTTTAATGTTGCTATCCTATGACAAAATTTTAGTTAAAACCTAAGCCATGTTTCTAAGTTATTTCTCATCAAATTTTAGTTGTACCCTATAGCATGATACTAAAAATACACATTCCAAGGACCTACATCCCGCTCTGATACCAACTGTAACACCCCAGCATCTAGTATGCCTGAATGCTACCAAACATAGACTAAACAACATCTAAATACCACAAATTAACATAAATTATAGCAAAGGAGCATATGCTAAAACCGAAAATTTCGGCAGCATCTCCTTTGTTTCTCATGTTTCGAAGCAACAACAATAGTAAGACAAGATATAGCTTGGTAAATCACAACTAAAACAGCAATAACAATGGATATGGCAACACTTATATCTACAAACAACAAATTCAACCATTTCACCAATTATAGTGAAGCAAAAGATGAACTTAAGCTCAAAACCAAGCCGAGCACCAAGTTTCATGGCACAAATCTTATTATCATGTCTCCAAGTGATTAAACATAGACTATGAATGTGGAGCTACGTGTAGAAGTGTAGCTAAACCCCTTTCCCACATGCCGGTCTCAAAGTACCTAAAAACAACATAAAACACAAGCGTGAGTTCATCACTCAGCAAGTATATTGCAATGGCCAAAAAAAAACAATTCAATGTAACATCACTACATACCATGCTCAACTTCATGGTCAAGTCATAATCTCATATTCAACATGATATTCATGTTTCAAAATCATTGTTCACATATCATCATTATCATGTATGCAATGCAATGCTTATATCTCCTGGAAGCTTATACCGGTATAGCTGAGTGCACACCCATCGGCGTGCACCCTCTCCCCCCTTCCATCCCGTAGATGGAGGGTGCCTACTCCTCGCTTCCATTCACCACGTGGATGGAATCACGATGTAGGTCTTACTCAATGGCGTTCCGGACTAGTCATAACTTTCTCACCGACCTTACCAGACTAGTTATGACTTTCTCACCGCCCTCGCCATGTCTCATGCCATGAATGCAAAGATGCCAACATCATAAAATAATTTGCACATTTACTTAAACCAATCATGGCATAGAATCATAATGGATCATTTTCATCATACCAATAGCGAGCATTAAAGCATGGCATGTTATCGCATCATAAATTCAATTTCAACTCATCAAAACTAGCGATCTACAACTCGCTACCCATTCCAATACACTTGCTTTAACCTCCGGCGACGGATTGATGAGAAGTAATGGGCACTCCCGGGGTCACACCACCTGCACATAGGCATCACACACTCACAAACATGCCCACAAAACATTACAAAACATTCATCTAACCCGACTTCGCACCCTACTTGCAAAACCCAAAAACAGAGGCTCTGTCCCGCCGGGACAGCAGAATTCCAACGGCCATAACTTGAGTTCTAAAACTCGAAATCAATTAAACGAGTACATCCTCGCATAGCTTACGAAATTTCCCAACTTTATCTAGTTATAGGGAAAGACTGATTCAGACTCTAAAGTTATTTAATCTACAAAATACCGTGATCTTTTCCAATCACGTCACAGATTTTAACACGCTCGGTAAAACAGTCATAACTTTCAAACGGTTGATCGGAATTTAACGTTCTTTATGTCCACTGAAAGATAATGAAATTATCTACAACTTCTTCAACGTCTGTACGGCCAGATTCGGAAACTAAATTGGCGAAAAACTTAACCCTAACTAGACTGCTCATGCTGTCCCAAAACAGAAACGTGGCAACATCTAGATCTAATCCAATCTACTCAAGTCCAGCATCACCAATTGATCTAAAATCATGATAAACACCATTAGAACATTACCTAGCCCAACCCCAAGAAGTCCCATGGCCATACCTTCACCCGACGACCGAAATCCCAGGGAAACTCCTCCCGGATCGCTCCTCGCTCCACGCTCCTCGCTCCTCGTTCATCGCTCCTCGCTTCCAATGGATGGATCCTCGAGGTGCAGAGGTGGGGAGGCTACCCTATGGCAGCAAGGGGGTGGAGGAGAGGTGGTGGAGAGGAGAGGAGAGGAGGTGGAGGCGCATGGGGAAGGAGATAGGGGCGGCTAGGAGGTGGAGGGAGGAGGAGGAAGGGTGGCAGCTAGGGTTAGGGGCGCATGGGGGCACGGTGGGGGCGCCCAAGGCAGTATAGCCTGTTAGTGTTATGCCCTTGAGGCAATCATATGGATAATTGTAACATGACTATGTTTTATGAATAATAATATGATTATTGGTCCAATGAATGTATATCATTGTTTTGATCAACAAGTGTGTGACTTGTTTATGAAGCTCTTTACTTATTGATATAATTCGATAAATATCTCTGATCGGATATCATCGTATAGGACAACGATGAATAGATCAGCACATGTATTGTCCGATGATCATGTTTCATAGATCATGGGATATAGAGATATCATCAATACATTGTGGACGCATGTTGAAGAACATGTGTTAGATAGACCCACAATGGGACACTGCGAGAATGTTACATTCTTATGTGTCATCAGTGTATCTCATACATAGTAGATGTATTATCCTTAGACCTGAGATTGTCATATTCCCTACATGTGTAATAGTTTACCTTGGGGTTACCAAACACTATTTCCTAACCGGATAGTTATAAAGGTAGCTTTCATGTTTACTATGAAACATGAAGAGGGAAGTGAGCAGTCAAGATGGAATTTGCCACTCCAATGTAACAGAGATATATGTCTAGGCCACTCGTGTGATATGATTAAGGAAGTGCATGGCCATGCCGTGATTGAGAAGTCAATCACAACTTATAAATATATCACGGATACGAGAGATGGATTGAACTGTCAAAGGATGACATGCTTCTCGCCTTGAGTTCGATCTTCATATAGTTTGGCAAAGGGATTATTACATCAGTACTTTAATCATATGCATTTGGGAGTTGGCATGCTCGCAAGGAGCCGCATCGACTATTGGATTAGAAAAGGGGTTTTCCGAATCCATGTCCAAATGCGCATGAACCTCTGAGGTCACACACTTAATCTGGGGACGCGTGGTCGGATTAGATCCGTAATTAATGGACCTCGTGGGCTTAGCGCGTAGATGGGCCCTGACTGCCTAGGGTTTCACCTCGTGGCTATATAAGGAGGGGAGGAGGCTGGGCGCAACACACACTTTCGTGCGGTTTAGAGGTGTTTCGCCAGAAACCCTAGCCACCTCTCTCGTTGCCCCTGCCGAGCGACCTGGTGCTTGCACACCGACGCACGGTGTTCCATCCCCGGACGTGTGGACTGCTGTGGTGACGCTGCTGCTACTACGGCGTGGAGAGGACGATCCGTGGCGAGGACGATCTGCGGTTAGGACGATCCGCGATGGGGACGATCCGTGGCGAGGACGATCTGCGGCGAGGACGATCCGCGGCGAGGACGATCCACGCCGAGAACGATCCACTACAACGACGTGCGAAGGATTCCGCAACTGCGCGTCTAGTGGTAATAGATCTATGATCCCCTTCTTGCGAGTAGCTTTTCTGGTTTGCGGTAGAAATTCTAATTTATGCTAGTGTAGCATACCGCGTTCCCTTACATAGCCTGCCTCTCCCTCCCTCATGGGCCCAAAACACCTCCCACCAAGGCCCACGGCTCATCCCCCTTGGGCCCGAACTCCCCCGGAGAGGCCCAAACTCCCGAAAACAGCCCGGAAACGGTATTAACCTCCATACCCTATGGTTTTAACCTTAATTCCACATCTCATAATGTTTTTGACCTCATCATGCACCATTTATAAGGTTACGACACTCCGTGGGGTCACATCACTTCATAAGGCCCAAAAACGCGAGTAAACCTCAAGCCGTAAGGTTTTATTCTCTAATTTCACATTTTATAATGTCACACCATACCGTAGTGTCACAACATCGATTAAATTGCTTCTCATTTGATACGTTGCCATCGTGCAACACTCCTCGCAGAGGACGATCCATCCCCCACCGTTGGATTGCCATCTCCTTCTTCTTCTTTGTTTTGTGCATGGCAATTCTTAAACGTATGTTCTGTTTGGTTGCACAATGAACATTTCTTCACACGTTTGCCAGCTTCGGACTCATCCATGTCATTTTTGATACACCTTGTTTTCCGACCCCTGCTTTCCATCTTCTTGCATCGAAATCAGGGACCCAGAACCATTCATCAACACTAGGAGTTATGGTGAAAGAACCCACAACACCATAACCATAAAGCTCCTCGCTCCAAGTTGCCATCACCCTTTCCTTCCTAGAAATATTCAGATAGATCTGTACCAGGTTGCAGTCCAAATAAAGCACATGTGGCTATCACATGAGAACATGGCCTATGCAAAAGGTAGGGCTTGTTACATGAGCATTTGCAATCAGCCTGTAATATTGTCGGGACCCCGAATTTGCAAATCCCACTCTCGTGTATTCAAGACTAGTCCAGAGAGCAACTTAGTGCACTGATCCTTAACATCGGTATATATCACAATCATACCAAACGATACTATCAAAGTACTTTATTTAAATAATCAAAGGGTTACTCGACCTTATGGCCAAGTTACAAATATATGCCTTGCAAGGCAGAACTTATTAAAAGAGAAATAATAGCAGCGGAAAATCAAATAAACTTCGTGGCGCCATCCAAGATACCACAAAGTAACTGACTGGGCTCGCATCCCTAAGTAGTCGGGTCCTCTTGAGTTCCTCCTCCAAAGCCGGGGCGTAATCTCCTCTTCAACGATGTTGTGTTGGGGCAAGGGTGAGTACTTGGTACTCGACAAGTCATGCACCAGAGATGCAAGCTAATATACTATATGCATGGCTTGGTACAAAGGAATAGCTCAAGGTATATTTTAGCTTGAAGATTTGACAAGTAATATAAGTAGATTCAAAGCAAGAAACAAGTAAAGCATAAATAACTTTGCAAGAAGTTTAAATAACATTTTTCCCCATCCTAAACCATATTTCCATCATCTTCTTTGTTAAACCAACCCTACTTTTCAAATCCAAGTTATTTTCGGAAAAATCTACCCCTTATTTGTAATTCAGAGCATTGTCGATCCAAGACAGTGGACTCGGCTATTCAAATAGATTCTACACTCTGCGAGAGGTTATGCACTTTACCCACAAGATACAATCCACTCACCACGTCGGCCGTGAATCGCCATACAAGAGTATGCGAATGAGCGATCATAACAAAGCCTTCGAAGCCTCAAACAACCGCAGGTGGTCCTCTCCGTGCACGTGCTCTACACCATCCCTTCCTTAGCCAAGGCGAAGTATGGGACCAACACACCGTTAGATGGGTACTGGCCACGACCACGTCGCCCCCCAGTACAATCACACAAACGGTGTAATCGACACCTGAGGCTCCACAAGTGAGTCCTTAGCGACTTAGTCAACTAGGGCCGCCCCATTCCGACCATGTGGTTGCAAGTATGACCAGGTTCAAAGGCTTGCAAGGTTAAGTCCTTAGAGTGACCAGGGCAAGACTACCGAAAAACCAAATCAACACTCCCAATGCCTGGCCCACTGACATTACTCTTGCCACATGCCCCTGGCCAAATCTTTTATCAAACCCCAGTTGATTACCATGCCACGTGCCATCAACATCACATGATACTTTTCCAAAACAGGTTCAATATATCATTAAGTCAATATTAGCATTTGATTGTCCAAAATCATGTCATGAGCACGAAAGGTGCTCTAAGCAAGATACTACAACGATCTAAACCCATGTTGGCAATTTAATAATGTCCAACTAGTAAACCACAACTAGGGTGACAAGGGATCATGGCACATACTTAAGTAATCAAGGTGTCATATAACAAATTGGTATTTAACTAACCCCCTTGAGGGTTTAAACCAAAGTATCTTTCTAATTGAACTAGCATGCAATAGTTTAAATCAAAATAGATTTGAAATAGGATCAATATGGTCAAAGCACAACTTGCCTTCAAAAAGTACTTGCTCTTGGTCTTGAGTTGGATCCTCGAAATAACACTTCTCCTCAAATCCTTCCTGCACTTCAGCGTCTACTCGTAAAAGCGTGCAAATAGCAAATACACAAATGAACACTATGCAAAAAAGATCCCAAAACTCCAAATAAAATCCATAAACAGAGAGAACATAATTTTCTGGATTTTTAGAAGCTGAATCGTCAAATTTGGAGTTAAAGCGTAAAAGTTATGATTATTTAAAGTTTAAATAATCAATTAAATAATATTTCAGAGAAAAACTTTAGTCAAAAATTAAATAAAATTCATATTTAGGTAGATCTCAATTTTATACAAATTTAGAAATTTGAACCACTCAAATCGGAGTTGAAACGCAAAAAGTTTATAAGCGTTTGAAGTTTGAATCTAAATTTGAATCAATATTTCGAATTAATAAATCATTTTCTTCGAAATTAATTATTGCGTCGCATGGACACGTGGCAGCTCTGATTGGCCTGCTGGACGTCGGCCGGATCCATGGGCTCGGTCCACACGCTTGGGTCCACTGCAGTGGACTCGGTCCCGCGACTCCACGTGAGACATGTGGGCCCACTTTCGGGTGACGCGTCATTGTCGACGCCGCTCGGCTCAAGTTTCGCTGACAGTGGTCCCACCGATGGCGTCATGGGTGGCGTCCACGCATCTATCGGCCGACACGCGGGCCCGCGTGTCGCTGATACACGCCGCGTGGCGCGGCTTATTCGGCTTCGGACGCTGGGCACTGTCGTGGCCGCTGGTTTGAAATCCGACTACCGGGATTGAGTTTGGCCTCATGTGCTTGGGGCGCACGTGGATCGAGTCGTGGGCCGTTGGATCTAGATCCAACGGTTGGGATTAGATCTAGGATTTTCAACGGAAACTCACCGGTGACGCGTGTACGATCACGGGCCTTTGGATCTTGATCGGACGGTTGGTGGAGCTCTGGGGTCGGCGATGGCTTCACTGGCAAGTTGCGGCCGGTGGCGCTGAGGGCGACCACCCAAACGGCGGTTGGGGCGTGCTCGGCGAGATGGAGGGTGTCTTCGCGCGCCTGCCGGGTTTCGAACTGGGTCAATCCGATAGCGGAGGGCGGACGGCGGCGAGCAGGCAAGGACCGTGGTGGCGCTTCACGCAACTGGCGGCGATTCCGCGAACCTACGGGCTAGAGCTCGGCGGGTTAGGCAAAGAAGTGCGCTGGGTCACGGGCGGTCCTTGGTGCGATCCTGCATTAAATAGCTCGAGGGCGTGCTCGGGCGGAGCCCTAATCGATCACTGGCAAGACTCGGCGGCGAGTCCGGCTTCGATTTACGGGAAAACGACGAATCGTGGCGCCCACGTGCATCGATCATGACCACGATCGTGACGGCGCTTGATCGGGTCGGTCGAACAACTGGCTTTCGGTCGAGTCTGGCGGATCTCACCGTTGGATCTTGATCCAACGGCTGGGATCGATTAGGGTTAGGAGTGGGTTCGGCCGAGTCAATGGCTCGGTCGGACTCGAGTCCGACTCGGCTTGGATGAGCGATTACTTGACCCGAGTTGGATTTTCCAGCGATTTAATATTTAAAATAATTCCCGGTAATTCATTTAATTCATTAAAAATAGCAAATGACTCGAAAAAATTCGGAAAAATTCTGGAAAATATTTTGGATTATTTTGGACTCAAATAAAATATTTCCAACAAAAATTTATTTGCAAAATTAAATTCTTTAATTATTTCAAAATGGAATAAATTCAAATAAATTCCAAATAAATCCAAATAAATTCCGAAAATTCCAAAAATTCACCAAAGTGCCAAATCACACATGATTTTAAGAAAAGCAAAATTTTGGGATGTTACAAACCTCTCAATAGAATCTCGTCCCGAGATTCGTGGCTCACTAAAGAAATAGGTTTGGAAATTCTTTCTTCAAATCCTCTTGGCATCCCCAAGTCGCTTCACTTTCTTCATGGTTGCTCCACTTTGAACTCTCTGAGACTCGGGTTGACTTGTTTCTAGTTTCTCGATCCATTGTGTCTAGAATCCTCACAGGGTGCTCCTTATAAGTCAAATCCTCTTGCAACTCAATTGACTCTAGCTGTGCTGTTCTCGGGAACTCGGAGACACTTCTTCAGGGGACACATGGAACACGTCATGCACTCGCCAACGATCGCGGGCAACTCCAAACTCGGTAGGCAACTTCACCTCTGCGACTCAAAATCTTAAATGGTCCAACATAACGGGTGCGAGTTTCCCTTTGGCATGGAACCTCTTAACTCCCTGAGGCGTAACCCTGAGGTATACAAAGTCTTACCGCGTTCAAAACTCAAATCTCTACGATTGTGATAACTCTTCTGCCGAGGTGGGCTATCTTCAACCTTTCCCTAATCATAGCGACCGCTTCCTCGGCCTCTTGAAGAATATCAGGCCCAAAGACACGGCCGGTCTCATTCAATTCTAATGGTGTCGACAGGGTCGACTCATACAGCCTCAAAAGGTGACATCGTAAGCTAGCCTGATAACTATTGTTGTAACTAAACTCGGCATACGGCAAACTTTTATCCCAAGAGGTAGCATAAGCCAATGCACAAGCTCTCAACATATCCTCTAGAATCTGGTTGACTCTTTGATTCTGGCCCATCCGTCAGGATGATAAGCTTGCACTGAAGTTCAAACGGGTTCCCATGGCTTCATGCAACTTATTCAGAACCTTGAGGTAAATTGGGTACCTCTCGTAGATACAATCCTCTTTGCACTCGCAAACAAACAATCACGATCATGTACAACTTCTCGCTAACTTATCTCCCGAGGTAAATGGTCTTCACGGGGATAAAATGGGCTACTTTAGTCAAGCGATCCACTATAACCCATATGGAGTCATAACCTCCTTGAGTCTTGACAAACCGGTAATGAAATCCATTCCGATTTCCTCCCACTTCCACTCAGGTATTTTCGGTTGTAGCAATCTCGCTGGTCTACGATGCATTGCCTTGACTCTCTCGCATACGCCTGCACAATGCAACATGCTCTAACTTCACGCTTTCATACTCGCCACGAATCTCTCCTTGAGCATCCCGATACATCTTGGCGCTTCGGGATGAATCGAGTACTTAGAGTCATGGGCTTCTTCCGTAATCGATTGCTTTAACTCCTTTTTGTTAGGCACACAAATGCGATCCTTCATCCATAACGTGCCTTGCTCGTCTAGCTTGAAATCCTTTGCCTTGCCTTCCTCCATTTTGGACTTAATCCCACGGATCTTGTCATCATCATCGTCCTTCTCGGATCTCGGTCCTCTAAAGTAGGCTTTACTTCCAAGGCCCAAGAATCAGCTAGGTACAACCTCAATCTTCATTTTCTCCGAAATCCTCACATAACTCATCCCGACTTGTGGCTAGCAACGTACTCACGGTATGGCTCTTCCGACTCGAGAGCATCGGCTACTCGTTGGCCTTCCCGGGATGGTAATGGATTCCAACATTATAGTCCTTGATCAATTCTAGCCATCTCCTTTGCCTCATATTCGAGATCAGTGGGTGAATATGTACTTAAGGCTCTTATGATCCGTGATATACTTCACATCTGCTTCCAATCGGATAGTGACGCCATATCTTCAAAGCATGCACTACGGCTAACTCTAGGTCATGTGTCGGATAATTTTCCTCATGCGGCCTCGCCTTTGATGCATAGCGATTTACCTTTCCATTACGTGCATCGGACACATCCAAGTCCTTGGCGCGATCGTCACAATAAATATCGAAGCTTTGAGCAACATCCAGTAGAACTAACACCGTCTTCGATGTCAATCGCTTCTTGACTCACAGAAATCCTTCCTCACATTCTGGCCCATGCAAACTTCTTTTCCTTCTTCAAGAATTGCGTAAGAGGTTTCTGAATGTCCGAAAAACCTTCGATGAAACGGCGGTAATATCCTGCCATTCAAGGAAACTCAATCTGGAGTCACGCTGAGTCTGGCCGTTCCCAATGTAACACAATACTTTGCTTGGATCTACGGCGACTCATGGGTCATTACATGTCCAAGAAACTCCACCTTGTCCTTCCAAAAATCACACTTCTTTGAACTTGGCGAAAAGTTCTTTGTTCGCTCGGCACTTTTCCAAAACTCGCTTCAAGTGTTGGCATGTTCATCCTCTGTCTTGGAGTAGATTAGGATATCGTCTATGAACACGACGACAAACTTGTCCAAATATTCCATGAACACCTTATTCATCATATTCATGAAATAAGTCGGGCGATTCGTCAGCCCAAAGGACATAATCAGAAACTAATGTCCATATCCCGACGAGAATGCTGATCTTGAATATCTTCGATCGGATCTTTAATCGATGATATCCCGATCTCAGATCAATCTTGGAGAAACTCCGGCCCTCTTAATCGATCAAACAAATCATCAATCCCGGGTAGCGGATACTTATTCTTCCGCGGTGACTTCATTGAGTGCACGGGTAGTCAATGCACATCCTCGAAACTCTGCCCCTTCTTCTCTTGACAAACAAAGCGGTGCTCCCCATGGCCAGAACTTGGTCTCGACATAAATCCTTTCTCCATTAACTCTTCTAGCTGTTTCTTCATCTCTACCAACTCCTCGGTTGACATCCGATAGGGTCTCTTTGCTATCGGGTGTTGTACAGTGCAAAGCTCTATCACAAACTCTATGTCCTGTCAAGCGGCATACCAGGTAGATCTTCGGGAAAAACATCGGTACTCATTCACTCTTGGGACATCTCTCTATGCCGATTGCCTTGGTATCTTAACCATCAATCATTCATCTCTAATCTGCAGTGGCTTGAAATTCCACTTTCTTTTCCCACACGGGCTCTCAATTGAGATAGTCCTTCGTCCACAATCCAATCTGACACTTGTGCTTGGATAACCAATCCATTCCCAATATAAAAAATAAGGTCTGGTTCTACAAAATAAAAAGGTTTGCTAGTAACACTAATCCATCTATTAGTATTAAAACACCGGAACAAACTACTACAGTTCGGAGTTCGGAACCAGGGGTTAGAACTAAAAGCATGCACTTAAGTCTTGCAATCCTTAAGTCATTTCTAGTAGCAAAGCCTTGCATAAACAAGCGAATCTGACTCGAGAGTCAAACAAAACCGCCGCAGTCTTCGAGTTAACAAGTAACTTACCCAAGACGACGTCAGTAGCATTTTTGCAATGCATCCGCGTGACATGGTTGACTCGGCCTTCACCACGGTCCGGTGTGGCTCCGGTCTTTGGCGTCCTAGGGGTGGTTCCTTAGATTGAAGCGAATCGGGTCGCTCTGCATCTTCTTCGGACAAGCTGTTGGCAAAGTGTCACGGCTGCTTGCGGTTGTAGCGGCGTCTGTTTCACTGCTCCTCGCCGATCGCTCGTAGCGTTTCTAGCGGGGCCGGGTTTGGTAGTTACGATTGGCGGGTCTTGGTGCGAGGATGGTGTCCTTGTTGCATTCTGCGGTTGGAATCTGAAGAATTGATTTGGTGCAACTCAAGACTTGCGTTTCTCGACGTGATCCTTGCTTCGTTGCATCTGCGCTTCCCTGTTCTCATCCGGTTCCTTGCGCTTGTCCTCAAGAATAAGCGCCTTATTCACCAACTCTTGGAAATGCGGAAAGGTGTGGGTGATCAACCCCTACTTGCAATCTGAGTTAAGTCCCTTCATAAACGACTGCTGGATTTATCTGCGCTACATCCTCGGTGCGTAGCGTGCTAGGCTGTGTGAACTTGTTCGAGTAGTCGACCATGGTTGATTACCTTGCTTGATGCTCTGAACTCCTCCTTCTTAAGGTCCATAATTCCTTCGAGCACGTGATCTTGTCGCCGGAATGCAGCTGTGAACTCTTCCCAAGTGATATCTTGAGGGTTCTCCTGCGTGGCACAGAAGTTCTCCCACCATTCGGCGGCTGTTCCTTCCAACTGATGAGAAGCGTAAAGTACCTTCTCATTTCCTATGCATTGAGAAGCGTAAAGTACCTTCTCATTTCCTATGCATTGAGCTATGTGTAGCTTCCTCTCGATTGATCTTAACCAATCATCGGCCTCCAATGGATTGGCATTTCCAGAGAAAGTGGGTGGGTGAGTCCTCATGAACTCTGACAGCCTTGTGATACTGGCGTGGCCTGATTAACTTGATTAGCGGTGGCCGAGCAAAGGACGTGCTGCATTTGTTGCATCATAGCATGCATCAGCGAGTGAGGCAAAGAAAAGCTAGAAATTCTGCATATCCGATGGGCGGTCTTTGGTGCTCCATCATTGGGGTTTTCTGCTGGGCGAGATCCACTCCCATTGCTTCCAAAGTTCCCACGGGTGTTCACCATCTTGATTTGCTCTAGGTTTAGAGATGAGAGGAAACAAGAATAGACAAGTAATATGGACTTTATGCAGGCTTAAAAGGGTAACTTTAAGGTCCATCTTTATTATTAATAACTTGGTATGGTACGCTTACAATGCCTAAGGGCCTTGCAACACATACTTGCACACTCAAGAAACAAAGCAAATCCAAATCGAACTAACTACGGAATCCTAACGCCTAAAGGGTGACTCTTTATTTTATGACTCGACTCGGCGAAGGAGTCTCACTATAGAACCTATGCTCACTCATCGAGAAAACCTCCACGGCCTGGAGTGCGGATCTTTGCGGCATAGGCGCCGAACGTCGCCATGTCCAATGACTATGTCATCTGTGGTAGTCGAAGAAGCGGTCCTCATCGAGATCGACTCCTCTGGATCCGGCTCGTAGCTCAATCTTGGCTCACGGGTCTGGTCCGTACAAAGTCATTTCCAACTCGTCCAATCCTTCGTAGAAGGTGTGCCACATACTCCGAGCTTCCGCCATCTGTTCTTCTCTGTCCGTGATCTCCTTGCGGGCCTTCAGAGCTCCTTACTTGTATTATCTAGCACATCTTCACGGGCGGACGATTTAATCGTGCCAACTGTGTAAGTGGCATTCTCATCCTGAATCGCCTTCGGTCAAGAAGGTTATCGCTGCGCTTGTGATGATAACGAACACCGTGCTTTCCAACTCTCTGGCGAGATACTAGTAATGTGCGCATTGCTCGTCGTGAAACTTCTTGGATACCCATCTGCATTGTAGATCTTCTAGCAGTGCAGTGTATCGGGCGATTGCCTGGGCCCCTCTTCCTGGCAGGTACCTCAATCCTCACGTCACAAGCCTTGATCAATCCCGCTTGTCTGATCACTTCTACTTGGTATTGGGGCTTCTCAAAATCTCCGAGAGTTTGTAGCATGTGCCAAAGCTCTGCGGCGTGACCAACTCCCAGATCAACGTAGTTGAACTCTTCATCCATCTGTCCACAAGAGTGCTTTCACGTAAGAACTTCGAAATTTTCGAATTGTGACAAGGTAAGGGAAATTTTCAGCAAAGAGACAAGAAAAGAGAGAAGGGGATAAGTCGAGATGTCATTTCTTGTCTTCACAAATTTTAGCTTTAGAAAATAGGTTTTATCCTCACTACGACCATTCTAGCTAGGGTTGAGCTCTGATCAAGTATGGTTTCTGATACCACCTCTGTCGGGACTCCCGAATTTGCAAATCCGGGACCTTCTGTGTATTCAAGCACTAGTCCAGAACGCGCTAGTGCACACAGCCTTAACATCGGGTATATATCACAATCATACCAAACGATACTATCAAAGTACTTTATTTAAATAATCAAAGGAGTTACTCGACCTTATGGCCAAGTTACAAATATATGCCTTGCAAGGCGTAACTTATTAAAAGAGAAATAATAGCAGCGGAAAATCAAATAAACTTGTGGGCGCCATCCAAGATACCATGTGCAACGATCGGGCTCGCATCCCTAAGTAGTCGGGTCCTCTTGGAGTTCCTCCTCCAAAGTCAAGGCGTAATCTCCTCTTCAACCGATATTGTGTTGGGGCAAGGGTGAGTACTTGGTACTCGCAAGTCATGCATGCACGCAAGCTAATATACTATATGCATGGCTTGGTACAAAGGAATAGCTCAAGGTATATTTGTAAAACAAGATTTGACAAGTAATATAAGTAGATTCAAGCGGTAAAAACAAGTAAAGCATAAATAACTTTGCAAGAAGTTTAAATAACATTTTTTCCCCATCCTAAACCATATTTCCATCATCTTCTTTGTTAAACCAACCCTACTTTTCAAATCCAAGTTATTTTCGTAAAATCTACCCCTTATTGTAATTCCCGAGGCATTGTCGCACCGTGGACTCGCTATTCAAAATAGATTCTACACTCTGGCAGAGGTTATGCACTTTACCCACAAGATACAATCCACTCACCACGTCGGTAGTGAATCGCCATACAAGAGTATGCGAATGAGCGATCATAACAAAGCCTTTCGGAAGCCTCAAACAACACGGTGGTCCTCTCCAGACGTGCTTTCACCATCCCTTCCCTTAGCCAAGGCGAAGTATGGGACCAACACACCGATTAGATGGGTACTGGCCACAACACGATACGCTCCCCCGCACAATCACACAAACGGTGTAATCGACACCCTGAGGCTCCACAAGTGAGTCCTTAGCGACTTAGTCAACTAGGGCCGTCCCATTCGACCATGTGGTTGCAAGTATGACCCGGTTCAAAGGCTTGCAAGGTTAAGTCCTTAGAGTGACCAGGGCAAGACTACGAAAACCAAATCAACACTCCCAATGCCACAATGGCCCACTGATTACATCTTGCCACATGCCCCTGGCCGAAATCATTTATCAAACCCCGATTGATTACCATGCACCATGCCATCAACATCACATGATACTTTTCCAAAAGCAGGTTCAATATATCATTAAGTCAATATTAGCATTTGATTGTCCAAAATCATGTCATGAGCACGTAGTGGTCTAAGCAAAGATATACTACAACGATCTAAACCCATGTTGGCAATTTAATAATGTCCAACTAGTAAACCACAACTAGGGTGACAAGGGATCATGGCACATACTTAAGTAATCAAGGTGTCATATAACAAATTGGTATTTAACTAACCCCCAGGTTTAAACCAAAGTATCTTTCTAATTGAACTAGCATGCAATAGTTTAAATCAAAATAGATTTCGAAATAGGATCAATATGGTCAAAGCACAACTTGCCTTCAAAAAGTACTTGCTCTTGGTCTTGAGTTGGATCCCGAGTCAACACTTCTCCCTCAAATCCTTCCTAAGACTTCAACGTCTACTCGTAAAAGCGTGCAAATAGCAAATACACAAATGAACACTATGCAAAAAAGATCCCAAAACTCCAAATAAAATCCATAAACAGAGAGAACATAATTTTCTGGATTTTTAGAAACTGGAATAAATCAAATTTGGAGTTAAACGCATAAAAAAGTTATGATTATTTAAAGTTTAAATAATCAATTAAATAATATTTCAGAGAAAACTTTAGTCCAAAAATTAAATAAAATTCATATTTAGGTAGATCTCAATTTTATACAAATTTAGAAATTTGAACCACTCAAATCGGGAGTTGAAGCAAAAGTTATAAGCGTTTGAAGTTTGAATCTAAATTTGAATCAATATTTCGAATTAATAAATCATTTTCTTTTTCGGAGAAATTAATTATTGCGTACAAAGATGGACACGTGGCAGCTCTGATTGGCTGCTGACGCCAGCCGTCCATGGGCTCTACCACTCGACGGGTCCACCGTGGACTTCGGATTCACGCTCCACGTGAAGGCTCGACATGTGGGCTCGGGTGGCACGTCATTCGGCGTCGCCGGGCTCGACCGCAGTGGCTTGTGTGGAGTCCCACCGATGACGCCATGGGTAGACGCCGCAGTCTGCCGGCCGACACGCGGGCCTCGCGGTCGCTGACCACGACGGCGCTGGGCGCGACGGTTCGGCTTCCCGACGTGGCACAATGTCGGCCGCTGGTTTGAAATCCGACTGGGATTGAGTTTGGCCTCATGTGCTTGGCGCACGTGTGATCGTGGGCAAGTTGGATCTAGATCCAACGGTTGGGATTAGATCTAGGATTTTCAACGGGGAAACTCAGAAGTGACGTGGCACGATCCGGGGCCTTTGGATCTTGATCGGACGGTTGGTGGGCTCGAGTCGGCCCGCGATGGCTTCACGCAAGGCTGCCATTGTGAGGGCGTGACCACCCAAACGGCGGTTGGGGCGTGGTTCGGCCGAGATGGAGGGTGTCTTCGGTGCGCTGGCGGGGTTTGAACTGGGGTCAATGGCGCGGAGGACGCGACGGCAGCGAGGCGAGGCAAGGACCGTGGTGGCGCTTTCCACGCGCAACTACGGCGAGCGATTCCGGCAACCTACGGCGAAGCAGAGCTGCCGGGTTAGGCGCAAGAAGTCGCACGGCGGTCTCTCGGGTGCGATCCGGGCATTAAATAGCCCCGGGAGGCGTGCTCGTATGGAGCCCTAATCGTCACTACGCGCACTTCGGCGGCGGAGTCCGGCTGATTACGGGAAGACGAAATCGGGTGGCCGCCCACGTGTCGCGATTAACGCCACGATCGCACGGCGCGATCGGGTCCGTCCGAACACTGGCTTTCGCTGGGTCGGGCGGATCTGGCCGTTGGATCTTGATCCAACGGTTGGGATCGATTAGGGTTAGGAGTGGGTTCGGTCGAGTCAAGCTGGCTCGTCGGACTTCGAGTCCGACTTCGGTCGGATGAACAAGATGCTTGACCCGAGTTGGATTTTCCAGCGATTTAATATTTAAAATAATTCCTAATTCATTTAATTCATTAAAAATAGCAAATGACTGAGAAAAATTCGAGAAAATCGGAAAATATTTTGGATTATTTTGGACTCAAATAAAATATTTCCAACAAAAATTTATTTGCAAAATTAAATTCTTTAATTATTTCAAAATGGAATAAATTCAAATAAATTCCAAATAAATCCAAATAAATTCCAGAAAATTCCAAAAATTCACCAAAGTGCCAAATCACACATGATTTTAAGAAAAGCAAAATTTTGGGATGTTACAAATATGCACTCCTAAATGACAATCTTCTGGTTGGTTCCACACCGTCCTTTATCCTTGCAGATCACCTCAAAGCGCAGTGTTCGTGCACTAACTTTTATAGCTCTGCGCTTGGCCGCCTTCTGACTCTTCTCATCCATGTATTTATTGATCATGGAAGAGTACAGGAACTACTCATCTCTCATTACTATCTCAGCAGCTTGATGCCTATTGACAAAGTACTTGGTTGTGCCCCGCAGCACTCCCTCAACAATTACTACCAATGGGAGACACCTCATCCCTCTAATGAGAGGGATCATGTAAACTTCTGCAAAGTTACTGGTCATCACACCGTATCTGGCATCATGTGTGTCATGTAATAATGACCACTTTTCTTTCGGTTCGTGCTTGATCCAGTCCGAGAAACATTTGATTGACTTTTGCCTTCGATGATGATTAGTCACCTCATCTTCCATTGGCAGGGGGAAAAGAGTCTCCACCTACTCATGTGTTTCGCTGCCACTAGTTTTGTTCGCTTGGTCCTCGTGTTTTCTTGTTAGCTCATCAATATTTTTCCACAAAGTTCGGAACTTGCTCTCCTAGTTCTGCTTACATAGTCATTTGAACATGTTCATGGGTTCATTTGTTCCTGAATTTCTTATAGAAGTTTGCACCCAAATGCCTCATGCACCATCAGCTTTGCAAGTCAGGCCATGGAAATGGCTCCTCTTCCCCTGTTTGCAACTGGTTGATTGCACTAAGTAGACCAACATGCTTGTCGTGCAGCATGCACACATCTTGATGAGTTTTGACCACCAACCATCTTCAAGTTCCGTAGGAACCACATCGAACTCTCATAGTTCTCGCTTTCTACAAAGGCGAAGGCAACACGTAGAATCTGGTTGTTTCCATCAACGCCCACAGCTGTTAATATTTGTCCTCTGTATTTCCTGGTCAACAATGTGCTATTCGCGCACAGCAATAGACGACAATGATAGAACGCCTTAATGCAAGCTTAGAATGCGAAGAACAATCTCCTCAGATGCCTTTTAGTTAGCCACTTGATTGACAGAAAGTATTGACAATCATAGTAAGTGCTAGGATTTCATCCCTGAATGCAACTAAGCAATGCACGCAGATTGTGGTACGAGTCTTCAAACTTCCCAAACCTCATTTCTAATGCCTTTTGTTTCGCCCTCCATGCCTTCCCATAGCTAATTGTGTACTGATATCTATTATCGATTGCTCGGATAATAGCATGAGGCTCAAAACTCAGGTTCTTCACTATATTTGCGTACATGATGTTCGCGACATACCAGGATGACAGGTTCCTGTGAGCCATCATTGTTTCCTCAATCATACAGCTATGCTGCTAAACCTTCGAGCATAATCAATGGGTGCCCCATTTGGGCTTGTACGCATACACTCTCCACGGACACCCATGGATCTCACACACCACATCGTAGCCGGTCGGGTTGGATTTCTTAACCCTGAAAGTCCTTCTTAATGATAAGGCCCAATTTTTAACAGCATCTTGCATAGTCTCTTTTGTCAAGTACATACTGCTAGGCCTAACCTCATTGTCACTATACTGCCAAGGTATATCGTTGCTTTCATTGACAACCAACCTATCAAATTGATGCGTGCTCCACTCGGCTGGCACAAGCGGCTCCATACCTCCATCTTCCTCATCTGACTCATCATCGTCTTCCACTTCTGCTCTGCTGTACTTACGGTCTTCCTCTTCCATCCTAGCTGTTATTTAATCAATTTGCTCACCTTTGTCTACTTGTCCCCATGCTTCTTGTCTAACATTTTCATCATCCTCCCCAAATTCAACTTGTTCACCACTTTGGCAAATGATATCCTCATTGTGTTGATGAACATACTTTTCACGGCTAGATTTTCCAATTTCGATGTCCCCAAAACTAAACTCATTTTGAGGCTGACTACATTCACTGCCGTCCAACTGCTGCTGGGGGGCAACATCCCTGTCATATGATTGCACTAAAAGCACTTGATTCCATCCCCGTTGCTCTGTCCCCCTCACATATGATCTCCACGATGCGGTTCCCTTCAACTCAACAAGCTCCCAACAAATAGGATCATTTTGCATACTACATAGGCAAAATACCTTCAGCTGGCACTTCTCTTGTTCCATCCGAAACGTATAATACAACCACTTCAGCACAGAAGAAAATGTACGCTCTTCGACCCTACTTAAACTTCTGTCCACATAATGGAAGTTACTTAGATCCACACCCTCCAAACCATACATTACAACCCCTTCTCCATAATAGATTCTAAATGGAACTCGTTCTGTCATATCTACGAATCCATTCATCCACCCACGAATTAATTACTTTCTGTAAAAAATACTGTGACACCTAACATAACTATATCTATATGCTACAAAAGTATAGATCTATCTGTAGAAAATATAACTACATTCCTAAGAATATATATCTACCTACATCTAACTACATTCGCTACATCTATCCAACTACATTCCTAAGAAATGAATATATATATGGACGTACTTGTATCGGTATGAAACATCTACATTCGTTAGATCTACACACATAAACCTAGATCTAATTTTTTTTCTAAATCATAATTTACTGCTAAAAAAATTAACCAACGAAATAATTTCTACTCTAACTACATTCTCTACAATTAATTTCTACTCTACCTACATCTAAATACATTCGCTACGTCTATCCAACTACATTCCTAAGAAATGAATATATATATATGGACGTACTTGTATCGGTATAAAACATCTACATTTGCTAGATCAACGTACATAAACCAAGATCTAAAATTATTTCTACTCAGTCATAATTTACTATTAAAAAAATTAAAGAACGAAATAATTTCTACTCTAACTACATTCCCTACAAATAATTTCTACTCTACCTACATCTAACTACATTCGCTAGATCTATCCAACTACATTCCTAAGAGCAATTACCTACATCTAACTAAATTCGCTAGATATACCTACATCTAACTACATTTACAGTTACAAAAATTAAACAGTGAGCAAGCAGTCCGTCTCTTTTTCTCTCCTCCCTCCTCTTTTTCTCTCTCTCTTCTTCTTTCTCTCTTTTTCTTTCTCTTCTTCTTTTTCTCTTCTTCTTTTTCTCTGTTTACAATCGAGGCTGGCTCTGTCACGCACAGCGCAACATGGCGATTTTATAAATCGCTCTCTGTCGCCCGATAAATGGGCGACAGAAGCCAGCACACGCTCTGTCGCCCGTTCATCGAGCGGTTTTTATACTGTCGCCCATTGATCGGGCGGTTTTTATACTATTACCCGATGAATGGGTGACAGAGACCCCAACAGCTTCCTGTCACCCGTTGGTTTGGTGATATACTTGTTTTGCCCAACCAACGAGCGACAGGTGTATATTTCTGTAATTTTTTCCCTCGACGTATAGTTTTGGAATTTTGAATAAAAATTGTATTATTAAAAAAAATTCATCGTTCTTCTCATATCCGTTCGACTAGGATCCTATCCATATACTGGGGTGGTACTTCTTCAAGTACTTCCCATTAATGTCTTTGGTGAACAATTCTCTCTGCAAAGTTTTCAATAGGTACGAGTTGCCTTGCACCAGCTGATTAACTTTATACGGCCCTTCCCATATTGGTGACCATTTACCATACCAATTATATTTTGTTCAGATGGGCAGGATAATTTTCCATACCAGGTTGCCTTCTTCGAACGACTTTGGCACAACTTTCTTGTTGTATGCTCTCGCTACCCTAGCTTTATTCTTCTGGATTTGCTCAATCATTTTAAACCTCAACTCTGTCAAATCCTCTAGGTTATCGGCTAACGCATCTTTATAATCTCTAGCCGATAACATGTCCTGTTTGGCTATTCTTAGTGAGTTTATACTGATTTCTATCGGCAGCACTGCCTCTAGCCCACACACTAATTTGTATGGTGATACCTTGGTAACGCCGTGGCATGAGGCTTGGTATGCCCATAATGCATCGGTTAATGTCGTGTGCCAACTTTTGGGTCTATCGGCTATTTTCCTCTTGATTAGCTTGATTAGTGGCTTGTTTGTTGATTTCGCCTGTCTGTTGGCCTGGGCATAGTACGGTGAGGTGTTCAACATTCTAATCCCAGGGTTTTTCGCAAAACTCTAGAATGCCTCAGACATGAACACTGTGCCCTGATCGGTTGTAATAGTTTGTGGAATCCCAAATCGATAGACAATGTGTTCCTGCAAAAAAGCTATCACCTCTTTACCCATGACTTTCTTAAGTGGGATAGCTTCGACCCACTTGGCAAAATAGTCTATCGTGGCTGGAATAAACTTATGTCCTTTGCTCGAGGAAGGCTAAATCTGCCCGATTATATCTATGCCCCACCCGCGGAATGGCCAAGGTTTTATTACTAGGTGCAAGGCTGCGGCAAGTGCATTCTATATGTTCCTGAATATTTGGCAGTCTTGGCATCCTTTGTAGTATCGGAAGCAGTCCTCTATCATTATCGGCCAATAATAACTAGTGCACCTTAGTAACCACTTCATTTTTTGGGCCTACTAGTGTGCTCCACAGATTCCTTCATGAACCTCCCCCATTACTGTTTTTGCTTCTTCGGTACCGAGACATCGGAGTAGCAACCCTTCTCGAGTCTGATAATACAACATATTATCGATCATGACATACCTTAGTGCTCACCTCTTGGTTTTTGTATCCGTTGTCACTGAAGGGTCTGTCAAACAGGCCGATATTTTTTCGCACCAATGGGCGGTCACTAGGCACATCACTGCCTTTTCAATTGGCTCACAATCAATTAACCAATCAACGGTCTTACAACCTGATGCCTGCTGTGCCAACGCTTGGCCTGGCCATTTTTCTCTTAGGGTATGTTCTTGATCGTGAAGGAGATGAAGGTTTCAATCAGTTCGTGACACTATGTTAAATATTTGGTCAAGATCTCATCATAGCAATTGAATTCTCCCCGCACTTACCAGAGTACGAGCAAAGAGTTGCCATAGGCTTCAACAGGATCTGCCTCGATGCTGTGCAGCATGCACAACCCTCTAATCAAAGCTTCATACTCTGCCTGGTATTTTAACATTAGCAATTTAGCCTGAATGCAAACTCGAAACTACATCCTCTAGGACATATCAGTAGATGTGAAGTAGAAAGATAAACAAAGTTTCTCCACTGGTGGATACCTAGTCTCTACGTCGATCAGCCGTCGGCTTAGATAAAATGTAGGTTTCTCTTTACCGCCTACTTCTTGCATCAAAACTGCTCGATCGTTGTTTCCTTCGTTGATATGTACAAACTGAATGGCACTCCTTTTTGTGGTGCCAATAACACCAGAGGCTTCGACAGATATCTCTTGATATCGACAAAGCACTTTGCTGGTCCTCCCCCCATATGAATTCCAGGTTTTTAATCCTTAATAGTGTGGTGAATGTGTTGATCTGACCGGATAAGTTTTAAATAAAACACCTTAAATAATTGATTTTACCAGTCAACTTTTGTAGGTCTTTCTTGCTTTTTGGCGGTTATGTATCGGCTATGGCTCTGACTCATTCTTGGTTCACTTCTATCCCCATTTCATGCACAATAAACCCGAGGAATTGCTCAGCCGATACCCCAAACGCGCATTTCAAAGGATTCATCTTTAGACCGTGCATCCTCGTCCTTCTGAACACTTCTTCCAAATCGGTCAGATGTTGCTGATTTTCTATTGATTTCACTACCACATCATCAATGTATATCTCTATGATGTGATCGATTAGTTTGTGAAACACCAAATTCATGGCTCTTTGATAAGTAGCCCTAGCATTCTTTAACCCGAACGTCATAATGACCCATTCAAACAACCCTATGCTCCAGGGCATCAGAAGGCTGTTTTATGAACATCGGCTTTGGCCACGAATATCTAGTTGTATCCTGCGTTCCCGTTAAGAAAGATGATGATCTTGTTCGCTGATGCAGCATCGATGAGCATGTCAGCTATCGGCATCGGGTACTCATCTTTCAGGGTAGATTTGTTTATGTCTCTGAAATCAACACACACCCTAAGCTTACCATTTTTCTTCATTACTGGAACGATATTAGAAATCCATTTAGCATACCGGCATGGTCTGATGAACTTAACTTCCAATAATCGTTCTATTTCTTCTTCGATCTTGTCGTATATCGCCGGGTTGAAACATCTAGGGACTGTTTGAACTGCCGATATCCGAGTTTTATTGGTAGCCGATGTTCGACAAGTTGTCGGCTTAGTCCTGGCATCACATGATACTCCCAAGCAAAGCAATCTTTATATTTCTTTAATAACTCTACAAGTTTTCTTTATACTTAGCGTGTAACCTAGACTTGATGAAAGTCATCCTTTTTCGATCACCGTTGCCTATGTCTACCTCTTCTAGTGGATCGGCTGACGTAAATCTTTGCCTATGCCTCTCATCATCTTCGAACTCTCCGATAGCTTCAAAACTATCAGTTGTCTGCTAATAACTTTGAGCTTTTCCTTGGAGCAGTTTCACATTTGGCTTGGCTTCCATCAGCATAGAATTTCACTTGTCCGATCAATCGTGCTAGGCTTCACACTGATCGAACTGATTCCAGCATTATTGATGCAAACAAAATTGCAATCTTCCAGCGCCTTGCCTGAGATACATATGGCTCCTTTATGTGCCGACGTTGCTTCTGAACTGACTGTAGCGATGTGAGTCGATTTATTGGCCTCTACCACCTCGGTCGTATCACCATTCTGTTGTATCAATTTTTCATGCATGGTGGACGAGATGTAGTAGTTGGCATGTATCCAATCTCTCCCCAATAGCACGTTGTAACTCCCTTTGGCATCTACCACGAAAAAGGCGATTGGCAAAGTTTTGCTACCGACCGTCAATTCGGTTACAATAATTCCCCTGGCCTCTGTAGAATCTCCTGTGAAATCATTTAGCACCATATTGGTTTTAATGAGATCCTCACCGGACTTACCCAATCTTTTGCAAGTTGAGTATGGCATGAGGTTGACGGTTGCCCCTCCATCTACCAGCATTGTGGATATTGGCTTGCCATTAATATGCCCCTTTAGATACAACAGCTTCAGATGCTGATAGTCCTTTTCAGGTTTCTCAAAATAGCTTCATGGGACCCTAGACATAACTGCACACAGGATTCCAAAGTTATAATAGCTTGATCTTTGAACTCGGCTGGGAATGCGAAAACCATGTTGACATCCATCAGGGGAGGTGTGTCACCCTATACCGCCATCGGGTTCATGTCGTCTGCTGCGAGTGGATCTCCTAGGATAACCCCCTTCCTTCACCATTCCTTTTATACTATGTTCACGGGGCGCATCTTATTAAACATCTTGTCCCTCTTGTAACACCCCGGTACCTAGTATACCACGAATGTCACCACAAAGGATACTAGCAACAACCAAATCACATATTTAACATTAAATTACAGCAACTACACTAATAACTTAAACAAAATTTTGGTAGCATGTACTTTGTTTTTCCATGGTTTTCAGCATCAATAATAGAGGCGTAGCAAGATATCATAATTGAAGACAATTCTAACATGGCAACTAAGGATTTCAACAACAATTCAAGTCCAATACATACTTTAACCATCACATAAACCAATAAGGAATAAACATTTATTCATGACAACCAATGAGGCAACTAACCCATAATAAGATTCAATATGGTGACCGTCACAACTAAGGGAAAAAGTTTGAGGTTGTTTATTTGAGTGAAGCTAAGTGTGGATGTGCTTCTTGCATCCTTTCCCACATGCCGGATTCAAGGTACCTAAAAAAACATTAAACAACAAGCGTGAGTTCATCACTCAGCAAAGTGTATTGCAATGGAATAATTAATAGTAGTTGACATAAACCAGGAGAGACAAATCATAAAAACTTCGTCATATTCCCATTTATGCAATGCAATGCATCATGCCTCTTCGCTTAGCACATACCGGTATTGCCGAGTGCACACCTGTTGATGTGCACCCTATTTCCCTTCCATCCCCTGGAGGGTGCCTACTCTTACTGACTCGCTCCCATTCACAACAGTGGATGGGACTACGTGGTAGATCTTTCGTGTTCACTACGTGTCGGGACCCCGAATTTGCAAATCCGGACCCTCTGTGTATTCAGCACTAGTCCAGGAACGCGCTAGTGCACACAGTCTTAACATCGGTAAATATCACAATCATACCACTCGATACCAATAAAGTACTTTATTTAAATAATCAAACTGGTTACTCAACCTTATGGTCAAGTTACAAATATATGCCTTGCAAGGCGAAACTTATTCAGAGAAAAATAATAGCAGCGGAAAATCAAATAACTTCGTGGCGCCATCCAGTATACCACAGGCAACTGACTGGGCTCGCTTCCCTAAGTAGACGGATCCTCTTGGAGTTCCTCCTCCAAAGCTGGTGCAGTCTCCTCTTCAACTGGTGTTGTATTGTGGCAAGGGTGAGTACTTGGTACTCAGCAAGTCATGCACAGAATGCAAGCTAATATACTATATGCATGGCTTGGTACAAAGGAATAGCTCAAGGTATATTTGCAGTAAACAGCATTTGAAAAGTAATATAAGTAGATTCGAAAGCAGTAGAAACAAGTAAAGTATAAATAACTTTTCAAGGAATTTAATAAACATCTTTCCCATCCTAATCCACATTTCCATCAACTTCATTATTAGTCCAACCCAACTTTTCAAACCAAAGTTATTTTTAGGAAAATCTAACCCTTGACTGTAATTCCCGAGCGATGTCCAATACCGCGGACACGGCTATTCGAATAGATTCTAAACTCTGCAGAGGTTATGCACTTTACCCACAAGATACAATCAAACACCACAAAGGCGAAGTTCCTCAGAACAAAGTCTTCGGAAACCTCTAACAATACAAGTGGTCCTCCTGGTTATTGCGCACTAACCCTTCCCTTCGCTAAGGCGAAGTCTAGGCCAATCAACCGTTAGATGGGTACTGGCCTCACCCAGACGCTCCCCGTACAACTTACACAAAGGGTGTAGTTGACCTCCTGAGGTCCCACAGGTACGTTATTAGCAACTTAGTCAACTAGGCCCGTCCCATTACAGACATGTGGTTGCACGTTAGACCCAGTTCAAAGGCTTGCAAGGTTAAGTCCTTAGGGTGACCAGGGCAAGACTACCCGAAGAACCAAATCAACATCCCCAATGCCACAACTGGCCCACCTGATTACTCTTGCCACATGCCCCGGTCGAAAACTGTTTATCAAACCCCAGTTGATTACCATGCACCACGTGCCATCAACATCACATGATACTTTTCCAAAACAGGTTCAATATATCATTAAGTCAATATTAACATTTGATTGTCCAAAATCATGTCATGAGCACGTAGCAGGTCTAAGCAGTATACTACAACGGTCTAAACCCATGTTGGCGATTTAATAATGTCCAACTAGTAAACCACAACTAGGGTGACAAGGGGTCATGGCACATACTTAAATAATCAAGGTGTCATACGGCAAATTGGTATTTATCTAACCCCCATGTTTAAACAAAGTATCTTTCTAATTGAACTAGCATGCAATAGTTTAAATCAAAATAGATTTCGAAATAGGATCAACATGGTCAAAGCACAACTTGCCTTCAAAAAGTACTTGTTCTTGGTCTTGAGTTGGATCATGAGTTAATACTTCTCCTTCGAATCCTTCCGGCACTTCAACGTCTACTCGTAAAGCGTGCAAATAGCAGATACACAAATAAACAATAGGCAAAAAGTGTCCAAACACCCAAATAAAATCCATAAACAGAGAGAACATAATTTTATGAGTTTTTAGAAACTGGAATCGTCAAATTCGGAGTTAAAAAGCAAAAGTTATGATTATTTAAAGTTTAAATAATCAATTAAATAATTTTGCAGGGAAAAACTTTAGTCCAAAAATTAAATAAAATTCAGATTTAGGTAGATATCAATTTTATACAAATTTAGAAATTTGAATCACTCAAATCGGAGTTAAAACGCAAAAGTTATAAACGTTTGAAGTTTGAAACAAAATCTGAAATCATTATTTCGAATTAATAAATCATTTTCTTTTGCGGAAATTAATTATTGCGTCATCATGGACACGTGTGAGCCTCGGATTGGCCTGCTGACGTCAGCCGGTCCATGGACGTAGTCCACGCTCGGCTCGGGTCTACCGTGGACTCGGTCCACGACTCCACGTGTCGCTGACATGTGGGCCCACTCGGGTAGCGTCATTCTTGGCGTCGGCGGGGCTCACCACTGCAGTCGACAGTGGAGTCCATCCGATGACGTCATGGGTGACGCCACGGTGCGATCGGCCGACATCGCGGGCCCCGGCGTGTCGATGGCCCACGCCGCACGCGCCGCGGGGCGCGGCGGTTCGGCTCCCTGGACACGTGGCACGATCGTAGCCGTTGGTTTGAAAACCGACGGCTAGGATTGGATTTGGGCCTCAAGTGCTTGGCGCACGGGTTAATCTGGGCCGTTGGATCTTGATCTAACGGTCGAGATCCAATCTAGCCTGGTGCGATTCCCGCCACGTGGCACGACCTGCCGTTGGATCTAGATCCAACGGTTGAGATTAGATCTAGGATTTTCAACGGGGAACTCACCGAGGGTGACGTGGCGCGATCTGAGCCCTTGGATCTTGATCGGACGGTTGGTGGAGCTCGGGGTCGGCGATGGCTTCACGGCGAAGTTGTGGCTGCCGGCGCTGAGGACGGCGACCACACGAACGGCGTTTGGGACGTGCTCCGGCGAGGTGAAGGGTCTCTTCGGGTGCGCCTGGCTTCGAGGGTTCCGGATCTGGGGTCAATGGCGGCAGGGGACGGCGGACGGCGGCGGAATCAAGCAAAACCACAGCGGAGGGATGCTATGACTCCGGCGAGCGATTCCGTCAGATCTACGGCGGCTGAGGCTCGGTGAGATAGGGCAGAGAGTGCGCGGGGTCACGGCGGTCCTCGGGGTACCACCCGGTACTTAAATGCCCTCGGCATGCGCGCACGGGACGGAACCCTAATCCTACACGGCGGCGACGCGGCGGAGGAGTCCGGCTCGGACTCGGCGGGGACGATGACGCACGGCCGTCCACGTGGCACGATCAACGGCCACGATCGCGTGGACGCGATCGGATCCGGGCCAGACACGGCTTGTGTAGGCGATCCAATCCGGACCGTTGGATCCCGATCCAACTGGCCGTGATCGATCGGGGTTAAGAACGGGTTTGGTTGAGTCAATCGGCTCGGTCGGGTTCGGTCGGACTCGAACTTCGAGTCCGACTCGGCTCTCGATCGGATGAACAAGACAAACCCATTCGCATTTTCCAGCGATTTAATAATTAAAATAATTCCCAAAATTCATTTAATTCATTAAAAATAGCAAAATACTCGAGAAAAATTCGGAAAAATTCTGGAAAATATTTTGGAACATTTTGGACTCGAATAAAATATTTCCAACAAAATTTTATTTGCAAAATTAAATTCTTTAATTATTTCAAAATGGAATAAATTCAAATAAATTCCAAATAAATCCAAATAAATTCCAGAAAATTCCAAAAATTCACCAAAGTGCCAAATCACACATGAATTTAAGAAAAGCAAAATTTTGGGGTGTTACAAACCTCCCCCCTTAATAGAATCTAGTCCAGAGATTCGTGGCTCACTCTGAGAATAGGTTTGGAAACTCTTTCTTCAAATCCTCTTCGCGCTCAATTAACTCTAGCGGTGTCTGTTCCTCAGGAACTCGGAGACACTTCTTCAACTGGGACGCATGGAATACGTCATGCACTCCTGCTAACGACTGCGGCAACTCCAGCTGATAAGCAACTTCGCCTCTGCGGCTCAAAATCTTAAATGGTCCAACATAACGGGGTGCGAGTTTCCCTTTGGCATGGAACCTCTTAACTCCCCTGAGAGGCGTAACTCTGAGGTATACAAAGTCTTCTGGTTCAAAACTCAAGTCTCGACGACGATTGTCAGCATAACTCTTTTGTCGTGATTGGGCTATCTTCAACCTTTCCCTAATCATGGCGATCTGTTCTTCAGCCTCTTGAAGAATATCAGGCCCAAAGACACGGCGCCACGGTCTCATTCCAATTCAATGGCGTCCCGAGGTCGACCATACAAAGGCCTCAAAAGGTGACATCGTAAACTAGCCTCGATAACTATTGTTGTAATCGAACTCGGCATCCGGCACACTCTGATCCCAAGAGGGAGCATAAGCCACTGCACAAGCTCTCAACATAGCCTCCAGAAGCTGGTTGACTCTTTCGGGCTGTCCATCCGTCTGTGGATGATAAGTCGCATCTTGAAGTTCAAACGGGTTCCTATGGCTTCATGCAACTTATTCCGTAACCTTGAGGTAAATTGGGTACCTCTGTCCGATACAATCCTTTTCGGCACTCCGTGCAAAGCAGACAATCCCGATCATATACAATTACGCTAATTTATCTCCCGAGTAAGTGGTCTTCACGGGGATAAAATGGGCTACTTTAGTCAAGCGATCCACTACAACCTATATGGAGTCATAACCTCCTTGAGTCTTCGGCAAACCGGTAATGAAATCCATTCCGATTTCCTCCCACTTCCACTCAGGTATTTTTAGCGGTGTAGCAATCCTGCTGGTCTCGATGCATTGCCTTGACTCTCCGGCATACGCCACACAATGCAACATGCTCGGCAACTTCACGTTTCATACTCGCCACAGAATCTCTCCTTCAGATCCTGATACATCTTGGCGCTTCCAGGATGAATTGAGTACTTGGAGTCATGGGCTTCTTCCAAAATCAGTTGCTTTAATTCTTTCTTGTCAGGCACACAAATCCGATCCTTCATCCACAACGTGCCTTGCTCATCCAACTTGAAGTCCTCTGCCTTGCCTTCCTCCTTGATGAACTTAATCCTGCGGATCTTGTCATCATCCTTCTGTCCTTCTCGAATCTGGTCCTCTAAAGTAGGCTTTACTTCCAATGCGGCTAAGAATCCGCTAGGTACAACCTCAATCTTCATTTTCTGAAAATCCTCACATAACTAATCCTGACGTGTGGCTAGCAACGTACTCACGGTATGGCTTTTCCGACACAGAGCATCGGCTACTACGTTGGCCTTCCCGGGATGGTAATGGATTCCAACATTGTAGTCCTTGATTAACTCTAACCATCTCCTCTGCCTCATATTCAGATCCGATCGGGTGAATATGTACTTAAGGCTCTTATGATCCGTATATACTTCACATCTGCTTCCGATCAGATAGTGACGCCATATCTTCAAGGCATGCACTACGTACCGCTAACTCTAGGTCATGTGTCGGATAATTTTCCTCATGCGGCCTCAATCGCCTTGATGCATAAGCGGCGACCTTTCCATTCTCGTGACAAAGACACATCCAAGTCCTTGGCGCGATGCGTCACAATAAATATCGAAGCTTTTGAGCAACATCCTGTAGAACTAACACCGTGCCGATGTCAATCGCTTCTTCAGCTCCTGAAATCCTTTCTCACATTAAAGCGCCCATGCAAACTTCTTTTCCTTCTTCAGCAATTGCGTAAGAGGTTTCGCAATTGTCGAGAAGCCTTCGATGAAACGGGCGGTAGTATCCTGCCATTCCAAGGAAACTCCGACTGGGTCACGCCTTTGGTCGCTCCCAATGTAACACGACTTCTACTTTGCTTGGATCTACTGGCGACTCCCTCTGCGGTCATTACATGTCCAAGAAACTCCACTTTGTCCTTCCAAAAATCACACTTGCCGAACTTGGCGAAAAGTTGCTGTTCCTCGCCTTTTCCAAAACTCGCCTTAAGTGTTCGGCATGTTCATCCTCTGTCTTGGAGTAGATTAGGATATCATCTATGAACACGACGACAAACTTGTCCAAATATTCCATGAACACCTTATTCATCATATTCATGAAATAGTCGGGCGATTCGTCTACCCAAAGGACATAATCAGAACTCGTAATGTCCATATCTTGATGAGAATGCGCCTTGAATATCTTACGATCGGATCTTCAATCGATGGTATCCCGATCTCGAGATCAATCTTGGAGAAAACTCCGGCTCCTCTCACCTGATCAAACAAATCATCAATCCTGGGTAGCGGATACTTATTCTTCACGGTGACTTCATTGAGTGCACGGTAGTCAATGCACATCCCGAAACTCCCGCCCTTTTTCTTGACAAACAAAATCGGTGCTCCCCACGGCGATTTAACTCGGCCTCGATAAATCCTTTCTCCATTAACTCCTCTAGCTATTTCTTCATCTCTACCAACTCCTCGGTGGACATCCGATAGGGTCTCTTTGCTATCGGTCTTTGTGCACTGTACAAGCTCTATCACAAACTCTATGTCCCTGCCTGGCGGCATACCAGGTAGATCTTCGGGAAAACATCCGGGTACTCATTCACTAATGAGACATCCTCTATGCTGATTGCCTTGGTATAATTAACCATCAAGCTGTCCATCTCTAATCGCAAGTGGCTTGAAATTCCACTTTCTTCCCATACGGGCTCTCAATCGAGATAGTCCTTCGTCCACAATCCAATATGACCTTGTGCTTGGATAACCAATCCATTCCCAATATGACGTCTAAGGTCCGGGTCTCCAAAATAATAAGGTTTGCTAGGAACTCTATTCCACCTATTAGTATTCTCACCCGGAACATCCTACTTTCGCTCGGAGTTCGGAACCAGGGTTTGAACTAAAAGCATGCATCTAAGTCTTGCAATCCTCAAATCATTTCTAGTAGCAAAGCCTTGAAACAAACGAATGCGAAGCTCGAGTCAAACAAAATATTGCAGTGTATCGAGTTAACAAGTAACTTACCCAAAGACGACGTCAGTAGCATTCGCGGTGCATCTGCGGTGACATGGTTGACTCGGCCTCTCACCACGGCCTGGGTGTGGCTCTGGTCTTTGGCGTCATAGCTGGGGTGGTTCCTAGATTGAAGCGAATCGGGTCACTCTCGCTGTCTTCTTCGGACAACTATTGGCAAAGTGTCTCGGCTCGTTGCAGCTTGTAGCAGGCCTCACCGTTTTCTTGCCGATCGCCTCGAGTAATGTTTCTAGCGGGGCCGGGTCCGTAGTTCGATTGATGTGTCTTGGTGCCGGGATGGTGTCCTTGTTGCATTCTCGTGGTTGGAATCAAGAATTGATTTGGTGCAACTCTCAGCGCTGGCGTTCCTCGGCGTGATCCTTCTTTGTTGCATCCTCGCGCTTCCTATTCTCATCCAGTTCCTTGCGCTTGTCCTCAAGAATAAGCGCCTTATTCACCAACTCTTGGAAATCTGGAAAGGTGTGGGTGATCAACCCTACTTGCAATCCCGAGTTAAGTCCCTTCATAAAACGAGACTGCCTGGATTTATCTGTCGCTACATCCTCAAAGCGTAGCGTGCTAGCTGTGTGAACTTGTTCAGTAGTCGCCACATCGGCTGATTACCTTGCTTCTGCTCTGAACTCCTCCTTCTTAAGGTCCATGATTCCTTCAGCACGTGATACGTGATCTTGTCGAATGCACTGTGAACTCTTCCCAAGTGATATCTTGAGGGTTCTCTTGCGTGGCACGAAGTTCTCCCACCATTCTGGTAATGTTCCTTCCAAATTG
The DNA here is from genome assembly GCA_036346355.1 of Rhipidocladum racemiflorum. Lineage (NCBI taxonomy): Eukaryota > Viridiplantae > Streptophyta > Magnoliopsida > Poales > Poaceae > Rhipidocladum > Rhipidocladum racemiflorum. Next base: position 42,264,206 of record CM070590.1, read on the forward strand.
ATGAGAAGCGAGAGTACCTTCTCATTTCCTATGCATTGGGCGATATGTAGCTTCCTCTCAATTGATCTTAACCAATCATCGGCCTCCAATGGATTGGCATTCCCAGAGAAAGTGGGTGGGTGAGTTCTCATGAACTCTGATAGTCTTGTATTCTGGCGTGGTCCCTGATTGACTTGATTAGCAAAGTGGATCAAAAGGACGTGTTGCATTTGTTGCATCATAGCATGCATCAATCGAGTCCGGGCAGCGAGAAAAGCTCCAAATTCTGCACATCCAAAGGGCGGCCGGTGCTCCTCATTGGGGTTTTTCTGGGCGAGAACCACTCCCATTGCTTCCAAAGTTTCCACGGGTGTTTACCATCTGTCGATTTGCTCTAGGTTTAGAGATGAGAGGGAATCAAGAATAGACAAGTAATATGGAACTTATGCGGGGCGAAAGGTATAACTGTAAGGTCCAACTTTATTATTAATAACTTGGTATGGCTGCTTACAATGCCTAAGGGCCTTGCAACACATACTGCACACTCAGCAAACAATGAAAATCCAAATCGAACTAACTCTGGAGTCTAACGCCTAAAGGGTGACTCTTTATTCTATGACGCGACTCGGCGAAGGAGTCTCCCTATAGAACCTATGCTCACTCATCGAGAAAACCTCCACGGCCCGGGTACGGGTGCTGCGGCATAGGCGCGAAACGATTGCCATGTCCAGCAACTGTGTCCTCTGTGGTAGTCGAAGAAGCAGTGTCCTCATCGAGGTCTGACTCCTCCGGATCTGGTTCGTGTAGCTCGAGTAATCGACTCAGGTCCGTCCATACAAAGTCATCTCCAACTCGTCAATCCTTCGCAGAAGGTGTGCCACATACTCTTGAGCTTCCCGCCATCTGTTCTTCTCTGTCGTGATCTCCTTGCGGGCCTTCTGTAGCTCCTTGCTTGTATTATCTAGTACATCCTCTTGGGCGACAACAAATCGTGCCAACTGTGTAACCGTGGCATCCTCATCCTGAATCGCCGGGTCAAGAAGGTTATCGCTGCGCGGATGATAACGAACACCGCATTTCCAACTCTCTGGCGAGATACGGGTAATGTGCCGCATTGCTCGTCGTGATACTTCTTGGATACCCATCTGCATTGTAGATCTCTGGCAAAGGTGCGATGTATCGAGGCATTGCCTGGCCCTTTTTCCTAGCAGGTACCTCAATCTTCACGTCACAAGCCTTGATCAATCCCGCTTGTTTGATCACTTCCACTTGGTATTGGGGCTTCTCAAAATCTCCGAGAGTTTGTAGCATATGCCAAAGTTCCGCGGCGTGACCAACTCCCGAGATCAACGTAGTTGAACTCTTCCTCCATCTGTCACAAGAGTGCTTTACGTAAGAACTCGAATTTTTAAATTGTGACAAGGTAAGGAAAATTCAGCAAGAGACAAGAAAAGAAAGAATGGGATAAGTCGAGATGTCATTTCTTATCTTGACAAATTTTTAGCTTTTAGAAAATAGGTTTTATCCTCACTACGACCATTCTAGCTAGGGTTGAGCCTACGGTCAAGTATGGCTCTGATACCACCTCTGTCGGGACCCGAATTTGCAAATCCGGACCCTTCGTGTATTCAGCACTAGTCCAGAACGCGCTTAGTGCAATACAGTCTTAACATCGGTAAATATCACAATCATACCACTCGATACCAATAAAGTACTTTATTTAAATAATCAAACTGGTTACTCAACCTTATGGTCAAGTTACAAATATATGCCTTGCAAGGCGAAACTTATTCAGAGAAAAATAATAGCAGCGGAAAATCAAATAACAGTGGCGCCATCCAAGATACCACGTGCAACCGATCGGGCTCGCTTCCCTAAATAGACGGATCCTCTTGGAGTTCCTCCTCCAAAGCCGGTGCGATCTTCTCTTCAACTCGGTGTTGTATTGTAGCAAGGGTGAGTACTTGGTACTCAGCAAGTCATGCATGTAATGCAAGCTAATATACTATATGCATGGCTTGGTACAAAGGAATAGCTCAAGGTATATTTGCGAGTAACTTGATTTGAAAAGTAATATAAGTAGATTCGGAAAGCAAAGAGAAACAAGTAAAGTATAAATAACTTTTCAAGGAATTTAATAAACATCTTTCCCATCCTAATCCACATTTCCATCAACTTCATTATTAGTCCAACCCAACTTTTCAAACCAAAGTTATTTTTAGGAAAATCTAACCCTTGATTGTAATTCCCGAGCGATGTCCAATACCGCGGACACGGCTATTCGAATAGATTCTAAACTCTGCAGAGGTTATGCACTTTACCCACAAGATAGAGTCAAACACCACAAAGGCGAGTTCAGTAACAAAGTCTTTCTAAAACCTCTAACAATACAAGTGGTCCTCCCTGCTATTGCGCAAGACTAACCCTTCCCTTCGCTAAGGCGAAGTCTAGGCCAATCAACCGTTAGATGGGTACCTGGCCTCGGCCAGACGCTCCCCGCACAACTTACACAAAGGGTGTAGTTGACCTCACGAGGTCCCACAGTGCACGTTATTAGCAACTTAGTCAACTAGGCCCGTCCCCATTCTGACATGTGGTTGCACGTTAGACCCAGTTCAAAGGCTTGCAAGGTTAAGTCCTTAGGGTGACCAGGGCAAGACTACCCGAAGAACCAAATCAACCTCCCCAATGCCACAACTGGCCCACCTGATTACTCTTTGCCACATGCCCCTGGCCGAAATCGCTTATCAAACCCCGCTTGATTACCATGCACCACGTGCCATCAACATCACATGATACTTTTCCAAAACAGGTTCAATATATCATTAAGTCAATATTAACATTTGATTGTCCAAAATCATGTCATGAGCACGAAAGGTGTCTAAGCAAAGATACTACAACGGTCTAAACCCATGTTGGCGATTTAATAATGTCCAACTAGTAAACCACAACTAGGGTGACAAGGGGTCATGGCACATACTTAAATAATCAAGGTGTCATATGGCAAATTGGTATTTATCTAACCCCCATGTTTAAACAAAGTATCTTTCTAATTGAACTAGCATGCAATAGTTTAAATCAAAATAGATTTCGAAATAGGATCAACATGGTCAAAGCACAACTTGCCTTCAAAAAGTACTTGTTCTTGGTCTTGAGTTGGATCCTGAGTTAATACTTCTCCTTCGAATCCTTCCGGCACTTCAACGTCTACTCGTAAAGCGTGCAAATAGCAGATACACAAATAAACAATAGGCAAAAAGTGTCCAAACACCCAAATAAATTCCATAAACAGAGAGAACATAATTTTATGAGTTTTTAGAAACTGGAATCGTCAAATTCGGAGTTAAAAAGCAAAAGTTATGATTATTTAAAGTTTAAATAATCAATTAAATAATTTTGCAGGGAAAAACTTTAGTCCAAAAATTAAATAAAATTCATATTTAGGTAGATCTCAATTTTATACAAATTTAGAAATTTGAATCACTCAAATTGGAGTTGAAACGCAAAAGTTATAAACGTTTGAAGTTTGAAACAAAATCTGAAATCATTATTTCGAATTAATAAATCATTTTCTTTTTCGGAAATTAATTATTGCGTCATCATGGACACGTGTCAGCCTCGGATTGGCCTGCTGACGTCAGCCGGTCCATGGACGTAGTCCACGCTCAGCTCGGGTCTACCGTGGACTCGGTCCACGACTCCACGTGTCGCTGACATGTGGGCCCACTCGGGTGACGTCATTGCTGACGTCAGCGGGGCTCAGCCCACGGTGCAGACAGGTGGGTCCATCCGATGACGTCATGGGTGACGTCACGGTGCGATCGGCCGACACGCGGGCCCGCGTGTCGATGCCCACGCTGCACGCCGCGCGTGGCGCGGTTCGGCCTCCTGGACACGCGTGGCACGATCGTAGCCGTTGGTTTGAAAACCGGCGGCTAGGATTGAATTTGGGCCTCAAGTGCTTGGGCGACGGGTTAATCTGGGCCGTTGGATCTTGATCTAACGGCCCGGATCCAATCTAGCCTGGTGCGATTCCCGCCACGTGGCACGACCTGCCGCTGGATCTAGATCCAGCGGTTGAGATTAGATCTAGGATTTTCAACGGGAACTCACCGAGGGTGACGTGGCGCGATCCGAGCCCTTGGATCTTGATCGGACGGTTGGTGGAGCTCGGGTCGGCGCGATGGCTTCACGGCCGGGTTGTGGTCGCCGTGGCCGAGGGCGGCGACCACACGAACGGCGTTTGGGACGTGCTCCGGCGAGGTGAAGGGTCTCTTCGGGTGCGCCTGGCTTCGGGGGTTCCGGATCTGGGGTCAATGGCGGCAGGGGACGGCGGACGGCGGCGGAATCAAGCAAAACCACAGCGGAGGGATGCTATGACTCCGGCGAGCGATTCCGTCAGATCTACGGCGGCTGAGGCTCGGTGAGATAGGGGCAGAGAGTGCGCGGGGTCACGGCGGTCCTCGGGGTACCACCCAGACTTAAATGCCCTCGGCATGCCAAGACGGACGGAACCCTAATCCTACACGCAGCGGCGGCGCGGCGGAGGAGTCCGGCTTCGGACTAGGCGGGGACGATGACGCACGGCCGTCCACGTGGCACGATCAACGGCCACGATCGCGTGGACGCGATCGGATCCGGGCCAGACACGGCTTGGGTCGGGGCGATCCAATCCGGACCGTTGGATCCCGATCCAACGGTCGGGATCGATTGGGGTTAAGAACGGGTTTGGTTGAGTCAACTGGCTCGGGTCGGGTTCGGGTCGGACTCGAACTCGAGTCTGACTCGGGCTCGGTCGGATGAACAGTACAAACCCATTCGCATTTTCCAGCGATTTAATAATTAAAATAATTCCCAGAAATTCATTTAATTCATTAAAAATAGCAAAATACTCAGAAAAATTCCAGAAAAATTCTGGAAAATATTTTGGAACATTTTGGACTCGAATAAAATATTTCCAACAAAATTTTATTTGCAAAATTAAATTCTTTAATTATTTCAAAATGGAATAAATTCAAATAAATTCCAAATAAATCCAAATAAATTCCAGAAAATTCCAAAAATTCACCAAAGTGCCAAATCACACATGAATTTAAGAAAAGCAAAATTTTGGGGTGTTACACTACGTGTGAACACAGAGGCCCGCATCAAAATGGGTCGCGTCTTCCATTATGAATGTACATATGCCATAAACATCAATGAACTTGCATAAATACTCAATTTAACAATTGCATAGCCATTTAACCATTCATATTCATCGTATCACATGCAAGGATCAAACATAGCAATTTAACATATCACATGAGTATATTGCAATACTACGAAACTATATGACCACCCAAGCCACACCCACCCCAATACACTTGCCTACAACCTCGCGGGACGAAGTGGCGAGATGTTGATGGCACTCCTGGGGTCAGACCTCCTGCACATAGATACAATCCACTCAAAAACATGCCCACAAAACATCACAAGAACAATAACTACATCGGTTTCGCAACCCACTCCTAAAACTCGAAAAACAGTAATCTGTCCAAATGGTACAGCAGACTTCTAACGGTCATAACTTGAGTTTAACAACCCCAAATCAGGTAAACGAATACATTTTCTCGAACTATAGGAAATTTCCCTTCTTTTTCTATTCGAAAAGTCTTATTCGGCCTCTAAGTTCCTCTAAGCTAGAGATGAACACAGACTTTACCAATCGCGACACAATTGGACAACGTTCGGTAAAATGGCCATAACTTTTAAACGGCTGAACAAAACTAAGTGATTTTGTGCCCAATTAAAGGTAATTCAAAACAGACGCCCCCAAAAAATGACAATATAATTCTCTAAATCGCGCTTGAAGACAACCCTCTAATCTACCTGAGAGAAGAACGCCAAAATAGATCTAGAATTCTTCAAATCTAACTAGTTTCAGCACACCATTTGAGGTTAATAGAACCAAAATTCCCCACTAGAACAACACCTAATCCTTCCCAAAAATACCCCAACAACAAACCTCTTCTCGACGAATCGAAGAACCGACGAAAGCTCCCTTCTCTCGTCTATGATTCGCCTCCAATCCGTAGGAAACCGCTGGCTTCTCCTCGGTTGGATGAGCTCCAATGAATGAACAACAGGGAGAGGTGAAGTGGGGGAGGTAGGGGCGGCTTGGGGGGGAAACCCTAGCTTGGGGGGTGAAGGGGGGAAGGCGCAAGGGGGAGGGAGGCGCAAGGGGAGGAGCCGGCCAAGGGGGAGGCGCAAGGGGTGATGGGGGGCGGCTAGGGGGTGGAGGGGAAGTGGGCTAGGGTTTAACCAGGTTTGCTTCCCCACACAAGGCCCAAAACCACTCGAAAGTTCCAAAGCTCAATCCTCCAAGGCCCACACTCTCCCGGAAAAGCCCAAACACCCTGAAAAGCCCAAAAACAAGGCATAAACTCTTACCGTAATGTCACATTCTCTCCACATTAACAGGATTCGACCCCAAATCCTAGACACGCCACTACACAAGAACCAAAAAGAAAGAAACTAAGTTTCACTTTTCATACCTAATAAGAATAACTCTGGTACTGCTCACGCATGTGAGACTCCAACTCCCAAGTCGCTTCTCTCTCAGACTGGTGCGACCACAGGATTTTGACAAACTTGAGCGTTCTATTCTTCAACACTCACTCTGAATGTCCCAGAATTTTCACTGGCTAGGACTCAAAAGTGAGGTTCTGATCAAGCGCCAATGGCTCCAAAGGAACCACAAACTCCGGGTCATGCAAGTACTTTCTCAGCGTGGATACATGGAACACATTGTGGACCCCTTGCATCAACTCAGGAAGCTCCAAGCGATAAGACAATTTACCAACTCGAGCTGTGATAGGGAATGGCCCAACATACCTCGAGCTAAGCTTCCCTTTGGTACCAAAACGAACCACACCTTTGTTGGGAGACACTCGAAAAAGCACGCTATCACCCACCTCAAACTCCAAATCCTGCCTCCTCACATCCACATAGCTTTTCTGTCTACTCTGGGCCACAAGAAGATTATGTCGCACCTCTGCCACCCGATGCACGGTTTACTGAACCCAATCCAGTCCAAGGATCGCTCTCTCTCCTACTACATCCCAGCATAACGGTGATCTACACTTCCGGCCATACAACACTTCATAAGGAGCGGCCCGGATGCTCAAATGATAGCTGTTATTATAAGCAAACTCTGCTAGTGGCAGATAATCTTCCCAGTTACCTTTGCATGCCATCACACAAGCCCTAAGCATATCCTCTAAAGTCTGAATGGTATGCTTAGATTGCCCATCAGTTTGAGGATGAAAAGCGGTGCTTAGGCGAAGTTGTGTGCCAAAAGCACTCTGCAAACTCTCCCAGAATTTAGAGATAAACTTCACATCCCGGTTAGAGATAATCTTGGGCACACCATTCAGTCTCACAATTTCCAACACATAGATAGGAGCCAACTCACTCGTTGAATTTGTAGTGCGGATAGGAATGAAGTGAGTGGACTTGCTAAGATGATCCACCACAACCCAAACATCATCCTTCCCTCATTGAGTACGAGGTAGGCCAACCACAAAGTCCATATATACATCATCCCAAGGCCAGAGAGGAATCTCAAGTGGCTGCAACAACCCGACAGGACGCTTATGTTCAGCCTTAACCATCTGACAGATCTCGCAAGATGCCACATACTTAGCAACATCAACCCTCATCCTTTTCCACTAGAAATTCTTTTTCAAGTCCCTGTACATCTTAGTATCCCCAGGATGGACCGTGTATGGGGTTCGATGAGCCTCTTTCAGGATATCCTCCTTGACTTGCGATTTCTGAGGTACACTGTGCTCACACTTAGCAGTCCACTGAAATTTCACTCCCTTCTGGGTCAACTGCGAAAGTGGCTTCGCAATGATGGAGAAGTCCTGCACAAAACGATGGTAATATCCAGCCAACCCAAGGAAGCTATGCACCTCTTTAACATTAGAGGGTCTCTTCCATGTTGGTGATATGCCCTAGAGGCAATCATGTGAGATGATTATATCATACGTCTATGTTCATGTACTTATCAGTTCCATGAATAAATATCACTCCTTTGTTCATTGAGTACGACTTAATTGTGAAATACATTGGTTATATGACATTATTCTAAATGATCCCTGGTCACATATCATTATGTGGGACAATAGTGATTTGACCAGCACATATATTGATTGATGGTAATGTTTCACATACCATAGATATGGAGATATCAAATCAATAATGTGGGCACATGTTAGAGAACAAGGGGTTGGATAGACCCGCTCCGAGACACTGCTGAGATTGTTATCTTAAGAAGTGCCATCAGGATGTAGTCTCGAGTGGTATACCTATATGATCCTTTGACCTGAGATTCTTATTGATTCTCAGCATGTGTAATTGTATACTTTGGGGCTATCAAACGCTTCACCATAACAGGGGAGTTATAAAGGTAGCTTACGGGTATGCCATGAAACATGACGTGAGATGTAAGAGATCAAGATGGAATTTGCCCCTCCTTGATAACGGGAGAGATATCTCTGGGCCCCTCGGTGTGGATGGATAAGGAAAAGTGCATGGCCATGCCAAAGTGATTATATAGTTAATCACGAATTATATCCATTACAATGAGGAGTGAATTTGTCGAGCTATCACAAGGGTGGCACGCTTCTTACCTGTAGCTTGACTGATATCGTATATCAAGGTTCAGTTGATTCGATCATTGTGTACATTCGGGGGTCAATATGTGCTGCTAGGTACCGCTATTGACTTGTGGTCTGGAAAAAGGGTTCTCTGGGACCGCGGCTGACTTGTACATGAGCCTAATGGGTCACACACTTAACGGGTTGGATCATGTGTAATGGATCGGATCCATTAGTGGGTTTATGTGGATTTGGATCCTCTAGCGTCTTAATGGATTTCTATTGTAGAAGATCCATTAGTGCGAGCCCTAGTGGGCTTCTATTACAGAAGGCCCGTTAGTGCGCTCTATATAAAGGAGGTGTGGGGCGCATGGAGTGACAGCCTCTCCCCACCACAAGCCCTAGCCGCCACCGCCCCACTAAACTCCTAGCCGCACGCGTGGGTGCTAGCACACCAGCGGTGATCCCACCCTGACGTGTGGATACCGTAGAGGCGTCATCGGCTATGCCGTCGGCGCTGATCGATTCAATCGGCTACATCAACTGTGCGACTAGAACGAAGCTGTTGTGACGGGGATCCACGATGAGGAGGAGGTGTACCACGTCGTGTTCGACTATGTACTGTGCTTCGGAGCACGCGGGGAGGCTTCACCCACTCTACTTCCGTTGCTAACGTGCTCCAAGGGTAATGCTCCATGATCTCTGACTCGCATGTTTCCTGGGTGTTCACGTTAGAAAAGTTTTGTTTTCGGGTAGCGTAGCACCGCGTTCTCCTTCATTCCAGTCCAAAATTACTGAGACTTTACTAGGGTCCACAGAAATGCCCTCTGAATTGATGATATGGCCAAGGAAACCCACCTCTGGAATCCAGAACTCACATTTCTTTAATTTACAATTGTAAGCGTATAAGCTAACAGACCACTTCACGAACGGGTTGTGAGAAGTCCGAATCAGGGGCTTTCGTGGGGATCGCTCTGGACGCAGCAGACAAAAAATGAACCAAGTTCGCAAGAAGACACTAGGGTTTATCCAGGTTCGGGCCCTCCTTGCGAGTAAAAACCCTAGTCCTGTTGGGATTGCTCTGGATTATGCCTTTGTGGGAAATCGCTCAAGACAGCTCCGCTGGGACTCGCCCGCCTCCTGAGATGAGGCGGCCGAGAGAAAGGAGAAGAACTGTCCGAAAAGAAGAACCAGACCCCCCTTTTCCATGCACCTCAGTTACCTTATATATCTCCCGGTCGGCTGAGGTGCATGGGGCTTACAAAAAGGGGAGTACATCGAAGGCACCGGGCGAACTACAATTAATGTGCCCGTCACTATTCTTGCAGCCTAATTAATGCTTTGGTGCAGCCGTCCTATTCTCCGCTTCGGGCCCCGCACCTGCCGGCGTCGTCCGCTCTGCTGGAGTGGGAACATGCACCATGACATCCCCCGCTATTTATGGCATGCGTTGGGAACACACGCCACCATACTGTGGCCTTCACTATCCCCATTTAATGCGCCCGATGCGCATTAAATGTCTTTGACCTTCTGTGCGGCTGCCTAGGCTGCTGAGTGGCCTAGGGAACTGAGCGCCAGCGGTGTGGCCTGGTCGCCACGTGTCCGCTGGGCGATCACTCAGCTGACCGCCAGCGGCGTGGCCTGGTCGCCACCTACTCGAGGGCGGTCACTTAACTGATCGCCAACGGCGTGGCCTGGTCGCCACGTGTTCGCTGGGCGACCACTCAGCTAACAGCCAGCGGCGTGGCCTGGTCGCCACCTGCTCGAGGGCGGTCACTTAACTGATCGCCAACGACGTGGCCTGGTCGCCACGTGTCCGCTGGGCGACCACTCTGCTGACCGCCAGCGACGTGGCCTGGTCGCCTCCTGCTCGAGGGCGGTCACCGAGCTGATTGCCAGCGGCGTGGCCTGACCGCCACCTGCCCACGGGCGATCACTTCAACTGACAGCCAGCGTCGTGGTCTAGACACCACCTGTCCACTAGCGGCTCTTACTAAAGTGTAGTGGGCAACCTGGTGTAAAATACACCAACAACAATAGAATTGATTCTCCCTTAATGTACACAGCACTAGCCTCTTGTGTTGTTCATGCTCTTCTTCTGATTTAGAGTAAACCAGAATGTCATCAACGAATACTACCACAAAATCATCCAGATACTAGTGTAGGATATTGTTCATCGCCTCAATAAAAACAGTAAGAGCATTAGTTAGTCCAAAAGATATAACTTTAAATTCATAGTGCCCATACCTAGTGGAGAAAGCAGTATTCTCAAAATCTTGTTCCCTCACACGAATCTGATTGTAACCAGACTGAAGATCAATTTTAGAGAACACCTTTGCTCCCTTTAGCTGGTCAAAGCGATACTCAATACGGGGCAAAAGGATACTTGTTTTTGATAGTCACTTGACCGAGAGCACGATAGTCAATGCACATGCACCAACTACCATCCTTCTTAGAAACAAAAAGGACAGGTGCTCCCCATGGTGACACACCGCACCGAATAAAACCCTTGGCCAACAAATCCTCCAACTGCTTTTTCAACTCGTCTTGAAAAGGACGAGCCAAGCGGTATGGAGATAGGTCGAGTGGCAGGAAGAAGATCAATTCTAAACTCCACACTCCTCTTAGGAGGCAAACTAGGAAGCTCATTAGGAAATACATCAACAAATTCCATCACCACAAGAATCTCCTCAATTGATACAGAAGATGATGGCTTCTCAGAAATAACCATGAGAAAACCCAACTATCGCAAACGGTGACTAGGAAATAAATTGGTCAAAGCAAAGAAGGAACTGGAGGGTATGCCACCCTGAAAAGTCAATTCCACTCCTAACGGAGCCTGCAAGGCAACTGTCTTCCAAAAGCAACAAATCTTGGCACGGTATTGATGCATCTAGTCCATGCCCAAAATGACATCAAAAGGGGCCAACGGAATCACCATAAGATTAGCAAAGAAAACCTCATCATCCATGGTAATATTGCATCCCAGGCAAACCATGGAACTAGCAATAAGACCCCCAGAGAACTGACTACCAAAGACTCAGAAATCCGCTGCACTCCCAACTTAGCTCTACTAGCAAAATCAGAGGATACAAAAGAATAGGATGCTACAGAATCAAAAAAAACAAAAGCATCAACTGAATCCATAAGGAAAGTACCTGATACCACCTCCGGATGCCCAACTGACTCAATAGTCGGCAAGGCGTACACTCTTGGTGGCGTCGGGGCAGCAGGAGCCCCGACCCCTGGCTGATGCCGCAAAATAGCTGGGCGCGGCGGGGTGAGCTGAGAAGGAGCTGACAGTTGCGGGCACCAAAAGGCCGCAGGTGGCACCCAGGTAGAGGGCTGTGGGGGAGCAGCAGCCGCTAGTATCTGCACCGACCCTCTGGAAGAAGCAGTTGCAGAGGGAGCAGGAGGCACGGGCTCCCACTTGATAATGCTACAAGGATTCATCCGGCAGACTCGCCCCATATGGCTAGGTCAGCCACAGTGGTTGCACTCCCTGGTCCATGTACACTCCGCGGCATGGTGTCCACCACCGCACTTGAAACAGATCATGCCCTACCATGGAGCAGGGCGAACAGCCACCCACAAAGAAGATGACTAAGGCTGCTTCCACTTAGCCCCTGAGGAGGAACTCTGTCCCCCATTGTGTTAGTGTTACGCCCTTGAGGCAGTCATATAGATGATTGTCACATGACTATGTTTATGAATAATAATATGATTATTGGTCCAATGAATGTATATCATTATATTGATCAACAAGTATGTGACTTGCTTATGAAACTCTTTATTTATTGATATAATTCTGTAAGTATCTCTGATCGGATATCATCTTAGTGGACAACGATGAATAGATCAGCACATGTATTGATCGATGATCATGTTTCATAGATCATAGGATATGGATATATCATCAATACATTGTGAACACATGTTGAAAAACATGATTTAGATAGACCCATAATGAGACACTACGAGAATGTTACATTCTTATGTGTCATCAGTGTATCTCATACATAGTAGATGTATGATCCTTAGACCTGAGATTGTCATGTTTCCTACATGTGTGATAGTTTACCTTGGGGTTACCAAACATATTTCCTAACCGGATAGTTATAAAGGTAGGTTTCATGTTCACTATGAAACATGCAGAGGGAAGTGAGTGATCAAGATGGGATTTTCGACTCCGGTGTAACGGAGATATATGTCTAGGGCACTCGTGTGATATGATTAAGGAAGTCCATGGCCATGCCGTGATTGAGAATTCAATCACAACTTATTAATCTATCACATATACGAGAGATGGATTGAACTATCAAAGGATGACATGCTTCTCGCCTTGAGTTCGTTCTTCAAATAGTTTGGCAAAGGGATTATTACATCAGTACTTTAATCATGTGCGTTTGGGAGTTGGCATGCTCTGCTAGGAGCCGCTACCGACTATTGGATTAGGAAAGGGTTTTCCAAATCTATGTCCAAATGCGCATGAACTTACAGGGTCACACACTTAACGGGCTGGGACACATTAATTCAGATTGGATCCATAATTAATGGACCTCATGGGCTTAACGCACTGATGGGCCCTAGATAAGGGTTTCGTCGCGTGGCTATATAAGGAGAGGAGAAGGGTGGGCGTCACACAGTTCTTTTCGTCCAGAACCCTAGCCTCCACCACTCGTTGCCATTGCCCCTGCCGAGCGACACGGTGCTTGCACGCCGACGCACGGCGTTCCATCCATGGACATGTGGATAACGTAGAGGTGCTACTGCGGTTGCTGCGGCGCTGATCATCAAGGAGGAGTACGTACGACGACGTACAACGGTGGTGATCGGTGACGAGGAGACGTTCAACATGACGTGAACGACTACTTCTTGTACCTTGACGCGTGCGACGTGAGAACCGGCTTCTCCAACTCGTCTTCCGCTGCTTCTTGGATGTAGGTCACTGAGAAGACCCACCCCCTCCACCAAAGCTCCTCTTATGGCCACCGCCAGGAGCCACTGGAACCCCTAAACCGCTAGGGTTTTGCTTATCCATGGAGCGCTCCAACTCGAGCTCCATACCCTTCGCCTACTCCACCATGGAGCAGAAGTCACGAGGGACAGTTTCCCCCATGACAACTCTGAACTCCTGATTGAGGCCCCTACGGAACCTCCTCACCATCTGCCTGTCATCCGCTACCACAGCCGGTACAAAGCGAACCACATTGTGGAACTCCACCTCATACTCTACCACCGACTTCTACCCTTACGTGAGAGTGGACAAAGTATGCTCCATCCTCTCAAGAAAGCACTCCAGGTAGAACTTGGCTCGAAGTGAGCCACAAAGTCATCCCAAGTGACAGGTCCAAGAGCAGGGGCCCTCGCAGTAAGAACCCCACTACTATACAATCCCTCATCACAGACAGTTCGCAAGCCACATGACAGACGATTTTACGACCGTCTGTATCAGACTGTCAGCGATGACTCTCTAGTCAGCACAGATGGTTTTCTGACCATCTGTGAACAATCTCATTACAGACGGTTTAAAATACAAAAAACGTCTGTAATGATTCATATATCACAGACGGTTTGTTTAAATAAACCGTCTGTGATGTTGGATGTATCACAGACGGTTTGTTAAAAAAACCGTCTGTGATGTTGGATATATCATCGATGGTTTGTTTAAAAAACCATTTTTGATGTTGGATATATCACCAACGGTTTGTTGTTATAATCGTCTATGATGATTCATATATTACAGACGGTTTGTTTGTGAACCGTCTGTTAAGATGATATATCATGCATCGTTCTCTTTTGAAGCTATGCGTGATGATCCATATGATGCATCGTTGATAATAATAACCGCCTGTGATAAATGGTTTATCACAGACTATTCTATTTAGAATCGCCTGCGTGATGATCCATATGATGCATCGTTGATAATAATAACCGTCTGTGATAAATGGTTTATCACAGACTGTTCTATTTAGAACCGTCTGTGATGTTAATTTTAGATTTTGTACAATTTAAGTTAATTGGCTAGCCCCAGGAAATGCTAGCCATGCCCTCTGACACAAAGTGAAGTGTAGCATGACCAATATAAATATTATGACATACATTTCAGAAATGAACTCGATCATGGCACACAATACAACATACAACGCATCCATTTTATAAATCAACTTTGATCCCACATTACAATGTACACCGCATCAATTTCAGAAATAAACACAAATGGAAGTCTTGCAAATTGAATTCAGAACTACAGTCTTGGAAATTTACAACTCATCAAGCTTGGTTTGCATGAAATTCGCTGGTTGGATTAATGACATCACGATTCAAAAAGGCACAGAGTTGTCCTCGAATATTTAGCAGGTTAGCCTGTTCCAATGCAAGTTCAGCACATTGCCACCTCAGCCAATGGGAAGAGTAAAGTCTTTGCGTGTACAAAAAATAAATAAGTGGAAACACATGGTTCAAGATTGACAAACCTCTAAGTCATTGGTCTTCTTTGTACCAACGAGGAGTTGCATGTTGTGGCAAACGTAGAACCCACACATGTTAGTGCCTATTGGCTACTGGTGGCACTGCCAAAATATAAATAGATTAATTAGTTTGAAGGTTCCATTATGTGCTGCGTGAAGGATTAATTATTGCGTACTAGCGGATACCAGGAAGTTATGAATATGCTTCAGCCTCGCTGTGTCCGGCTTGCATGGCCGTCTGCGAGCTTTGTAGATATGGAATGACGTGTCGAGTAAATTTTTAATAGGCACCAAGTCGTGGGTGCCGCCCTTTATGGAATCAAGGTAAACTACCTTGTTCTGTCTTGCTATAATTACAAGTATAACCCAGTGAAACCTGCACAGGTATGTTGCCATGGTCATTGAACCTAAATTCAAGCCGCGTTAGATAGTACAAATTAACATGTATAGCATCTGGATGAAGCACTTACCACGAGTTGTAGGGTAAAATTAAGTAGCTTTTGTCCCAATAAGCCAGCATTATTTTTTCCACGTACTCATGGACGAATTGCACATCTTGGTCCATAGTTTTCTTCGACACCATGTGTGGGTCGAAGAAACCCACCGGTTCATTCCTTGCTTTTGCCTCCATCATCATGTATCTACATACATATACAAAATCAAGGATCATATAGATATATGCCATTTACTGGTACGAGACGAATCTATACCGTGATTACGCACACTTACAATGTCCAGTATCTGATGAGTGAAGCGTCAAGGGCGTTGAGGTTGTACAGATCGAACAAGTCATTGAAGCCAACCACGAAGCAGCCACCTGAATTCTCGTGTAAGAAATGCTGCTCCTTGAAGCGAACCGTGATACTCGTTGCCCGTTCTGGCAGCGGCTTGGTCGCCTATAATATGCACCAATCTTGCAATCTAATGTAGGCTAATGAAATTGTCGTCGGGTTCTCTTTCAGTACGAACGGCTTTCCCAGCTCAAATTATCACAGCAATGGGGCAAACGGTGTAACACCCCGGCATCTATTATGCCTGAATGTCACCAAACAAAGACTAAACAACATCTAAAAACCACATCTAAAAGTAAATTATAGCAAAGGAGTACATGCAAAAACTGAAAATTTCGGCAGCATCTCCTTTGTTTTTCCATGGTATGGAGCATCAACAATAATATCACACGTTATATCATAATGGGAAGCATCTAAAGCAGCAATAACATGTGATATAGCAACTATTTGAGTCTAGCATAATGAATTTAACCACTTCATGATCTAAAACGAAGTAAATAATATGACCAACTACACAAATAAGTTATACTCCAAGTTCTCAACGTAGTAACTTATAATCACAACTACGAATGGCAAAATTGTATATATCTTAATGAGTGAAACTTTGTGAAGATGTGCCACTAAGCCCCTTTTGCCGCATGTCGGTTTCATGGTACCTAAAAACAAATTAAAACACAAGCGTGAGTTCATCACTCAGCAAGTACATTGCAATGGGTCAAACAGAGCAATTCAAATATTATCATCACTACATAACAACTCAACATCATGATCAAGTCAAACATCATATGCAACATCATATTCATGTCTCAACCTCATTGAGATCATTTCATCATCATCATCATCATGAATGCAATGCAATGCAATGCACATGTCTCCTCGACGCAAATACCGGTATTGCCGAGTGCACACCCGTCGGTGTGCACCCACGTCCCCCTTCCATCCAGTAGATGGAGGGTGCCTACTCCTCGCTTCCACTCACCACGTGGGTGGAATCATGAGGTAGGTCTTACATCCATGGCGCCCCAGATTAGTCATAACTTTCGCACCGACCTTACCAGAATAGTTATGATGTTCTCACCGACCGGGCCAAGTTTCATGCCATGTATGCAACATATGCCATAATCATTAACCATAAACCAATGCATAGCATCTTAACATACCCTTTTTTATCATATCATAGCAAACACTAAGCATGGCAAGATAGCATAACATGGAAACAATTGCATCTAGTCAAGACAAGCAAATAAACCACATGTTACCCATCCCAATACACTTGCCTTAACCTCGGGCGACGGATTGGCGGGATGAGGTGGGCACTCCCAGGGTCACACCACCTGCACAAAGATGCTCCACAATCACAACGTGCTGACAAAACAGTACGCCATTGTAACATCCCAAAATTTGGGTTTTCAAAAATTTTTGGTTTAGTTTAGCTTCCCAAAAATTTTCGTTGATTTTCTCGCGTTTATAAAGCTTGATTTGAATTTTCTAAAAGCTAAAACAAATTAATTTGATTATTCTAAACCTCAAATAAAATAAATTTAATTTTATTTGGGTTCCTTGTGTTTCAAGAAATTTCCCTGTAATGTTTGAGATTTTTCAGAGCTCGTTTGCTATTTATTGGATTTATTCGGGATCGATTTGTATTAAGCCCTTTTATTGAAATTAAATAATTATTTGGAAAAGTTTATATAAAATTTTGTTGTAAATATTTTATTTGAGTTCAAAATATCTTAAAATATTTTCTAGAATTTTTCTGGAATTTTTCTGGTATTTTTATTGGCTCTATTGATTTAATGGAATTTGTGGAATTATTTTAATTGGAAAATGTTGGAAATTCCGAAAATGGCTTTGGGCCTTCTCTCTCCTACGCCAGCCCACCCCGCCGCGCCAGCCCACCCGGGCCCCGCTCCCGTGCACCCACTTTGGCGCCGGGCCGCTCGGCCTCGCTCTCGCTGGCGCGTGTATAATGGGCCGCGCCTCGCCAGGCCGCGCCGCGCGCTAGCAGGCCTCCCGCCAGCCCACGTGTCACTCCCCCGTTGGGCCACGTCGCCCAGACCCGCGGGATGCCCACCAAGTGTTTGTTTAAATGCCCAAACCGATCCAAACACCTCCAAATTCGTGTTTTCTTGATTTCTCTTGACCTAGCCACCACACCAGACCTAGTAGGTCTCCCATGACCTCTCCCACGCAGGTTCTACTCCTTGGATCTTCCCCAAACCCGAGAAAACCACCCCATGTCCTCCGGATGTCGCCCAACGTCGACCGAACTTTGGAGCCGCGTCCCGGGTAGCTCGTCGACTCTTTTCGAGATCCGTCTTCGCCATAGTGTGCCACAAGGTACCATCTGCTTGATGTCCAAAATTCAGCGAATTTGGTCCAAGGGATCAAAAGTTATGCCTGTTTCAATCTCGAATCTTGCCGAGGCCATAACTCCCTCAATTTTTCGAGTTTGACCGTGAAATTTTTTGTGTAGACTCCTGGGGATGTCCTCTACGTGATGAACATATTGACTCACGGTTTTGACCTCTGGATTTGGCGCAGCAAATTAATTTCACCGCTCAGACTACGAACAGACTGCGTTTCAGACAGCGGCAAACTTCCTCGCGCGTTCCCCGCTGTTCCAGAAGGTATTTCTTTCAGCCACCTGAGTCACGGTGTGCCTCTTGGTCCCATATAGCTCTCGGTAAAATTTCGTTAAGTTCCGATCATTATTCTAGAAGTTATAGCCGTCCAAAGTTTTGATCCGAAACCCGTTAATCGCCAGTTTGTGATTAATCCGGAGGGGCGCCGCAAAATCCACCTATACCGTTGACCTCATCTCGCCGCGTTCTACGCAGTAGATATTCTCCCTTTGCCATCCCGTCCTCCGGAATTTTTTTATATATTTAGGCCGCCGTTTGCCGTCACCGCGCGTCGCCTTTTGACGCCAGCTATTTTGTTTCGCTCCGGCCGTGTTGTCGCGTCCGGAGGATCATATTGTACTGTTTTGGTCCGTCATTAAGGTTCTTTTGGTCTCCGGTTGCCGAGTAGCCCGGTGCCGGCCTTAAATCGTCATCTTTCAACCTAGCCCGTGCCGTCGATTCGCGCACCGGTTAACCGTCCTTGGTAGCGTTCTACCGCGGCCATGTCGTGCACCGACGGTCGCTACTTCGCTTCATGAAGTATCCTATCATTGTTTAACCTCTGCCGATAACGTTCGCCGTTAACGATCCACCGTTAACGTTTTGCCGGCAACGTTCCTCAGTTAACGTTCCACCGTTAACGCTCTGTCGTTAACGCTCCTCCGTTAATGTTTCATCGTTAACGTTTCGCCGTTAACGCTCCGTCATTAACACTTTGCCTTTAACGTCCCACCGTCAACGCTCCGTCGTTAACGTTTCGTCGTTAACGTTTCATCGTTGACGCTTGGCTCTCTTCGCTTCGTTGTCATCGCATGCGTGCATTCTTGCGCAAACCCTAGTGCGATGCCTTCACCTGTTTTATCATCATGATGTGAGCCTAGCCTCATCGTCATATCATCTTCAAAGCCGAATCAAAACCCTAACCTAAGACCGGTTCGATGAACTAAGTTTATCGTGAGCCGCGTTGTTATCTTTGCAATCTTTTCCGTTGTTTCAATCGTGGTAAGACACCTGTCTTGTCTTATCTCGGAAAACCTAACCTCCCATTAACCTAGACTTCGTTCGTGGACTTGGTCGATAGACCATTGGCCATCTGTTACACCCCTGTGACCGATCTATCCATCTCTCTTCTGTTTGACTGTGTTCGTTCGGTCAACAAAAGTCAACTTCGAGAATCAGTTTAGTTCACTGTGAACTAACATATCCTTATGGACCCGATCTATAGATCGAGAGTCCATATGTCCTTGTCTGTCCAATCGAGATAATAACTTCGGAAGAAATATTCTTCGGAATATTATTCTTTCTTTCCCAGTTATTAATCTTTCCCTTTTCGGTGTTTTGATCCGAAAGCCCGTCCTCTCTTGTCCAATCTTCGATCCAATCCGTTCAAGTTCCTAAATTCATCCGAGCTGTTGTGCCCAATGCTGTTCGTTCTTAATTTGGAGTTTATTTGAATTGTCTTTTGAGTTTTGTTGTATTTGTGATTCTTTATCGCTAGACGTGTCGTCCGGAAGTCGTTCGAACGAGCTGAGGATCGAGAAAGTGGAAGTTGAAGCTTGAGGATCAAGGATAAAGAGTAAAGGACAGTAAAGTTTGCAAGGGTCAGGCAAGTTGTGCTTTCACCATGTTGATCCCATTTTCGAAACTTATGTTGTTTCAAATTATTGCATGCTAGTTTGAGTTAAACTGTTTTCAATTAATTTGGGATTAGATAATCAACCTAATTGTTATTGCCACCTTGTCTATAATGATTGTACGCCATGATTCATTTGTCACCCTAAGGTTCTTGATTAATAGTTGGCTTTAAATACTTTGCCGACATGGGTTAGTTAGACCGTCAGTAGCTGCTTAGTCTTGCAACGAACCTTTGACATCGTTTTGGAGATTCAAAAGCTCAATATTGACTAATGGAATATGCAATGTATTTTGGAACGGTGTGACGTGTTGCCGACACGATGAAGTTGATGTGTGGAGGTATTCGTACTTCTTCAAGGATGTTGAGTTGTTGGCATTGTGTTGCGCAATAATCAACTGGGGGTGATAAAATGATTTAGACTGGGGCAAGTGGCAAGAATTATGGTGGGCCAGTTTGGCAGTTGGGATTGTTTGAAACATGATATATGTATGAGTGATGGTGAGATGGATTTCTTTGAGAGTATTGATGTAAGTCTTGCCCTGGTCACTCTAAGGACTTAACCTTGCAAGCCTTTGAACTGAGTCAACCATACAACCACATGTCCGGAATGGGACGGACCTAGTTGATTAAGTTGCTAATAACTTACTTGTGGTACCTCGGGGTGTCAACTACACCGTTTGTTTAGATTGAAGGGGGAGCGTACCAGGGCTGTGGCAAGGTACCCATCCAACAGTATGTCGGTCCCATACTTCGGCTTAGCTAAGGGAAGGGATGGTGTAGGGCAAAAACTGGAGAGGTCCACTTGTGTAGTTAGAGGCTTCCGAAAGACTTTGTTATGATCGCTCAATCGCATACTCTTGTATGGCGATTCACGGCTGACGTGATGAGTTGATTGTATCTTGTGGGTAAAGTGTATAACCTCTGCAGAGTGTATAACCTCTGCAGAGTGTAAAATCTATTCGAATAGCCGTGTCCGCGGTACTGGACAATGCTCGGGGATTACAGTCAAGCGTTAGCTTTTCTTAAAAGTAAACTTGGGTTTGGAGGCAGTTTGCCTGTGGAAAAGTGATAATTTTTTAAGGATGTGGAATGGTTTACTTGTGATATAACTGTGAAATTATTACTATTGTTATCTGTTTTACCGCTTTACAATCTATTATGAATATTTGTGAATGTTGTTTATTGCAAAATAACCCCTTCAGTCTGTCATTTGGAATAAGCCATGCATATAGTTATTAGACTTGCATTCTGTGCATGACTTGCTGAGTGCTTTATGTACTCACCCCTTGCAAACAAACAATCACCAGTGAGCAAAAGTCTACATCGTCGAAGAAGAAGAAGTTCCGTGAGAAGGCGATTATCTAGGAGTCGAACCCTGTCAGTTGCCTGTGGCGTATTGATGGGATTCACCGATGTTCTTCGTTCCGCTGCTGCTTATTTGGAGTTGAAGCCGTTAAGGTTTCGTAATGTAAGGTTGACCTTAAGGTCGTTTCAATAGTTTATATTCTGTAATTGAGCTATTTTTATTATTCCGCTGTGTATGATTGTGATATTCATCTATGTTGAGACTGTGTGCACTAGCGTGATCCTGGACTAGTGCAGAATACACAGAGGGTCCGGATTTGCAAATTCGGGTCCCGACAGCCATTGCCCATCTACCCCGATATCACAAACTACTCCCGAAAACGAAAAACAGAGAATCTGTTCCCCCGGGACAGCAGACTTCAAACTATGATAACTTTAGATCTATGACTACGAATTGATTAAACGAGTACATCCTCGCATAGCTTAGGAAATTTCCTAACTTTTTCTAAGTATATGGAAAAGCTGATTCGGAATCTAAAGTGGTTTAATCTAAAGAATACAGTGATCTGTTCAAATCTCATCACAGTTTTGGACACGTTCGGTAAATCGAGCATAACTTTCAAATAGCTGGGCATAACTGGACGTTCTTTATGTCCACTGAAATTTATTGAAATTATCTACAACTTGCTCAACAGGCGGCCAACCAAATTCCGAATCTAAAATTGCGAAAATCGCGACTGAAGGTCGACGACACAATCTGTCCGAGGACAGAACGTGGGACAGCATTGCAAATCTCCTAAATCCTTCTAATCACAGCACCTAAACATCAAATTTAACCCTAATATTCCAGATCTAACTAGCATATAAACTCCATGAATAAATTCCCCATAGCATACCTCTTCTTGGCGAGCCACCCGATCGACGAACGCCTCCTCCTCGCGATCCAATCTCCTATTCGCTCGCCGGGAATGCCGAAATCGCCGGATCTTCTTGTTCGTGAGGCTCCCCAACGGAGGGATCAACTGAGCGGGAGGTGTGGCAGCGATGGGAGGCGAGGGATCCTTGCTAGGGCTGGTTAGGAAGGAGAGGGAGGCACAAGGGGTGGGGGCGCCATTGGGGGAAAGGGGGAGGGACAGAGAGAGGTGGCGGCTAGGGTTGGAGGGGAGGTGGCGCAAGAAAGAGGGTTGGGGCGCAGGTGGTGTGGGCAGCAGCCTTTGTTGCCCAAAAATCCACCAAACGGCCCAAAACTTCCCCCACCTTCAGCCCACTTCATCCCCCTAAGGCCCAAACAGCTCCCGCTAGGCCCAAACTCCCCCGAAAGCCCAAATTCTCCCCCGGAAAGGCCCAAAACATGACACCAAAGTCGTACCTTAATGCCGAGATCGAAAATGACATATACCGTCATTCCGTAGTGTCACATTCTCCCCCCCTTAAACGGGATTCGACCTCGAATCCGAAGAACGCCAAAATCAACAACAGAGTCCCCAAGGGACAAAAAACTTATTTGCAACACAAAACATTCACCCAAAGACTCAAACTGGAACAAACGACAAGCAAGTTCTCAAAACCAACACTTAGCAAGAAAGTGTTGATTTAACTCAACAGAGTGCAAACTCTTACGGTTCCACCTTCACTTCAATTCCCAATAGTAATACAAAAGTCATCCGAAGTCCTCGATTTCACCCACTAAAAGGCTTAATCAAATTATTACGCCCAAATCTCAGATCAAACAATTCATACTAATATCACATCCAACCTGATGAACTCAGAACAGCTTCCCTTTTCAACTTCATTTACAGAACCTTAATCTCATTTCTCCACCTATCTACCACATCTCATTAAACTTAAGATGACACAAAGAAAGCGACTCACAACTCCTTTAACAACCTCTCTACCAACAAATCGCCAACGGTGTCTTATTAATATCTGGGGTTCTAAACTAGATTCTCCAAAGAATCAATTACACATAATCCCATCTCCTCCAATTATTTGACATTTTACACAAAGAATCAAAATTAACTAATGACGACTACGCACATAGCCTTTATCAACAATACTTTCCTTTAGAGCACAAACCACGATACACTTTCATTCTATCCTCTCCAGGCATGATACACACCCAGGGACAACTAGCTAAGGCAATGTTCACGACAGAACATTTTACATCACAATTTCTATAACCTTCACTACCACCAAACGGTACACTCAACAAAATTTAAACCACGACGTCTATAACCTCCATCAAAACCACCCTTTTAAACCACACCCAAAGTTCTATGCCTAGCCCAAGCTAGGGCTGAACATTATTCCCAAACCACCATTGGTTCTTTTCCTAAGAGGGTCTCGCCCTCACACATTCACACTCAAAAACAACCAAGCCCATGAGTATATTCCTCCAATATACTCAACAATTCCATAAGCATTTCTACTCATATCTCCACGAGAGTGCCAGCAAAAAGCAACTCCCTTTAGCCCGATGAACCACATTCATCAACTCGAATCCCAAAACGCCACAAATCACTTTGGGACAAAGATTCGGCAACATCCAAAGAGCACTCATTTTTAAAAAAAAAAAACAAAACTCAAATCTCAAATCAATGCGATACATTTCGTATCGAGGAGCACTCAAACAAAAGAGAGACTCCACACAATTCTTTGGCAGAAGTTCTCAACAACCAAAACATCTCAACTCGCTTTCACCAAAGCCAAAATTCTCGTTTTCACCAAAATCAACATTTTGGAAGGGAACCGTTTCTTAAATCACACACAAGAATCCACAACCATCACAGTATCTCTCAAAGAGAGAGGGAAACTCAAATCTGTAACATAACCAAAATTCCAGCATTTATCCATTCTTTATTTTCATGCTAGAAAGCATAGGAAATTTCGATGCCTAACATGAATGCAATCTTTTCAATAGCACTCCGGATTAGTTATATATTCATATATGGCTTTCTCACCGACCTGGCTCATCAACTCTTTTATGATAAACATCGCACTTTAACCAAAAGCAGATTTTTGGAAGAGAACATCGACTCCAAAGGTAAACACCTGCACACGCAACCGCCACAAATTTTCTCAAAGAGAAAGGGAAACTCATTTCAAAAAGGGAGCACTTCTCTAACAACATCACTTATAAAACATTCATAAAATCTACCTTATGAAACACTTGCGAACACCACACATAATTTAAAAAAAAACTCCAACTCTAGCCAAATAGAGTTGCAAATTAAATCGCAAGAATCTCCAACACAACCCGCTATGTCCATCTGCTTCCTTTAAAATTTATTCGAAAGATAATTCAGTGCGAACGCGAAGGGGCGCAATCCACTCAAAGACTTTTGGGTGTAAAACCATACTCATAGCATAAACTAAGCAAACTAGCTAAAACCAAATATTGGCACCAATCACTACGAGTTTAGGGAAACTCTGAAACACAACAGAAGGAACACTTTAACCGAAAGCATTCAACCAAGATAGCAAACAACCGAACCAGTCCAAAAGATTTTAAACACAAGTTCTTTCTCTAGTTGCCTTTCCCAACTCTTATTAATAAAATCTATGATGATTATCAAAAAGACATCCAACCAGTACTACCTCATCATGATCCCCACAGACCAACACATCATATAACAACGTTTTCTATATTTCAAACATAGTACTTCAACAGATACTTAAGCATGATCAACATGTCAATTTTATACCATCCATACATCAACATCTTGACAATTAAAACTTGTTCAATCAATAAAATGACTTCAACAAATAAGTATTATCTCTACAAGACAAAATTCGTAAACATGATTCTAACATATACATTCACTAAGGATTAAGTTCTACATCATGTTAATTATCCATGGTTCACTCCATCACAATAGGTTACAATAACCTCCATTTTAACAATGGTCTCCAACAAGTATTCTACACAATTATCACCACTATTAAGTCATCAATATCAATTATTTGCATAATCTTAAAAAATGCAACATTACTTTTAGTTACCCTATCCAAAGGCTATAGCAAATTGTCACTACTCAACATGCTCCAACTATTTAAAACAAATTGAATGAGTTGGACCATCACAAAGCTCTTACCACAACCACAAAACCTATGTCTTTCCAATTGACATCGATACTAGCATTTCAGGAACACCACTGCGTACTTCCAATTATGCTAATAGTTTGTAACAACATAAATAGCAACTCTAATCAACTTCCAAGTTAAGTTCACAAACCAACACGATTAAATTTCTGTATTAACACGTTAAATTAGAACATCTTTCAACAACCAACCAAATTTCTTTAATAATGTTAGTAGTTTACATCATTTCTATATTCTAACTGCGCATCAAGATTTAGAGCTTTAGAAATTGTCAATGATCATGTGCATTTAAGACAAGCAATAGATTCTAAGCATGTACATTAACACATTTAATCATTCTCGCTATACTGTACTCTACAACATTAGTAGTCTATTTATTCTCAAGCTAAAGATAATCATCAGATTGAATTGTTTCAACTCACAAATTTACTTAGCAATGCATCATTCGATAAACCACATTAGTACAGAATACATAACAGGCTAAACAACAATTGTCACTATTGACAAATAATTTCAGTCAAATGACTACTTACTTTATTTGCAGCATTTTCTTTTTAAAACTCAACCCAAATTCATAAAGAAACTTGACTCTCAAAGTTGCATTAAGATATGACTCACACGGGGTCATGCAAAAGATGCCTAAAACACATTTCAATCTTAAATTCTCCTACAGGAGGGAACCAAGCGATCAAGTAAACCTTTACGGACAAAGACACAAAACATAAATCGACACAACTTAAGTTTTTTTTTTTGCACACAACTTCAGTAACCTTTTTTGTTACTCAGAGTGAGACACACACAAGAACCAAACTATATATTTTTTCTTTGCAAAGCAACCAACAAAACCGGTGTCAAAGCCAAAAAGGCGACTAAAAGGCGCAACACTAAACTCTTCTTCTTCGTCTTCAACCAAGGAAGACAAAAACCACAAACCGCCGAAGGATCAATCCACGAAAATCCAATACCCAACACTTTTCATTTGATTTCAATCAACTAAAACCAAGAAAAACAACCAAAACTGACCGTCAGAACGGTAACAAATATCCGAAGGAATCCACCACTAACTCTTCTATTTGACTCCAATCAACTACCCAAACTGCAACAGAAAAGGTAAACACTCTTTCCCCACAAGGGGTAATAGTTCTTCGATGATGGCTTTAACCGGCCATACCGTCAAACCACAACCTTAATATGAACAAAAAGAGGTGACCGAAACCCTTCGGCACCGCAACTCCACTACATCATAAATATAGCAATTCAAACAATACTTTTGTAAATATAACATCATGCATCATCAGATGTAGCGTTGAACATCAAAGCTTAAATACAATATTTAAGCGTAAAGCAATGATACCCATACCCTTTCCTACTATGCATCCATGTGTGTCAAATTTAAAATTAGTTATTCCACTTAAACAAGTGTTTAATGTTGCTGTCCTATGACAAAATTTTAAGTACAACCTAAGCCATGTTTCTAGGTTATTCCACATCAAAATTTTAGTTAACCCTATGATTTTGCACTAAGTTCATACACCACGGACCTGAAGCCCGCTCTGATACCAACTGTAACACCTCGGCATCTATTATGCCTGAATGTCACCAAACAAATACTAAACAACATCTAAAAATCATATCTAAAAGTAAATTACAGCAAAGGAGTACATGCAAAAACCAAAAATTTCGGCAGCATCTCCTTTGTTTTTCCATGGTACGGAGCATCAACAATAATATCACAAGTTATATCATAATGGGAAGCATCTAAAGCAGCAATAACATGTGATATAGCAACTATTTGAGTCTAGCATAATGAATTTAACCACTCCATGATCTAAAACGAAGTAAATAATATGACCAAGCACACAAATAAGTCATACTCCAAGTTCTCAATGCATTAACTTATAATCACAACTACGAATGGCAAAATTCTATATATCTTAATGAGTGAAACTTTGTGAAGATGTGCCACTAAGCGCCTTTTCTCGCATGTCGGTTTCATGGTACCTAAAAACAACATAAACCATAAGCGTGAGTTCATCACTCAGCAAGTATATTGCAATGGGTCAAACAGAGCAATTCAAATATTATCATCACAACATAACAACTCAACATCATGATCAAGTCATACTTCATATGCAACATCATATTCATGTCTCAACCTCATTGAGATCATTTCATCATCATCATCATCATGAATGCAATGCAATGCAATGCACATGTCTCCTCGACGCAAATACCCGTATTGCCGAGTGCACACCCGTCGGTGTGCACCCACGTCCCCCTTGCATCCCGTAGATGGAGGGAGCCTACTCCTCGCTTGCACTCACCGCGTGGGTGGAATCACGAGGTAGGTCTTGCATCCATGGCGCTCCAGATTAGTCATAACTTTCTCACCGACCTTACCGGAATAGTTATGACGTTCTCACCGACCGGGCCAAGTTTCATGCCTTGTATGTAACATATGCCATAATCATTAACCATAAACAAATGCATAGCATCTTAACATACCCATTTTTATCATATCATAGAAAACACTAAGCATGGCAAGATAGCATAACATGGAAACAATTGCATCTAGTCAAGACAAGCAAATAAACCACATGTTACCCATCCCAGTACACTTGCCTTAACCTCGGGCGATGGATTGGCGGGATGAGGAGGGCACTCCCGGGGTTACACCTCCTGCACATAGATGCCACACAATCACAACGTGCCCACAAAACAGAGAATCTGTCCCCCCCGGGACAGCAGACTTCAAACTATGATAACTTTAGGTTTAGGACTCCGAATTGATTAAACGAGTACATTCTCGCGTAGCTTAGGAAATTTCCTAACTTTTTGTAAGTTTATGGAAAAGCTGATTCGGACTCTAAAGTGGTTTAATCTACAAATACCGTGATCTGTTCCAATCTCGTCATAGTTTTGAACTCGTTCGGTAAATCGAGCACAAATTTCAAACGGCAGGGCGGAATGTGGGGACCCGTCCCCGGGATTCCATTGATTCACTCAGTAGCTTCGCATCATCCAAGTAAATCAAGGGAGCCTCAGGCGTCCCGCATATATGCCCGTGTTGGTCCCAGGAAAGTTCACCAACACGTGCGACAATGCATAACAATTTGTATCACAACACATACACAATTAACGAAAGCATAAGCATAATTACATACAAAAGCAGTACTGTTGTCCAAAACGAAATATTTAAAGTTATTACAGAACTAGCAGCGAAAACATAATATAGACAACAAAAGAGTCCAGCGTAGTGTGCCATAGCCCGCAGGCAACCGACTGGAAGTAAGAACGTGCCCCTAAGCGTTAGCATCATCGAAATCTGCCCGAGAAAGGTCTCCGGGCAGTGCCTCATCCTCACCTGCAACAAGTGGACAATCCGTTTGAGTACGAAGAGTGTACTCGCACAATATTATAAGTTGCATGCTGAGTTCTAGCTACATGTGGTTGCTTCATCATAAGAAAGGCACAAGGTTAATTTTAGCGTAAAGCAACATTTGGGATAAAAACACAAATACGTATAGATTGAAACTGCTATTTGATAAACATTTACAAAGTCTAATACATAGTATAACATTATCATAAACATCTTTATCTCACGCCTCCAAGCATTTTCCAAACCATGAGTCCAACGCTCATGTTCGCTTACACCCACGGATACTCCAATATCCGTGAAGTTCCTTCCACAAGTACTCCAATACCCGCGAAGTTCCTCCTCATGAATACTCCAATACTCATGAGACTTGGTTTCCCAAACCATCCATTCTTACCCGATCCTTAACACTCGCCAAAGGATCGACAACTTAAGTGATCGTCCTTGACCATGGACGCGGCTATTCGAACAATTTATTCTCTGCAGAGGTACGACTTTACCCACACGACACGCCACACTCGTAAGCCAAGCTATGAGCACAATTCCTTTGATGTGCCGGCCGAGGTGAACGTGACAAATCCATTTTCCAGTATGCATGGTAGTGTATTTAAACCACCCGGGTGACTGTGGCCCTTGATCCCGCATGCTCAGTGCTCCGTGTGTGTGGACCAAGGAGTACACCCGTTGTTAGACATCCCCAACTCTCACAAAGTTCAAGGGATTCTGAGGACGTTCCTTGACACTCTAACGGGCTCAAGGAACTCCGGTGGACATTCCTTGACACTCTTCAAAGCTCAAGGAATTCCGGGTGCACGTGGTTTAAACACCCCTAGTCATACACAAGTACTTGGCTAAGCCGGCCCCATAAACGGCGTGTGGTTCGCACGATAGTTACTTAAAGAGACGTCACCAGGATTTGATCCTTAAGATCCTTAACCAAAATTGCTACACAATAACCACAATTGAACCATCATTATCATAATCATCTTTGATCATCGCGACTGACGGACTAAGTCCATCTGTCGCGGTTCCTAACGATGTTCTAAGCATGGCTAAGAAAATCGTACGAACCCATACATAATAATAAACCAACCACCTAGGGCGACAATGGTACACGAAAGGAACATGGTAAGAGGATAACATGTTGACAAGGTAGTAACTAAGCATTCTACCCCAAATATACTTCTAATTGAAAGTAAGCATGCAATTGATAAAATAGCTTCAACATAATTTGCAATTAATTGGATCAAGTGTGTTCAAGGCGTAAGGTAGTGCCTTGCTGCTCGTTCTTGATATCGTAAGCGTAGTCGTACTCGGGAGTGTCCTCCGAAGCGTCAACACCTATCGAGAGGATTCAATTCAAATAACTCCAATCAAGAACACAAACGAAACAATAAATCATAATTGAAATATGCACAATCATGCATAAAATGCTCATGATTTTAGAGTAATAGTCATAATATGAACATACGATTTGACTTTGGGAAGTTTGGACTTGTGTGTCAAAAGTTATCACTAAAACAATATCGTTTGGGTGAGGGTCAACAATACTACCACTTGTTAAAGATCCTATGATAGATCTTGATATATGCAACCCAAGTCTTGTTTTTCTATTGGAAATGATAGAGGATGACCCTATGAAAGCATAGGAATTGGTTTCACCCAATTTGGACTTACGATGCAAAAGTTATGGTCATTTGAAGTTGGTTCAGTCGGAAGTTCCGATGTGACATTGGATGTTCCGATCCAGACTTAGAAAATTTTCAGCTGGAAATCACAAGGTGCTTCTCTGGACACATCGAAAGTTCCGATCCGACATCAGAAGTTCCGATCCAGACTTAGAAAAATTTTCTCGTTGGAATACACGAAAGGTGCTTCTCTGGAAACTTCGGAAGTTCCGATGTGAACATCAGATGTTCCGATATGTGTAAATTTCCAGCGTAGACAGGGTTAGGATTGACGGGTTTTCTGGAGTTTTAGCCACATCGGATGTTCCGATTTGGGGTCGGAAGTTCCGATGTGTGTCGAAATGTACAGTCCAACAAGATTTTTGTTCAAGTCTTTGAATGGCTATTGCACATTGTGCTCCTATACTTCAAGAAAATGGAGTAGGGTAGAATCTTACCCGCCACAAGGATGTTCTTGCACTTGATGGAAGGGTGGTTTGACTAAGAAATCAAGAATGACGCCGTGAAAGTGATCTTCGGTGTTCTTCCCGGTATCAACTCCTCCTCGCTTGTAGAAGCAATGCCTCCTCCTCTTGAGCTTGTAGTAGCATCAACTCCTCCTCCTCAAGCTTGCAACACAACAAGCACGACCCGATCATCGACGGGGAGATGATTTTCATGGAAAGGAAGATGGATGAGCTCCACATAACAAAATTTCAGAAAAAGGGAGAGTAAAGGAAGGATTAGAACTCACCCAAAACTTGGCACATTCAAAATCCACTTGGATGGATTTGAAGCCCTTGATCTAAGGATCACAATGGTGTTGCATGCACAAGCTCAATCTCAGTTTTTGGATGGATTGTGTGGGGTGAAATGGGGAAGTGAGGGAGGAGTGTTCTTGCTTGCTCTCCTTGCTATTTTCAGAAATGGGGTGAGCAGAAAATGAGATTGTGGGGGAGGAGAAACCAAGGTGAGGGGGTTTATATAGTGGTCCACTCCACCCCTTACATGTGGGGCTTGGTCCCACATGTCATAGTGAGGTAAGAAGAGTGGGTAGAGGTGGGTAAAGTGAGAAATGACAAGTAGGTATGTGCAGTCCACTCTCTCACTTACAAGTAGGGTCCACAAGTCATTGACAATGGTGAGTAGAACATGGGTATAAATAAGTAGCAGTTTTAAGTTGTCATGAACATTATAAATTCCTACTCATGCATGCATAAAACCACATTAGCACTAATGGAGTTCTAAATGAGTATAATTGATACCACTACATGTATGATATGAACATGCCATGCACAACTTAATAACCAAAATAAATTTGGGCTGTCACACGGAATTGGACGTTATTTATGTCCACTGAGAGGTATTGAAATTATCTACAACTTTCTCAACAGGCGGCCGACCAAATTCCGAATCTAAAATTGCAAAAATCACGACCGAAGGTCGACGACCCAATCTGTCCGAGGACAGAACGTGGGACAGCATTGCAAATCTCCTAAATCCTTCTAATCACAGCACCTTGACATAAAATTTAACCCTAATATTCCCCATCTAACTAGCATATAAACTCCATGAATAAATTCCCCATAGCATACCTCTTCTTGGCGAGCCCTCCTCCTCGCGATCCAATCTCCCATCCGCTCGCCGGGAACGCCAAAATCGCCAGATCTTCTTGTTCGCGAGGCTCCCCAATGGAGGGATCAACTGAGTGGGAGGTGTGGCAGCTATGGGAGGGGAGGGATCCTTGCTAGGGCCAGCTAGGGCGGAGAGGGAGGCACAAGGGGTGGGGGCGCCTTGGGGGGAAAGGGGGAGGGAGAGAGAGAGGTGGTGGTTAGGGTTGGAGGGGAGGGGGCGCAAGAAAGAGGGGTGGGGCGCAGGTGGTGTGGGCAGCAGCCTTTGCTGCCCAAAAAGTCCACCAAATGGCCCAAAACTTCCCCCACCTTCGGCCCACTACATCCCCCTAAGGCCCAAACAGCTCCCGCTAGGCCCAAACTCCCCCGGAAAGGCCCAAAACATGACACCAAAGTCGTACCTTAATACCGAGATTGAAAATGACATATACCGTCATTCCATAGTGTCACAAATGGAATTTGCAACAAGCCTGAGTTGATCTTCTTTTTCGATTTTCCCTTATCGCTGCCTCGTCGTCTACTAAAAGTCGTCTTCACGGGAGACGACGCGAGCGGCTGTGGCTCATAGGACACCATAGGAAAATTGGTGGGCTCTGCTAGTGCTAGCATATGATCCGTCGCACCATGTGGCTTCGGTATTGCTTCTATCGTTGGTGTTGCTTGGCGGGCATCGAAGGAGATAGACTTCTTTGGCCATTGGATGAATGTGTCGACGGCATCCCCTATTATCACGATCTCATCGTTTGGAGGCATCTCCAATGTGATGCCCTTGAAAATTTCATGTACACCATCGACATGAACCTTCGCGTAGCCCGAAGTTAAGGAACGACCGTGCACAAGTGCCCCTTCAACGGATGGATACGCGCACCCCCAAGCAGCCTGCAAAGGAATAGAGGCATCGCCAAGCCTCACTTCGAGATTGAGATTGCACAGCATGGCCTCCTACATAACGATACACAATTACTTAGCCTACACACAAAATAGGTCCATTTAAGAAGCACTGCAGAAATAACATGTATATTACCTTCGTGTTGTCGGGAGGAAATCTGACTTCGTCCACATCCGTCTGAGGAACAGACGTGCAGCTGCTCGGACAGTTAGTTGGGCTGACTTGTTCATGTGCTTCTCGGCCTTCCACGTTCTGTCCATGCCTGTCGGCAGCGTTCATTTGTGTCATCTTTTCCTCAAAGCATTTTAACTGAATCTCTAATTGCGCTTTCATCCTTTCCTCAAACTTTTCATTTACCCTTTCCTCAATCATGGCTACTAGCCATGCCTCACGCTCTGCTTTGCTTCTCTTCCTACTCCGGTGTGACTCGAAGTCCTATGGGAATCCCCTTTTCCAGGGAACGAAAACACCTACGTCTCGGGTCCGACCCGGGTGCTCCGTTTTTCCCAAGGCCGCGGAGAGTATATCGTTCTCTCTGTCTGGAGCAAAAGAGCCCTAGGAAGATTCCGTGCTCAGTGACAGTAAGCGTTGTGACACTTCCTCGTCAGCGGCGTTGGCAAATGACATCTCACCCGAAGTCGTGGGATGTGACCTCGCTCTTACCCAGTTTTGAGCGCGCGAGTCCAATATCGAGGCAAACGGTGGTGTGACACCCTTCTGTATTGCCTCATTGTCCTCCCTTGTCCATTGCTTCACCTTGCCCGCGTACCCAGTGGAGCCGAGTCTGTGGGGGTGGGTGTTTTTTGACTGTATAACCTTGTGCGCCGTACTTATGCTCATGAACTCTTCGGTCTTCTTCATTTCAACAAATTGTTCCCACACGTTTTCGCTGATGAACCCATACTTGTGGAATGGACTGATTTCCTTATTCACGTAATGAGTGACGAGGCAGCTCTTGAAGTTCTTCTACGCCTTTCCAACCAATAGAAACGCGTACCGTCGTAGTGTGTTTAGGGAGTCTTGTGGGAGCTCGAACGACCCAAAAATTTTTCCACTAGGCTGTCGCGCTCCTCATCAGTTAGCGTCTTCCATGAAGGATACGTGATGGGGACCATTTCATGCCCAACAATCCCGCACAATGTACGGAATGCCTGCGCGGCTTTAGCAAGTGCGGTAGGGGACCCATCATGCGGATCGACCGCAGTAATGGTATCTCGGCTGTGCAGCCTTTTACAAAGCCCTCTTGGAGCGCGCCTCTGTTTTTCTACGTTGGGCACCTCATCCGATCCATTCGGCGATGAAGAATGCGGAGACGTCGACATCTTTCAATGAAGGTCATAGAAGAGAAAAGAAAGTTGAGATCAGCATGGCTAGGACAAGTGGGTCATAGAAGAGGAGAGAAAGGTCAGTATCATAGAAGAGGAAAGAAAGGTAAGATCAGAATTTTTTAGGTATCATAGGAGAGGAGGATGAGGTGGTCGATCGGAGGACGAGAAAGTAATTGCGGTATTACCAGAATATTCATCAGGTTAATTTCGTCAATGAAGAGGACACATTGGTACTCAAATGAAGTATGTAATAGCATGAACAATACAACAAATGATTGCTCATCTTCCAATTTTAACATACAACATATTGTGGCATGTAAAGCACTACAAATCATGTGTTCGGCCATATAATCAAATGGACAAATATAAGACTCAAGAGGTCTTCATTATTATTTCTCTCAGATACCGGCTTGCTTAACCAAAAGGTTAGCCTTAGCTTCCTCGCCACTAGGACTTGTGATCATTGACTTGCTGTGACAGTAACCAAAATATTAAATTCAATTCTCAACTGACCCAAATCAATTTTCCTGTTCTCAGCCTATCAACTCACAATGCCGAATCCTCACACAGTCCAGCCACTATGCAAATTAAGTAATTGAATTTGACGCGAATGCAATAGCAAACTAAAATCAGCTTTCTCCTATACTGTCACAACCTATCTCACAATGCCGAATCCTCCCAAAGAATGTATCCCCACAGCCACAACAATTTATTCTAACCCTAAACCACAGGTTATAAGATTACTGTGGGAGGAGGAGGAGGCGGTGGCCTATCGGCAGGGCGTCGGGGCGGCACAGCGGCGGCTCGGAGGAGAGGAGGAGGATGGTCGATTGGGGGGCATCGGGGCGGCGCGGCAGGGTGCCGCCAAGGGTGGGGGTATTGATATTAGGGTTGGGGTATCACAGACGATTTATAATTCAACCGTCTGTGATGAGTATATCACAAACGGTCCAATATTTAACCATCTTTGATATGCTGGTCATCACAGACGGTTCATTAAAAACCATCTGTGATGACCATCTGTGATGACCTGACCGACGAAAAGCAAAACAAGCATAATTATAATTATGATTAATTGTAATACATATGTACACCCCATTACTTATGACCCGAACATATTTGATTACAAGTACACATACATTTGGAATATAAATAAGGATCTCATCATTAATCGGCCACTTGCTTATTATTTTGTACAAAAATTAGGCCTTCACAATGATCAACACGTGTGTAGCTAGCTTCCTCAGGTTGCTCTTCCTAGACCATGATTCCAGTACCAATAGGTGGCAACTCATCGAACTGATTGTACTCTTCCTCATCTACGACATTCTCGACTTCGACAATCCTCCTTTTTCCCTGTAGAACCACGTGGCGCTTCTTGTTCAATGGGTCAGTTACATAGAAGACTTGGAAAACTTGGTTAGCAAGAACAAACTGTTCGTCTTGGTATCCGACATGTTCAAGGTCCACAGTAGTGACACCGTACTTGTCAACCTTCACATGCTGCAGGTGAACCCAACGGCACCGAAATAGGGGGATCTTGAATAGTATGTAGTCAAGCTCCCAAATTTCCTCAATGAACCAATAGTACGACTTCCTCGTCGACCCAGCAGTATTCAACGCATCTATGCGAACACCTCTATTCTGGTTTGTGCTCTTCATGTCCTGATCCGTCGTGTAAAATGTGTACCCATTTATGTCATATCCTTTCCATGTTACAACAATAAATGCTGGCCCTTTTGCCAACCATGTCAGCGGACCTTCGCCCGAGCTTCCAATGATGGGTAGTCGTTCCTTCAGCCATCTATTGAATTGAAGGTTATGTTGTCTGATGATCCAGGACTCCAACCGCGATGGATTCTCTTGCCGTAGCCAGTTCTTGTGCTCGTCGATATACAGGGCCACAATAGCCATGTGTCTGATGATCCAAGCGTGATTGATTTTCATCCGATGGTCCCGGCACCCTGGAGCCTTGCCTCATGGCGGGATCGAGGCACACCTATCGGTTCAACCTGTGCCATGTAATCCACGCAAAACTCGATGACCTCTTCGGTTGCATAACCTTCGACAATGCTACCCTCCGGTCGAGATCGATTCCGTACGCAAGACTTGAGAATTCCCATGTACCTCTCAAACGGGTACATGCTACATAGGAACACGTGCCCGCACAACTTTATCTCCCTAACTAGGTGAACAATGAGATGGACCATGATATCGAAAAATGACGGAGGGAAATACATCTCTAGATTACATATGGTCATTACCACCTCGGCCTGCAGAGCATCTAGTCCCTCGGGATCGATCACCTTCTGAGCAATTGTGTTAAAGAAACAACATAACCTTGTGATTGTCTCCCAGACCTTGGTCGGTAAGATGCTTCTAATTGCCACATGGAGCATCTGTGTCATAAGCACATGGCAATCATGAGACTTCATGCCATTTAAACTCAAGTCTTGCATTGAAACAAGCCTCTTCATATTGGACGAGTAACCGGACGGAACTTTAACACCATGCAAGCACTGGCACAGTTCAGTTCTCTCAGCCTTGGACAAAGTGTAGCAAGCAGGTTCGCAATAAGTTCGGCCTCTGTCGGTCTCTTTCGGTGCTAACTCAGGTCTGATGCCCATATCAACCAAGTCAAGCCTTGAGTTGATACCATCCTTTGTTTTGCCCTTAATGTTCAACAAGAGACCAATCAAGCTGTCACATACATTCTTCTCTACATGCATCACGTCGATGCAGTGCCGAACTTGTAGGTGAACCCAATAAGGTAGGTCCCAAAATATTGATCTCTTCTTCCACATGTGATTCTCACGGGTCCTCGATTGACGTCCCTTTCCCAGAGCAACCTCCAAGTTCTTAACCATATCATGAATGTCCGTCCCGCTTAAATGCTTTGGAGCTAATTCATCTTCCGTTGTTCCATCGAATTGTTTCTTCATCTTGCGGTATGGGTGATTCCTCCGAAGGAACCTACGGTGACACATGTACACGGTTTTGCATGAGTGATTTAGCCACACACTCTCGGTAGCATGCAAGCAGTGAGTACAGGCTCTTGCTCCTTTTGTACTCTGCCCCGACAGGTTAGCAAGGGCTGGATAATCATTTATGGTGTAGAACAACATGCAATGCAAAGTGAAATACTCTCGTTTGTGAGCATCCCATACCTTTACCCCAGGAGCCCACAACTTATTTAGATCTTCCACCAATGGTGCTAGGTACACATCAATATCGTTTCCAGGTTGCTTTGGGCCTTGGATGAGTATAGACAAAAAAAATATACTTCCGCTTCATAGAAAACCAGGGAGGAAGATTGTATATATAGAGAATCACATGCCAAATGCTATGACGGCTGATCATGTTGCCGAAAGGATTCATTCCGTCTGTACTCAAACCGAACCTTATATTTCTTAGATCCGATGCAAATTCTTCAAACTTCCTATCGATGTTTCTCCACTAGGTGGAATCAACAGGGTGCCTTATCATTCCATCATTTTTGCGCTCATCCGAGTGCCACCGAAGTAGTTTTGCCTCTTTTGAGTTCGAAAACAAACGTTTCAGACGGGGGATTATAGGCAGATACCACACCACCTTAGCGGGAGGTCCTTTCTTCGCCTCAATACACTCGTCGTGGTCATCTGATCTATCTTTACGCTTGTACCGGGATGCGTGCATACCGGACATATATGCAAGTTTGCATACTCTTTGCGGTACAGGATACAATCGTTCGAATAGGCAGCTATTCTTTCTACTTCCAATCCTAAGGGACAAAGAACCTTCTTGGCTTTGTAGGTGGTCATCGGCAACTCGTTTCCCTTAGGATGTATGTCCGCTAACAGGCCCAACAGCTCAATGAAACTCTTGTCGGACCAACCGTTGCTTGCCTTTAATTTCAGCAGTTCCAACACACATGACAACCTTGTATATTTGGACTTGCAGCCCGGAAACAAAGGTCTCTCTGAATCATCCATCAAACCCCGAAATTTTACATACTCCTGCCCATCACGGTTCCCTTCTGTATCCCGTAGCATCTGATCCAGATTGTCATCAGGAGAAATATCCTTATTGAAGGTACAATCGATATCATCCGGTGTATTATTGACTTCGTCGACAATGCATTCACTAATTGATGCCTGCATAATCTGCTCTTCACCGTGACTGGTCCAGCATGAATACCCCCTTTTGAAACCCCGTAGAATCAAGTGTGCTTCGATTTGGGATGTGTTTTGAAACATCCTCATATTCTCGCAGTCAATGCATGGACAAGACATAAATTCCACCCCCTTGTTAAACATATCTTCCTCTGCAGCTCTTATAAAAGCGGAGACGCCATTAATGTACTCGACGCTCGCACGGTTGTCAGCGTACATCTAGCTTCGGTCCATCTACGCTATGTATATAACAATATGTGTTAGATAATGAATTAAGTACACTTAAATAATGACAAAGAACAAATGGATATATTCTCCTTACATAGCTTGCAAATTTGAACCAATTACGAACCTTGGATAACTTAGAACATAAGTATCTACAATCACACTGAACTCACAACGCTGAATCCTCACAAAGTCCAGCCACTATGCAAAGTAATTGAATTTGACAAGAATGCAATAGCAAACTAAATTCAGCTTTCTCCTACACTGTCACAACCTATCTCACAATTAATGTCGAATCCTCGCAGAGAATTAATGTAACCCCATAGCCACAACAATTTATTCTAACCCTAAACCACAAGTTATAAGATTACCATGGGGGAAATAGCTAGATATGGCTGGAGGAGCAGGGCGTCGGGGCGGCCTATCAAAAATTGCTCGGAAACCCTAAAATAACGGGGGAGGTCGATCGGGCCGGGGGGCCTCTTATTAAGCATCATCACAGATGGTTATTTACAACAACCATCTATGATAGGGAAACATTTACAAACGGTTTACCTTTATCAACCGTCTGTCACGACATAATTTACAGCCAGTTTTAAATTAAAAACCGTTTGCGATGATATGATTTGCAGACGGTTTTGAAAATAAAACCGCCTGTGATGACTACACAGATTCAAAGGGAGTCTCATCGTATCCCCCGCGCGCGCCTTTCCAACTATCAGAAACTCTTCGTCTTCATCACAATTAACTTCGTCTTCATCTTCTCATGTCGCAATTAACTTCTCCATTGCCTATATATTCTTCCTAGATCGGGCGCAGTACTACTACTCAATCATTCTCCACACACAGATCACTCTCCATCTATGGCAGCTCTGCCTCCATCTCCCATCGGGTCCTCTAACTCATCCTCCGCCCCTCCATCACCCCCTCTGCCGCCATGCCAGTGCGATCCTCCCCCAATTCCCTGGGCAATGCCCAACATGCGGCCACCTCTATGATTCCACCGAGGAGGAGGAGGCAGAGGAGGAGGAGGACGAGCACGAGGACGACGACAAGCATGAGGAGGATGAGGACGAGGACGAGGAAGAGGAGGAGACCTACAGCCACTGGGGCCGCCGAAGCAGGACCACCACCTCCTCCTCCTCCGACGGCGGCGAAGACGACGACGACTACGAGTGGCTAGTAGACGACGACGACGAGGAGGACGAGGACGATGACGAGTGTTGGTGGTGATCACTGCCAACACTATAAAAATATATATTTGTATTGTAATTAGTTAAGAATTATATATTTGTTAAGTTTATAAATATATATATTTGTATTGTAATTACCTCTGCCTTGCATTTTGCCATATCGATTAGGACTTAATTAATTAAGGTTGTGGATGCATGGTGCTACGTATGGATCGAGCAGCGTTTGCTAGTTAGTGACCAACGTACGTATAGCGCGCTACGAATGCTAATTTACAACAGCAGTACGTATAAGTTGAACACGTCACAGACAGTTGTAAAAATTAACAGTCTATGGTGATGTCCTTATAACAGACGGTTTAATACACCAACAGTCTGTGATAACGGTCCCCCACATCATAGACGGTTTTATAAGTAAACCGTATGTGATATTGGTCCTGATCACAGACGGTTTGAAATTAAAACTGTCTGTGATGTGGGGGACCCTTATCAAAGACTGTCCGTGGATAAACCCGTCTGTGATAAGCAAATATCACAGACTGTTCATAGTTACAACTGTATGTGATGTTCCTTCGACTCATCACAGACCGTGAATTTATAAAACCGTCCGTGATGAGGTGTCTAACATGAGCCCTTCTGTAGTAGTGCCCCCTCCCACCAGATATCCGCTTGGCCCTTCAGCTGAATGGCCACAAAGCGAGCTCTTTGGACTGAAGTCATCTCCAAGACCTCGAACTGCCGCTCCATGTACCGCAGCCAGTCTGCAGACTGGACCGGCGTGCCCGCTCCATCAAAAGTGTCCAAGCGGAGGTACACCACTCCCGGAGGCTCATCCTCGGCTCCGGCACTACAGGGGCAACAGCGGGGGGCCACTGCAGGTGGAGGCACAATAGCAGGGGCTGCCTGAACATGCTAGCGCAGCTCCTGCACCTCCCACTACAGTGCCAGCAATAAAGCAACAGTGGCGTCCTGCACCTCAGCCCCTAACTATGCCGCTGGGACACCCTCCTGCACTGGCTCATGAGCATTGAGCAAGGAGCTTCCCTCACCGACCGACTTAGAAACTCCCTCAGATGGGTGACTTCCTGTAACACCCTACAAATCTAAACTGTCGTCCAAGAAAAATTCGACAGCATCTCTCCTAAAATTAGGACAAAACGGAAGCGACAACAAGATTCATAATAACCATTATAAACAGGAATAACATAAAAGCATCAATACTAGAGATAACAAGTCTAAATCAACCAGAAAACAAACATAAATGTAAAACAGCTCCAAAGAGGACATCAACAGGTCTATGATTAATAAAATTTCAGCAAGCTAATGAATTATTAAATGCACTAGTCCATGTGATTCGTGATGACCCCGGAGGGTTGATTGTGCTACTAAGCCCACCCTTCAAGCTTACGACTAGCGAGAACTACCTGAAAACAACAAAATAACAAGGGGTGAGATTGGGTAATCTCAGCAAGCGGAACAACTTCTAACGAATAACACACCACAAGAAAACTAGCATACCAAATTCCTCATGTCCAATACCACATTATAGAGTCCACACAACCTCAGTAAAATGCACATGATTGTGCACATGCTTATGCCATGATCCTCCTCACCGTGCCCTTTCTCAGGAACACACGGTGTTGTCTGCAGACTGATCGACGCCAAGCGTCGACAAACTTCCAATGCATGATTATGCAGTTAATGCTTCATGCATAAATACATTCATAACTTCCCACTCTGAATTCACATGCTTGCATACCATCAAATAACATGGATAGAATGCGAACATCATTGAGATAGAATATCTCCACAATTCATCTTGCAAACAACATCTTTCTTCATTCTTACTCATGATTCAAAAGCCAAACAACCACATCACAATGCAGGATAGGATATTGTAATCTCATAAACAAGTAGTTAAACCATGTAGGTGTGCTGCAATTAAGGTTTATATTGAAGACGAAACAAATAGCGAGTTATAGTTTAGCAAGACCGCTACTTCCACTTGCCTTTACCAACGTGGATGACGAACCTAGTTGCGTCCAGAAGCGGCACCGCCTGTACAAGTATTATTTCAGTACATAGCGACATCACAAATGATCACACAACTCGAACACACGCTTCCTAATCCCCGTTCCCTTCTTAAGCGCCAAAAACCCCAATCTGCCCGGGTCAAACAACAGCACCCTCTCTTCACAATTTCGTATCTTTTTTTATACAGATCATAAAAATACAAAAAAATTACAGTAGCTAGATATTGACGATATCTACAACTTTCATGAAGATCACAAATTTCAATTCCACTGTTAAATATGCCTAAACAAACGTCCAACACAGTGGACAAAATCTGTTTCCAGATTCTGTCCGTCCTCTTGAAACAGTGATAACTCTCAGACCGACGTCCAAAAATTCTGAAAAAATTACAGAAGCTAGATCTCGACGTTATCTACAACTTTCTAGTTATAGGTTTTTGCAGGAAAAATCTTTTATGCCACGTAAAACGCGAAACAATCCGCGCTGCACAATCTCCCCTTCCAAAAACAGCACCACGTGAACATCTACCCTTCTCCCCCATCAAGATCCATCTAAATCACTCACCACCAGATCTAATACACTCCTAATCCCTAGGTAGAACAGGGGTAAAAGATTGGGAATTTTACCTTGAGTTCTCCCTTGAGAACCCACGAAAAACGCGCGACGATTCCCGAAACGGAAATCTGCTCGTCCTCCACGCCTCCACGGATCCTCTTCTCGCTTGCTCCTTCGCGTTTCGCGGTGGATCTTGAGCCACCACGCAAGGGGAGGAAGAGGAGGGGTGGTGTGGCTGCTAGGGGAGGAAGGGGGTGCCCTAGGGCTTTTGGGGGGGGTGACACCCCTTTTATATGGTGGGCCGGCCCACTAGGGGAAAAGAGAGAGAGGTGGTGTAACACCCCAAAATTTTGCTTTCCTTGAATTCATGTGTGATTTGGCACTTTGATGAATTTTTGGAATTTTCTGGAATTTATTTGGATTTATTTGGAATTTATTTGAATTTATTCCATTTTGAAATAATTAAAGAATTTAATTTTGCAAATAAAATTTTGTTGG
This sequence comes from Rhipidocladum racemiflorum, assembly GCA_036346355.1. Lineage (NCBI taxonomy): Eukaryota > Viridiplantae > Streptophyta > Magnoliopsida > Poales > Poaceae > Rhipidocladum > Rhipidocladum racemiflorum. Next base: position 42,307,298 of record CM070590.1, read on the forward strand.
AAATATTTTATTTGAGTCCCAAATACCCTAAAATATTTTCCAGAATTTTTCTGGAATTTTTCGGAGTCATTTGCTATTTTTAATGAATTAAATGAATTATCGGGAATTATTTTAAATATTAAATCATTGGAAATCCAAACCGAAGTCAAGTTCTTGTTCATCCGACCGAGCCCGAGTCAGACTCGAGTTCGAGTCCGACCGAGCCACGTGATCCGGCCGAACCTTGATCGATCCGGAACCGTTGGATCGAAATCCAACGATCGGAATTTGGTCAAGATCGATCGGATCCGTCCGGATCCGCTGGCGCCCGGGAAATCTGGGCCGTTGAGCGGACAGCGTGGGCGGCCCGTGATTGGCGTCGTCTTCCGTGATCGAGCCGGACTCCACCGCTGCGTAGCCGCCCGGCGTCGGTTAGGTTTCCGCCTTGTGCGCGCATGCCGAGGCCATTTAAGGCGTGGGTTATCGCCGAGGACCGCTGCTCAGTATGCGCACGGTTGCCCTAGTTTCCAACGCCTAAGCCGCTGCCGCCTCACGATTTCTCGCCGAAGTTTGGGGTGTGCCGCCGCGGTTTTTCTTCGTTTCCGGCGCCGTTCGTCATCCTCCGCCGCGTTCAAGCCCGGGTCTGAGAACCTTGCGTCAAGGCGCACCTATTGGGTGCACTCACTTGGCCGGAGACGCCCCGAAGTGCCGTTGGTGTGGTCGCCGTCCTCGGCCGCGGCAACTCGCAACGCCGCCAGCGTGCCATAAATCGTCCGCGAGCTCGGTGAACCGTTGGATCAAGATCCAACGCACGAGGTGAGGCCACGTCGCCCGTTACTGTTCCCGTCCCTGATTAGGTTTCCACCGTTAGATTTAGATCGTACGGTTGAGGTTAGTTGCGTTGTAGCTTTAGGGTTAGATCTGGACCGTCCGATCTAGATCGAACGGCCCAGATCGGCAGTGCTGATTTGGAACGCGTAAATTCTAGATCTAATCGCGCCGCTGATTTTCAAATCAACGGCACGATCGAGCCACGCGGTGCTTAGCCACGCCACGCCAGCGAGGCGCGTGTCTCGGTTCGACACGGGGCCCGCGAGTCGGCGGGACAACAAAATCGCACCATGACGTCACCCATGACGTCATCGCCGGTGACCCACTTGTCGCCACAAAGCTGGTGAGCTCACGACGTCAGCGATGACGTCACCCGAGTGGGCCCACATGTCAGTCTCACGTGGAGTCGTGGACCGAGTCCACGGTGGACCCGAGCCGAGCGTGGACCGAGCCCATGGACCGGCTGACGTCAGCCGACCAATCAGAGGCTGCCACGTGTCCATGCTGACGCAATAATTAATTTCCGAAAAAGAAAATGATTTATTAATTCGAAATATTGATTCAAATTTAGATTCAAACTTCAAACGCTTATAACTTTTGCGTTTCAACTCCGATTTGAGTGATTCAAATTTCTAAATTTGTATAAAATTAAGATCTACTTAAATATAAATTTTATTTAATTTTTGGACTAAAGTTTTTCTCTGTAATATTATTTAATTGATTATTTAAACTTTAATAAATCATAACTTTTGCGTCTTAACTCCAAATTTGACGATTCCAGTTCCTAAAAATCCAGAAAATTATGTTCTCTCTGTTTATGGATTTTATTTGGAGTTTTGGGATGTTTTTGCCTATTGTTTATTTGTGTATTTGCTATTTGCACGCTTTACGAGTAGACGTTGAAGTGCCGGAAGGATTCGAGGGAGAAGTATTAACTCAGGATCCAACCCAAGACCAAGAGCAAGTACTTTTTGAAGGCAAGTTGTGCTTTGACCATGTTGATCCTATTTCGAAATCTATTTTGATTTAAACTATTGCATGCTAGATCAATTAGAAAGATACTTTGTTTAAACATGGGGGTTAGATAAATACCAATTTGCTGTATGACACCTTGATTATTTAAGTATGTGCCATGACCCTTGTTACCCTAGTTGTGGTTTACTAGTTGGACATTATTAAATTGCCAACATGGGTTTAGACCGACGTAGTACACTGCTTAGACCTGCTACGTGCTCATGACATGATTTTGGACAATCAAATGATAATATGGACTTAATGATATATTGAACCTGTTTTGGAAAAGTATCATGTGATGTGGTGCATGGTAATCAACTGGGGTTTGATAAACGGTTTTCGACCGGGGCATGTGGCAAGAGTAATCAGGTGGGCCAGTTGTGGCATTGGGGATGTTGATTTGGTTTTTCGGGTAGTCTTGCCCTGGTCACTCTAAGGACTTAACCTTGCAAGCCTTTGAACTGGGTCATACTTGCAACCACATGGCTGGAATGGGACGGCCCTAGTTGACTAAGTCGCTAAGGACTCACTTGTGGAGCCTCAGGGTGTCAGTTACACCGTTTGTGTGATTATGCGGGAGGCGTATTGTGGCTGTGGCCAGATACCCATCTAACGGTGTGTTGGTCCCATACTTCGCCTTGGCTAAGGGAAGGGATGGTGTAGAGCACGAACCGGAGAGGACCACCTGTGTTGTTTGAGGCTTCCGAAAGGCTTTGTTACGGGAACTCGCCTTTGTGGTGTTTGACTGTATCTTGTGGGTAAAGTGCATAACCTCTGCAGAGTTTGGAATCTATTCGAATAGCCGTGTCCGATGGCATCGACATCGCCGAATTACAGTCAAGGGTTAGACTTTCTCAAAAATAACTTTGGTTTGAAAGGTTGGGCTGGATTAATAATGAAGTTGATGGAAATGTGGTTTAGGATGGGAAAAATGTTTGTTAAACTTCTTGAAAAGTTATTTATGCTTTACTTACTTCTACTGCTTTCGAATCTACTTTTATTACTTATCAAAAGCTGTTTACTGCAAATATACCTTGAGCTATTCCTTTGTACCAAGCCATGCATATAGTATATTAGTTTGCATTCTGTGCATGACTTGCTGAGTACCAAGTACTCACCCTTGCCTCAACACAATACCAGTTGAAGAGGAGAATACACCCGGTTTGGAGGAGGAATTCCAAGAGGACCCGTCTACTTAGGGATGCGAGCCCGGTCGGTTGCCTGTGGTATCTTTGGATGGCGCCACGAGTTTATTTGATTTTTCCGCTGCTATTCTTTCTCTTTTAATAAGTTTCGCCTTGCGAGGCATACATTTGTAACTTGACCATAAGGTCGAGTAACCAGTTTGGTTATTTAAATAAAGTACTTTATTGGTATCGTTTGGTATGATTGTGATATTTACCGATGTTAAGACTGTGTGCACTAAGCTGCGTTCTCGACTAGTGCTGAATACACAGAGGGTCGGATTTGCAAATTCGGGGTCCCGACAGAGGTGGTATCGAGCCATACTTGACTGTAGGCTCAACCCTAGCTAGAATGGTCGTAGTGAGGATAAAACCTATTTTCTAAAGCTAAAAATTGTCAAGATAAGAAATGACATCTCGACTTATCCCTTCTCTCTTTTCTTGCCTCTTGCTGAAATTTTTCTTACCTTGTCACAATTCAAAAATTCCGAGTTCTTACGTAAAGCACTCTTGTGACAGATGGAGGAAGAGTTCAACTACGTTGATCCGGGAGTTGGTCACGCCGCAGAACTTTGGCATATGCTACGGACTCTCGGAGATTTTGAGAAGCCGCAATACCAAGTGGAAGTGATCGGACAAGCGGGATTGATCAAGGCTTGTGACGTGAGGATTGAGGTACCGCTAGGAAAAAGGGCCAGGCAATCGCTCGATACATCGCGACCGCCAGAGATCTACAATGCGATGGGTATCCAAGAAGTATCACGACGCCGCAATGCGCACATTACCCGTATCTACGCCAGAGAATTGAGAGCACGGTGTTCCGCTATCATCCGTGCAGCGATAACCTTCTTGACGAAGGAGATTCAGGATGAGGATGCCACGGTTACACAGCTTGGCACGATTTGTCGCCCAGGAGGATGTACTAGATAATACAAGCAAGGAGCTACAGAAGGCCCGCAAGGAGATCACGACAGAGAAGAACAGATGGCGGAAAGCTCAAGAGTATGTGGCACACCTTCTACGAAGGATTGACGAGTTGGAGATGACTTTGTACGGACCAGACCGGAGCCAAGATTTCGAGCTACACGAGCCAGATCCAGAGGAGTCGATCTCGATGAGGACATCGCTTCTTCGACTACCATAGAGGACACAGCTTGTCGGACATGGCGATCGTTACGCTTATGCCACAAAGACCCGCATTCGTGCCGGTAGTGGAGGTTTTCTCGATGAGGGAGCATAGGTTCTATAGTGAGACTCCTTCGCCGAGTCGCGTCATAGAATAAAGAGTCACCCTTTAGGCGTTAGACTCCAATGTTAGTTCGATTTGGATTTTCATTGCTTGCTGAGTGTGCGTGTAACACCCCAAAATTTTACTTGTCCTAAATTCATGTGTGATTTGGCACTTTGGTGAATTTTTGGAATTTTCTGGAATTTATTTGGATTTAATTGGAATTTATTTGAATTTATTCCATTTTGAAATAATTAAAGAATTTAATTTTGCAAATAAAATTTTGTTGGAAATATTTTATTTGAGTCCAAAATGATCCAAAGTATTTTCCAGAATTTTTCTGGAATTTTTCTGAGTCATTTGCTATTTTTAATGAATTAAAATGAATTATCGGGAATTATTTTAAATATTAAATCGCTGGAAATTCAAACTCGGGTCAAGTATCGTTCATCCGACCGAAGTCGAACCCGAGTCGGACTCGAGTCCGACCCGAGCCACGTGACTCGACCAACCCACTCCTAACCCTAATCAATCCCAACCGCTGGATCAAGATCCAACGGCCGAGATCCGCCTGTCTGCGGTTCGAGCCGTATCCGCCCGGATCCGATCGCGCTGCGGCGATCGTGGCCGCTGATCGCGCCACGTGGACGGCCGAGAGTCGCCGTCTTCGCCGAGACCGAAGCCGACTCGATGCGCCGCGCTGCCGCCGTGTAGGATTAGGTTTCCGCTCAGGGCACGAACGCCGAGGCTATTTAAAGCGTGAGACGCCCCCGAGGTTGCCCTCATCCTTGCGCACCTGTTCTCGAGCCATCTCGCTGGCCGCCGCCGTTGAGCCGCAATCGCCGCCGGAGTTGTCTCTTCCTCCGCCGAGGTTTGCGCCCGCTTTCCGCTAAATGCCGTCCGTCGTCTTCCGCCGAGAAGGAGCTCAGATCTGCGATCCCCGCGACGAGACGCACCCGAAGGAAGGATTCATCTCGCCGGAGAAGCCCCGTAGCGCCGCGCCCTTGGTCATCGTTCCCGTCTCCGGTGCCCAGGCCTCGCCGCGCCATCGCCGGACTCATGAAGCTCTGCGGGACCGCCGATCCAGATCGGACGGTTGAGGTGAGTTCACGTGTTATAAACCCGAGTAGATCTGGACCGTTGGATCAAGATCCAACGGTTCACAATCGCCACGTGCTGTAGCAGTGCGATTATAGGATTAGATCCGACCGTCCGACTAAATCGAACGCCCACGATCAACGAGTAGTTTCAACGTGTTAACCCTGGATCTAATCCGCGCCGCTGAATTTCAAATCAACGGCCGTGATTGGCGCCACGCGTGTCGGGAAGTTGGACCGACGCGTCGGGCCGCCCACGCCGCTGGCAGGCAGACGCTGACACGCCGGGCCCGCGTGTCAGAGGGCCCGCATGTCAGTGGCTGACCCCGCCAAGCGCTGACGTCACCCATGACGTCACAGTGGGTCCCACTCGTCAAAGACCGCGGCCGAGCCTCACCGACGTCAGCGATGACGTAACCCGAGAGGGCCCACATGTCAGTCTCACGTGGAGTCGTGGACCGAGTCCACGGTGGACCCGAGCCGAGCGTGGACCAAGTCCATGGACCAGCTGACGTCAGCCGCCCAATCAGAGGCTGCCACGTGTCCTTGCTGACGCAATAATTAATTTCCGAAAAAGAAAATGATTTATTAATTCGAAATATTGATTCAAATTTAGATTCAAACTTCAAACGCTTTATAACTTTTATGCGTTTCAACTCCGATTTGAGTGATTCAAATTTCTATATTTGTATAAAATTCAGATCTACTCTAATATGTATTTTATTTATTTTTTGTACTAAAGTTTTTCTCTGTCATATTATTTAATTGATTATTTAATCTTTAATAAATAATAACATTTTATGCTTTTAACTCCAAATTTGACGATTCCAGTTTCTAAAAATCCAGAAAATTATGTTCTATCTGTTTATGGATTTTATTTGGAGTTTTGGGATGTTTTTGCGTAGTGTTTAGTTGTGTATTTGCTATTTGCACGCTTTACGAGTAGACGTTGAAGTGCCTAAGGATTCGAGGAGAAGTGTTGACTCAGATCCAACTCAAGACCAAGAGCAAGTACTTTTTGAAGGCAAGTTGTGCTTTGACCATATTGATCCTATTTCAAATCTATTTTGATTTAAACTATTGCATGCTAGTTCAAGTAGAAAGATACTTTGATTAAACATGGGGTTAGATAAATACCAATCTGCTATACGAAACCTTGATTAATTAAGTATGTTCCATGACCATAGTCACCCTATTTGTGGTTTACTAGTTGGACATTATAAAATTGCCAACATGGGTTTAGATCGTTGTAGTATAACGCTTAGACTGCACGTGCTCATGACATGATTTTGGATAATCAAATGCTAATATTGACTTAATGATATATTGAACCTGTTTTGGAAAAGTATCATGTGATGTTGATGGCACGTGGTGCATGGTAATCAATCGGGGTTTGATAAACGATTTCGGCCGGGCATGTGGCAAGAGTATCGGTGGGCCAGTTGAGGCATTGGGGATGTTGATTTGGTTCTTGGGTAGTCTTGCCCTGGTCACTCTAAGGACTTAACCTTGCAAGCCTTTGAACTGGGTCATACTTGCAACCACATGGCTGGAATGGGACGGCCCTAGTTGACTAAGTCGCTAAGGACTCACTTGTGGAGCCTCAGGGTGTCATTTACACCGTTTGTGTGATTGTACGGGGGAGCGATCGTGGTCGTGGGCCGATACCCATCTAACGGTGTGTTGGTCCCATACTTCGCCTTGGCTAAGGGAAGGGATGGTGTAGAGCACGAACCTGGAGAGGACCACCTGTGTTGTTTGAGGCTTCCGAAAGGCTTTGTTACTGAACTCGCCTTTGTGGTGTTTGATCAGATCTTGTGGGTAAAGTGCATAACCTCTGCAGAGTGTAGAATCTATTTAAATAGCCGAGTCCACTGTGATCGACAATGCTCGGGAATTACAGTCAAGGGTTAGACTTTCTGAAAATAACTTGGATTTGAAAAGTTGGGTTGGTTTAGTAATGAAGTTGATGGAAATGTGGTTTAGGATGGGGAAAAATGTTTATTAAATTTCTTGAGAAGTTATTTATGCTTTACTTATTTCTCTCGCTTTCGAATCTACTTTTATTACTTGTCAAAAACCGTTTACTGCAAATATACCTTGAGCTATTCCTTTGTACCAAGCCATGCATATAGTATATTAGCTTGCATTCTGTGCATGACTTGCTGAGTACCAAGTACTCACCCTTGCCTCAACACAATACCAGTTGAAGAGGAGATTACGCCAGTTTCGGAGGAGGATTTCCAAGAAGACCCGTCTACTTAGGGATGCGAGCCCAGGGTTGCCTGTGGTATACTGGATGGCGCCACGGGTTATTTGATTTTCCGCCGTTATTTCTCTTTTAATAAGTTTCGCTTTGCAAGGCATATCTTTGTAACTTGGCCAGCAGGTCGAGTAACCCTTTGATTATTTAAATAAAGTACTTGGAGAGTATCGTATGGTATGATTGTGATATATACCGATGTTAAGACTGTGGGCACTAGCGCGTTCCTGGACTAGTGCTGAATACACAGAGGGTCCGGATTTGCAAATTCGGGGTCCCGACAGAGGTGGTATCGAGCCATACTTGACCGTGAGGCTCAACCCTAAGTTAGAATGGTCGTAGTGAGGATAAAACCTATTTTCTAAAGCTAAAAATTTGTGAAGACAAGAAATGACATCTCGACTTACCCCTTCTCTCTTTTCTTGTCTCTTGCTGAAATTTTCCCTTACCTTGTCACAATTGAAAAATTCCGAAGTTCTTACGTAAAGCACGCTTGTGACAGATGGAGGAAGAGTTCAACTACGTTGATCCGGGAGTTGGTCACGCCAAGCAGAGCTTTGGCACATGCTACTGCACTCTCGGAGATTTTGAGAAGCCCCAATACCAAGTGGAAGTGATCGTGCAAGGTGGATTGATCAAGGCTTGTGACGTGAGGATTGAAGTACCGCTAGGAAAAAGGGCCTGTGCAATCGCTCGATACACACCGTGACCGCCAGAGATCCACAATGCATGGGTATCCAAGAAGTATCACGACGAGCAATGCGGCACATTACCCGTATCTACGCCCGAGAGTTGGAGAGTACGGTGTTCTGCTACCATCCGGCAGCGATAACCTTCTCGACCGAAGGAGATTCGGGATGAGGATGCCACGGTGACACAGCTTGGCACGATTTGTCGCCGCCAGGAGGATGTACTAGATAATACAAGCAAGGAGCTACAGAAGGCCCGCAAGGAGATCACGACAGAGAAGAACAGATGGCAGGAAGCTCAAGAGTATGTGGCACACCTTCTACGAAGGATTGACGAGTTGGAGATGACTTTGTACGGACTGCACTCCAGAGCCAAGATTGAGCTACACGAGCGCATCCAGGAGGAGTCGATCTCGATGAGGACATCGCTTCTTCGACTACCACGGATGACACAATTGCTGGACATGGCAATCGTTACGCCTATGCCACAAAGACCTGCACTCCAGTGCCGTGGAGGTTTTCTCGATGAGTGAGCATAGGTTCTATAGTGAGACTCCTTCGCCGAGTCGAGTCATAGAATAAAGAGTCACCCTTTAGGCGTTAGACTCCAGAGTTAGTTCGATTTGGATTTGCTTTGTTTGCTGAGTGTGCAGTATGTGTTGCAAGGCCCTTAGGCATTGTAAGCAGCCATACCAAGTTATTAAATAATAAAGATGGACCTTAAAATTACCCCTTCGCCCCGCATAAGTTCCATACTACTTGTCTATTCTTGTTTCCCTCTCATCTCTAAACCTAGAGCAAATCGGCAGATGGTGAACACCCGTGGGAACTTTGGAAGCAATGGGAGTGGTTCTCGCCAAACAGTAAAACCCCAATGATAGAGCACCAAAGACCGCCCATTGATATGCAGAATTTTGGAGCCTTTCTTGCTGCTCAGACTCGCTTGATGCATGCTATGATGCAACAAATGCAGCACGTCATCGCCAAAGGCCATCGCTAATCAAGTTAATCAGTGACCACGCCAGAATCACAAGGTCGCCGTGAGTTCATGAGGACTCACCCACCCACTTTCTCTCGGGAATGCCAATCCATTGGAGGCCGATGATTGGTTAAGATCAATCGAGAGGAAGCTACACATAGCTCAATGCATAGGGAATGAGAAGGTACTTTACGCTTCTCATCACCGGAAGGAACAAACACGAATGGTGGGAGAACTTCTGCGTGCCACGCAGAGAACCTCAAGATATCACTTGGGAAGAGTTCACAATGCATTCCGACAAGATCACGTGGCCTCGAAGGAATCATGGACCTTAAGAAGGAGGAGTTCAGAGCATCAAGCAAGGTAATCACCAAAGGGTCGACTACCCGAACAAGTTCACACGGCTAGCACGCTACGCACTGAGGATGTAGCGACAGATAAATCCGCATAGCCTCGCTTTTATGAAGGGACTTAACTCGGGATTGCAAGTAGGGTTGATCACCCACACCTTCCAGATTTCCAAGAGTTGGTGAATAAGGCACTTATTCTTGAGGACAAGCGCAAGGAACTGGATGAGAACAGAAGCGCAGGATGCAACAAAGAAGGATCACGCCAGTGGAACGCAACAGCGCTTGAGAGTTGCACCAAATCAATTCTTCAGATTCCAACCACGCACGCAACAAGGACACCATCCTCAAAGCACCAAGACTCCGCCAATCGTAACTACCAAACCCCACTTCGCTTAGAAACGCTTACTCTGTGCAACAAGAAGGAACAAAGTGAGGCGTCACATAATCGCAACGAGCCAGGACACTTTGCCAACAGCTTGTCCGAAGAAGACAACAGGAGCGACCCCGGGCCGCTTCAATCTAGGAACCACCCCAGCTAGGACGCCAAAGACCAGGAGCCACACCCTGCATCGTGTTGAGAGGCCGGGTCAACCATGTCACCGCAGATGCACCGCAGAATGCTACGGACGTCAGATCGGGTAAGTTACTTGTTAACTCAAGCACTGCAACAGCTTTGTTTGACTCGAGCTTCAGATTCGCTTGTTTCGCAAGGCTTTGCTACTAGAAATGATTTAAGGATTGCAAGACTTAAGTGCATGCTTTTAGTTCAAACCTCCGTTCCGAACTCCGAACGAAAGTAGGATGTTCCGGGTGAGAATACTAATAGGTGGAATAGAATTCCTAGCAAACCTTTTAATTTTGGAGACCTGCACCTTAGACGTCATATTGGGAATGGATTGGTTATCCAAGCACAAGGCCGTATTGGATTGTGGACGAAGGACTATCTCGATTGAGAGCCCGTGTGGGAAGAAAGTGGAATTTCAAGTTACCGCAGCTTAGAGATGGACAGCTTGATGATTAACGCATCAAGGCAATCAGCATAGAGGATGTCTCAAAGAGTGAATGAGTACCCAGATGTCTTTTCCCGAAGATCTACCCGGTATGCCGCCAGACAGTGACATAGAGTTTGTGATAGAGCTTGTAGCCTGCACAAAGACCGATAGCAAAGAGACCCTATCGGATGTCTACCGAGGAGTTGGTAGAGATGAAGAAACAAATAGAAGAGTTAATGGAGAAAGGATTTATCGACCGAAGTTCGTCGCCGTGGGGAGCACCAGCTTTGTTTGTCAAGAAAAAGGACGGAGTTTCAGGATGTGCATTGACTACCGTGGCACTCAATGAAGTCACCGTGAAGAATAAGTATCCGCTACCCAGGATTGATGATTTGTTTGATCGCTTAAGAGGAGCCGGAGTTTTCTCCAAGATTGATCTCGAGATCGGGATACCATCGCTTGAAGATCCGATCGTAAGATATTCAAGATCGCATTCTCGCCAAGATATGGACATTACGAGTTCACGCTTATGTCCTTTGGTCGACGAATGCGCCAAAATTATTTCATGAATATGATGAATAAGGTGTTCATGGAATATTTGGACAAGTTTGTCGTCGTGTTCATAGACGATATCCTAATCTACTCCAAGACAGAGGATGAACATGCCGAACACTTAAGGCGAAGTTTTGGAAAAGCCGAGGAACAAAGAACTTTTCGCCAAGTTCAGCAAGTGTGATTTTTGGAAGGACAAGGTGGAGTTTCTTGGACATGTAATGACCGCAGTATGAGTCGCCAGAGATCCAAGAAAAGTAGAAGCCGTGGTTACATTGGGAGCACCAAGATCGTGACCCAGATTCGAGTTTCCTTGGAATGGCAGGATACTACCGCTGCTTTCATTGAAGGCTTCTCGACAATTGCGAAACCTCTTACGCAATTGCTGAAGAAGGAAAAGAAGTTTGCATGGACGCCGTAATGTGAGAAAGGATTTCAGAGTCAAGAAGCGATTGACGCCAAGACCAGTGTTAGTTCTACCTGATGTTGCTCAAAGCTTCGATATTTATTGTGACGACGCGCCAAGGACTTGGATGTGTGCCGATGCGTAATGGAAAGGTTGTCGCTATGCATCAAGGCGCTTGAGGCCGCATGAGGAAAATTACCCGACACATGACTTGGAGTTAGCCGTAGTGCATGCTTTGAAGATATGGCGCCACTATCTCGATTGGAAACAGATGTGAAGTGTATACGGATCATAAGAGTTTTAAGTACATATTCACCCAAATGGATCCGAATATGAGGCAGAGGAGATGGTTAGAGTTGATCAAGGACTATAATGTTGGAATCCATTACCATCCCTGAAGGCCAACGAGTAGCCGATGCTCGAGTCGGAAAAGCCATACCGTGAGTACGCTGCTAGCCACAAGCCAGGATGAGTTATGTAAGGATTTTCAGAAAATGAAGATTGAGGTTGTACCTAGCGGATTCTTGGCCGCATTGGAAGTAAAGCCTACCTTAGAGGACCAGATCCGAGAAGGACAGAAGGATGATGACAAGATCCGCAGGATTAAGTCCATCAAGGAGGAAGGCAAGGCAGAGGACTTCAAATTGGATGAGCAGGGCACGTTATGGATGAAGGGTCGGATTTGTGTGCCTAACAAGGAGGAGTTAAAGCGACTGATTTTGGAAGAAGCCCATGACTCCAAGTACTCAATTCACCCCGAAGCGCCAAGATGTATCAGATCTCAAGGAGAGATTCTCGTGGCCGAGTATGAAACGTGAAGTTGCCGAGCATGTTGCATTGTGCGACGATGCCGAGAGTCAAGGCAATGCATCGAGACCAGCAGGATTGCTACAAATTACCGAAGATACTCGAGTGGAAGTGGGAGGAAATCGGAATGGATTTCATTACCGGCTTGTCGAAGACTCAAGGGGTTATGACTCCATATGGGTTATAGTGGATCGCTTGACCAAAGTAGCCCATTTTATCCCCGTGAAGACCACCTACTCGGGAGATAAGTTAGCAGAGTTGTACATGATCAGATTGTTTGTTTGCACGAGTGCCAAAGAGGATTGTATCGATGCAGGTACCCAATTTACCTCAAGATTCTCGGGAATAAGTTGCATGAAGCCATGGGAACCCGCTTAAACTTCAAGATAGCCTTATCATCCACAGACGGATGGACAGATCGAAAGAGTCAACCAGATTCGGAGGATATGTTGAGAGCTTGTGCATTGGCTTATGCTACCTCTTGGGATAAAAGTTTGCCGTATGCCGAGTTCAAGTTACAACAATAGTTATCGTGCTAGTTTACGATGTCACCTTTGAGGCATCAGATGGTCGACTCGCCTGACGCCATTGAATTGGAATGAGACCGGCGAGCGCTGTCTTTGGGCCTGATATTCTTCAAGAAGTCAAGAACAGTCGCCATGATTAGGAAAGGTTGAAGATAGCCCAATCTCGATGTAAGAGTTATGCCGACAATCGCCGCGAGATTTGAGTTTTGAACCGTAAGACTTTGTATACCTCAGAGTTACGCCTCGTGGGGAGTTAAGAGGTTCCATGCCAAAGGGAAACTTGCACCCTGCTATGTTGGACCATTTAAGATTTTGAGCCGCAGAGGCGAAGTTGCTTATCACCGGAGTTGCCACAAATAAGGTGGAGTACATGATGTATTCCATGTGTCCTAGCTTAAAGAAGTGTCTCCGAGTTCCCGAGGAATGCAGACACCGTTAGAATCAATTGAGTTGCAAGAGGATTTGACTTATAAGGAGTATCCCGTGAGGATTCTAGACACAATGGATCGAGAAACTAGAAACAAGTCAACCCGCTTTTGTAGAGTTCAAAGGAGCAACCATGAAGAAAGCAAAGCGACTTTGGGAGTCACGAAGAGGATTTGAAGAAAGAATTTCCAAACCTATTCCTTTAGTAAGCCCCTAATCTCGGGACTAGATTCTATTAAGGGGGAGGTTTGTAACACCCCAAAATTTTACTTGTCCTAAATTCATGTGTGATTTGGCACTTTGGTGAATTTTTGGAATTTTCTCGAATTTATTTGGATTTAATTGAATTTATTTGAATTTATTCCATTTTGAAATAATTAAAGAATTTAATTTTGCAAATAAAATTTTGTTGGAAATATTTTATTTGAGTCCAAAATGATCCAAAGTATTTTCCAGAATTTTTCTCGAATTTTTCTCGAGTCATTTGCTATTTTTAATGAATTAAATGAATTATCGAATTATTTTAAATATTAAATCGCTGGAAATTCAAACTCGGTCAAGTATCGCTCATCCGACCGAAGTCGAACTCCGAGTCGGACTCGAGTCCGACCGAGCCACGTGACTCGACCGAACCCACTCCTAACCCTAATCAATCCCAACCGTTGGATCAAGATCCAACGGCCGAGATCCGCCTGCAGACGGCTCGAGCCGTGATCCGGCCCGGATCCGATCGCGCCAGGCGATCGTGGCCGTTGATCGCGCCACGTGGACGGCCGAGAGTCGCCGTCTTCGCCGAGACCGAAGCCGATCGCCGCCGCCGCCGCCGTGTAGGATTAGGTTTCCGCCTAGGCACGAACGCCGAGGCTATTTAAAGCGTGAGACGCCCCCGAGGTTGCCCTCATCCTGCGCACTGCGTTTCTCGAGCCATCTCGCCGAGCCGCCGCTGCTGAGCCGCAATCGCCGCCGGAGTTGTCTCTTCCTCCGCCGAGGTTTGCGCCGCTTTCGCTGCCGTCCGCCGCCTTCCGCCGAAGGAGCTCGATTCGGGATCCCCGCGACGAGACGCACCAAGGAAGGATTCATCTCGCCGGAGAAGCCTCGTAGCGCCGCGCTCTTGGTCATCGCTCCCGCCTCCGGTGCTCGTGCCTCGCCGCCATCGCCGGACTCGCTGAAGCTGCGGGACCGCCGATCCAGATCGGACGGTTGAGGCGAGTTCACGTGTTATAAACCCGAGTAGATCCGGACCGCTGGATCAAGATCCAACGGTTCACAATCGCCACGGCCGTCAGAGCAAAGGCGATTATAGGATTAGATCCGACCGCCCGATCTAAATCGAACGCCCACGATCAACGAGTAGTTTCAACGTGTTAACCCTCGATCTAATCCGCGCCGCTGAATTTCAAATCAACGGCCGTGATTGGCGCCACGTGTCGGGAAGTTGGACCGACGCGGTCGCTGGCCCACGCCGCTGGCAGTGTAGACGCCGACACGCTGCCCGCGCGGTCGAGGGCCCGCATGTCGCTGGTCGACCGCCAAGCGCCGACGCCACCCATGACGCCACTGGGTCCCACCACAAGACCGCGGCCGAGCCTCACGACGCCGCCGATGACGCCACCCGAGAGGCCCACATGTCGGGCCTCACGTGGAGTCGTGGACCGAGTCCACGGTGGACCCGAGCCGAGCGTGACCAAGTCCATGGACCACCGACGCCACCGCCCAATCGTAGGCTGCCACGTGTCCTGCCGACGCAATAATTAATTTCCAAAAGAAAATGATTTATTAATTCGAAATATTGATTCAAATTTAGATTCAAACTTCAAACGCTTATAACTTTTATGCTTCAACTCCGATTTGAGTGATTCAAATTTCTATATTCGTATACAATTCAGATCTACTCAAATATGAATTTTATTTAATTTTTGGACTAAAGTTTTTCTCTGTAATATTATTTAATTGATTATTTAAACTTTAATAAATCATAACTTTTATGCTTTTAACTCCAAATTTGACGATTCCAGCTTTCTAAAAATCCAGAAAATTATGTTCTCTCTGTTTATGGATTTTATTTGGAGTTTTGGGATGTTTTTGCCTAGTGTTTATTTGTGTATTTGCTATTTGCACGCTTTACGAGTAGACGTTGAAGTGCCAAGGATTCGAGGGAGAAGTGTTGACTCAGGATCCAACTCAAGACCAAGAGCAAGTACTTTTTGAAGGCAAGTTGTGCTTTGACCATATTGATCCTATTTCAAATCTATTTTGATTTAAACTATTGCATGCTAGTTCAAGTAGAAAGATACTTTGATTAAACATGGGGTTAGATAAATACCAATTTGCTATATGACACCTTGATTACTTAAGTATGTGCCATGACCCTTTGTCACCCTAGTTGTGGTTTACTAGTTGGACATTATTAAATTGCCAACATGGGTTTAGATCGTTGTAGTATAACGCTTAGACCTCGCTTACGTGCTCATGACATGATTTTGGATAATCAAATGCTAATATTGACTTAATGATATATTGAACCTGTTTTGGAAAAGTATCATGTGATGTTGATGGCACGTGGTGCATGGTAATCAATCGGGTTTGATAAACGGCTGACGGGCATGTGGCAAGAGTATCAAAGGGCCGCTTGAGGCATTGGGGATGTTGATTTGGTTCTTCGGTAGTCTTGCCCTGGTCACTCTAAGGACTTAACCTTGCAAGCCTTTGAACTGGTCATACTTGCAACCACATGGTCGGAATGGGACGGCCCTAGTTGACTAAGTCGCTAAGGACTCACTTGTGGAGCCTCAGGGTGTCAATTACACCGCTTGTGTGATTGTATCGGGGAGCGATCGTGGTCGTGGGCCGATACCCATCTAACGGTGTGTTGGTCCCATACTTCGCCTTGGCTAAGGGAAGGGATGGTGTAGAGCACGAACCTGAGAGGACCACCTGTGTTGTTTGAGGCTTAGAAAGGCTTTGTTACTGAACTCGCCTTTGTGGTGTTTGACTGTATCTTGTGGGTAAAGTGCATAACCTCTCGCAGAGTGTAGAATCTATTTAAATAGCCGAGTCCACTGTGATCGACAATGCTCGGGAATTACAAATAAGGGTTAGACTTTCTCAAAATAACTTGGATTTGAAAAGTTGGGTTGGTTTAGTAATGAAGTTGATGGAAATGTGGTTTAGGATGGGGAAAAATGTTTATTAAATTTCTTGAGAAGTTATTTATGCTTTACTTATTTCTACCGCTGAATCTACTTTTATTACTTGTCAAAAGTCAAGCATCGCAAATATACCTTGAGCTATTCCTTTGTACCAAGCCATGCATATAGTATATTAGCTTGCATTATGTGCATGACTTGTCGAGTACCAAGTACTCACCCTTGCCTCAACACAATACCAGCTGAAGAGGAGATTACGCCAGCTTGGAGGAGGATTTCAAGAAGACCCGCCTACTTAGGGGATGCGAGCCTACTGCCTGTGGTATCGGATGGCGCCACGGGTTATTTGATTTTCCGTCCGTTATTTCTCTTTTAATAAGTTTCGCTATGCAGGCATATATTTGTAACTTGGCCATAAGGTCGAGTAACCCTTTGATTATTTAAATAAAGTACTTTGATAGTATCGTTTGGTATGATTGTGATATATACCGATGTTAAGACTGTGTGCACTAGCGCGTTCCTGGACTAGTGCTGAATACACAGAGGGTCCGGATTTGCAAATTCGGGGTCCCGACAGTGCGGTATGTGTTGCAAGGCCCTTAGGCATTGTAAGCAGCCATACCAAGTTATTAATAATAAAGTTGGACCTTAAGGCTACACCTTTCGCCCCGCATAAGTTCCATATTACTTGTCCATTCTTGTTTCCCTCTCATCTCTAAACCTAGAGCAAACCGACAGATGGTGAACACCCGTGGAAACTTTGGAAGCAATGGGAGTGGTTCTCGCCCAGCAGAAAACTCCAATGATGGAGCACCAGCACCGCCACTGGATATGCAGAATTTTGGAGCATTTCTTGCTGCTCAGACTCAGTTGATGCATGCTATGATGCAACAAATGCAGCACGTCACTGCTCAGGCCACAGCCAATCAAGTTAATCAGGGACCACGCCAGAATACAAGGTCAAGCCGTCGAGTTCATGAGAACTCACCCACCCACTTTCTTCGGGAATGCCAATCCATTGAGGCCGATGATTGGTTAAGATCAATTGAGAGGAAGCTACACATAGCTCAATGCATAGGGAATGAGAAGGTACTTCTACGCTTCTCATCACCGAAGGAACAAACGCCGAATGGTGGGAGAACTTCTGCGCACGCAGAGAACCCTCAAGATATCACTTGGGAGGAGTTCACACCTGCATTCCGACAAAGATCACGTGGCCTCGAAGGAATCATGGACCTTAAGAAAGAGGAGTTCAGAGCATCAAGCAAGGTAATCACCGCTGGCCGACTACCTGAACAAGTTCACACACCTAGCACGCCACGCTACCGAGGATGTAGCGACAGATAAATCCGCATACCTGCTTTTATGAAGGGACTCAACTCAGATTGCAAGTAGGATTGATCACCCACACCTTTCCAGATTTCCAAGAGTCGGTGAATAAGGCCCTTACTCTTGAGGACAAGCGCAAGGAACTGGATGAGAACAGAAGCGCAGGATGCAACAAAGAAGGATCACGCCAGTGAACGCAACAAAGACCGAGAGTTGCACCAAATCAATTCTTCAGATTCCAACCACGTAATCGCAACGAGGACACCATCCTCAAAGACCAAGACCTGCCAATCGAACTACTGCACCCAGCCCGCTTAGAAACGCTTACTCCAGCAATAAAGAAGGAACAAGTGAGACGTCTACAATCGCAACGAGCCAGACACTTTGCCAACAGCTTGTCCCAAGAAGACAAAGCAGGAGTGACCGGGCCGCTTCAACCTAGGAACCACCCTCAGCTAGGACGCCAAAGACCGTGAGCCACACCCTGCATCAGGTGGTGAGAGGCCGAGTCAACCATGTCACCGCAGATGCACCGCAAAATGCTACGGACGTCAGATCGGGTAAGTTACTTGTTAACTCAAGACTGCAACAGCTTTGTTTGACTCGAGCTTCAGATTCGCTTGTTTTGCAAGGCTTTGCTACTAGAAATGACTTGAGAATTGCAAGACTTAAGTGCATGCTTTTAGTTCAAACCCCTGGTTCAACTCCGAACGGAAGTAGGATGTTCCGGGTGAGAATACTAATAGATGGAATAGAGTTCCTAGCAAACCTTATAATTTTGGAGACCTGCACCTTAGATGTTATATTGGGAATGGATTGGTTATCCAAGCACAAGGTCGTATTGGATTGTGGACAAAGGACTATCTCACTTGAGAGCCCGTGTGGGAAGAAAGTGGAATTTCAAGCCACCGCAGCTTAGAGATGGACAGCTGATGGTTAACAGCATGCAAGGCAATCAAAGATAGAGGATGTCCCAAGAGTGAATGAGTACCCGGATGTTTTTCCCGAAGATCTACCTCGGTATGCCGACAGGGGACATAGAGTTTGTGATAGAGCTGGTACTGCACAAAGACCGATAGCAAAGAGACCCTATCGGATGTCTACCGAGGAGTTGGTAGAAATGAAGAAACAAATGGAAGAGTTAATGGAGAAAGGATTTATCGACTCAAGTTCGTCGCCGTGGGAGCACCGCTTTTGTTTGTCAAGAAGAAGGACGGGAGTTTCAGGATGTGCATTGACTACCGTGCACTCAATGAGGTCACCGTGAAGAATAAGTATCCGCTACCTGTGATTGATGATTTGTTTGATCGCTTAAGAGGAGCCTGAGTTTTCTCCAAGATTGATCTCGAGATCGGGATACCATCGCTTGAAGATCCGATCAGGAGATATTCAAGACCGCATTCTCGCCAAGATATGGACATTACGAGTTTACAGCTTATGTCCTTTGGGTCGATTTAATGCGCCAAATTATTTCATGAATATGATGAATAAGGTGTTCATGGAATATTTGGACAAGTTTGTCGTCGTGTTCATAGACGATATATCCTAGTCTACTCCAAGACAGAGGATGAACATGCCGAACACTTAAGGCGAAGTTTTGGAAAAGCCGAGGAACAAAGAACTTTTCGCCAAGTTCAGCAAGTGTGATTTTTGGAAGGACAAGGTGGAGTTTCTTGGACATGTAATGACTGCAGAAGGAGTCGCCAGAGATCCAAGCAAAGTAGAAGCCGTGTTACATTGGGAACACCAAGATCGTGACCCATTCTGAGTTTCCTTGGAATGGCAGGATACTACCGCCATTTCATTGAAGGCTTTCTCGACAATTGCGAAACCTCTTACGCAATCGCTGAAGAAGGAAAAGAAGTTTGCATGGACGCCGTAATGTGAGAAAGGATTTCAGGAGTCAAGAAGCGATTGACATCAGCACCGGTGTTAGTTCTACCGGATGTTACTCAAAGCTTTGATATTTATTGTGACGCATCGCGCCAAGGACTTGGATGTGTGCTGATGCAGAATGGAAAGGTCGTCGCTTATGCATCAAGGCAGTTGAGGCCGCATGAGGAGAATTATCCGACACATGACCTAGAGTTAGCTGCCGTAGTGCATGCCTTGAAGATATGGCGTCACTATCTGATTGGAAACAGATGTGAAGTGTATACGGATCATAAGAGCCTTTTAAGTACATATTCACCCAATCGGATCTCGAATATGAGGCAAAGGAGATGGCTAGAGTTGATCAAAGACTATAATGTTGGAATCCATTACCATCCCTGAAGGCCAACGTAGTAGCCGACGCCCGAGTCGGAAAAGCCATACCGTGAGTACGTTGCTAGCCATAAGTCGTGATGAGTTATGTGAGGATTTTCGTAAAATGAAGATTGAGGTTGTACCTAGCGGATTCTGGCCGCATTGGAAGTAAAGCCTACCCTAGAGGATCAGATCCGAGAAGGATGTATGATGATGACAAGATCCGCAGGATTAAGTCCATCAAGGAGGAAGGCAAGGCAGAGGACTTCAAGTTGGATGAGCAAGGCACGTTGTGGATGAAGGATCGCATTTGTGTGCCTAACAAAAAGGAGTTAAAGCAACTGATTCTGGAAGAAGCCCATGACTCCAAGTACTCGATTCATCCTGGAAGCGCCAAGATGTATCAGGATCTGAAGGAGAGATTCTGGTGGCCGAGTATGAAACGTGAAGTTGCCGAGCATGTTGCCTTGTGCGATGTATGCCAGAGAGTCAAGGCAATGCATCAGAGACCAGCAGGATTGCTACAACCGCTGAAAATACCTGAGTGGAAGTGGGAGGAAATCGGAATGGATTTCATTACCGGTTTGCCGAAGACTCAAGGAGGTTATGACTCCATATGGGTTATAGTGGATCGCTTGACTAAAGTAGCCCATTTTATCCCCGTGAAGACCACTTACTCGGGAGATAAATTAGCAGAATTGTACATGATCAGGATTGTTTGTTTGCACGGAGTGCCAAAGAGGATTGTATCGGACAGAGGTACCCAATTTACCTCAAGGTTCGGAATAAGTTGCATGAAGCCATGGGAACCCGCTTGAACTTCAAGATACCTTATCATCCGCAGACGGATGGACAGATCGAAAAGAGTCAACCAGATTCGAGGATATGTTGAGAGCTTGCGCATTAGCTTATGCTACCTCTTGGGATAAGAGTTTGCCGATGCCGAGTTCGGGCCATACAACAATAGTTATCGTGCTAGTTTACGATGTCACCTTTTGAGGCATCAGATGGTCGACTCGCGGACGCCATTGAATTGAATGAGACCGGCGAGCGCCGTGTCTTTGGGCCTGATATTCTTCAAGAGGTCAAGAGCAGACGCCATGATTAGGGAAAGGTTGAAGATAGCCCAATCTCGATGAAGAGTTAGGCCGACAATCGTCGCCGAGATTTGAGTTTTGAACCGTAAGACTTTGTTTACCTCAGAGTTACGCCTCAGGGGAGTTAAGAGGTTCCATGCCAAAGGGAAACTTGCACCTGCTATGTTGGACCATTTAAGATTTTGAGTCACAGAGGCGGTTGCTTATCACCGGAGTTGCCACGATCGTTAGCAGTGAGTACATGATGTATTCCATGTGTCCCAGCTTAAAGAAGTGTCTCCGAGTTCCCGAGGAACAGCATACACCGCTAGAGTCAATTGAGTTGCAAGAGGATTTGACTTATAAGGAGTATCTGTGAGGATTACGGACACAATGGATCGAGAAACTAGAAACAAGTCAACCCGCTTTCAGAGAGTTCAAAGGGAGCAACCATGAAGAAAGTGAAGCGACTTGGGAGCGAAGAGGATTTGAAGAAGGAGTTTCCAAACCTATTCCTTTAGTAAGCCCCGAATCTCGGGGACGAGATTCTATTAAGGGGAGGTTTGTAACACCCCAAAATTTTGCTTTCCTTGAATTCATGTGTGATTTGGCACTTTGATGAATTTTTGGAATTTTCTCGAATTTATTTGGATTTATTTGGAATTTATTTGAATTTATTCCATTTTGAAATAATTAAAGAATTTAATTTTGCAAATAAAATTTTGTTGGAAATATTTTATTTGAGTCCCAAATACCCTAAAATATTTTCCAGAATTTTTCCGGAATTTTTCTGAGTCATTTGCTATTTTTAATGAATTAAATGAATTATCGGGAATTATTTTAAATATTAAATCATTGGAAATCCAAACCGAAGTCGGTTCTTCGTTCATCCGGATCGAGCCCGAGTCAGACTTCGAGTTCGAGTTCGACCGAGCCACGTGATCCGGCCGAACCTTGATCGATCCGAACCGTTGGATCGAAATCCAACGGCCGGAATTTGGCCGATCGATCCTTCCGATCCGGTCCGATCCGCTGGCGCCAGGAAATCTGGGCCGTTGAGCGGGACGCGTGGACGGCCGTGGATTGCGTCATCTTCCGTGATCGAAGCCGGACTCCACCGCCGCGTAAAGCCGCTGTCGTTAGGTTTCCGCCTTGAGCGCGCATGCCGAGGCCATTTAAGGCGTGGGTTATCGCCGAGGACCGCCGTCGTATGCGCACCGGTTGCCCTAGTTTCCAACGCCTAAGCCGTCGCCTCACGATTTCTCGAAGTTTGGGGTGTGCCGCGGTTTTTCTTCGTTTCCGCGCCGTCGTCATCCTCCGCCGCGTTCAAGCCCGGTTCCGAACCTTGCGCTGCGTCAAGGCGCACCTATTGGGTGCACTCACTTGGCCGAGATGCCCCGGCGCCGCGTTGGTGTGGTCGCTGTCCTCAGCGCACGGCAGCCGCAACGCCGCGTGCCATCGCTGCCGCGAAGCTCGGTGAACCGTTGGATCAAGATCCAACGCACGCAGGTGAGGCCACGCCGCCTGCATCGCTCTCGCCCTCGATTAGGTTTCCACCGTTAGATTTAGATCGTACGGTTGAGGTTAGTTGCGTTGTAGCTTTAGGGTTAGATCTGGACCGTCCGATCTAGATCGAACGGCCCAGATCGACGGTGCTGATTTGGAACGCGTAAATTCTAGATCTAATCGCGCCGCTGATTTTCAAATCAACGGGCACGATCGAGCCACGTGTGCTTAGCCACGCCACGCGCGCGTGAGAGCGTGTCTCTGACACGCGGGGCCCGCGTGTCAGCGGGACAACCAAACTGCACCATGACGTCACCCATGACGTCATCGGGTGAACCCACTTGTCGACAAATTGGTCGAGCCCGCCGACGCCGGGCCGATGACGCTACCCGAGTGGGCCCACATGTCGGGCCTCACGTGGAGTCGTGGACCGAGTCCACGGTGGACCCGAGCCGAAATGGCGGACCGAGCCCTTGGACCGGCGGACGTCAGCCGACCAATCAGAGGCTGCCACGTGTCCATGCTGACGCAATAATTAATTTCCGAAAAAGAAAATGATTTATTAATTCGAAATATTGATTCAAATTTAGATTCAAACTTCAAACGCTTATAACTTTTGCGTTTCAACTCCGATTTGAGTGATTCAAATTTCTAAATTTGTATAAAATTAAGATCTACTTAAATATAAATTTTATTTAATTTTTGGACTAAAGTTTTTCTCTGTAATATTATTTAATTGATTATTTAAACTTTAATAAATCATAACTTTTAAGGCCTTAACTCCAAATTTGATTTATTCGGTTCCTAAAAATCCATAAAATTATGTTCTCTCTGTTTATGGATTTTATTTGGAGTTTTGGGATGTTTTTGCCTATTGTTTATTTGTGTATTTGCTATTTGCACGCTTTACGAGTAGACGTTGAAGTGCCGGAAGGATTCGAGGGAGAAGTATTAACTCAGGATCCAACCCAAGACCAAGAGCAAGTACTTTTTGAAGGCAAGTTGTGCTTTGACCATGTTGATCCTATTTCGAAATCTATTTTGATTTAAACTATTGCATGCTAGATCAATTAGAAAGATACTTTGTTTAAACATGGGGGTTAGATAAATACCAATTTGCTGTATGACACCTTGATTATTTAAGTATGTGCCATGACCCTTGTTACCCTAGTTGTGGTTTACTAGTTGGACATTATTAAATTGCCAACATGGGTTTAGACCGACGTAGTACACTGCTTAGACCTGCTACGTGCTCATGACATGATTTTGGACAATCAAATGATAATATGGACTTAATGATATATTGAACCTGTTTTGGAAAAGTATCATGTGATGTTGAAGGCACGTGGTGCATGGTAATCAACTGGGGTTTGATAAACGGTTTTCGACCGGGGCATGTGGCAAGAGTAATCAGGTGGGCCAGTTGTGGCATTGGGGATGTTGATTTGGTTTTTCGGGTAGTCTTGCCCTGGTCACTCTAAGGACTTAACCTTGCAAGCCTTTGAACTGGGTCATACTTGCAACCACATGGCTGGAATGGGACGGCCCTAGTTGACTAAGTCGCTAAGGACTCACTTGTGGAGCCTCAGGGTGTCGATTACACCGTTTGTGTGATTATGCGGGGAGCGTATCGTGGGCGTGGGCCGATACCCATCTAACGGTGTGTTGGTCCCATACTTCACCTTGGCTAAGGGAAGGGATGGTGTAGAGCACTAACCTGAGAGGACCACCTGTGTTGTTTGAGGCTTCGAAAGGCTTTATTCTGAACTCGCCTTTGTGGTGTTTGAGTATCTTGTGGGTAAAGTGCATAACCTCTGCAGAGTTTGGAATCTATTCGAATAGCCGTGTCCATAGATGCTTGAACATCGCTCGGGAATTACAGTCAAGGGTTAGACTTTCTCAAAAATAACTTTGGTTTGAAAGGTTGGGCTGTATTAATAATGAAGTTGATGGAAATGTGGTTTAGGATGGGAAAAATGTTTGTTAAACTTCTTGAAAAGTTATTTATGCTTTACTTACTTCTACCGCTGAATCTACTTTTATTACTTATCAAAAGTCAAGCATCTTGCAAATATACCTTGAGCTATTCCTTTGTACCAAGCCATGCATATAGTATATTAGTTTGCATTCTCATGCATGACTTGTCGAGTACCAAGTACTCACCCTTGCCTCAACACAATATCAGTTGAAGAGGAGACTACGCCAGCTTCGGAGGAGGAATTCCAAGAGGACCCGTCTACTTAGGGATGCGAGCCCAGTCAGTTGCCTGTGGTATACTGGATGGCGCCACGAAGTTTATTTGGTTTTCCGCTGCTATTATTTCTCTTTTAATAAATTTCGCCTTGCGAGGCATACATTTGTAACTTGACCATAAGGTCGAGTAACCAGTTTGGTTATTTAAATAAAGTACTTTATTGGTATCGTTTGGTATGATTGTGATATTTACCGATGTTAAGACTGTGTGCACTAGCGCGTTCCTGGACTAGTGCTGAATACACAGAGGGTCCGGATTTGCAAATTCGGGGTCCCGACAGGTGGGGAGGGGATTCGCAGCCCAGGCCCAGGTTTTCCTCGGCCCACTGTTTCTAGCCCGACAACTCCAAATTTAATATTAATATGCCGGATAAACTTCAATTATTTCATCCCCCGACAAATCCTTCATTCCTCTCCCGAAACAAAACCAGGAAAAGGAACCCTAGAATCGCTCTGATGCTCTAAGGCATCACATTCTCCCCTCCTTAAAAGGATTCGTCCCCGAATCTACTCCTCTTTGCTACGGAACCTTAAAAAAAGGAAGGCAAAATGGTAATCAACACTTTACCTTCAGCATCCTCAAAGAGTGTAGGATACTTCTTCCGTATCTGGTCCTCAAGTTCCCAAGTTGCATCCCGCTCAGACTAATTGGTCCACAAATCTTTCATTGGACACTAACACGAACTATTCCCCTATTAAATAAAGGACACCTATTAGGTGAATCTGGTATCGATCTGGAATCTCAACTCCCACTTCTCTCTTCAACCTGATCGCGAAACTCCGCATTCCAATCTCAACTCCTCTACCACAGTTCGTCGCATTCTGGACGACGCGAACCATGTGAGACACAACGCTCTAGGTAAGTCTCTAAATCAACCCAAACACAAACTCCTATCTTTTACAAGTGATTGATCTTTTACAAAAAGAACCAATATCCACCCTTACCAACGACAGAGATAGCCTACTTTACAACCAGGGTCCGAAAATCCGCAGAAACAATAACAACCGAACACAATCACTACGGTTGACACAAACTCGCTCGAACCCAGCGACAAAAGTTCCAAAAAAATTAATGTAATTACCTGCAACTTCCAAGTTGTCCACTACTAAATTAAGCAACCCCACCGAGGAACACATCAATGAAAACAATTCTCCAAAAAGGTTTGAATTGAGTCATACACAACCTTCCTTTACTCTTCACTTTTAAACTACTTACGATCAGCGACCTACACTAGTTTTCCCTTGTAAGAAGGTTTCGCCTTCACATTCTTCCACCCAAGGACCAGGGCAAGGAGTACAATCCTTGAATATACTCAACCATAACATAAACATTCATTTTCTTACCCCCAAGCTTGAACGTAAAAGAAATCTTAATTCTCACTAACACAACGAACGACAATCACCACCTTTAAACCAAAGGGCTGAAATTCACATACACGGAAACTCAACTTGGAAGAGGAACTCCATAGAACCAAAACCACCAAAAAAATTTTTCTTCGGGGAGAAGCTATTCAAAAGAGAAACACCGCGAAAGTCTTCTGCAAATGCATTTCACTTTTACCAAATCAAATTATCTCACTTTTATCCAAGGCCAAGCCATTCAGAAAAAAAGAAACCGATCAAGGAATTAAATGCTTCCACACAACCACCATCTCTTTTTCCTTAAAAAGGAACCAAACTCACTTCCCAACAGAAAAATTGTTTCAACCACGAATATCATTCATGTCACAACCAGAAGAATCGTCTCTTAAACAAAAACTGTCAAACACCTCACACCACAACACAACTCTAGCCCAAAATAGAAATACAAATATTTCCAGATCATGAAGTTCCAAATCTTACATTGGATTAGCTACTTCTTTTGATCAACAATGCAACCGATAACTCGACCTTGAAAACTACGGACACAGTCAAAGCATACATCCTTGAGCATAAATGTCGCATTCATAACTTAAGCTAGTTTTCTTATCAAAGATGAATGAATGACGATATTTAATAGCATAACATTCCAAAATCTCCACAAATTACTTCAAGGTTAATCATTCTTTTATCCTTGTTTTAAGCCTCAAAATCAACCCACATTTGGCAGAATCATTCTAAGTTTAGGGAAACTGAAACACAAAGCACAAAGAATACTTTGACCGAAAGTATTCAACCCAAATATCAAACAAACAAACCAATCCATATGAATTTTTAAACATAAGTTCAGCATAACTCCCGCCATCTATAGCATTCCACTACCCTTACCATTTAGATTTCAATATTCCCTATTTACTCATTGAGAAGGCCCATCACGATTTAACAACAACTACACAACAAATTCTTACTCTTATTACCTTTTCCACAACTATAAATAAAGTTCACAGTGCTTATCAAAAACACATCCAACCAACACTACCTCATCAAGATCCCCACGGAGCAGCCTAACCTATATCATCATATTCTAAATTTGAAAGGCAGTGCTTCAACAAGTCTTTCAGCATGATGAACCTATAAATTCCATACCACATACGCGTCAACATCTCGACAATGGAAATTTATTCACCTAAAAGATGACTCAACAAGTAAATATTATCTCAACAAGGCACCAATCGTAAATAGAAGTTTAAAACATACATTTATTAAGGACAAAATCACGCGTCATGCTAACTATCCCTGGTTCACTCCATCACAACATGTTACAATTTCCACCATTTTAACAAAGGTTTTCAACAATTAATCTAATCGATTACCACCACTACTAAGTCATCAATATCAATAATTGGCATAATTGTAAAACAACAACATTGCTTTTAGTTACCCTATCCATAGACTATGACAAAGCTGTCACTACACTACATACTCCAACTATGTAAAATAGATTGAATAATTTAAGCCATCCAAAGCTCTTATAACAACAACGCTAAATTAAATTTAATTTTTTTAATTTTTTTAGCTACCCTATACACGGTTATAGCAAAATTGCCACTCCAAGACATACTCTAGCCTTTTTTTTAAAAAGTGAACTGAATAGGTGAAATCATCACAAAGCTCTTACGGCAATGGCAAAACTTATGTCTTCCCAATTGATATCGATACTAGCATTATTGGAACGCATATCGCATACTTCCGAATCTACTAATAGTTTGCAACGTCATAAATATCAACTCTAATCAATTTCCAAGTTAAAGTCACTAGCCAACACGATTAAATTAGAACATCTTTAAACAACCAAAGATGGTTTCTTTAACAATATCGGTAGTCCACCATTACAATTAAATTGTTCTACCGACCTTATATTAAAATGTCTCTAAATAACCCACTAATTTTCTATTACCTTCACAATAGTTTACATCATCGTAATGTTCTAACTACGCATCAAGATTTAAAGCTTTAAACATTGTCCATGGTCAAGGGCACATTAAAATAATGCAATAAATCCTAAGCATGCACATTAACACATTCAATCATTATCGCTATAGAGCAATCTACAATACTAGAAGTTTATTTAATCTCAAGCTAAAGATAACAATTACATTTTAATTGATTCAACTCACAAATTAACTTAGAAGTACATCATTCCATAAACCACATTGTTACATACTACGTAACACAGACATCAAATTTCTAAACACCGTCATGGGTCACCTACCCTTGACAAACAGGAGGCAATCCCAAACATAAAAAAAACAAACACAGTTCTAGATCAAGAACAAACACCGATAAAAATTTCTTCTTTTCAGGCAAGGGAGAAAAGCAAAATCCAAACATAAATGCAAGAGAGCTCGACCCTCAAATGTCCAATCATAGTAGCCAAAACTCTTCAAGAAATCCAAAACCTACACTTTCCACAAAGGAAGACGGATGCAAAAGGGAAGACCAAATGTCCAACTAAAATTTTTCGATAAAGATTCAAACTTAGCTCCATCTAGCTTGATCTCGCAACAGGAGAAACTCCAACCCCTTCTTTTTTAAAAAAAAAAATTTCGGGAAACAACAACCACGTAAATTTCCTCCCAACGACGATCCATCACAATAAATCAAAGCCAAAGCAAAATTGTGACCAAAAGACGCGCAACGTAGAACTCTTCTTACGTGTCTTCACTCAAAGGAGACAAAACCACAAACCGCCAAAAGGACAAATCAGGAGTACTCAAAACTAAGCATTTTCCTCGGTTTGAACCAACCACATACCCGTAAAACCAACCAAAACCGACCACAAGACGGTAAAGAACATCCGAAGGAATCCATCACCAACCTCTTCTATTTGACTCCGGTCACTACCCGATCTACGACAGACACGGATAAGTACTCTTTCCCTACAGGGGTTTAATAGTTCTTCGGTGGTGACTCTACCCGCCAACACCGTCAAACCACAGCCTCACTACAAACAAAAGGTGACCGAAACCCTTCGGCACCACAACCACACTTTATCACAAATGAAGCAACTCAATCAAATCTATCATAAATATAGCATTATACATCATCAAAAGTAGCATTCAACAACAAAGCTTAAATTCAACCTTTAAGCATAAGGAAACAATACCCATACCCTTTCCCTCTTGTGCATCCATGTGTGTCAAATTTTAAATTAGTGATTCCACTTACACAAGTTTTAATGTTGCTATCCTATGACAAAATTTTAGTTAAAACCTAGGCCATGTTTCTAAGTTATTCCACATCACATTTTAGTTGTATCCTATAGTATGACACTAAAAATAGACATTCCAAGGACCTACGACCAGCTCTGATACCAAGCTGTAACACCCTACAAATCTAAACTGTCATTCAAGAAAAATTCGACAAAGATCTCTCCTAAAATTAGGACAAAACGGAAGCGACAACAAGATTCATAATAACCATTATAAACAGGAATAACATAAAAGCATCAATACTAGAGATAACAAGTCTAAATCAACCGTAAAACAAACATAAACGTAAAACAGCTCCAAAGAGGACATCAACAGGTCTATGATTAATAAAATTTCAGCAAGCTAATGAATTATTAAATGCACTAGTCCATGTGATTCGTGATGACCCGGAGGGTTGATTGTGCTACTAAGCCCACCCTTCAAGCTTACGACTCATGAGAACTACCCTGAAAACAACAAAATAACAAGGGGTGAGATTGGGTAATCTCAAGAAGCGGAACAACTTCTAACGAATAACACAGCCACAGTAGAAACTAGCATACCAAATTCCTCATGTCCAATACCACATTATAGAGTCCACACAACCTCAGTAAAATGCATATGATTGTGCACATGCTTATGCCATGATCCTCCTCACCGTGCCCTTTCTCAGAACACACGGTGTTGTATCGTCTTGATCGCGCCAAGGCGTCGACAAACTTCCAATGCATGATTATGCAGTTAATGCTTCATGCATAAATACATTCATAACTTCCCACTCTGAATTCACATGCTTGCATACCATCAAATAACATGGATAGAATGCGAACATCATTGAGATAGAATATCTCCACAATTCATCTTGCAAACAACATCTTTCTTCATTCTTACTCATGATTCAAAAGCCAAACAACCACATCACAATGCAGGATAGGATATTGTAATCTCATAAACAAGTAGTTAAACCATGTAGGTGTGCTGCAATTAAGGTTTATATTGAAGACGAAACAAATAGCGAGTTATAGTTTAGCAAGACCGCTACTTCCACTTGCCTTTACCAACGTGGATGACGAGCCTAGTTGCGTCCAGAAGGGGCACCACCTGTACAAGTATTATTTCAGTACATAGCGACATCACAAATGATCACACAACTCGAACACACGCTTCCTAATCCCCGTTCCCTTCTTAAGCGCCAAAAACCCCAATCTGCCCGGGTCAAACAGCAGCACCCTCTCTTCACAATTTCGTATCTTTTTTTATACAGATCATTAAAATACAAAAAAATTACAGTAGCTAGATATTGACGATATCTACAACTTTCATGAAGATCACAAATTTCAATTCCACAGTTAAATATGCCTAAACAAACGTCCAACACAGTGGACAAAATCTGTTTCCAGATTCTGTCCGTCCTCTTGAAACAGTGATAACTCTCAGACCGACGCTCCAAAAATTCTGAAAAATTACAGAAGCTAGATCTCGACGTTATCTACAACTTTCTAGTTATAGGTTTTTGCAGGAAAAATATTTTATGCCACGTAAAACGCGAAACAATCCGCGCTGCACAATCTCCCCTTCCAAAAACAGCACCACGTGAACATCTACCCTTCTCCCCCATCAAGATCCATCTAAATCACTCACCACCAGATCTAATACACTTCTAATCCCTAGGTAGAACAGGGGTAAAAGATTGGGAATTTTACCTTGAGTTCTCCCTTGAGAACCCACGAAAAACGCGCGACGATTCCCGAAACGGAAATCTGCTCGTCCTCCACGCCTCCACGGATCCTCTTCTCGCTTGCTCCTTCGCGTTTCGTGGTGGATCTTGAGCCACCACGCAAGGGGAGGAAGAGGAGGGGTGGTGTGGCTGCTAGGGGAGGAAGGGGGTGCCCTAGGGCTTTTTGGGGGGGGTGACACCCCTTTTATATGGTGGGCCGGCCCACTAGGGGAAAAGAGAGAGAGGTGGGGAGGGGATTCGCAGCCCAGGCCCAGGTTTTCCTCGGCCCACTGTTTCTAGCCCGACAACTCCAAATTTAATATTAATATGCCGGATAAACTTCAATTATTTCATCCCCCGACAAATCCTTCATTCCTCTCCCGAAACAAAACCAGGAAAAGGAACCCTAGAATCGCTCTGATGCTCTAAGGCATCACACTTCCACCTAGACCCTTGCCTCCACGACCACGGCGACCACGACCTCTACCCCTCGGCATAGCTTCTACAATCACACAACCTTACAATCATCATAGGCATAAGCACGACATCATTGAAATCAGGATCAAAGATCAACATATAATGTCTTCATCAAGTAAATATAATGCAATGCAATGATGAACCAAAACCCATCCTACTGTGCATCCAAGTGTGTCAAATTTTAAATTAATCAACCAACCTACATAAGTTTTAATGTTGCTATCCTATGGCAAATTTTAAGTATAACCTAAGCCATGTTTCTAGGTTATCCCACATCACTTTTTAGTTGAACCTATTGTATGACACTAAACACATGTTCCATGGACCTAATGCCCGCTCTAATACCAACTGTAACACCCCGGCACCTAGTATGCCGTGAATGTCACCACAAATGATACTAGCAACAACCAAATCACATATTTAACATTAAACTACAACAACTATGCTAATAACTTAAGCAAAATTTTGGCAGCATGTACTTTGTTTTTCTATGGTTTTTAGCATCAATAATAGAGGCATAGAAAGAAATCATAATTTAAGACAATTCTAACATGGCAACTAAGGATTTCAATAAAAATTCAAGTCCAATACATACTTTAACCATGTCATAAACCAATAAGGAATAAATATTTATTCATGACAACCAACGAGGCAATTAACCCATAATAAGATTCAATATGGTGACCGTCACAACTAAGGGAAAATGTTTGAGGTTGTTTATTTGAGTGAAGCTAAGTGTGGATGTGCATCTAGCTCCCTTTCCCACATGCCGGATTCAAGGTACCTAAAAAAACATTAAACAAGCGTGAGTTCATCACTCAGCAAAGTGTATTGCAATGGAACAAGTAATAACAGTTGACATAAACCATGAGAGACAATTCATAAAAACATCTCCATCATATTCTCATTTATGCAATGCAATGCAATGCATTATGCCTCTTCGCTTAGCACATGCCGGTATTGCCGAGTGCACACCCGTCGGTGTGCACCCTCTTTCCCTTCCATCCCGTGGAGGGTGCCTACTCTTACTGACTTGCTCCCATTCACAACTATGGATGATACTATGAGGTAGGTCTTTCGTGTTCACTACGTGTGAACACAGAGGCCCGCATCAAAATGGGTCGCCTCTTCCATTATGAATGCACATATGCCATAAACATGAATGAACTTGCATAAATACTCAATTTAACAATTGCATAGCCATTTAACCATTCATATTCATCATATCACATGCAAGGATCAAACATAGCAATTTAACATATCACATGAGTATATTGCAATAATACGATACTATATGACCACCCAAGCCACAACCACCCCAATACTCTGCCTTCAACCTCGCGAGACAGAGTGGCGAGATGTTGATGGCACTCCCGGGGTTAAACTTCCTGCACATAGATACAATCCACTCAAAAACATGCCCACAAAACATCACAAGACCAACAACTACATCGGCTTCGCAACCTACTCCTGACCAACAACTACATCGGCTTCGCAACACACTCTTAAAACCCGAAAAACAGTAATCTGTCCAAAGGTATAAAAGAATTCTAATGGTCATAACTTGAGTTTAACAACTCTAAATCAGGTAAACGAATACATTTTCTTGAATACAGGAAATTTCCCATCTTTTTCTAAGTATTCGAAAAGTCTCATTCGGCTTCTATGTTCCTCTAATCTATATATGAACACAGACTGTACCAGTCACGACACAGATTGGATAGCATTCGGTAAAATGGCCATACATTTTAAATGGCTAAATGAAACTTAGTGATTTTGGTGCCCAAGTAAAGGTAATTTAATTATCTACAGCTTTCGCAATAGCCGCCCCCTAGAAAATGAATCTAAAATTCTCTAAATAGTGTTCAAAGGTAGCCCTCTAATTTGCCCGAGAGCAGAATGCCAAAACAGATCTAGAATTCTTCAAATCTAAGTAGTTGCAGCACAACAATAGAGGCTAATAGCACCAAAATTCCCCACTAAAACAGAACCTAATCCTTTCCAAAAATACCCCAACAACAAACCTCTTCTCGATGAATCGAAGAACCGACGAAAGCTCCCTTCTCCCGTCTACGATTCTCCTCCAATCCACAGGAAACCACCGGCTTCTCCTCGGTTGGATGAGCTCCAATGCCTGAACAACAAGGAGAGGTGAGATGGGGGAGGTAGGGGCGGCTTCGGGGGGAAACCCTAGCTTGGGGTGAAGGGGGGAAGGCGCAAGGGGGAGGGAGGCGCAAGGGGAGGGTTGGCCAAGGGGGAGGTGCAAGGGGTGATGGGGGGTGGCTACGGGGTGGAGGGGAGGTGGGCTACGGTTTAACCTGGTTTGCTTCCCCCCACAAGGCCCAAAACCACCCAGAAGGCCCAAAGCTCAATCCCCCAAGGCCCAAACTCAATCCCTCGAGGCCCAAACTCTCTCGAAAATGCCCAAACACCATGAAAAGCCCAAAAACATGGAATAAACTCTTACCATAATGTCACACCTCTATTCTTCTTACTTGGCCTCTCGCAGCTCTTGTGCTCTAAGGCGCTAGAGCCGACATCTCCAAGATTTTGTCAACCCAAAGAGACACCACTGTGGCCTAGGCTCTATCGGTTGGCAGACCTTTCCGACCAATCCTACTGCATCAGCTTCTTTATCTTCTCCCTTAGCCTGCTTATGGATTGATTCAGGGATCTTGTTTTGGATTGGCTCTTTTGGATTCTCTGGTTTAGCCGATTGACTAGCCTCGCCTTCTGACTATCCTTGCACTAAGTGATTTGGCCTGGAGATCCTTTCATTGACCGATCTTCTTTTACTCCTTTGATCGGTTGATTTTGATCCCACGGCCTTATGCTCTTCTTCTGGACGTCTTTGTGCTCGGATTGGCCTTCTGTGACTTTCTGAGTGTTGATCGAAGTGTAGTTCCGGTGTTGGCCTTGCGAGGACTGGCGCATGTTCTTGGTTCTGCCCTGGGTAGTGCTGCATCAAACAAACATAAGAGGATCGCATCACCAACCCACGTTCCCAGCAGAACTGCTAGAAACGGCATCGTTCATGGGCCCTCTCGGTGGCTGCCAGTTGGTACACTCTCGCCGGTGCCCGTTGGGATCTACTGTGTGGCTTTTAACTTCTCCACCCATATTTGGCCAACAACTGAGTAAAAGTCAGTTTAGCCTTCTGAATTGGCTTCCTTGGCGGTACCGGCATTTTGGCTTTATACCATTTGCTGATTTTGGGCTTTCCTCTCACCTTGATTGTCCTGGAGTGTTTCCCTTCTTGATTGGCTTTGGTCTGAATTGATCCAATCATGATTTGTACCATTTTCTCATCACTTATTACTCTTTTGTCAGTTTTGGCAGTCGAAAAGGAAAGTGACTTAACCTCGTCCTATACTACCCCTTTCCCTTTAGATGAGCAACTGACCATATTGACTAGAAAAGGATTAGTGTCCACCTGCAGAGTTTGTTCTTCTGCAAACTTTAGCCATCCATCCATAATGGCTGACTGTACCTGCTGACAGAAAATATTGCAATCGTTAGTGTTGTGTGAGAAGGAATTGTGCCACTTATAGTACCTGCATCTTTTGAGTTTGTAAGAAGATGGTATGACGTGTCCCTCAGGCAGCCATACTAACTTTTCATGCAATAACATATCAAAGATGCGATCGTATTTGGTTACATCGAATGAGTAGTTAAATTCCGACTTGGATTTAGTTGGTTTGAGACAGTAGCATACTAAGGGCTTTTTATTGCCTTTAACCCACTCGGCCATGTTGATATCAGTCTCTTCTTCCTCGGTTGACCCATCTAACTCATATTCTCGACCACTGGCTTTAAGCCCTGAGTGTTTTGTCCGATCAAAAAGACTGGGTACATGGGTAGAGGATGCGACGGCTCGAAAAGAGAACCGGCCGTTACGTGCTCCTGTGCTACTTCTTTCACGCTATTAGATATCAACGGCCTAAGTGTAGTTACTAGGGCCGATGATTGGTTTAGCAATGCACAACTTATGGATTGATTAATCATATTCGATAATTCTGCAAGGGCTGGCAAATTTCGGCTCACCGTGGTTTTTTCGGTGGTGTTGGAGGTAGCCATGCTGACGGAGATGATTGTTGGTAGCGCTGCCTTCTGTGTGATGCCGCATCGTGTCTTATGGTAACAGCTTAGCATCTTCCGCTCGAAGGCTGCCTTCTGGTCTTCAATCTCTTTATGCTGCTCTGGTGTCAAATCGGCCATAGTTGGCACGATTATCGCATCGGAGTTGATGTCATTAGCTGTTGCGGACTTTCCTGTTGACATCATATTGGCTTCATCGTGTCCCACTGGACGTTCTAATGGTGTGTTGACACAAAAAAAACTTGACGAAGGGTTAATCGCCACCAACACACGAGAACATCGGGTTCAATTCTGGTTCACAACCGTGCTAGCCAATTTGATCCTGCTATCGGCAAGAGGAATGAGCCCCCAAGCAAATCGACCAAAAGAATCAATATGGGGCTTGATGGCGAGCGGATTTGATTGATTTGAAGCAAACCAACATAGATCAGGGTAACTATTAGATCTAACCAACTATATGAGTCGATTAGATGGGGGTAAAGGCTAATTGTCCCGAAAAAGGCAATGCACAGCAAGATCGGAGAGAAAGCAGGAGCTGGCAGAGCATAATGCAGCGAAGATCAATAATCGAAGATGTGCAACTATATTGATCAGAGTGTATTACAGGAAAAGATTACAAACTAAGTGTCTACTCCTAATGCAAAGAAAAAGAAAGGTATAGATTGTTTTGATGTTTGTGTGTGTATTTTCGACATAGCCCATTGTACTCCTTTTATAGCCCTTGAGCCTGATCGTCTCTGTCTCTGTCTCGTCATCCGCTCATATCGGCTTCAAACTCTACTTTCCATCTTGAGCTCGGTCTGCGCGCATCGTAGACCGAGAGGTGCTGATGGGGCCTAACGGGGCAGGCGTCCCGGCATGAAGTCGAGCCGCATCAACAAGCCCAGCCAGGTCGCCACCAGGTCGTCTCCTGCGAGTCCCACCGAATGGTGATCTAGGAGAAGACGGACAACGTGTAAATTCTGGGCCGGGGTGGCTGCTTCTAGGTCCTGTTGCCGCCGGACCGGGCATCCCTGCAAGGCCAGGGGGACGCCTCCGCCTCCCTGTGGGGGTGGCTTGAGATGGCTTCCCGCCTGACGAGAGCGCCGGGACGTACCTTGAATGCTGTCTACCCTCACCGCCTCCTGATGCTGCGAGTGCGAACCCACCATCACTAGACAAGCGGAGCTGTTTATCTGAAGCCCTGCATCGATAAGGAAGATGTCGGGTGAACCAACCACTAGCGCCCTACCTGGCGTGCCCCTGTCGGCATTTTTTACTGGCAGGAACCCCTGAAAGAGGTGGTTTTTGGTTCAGTAGGGGCGCATCTTCGCGGTGGTCAGCCCTGAGCATTCGGTCCTAGGACCCTGGGGCTGAAGAACACAAGAACACAGCCAACACTCCGTGTTTTACCCAGGTTCGGGCCCCCGGGGTGGGTAACAGCCCTACGTCCTGCTTATCTCTTTGTTGTCTCAGTGGTGGAGAATAATACAATGCTTCTTGCCGTGTTCGCCCTCCTCCCCCTGCCCCATGCACCCGAGTCTCCCTTATATAGGCTGGGTCGCTGGGGTAGGTAGGATGACGTCATGCTGACCTGTACATCATAATTACAATGTTTGCTTTTGTCTTATCCTTCGCCTAATACTTTGCACGGCCGCCCGCTCCCCCCCCACTTTGCTTAGGGAAGGCGCGGGGAACCAGTGGGCAGGCCACCTTTACATTAAATGGCCCTGACACGGCGTGTCAGGCTTGGGGGGAGGCTTCATGGCGAAGCCTCCAGTTTCACTTTCTGGTTGCCCGTTCCTTCGCTTGATAGCCTAGTCGCTCGGATGGTCGCCGAACTGATCGCCCTCTTGGTCGCCGATCTGATCACTCTCCTGGTCGCCATATGGGTTGGAGTCCGCCGGACAGGGGTTTGGCTGCCGGGCTACTTTTTCCTATACTGGGCGAAGGGGATACCTCGGTGTTGGATACGCTGACAGTAGCCCCCGGGTCCATCTCGAAACGTGCGTCAGTTCGTGTTTCATACCTCATTAAACACTGCTGTGTTCCGGGATAGAACTCGTTCCTCAAGGTATCCCAACCGCCTTTCAACTCCCGTCGCTTCGCCTTGGGGATACGAAGCGTCGTGCCCTTTTGCCGCTATTGCAAACCGTTAGAACGTTGGGTATAAGTACTCTAGTATCCTTGTACCTAGTGATCTTACACTTCCTCGAAGCCTCGTGCTCATTTCCTCCTGCTTCTTTGCCCTAGCTCCCATGGCGCAGCCTCTTCCAGCTTCCGCCGTCGAGGCGGACAGATTGTCCACCCTCTCAAAGATCGCGACGGATGGGGCCGTACAACTATGACGCAGGACCGTCACGCCGCGGTGTCGACCCGGGGAGATTATTGTCTTCGGGTCGGCATTGCAGGCGGGGTTGGTCTTGTGTTTTTTGGAGTTCTTCTTCACTGTCCTCCATTACTACGGCATCCACCATCTTCATCTCTCCCCCAACTCCATCATCTACCTCGCCATGTTTGCACACCTGTGTGAGATGTTTGTGGGGTTAAAACCCAACCTTCTGCTCCTCCGCTACTTCTCCACCCTCCGAGGCGCCGTCGACGGCGAGGTCACGGGAAGCTGTCACCTCCGCCATCATGACGGGTAGGCTCCACGCTCCATCCCCTTCCAGCCAAAGTCTAATTGGAAGACGTGGCAGAGCGATTGGTTGTACGCCGGTGACGACAGCGGGAATGACTCCCTCACGCTGCCCTCAACGCCGATAGTACTAAATGACAACTGGGCTCGACGGTTGAGGATTCAGCAGAGCTTCTGGCGATAGTGACCCGCATTCAGCATTTGTGGGACGCCGACCTTACTGGAGTGATGGTTGTCCAAGATTTCATGTCCCGGAGGATCAGCCCTCTCCATCACCGTGCTCGCCTGGCGTGGCAGTACACGGGGGACGACGATATGACCCGGTGATTCCCCGGTCGTAAGTTTTTCGACCTTTCGCTGTTCTTTTACTTTTCTTTGTGATCGCCACCTTCTGAGGTTTACTCTTCTCCCTTTTGGTTCCCAGGGGATGGGAACTTGACCGGTCCTGCCATCATCCGGCGGGTGAGCGGTGCCGCCGGGCGGTATGGACGCCCGGCCTCCGTCCAGCCACTTTGCAACATGGAGTCCACCTAGAGGCTCCAGATCATTCCCATGTTCCCTCCAATAGACTCCATTGGCCTTGCAATGGCGCCGCCCCGGGGCCCCTTAGTGATAAGGGATACGTTCGCCGCCGATGATCGTCTACCTGATTTCTTCTCCTCCCCATTTGCTCCCCACTTCTTGGTGCGTCCCTCCTCCACCCAAACCTTGTCTCCGGTGACTCCCCACCGGCCAGCGTCCTCCCGTGCTTCTCCCCGGTGACTTCCCCCACATTGGTGTCCTCAAGCTCTTCCCCAAGCCGGTGTCCTCCTTCCCCTACGTGATTTCCCTCCATCTCCTCCCTCCTCCTTGAAGGTAAGGTCTCATCTCGGAGTTGGGTCCTAAGTTCTTGGGTTCTAGGAGCTTTTGGAGGCTAGGTTTAGTAGATTGGGGTTTTGGGGTAACTTTGGGGGTGTTAGGGTTTTGGTGGGTGGTTAGATTTGAGGTGGTTTTGGCAATGTAAGGTGTAGGGTGAGAGATCGGGGGTAGATGATGCCATTCTAAGCGTCGGATTTCGTTTCGGCCATGAGCCACCCAAATGTGTCTCGTTCCGTCATGGTTTGAGCTAGCTCGGAGCTTCTCCGGCTTGGCCGCGTGTAGAAAAGTGGTATATCGGGTTCTCGCGGTGCCGTAGAACTTGGCGGCACCCCGTTCCCTAGTGTTAGTGGGCGACATGCTTTATGTCCGGAGTGTCCGGACAAGTCGCCCGGAGTGTTCGGCTTATCCGGACTATCCGGAGTAAGTATCTGGACTATCCGGGTTTGGCTGGTCTGTTTGTTGGGGGAATTGCATTGTATTTCATTTCGTTTGCATGGCATGCATCTTACTTATGCATTGTACTCATGTAGAGAACGAGACAGCGGTGGCTGACGTGACCGTGGTCGAGGGGACTGCCGAAGAGCAAGTCATGGTTGATCCGCAAGCAAAACCACAAGGCAAGCACCTAAGCATATTCAACCCTAGTTGTAATTCTATTTTTGTGAATGAACTGCTTATTGGATGTTTAAGTATGCATTAGGAGTTTAATTGTGGGAATGGTACTAGATCCTAATGGTTGCACATACACTCCTTCGTACTTGATGAACACCTTCCTTGGAGCCAATATGGGTAATTATATTGTGTCCATGCTTAGTCTGCTTAGGTGTCAGGTATGGGCCAAGTGGTGGATGGTTCCGCCGCTTGTGAATTTTTACTTCAAAATCAATTGGTTGTAATGGTTATGGTTACGAGGAGAAATGGAAATTGAAATGAGACCGAGCGAGAGGTTGGTTCACTTGGGTGTGGAGACTCAAGTGTGGTAGTGTCACCTTTGTCGATTGAGGACCGATCCGTTGTTTGCCCTTTGATCGAGCACACCTTGTCAGTCGCATGCCGGAATGGGATGGTAAAGCTATTCTTTCATCACATGCCATTCGATCGGGCATGCCCTGATGCGGTTGGGCGTGGTTGAGGGCGAGGCTTAGGCCGACTCTCGAGGGCCAAGCCGGGCTTGGGCCGCTCGAGGGGGTGCTAGGTGCTCGGACCGCTTGAAGATGTCCCCAACGGGTTGGTATGGATGGGAGGAGGGTTGACATGAGGTTCTTTGTGGCACATGTCGTGCAATTGATGATCCCCTGCAGGTTGAATAAGCGATTCGAATTGCCGCGCTCTCAAATATGAGCACGCTTGATCTTAGCACACTTCAACGTAGTATGAACTTGAACTAAATGATGGTTGGTTGTGGTGGTGGTACTTGTGTACATTGATACTTGTCTTACTTTAACTGCAAAGTTTCAAAGTTCACTTTAGTAATAGGTGCTGTTCATAAGTGCTATAAAAGTTGTGAAAATGGAGTAGTGGTTTGAAATTAAACAACAAAGTTAAGCTTCTCCGCACTTGTACCTTAAGATCGATTCCTTGCTACATCCAGATGCATACTCTTTCGAGTCGGTCATATAAGGACCACGGGTAAGTCTTGTGAGTACCTTCTGTACTCATGCTTTTGCTTTGTGGTTTTCAGGTGAGGATCTAGACGGATGTGAGTTCTGTCTCAGATCGCTTCTCGGTGACTCCAAGGCGGGCACCGAGTAGAGGCTACCTTCGTCGTCGCACACGCCCGGGAGTGTTCAGAGGCAGGACAGTTCCGGAGATGCATTGCTTTTGGGTTTTAGTTTGATAGTTGTATGTCCTTTTGTTGTATAGTTAGTTTCAAACTATGTCCTTTCTGTCCTTGGATACTTGGTTTCTTATGTAGTGAACACTTGATGAATGTGGTTACTCGCCTCATATTTGTGTTGTTGTTTTTGTATTCGTTGGCCTTTGTTCTTGTTGTGCTGGTTGTGGTCGTGGGGTGTTGTCTTTGTGCCGTGGTGGCCTCGTTGTGTTGGTTATTCTTGCTTCCGCATGCGCGTTTGGTTGTGGGGTTTCCGAGTTTGTTGCCCCTTTATGCAAATTGAATTGATATGGCATTGGAAACCGGTATGCGGGGATCCTGGGCAAGTTTTGGGTCGCATACCGGGGGAATACTGAGATTTTTGTCGAGTTATTCGAAGGGTTACAACGTTGTCTCAATTGGGCTTGGGTTCTGACACTGCGAGCGCTTTCGGCGATCCGTAGTTAGCCTCCAAATCCGATTAGGATGACTAAACTTTCAAATAACCCGAGGATGGTCTGGGCGGCTCCTCACAGGGCTGGTATCAGAGCAAGGTGCATGAAGACGAACCCGAAACTTGACGACCACTTAGGGAATTGATTAGGACTGTCATCATGCATTAGGTAGAAGTTAGTGCTTATATCCCACCCTATGTATATATATATGGTGAGTGAGGGAACACGTTGGAATCGTGCATTTCATGTCATGTCATGCATGTGCCATGCCATATGCATTATGAGCTGTATTTTGGGGTGTGTTAGACTTGTTGGACTCCAGTGCGGGGTGCTACAGTCTGACTTGGGTCTAGTTCGCGGGTTTATCAAATTTAAGACCTATCCCCTCCATGTGGGCCTGACTCTTGTTGTCTGACTTTGGTTGACGACAGAATGAGGACCCGCGGTGGTATGGGAGGTGACGATGGCGCTGGGTGATCGCAGCCTGGCGGTAGTGATCCACCTCCTCCTCCTTACCTGCTGGATGTATTGCTGCGCTCAGAGCAGAAACAGCAGACTACCAACAGGATCTTGGAGATGTTGGTCCAGAATCAGGCTGCTCCAGGTGGCCACGGTGAAGGGCAAGGCTGACCCAATGGCTACCTGGATTTCCTACACACTCAGCCGCCGACCTTCTTTCAGGCCAGTGACCCATTAGAGGCTGACGACTGGCTGTGCACTATGGAGCAGAAGTTTGCTCTTATCCACTGTGAGGATCTTCAGAAGGCAACTTTCGCGGCACAGCAGCTTCAGTGTCCCGTCGGTGCTTGGTGGGCCAACTTCCTAGTCATGCAGCCTGCCGGTCACCAGGTGACATGGGCAGAGTTTCGTGAGGCTTTTCAGGCTTATCACATCCTGAAAAGGACTCATGGACATTAAGAAGCAGCAGTTTCTTGCCCTCAAGCAGTTGAGCAAGTCAGTGATGGACTACTCACGGGAGTTCAATTACTTGGCTCAGTATGCGCCGGAGGAAGTCGATACCGATCAGAAGAAGCAGAATCAGTTTATGAACGGGCTGACCGCCAAGATGCAAGATAAGCTCTCTGTTTGTGATTTCCTAGACTTCAATGCCTTGGTGAGTCGGGCGATCACTGTAGAGCACAAGATGAGGAACCATCAGGAGGAGAAGAAGTGGAAGAGGATAGCACAGTTCTCAGCGGGTGGTAGTTCAGAGCGGACCCGGACTATCCCTCTTCCACCACCGAGGGCCCCTATCCCTGCGCCTCCCCTACCAGCTAGGATGGCCAGGCCTCCTGTCGCCGCTCCTCGACTTCCACAGCCAGAGCCCGAAGTGCGAGTGGTGACGAATTCTGGACCGGGCCCCTGCTACAACTGCGGGCGTGCGGGGCATTTCATTCGCAATTGTCCCTTTCCAAGGAGGGTCAACAATTCCAACGCCCCGAGACCTCAAGGCACGACTGCACCACCTCCACTTCCTACGTCGAACCGTGGCCGCATCAACTACGTTGATGCTGAGGCGATTCCCGAGGGCGCCACCGTGCTGACTAGTACGTTATGCATTGAGGGATATGCTGCTAGGGTGTTATTTGACTCGGGGGCTTCCCATTCCTTCATTAGCAAATATTTTGTCATGCAACATCAGACGAAAGTGAGTTGTGGCCGTACCTCGTTGTCGGGACCCGAATTTGCAAATCCGGAACCTCTGTGTATTCAGCACTAGTCCAGGAACGCGCTAGTGCACACAGTCTTAACATCGGTAAATATCACAATCATACCACTCGATACTAATAAAGTACTTTAATTAAATAGTCAAACTGGTTGCTCGACCTTATGGTCAAGTTACAAATATACGCCACGCAGGGCGAAACTTATTAAGAGAGAAATAATAGCAGTGGAAAATAAGATAACTTCGTGGCGCCATCCAAAGATACCACAGCAACCGATCGGGTCTCGCTCCCTAAAGGAGACGGTTCCTCTTGTAGCTCCTCCTCCAAAGCTGGTGTAGTCTCCTCTTCAACTGGTGTTGTATTGTGGCAAGGGTGAGTACTTGGTACTCAGCAAGTCATGCACAGAATGCAAGCTAATATACTATATGCACGGCTTGATACAAAGGAATAGCTCAAGGTATATTTGCAGTAAACAGCATTTGACAAGTAGCATAAGTAGATTCGAAAGCAGTAGAAATAAGTATGGCATAAATAACTTTTCACAGGTTTAGTAAACATCTTTCTCATCCTAATCCACATTTCTATCAACATCATTATTAATCCAACCCAACCT
Organism: Rhipidocladum racemiflorum; assembly: GCA_036346355.1. Classification (NCBI taxonomy): domain Eukaryota; kingdom Viridiplantae; phylum Streptophyta; class Magnoliopsida; order Poales; family Poaceae; genus Rhipidocladum; species Rhipidocladum racemiflorum. The sequence continues at coordinate 42,351,104 of CM070590.1, forward strand.
TTCAAGTCCAAGTTATTTTTGAGAAAGTCTAACCCTTGACTGTAATTCCCGAGCGATGTCCAATACCGCGGACACGGCTATTCGAATAGATTTTACACTCTGCAGAGGTTATGCACTTTACCCACAAGATACAGTCAAACACCACAAAGGCGAGTTCCCGTAACAAAGTCTTTCGGAAACTTCTAACAGCACAAGTGGTCCTCCCCGGTTGTTGCACACTAACCCTTCCCTTAGCTAAGGCGAAGTTTAGGCCAACCAACCGTTAGATGGGTACCTGGCCGCAGCCCCGGTACGCTCCCCCGTACAACTTACACAAAGGGTGTAGTTGACCTCCTGAGGTCCCACAGGTACGTTATTAGCAACTTAATCAACTAGGTCCGTCCCATTACAGACATGTGGTTGCAAGATTGACTCAGTTCAAAGGCTTGCAAGGTTAAGTCCTTAGGGTGACCAGGGCAAGACTACCCGAAGAACCAAATCAACATCCCCAGTGCCACAACCGGTCCACGATCATTCTTGCCACATGCCCCTACCGAAAACTATTTATCAAACCCCGCTTGATTACCATGCACCACGTGCCATCAACATCACATGATACCTTTCCAAAACAGGTTCAATATATCATTAAGTCAATATTAACATTTGATTGTCCAAAATCATGTCATGAGCACGTAGCAGGTCTAAGCAACATACTACAACGATCTAATTTCCCATGTTGGCAATTTAATAATGTCCAACTAGTAAACCACAACTAGGGTGACAAGGGTCATGGCACATATTTAATTAATCAAGGTGTCATACAGCAATTTGGCATTTATCTAATTTCCCATATTTAAATAAAGTATTTTCTAATTGAACTAGCATGCAATAATTTGAACCAAAATAGATTTCAAAATAGGATCAACATGGTCAAAGCATAACTTGCCTTCAAAAAGTACTTGTTCTTGGTCTTGAGTTGGATCCTGAGTCAGTACTTCTCCTTCGAATCCTTCCGGCACTTCAACGTCTACTCGTAACGCGTGCAAATAGCAACAAATGAATAAAATAGAAGACCAAAAGTGTCTAAACATCCAAATAAAATCCATAAACAGAGAGAACATAATTTTATGAATTTTTAGGAACTGGAATCGTCAAATTTGGAGTTTAAATGCAAAAGTTATGATTATTTAAAGTTTAAATAATCAAATAAATAATATTACAAAGAAAAACTTTAGTCTAAAAATTAAATAAAATTCATAATTAGGTAGATCTCAATTTTATACAAATTTAGAAATTTGAATCACTCAAATCGAAGTTGAAACGCAAAAGTTATAAGCGTTTGAAGTTTGAAACAAAATCTGAAATCATTATTTTGATTTAATAAATCATTTTCTTTTTCGGAAATTAATTATTGCGTCAGCGAGGACACGTGGCAGCCTCTGATTGGACGGCTGACGTCAGCCGGTCCATAGGCTCAGCCCACGGCTTGGCTCGGTCCACGGTGGACTCGGTCCACGGCTCCATGTGTCGACGGTGGGTCCCCTCGGTGACGCCACCGGCGTCGGCGGGGCTCACCACGATCTTTGGCAGGTGGGACCTTGTGACATCATTCTTGACGTCGGCGCCTTCTTTGGGGCCGGCCCGACATGCGGGCCCGCCATGACGTCAGTGTGACGTCATGGTGCAGGGTGGCTGGGCGTGACATCACGGGCCCCGCGTGTCAGCATCACACGCACGCGCGCGTGGACGGCGCTGACCGCGTCGGTCAGCCTTCCCGGACGCGTGGCGCAATCTCGGCCGTTGATTTGAAAATCAACGGCCCAGATTAGATCTGGCTCTCACGCATTTGGGTTAACGCGTTTGATATGGACCGTTGGATCTAGATCCAACGGTCGAGATTTGATCTGGGATTTTGGACGGGATCTCACCGTGAGATGACGTGGCGCAATCTGGGCCCTTGGATGAAGATCCGACGGCTGAGGGAGCTCGAGGTCCGGCGATGGCGAGCGGCGGTGCTGGGTCACCGGCGCGGGGGATGACGACCTAGCCGACGGCGTTTCGGGCGCGCTCCGTCGAGGTGAGAGGTCTCCTTCGACGTGGCTTGACCTCCCGGTTCTGGATCTGACCTCAACGGCGGCGGAGGACGACGGAGACGGCGGCAATCGGCGAAAAACTACGGCGGAACGCTACGGCAACTACGGTGAGCGATTGCGGCTAGACGGCGGCGGCTCAGGCGACGTTGTTCAGGCTACGGTGCGCCACGGAAAGTCGGCGCTACGCACGGGTGGCGGCGCATTAAATAGGGCCCTCGGCGTCAGTGAAACGCGACGGAAACCGAGGTCCTCTCCGCGGCGGGCGGAGTCCGGCGGCGTCTCGATTGGGTGACGTGGGCACGCGCGGCCGTTGGATCGGGATCCAACGGTGCGTGAGTTTGGGTTCGGGTCGGACTCGGACGAGCTGGCTGGCTCGGTCGGACTCGGGCTCGGTGACGTGGCTCAATCGTGGCCGTTGGATCTTGATCTAACGGTCACACGGGTTTGGGTTCGGCCGAGCAGGTTCGGCTGGACCAACTGGCGCGAGTCGGACTCGAGTCTGACTCGGACTCGGGTCCGGTCGGAGGAACAGTAAAACCCACTCGATTTAATTAATCCGATTAAATTCTCAGAAATTCAATTAAATCATTACAAATAGCAAAAGACTTAGAAAAATTCCAGAAAAATTCTGGAAAATATTTTGGAACATTTTGGACTCAAATAAAATATTTCCAATAAATTTTTATTTGCAAAGTTTAATTCTTAAATTATTTCAAAATGGAATAAATTCAAATAAATTCCAAATAAATTCCAGAAAATTCCAAAAATTCACCAAAGTGCCAAATCACACATGAATTTAAGAAAAGCAAAATTTTGGGGTGTTACACTCGTTTCTAATTGAAGCACCAGGTTCTAAGATTGTTGCAAATCAAGTGGTCCAGAAGGCCACTATGCAAATCCAAGGTGCTCTTTTCCTTGTCAACCTGCTGCTCCTCGATCTTCGTGGAATAGATGTCATCTTGGGCATGAACTGGCTCACACGGCAGCAGGCTATCCTCGATTGCTCTCAACGCTCCATCTCGCTCAAGGGACCGAAGGGCGACTTGCTGACTCTACTCCTGGATGATGACAAGACTGCTCTTTTACTCCTTGAATAGCACTGAAGTTGAGGAATTAGAATCCATTACCGTGGTTTTGGAGTACCCTGATGTGTTCCCAGTGGAACTGCCATGGATGCCGCCCAATCGGGATATTGAGTTTGTAGTGGAGCTTCAGCCCGGGACAGCTCCCGTGTCCAAGCAGCCCTATAGGATGCCACCAAATGAATTGGCCGAACTGAAGACTCAGCTGAAGGAACTGATGGACAAGGGATTCATTCACCCGAGCTCCTCACCTTGGGGCTGCTGGGCTCTCTTTGTGACTAAGAAGGACGGCTCCCTTCGACTCTGTGTGGACCGCTGAATGCAGTCACTGTCAAGAACAAGTACCCTTTGCCTCGAATCGATATCCTGTTTGATCATCTTGCTGGTGCGCGGGTGTTATCCAAGATTGACTTGAGGCTTAGGTATCATCAGATCAAGATTCAGGCCGAGGACATCCTGAAAACGGCCTTCTCTACCCGATATGGCCTGTATGAGTACACTGTCATGTCGTTCGGTCTAACGAATGCACCGGCGTACTTCATGTACCTCATGAACTCTATCTTCATGGAGGAGCTTGATTCTTTCGTGGTCATCTTCATTGATGACATCCTCATTTATTCTGCCAACGAAGAAAAACATGCAAAACATCTTCGCATCGTTCTTGAGCGACTTCGGGAACATCACTTATATGCCAAATTCAGCAAGTGTGAGTTTTGGCTGAAGGAGGTATCCTTCTTGGGACATGTCCTCTCTAAGTAAGGTGTCGTTGTTGACCCAAGTAAAGTGCAGGATGTTCTCAAGTGGGAACAGCCCAAAACTGTCACGAAGATCCGTAGTTTCCTTGGACTTGCCGGCTATTATCGCCATTTCATTCAGGACTTCTCCAAGGTTGCCAAACCTATGACCGAACTGTTGAAGAAGGGTGTTGAGTTCAAATGGTCAGTGGGCTGTGAGTGAGCATTCCAAACTCTGAAGTAGCACCTGACTACAGCTCCTGTCCATACCCAACCTGATGTCCACAAGCCGTTCGATGTGTATTGCGATGCATCAGGTATCGGCCTTGGCTGCGTACTTATGCAAGAAAGCCGGGTTGTCGCCTATGCATCTCGGTAGCTGAAACGCCATGAGGAGCACTACCCAACTCATGACTTGGAGCTTGTAGCAGTGGTCCACGCCTTGAAAATTTGGCACCACTATCTCCTTGGGAACAAGTGCAATATCTACACCGATCACAAGAGTCTCAAGTACATCTTCACTCAGGCAGATCTGAATATGAGGCAATGAAGATGGCTTGAGTTGATCAAAGACTACAGCCTGGAAGTGCATTACCACCCAGGAAAAGCCAATGTGGAGGCTGACGCGTTGAGTCGCAAGGCTCGATGCAATTGCCTCACTCTTCAACCCCAAAGTGCCACCCTCTGTGCCGAATTTCAGAAACTCGGCTTAGAGATGGGCAAAGAAGGATTCTTGGCTAATCTGGAGTTCAATTCCACGCTGTTGGATCAGATTACGGAAGCTCAAAAGGGGGACAGTGACGTTGCCCAAATATGCAGCAGACTAAGTTCCGGTCAAGCCATTGACTTCCATCTTGATGATCGTGGAACCTTATGGTTCAGTGAGCGCTTGGTCGTCCCCAAAAACCAAGAATTGCAAAGAAAGATTCTTGATGAAGCCCACAACTCCTTGCTCGCAATCCATCCGGGTAGCAACAAAATGTACCAAGACCTGAAGCAACGGTTTTGGTGGACTCGCATGAAGCGTGAGATTGCTCACTATGTGGTCGAGTGCAACGTATGCAAAAGGGTGAAGGCGGAACATCTTAAGCCAGCCGGTACTCTTCAGCCGCTGCCCATTCCGAGTTGGAAGTGGGAAGACATAAGCATGGATTTCATCACCGGACTGCCAACGACTTCTTCGGGTCATGACTCGATCTGGGTTATAGTCGACCGGTTGACGAAGTCCGCGCATTTCCTAGCCATTTGCACCACCTACCGAGCCATCAAGTATGCGGAGCTGTACCTATCCCGGATCGTGTGCCTTCATGGAGTGCCGAAACGAATAGTTTCAGATCGAGGCTCTCAGTTTGTCTCCAAATTCTGGAGAAGTTTGCATGCGGCATTGGGCACCAAGCTACTCCACAGCTCTGCGTATCATCCGCAAACTGACGGCCAAACCGAGAGGTTCAATCAGATCATTGAGGACATGTTGAGGGCTTGTGTTCTATCTTATGGGAAGAAATGGGACGAGTGTCTTCCTTATGCCAAGTTTGCTTACAACAACAGCTACCAAACCAACATCAAAATGTCTCCGTTCGAAGCACTCTATGGTCGTAGCTGTCGGACACCACTAAACTGGTCCGAGAGTGGAGAATGACCATTCTTTGGGCCTGATATGGTTAAAGCTGCAGAAGAGAAGGTGAAGACCATTCGAGAGAATTTGAGGGTAGCACAATCACGAAAGAAGAGCTATGCTGATCACCGTAGGAGACCTCTCTCCTTCGACATTGGTGATTATGTCTACCTGAAGGTGTCGCTCTCTAGGGCACCCGTCGTTTCGAAGTCAAGGGAAAGTTGGCACCTCGCTACATAGGACCTTTCCAGATCCTTGCGAGGCATATCAGCTGGAGCTTCCTCCCTCTCTGGCAATGGTCCACGATGTCTTCCACATATCTCAGTTGAAGAAGTGCCTTCGTACTCCTTTCGAGTCACTGGAGGTAGACAAACTCGAAGTTTAGCCTGAACCTGATCTATTTTACCAAGAGAATCCCATTCGGGTTTTGGATGAATCTAAACACAAGACCCGTCAATGGACTCTCAAGTTCTATAAAGTTCAGTGGAGCAATCACACTGAAGACGAAGAAACTTGGGAGCCCGAAGATTGTTTGAAGACCGAGTACCCTGAGTTCTTTCGTACCGTGTAAGTTGCTAGTATACAAACTCTTCGCAACCCCAAGCATATCGATCCAAATGTGATTGTAATGTCTGTCCGTATTCCACTCTGTCTATGCGCTTGTTCTGAATCTCGGGGCGAGATTCCCTTAAGGGGGAGGGTTTGTCAAGGACCTGATTTCAAAAATTCTGGAAAATCTGGAGTATCCGGATTAAACATCCGGAATGTCCGGATATAACCCAGAATGTCCGGATTAAATGTCCGGAGTATCCGGATTAGCTGGCCCGAACACCTCAACCCGGAGTATCCAGACAAATTGTCCGGAGTGTCCGGGTTAACCCTATCGAAGACCCCAACCCGGAGTCTCCGGGTTCAACATCCGGAGTGTCCGGACTTGTCAGGGGGTTTAGTATAAAGACTCAATTCCCTTGGCCTCTACCTCATTTCTTCTCCTCCCCATTTTCTCCCCACTCCTTGGTGCGTCCCTCCACTCCAACCTTGTCTCCGGTAACTACCCACCGACCGGCATCCTCCCGTGCTTCTCCCCGGTGACTTCCCCCACCTTGGTGTCCTCAAGCTCTTCCCCAAGCCGGTGTCCTCCTTCCCCTACGTGATTTCCCCTCCATCTTCTCCCTCCTCCTTGAAGGTAAGGTCTCATCTTGGAGTTGGGTCCTTAGTTCTTGGGTTCTAGGAGCTTTTGGAGGCTAGGTTTAGTAGATCGGGGTTTTGGGGTAACTTTGGGGGTGTTAGGGTTTGGTGGGTGTTTAGATTTGGGTGGTTTTGGCAATGTAGGGTGTAGGGTGAGAGATTGGGGGTACATGATGCCATTCTAAGCGTCAGATTTGGTTTCGGCCATGAGCCACCCAAATGTGCCTCGTTCCGTTGTGGTTTGAGCTAACTCGGAGCTTCTCTGGCTTGGCCGCGTGTAGAAAAATAGTAGATCGGGTTCTCGCGGTGTCGTAGAACTTGGCGGCACCCCAATCCGTAGTGTTAGTGGGCGACATGCTTTATGTCCGAAGTGTTCGGACAAGTCGCCCAGAGTGTCCGTCTTATCCGAACTATCCGGAGTAAGTATCCGGACTATCCGGGTTTGGCTGGTCTGTTCGTTGGAGGAATTACATTGTATTTCATTTCGTTTGCATGGCATGCATCTTACTTATGCATTGTACTTGTGTAGAGAACGAGACCGCGGTAACAGATGTGACCGTGGTTGAGGGGACTGCCGAAGAGAAAGTCGTGGTTGATCTGCAAGCCGAAGCACAAGGCAAGCACCTAAGTATATTCAACCCTAGTTGTAATTCTATTTTTGTGAATGAACTGCTTATTGGATGTTTAAGTATGCATTAGGAGTTTAATTGTGGGAATGGTACTAGATCCTAATGGTTGCACATACACTCCCTCATACTTGATGAACACCTTCCTTGGAGCCAATATGGGTAATTATATTGTGTCCATGCTTAGTTTGCTTAGGTGTCAGGTATGGGCCAAGTGGTGGATGGTTCCGTCGCTTGTGAGTTTTTACTTCACAATCTATTGGTTGTAATGGTTATGGTTACGAGGAGAAATGGAAATTGAAATGAGACCGGGCGAGAGGTTGGTTCACTTGGGTGTGGAGACTCAAGTGTGGTAGTCTCGCCTGTGTCGATTGAGGACCGATCCGTTGTTTGCCCTTTGATCGAGCACACCTTGTCAGTCGCATGCCGGAATGGGACGGTAAAGCTATTCTTTCATCGCATGCCATTCGATGGGGCATGCCCTCATGCGGTTGGGCGTGGTTGAGGGCGAGGCTTAGGCCGACCCTCGAGGGCCAAGCCGGGCTTGGGCCGCTCGAGGGGGTGCTAGGGGCTCGGACCGCATGAAGATGTCCCCAACGGGTTGGTATGGGTGGGAGGAGGGTTGACATGAGGTTATTTGTGGCACATGTCATGCGATTGATGATCCCCTGCAGGGTGAATAAGCGATTCGAATTGCCGCGCTCTCGGATATGAGCACGCTTGATCTTAGCACACTTCAACGTAGTAAGAACTTGAACTAAATGATGGTTGGTTGTGGTGGTGGTACTTGTGTACGTTGATACTTGTCTTACTTTAACTGCATGTTTTCAAAGTTCACTTTAGTAATAGGTGTTGTTCATAAGTGCTATAAAAGTTGTGGAAATGGAGTAGTGGTTCGAAATTAAACAATAAAGTTAAGCTTTTCCGCACTTGTACCTTAAGCTTGATTCCTTGCTACATCCAGATGCATATTCTTTCGAGTTGATCATATATGGACCACGGGTAAGTCTTGCGAGTACCTTCTGTACTCATGCTTTTGCTTTGTGGTTTTCAGGTGAGGATCTGGGACTGATGTGAGTTCTGTCCGTACTGCCTCTCGGTGACCAGGCGGCGCACCGAGTAGAGGCTACCTTCGTTGTCGCACACGCCCGGGAGTGTTCAGAGGCAGGACACTTCCGGAGATGCATTGCTTTTGGGTTTTAGTTTGATAGTCGTATGTCCTTTTGTTGTATAGTTAGTTTCAAACTATGTCCTTTCTATCCTTGGATACTTGGTTTCTTGTGTAGTGAACACTTGATGAATGTGGTTACTCGCCTCATATTTGTGTTGTTGTTTTTGTATTCGTTGGCCTTTGTTCTTTTTGTGCTGGTTGTGGTCGTGGGGTGTTGTCTTTGTGCCGTGGTGGCTTCATTGTGTTGGTTAGTCTTGCTTCCGCGTGGGCGTTTGGTTGTGGGGTTTCCGAGTTCATTGCCCCTTTATGCAAATTGAATTGATATGGCATTGGAAACCGGTATGCGGGGATCCTGGGCGAGTTTTGGGTCGCATACAGGGGGAATACCGGGATTGTTGTCGAGTTATTCGAAGGGTTACAACATTGTCTCAATTGGGCTTGGGTGCTAACACTGCGAGCGCTTTCGGCGATCCGTAGTTAGCCTCCAAATCCGATTAGGATGACTAAACTTTCAAATAACCCAAGGACGGTCTGGGCAGCTCCTCACACTCACTAACCTCAAGCGGGCTTACCTCGGCCTTGGTGTCATCCTTGGCACTGCCACCGATCAAGTGTCGCAGCTCTCCATGTAACTTGTGACATTGCGCGAGGAGAAAGTGAGGGCGGAGGTACTCCTGGCCCAGGAGAGGTCGTCCAGTGTTACCTACTCTCCCAGACACAGGAGGCTGAGAGGGCCAAAGCTACGGTGGAGACGACCCACCCGCAGACGCTTCACAACATTGCCGTCATGCTCCGCTCGTCGTATCGGAGTATCGTGGAAAGCCTGAGACCGCTGGGGGTGGAGCTCCACAGTCCCTTCGAGTTCAGTGCCAAGCAATACACCTTCAACTTATCGCAGGTGGCTGAGACCCTGAGAGGTTTGCTTGACGCTTTGTCCAAACGATCTGCCCATGAGGGGCGGGAGGCTGTCGTCGAGCACCCTGTTTGGCGATCGCCGGGCGGAGCAGGGGGCAGCCTACCCCTGCAGACGACTGGAAGGAACCACCAAACTATTTACATATCTTCAGGGGTAGAACTTTTGCAGCAGTTGCATGTTCTGGGAGTTCACCAACTCTTGTCCGTCCTCAGTCGCAAGTCGGACTGCCCCGGGTCGCGAGACTGAAACCACCTTGAAGGGACCCTCCCACCGGGGGGACAGTTTGTTGAGGCCGGCACGCATCTGGATCCTGCGCAAGACCAAGTCTCCTGCCGTCAGTGTCCTCGGCAGAACTCGGGAGGTGTGGTACCGCTTGAGGCTCTGCTGATATCAGGCTGCACGCAAGGTCGCCTGGTCCGATGCTTCTTCTAGAAGATTGACATCGTCCTGGCGAAGACCCTCCTGGTTCTCCTCCGCGAAGGCTGAAACCTATGGAGAGCCAAATCCCAGCTCGGACGGGAGAACAGCTTCCGCCCCGTAGACCAGGAAGAAAGGTGTCTCTCCGGTCACCTGGTTGGGCGTGGTTCGAAGGGATCATAGCACCGCCGGGAGTTCTTCCGCCCACCACGATCCTTGTTTGTGTAGTCGGTCGAAGGCTCGAGCTTTGAGTCCCCTCAGCACCAGCGTGTTGACAAGCTCCACTTGGCCATTGCTTCTTGGGTGGGCCACCGAAGCGAAGCACACTTTGGTTCCCATTTCGTTGCAGAAATCGAGGAATGCCGTGCTAGTGAACTGAGCGCCGTTGTCGGTGATGATGCGATTGGTGACTCCAAAACGTGTGAAGATTCCCTGCATGATCTTGATAGCGGCGAGCGCCATGATGGCGCGCACCGCGTCAGCTTCAACCCACTTAGTAAACTTGTCGATTTCTACAAATAAGTGGGTGAAGCCCCCTGTAGCCCGCGGGAATGGACCCAAGATGTCCAGTCCCCAGATTGCGCACGACCAAGAGAGCAGGATGGTTTGTAAGGCCTAGGCAGGTCAGTGGATCTGCTTAGCGTGGAATTGGCACGCTTCGCATCGCTTCACCAGTTCGCCGACATCCTGGAGGGCTGTAGGCCAATAATATCCTTGGCGGAACGCTTTGCCGACGAGCGTCCGACCTGACATATGGCTCCCGCACATGCGTCCATGGATATCAGAGAGCAGGAAGCTCCCCTCTTCCTGACTGATGCACTTCAGGAGGACACTATTTCTACTCTGGCGATATAGGTCCCCACCTACCAGAGTATAACACTTGGCCTTCCGTGCAAGCTTCTTGACTGACACATCATCGTCGGGGAACTCTTGGTCTTGCAGGAAGGAGCAGATGGGGTCCATCCACGGCACTTCCAGGCCAAGGGCGGCATTCACTACATGACGGCCTGGGTACTCCGCTTGGCCAGGCGTTTCCACTAGCGCGGCCTTGGCGGCACCGGTGTTCTCAACAATAAGGGTTGTGGATAATGCGTCATCCTTCCAATCCATTTGGGGGCCGGGACGGCCGTGCTATCCTTGCATCCCGGAACGGGGCCGGGATAGTCGCACCGTCCTTCTACACCGACAGGGGGGCCGGGACACCCGCGTTGTCGCCTTCTCCGCAAGCGGAGGTCGAGATGCCTACACTGTCGCGCACTTCCTCTTCGGGGGCAGCGCCGGATAGTCGGGATAGTCTTTCTTCAAAGACTCCAACCGACACTGAAGATCTTGATGAAGCGAGCTGCAAAAGTCCTTCCTCCAGGTGATTGTCGCGCCGCGCGATATGGGTGTAGCCCAACCCCCCGAAACAACGCTCCAATCTTCTGACCTCCTCCAGGTAGGCATCCATGGTGGGGTCCAGGCACTGGAACTCCTTCCACGCTTTGTTGATTACTAACATGGAGTCCCCCTTGACTTGAAGGCGTAGGATGCCTAAAGCCGAGGCGGCACGCAGCCCCGCTAGTAATCCTTCTGTGATGCCCTAGAATTTGAGAGCAATCCTAGGGTTTTCTTTCTTGATTGTTCCAGAAAGAAAGAGGGTTTTGTCGGGGAATGAAACAATTGAAGAATATGCGGCAATTTAATATTAAAAATTGGAGTTTTTGGCTAGTTTCCGCTGGGCTGAGGCAACCTGGGCCTGGGCCGGGAATTTCTTTTTCCCCCTCTCCTCCCCATGCCTTGGTGGGCCGGCCCACCACCCCCCTTTAAGTGGCGCCACCTCCCCCCTTTGCCCTAGGGTGCCTCCCCTTCCTCCCCTAGTAGCCGCCACTCTCTCCTCTTCCTCCCCTGCGTGGTGGCTCAAGATCCACCACGAAACGCGAAGGAGAAAGCGAGAAGGGATCCGTGGAGGCGTGGAGGACGAGCAGATTTCAGATTCGGGGTTCATCGCGTGCTTTCCGTGGATTCTCGAGGAAGGACTCTAGGTAAATTTCCAGAATTTTACCCCCTGTTCTACCTAAGATTAGGAGTGTTTTAGATCTGGTGGTGTTTGGTTTGGATGGAATTTGATGGGGGAGAAGGGTAGTTGTTCACGCGGTGCTGTTTCTGAGAGGGGAGATTATGCAGCGCGGATTGTTTCGCTGTTTAAGTGGCATAGATGATTTTTACTGAAAAAACCTATAACTAGAAAGTTGTAGACAACGTCGATACCTAGCTTCTGTATTTTTTTCAGAATTTTTGGGCCGTCGGTCTGAGAGTTATCTCTGTTGGAAGATGACGAACAGAATCTGGAAACAGATTTCGTCCACTGTGTTGGACGGTTGTTTAGGCATATTTAACAGAAGAATTGAAATTTTTGACCTTCACGAAAGTTGTAGATCTCGTCAATATCTAGCTACTGTAATTTTTCTGTATTTTTATGAATAGTAGAAAAAAAGATACGAAATTGGGAAGAGAGGGTGCTGCTGTTCGATCCGGACAGATCGGGGTTTTTGGCGTTTAAATGGGATCGGGGAGTAGGAAGCGTGTGTTTGAATTGTATGATGAATTGTGATGTTGCTATGTACTGAAATAATGTTTGCTCAGGTGGTGCCACTGCTGGGCGTAACTAGGTTCTTCGCCCACGTCGGTAAAGGCAAGTGGAAGCAGTTGTATTGTTAATCTATACATTGTTGTTTGATTCGCCTTCACTATAAACTCCAATTACAGCAATCATACATGGTTTAATCATTTGCTTTGAGGATTGCAATATCTTGACTGGTATTGTGATGTTGTGGTTTAGCTATGAATCAAGAGTAAGGTGAAAAATGATGTTGTTTACCGGATGAATTGTCTAAACATTTCATCTCTATGATATTTGTTTTCTATCCATGCTATATGATGATATGAAAACGTGTGGACTCAGTGGGAGAGGTTATGAATGAATTCATGCATGAAGCATTAACTGCATAATCATGCATTGGAAGTTTGTCGACGCCAGCAGGCGCGATCAAGACGGTACAACACCGTGTGTTCCTGAGAAAGGGCACGGTGAGGAGGAACATGGCATAAGCATGTGCATCAATCATATGCATTTTACTGAAGTGGTGTGGACTCTTTGATGTGGTATTGTACATGAGGAATGTGGAATGTTAGATATATGGTGGATGTGGTATTGTATATGAGGAATGTGGAATGCTAGATATATGGTGGATGTTTTATTGGTATTAGTTGTTCCGCTTGCTGAGATTACCCAATCTTACTACTTGCTGTTTTGATGTTTTCAGGTAGCGCACGTGAGTCGTAAGCATGAAGGGTGAGCTAGCAACACAATAATTTTTCTGATGTCATCACGACTCTCATGATCTAGTGCTTTAAATAATTCATTAGTTGGATGCAATTTTATTTCATATAGACCCCTTATTGTTCCCTTTAAACCTGTTCTCGTTTATGGTTGTCCCATTAGAGATGTGTTATATTTGTGGTTGATACCTGGTTGAATTAGACTCGTTGTCTCTAGTATTGATGTCATGATATTATTCCTATTTGAATTGCTTCCGTATTATCCTGTTTTAGGGGAAATGCTGTCGAATTTTTCTTGTACAACAGTTGAGATTTATGGGGTGTTACAGTTGGTATCAGAGCGGGCTGTAGGTCCCTGGAATGTGTATTTAGTGTCATACTATAGGTTCAACCTAAAATATGAAGTGGGATAATCTAGAAACATGGCTTAGGTTTCACTTAAAACTTTGCCATAGGATAGCAACATTAAAACTTGTGTAAGTGGAATAATTAATTTAAAACTTGACACACTCAAGGTACAAAGAGGAATGGGTCTGGGTACCGTTGCTTTACGCTTAAATGTTGTATTTAAGCTTTGATGTTGAATGTTATATTTGGTAATATATGTTGCTATGTTTATGAAAGAATTGATTGTGTTGATACATTTGAGATTATGTGGGTTGTGGTGCCGAAAGGGTTTCGGTCACCTTCTGTTGTTTGTAGTAATGATGGGTTTGACGGTGTGGCCAGTTAGTGCCATCACCAATGGACTTTTAACCTCCTGTTGGGAGAGTGATTATCCTTTTTGTCGTAGATTGGGTAGTTGGTTGGAGTCGAGTAGTAGAGTTGTGGATTGACCCTCCGAATTTCCTTTGTCGTTTTGACGAACGGTTTTGGTTGGTTTTTGATTGGTTGAAATTAAAGAAAAATTGTTCGGTTTTGGATACTCACCGATAGTTCTTTTGGTGGTTTTGGTTTTGTCTTCTTTGGTTGAAGACAAAAGAAGAATTTAGGGTTGCGCCTCTTTTGGTCGCCTTGCCAGCTTTGACGCCCGATTTGTTGTTTGCCTTATAGAGAAACTTATAGATTGATTCTTGGGTTACCATTCTCCAATTTGAAAAGAAGTTATTGAAGTTTCGATGAAAAATCTAAGTCGCATGGATTTAGGTGTCAAGGTTTTGTCGGAAAGGATGTGGTTGATCGGTTGTTTTACGGAGAAAGTTTTCAATTTATTCTTGTGTTTGTCTTTCTCCGAGGTTTAAAAGAGTTATTGCGGTGTTGTGCCAGACCTTGTTGTCGGGGCCTAAGTGGTGTTTGATCGCAATGATGACTTGCTTGGGAATTCATCTTTGAAAAACCGTTTGTTCCGTGAAAGTTTGAAGTTTGGGGTTATGGCCTTATCTGAAAAAAAAAGATTTGGTTAATCGCTTGGTTTTCCCTCTTGCAACCATCTTCCTTCGCGGAAGTTGTTGATCTCGAGAGTTGTGGAGTAGTTGCGTGTCGGCATTTGGGAATTTAAGAGTTGACTTCTCTTGTGATTTGTGGTTGAGCTTTCCGGAAGGAAAGGTGTTTTGGGTGTTGTTCTTTTCTGGAGCAATTTTGGTTTCCTTAAGAGTTGGGTGCGCGATTCACGCGGATGTTTAAGAAGTTAAGTGTATGACGAGAAGTTAGAAGTTTTCGGATGATATGAGCTAGTGGTTCGGTTAAAGCGAATTTGTTGTTTGTTTAAAGATAAACTAAAATATTGTGTTGATAAGAGATGATTAAACGAGACGTCAGGTGATCCAAAGTGAAAGTTGATTAGTGGTGTGTGTAAAGTGATGCGGGTTATGGAATCTAATAGATGTTTGAGATTAGTTAGCATAGAATGTCTCGGTTGATGAACTTGTTATAGCAAGAAGATGGTGTGAAATTCTGCCTATTGTAGCTGGTGGGTCAGTTAATATTGTGGGTCGACAATATGACTTAAAATACGTGTAATCAATTAATGAGGATATATGGAATGATTGTAGGAAATGTTGAATTATTCTTGATAGATGTCTGTCTGGGATCCGTACTTATGAGGGATGTCTAGTGGAGATCGTGTCGCGTGGTTAGTATTAATTATTGGTGGAATGAACTGGTGATATGGAATATGTGACTTAGGGATTATACCCAGGGTAATTGTTGATTACGCTGGAATAATTGTAAAGAGATGTGTGCTACGCTTGGGATAATAAGTTGCATGAATAATGGTTCGTCATGGTTAGTAGACCAAAAGAAGTTGTTGATATGCGTCTTATGTTGGATTAACTGATAAGTTAATTGTGTTGGAGTTGTGAGAACGTGGTTCTCCTTGTCGATTGTCATACGGTAGATATGGTCTATGGTTCGTTGGTAATATAATCAGTTGTGGTTATATGAACAGTGAAAAGTGATTTTATTAAGAGCAGATGTTGTAGCTTGTGTGCAACAGTGTTGGACTTGTCGGGATTTGGGTGATTATGACATCCGTATTGGCTAAGAGTATTGGAATGTGAGTAATGGTGGGATTTGAGTCGAACTTTCTTTTGAAGGTTTACGGATTCAAATGAAGGTATAAATTTTCTGGGAGTGCTTGCCTCTTTGTTTAGCCGTCTTGATTAGTGTGCAAGAAAATCTCCTCGATTAAGTGGCATTTTGTCAAGTTACAAACTTGACTCCGATGATTGGAATTATGGATGAAAGAGTAGTATTTGAAGTAACCGGCTTATGGGTTCCAAATGTGGTGTGGTATTGAACCATGCCAATCTTTGGATTTGGGCTAATCTGTTTAGTCTATGCTATGAGTATGGATTAACACCCAAAGCGTTGAGTGGGACGCTCTCTTTAGCTGCTCAACTGATTTATCTTTGGTAACCCCGGAGAGTTAAGCGCTTAAATTGTAATTCTATCGTGACTAGAGTTGGATTTATTTGGGAAACGTGTGTGGTGTTTAAGTAGCTGCTTTCAAAAGGTGAATCTTATGATTGTTTCATAAGTGATTTTTGTTGGTAAGGTGTTCCTCATTGGGGATGTGTTTCCTTCTCTTTAAGAGAATTGGTAGCGGTTATTAGGCGTAGATGTTTGATTTGAGAGTTGATGCTATCTTCTGTTATTGGCTTTGGTTAAAATGCGATGTTTTGCACGCATTGCGTGCAGTGGTTGTTGGGTTGTGATGCGATATGGTATTTTTTTTTCCGGTTAACGCCGTCGTAGTTTATGCGAATTTGAGCAACCATCGATGTTGTTGGGTGTCAATCATGTGACAAAGAGAATGAAGTCTCTTTGTGAATGGTTAATGGGTATCGTGGTTACATGACGAATAAATGGTGAAAAAGATTCATGACATCGTTTTTATAAGCATAAAAGAGTTGTTGAGCCAGGATGGTGAGAAAGTCATATAGAGATATATGACTAATCCGGAGTGCTCTTGAAGAATTCGCATTCGTGTTATGAATCGAGATTTCCATTGCTCTCTAGCATGAAAAGGAATGAATGGGTAAATGCTAGTATTCAATCTATTTTAAATAGTTGGAGTATGTTGAGTGGTGGTAATTTTGTTATCATCTATGTATAGGGTAGCCAAAAGTAATGTTATTGGTTGATGTTTATGCCCATTTGTTGATATTGATGACTTGGTAGGGTTGTTAATTATTGGAAACCATTGATCCAATAGAAAAAATGTAAAAGCGTGGAATAATGTCGAGTACATGTTGTGATTGGGATGAACATTGGATAACAATCATGATGAGGTAGTATAGAATGGAAGACGCTTTTGTTAATCATCATAAACTGTATTTATAAATGTTGGGTATTGGTTTTTTGTTGAAGATCAATTTTTTTGCAAGGTTCTAACCTCGCTTGTTCAAATAGCTGGTGGTCTTGGAGTGTATGTCTCACCTGGTTTGTCGCCGCCTTGAATACTACGAACCACAAGAGAGGGTTGTGGTGTGAAAACACATTTGTGCGTGGGAGATGAAGAGGGTTCTAGAGACTGTACCGCTTTTCGGAGAGTGGTTGGAATAAGGAGTGCGAGACCGTTTTCTTTCATGGTCTATTTGGGAATTGAAGTGAAGATGGAACCGTGAGAGGTTGCACTGCTGAGCTAAATCAACATTTTCTCGCTAGTGTTGGTTTTGAGAACTCGCTTGTCGCTTATTCCGTTTGAGTCTTTGTGTGAATGTTTTGTGTTGCAAAGAAGTCTTTTGTCCTTTGGGGACTTTGTTGTTGATTTTGGTGTGTCTTAGATTCGGGACTAATCCTTTTAAGGTGGGGAGATTGTGATGCCCTAGAATTTGAGAGCAATCCTAGGGTTTTCTTTCTTGATTGTTCCGTAAAGAAAGAGGGTTTTGTCGGGAATGAAACAATTGAAGAATATGCGGCAATTTAATATTAAAAATTGGAGTTTTGGGCTAGTTTCCGCTGGCCGAGGCAACCTGGGCCTGGGCCGAATTTCTTTTCCCCTCTCCTCCCCATGCCTTGGGTGGGCCGGCCCACCACCCCCCTTTAAGTGGCGCCACCTCCCCCCTTTGCCCTAGGGTGCCTCCCCTTCCCCCCCTAGCAGCCGCCACCCTCTCCTCTTCCTCCCCTGCGTGGTGGCTCAAGATCCACCACGAAACGCGAAGGAGAAAGCGAGAAGGGATCCGTGGAGGCGTGGAGGACGAGCAGATTTCAGATTCGGGGTTCATCGCGTGCTTTCCGTGGATTCTCGAGGAAGGACTCTAGGTAAATTTCCAGAATTTTACCCCCTGCTCTACCTAAGATTAGGAGTGTTTTAGATCTGGTGGTGTTTGGTTTGGATGGAATTTGATGGGGGAGAAGGGTAGTTGTTCACGCGGTGCTGTTTCTGAGAGGGGAGATTGTGCAGCGCGGATTGTTTCGCCGTTTAAGTGGCATACATGATTTTTACTGCGAAAACCTATAACTAGAAAGTTGTAGACAACGTCGATATCTAGCTTCTGTATTTTTTTCAGAATTTTTGGGGCGTCGGTATGAGAGTTATCTATGTTGGAAGATGACGAACAGAATCTGGAAACAGATTTTGTCCACTGTGTTGGATGGTTGTTTAGGCATATTTAACGGCAGAATTGAAATTTTTGACCTTCATGAAAGTTGTAGATATCGTCAATATCTAGCTACTGTAATTTTTCTGTATTTTTATGAACAGTAGAAAAAAAGATACGAAATTGGGAAGAGAGGGTGCTGCTGTTCGATCCGGACAGATCGGGGTTTTTGGCGTTTAAATGGGATCGGGGAGTAGGAAGCGTGTGTTTGAATTGTGTGATGAATTGTGATGTTGCTATGTACTGAAATAATGTTTGTTCAGGTGGTGCCACTGCTGGGCGTAACTAGGTTCTTCGCCCACGTCGGTAAAGGCAAGTGGAAGCAGTTGTATTGTTAATCTATACATTGTTGTTTGATTCGCCTTCACTATAAACTCCAATTATAGCAATCATACATGGTTTAATCATTTGCTTTGAGGATTGCAATATCTTGACTGGTATTGTGATGTTGTGGTTTAGCTATGAATCAAGAGTAAGGTGAAGAATGATGTTGTTTAGTGGATGAATTGTCTAAACATTTCATCTCTATGATATTTGTTTTATATCCATGATATATGATGATATGAAAACGTGTGGACTCAGTGGGAGAGCTTATGAATGAATTCAAGAATGAAGCATTAACTGCATAATCATGCATAAGAAGTTTGTCGACGCTAGCGGCGCGATCAAGACGGTACAACACCGTGTGTTCCTGAGAAAGGGCACGGTGAGGAGGAACATGGCATAAGCATGTGCATCAATCATATGCATTTTACTGAAGTGGTGTGGACTCTTTGATGTGGTATTGTACATGAAGAATGTGGAATGTTAGATATATGGTGGATGTGGTATTGTATATGAGGAATGTGGAATGCTAGATATATGGTGGATGTTTTATTGGTATTAGTTGTTCCGCTTGGCCGAGATTACCCAATCTCACTACTTGTCGCTTTTGATGTTTTCAGGTAGCGCACGTGAGTCGTAAGCATGAAGGGTGGGCTAGCAACACAATAATTTTTCTGATGTCATCACGACTCTCATGATCTAGTGCTTTAAATAATTCATTAGTTGGATGCAATTTTATTTCATATAGACCCCTTGTTGTTCCCTTTAAACCTGTTATTGTTTATGGTTGTCCCATTAGAGATGTGTTATATTTGTGGTTGATACCTGGTTGAATTAGACTCGTTGTCTCTAGTATTGATGTCGTGATATTATTCCTATTTGAATTGCTTCCGTATTGTCCTGTTTTAGGGGAAATGCTGTCGAATTTTTCTTGTACAACAGTTGAGATTTATGGGGTGTTACACCTTCATATTCAGCGACATTGTTGGTGGCCCTGAATTCCAGGGCGACCACATACTGGAGGATGTCACCGGTCGGGGAGACGAAGACAACCCCAGCCCCCGTGCCCTCCAACCTGAGTGAGCCGTCGAAGAAAAGAGTCCAGGGTGAAGGCGTGAGTTCTTCTTAAGGGGCGGCGGGAGTCCACTCGGCAGTGAACTCCGCCAGGTTTTTGCTTTTGATGGTGGTGCGGGGGGTGAACTTGAGACAGAACTCCCCTAGCTCCACTGACCACTTGGCGACACGTCCTTCAATCTACCGGTTATGGAGGATATCGCGAAGAGGGTAGGCCATGACCACCGTGACCTCTCGTCCTTGAAAGTAATGCTGCAGCTTCCTGGAGGCCACCAGGATGGCGTACATCATCTTTTGCGCTTGTGGGTATCTAGTCTCTGCGTCATGTAATACTTTGCTTATGAAGTAGACCGGCTTCTGAATGCCTTCCCTCTCCGCCAGCAGCACCACTCTCACCACCGCAGGGGTAGCGGCAATATACAGGAGCAACGACTCACCCTGCCTGGGGGCAACTAGCACCGGCGGGGAGGAGAGGTATAGCTTCAGGTCTTCGAATGCTTGCTGGGCTTCCACAGTCCATTCAAAGTGGTTGGTCCTCTCTTTAGCATCTTGAAAAGGGGCAGGCTCCTTTCCCCCAGTCGGGCGATGAACTGCCCGAGGGAGGCCAGGTGACCTACGAGGCACTACACCTGCTTGAGTCTAACCGGCGATTTCATGCGCATGATGGCCTCTATCTTTTCAGGGTTAGCCTCGATGCCCCGATGGGACACGAGAAACCCTAGCAGTTTTCGAGAGGGCACACCGAATATGCATTTCTTGGGGTTAAGCTTCAAGCAAATCTTTCGAAGGTTGGTGAAGGTTTACTCCAGGTCTTCGATCATGTCCTCGCTCTTCTTGGTTTTGACGACCAGATCATCAACGTATACCTCAAGCTTCCACCCTATCTAGGGGCGAAAAGAGATATGCATTGCGCGCTGATATGTAGAACCCGCATTTTCTAACCCGAAGGCCATTTTCACGTAACAGTAGATGCCCATGGGGGTTACAAAAACGGTTTTCTCTTCGTCTTCTGTCACCATGCCAATCTGATGGTACCTGGAGTACGCATCCAAAAAGCACAGTAGCTCACACCCCACCATCGAGTCGACGATGAGGTCAATGTGCGGCAGAGGGTAAGGATCCTTAGGGCAAGCTTTGTTAAGGTCGGTAAAGTCAATGCACATTCGCCACTTCCCATTGGATTTCTTGACGAGCACAGGGTTGGCAAGCCACTCTGGGTGAGATACTTCCCAGACGATCCCTATGCGTAGCAGCTTCTCTACCTCCTACCGAATGGCGTCCTACCGCTCAGGTGCCTGCCTCCGGACCCTTTGCCGGACCTGGCGCACTTCTGAGAGCGTCACCAATCGGTGCTTGATCACCTCCCTGGGGACCCCAGTCATGTCAGACGGTTGCCAGGCAAACACGTCGGAGTTAGACCAGAGGAAGGTGACGAGCGCATCTTCCTATTTGGAGTTGAGGCTGTCGCCAATGGAGATGGTTTTTCCAGGCTTGCCCTCACTCAAGGAGACCACCTTGACCTCGCTGGAAGAGCCAGGCTAGGTGCGGGTCTGGCCCTGAGGGGCTCCCAGATAGGCGGCATCGGCCGGCCCATTGCAGGCCACGCCGACCAGGTCCAGTGCGTTCTTGTGGCAACGCAAGGCCTCTTGTTGGTCCACCCGAAGTACTATGGGGCCAGCTGGCCCCAGCAGCTTCACCACCATGTAGACGTAATGGGTTGCCGCCATGAACTTGGCCAATGCAGGTCAACCAAGCAAGGCGTTGATGGGGAGATCGAAGTCAGCGACCTCAAAATCCACCATCTCGGTCCAGAAGTTGCTCTCCTCCCCAAAGGTGACGGGGAGGGAAACCTAACCTAGGGGATGCAAGGTAGCCCCCGGGGCTACCCCATGGAAGGGTAGCGTCGAACGCAACTCCCGCTGAGGTACTTGTAGTGCGTGGAACGCCCCTAAGGAAAGATGGCTGATAGTGCTCCCTCCGTCCATCAATACTCGACCTAGCCTCACATTCTGGATTGTGGGAGAAACCACGATCAGAAGGTGACTTAGGCCGGCTGTGTTGTCGGGGTGATCGGCCTGACTGAAAGTGATCGGCTCCTCCGACCACTTTAGCATCCGACCCGCTCCTATGCTCGGCACCGTAGCGCACACCTCTCCTCAGGCGTTTGAATGCCGTGTTGGAGGGATAGGTGGTTGAACCACCATGAATGTATGCTACAGCATGGTCTGCCCACTGAAAGGCTAGCGGGGCGGAGTCATCATCTTCGTTGCAAGGGCGATGCTCCTTAACTTGCCGACCCACCATATTGGTCAGGGCCTGACAATTTGCCAGATCGTGATCACGAGTCCGGTGGATCGGACAGTAGGATCGGCCCTCCTCTTCCTCGTGGTTGTCGTCGCCCCGTCCACATCGACCATCCCGCCGGTCGCGGCGGTCGCGGCCCTACGGGCGGGTTTCCCGTCGTTTGCGCTCGGTAGCCAAGACCCGCCTGGTCTCGTCCGCGTCACGCCTCTTCGTCTTCTTGCTCGTGTGGCCAGAGCCCCTTGAGGCCCCGGCCTCATCCTTACCACGGCCACTCATAGAACCGGACACCGGTCCCCGAGCCTCCGCTGCCCTAGCACATTTGTGTGCTAGGGAGAAAAACTCGGAGGTTGAGGTGACTTCGCGACTGGCCATCTTCTCCCTCATTTGTCGGTCACGAACGCCCCTTTGGAAGGCGATCACGACCGACTGCACGGAGATTCGAGGGATCGTATTGCGACAGTGGCAAAAACATCGGATGAAGTTGTGCAACGATTCCTCTTTCCCCTGCTCGAGGGCATGAAGATCGTCCTCCACGCCCGACTGCGTGTACGAACTCTAGAAATTGGCAACAAAAAGGCCGCACAGCTCCCCCATGAGCGCACCGATTTTCGTAGGAGATTCAACAGCCAAGGCCGGGTGTAACATCCCAAAATATGCTTTTAATATATCTAGTATGTTTCTGGGGTTATTTGTAATTTTCCAAAATCTACTTGGAAGCCTCGCGAGTACGTCGGATTCAAGTTTATTGAACTAATCGTATTAAATAAAGATCATACATTTTCGAATAAGTATAAAATTTAAAATTTTGTTTTTAATTAAGATAATTGGTAGACGAGAGTGTTCGCTTCAAATATTTTTGAAAAAGATGTTACATAACGTAAATCGTTGATTTTACAAAAATCTGTACAAGTGTCTGATTCACTAAAAGAATTTTTATGAAAAATCTACGCGTCGAAAAATCACGAAACCAACTTTGTTAGGTTCCAAATAGTTACTAGTATTTTAGAGGAATTTTCCCGATTTTTAGAACCTCCCTGTTATTTTTTCCCAAACCCGTTTTAAGAACGTATATGCGTATACGTGTAGACAGGTAAGTGTGTATAGACATGTATATAGCTACTTGATGACCAAATGCATGCACACTTATACCTATACTCGCATGCATCTAGATATATATACTCTGCGATTGAATAGTCGTTGCATGTATACATAAATATATATTAACGTACTCATGTCGCTTTAGTGCGCATGAATATACGTAGGTATATGGTTGATGTATGTGCATTGGCGCCATCACCATAGCCGCTCAAGGCCAGTAGTCGCCGTGAGTCGCTGCCGCTACCTCTAGCCGATCAAGGCCGCTGTTCCGGGCCTCGGTCATCTGGCCGGTCTATGTTATTTTTTGTCACGTAGAAAATGCCCAAACCAAACTCATATGCAACCAAGGAGTATGCACATATATGCAGTGAATAGTGCCATGCAAAAAGAGTTACGTAATTCATTTTTCTCCAAATTGCGCATTTTGTCTTTTTCGCTACAAATTCATTTTAAGTCCGAATTGCTTGCAACAAATTTTATTAATTAGTAGAAATTAATACCTTTCTACAGTAATTTTTATGAAATTTTATGAATAAATTTGTACTGCTAAATTATTCACGGAAAGTCTAAACTTACGAATTTTGTATATTTTAAACTATACGTCCAAAAATTCCAAAATAAATTTTATAAATCTTAGAAAATGCTAAAATATTTTATCTAGAAATTTGCATGGGGGTTATAAGCTAGTTTGGTTTATAGCATTATTTTTGAATGTGTGTTTATACGTTGTTCCGAGTGTTTATCTGGTTATTTATTTGCTACGCGTAGACGTCGAGTTGTGTGACACTGTCGGAAGCGAAGCTCATGACCAAGATCAAGATCCAAACCAAGACTTGCTGTTTTACGAAGGCAAGTCGTGCTTTGACCATATTGTTCCTAGTTTTCTTTAAATATATTTTGATTCAAACTATGCATGTTATGTTGATTAAAATGAATAGTTTAATTTGGGATAATTAGTTAATCAACATACTTGTTAACTTCATCCTTGTTAATAATATTTGTATGCCATATATTCTATTGTCACCTTAAGTTGGGATTAATTGTTGGATGATATGATTGTGCCAACACGGGAGGCTAGACTGTGAATAGTTGCTTAGCCATGCTTACGTGAAATGTGTTTCAAATGGCAAAATAATATTGACTAATGATATACGGAATAAATTTTGGAATCAGTGTAATCTTGCCACGTGATGATGTAAAGTGTAGGTACCTTTCTGGTTCTACATGGTAACTGATATTATTATTGGCATGTGTTGCACAATAATGGAACAGGGCTGGGAAAATATTTATTCTGGGGCAAGTGGTATGAGGCTTTATGCCAGGTGGGCCTTTATGGCACAGATTTTGAGATAACAACCTTTGCGGCAATGGGATGAGTGATGTGAGAAGATTTGGGTCAAGGTTTATGAGAAGGATGTCTTGCCCTGGACAGTTAAGGACTTCACCTTGCAAGCCTTTGAACCGGGCCTTTCGTACAAGCACATGGCTGGAGTGGGACGGTCTTAGTTTAGTAGGATTCTCAAGTCTTACCTTTGATACCTCAGGGTGACTATTACGTAGGGGTAACTGTGTGGGGGAGCATACCGGTGCTACGGCTAGGTACCCTATCCAACGGTGATTGTCGGTCCTACACTTCGATCCTTCGTGGGGGAAGTGATAGTGAAGGCAATACCGGCGAGGGTCAAGATGTAGATGGAAGTTTCTAAAAAACTTCGTTACGGTTAATCGCCTTTGTGGTGTGCGACTGTATCATGTGGGTAAAGTGTACAAACTATGCAGAGTGTGTCAAAACTATTCGAATAGCCGAGTCCACGGTACTGGACAAAGCTCGGGGATTACAGTCAAGGGGTAGATTTTCTAAAATAAAAATGTGGGAATGGGTGGCTGTATGCCAGAGATAACTGCTAAAGTGATTTAGGGCTTTGTGCCAAACTGCTTGAAAAGAGATTGATAACTTATTATATAATATGGTTTTACCGCTTTTGAATCTATTAAGATTATTTGGTAAAAGCAAAATACTGCTTGATGCAAAATAACAACTTAAGCCATTCCTTTGGAAGAGGCCATGCATATAGTATTAGAACTGCATTTCTGTGCATGACTTGATGAGTATGTTGTATACTCACCCTTGCTTTCAACACAATCATCAGTTGAGGAGAAGACCAAAACTTCGAAGGAGGCGAAGTTCCACGAGGTGGCGATTATCTAGGAGTTGAACCTTGTCAGTTGCCTGTGGCATATTGATGGGGGTCACCGATGTTCTTCGTTCCGCTGCTGATTATTTACATTCGTTATTGTAAGCCCTACGTGGCAGACTATTTGTAAGTTGGCCTTAAGGTCTTGCAACAATTTATATTAAGGTTTTGATGAACATTATTTATATTTCCGCTATGTATGGATGTGATATTTAACCCTGTTTGACTGTGTGTACTAGCGCGATCCTGGACTAGTACAGAATACACAGAGGGTCCGAATTTGCAGATTTAAGTCCCGACAAATCAGCATGCAGGGTGTTATACAATAACATGGCAGCCCAAGCTGCAATTAACCATAGCACACAGACTATGAAAATTACATTAATGCATCACATACACACAAGGGAGCCATACCATTCACATCATTCCCTGCAAAAACAAGTTAGGCGCTGGATCGAATTCTAGCGCTCGCGATGTGAACAAGTTTTAATTAGTTAGGCGCTACGCTGACTATTGGGGAATGTAGATCACATCTACGAAAACGCTATGGAAATCCAATCGGATTGATCAAATCATACCGATCCCAAGCCATCAGAATGTCTCGATTTCCATAAGATCCTTGAGAAGGCGGCAACTACACAGATCTCAATCTTTTGGCACGATCTATTCGGCACGGGCTACTACCCCGATGGTGTTACCAGCCGGTAGGGGTAATGCACGGCACGAAACAAAATGAGCACGGACTAATCTCTTGATCGTGTAGGCCCCTCGAGAAGGTTGTGCGCATGCGGCCTCGATCTGTTGGCTAATATCATAGATGGAACATGACGGAAGTCCAGATGGTGTTTCCAGCCGGTATGGACCAGTCGCAGCATGATCTAGATAAAGCACAACTAATCTTTTTGGCCTCATAGCACTACCAACTCGTACCTCATGAACCCTATACGGATTGATCTCATCAACCCGTGACCAACTCAATAGCATATCAACATATGTGCAGCGTCCAGATCCAAGACAACGCAAGATCGGCTCTGATACCATTGAAGGAGAACGCGATGCTACGCTAGCCGAAAACAAAACATTTCTACCGCGACCACCCAGGAAACATGCGAGTTAGAGATCGTGGAGCATTACCCTTGGAGCCGTTAGCAGCGGAAGTAGAGTGGGTGAAGCCTCCCCGCGTGCTCCGAAGCACAGTACGTAGTCGAACACGATGTGGTACAACTCCTCGTCGCGGATCGCCGTCACAACAGTGTCATTGTAGTCGCACAGTTGATGTAGCCGATTGAATCGATCAACGCCGACACAAGAGCGATGACGCCTCTACGGTATCCACAAGTCCGGGGTGGTATCACCACGCGCTGGTGTGCTAGCACCCACGCGTGCGGCTAGGATTTTAGGGACAGTGGGACGTTGTGGCGGCTAGGGCTTATGGTGGGGAGACACCCTCTCCGCACGCCCCACGCCTCCTTTATATAGAGCGCACTAACAGGCCTTCTGTAATAGAAGCCCACTAGAGCTCGCACTAATGGATCTTCTACAATAAAAATCCATTAATACGCTAGAGGATCCAAACCCACATAAACCCACTAATGGATCCAATCCATTACACATGATCCAACCCGTTAAGTGTGTGACCCATTAGGCTCATGTACAAGTCGGTCGCGGTACCGGAGAACCCCTTTTCCAGACCACAAGTCAATAGCGGTACCTAGCAGCACATATTGACCCCCGAATGTACACAATGATCGAATCACCTGAACCTTGATATACTCACATAGGATCCTTTTGCCACACGATATCAGTCAAGCTCAAGGCGAGAAGCGTGCCACCCTTGTGATAGCTCGACAAATTCACTCATCAATGTAATGGATATAATTCGTGATTAACTCTTTAATCACTTTGGCATGGCCATGCACTTTTCCTTATCGATCCACACCGAGGGGCCAGAGATATCTCTCCCGTTATCAAGGAGGGGCAAATTCCATCTTGATCTCTTACACCTCACGTCATGTTTCATGGCATACCCGTAAGCTACCTTTATAACTCCCTTGTTATGGTGAAGCGTTTGATAGCCCCAAAGTATACAATTACACATGCTGAGAATCAATAAGAATATCATGTCAAAGGATCGTATAGGTATACCACTCGAGACTACATCCTGATGGCACTTCTTAAGATAACAATCTCAGAAGTGTCTCGGAGCGGGTCTATCCAACCCCATGTTCTCTAACATGTGCCCACATTGTTGATTTGATATCTCCATATCTATTGTATGTGAAACATTACCATCAATCAATATATGTGCTGGTCAAATCACTATGGTCCCACATAATGATATGTGACCAGGGATCATTTAGAATAATATCATATAACTAATGTGTTTCACAATTAAGTCATACTCAATGAACAAAGGAGTGACATTTATTCATGGAACTGATAAGTAAATGAACATAGACGTATGATATAATCATCTCACATGATTGCCTCTAAGGCATATAACCAACAATCTCCCACTTGTAGTAGAATGCATCATGCAAGTATCTAATACCCATGGCTCTTGTGTGTGCCTCATGCTTCAGTTGTGGAAGAGGTTTTGTAAGCGGATCGGCGACATTCAGATCTGTGTGCACTTTGCAAATCTTCACATCTCCTCTATCGATGATCTTTCGGATGAGGTGATAACGCCTGAGTATGTGTTTGGATTTTTGGTGAGACCTAGGCTCCTTCGCTTGTGCAATGGCACCACTATTGTCAAAATAGAGGTCCACTTGACAGGATGCACTAGCGGCAACTCCAAACTCAGAAACAAATTTTCTGATCCAAACAGCCTCCTTTGCAGCTTCAGAAGCTGCAATATACTCAGCCTCTGTAGTGGAATCAGCTATTGTCTCTTGCTTGGAACTTTTCCAGCTCACTGCCCCACCATTGAGACAGAATACAAAACCGGATTGCGATCGTGAATCATCTTTATCAGTTTGGAAGCTAGCATCAGCGTAACCCTTTACGACGAGCTCTTCTTCACCTCCAAAGACCAAGAACATATCTCTAGTCCTTCGCAAGTAATTGAGAATAGTCTTTACAGCCATCCAATGACTCTCACCTGGATTTGATTGGTATCTACTCGTAACACTTAGAGCATAAGAAACATATGGGCGTGTGCACAACATGGCGTACATGATGGATCAAATAGCAGAGGTATATGGAATCCTACTCATTCTATCCTGCTCATCAGGTGTTGAAGCACACTGAGTCTTGCTAAGACTAACACCATGTGACATTGGCAGGAAACCTTTCTTGGAATTCTGCATTTCGAACTGTTTCAAAACCTTGTCAATGTACGTACTTTGGCTTAATCCGATTAGCCTCCTCGATCTATCTCTATAGATCTTTATGCCCAAAATCCCAAACTTGATTGTCATGCATGGACTTTATTTTGGATCTCATGGCCTCCAGCCATTTATCAGAGTCCGGTCCCACCATCGCTTCCGCATAGTTCTTGGGCTCATCATTGTCTAACAAGAAAATGTCGCGTTGTTCCGTAGCGACGAACATATACCTCTCAGGAGCGCGGCTTGCCCTTTTAGACCTTCGTGGGACTAGTGCCTCTTCCATCGGTTCTGCAATGTTTTGCATCTCCTCATGTGGATCAATGGGAGCTGAAACATTTTCAGATGTTTCCCGAATTTCTTCGAGTTGCACCTTGCTCCCACTGGCTCTTTTGAAAAACTCTTTTTCCAAAAAGACACCATTCCGGGTGACAAACACTTTGCCCTCCTCCCGGTTATAAAAGTAATACCCTACAGATCTTGGGTACCCCACAAAGAAGCACTTGTGTGATTTGCCATGGAGCTTATCTGACATCGAATGTTTAACATAAGCCTCACAGCCCCAAATCTTTAGGTAAGACAAATCGGGACGTTTCCCTTTCCACATCTCATATGGTGTCTTACTTACGGATTTCGATGGAACCCTATTTAAGGTGAACGCAGCAGTATCTAGAGCAAGTCCCCAAAGAGATAACGAAAGATCGGTTTGACTCATCATAGATTGAACCATGTCCAACAGAGTCCGATTCCTCTGTTCAGACACGCCATTCAACTGAGGCGTCCCTGGCGGAGTCAATTGTGAAACAATTCCACAACTCTTAAGATGATCATTAAACTCATGGCTCAAATATTCACCTCCACGATCAGATCGCAGAAATTTGATTGTCTTGCCCAAATGATTTTGTACTTTATTCTGAAACTCCTTGAACTTTTCAAAAGATTCAGACTTATGCTTCATTAAATAGATATAGCCATATCTACTAAAGTCATCAGTAAAAGTAATGAAGTACTGAAATACACCTTTGGCCACAACTCTCATTGGTCCACATACATCTGTATGTACGAAAGCCAACAATCCACTTGCCCTCTCACTTGAACCAGTGAATGGCGTCTTAGTCATCTTGCCAAGTAAACAAGATTCGCATGTGTCAAATGATTCGAAATCAAATGAATCAAGAAGACCATCTCTATGGAGCTTCTGCACGCATTTCTCATTTATGTGGCCTAAGCGACAATGCCATAAATAGGTGCGATTAAAATCATTTGTTTTGAGCCTTTTAGCATTAACATTATAGACAAATTTATCTTCAAGTTCTAGCACATATAGCCCATTCAATAATGGACAATGACCATAGAGCATACCATTGAAATAAATTGAACAACATTTGTTCTTTATTACAAAATCAAAACCATCTTCTTCCAAACATGAAGAAGAGATAATGTTTCTGCTCAAAGCTGGAATGTAATAACAATTATTCAATTCCAAAACTAATCCTAAAGGTAATGATAAGGGATAAATGCCAACGGCCACTGCAGCAACCTTTGCGCCATTGCCGACGCGAATTTCCACTTCACCACTTGCACAACTTCTAATCCTTCTTAGCCCCTGCAATGATTTGCAAGTGTGAATCATCGATCCGGTATCAAATACCCATGACTCGTTAGGACAAGTAGCAAGATTAATTTCTATAACGTTGATACCTGAAGTGGAAGCCAAAGTTCCATTCTTTTTATCCTCCAGATATTTCTTGCAGTTTCTACGCCAATGACCAGGTTTATGGCAGTAGTGGCATTCATTAGAAGCAGCAGGACCACCCTTGGTCTTACCATCATGCTTAGGTTTCGAGTTCGAGATCACATCCTTACCCTTGCCTTTTGCCCCACGCTTCCTTTTCTTACCACCATCCTTTTGGACCATCATCACATGATTATTTCTTTTCTTGATGCTTTCCTCTGCTGTCTTAAGCATCCCATGCAGTTCAGACATGTTTTTCTCCATGCCATTCATATGAAAGTTCATGATGAAAGGCTCGAAGCTTGCAGGAAGCGACTGGAGAATCACATCATTGGCCAACTCTTGGCTTAAGGGGGAGTTCAGTTTCTCCAAGTTCTCAATGTAACCAATCATCTTGATCACATGAGGACTCACCGAACTACCTTCAGTTAGCTTGTACGCAAACAAAGCTTTTGAGATCGAGAATCTCTCAGCCCTAGCTTGGTTCTCAAACATGCTACGTAGGCCTGTGATCATAGCATAGGCATTCGTGTTCTCATATTGCTTCTGAAGCTCAGAGTTCATTGTAGCAAGCATGAGACAGCCAACATCAACCTCATCATTGACATGCTTATCATAAGCACGTCGTTCAGCAGCAGTAGCATCATCAGCTAGTTCCTCAGGATATGGCTCCTCAATGACATACTCCTTTTTCTCTTGCTTGAGAACAATTCTCAAGTTACGATACCAATCAATGAAATTTGTTCTAGAGAGCTTCTCTCTCTCTAGAATCGATCGCAAGTTAAAACCAGAGTTATTGATAGTATTAGGTGCCATCTATAATAGTAAAGCAAAGTTTTAGCATAATGTTCATGTTAACCTTCTATTAAACAAATTTAATAAAAGATGCTCCCATTAAAATCACTTTCCCTCTAGTGCATTTTAGTAGGACAAGATCCATAGTCATCCAAAGATCTAGTGCGCGGAAGCGACTCCTAGGACTAAGTGACATAGGTAGGCAACCCCTTGCCAATCACATCGTATGTGACTCTTGTTCGTTGGGTGGCATCCAATGCCCCGGCTCCCAACACTAATGCCCCGAAGCCCAAAACCATTTTGATAGCCTCGATAAGTAAACCAATACTATGCGTGTGAAGTCTGACTTCATCCCAATGGTCAAGGAAATTAATGGCACCCTGCTGTATGCTGAAACTGCCAATTAACGTACAAGACTTTATGGGTGCAGCTATTGGAAGGGCATCAAACACTTAATTTTTCGTGGAAAACTATTCTATCATATGAAAATCATATCCACCAACTATGAAATATGAAGGAATAGCATGAAAGGAATCATCACAAACAATCATATTGACTTGTGAAATGGTATGGCCCATACATTTTGATCTCCATCATCACGCTTCATGTCCACCGAGTCACCATGCTAGAAGCCTCCATGATAATATAGTAAGCTTCTACACATAATAGCTAGTAGCAAATTACATGAGGATAGGAAGCATCACAGATCAGCATGCAGGGTGTTATACAATAACATGGCAGCTCAAGCTGCAATTAACCATAGCACGCAGACTACGAAAATTACATTAATGCATCACATACACACAAGGGAGCCATACCATTCACATCATTCCCAGCAAAAACAAGTTAGGCGCTGGATCAAATTCTAGCGCACGCGATGTGAACAAGTTTTAATTAGTTAGGCACTACGTTGACTATTGCGGAACGTAGATCACATCTACGAAAACGCTATGGAAATCCAATCGGATTGATCAAATCATACCGATCCCAAGCCATTAGAATGTCTCGATTTCCATAAGATCCTTTAGAAGGCGGCAACTACACCGATCTCGATCTTTTGGCACGATCTATTCGGCACGGGCTACTACCCCGATGGTGTTACCAGCCGGTAGGGGTAATGCACGGCACGAAACAAAATGAGCATGAACTAATCTCTTGATCGTGTAGGCCCCTCGAGAAGGTTGTGCGCATGCGGTCTCGATACGTTGGCTAATATCATAGATGGCACATGATGGAAGTCCAGATGGTGTTTCCAGCCGATATGGACCAGTCGCGGCATGATCTAGATAAAGCATAACTAATCTTTTTGGCCTCATAGCACT
This sequence comes from Rhipidocladum racemiflorum, assembly GCA_036346355.1. Taxonomy (NCBI): domain Eukaryota; kingdom Viridiplantae; phylum Streptophyta; class Magnoliopsida; order Poales; family Poaceae; genus Rhipidocladum; species Rhipidocladum racemiflorum. The sequence goes on from CM070590.1 coordinate 42,383,464, forward strand.
ACCAACTCGTACCTCATGAACCCTATACCGATTGATCTCATCAACCCGTGACCAACTCAATAGCATATCAACATATGTGCAGCGTCCAGATCCAAGACAACACAAGATCAGCTCTGATACCACTGAAGGAGAACGCGATGCTACGCTAGCCGAAAACAAAACTTTTCTACCGCGAACACCCAGGAAACATGCGAGTCAGAGATCATGGAGCATTAACCTTGGAGCACGTTAGTAGCGGAAGTAGAGTGGGTGAAGCCTCCCCGCGTGCTCCGAAGCACAGTACGTAGTCGAACACGACGTGGTACAACTCCTCGCCGCGGATCGCCGTCACAACAGTGTCGTTGTAGTCACACAATTGATGTAGCCGATTGAATCGATTAGCGCTGACACAAGAGCGATGATGCCTCTACGGTATCCACACGTCTGGGGTGGGATGACCGCGCGCTGGTGTGCTAGCACCCACGCGTGCGGCTAGGGTTTTAGGGGTAGTGGGATGCGGTGGCAACTAGGGCTTGTGGTGGGGAGACACCCTCTCCGCACGCCCCACGCCTCCTTTATATAAAGCGCACAAACGGGCCTTCTGTAATAGAAGCCAACTAGGGCTCGCACTAATGGATCTTCTACAATAGAAATCCATTAAGATGCTAGAGGATCCAAACCCACATAAACCCAGTAATGGATCCAATCCATTACACATGATCCAACCCGTTAAGTGTGTGACCCATTAGGCTCATGTACAAGTCGGCCGTGGTCCCGAAGAACCCCTTTTCCAGACCACAAGTCAATAGCGGTACATAGCAGCATATATTGACCCCCGAATGTACAAAATGATCGAATCAGCTGAACCTTGATATACTCACATAGGATCCTTTTGCCACACAATATCAGTCAAGCTCAAGGCGAGAAGCGTGCCACCCTTCTGATAGCTCGGCAAATTCACTCGTTAATGTAATGGATATAATTCGTGATTAACTCTTTAATCATTTTGGCATGGCCATGCACTTTTCCTTATCCATCCACAACGAGGGGCCCAGAGATATCTCTCCCGTTATCAAGGAGGGGTAAATTCCATCTTGATCTCTTACACCTCACATCATGTTTCATGGCATACCCGTAAGCTACCTTTATAACTCCCCTGTTATGGTGAAGCGTTTGATTGCCCCAAAGTATACAATTACACATGCTGAGAATCAATAAGAATATCAGGTCAAAGGATCATATAGGTATACCACTCGAGACTACATCTTGATGGCACCTCTTAAGATAACAATCTCAGTAGTGTCTCGGAGCGGGTCTATCCAACCCCATGTTCTCTAACATGTGCCCACATTATTGATTTGATATCTTCATATCTATGTTATGTGAAACATTACCATCAATCAACATATGTGCTGGTCAAATCACTATGGTCCCACATAATGATATGTGACCAGGGATCATTTAGAATAATATCATATAACCAATGTGTTTCATAATTAAGTCATACTCAATGAACAAAGGAGTGACATTTATTCATGGAACTGATAAGTACATGAACATAGACGTATGATATAATCATCTCACATGATTGCCTCTAGGTCATATCACCAACAGACATTCCTCCGAGTAAGCCCCCAGGTCCTCACGATTCCCCGCGGAATGGGGACATGGGCCTCGCGCTTCTCTACCTTTGCTCTGGCCCTCCTGGCTTGAGCGCTTCCATTTTGGGAGACTGGAAGTTTGCGCTCGGTCTGCGCGCATCATAGACCGAGAGGTGCCGATGGGGCCTGATGGGGCGGGCGTCCCGGCATGAAGCCAAGCAGCATCAACAAGCCCAGCCAGGTCCTGGAGCCAGGTCGCCGCCAGGTCATCTTCCGCGAGTCCCACTAGAGGGTGATCTCGTAGAAGACGGACAACGTGTAAATTCTAGGCCGGGGTGGCTGCTTCTAGGTCCAGCCGCCGCCGGACTGGACGTCCCGGCAAGGCCAAGGGAATGCCTCCACCTCCCTGTGGGGGTGGCATGAGATGGCTTCCCGCCTGACGAGAGCGCCGGGACGTACCTTGAATGCTGTGTGCACTCACCGCCTCCTGATGCTGGGAGTGCTCACCCGCCATCATCGGATGAGCGGAGCTATTTATCGGGAGCTCGGGATCGATAAGGAAGATGTCGGGCGAACCAACCACTAGCACCCGACCTGGCGCGCCCCTGTCGGCATTTTTTACCGGCAGGAACCCCCGAAAGAGGAGGTTTTTGGTTCACTAGGGGCGCATCTTCGAGGTGGTCAGCCCTGAGAGCTCGGTCCTAGGACCCGGGGCTGATGAACACAAGAACACGACCAACACTCTGTGTTTTACGCAGGTTCAGGCCCCCCAGGGTGGGTAACAGCCCTACGTCCTGCTTATCTCTTTGTTGTCTCGGTGGTGAAGAATAATACAATGCTTCTTGCCGTGTTCGCCCTCCTCCCCCTGCCCCATGCACCCGAGGCTCCCTTATATAGGCTGGGTCACTGGGGTAGGTAGGATGATGTCACGCTAACCCATACATCATAATTACAATGTCTACTTTTGTCTTGTCCTTCGCCTAATTCTTTGCGCGGCCACCCGCTTCCGCCCACTTTGCTTAGGGAAGGCACGGGGTACTAGTGGGCAGGCCGCCTTTACATTAAATGGCCCTGACATGGCTTGTCAGGCTGGGGGGGAAGGCTTCAAGGCGAATTCTCCAGTTTCACTTCCTGGTTGCCCGTTCCTTCGCCTGGTAGCCTAGTCGCCCAGATGGTCACCCTCCTGATCGTCGAATTGGTCTCCCTCCTGGTCGCCGAACTGATCGCCCTCCTGGTCGCCACGTGGGTTGGAGTCCGCCAGAGAGGGGCCTGGCCGCCGGGCTACTTGTTCCTGTACTGGGCGGAGGGGATACCTCGGTGTAGAATACACCGACACCATGCCCTTCGCCTGCTCCACCATGGAGCAGAAGTCACGAGGGACAGTTGCCCCCATGACAACTCTGAACTCCTGATTGAGGCCCCTACGGAAGCTCCTCACCTTCTCCCTGTCATCCGCTACCACAGTCGGTACAAAGCAAACCACATTGTTGAACTCCACCTCATACTCTACCATCGACTTCTTCCCTTGCGTGAGAGTGGACAAAGTATGCTCCATCCTCTGAAGAAAGGACTCCGGGTAGAACTTGGCTCAAAGTGAGCCACAAAGTCCACCCAAGTGACCAGTCCAAGAGCGGGGGCCCTCGCAGCAAGAACCCCCACCCACCAGATATCCGTTTGGGCCTTCAGCTGAAAGGCCATAAAGCGAGCTCGCTGGACTGAAGTCAACTCCAAGACCTTGAACTACGACTCCATGTACCGCAGCCAGTCTGAGGACTGGACCGGCGTTCCCGCTCCATCAAAAGTGTCTAGCCGGAGGGACATCCACTCCCGAAGGCTCATCCTCGGCTCCGACACTACAGGGGCAATAGCGGGGGCCACCGCAGGTGGAGGCACTACAGCCTGAACTTGCTGGCGTAGCTCCTACACCTGCCTCTGCAGTGCCGGCAATAAAACAACAGTCGCATCCTGCACCTCAGCCCCCGACTATGCCGCTGGGACACCCTCCTACACTGGCTCATGAGCATTGAGCGAGGCGCTTCCCTCAGCGACCGACTTAGCAACTTCCTCAGATGGGTGACTTCCACTTCGACCCTGGCCTCCACGTCCATGGCGACCACGACCTCTACCCCTCGGCATAGCTTCTACAATCACAAAACCATAAATCATCATAGTCATAAGCACGACATCATTGAATTCAGGATCAAATATCAACATATAAAGTCTTCATCAAGTAAATATAATGCAATGCAATGATGAACCAAAACCCATCCTACTCTGCATCCAATTATGTCAAATTTTAAATTAATTAACCCACCTACACAAGTTTTAATGTTGCTATCCTATGGCAAAATTTTAAGTATAACCTAAGCCATGTTTCTAGGTTATCCCACATCACTTTTTAGTTGAACCTATGGTATGACACTAAACACATGTTCCACGGACCTAGTGCCCGCTCTGATGACAACTGTAACACCCTGGCACCTAGTATGCCGTGAATGTCACCACAAAGGATACTATCAACAACCAAATCACATATTTAACATTAAATTACAGCAACTACGCTAATAACTTAAGCAAAATTTTGGCAGCATGTACTTTGTTTTTCTATGGTTATTAGCATCAATAATAGAGGCATAGCAAGATATCATAATTGAAGACAATTCTAACATGGCAACTAAGGATTTCAACAACAATTCAAGTCCAATACATACTTTAACCATGACATAAACCAATAAGGAATAAACATTTATTCATGACAACCAACGAGGCAATTAACCCATAATAAGATTCAATATGGTGACCGTCACAACTAAGGAAAAATGTTTGAGGTTGTTTATTTGAGTGAAGCTAAGTGTGGATGTGCATCTAGCTCCCTTTTCCACATGCCGGATTCAAGGTACGTAAAAAAAACATTAAACAACAAGCGTGAGTTCATCACTCAGCAAAGTGTATTGCAATGGAACAACAGTTGACATAAACCATGAGAGACAATTCATAAAAACTTCTTCATCATATTCTCATTTATGCAATGCAATGCATCATGCCTCTTCGCTTAGCACATATCGGTATTGCCGAGTGCACACCCGTCGGTGTGCACCCTCTTTCCCTTCCATCCCATGGAGGGTGCCTACTCTTACTAACTCGCTCCCTTTCACAACTGTGGATGGGACTACGAGGTAGATCTTTCGTGTTCACTACGTATGAACACAGAGGCCCGCATCAAACTGGGTCGCTTCTTTCATTATGAATGCACATATGCCATAAACATGAATGAACTTGCATAAATACTCAATTTAACAATTGCATAGTGTCGGCAGAAAAGCCAACAGACACCTCCGAATCGGGTGTATATGAAGTTCAAACGGGGGGCTTTCGTGGAGATCGCTCGAGAGATGGAGGAAAACGATCTGCGGCGAAGCTTGCAAGGGGACATTGAGGTTTTTCCAGGTTCGGGCCCTCTTGAGAGTAATAGCCATAGTCCTGTCCGGGTGTTCTTGCTTGTGTTCTTGGCAGAGGCTACAATTATCCAACCGAAAAGATCTTCCAACCCCCTCTCCCATGCACCCCGGCTCCCTTTTATACTTGGGCTGGCTGGGGCGCATGGGGGACTTACATCAGTGTACCACTCTTATTACACTGCCATACCGCATTTAATGCACCTGTCACTATTCTTGAGTTGCACCCAACGCTTCTGACACAGCCGACTCTGCCCATGCCTCGGGACCCGTGTGCCTACCGACTCCGCATGCCTCGCCATGGGGGGATTTCACCATGACATCACTCGTAATAAATGCCCGCGTTGGAAACACGTGTCGCAACACTGTGGTCTTCATTACCTCCACTTAATGCGCATGACACGCATTAAATGCCCTTGACCATCTGTGCGGTTGCACAGACTGCTAGATAGCCTTGGGAACTGAGCCCCAGCGGTGTGGCCTGGACGCCACCTGTCTGCTGGGCGATCACCTTGCTGACCGCCAGCGGCGTGGCCTGGATGCCACCTGGCCGCTCGGCGATTACCTCTACTGTGCTGGAGTGGGCACCCTGGTGTAGAATACACCGGCAGTAGCCCCCGAGCCCACTCGGGAGCGCTTTTGACCCTTTTTGGAAAACGGTTCGGTCACCCGGGTGGGTCCATCATAAATGGCCATGTAACGCTGCAGCTTTAAATGCCCGCAGCCGTTTCTGGGTATTAAGGCGGAACATGCAACCGCCTCTTCCTCGTAACTGACGCTTGACCTTTGGGGATCATTCCCACGCTTCGACAGCCTTTTAGGCTTCCCGCCCTCGAGCCGCCGTGACGCTTCGGGTTTGCGCCTGATCACCTCTTCGCGCGCCTATATATAAGTTGGCACGAGCGCAACGGTTTCATTCTTTTAGTCCCATTCGTCTACTAAACCTTCAACCATCCTTCTTGCGAACCACCTTCTTTCTTACACAACGCTTCCTTTGCTCGGATGGCACCTCCGGCGCCTTTGCTTCCCCCGTCGACCGTCGAGGAAAGAGACGCCGCAAGGTTTTCCCGGTATATCTCCGGCGGCTCCCTCAACGTCCGTGCCGGGACCACAGCGCCCAGCTGCCACCCGGGAGAAGTGATCTTCGGCCGGGCGATGCTGGCGGGCCTTCTCCCGTCGGTTTCTAACTTCTACATTTCCTTCCTCAACTTCTACCCTATCCACAGCATTCATCTTCCTCCCAACTCCGTCATCCTCTTTGCTGTCTTTGCCTACTTCTGCGAAATGTTCGTGGGAGTGGCCCCCAATCTTCCTCTTTTTTTGCTTTTTCTATGCCCTGCGCGTGGTCAGGGATCCTTCCATCCCGTCGGGGTGCTGCCACTTTCGCCTCCGAGATCGCGCGGCTTCGCGCTACTTCCAGTTGGATCTGAGATCCAACTGGAAGACCTGGCACAACAAGTGGCTCTATGTCGCGGACGACAGCGGCATAGAGGTCCTGGAGTTGCCGACCGGGCCGGCGGTCAGCAACCCCGTCTGGGGAGCGCAGGTCGACGAGACGCCCGAGCTCCGGACGATGCTGGCCTACGTGGACCAGTTGCGGACAGTGGGCCTGACGGGAGGTATGGTTCTCCAGACTTCATTTCTCGGAGGATCAGCCCCTGCGCCGCCGTGCCCGCTCGACCTGGCAATACACGGGCCTTGATGATGTAACCCGGACGGTTTCCGGAGGTAAGTGAAGGACCATGTGGAGGTCCATCCATATTTGTGATGAGTATTTGACTTTATTTGAGCAAGGTGTGCTCAGGTTTGAGTTTGATTTGACTTGGTATTGCATGTTTGAATTAATGATAATTGTGGACTAACATGCAGGAAGAAAAAGGTATGTGCATTGTGGTATGTGCAAAATGGTTTGTTCCTTGTGGTACAGGTTCCTGAGGCAGCTATGGTCGTTGGTGAGTACCGGGACTAGGTTGGGAGAACCGAGCTCCGGAGCGGTCGAGGATGCCGACAAGATGGTTGGGCTCAAACCAGGATCACTTGGATATCATGGAAATGGACTTGAGGTGGCTCAAGGTTTCTGGTTCGGGTTGGAGGCTCGAAGAGGAGGAAACTGAGCGGTCAAGTCCGGCGGATGAAGGCCCGTTGCATCGGGTTGATCGGGTTGTGTTTAAAACCCATGTATGGCCAATGTGGCCCATGTAAAGCCCATGTGTGGGGTGAAATGAGAGGGTTAATCCTAGCCCTTGGTGGAGTGCCCTAGGGTTTGAGACTCATCCAAGGGTGGTAGGTGGCCCTAGAGTAGTATAAATAGAGGGGGGGTGTCCTCCCTCACTTGAAGTTTTGAGTTGCTCCTTTGAGCTTTGCCCACATGAAGTGAGGCTTTGTAAACCTTCCAACCAGAAAATACAAAGATTTTCTTTACATTCTTGTGAATTTAAATTCCGCATTTACATTATGTCTTTACTTTACGCAATTTAAATTCAGCATTTATTTTCCCGCATGTAAATTCTCGCAATTTAGTTTCTCGCAATTTGGATTTGCCTCCTCTCCTTCTAAATTTTGTTGATCAAGGATGTCTTGAGGGTGCTCATTTGGTTTTACATCTGTAACACCCGTGTTTATAATTAAGCTTAATTAGGCTAACTAGGTGTGGATTAGTGCTCTGTAAAGTTTCCAGTTTGAATTTGGAGTTATTTGCCCTTGAATTCAGTTTTGTCGTTTCGTTTGATCGTTTTCCCCGATTGGAGTCTCAGAATCCGGAATCGGGTAAAATTTAAAATCGTGAGAGCTAGATCCCAAACTTAAGTTTTAAAACCTTTATCAGGACCCCTCGAACCTATTCCAATAGTCCTCAAGTTAGTTGATTGGAGAACCATCGCGAAAACTGTAAAATTCCCGAGTTTTCTGCTGGCGGCAAGATCGCACTTTTGCTCATGCAGATTACCGGCCGAGCGGCAAGATCGGCCGCCTCCGGCGATCGCTGGCCGAGCAACAAGTTTTGGTCCTGTGCTCGTGTTTATCTCTTTGCCTCGGTTTGCGTGCACATCCCAGCTCTTTAATAACACCAGGGAGCACCTCCTCTCCCTCTCCTCTCTCATTTCTCCTCCTCTCCTCCTCCTTCTTCCTCTCTCCTCCTCCTCGCCATCTCCAGCCGGTTAGAGCTCCGGGAGGCCAAGTAGAAGCAGGAGCAAGGGTAGAGAAGCGTCTCCAAGCTGTCAAGGAGCTTCACCCGAGGTAGGTTTTAAAGTTGAGCTTGAACCCTAGGTGCAGATGCAAACCCTAGCTCTTCCTTGGCTTGTAATCGTTCTTTACGTCCTAGTTAAACTCTAGAAACCCTAGTTGTTGTGGTGCATAGTCGTTTTCCGAGTGGTTAAACCTAGGTCAAGGGTAGAAGAATCCTTCCACGTGATCGAGTAGTTTCTGTAACCCTGATCTACGCTTCGTTGGACTCATTCGCTGCAAGGAGTCATTTCTGGAGTTCCGGAGTCCTTCCTCTCGGAACCCTAACTCCGGGAAGTCGGGGAAATGACTCATGGATGTTTTCTTAGAGCCTCGTAAGTCGTTTCTTGTGGGAGAATCGAGTTTGAACTCGATTCGGGACGAAAGTTGGATTCGAAAAGTATATTTAGGTTTTCGGGTAGTAGAAGTCGAATAGCGTATTTTGGAGGTTCCAATCAGTAGTTAGATCATGTAGGACCTTAGTGTTCTAGCGGGCCTAGTGCGCGTGTTAAGTAAATCCGCTTTTCCAAGGATTTGCAAAGTTGCACTCGGGCATTCGAACGATTTCAAGTTCAAGTCCCAAAGCTCGCAGGTCTAGCGACTTAAGTCCCTAGAGTAGTAGAGAACCCGCTGTCGTGATGAAACTCGAGTTTCGACACCCTCTGGTCGAAATCCATTTTCGCCCAGATCGGAGAGAAAGGATCTCAAAAGTGAGATTTTGAGCAAACGAACTCGAAACTTGATTTAAACTGCGTGAATAGGTCCCATGGGTCCTCAGGAACCTATCCATGCACTTACGCCGAAGTTCAAGTCTTTTGGGCGGAATCTCAATTTTTGGGATTTTGGACTCGGGAGAGCGGCACTACTGGTGTGAAGGCTGATCGCCGGAGGGTCCGGCACTACCGGTTTCGAGCGCCGGTAGTTATTTTCCAGAGAGCGACCCATTTCGGTTCCCGGCCAGCGGCACTACCGGAAAATCCAACCGGTACTGCCGGCCAGAGCGGCACTACCGCCCAATCAACAGCGGTACTACCGGCCTCTGGGAGAAGATTTAGAATTTCTTTTTCCGTCTAGGTTCTAGTTTTCCGTTTTCGCTTCTTTTTGGATTTTGATTGCTTCTTTGCCTATTTTGATCGATGATTTTGGTCTCGTTGCTTTTCGTATAGACGTAGACACTTCGAACGTTGCCGACGATCCCGACTACGTCCCGGAGTCCGATTTCACCGAAGAGCAAACAGGCAAGCACCTCCTTGACCATTTTGAATCCCATATTTGCAAATTCTTATTTTTGATTGCCAAAACTATTATGCATGCTCATAAGTTTATTAAAAGTGATAATTTGTGGGAAGCAGTAGTTAAACCAGAAATGGTGGATTACCTCAATTTAATCTGAATATGCAATCCTTGATCGACTTAAGAATAATTTAGACACGTTAGTAAGTGTCAGAGGGTATTAAAGAATAATAGTTGCATATGCTTAGTTCAGCAGTAGAATTGGTTGCAGGAGATCATAATGTTCTTATTCATAAACTCCTGGAACTATAGGATGGGTGAAGGGTGTCAGGTTGGAATTGGAGGTTTTGGGGTTTTGTTGGAAAAAGGGAATGGTTGCTTGAGTAGAGTGGAAAAACGTGGAGAGTTTAGACCGGGCGAGATGTTTGGTGGTTTGGAGTTGGTGGTATTTGGCCGGGTAATGGTTCCAGTTGGTAGGCTGGTTTCAGGTTCGGATCGGTTGTCAGGCCGTTGGCTGGTTTGGAGTTATTTGGTCTCAGTTGGTCCCTTGCTATGGGGAGGTTGAAGGCTAGTGTGTGCTCGGTGGGGCCGCTAGTGTCGATCCTCTGTGGCCATAGCAAGTGGGTTTGGAAGATCTCGCCTGAGTCACCCTAAGGACCGAACTTGGTGCTATTTACTGGGTATAATTCGTGCAACCACATGTGCCAGTATGGGATGGCCTCACTTAGTACGGGAAAAGGGATCTCGACCTGCATTTTGGAGGGCAAAGAGGATTGGATGCACCTGTGGTGTCGGTGCATTCTAGGGACTTTCTTGTCGTGGCATCGAAGGAAAGTTTACCCAATACAACGGTAATGCCTACTACAGGGAGGTCGTGGGCTAGTGGGTGCCTATGGGAACCACTGGCGGCCTCTGTGGCTGTAGTTAGGGATGCACGTTACCGGTCCGGTCCAGGATTAAAACTCCAATCTCTCGAAAGGTTCCGTCACCTGCCTAGCAAATCGGGTACTTCGGTATCGCGAGGCATGGATGACATGATTGCTAGAACGTGTCATGTGGGTACAAAGGCGCCTCTGCAGAGATAAATAAACTAATCGATTAGCCGTGCTCACGGTCATGAGCAGCTTGGAAAGTATTATCAAGTATAGATTTTGGGTCGGGGTTGACTTCTGGGGAAATGGGTTTTGAGGTTAGATTGTGTTAGTCAGGTGTGTGTTTGGATCTTGGATTCGGATAAGGTGCAGGTGGTTGGTTGTTTTGGTGAAAGGAACGGTTGGATGATTGATTTGGTTAATGGTTTATCTATTACTATTTGTTTGAAATGTTTTCTTCGGCTTCTTTTGTAAAAATGCGAATGTGAATCTATTATCATATTGCAAGCAAAATCTGCTTTGTGCTCAAAAGACTAGTATAGAAACCTATTATTCATTGATTTAACCTACATTTTATATGTATATATTCCATACACTAAAGTCTTGCGAGTACATACTTGTACTCACCGTTTGCTCTAACGGACTTTGGTCAGAAGGAGAAGAAGCAGGTAATGATGCAGATGTTCCATTTAGTCACAGTCATTGTTGACGCCGATTTATCTACCGAGGCTTAGCTGGGTTATCATCCAGCCAGTTGCCTGGGGGTGGAGGCACACTGCGTGTTCTTCTTTTGGAGTTTCCGCTGGTGTTGGAAGATTCTTTTGGACTTGTGCCGGCTGTAAGCCGAGACTTGTAAAGTTAAACTATTGTAATAACGTTACCTTTCATGTGTAATATATTTACTCTTGCATAGTTGAGACCTGTCTTGTATGACAACGCGTGGGTACTGGGCTACTGATCCAGGGAACCAGTACAATGCACGCGGTTGCGGGAAGCTCGAGTTGGGATCAATCAGTTGGCATGTACACTCCTCACGAGTTTTGCCGATTAATTGGCCCCAATCCGAGTACGGAGTTGGTTTAGCGGTCAGGAGACGTTACGGGTTGCATTAATCTTCTGACTGATGCAACAGTAATGTCCTGCATCGCTAATCTGATTCCGGAGCCCCCACAAGAGGTGGTATCAGAGCTATGTTAAAACTGAAAGGATAAAGTAGATCGCTAGATAATAGAACTTAGGAATGAGTTTTCCCAGGTGAGTTATTTTAACATAGTATTCTTAATTGTGAAATGGTAGAATGCTAGCCTTTTCCCCTCTATAGCTTCTTTTTCTGATTTCGAATCTTCAAAGTGAATTTCCTCTTAGCTGAATTTCAAACCTTGTTTTCTGGGACATGAGTGAAGTAGGAAAATGGGATTCATTCTATTCCCTTTCTCACTCAAAACCTAAAGATAGAGTTTGGGGAAGTCTTACCTATTCAACAGTTAGTTACTCGTTGTATAAGGACAAGATTAAGGCTTCGGGCTGTGGCTTTCACAGTTGTTTTGTGTGGTAGTTGCTTGGTTTCCTCTCTTTTGGTTTGTCTCCGTTGAGGTTTTGCTAACTAGTTCTTTTCTTGCTTTTAGATGTCGGGACGTTGGGAACCTCGTTTCTACACGCGTGCTATCCTAGAGGGTTCTGTTCAGGCCACCCTTTGGGAGATGATGCGTCGTGTTGGGTTCACTGAGCCACCAGAGTTCATGATCTCAAGCGCTGGACTTAGCCCAGCATCCTCTCTTTATGTGGCAGAGGTCACCATTCGAGGTCGTCTTGCAGGAGAGCAGACACGTCTCTACTATGGCACAGCTCCGAGTCCTCTCGCAGCGTTGCTAGATGGGGCGTATATGGCAATCCTTCGACTCCGTTTCGACCTTCCCGAGCTGTCGCAGATGTTTCCGAGTTGTCCCTCTCGTGAGCCGGACGGCCAGGCAAACCTCTATGCACAGGTCAATCCGCAGATGGATTTAGTGGAAGCTTGGAAGGTTGGGTACGTGCGAGCTGTTGATGTGTACTGCCGCCTTCCGACGAGCTTCGGTCGCCGTCGTATTTTCGAGTTAGAGAGCCATATGGCACCGTTCGTCAACCATGGCTTCTTCACCACTGAGATGATCTACGGGGAGCACGATGAGCTTGAGCTGGCAGAGGAGCTTCCTCGCCCTTACGGATCCTACCGTCGGGTCTCCCGCAATGCCAGGATGTCCGTGCGAGGCAGCCGCCGCCATCGTATTTCAGCTGTGCGCCCTGGAGCCTCGTCGAGTGCAGCACCGGGTCATAACCTCGTCTTTGGCGGTCGTGAGTATGAGCTGATGTACCCGGTGGAGTCATCTACTTCTTCTGCAGCTCCAGGCCCTTCCGATGCTCCCCGCCGAATGGTGGGGATGTGTAGACCTGGATTTTAGGAGTCCTCTGTGTAATAGGTAGTACTGAAGCTCGCTTTTGTCGTAGATACGAGCTGGCTGGTGATGTACTTTTGCTGTACAGAGGTTAGGTGGGAACTTGTGTTAAGTGGGAGTGATGATGTAATATGAATCAACTGTAGCGCGCAAGGAAGTGCCTTGCTGTCGTCCTTAAATCTATCGTGTATGCAATCCTTTCGCTGCAATGCATGCTTCATTGCCTTGTATTGCTACGAATCCTATTAAATGCATATGAATCACGCAGTAATCCTGTTGTGTCGTCTCATTTCTGGTATGTCACCTGTTGTTCACATTGTTGAACCTTGTGTTAAGCAGGATGCCGAGGAGACGGCCAGTCCGTGCGATTATGGCCGAGGGTACGGCGCGAGATGAACTGAACCCCTCACTTCGTGATCCACCGCAGCAGGGATCCCATAGCCATGTTTCGCGGCATTCTAATGACTCATGGCGCCAAGACATGGACGTCAGGAAGCGCAGAGTGAGGAATTACCTCCTCCTCCGTCCATGGCCCAAGTACTGGTGATGCAGACTCGTTTACTCGAGAGATTGGTGCAGAATTCGGAGAATCTGGGTGCCGTTGCTTTTGGAGGTGTGGCAGCGATGCAACCCCAGACTCGGCTGGCAGAGTTCCAACGAACTCGCCCACCGAATTTCTCCACGGCCACTGATCCTTTAGACGCAGACGACTGGCTCCGCGACATTGAAGATAAACTTGAGTTGGCTAGATGCACGGATGACGAGAAAGTCCAGTATGCTACACATTATCTCCAAGGAGCGGCAGCAGCATGGTGGAACAGTTTTAAGACTATTCGCCCTGTTGGACAAGTTACCACTTGGGCATATTTCAAAGAAGCTTTTCGTGCAGTCCATATTCCCTCCAGCTTGATGGAGATAAAGAAGAGGGAATTTTATAATTTGAAGCAAGGGTCCATGTCCGTTATGGACTATCTGCATAAGTTCAATTACCTGACTCGTTATGTCGCTGATGAGATTCTGAGCGAGGCCCGGAAAACTGCTTGGTTTCGGGAGCATTTGAATGATGAAGTTAAACATTCGCTCGCAGCTCTTGATTTCCCAAATCTCCAAGAGCTAGTGGATAAGGCGATTCGGGTGGAAGACAGTGCAAAGGCAGTTGCAAAAAATCGAAAATGGAAGTGGCTGGCCCAAAAAGCAGTCGGTGCGGGCCCGTCAAGGTCTCGCCCTGGGAAGGCTGTCAGTGCTCAGTCCATTACTTCTCCAAAACCTCAACGACCTGTTCCTCGTGCCTCTCAATCTGCGGTTCAATCCCATAACCGTGGTGGGCAGATGCAAGGAGGACAGCAAAGGGGGACGCCGCTTTCATGCTTTGCATGTGGACAGGTTGGCCATTTTGCCAATGTTTGCCCTCATCGTCGACCCCTACCGACTCGCCCTTCAGCTCAAAGCGCTCCGGTTCGTCCTCAAGCTCCTGTTAGTGGACGTGGTGGTCATCAGGTTGGCCGAGCGGGTTCTCGTTCTGCGCAGAGTCCTGCTCTGGGTCGTCTTAATTTGGTAACAGCGGAGGAAGCAAGTAATGCACCAGATGTGGTCCTCGGTATGTTTCTTGTGCATTCAGCTCCTACTGTGGTTTTGTTTGATTCAGGAGCTTCCCATTCCTTTGTGTCTTTAAGGTTCGTTAAGGATCAGGGGATTAAGACTAGTTTTCTAGGCAATTACATGTTAGTTCATTCCCCTGGCTCAGTCCTTCGGGCTCAGTGTATTTGCCTAGGAGTCCCGATTGAGATTGAACGAGTGCGATTTAGTGGAGATCTGATTCAGATCGATACACCTGGACTTAATGTAATCCTAGGGATGGATTGGTTATCTAAGAACCAAGGACGTATCGATTGTGCCGAACGTTCTATTTCCTTGGTAAATCCAGATGGCATCCAAGTCAAATTTAACTCCAGCCCGTTATCGGTGCAAAAGCCCTCTCTTCATTCCTTGCCTATTCTTGAGATGGCACAAGTACCGGTTGTCTGTGAGTATCCCGATGTTTTTCCTGAAGAATTGCCGGGATTGCCTCCAGACAGAGACTTGGAGTTTATTATAGATTTGCTACCGAATAAAGATCAATATCCAAGCGCCCTTACCGGATGCCCTCGGATGAGTTGATCGAACTCAAGAAGCAACTCAAGGAGCAGCTAGCAAAGGGTTTTATCCGTCCTAGCTCTTCGCCATGGGGTAGTCCAAAGGTTTCTTCGTTAAAAGAAGGACGGCGATCTTCGCGATGTGCGTCGACTATCGCTCGTTGAACGAAGTCACCATTAAGAATAAGTATCCCTTCCGCGGATCGATGATCTGTTTGATCAATCGGGGCTCAGATCTTTTCCAAAATTGATTTGAGGCTTGGGTACTTCCAACTCAAAATCCGGCCAGGAGGACATTCGTAAAAGCTGCGTTTACTACTCGCTACGGATTGTAATGAGTATGCTGGTTTCCTTTGGTCTTACCAATGCCCCTGCCACTTTCATGAACCTCATGAACAAGGTATTCATGGAATACCTGGACAAATTCGTGGTGGTGTTCATTGATGACATCCTCATCTACTCCAGAAGTGAAGAAACGCATGAGCTCCATTTGCGGTTAGTGCTCGACAAACTCCGCGAGCACCAGCTTTACGCAAAATTCAGCAAGTGTGAGTTCTGGCTCAAAGAAGTTGCATTCTTAGGGCATGTTCTTTCTAGAGGTGGAGTTGTAGTTGATCCAAGTAAGGTGCAGGATGTAATTGCTTGGGAGCAGCCACGGACTGTTCCTGAGATCCGAAGTTTCCTCGGTCTTGCCGGTTATTACCGACGGTTCATCGAGAACTTCTCCAAAGTCGCTAAACCGTTGACAGAACTACTCAAAAAAGAAAAGAAATTTGAGCGGTCATCAAGTTGTGAGGCAAGTTTTCAAGAGTTGAAGCGAAGACTCACCTCTGCCCTAATTCTTGTTTTACCAGACATACATAAGAGCTTTGACGTTTTCTGTGATGCTTCGCGTTAGGGTCTCGGTTGTGTGCTGATGCAAGACGGCAAGGTGGTAGCTTATGCTTCACGACAACTGAAACCTCACGAAGCCAACTATCCAACCCATGATCTGGAATTGGCAGCGGTCATTCATGCTCTAAAACTGTGGCGTCATTATCTCATTGGAAACAGATGTGAGATATTTACCGATCACAAGAGCCTGAAATATTTCTTCACCCAACCAGATCTGAACTTGAGGCAGCGCAGATGGTTGGAGCTGATCAAGGATTATGATCTGGGAATCCATTATCATCCAGGCAAAGCTAATGTGGTTGCAGATGCCCTCAGTCGCAAACTGCACGCCATTAGTGCATCAACTTTTGTTAGTCAACCTCAACTGATGGATGAGTTTCGGAGACTCAATTTGGAAGTGGTTCAAGAAGGGTTTGTGGTGGCCCTAACCTTAGAGCCCACTTTTGAGTCCCAAATTCTAGCCGCGCAAATCGTTGATGAGAAAGTGGCTGAAATCAAGCGCAGCTTGAAGGAAAGCGCGCCTTCGGAGTTTTTGGAAAGAGCAGATGGGATGGTCATGCGTGGACGGCGATTGTACGTTTCGAATGACCAGGAGATCAAACAATTGATCTTGAATGAAGCTCACAATACTCCTCTTTCGATCCACCCTGGAAGTACGAAAATGTACCAGGATATCCGTGTAAGTTTCTGGTGGCCTGGTATAAAAAAGGAGATCACTGAATTTGTCGCTACTTGCGATGTGTGTCAGCGGGTAAAAGCGGAGCATCAACGCCCTGCGGGATTGCTCCAGCCTTTAAAAATTCCAGAGTGGAATTGGGATGAAGTCGGCATGGATTTTATTACTGGTCTGCTGAAATCATCAGGTGGCCATGACTCCATTTGGGTAATCGTGGATCGATTGTCCAAAGTGGCTCATTTTATTCCAGTCCATATCACCTACAATGGGCCTAAACTTGCAGAACTTTACCTGAATCACATAGTTCGACTGCATGGTGTTCCTAAGGTCATTGTGTCAGACCGTGGGACCCAATTTACGTCGCGATTCTGGAAAAATCTGCATGAACTCCTTGGTACCAAGTTGTTTTTCAGCACAGCGTACCATCCTCAGACTGATGGCCAAACTGAAAGAACTAACCAAGTCTTTGAGGATATGCTAAGAGCTTGTGTGTTGGCTTACAACGCAAAGTGGGAAAAATGTTTAGCTTTCGCTGAATTCTCCTACAACAACAGCTATCAGGCAAGTCTCCAGATGTCGCCGTTCGAAGCACTTTATGGGAGAAAGTGCAGAACTCCTTTGTTGCAGTGCGAAGTCGGCGAAAGACAATTCTTCGGCCCTGCTGTAATCCAAGAAGCCGAAGATCATGTCAAGTTGATTCGAGACCGACTAAAGGAAGCTCAGTCGAGGCAGAAAAGTTACGCTGATACTCATCGCCGCGAGCTGAGTTTTGATGTAGACAATTTCGTCTACCTCAAGGTGTCGCCGTTACGTGGCACTCGTCGTTTTCAAGTTCGTGGGAAATTATCGCCGCGTTACGTCGGACCGTACCGCATTCTTGCGAGGAAAGGTGAAGTTGCTTACCAGATTGAACTTCCCCCTCAGCTTTTGTAATACCCAGAATTCGTTTCTCTAGCCATTTCTTTTATTCCTTCGGGAAGCGTTGTTTTTTTATTTAGCGGGAACATTTGCGGAGTTCAGGGATGCGGAAAAGAAGTTAAAATATATTTTTTTTAGCATCAATAAAGTGTGGATTATTGTATTTTTTTTGGGCGAGGGCTTGTACCACTTGGGCCTGGGCCGGCTTTTGGGCCAGCCCATGCGCCCCCACCACCTCCCAAGCCGCACCTCCCCACCTCCCCTTTGGCAGCCGCACCCCCCCCCCCAAACCCTTCCCCCTTTGGTAGCCGCCACCCCCCCTCCCTCTCATGCCTCCTCCTCCCCTCCAAAATCAGATCTAGTGCCCTTGTTGATTCCGAGAGGGGATTTGCGCAAGGGGAAGATCCGGAGGAGGAGTAGGATCGCGAGGATTCGAGCCGCGGCGCCGGATTTGGGGTTGTCATCGATTTCTTCGGGGTGTAGGTATTTTTTCTTTTATGATTTCCGCTGTGATTGTTGGCTAAGCTCGTGTTAGAGGGTATTAGGGAGTGGTTGCATGTTTGGAAGTTCAAGTTTGGATGAGTAGATCAAAAACTAGAGAGGGATTTTCGTTTCTGTTCGGCTAATCTGTGCAGAACTGCTTCTGTGGGCGTTTTCGTAACCAAAATGATTTTTACTCGAAACCTAGCTCCTGTAATTTTTTCAGATTTTTATAAGTTGTGGTTTGGGAGTAATCGCGATGGGAAAACTGCTGTAGGATGAGAGGGGACAGATTGCGTATTCAGATTAGGGCTGTAGATTAAAAATACTTGGGTCAGGAATTAAAATTCTTGGTCTATATGAAAGTTGTAGATCACATACATATCTGTATTCTGTAATTTTCTCATAATTTTTGGAGTTATGGATTTGAAGATATGACTGTAGTAAGTCCGCTGTTATGTTTGGAAACTTAAATCTGTCTACTGTGTTAAGCCACGTTTTAGGAAAATTTAAAGTGGGAATCAAAATATTTGCACTACATAAAAGTTGTAGGTATGGCCGAGATCTATCTTCTGTAATTTGTTTGGAATTTTTGATGCTGCCGTCTGCTCGTAGCTGTTGAAAGAGCGTCGCTTCAATTTTGTAGCTAATCCTTGTACCCTGCTAAAGACCTGTCGATTAGGCATAGTTAACTAAATAATTAAAATTTGTGGTCTCTTTGAAAGTTGTAGAAGATGTCAATATCTAACTTCTGTAATTTTTGTAGAATTTTATACATATCACAGAAATAGCTTCAAAATAAACAAGCCGGCCTGCGCAATCTGTTTTTCTGGACAGCTTGGTAGAATATTGTGTTTCGGGGGCTGTGGGAGTAGGGAACGCTTAATTGTGTTCAATTCAAGTTGAAAAATGTTTAAGTACTGAGGTAAAATGCTTGTGTAGGTGGTGCGACTTCGGGACGCAATTAATATCTTTGTCTTCATCGGTAAAGGCAAGTGGAATAGCTCTGTTTGTTCATGTTTGAATTGTTTATGTCTGATTTTCCATAGACTGTTTGTAACACCCCAAAATTTTGCTTTTCTTAAATTCATGTGTGATTTGGCACTTTGGTGAATTTTTGGAATTTTCTGGAATTTATTTGGATTTATTTGGAATTTATTTGAATTTATTCCATTTTGAAATAATTAAAGAATTTGATTTTGCAAATAAAATTTTGTTGGAAATATTTTATTTGAGTCCAAAATAATCCAAAATATTTTCCAGAATTTTTCTGGAATTTTTCTGAGTCATTTGCTATTTTTAATGAATTAAATGAATTATCGGGAATTATTTTAAATATTAAATCATTGGAAATTCAACTCGGTCGAAATCTGTTCATCCGATCGAAGTCGAACCAGTCGGACTCGAGTCCGACCGAGCCGATTGACTCGACCAAACCAGCTCCCAACCCTAATCAATCCCAACCGTCGGATCAAGATCCAACTACCGAGATCCGCCGTGCTGGGTTCGAGCCGTATCCGGCCCGGATCCGATCGCGCCCGTCGCGATTGTGGCCGTTGATCGTGCCACGTGGGCCGGTGGCGTCGTCGTCTCCGCCGAGACCGAGCCGGACTCGCGCCGCGCCGCGCCGTGTAGAATTAGGTTTCGTCTCGCACGAACGCCGAGGCTATTTAAAGCCCTGGTCACGCCCGAGGTTTCCCTCATCCTTGCGCACCCGTTCCTCGAGCCATCTCGCTCGAGCCGTCGCCGTTTGCCGTCTGAGTTCGCCGGAGTTGGAACTCTGTTGCGCCGCATGTTTGCGCGCGCTTTTCCGCCGTCGTCCGGCGTCTTCCGCCGAGACGAAGCCCAGATCTGGAACCCCCGAAGCCAGGCGCACCCGAAGAGACCTTTCACTTCGTCGGAGCTGCACGGACACGCCGCGTGGGAGGTCGTCGTCTACGTCTCCGGTGCCCAAGCCTCGCCGCGCCATCGCCGGACCTCGCGAGCTCTGTGGACCGTCCGATCTTGATCGTGCGGTTGAGGTGAGTTCACGTGTTCCAAACCCGATTAGATCTGGACCGTTGGATCAAGATCCAACGGCCCACGATCGCCACGTGCTGTAGTAGTGTTATTATAGGATTAGATCTGGACCGTCCGATCTAGATCGAACGGCCACGATCATCGAGTAGATTCAACGTGTTAACCCTGGATCTAATCGCGCCGCCGAAATTCAAATCAACGGCCGAGATTGCGCGCACGTGTCGGGAAGCCCGTTGCGGTCAGCGCCGCCGCCCACGCAGCGGCGTGTGGGCGTGTGTCTCGACACGTGGGCCCCGCAAGTCGAGGAGGGCCGCACGCGTCACCGCGTTTGCGTGAGACCACTTAGCGGCCAGGTGGGTCCCACTGTCGATCTCACCCGGCCGTGGACCGGGTCCACCATGGAACGAAGCCGCGCCGTGGGCTGAGCCCATGGTGGCCGACGCCGAGCCAACCAATCAGAGGCTGCCATGTGTCCATGCTGACGCAATAATTAATTTCCGAAAAAGAAAATGATTTATTAATGCGAAATATTGATTCAAATTTAGATTCAAACTTCAAACGCTTATAACTTTTGCGTTTCAACTCCGATTTGAGTGATTCAAATTTCTAAATTTGTATAAAATTGAGATCTACCTAAATATGAATTTTATTTAATTTTTAGACTAAAGTTTTTCTTTGCAAAATTATTTAATTGATTATTTAAACTTTAAATAATCATAACTTTTGCGTTTTAACTCCAAATTTGACGATTCCAGTTTCTAAAAATCCATAAAATTATGTTCTTTCTGTTTGTGGATTTTATTTGGATGTTTGGACACTTTTTGCCTAGTGTTTATTTGTGTATTTGCTATTTGCACGCTTTACGAGTAGACGTTGAAGTACCGGAAGGATTCGAAGGAGAAGTATTAACTCAGAATCCAACTCAAGACCAAGAGCAAGTACTTTTTGAAGGCAAGTTGTGCTTTGACCATATTGATCCTATTTCGAAATCTATTTTGATTTAAACTGTTGCATGCTAGATCAATTAGAAAGATACTTTGTTTAAACATGGGGGTTAGATAAATACCAATTTGCTGTATGACACCTTGATTATTTAAGTATGTGCCATGACCCTTGTCACCCTAGTTGTGGTTTACTAGTTGGACATAATCAAATTGCCAACATGGGTTTTAGACCGTTGTAGTATACTGCTTAGACCTGCTACGTGCTCATGACATGGTTTTGGACAATCAAATGTTAATATTGACTTAATGATATATTGAACCTGTTTTGGAAAGGTATCATGTGATGTTGATAGCACGTGGTGCTTGGTAATCAAGCTGGGTTTTGATAAATAGTTTTCGGCCAGGGGCATGTGGCAAGAATGATCAGGTGGGCCGGTGGCAATCGGGGATGTTGATTTGGTTCTTCGGGTAGTCTTGCCCTGGTCACTCTAAGGACTTAACCTTGCAAGCCTTTGAACTGGGTCATACTTGCAACCACATGGCTGGAATGGGACGGCCCTAGTTGACTAAGTCGCTAAGGACTCACTTGTGGAGCCTCAGGGTGTCAATTACACCGTTTGTGTGATTGTGCGGGAGGCGTGTCGTGGCCGTGGGCCGATACCCATCTAACGGTGTGTTGGTCCCATACTTCGCCTTGGCTAAGGGAAGGGATGGTGTAGAGCACGAACAGGAGAGGACCACTGTGTTGTTTGAGGCTTAGAAAGGCTTTGTTACTGAACTCGCCTTTGTGGTGTTTGACTGTATCTTGTGGGTAAAGTGCATAACCTCTGCAGAGTGTAGAATCTATTTAAATAGCCGAGTCCACTGATCTTGGACAATGCTCGGGATTACAGTCAAGGGTTAGACTTTACGAAAATAACTTGGATTTGAAAGGTTGGTTTGGTTTAGTAATGAAGATGATAGAAATGTGGTTTAGGATGGGTAAAATTTTTATTAAATTTCATGAAAAGTTAATTATCCTTTACTTATTTCTACTACTTTCGAATCTACTTATATTACTTTTCAAATGTCAAGCATCGCAAATATACCTTGAGCTATTCCTTTGTACCAAGCCATGCATATAGTATATTAGCTTTGCATTCATGCATGACTTGTCGAGTACCAAGTACTCACCCTTGCCTCAACACAACATCGGTTGAAGAGGAGACTACGCCACTGTGGAGGAGGAACTCCAAGAGGATCCGTCTACTTAGGGATGCGAGCCCGATCAGGTTACTGTGGTATACTGGATGGCGCCACGAAGTTATCTTATTTTCCGCTGCTATTATTTTTCTCTGAATAAGTTTCGCCTTACGAGGCATACATTTGTAACTTGGCCATAAGGTCGAGTAACCAGTTTGGTTATTTAAATAAAGTACTTTATTGGTATCGAGTGGTATGATTGTGATATTTACCAATGTTAAGACTGTGTGCACTAGCGCGTTCCTGGACTAGTGCTGAATACACAGAGGGTCCGGATTTGCAAATTCGGGGTCCCGACACTGTTGTTGTCCTCTTTGCTTATTGATCAGTATGGAATGTATTATAGCTCAGATGTATGTGAAGTTATTTATGCATGAATCATGTCATTTGCATTCATGCATTGGAAGAATGTCGCCGCGAGATCGCCGCGACCGTACCGGTACAATACCGTGTGTTCCTGAGAAAGGGCACGGTAACCGTGTGTTCCTGAGAAAGGGCACGGTGAGAAGTAACATGTCATGAGCATATGCATTATCTAACTTATGTGAATGCTTATATGTGGTGGAAAGAAAAGAGAGGAAAGTATGATTGTATGTTCTGTTTACTTCTTTAAGAAAGAAAGAAAGGAAGAATGTTCGAATTTACAATGCTTGATTGTTAATTCTGTCTGGTGTATTTCACTTGCTGAGATTATCCAATCTCACCGCTTCTTTCATTTCTTTCAGGCCGTTCATTGGAGCATAGCATGAAGGGTGGAGCGTAGCAAAGACTTTCTACACATGCTCACTTAGAATAAAATAATTATGTTGGTTATTTAATCATGTTAAACCGTGTAACTTATGGCTCATGGTTCCAAACTTTAAATTGGGGTCGGTAGTATCTTGTTGCCTTGTGAGTTTCGGTATATTGTAGTACTTTTTTTTGCATGTTCGTTTTACTATTTATGCTTCCGCTATGTTGTGATCCATGTTTTGTTTGTGTCTTTCATTATTATTAGCAAAGGTCATGTCGAATTTTTTTGTTATAGACCTTAGTTGTCTTGTTGGGGTGTTACAGTTGGTATCAGAGCGGGCTTTAGGTTCTGGGTATGTTCGAAATTGGTTAAGATGAAAAATGACACACTTGCACTTGTAGGATTGGTTCGGGTGCATTGCATTGCATGCGATACTTGACTTTACTAATTTTGTTTCATGTATTGTATTTGTTGTCGTTATTGATTGTTGTCTTTGAAGTGTAGTTAACTTCTTCAAGTATGCCGCCTAGACCGCGGACCATGACCCAGCCGGGAACTCAGGTTGGCCAGGGGTCCGAGGTCGGAGAATCCTCCAATACGATAGAGGGAACTCAAGCAGAGTTAGTGGCTGCTATGAAGGCAATGCAGGAAGAATTGAGGATGTTGAGGCAGGGCGCGCAGGCTACTCCTGCTGGAGCTGCCCCTGCTGTTGTTGCTGGGGGGCAGGAGCCTGTTGCAGCGGCGCGTGGTGTGGGCTTGCGTCTGCGGGAGTGGGTCAGCATGAGGTTGGACAGTTTCGGAGGGACGGGTAGTCCGACCCAGGCAGCGGATTGGTTGTCTTATGTGGAGCAGCAATTGGAGGCTTTTGAGGTAGAGATGCAGGAGCGTGTCCGTTTTGTGACACAACTCCTGAAGGGAGAAGCTCAGATCTGGTGGAGGGGCGTGCTTGCCACCAGGTCAGTTGTGCAGGGCGGTCCTTCATGGGAGGACTTCGTGAAGCAGTTCGAGAGGAGGTTCTACCCCGCCACCTTCCTGGATAGGATGCAGATTGACTTGGGACAGTACACGCAGGACAGGAAGTCGATGGGTGAGTACGAGTTGGGGTTCAATCGCATTGTGCGATTTGTGCCTCATGTGGCGCGTGATGAGATGGAGAAGGCGAGGCGTTTCCGTCAGGGGCTTTGTCCGCCTATTCGCCACATGCTAGGTGCTTTTCCCATCACCGACTTTCGGTCCTTGGTTGAGCAGGCACTTGGCATAGAGTTGCAGCTCAACTTCACAGATGAGATTCGCAAGTCATCGGCGGGAGCGATCAAGGGTCCTGTTGAGAAGAAGGGCCCACCTGGTGGCCCTACCCATAAGAAGGGAAAGAATCGGCGCTATTAGCCCTATCAAGGCCGCTCGGTCAGCAACGTGCCCAGGTGGGGTGCACCTCGATCGAGCTGTTGCTAAGCCGGGCTTGGGCATGGTTTGTTTCCGTTGCGGCGACCCTCATCGCCGTAGTGAGTGCTCTTGGAAGGGGAGATGCTCCACTTGTGGTCGGGAGGATCACAAGGATGTGGTATGTAGACAGAATCCCAACTCCAAGCTACGTTGGGAGCAGGTGACCCCTTCAGCTGGCGGACAGAACTCGGGGGGCTACATTCAGATGTTGGCTGCTGCTCCTACCCCGAGGTGCTTACCGGCGCCTTCGTCGGCCTCTTCACTACCCCCTCTGCCGCAGGGGGCGTCGGGTGCCCACAGCTTCTTGCTCCATCTTCGTCGGCACCGCAGGCATGGACCTGCACCTATTCTTTCCGGCGCAGAGCCGCTTCGTCGCTTGACTCAGGATTTATGTTATGCCTTCAGCAGAGGGAGTGGATCGTGGTGACGTGGGTGACAGGTACTCTTTTAGTGAATTCTTTCGAGGCGGTGTTCGCTTTGATTCGGGAGCTAGTTTTTCGTTTGTCTCGATGGGTTTTGTTGCTCGGGCTGGTCTTTCTGTGCAGAGTGTGGGGCGGTTGGTGGTGGTCAATTCACCACAAGGAATTATATCTTGCACAGAGTACTGTCCTAGTTGTCGTCTTTTTTTAGCAGATGAGGAGTTCGTGGCGAATCTGTTGGTGATCCCTTTGGAGCCATTCGATGTCATCCTTGGCATGGATTGGCTATCTTTGCACCAAGCATTGATTGACTGTTCCTGGAAAACGATCACCCTCCAAGCTCCTTCGGGGCGAGAAGTTGTCTTCCAAAGCAGTACTCTTCAGCTTACTCTTTCATTTCTTTGCCGGTTGTTCCCAAGCTCCCGGATGTCAAAATCGGGTGTTCTTTGGTCCATGGTAGAAGGCCGGGAGACCGTGATTAGTCTGGAGGATATCGATGTGGTTTGTCTGTATCCGGATGTTTTCCCCAGTGAGCTGCCGGGATTACCACCTGAGCGAGAGTCAATCTTTCGTATGGAACTTGTTCCGGATACGAGACCAATTTTTAAAACTCCTTATAGAATGGCCCCGGTTGAGCAAGCGGAATTGAAGAAGCAGTTGGATGAACTCCTGGCTAAGGGGTTCATCAGACGAGCACCTCCTTGGGCTGCCTCGGTTTTGTTTGTGCAGAAGAAAGATGGCTCCAAAAGGCTTTGTATTGATTACCGGGCGCTTAATCAAGTAACCATTAAAAACAAATACCCCCTGCCCCGCATCGATGATCTTTTTGATCAGCTGAGGGGTGCCAAGTTATTCTCAAAGATTGATTTGCGATGGGTACCATCGATTCACGGATTAAAGAAGAGGATATTGAGAAGACATCATTCAACACGAGGTACGGGCATTTTGAATTCGTGGTTATGTCTTTTGGACTAACCAATGCCCCTATTTGTGTTTATGGAGGCAATGAACGAGGATGTTCCATAAGTTTCTTGATGTCTTTGTGGTCGTCTTCATTGATGACATCCTAGTCTACTCCAGGACAAAGGAAGAGCATGCCGTGCATTTGGGCTTGGTCTTGGATACTCTCAGGAAGAATAAATTTTATGCAAAACTCAAGAAGTGTGCTTTCTGGTTGACCGAAGTGAGTTTCCTTGGGCATGTCATTAACCAGAGAGGTATCACGATCGACCCAAAGAATGTTCTTTCTTGTGGTCGGATGGCATAGACCGAACAAAGGTGACGGAGATTAGGAGTTTCTTGGGGTTAGCTGGTTACTACCGGCGCTTTGTGCAAAACTTTTCTGTCATTGCTAAACCATTGACAAGACTCACTCGAAGGGAATTCCTTTCCTTTGACGGGATTGTGAGGTCAGTTTCAGTCATTGAAGAGTAAATTGATCAATGCACCGGTCCTAATCTTGCACGAGAGTGGCAAGCGTTATACGGTGTCTGCAGATGCTTCTCGTATTGGTCTAGGTTGTGTGCTTATGCAAGAAGGTCATGTTATCGCCTATGCATCTAGACAATTGAAGACTCATGAGCAAAACTATCCCACCCATGATCTCGAATTGGGCTTCTTGTGGTCTTTGCATTGAAATCTCGGAGGCATTATCTTTATGGGGAATCAAGTGACGTGTTCACGGATCATAAGAGCCTCAAGTATATCTTCACTCAATGGGAGTTGAATCTGAGACAGCGTAGGTGGTTGGAATTGATTAAGGATTTTGACTTGACCATCAGTATCACCCTGGCAAGGCCAATGTTGTGGCAGATGCTTTGAGCGAGCAGGGTCCCTAAAGCTGCGATGCCTTTGATAGCAGAGCTGAACAATATGCAAGTCTCCTTTTGTTTTGCGGGTGTGGCGCAGGAGGAGGCTCAATTGATCATTCAATCCTCCATTCCCGAGCGGAGTGCGAGGCTCAATTCCAAGACCGGTTGCTCGAGAATGTTCGGAGAAGGATCTTGGGCCAGGGAAGCCAGAGTTTTCCTTGGGCGATAATGGTTCCATCCGGTTTAGAGGTCGACTTTGTGTGCCACATAAATCGAGGTAAAGACGGATATCTTGAGAGAAGCCCACCGTACTCCTTATACGGTACATCTGGTGAGACCAAGATGTATCGAGACTTGAGGCAAGGTTTTTGGTGGAAGAGAATGAGGGTTGACATTGCAAAGTATGTAGCCTCATGTGGTGTGTGCCAACAGTGAAAGCTGAACACAAGAGGCCCGCCGGTTTCTGCAATCATTAGAAATTCGGAATGGAAGTGGGAACACATCACGATGGATTTCGTGGTTGGTTTACCTCGTTCGCCTAGAGGTAGAGATGCTATTTGGGTAGTAGTTGACAGGCTCACGAAGTCTGCACATTTCATACCAATGAAAACGACCAATTCAGCTCAGGATTTGGTTCCTTTGTATATGAAAGAAGTGGTCAGATTGCATGGGGTGCCTAAGTGGATCGTTTCTGATCGGGACTCTAAATTTGTGTCTCGTTTCTGGCAAAGTTTGCAAGGTGCTTTGGGCACGAAGCTCTCTTTTAGTACCGCTTTCCATCCCCAGACAGACGGTCAATCAGAACGTACCATCCAGACCTTGGAAGACATGTTGCGTGCCTGCGTCCTTTCATGGAAGGGTAACTGGGAGGACCACCTAGCTTTGGTGGAGTTTGCTTATAATAATAGTTACCAGTCTAGCATCAAGATGGCTCCGTTCGAGGCTTTGTATGGCCGGAGGTGTGTTTCCCCGTTATGCTGGGATTCTTTGGGTGAGAAGTCTGTGCAAGGTCCGGATTGGGTTCAACAAACTCATGAAAAGGTGCGTTTGATTCGACAGAATCTATTGGCCGCTCAGAGCCGTCAAAAAAGTTATGCAGATAAGAGGAGGCGGGATTTGGAATTTGTTGTGGGTGATCAAGTTCTCCTCCGAGTGTCACCTTCGAAGGGCATTGTTCGTTTGGTACCACCGGTAAGCTCGATCCGAGGTATATTGGTCCGTTCTTGGTGTTGGCTCGAGTGGGTAGTCGGCTTACCGCTTGGAGTTACGAATCGATGAGTGGAGTGCATAATGTATTCCATGTCTCAATGCTTGAAGTACCTCCATGACCCGAGCAAAAGATTGACTGGAGCCAATAGCAGTTGAGCAAGATTTAACCCTGAAGTGCCACCGGCGCATCTTAGACATGTCGAGGCGGACTATGAGGAATAGAGTTATTAAGTTCGTGAAAGTCCTTTGGACTAATCAGACTGAGCGGGAGGCAACTTGGGAACCGGAAGAGTTGATGCGCAAAAAGTACCCCGATTTCTTCGAGGAAGGTGAGCGCCTGTCGTGTTTTTGTCTTATTGGTCTCCTTTTTCTTCGTTCGCAATGGGAGTAGATTCGGGGACGAATCCTTTAAGGGGGGGAGAATGTAATACCCAGAATTCGTTTCTCTAGCCATTTCTTTTATTCCTTCGGGAAGCGTTGTTTTTTTATTTAGCGGGAACATTTGCGGAGTTCAGGGATGCGGAAAAGAAGTTAAAATATATTTTTTTAGCATCAATAAAGTGTGGATTATTGTATTTTTTTGGGCGAGGGCTTGTACCACTTGGGCCTGGGCCGGCTTTTGGGCCAGCCCATGCGCCCCCACCACCTCCCAAGCCGCACCTCCCCACCTCCCCTTTGGCAGCCGCACCCCCCCCAAACCCTTCCCCCTTTGGTAGCCGCCACCCCCTCCCTCTCATGCCTCCTCCTCCCCTCCAAAATCAGATCTAGTGCCTTGTTGATTCCGAGAGGGGATTTGCGCAAGGAAGATCCGGAGGAGGAGTAGGATTGCGAGGATTCGAGCCGCGGCGCCGGATTTGGGGTTGTCATCGATTTCTTCGGGGTGTAGGTATTTTTTCTTTTATGATTTCCGCTGTGATTGTTGGCTAAGCTCGTGTTAGAGGGTATTAGGGAGTGGTTGCATGTTTGGAAGTTCAAGTTTGGATGAGTAGATCAAAAACTAGAGAGGGATTTTCGTTTCTGTTCGGCTAATCTGTGCAGAACTGCTTCCGTGGGCGTTTTCGTAACCAAAATGATTTTTACTGGAAAAGTGCATAACTAAAAAGTTGTAGATAACGTCGAAACCTAGCTCCTGTAATTTTTTCAGATTTTTATGAGTTGTGGTTTGGGAGTAATCGCGATGGGAAAACTGCTGTAGGATGAGAGGGGACAGATTGCGTATTCAGATTAGGGCTGTAGATTAAAAATACTTGGGTCAGGAATTAAAATTCTTGGTCTATATGAAAGTTGTAGATCACATACATATCTGTATTCTGTAATTTTCTCATAATTTTTGGAGTTATGGATTTGAAGATATGACTGTAGTAAGTCCGCTGTTATGTTTGGAAACTTAAATCTGTCTACTGTGTTAAGCCACGTTTTAGGAAAATTTAAATTGGGAATCAAAATATTTGCACTACATAAAAGTTGTAGGTATGGCCGAGATCTATCTTCTGTAATTTTTTTGGAATTTTTGATGCTGCCGTCTGCTCGTAGCTGTTGAAAGAGCGTCGCTTCTGAATTTTGTAGCTAATCCTTGTACCCTGCTAAAGACCTGTCGATTAGGCATAGTTAACTAAATAATTAAAATTTGTGGTCTCTTTGAAAGTTGTAGAAGATGTCAATATCTAACTTCTGTAATTTTTGTAGAATTTTATACATATCACAGAAATAGCTTCAAAATAAACAAGCCGGCCTGCGCAATCTGTTTTTCTGGACAGCTTGGTAGAATATTGTGTTTCGGGGGCTGTGGGAGTAGGGAACGCTTAATTGTGTTCAATTCAAGTTGAAAAATGTTTAAGTACTGAGGTAAAATGCTTGTGTAGGTGGTGCGACTTCGGGACGCAATTAATATCTTTGTCTTCATCGGTAAAGGCAAGTGGAATAGCTCTGTTTGTTCATGTTTGAATTGTTTATGTCTGATTTTCCATAGACTGTTGTTGTCCTCTTTGCTTATTGATCAGTATGGAATGTATTATAGCTCAGATGTATGTGAAGTTATTTATGCATGAATCATGTCATTTGCATTCATGCATTGGAAGAATGTCGCCGCGAGATCGCCGCGACCGTCTGCATACAATACCGTGTGTTCCCGAGAAAGGGCACGGTAACCGTGTGTTCCTGAGAAAGGGCACGGTGAGAAGTAACATGTCATGAGCATATGCATTATCTAACTTATGTGAATGCTTATATGTGGTGGAAAGAAAAGAGAGGAAAGTATGATTGTATGTTCTGTTTACTTCTTTAAGAAAGAAAGAAAGGAAGAATGTTCGAATTTACAATGCTTGATTGTTAATTCTGTCTGGTGTATTTCACTTGCTGAGATTATCCAATCTCACCGCTTCTTTCATTTCTTTCAGGCCGTTCATTGGAGCATAGCATGAAGGGTGGGGCGTAGCAGCACTTTCTACACATGCTCACTTAGAATAAAATAATTATGTTGGTTATTTAATCATGTTAAACCGTGTAACTTATGGCTCATGGTTCCAAACTTTAAATTGGGGTCGGTAGTATCTTGTTGCCTTGTGAGTTTCGGTATATTGTAGTACCTTTTTTTGCATGTTCGTTTTACTATTTATGCTTCCGCTATGTTGTGATCCATGTTTTGTTTGTGTCTTTCATTATTATTAGCAAAGATCATGTCGAATTTTTTTGTTATAGACCTTAGTTGTCTTGTTGGGGTGTTACAGCTTTCCGAGGTACACGATGTATTCCACGTATCGCAGCTAAAGAAATGTCTTCGGAAGCCCACAGAACTTACCCCATTGGAAACGATTGATCTTCAGCCTGATCTATCGTATCACGAGCATCCGATCCAAGTACTTGAAGAAGCTTGGCGCCCTACTCGCAATCAAGTCATCAGAATGCTCAAAATCCAGTGGAGTAATCATACCCAGGACGAAGCTACTTGGGAACGAGAAGATCGTCTTAGAATTGAGTTTCCCTCTTTCTTCGCAGAGTCTAGCTAATCTCGAGGACGAGATTATTCCAAGGGGGGTAGGATTGTAACGCCCGTGTTTATAATTAATCTTAATTAGGCTAACTAGGTGTGGATTAGTGCTCTGTAAAGTTTCCAGTTTGAATTTGGAGTTATTTGCCCTTGAATTCGGTTTTGTCGTTTCGTTTGATCGTTTTCCCCGATTGGAGTCTCAGAATCCGGAATCGGGTAAAATTTAAAATCGTGAGAGCTAGATCCCAAACTTAAGTTTTAAAACCTTTATCAGGACCCCTCGAACCTATTCCAATAGTCCTCAAGTTAGTTGATTGGAGAACCATCGCGAAATCGTAAAATTCCCGAAGTTTTCTGCTGCCAGCGGCAAGATCGCACTTTTGCCTGCGGTACTACCGGCCGAGCGGCAGTACCGGCCGCCCCGGGCGGTACTGCCGGCCGAGCGACAGGTTTTGGTCCTGTGCTCGTGTTTATCTCTTTGCCTCGGTTTGCGTGCACGTCCCAGCTCTTTAATAACACCAGGGAGCACCTCCTCTCCCTCTCCTCTCTCATTTCTCCTCCTCTCTTCCTCCTTCCTCTCTCCTCCTCCTCGCCATCTCCAGCCGGTTAGAGCTCCGGGAGGCCAAGTAGAAGCAGGAGCAAGGGTAGAGAAGCGTCTCCAAGCTGTCAAGGAGCTTCACCCGACGTAGGTTTTAATGTTGAGCTTGAACCCTAGGTGCAGATGCAAACCCTAGCTCTTCCTTGGCTTGTAATCGTTCTTTACGTCCTAGTTAAAATCTAGAAACCCTAGTTGTTGTGGTGCATAGTCGTTTTCCGAGTGGTTAAACATAGGTCAAGGGTAGAAGAATCCTTCCACGTGATCGAGTAGTTTCTGTAACCCTGATCTACGCTTCGTTGGACTCATTCGCTGCAAGGAGTCATTTCTGGAGTTCCGGAGTCCATCCTCTCGGAACCCTAACTCCGGGAAGTCGGGGAAATGACCTGCGGATGTTTTCTTAGAGCCTCGTAAGTCGTTTCTTGTGGGAGAATCGAGTTTGAACTCGATTCGGGACGAAAGTTGGATTCGGAAAGTATATTTAGGTTTTCGGGTAGTAGAAGTCGAATAGCGTATTTCGGAGGTTCCAATCAGTAGTTAGATCACGTAGGACCTTAGTGTTCTAGCGGGCCTAGTGCGCGTGTTGCGAAATCCGTTTTCCCGAAGGATTTGCAAAAGTTGCACTCTGGGCATTCGGAACGATTTCAAGTTCCGAAGTCCCAAAGCTCGCAGGTCTAGCGCACTTAAGTCCCTAGAGTAGTAGAGAACCCGTTGCCGCGATGAAACTCGAGTTTCGACACCCTCTGGGTCGAAATCCATTTTCGCGCCGGTATCGGGAGAGAAAGGATCCGAAAAGTGAGATTTTGAGCAAACGAACTCGAAACTTGACGAAACCTGCGTGAATAGGTCCCATGGGTCCCCAGGAACCTATCCATGCACTTACGTCGAAGTTCCGAAGTCTTTTGGGCGGAATCTCAATTTTTGGGATTTTGGACTCGGGGAGAGCGGCACTACCGCTGGTGTGAAGGCGGTACTGCCGGAGGGTCCGGCACTACCGGGTTTAGAGCGCCGGTAGTTATTTTCCAGAGAGCGACCCATTTCGGTTCCCGGCCAGCGGCACTACCGGAAAATCCAACCGGTACTGCCGGCCAGAGCGGCACTACCGCCCAATCAACAGCGGTACTGCCGGCCTCTGGGAGAAGATTTAGAATTTCTTTTTCCGTCTAGGTTCTCGTTTTCCGTTTTCGCTTCTTTTTGGATTTTGATTGCTTCTTTGCCTATTTTGATCGATGATTTTGGTCTCGTTGCTTTTCGTATAGACGTAGACACTTCGAACGTTGCCGACGATCCCGACTACGTCCCGGAGACCGATTTCACCGAAGAGCAAACAGGCAAGCACCTCCTTGACCATTTTGAATCCCATATTTGCAAATTCTTATTTTTGATTGCCAAAACTATTATGCATGCTCATAAGTTTATTAAAAGTGATAATTTGTGGGAAGCAGTAGTTAAACCAGAAATGGTGGATTACCTCAATTTAATCTGAATATGCAATCCTTGATAGACTTAAGAATAATTTAGACACGTTAGTAAGTGTCAGAGGGTATTAAAGAATAATAGTTGCATATGCTTAGTTCAGCAGTAGAATTGGTTGCAGGAGATCATAATGTTCTTATTCATAAACTCCTAGAACTATAGGATGGGTGAAGGGTGTCAGGTTGGAATTGGAGGTTTTGGGGTTTTGTTGGAAAAAGGGAATGGTTGCGTGAGTAGAGTGGAAAAACGTGGAGAGTTTAGACCGGGCGAGATGTTTGGTGGTTTGGAGTTGGTGGTATTTGGCCGGGTAATGGTTTCGGTTGGTAGGCTGGTTTCAGGTTCGGATCGGTTGTCAGGCCGTTGGCTGGTTTGGAGTGATTTGGTCTTAGTTGGTCCCTTGCTATGGGGAGGTTGAAGGCTAGTGTGTGCTCGGTGGGGCCGCTAGTGTCGATCCTCTGTGGCCATAGCAAGTGGGTTTGGAAGATCTCGCCTGAGTCACCCTAAGGACCGAACTTGGTGCTATTTACTGGGTATAATTCGTGCAACCACATGTGCTAGTATGGGATGGCCTCAGCCTAGTACGGGGAAAAGGGATCTGACCCTGCATTTTGGAGGGCAAAGAGGATTGGATGCACCTGTGGTGTCGGTGCATTCTAGGGACTTTCTTGTCGAGGCATCGAAGGAAAGTTTACCCAATACAATGGTAATGCCTACTACAGGGAGGTCGTGGGCTAGTGGGTGCCTATGGGAACCACTGGCGGCCTCTGTGGCTGTAGTTAGGGATGCACGTTACTGGGTCGGTGCAGGATTAAAACTCCAATCTATCGAAAGGTTCCGTCACTGTCTAGCAAATCGGGTACTTCGGTATCGCGAGGCATGGATGACATGATTGCTAGAACGTGTCATGTGGGTACAGTGTACAGTCTCTGCAGAGATAAATAAACTAATCGATTAGCCGTGCTCACGGTCATGAGCAGCTTGGAAAGTATTATCAAGTATAGATTTTGGGTCGGGGTTGACTTCTGGGGAAATGGGTTTTGAGGTTAGATTGTGTTGGTCAGGTGTGTGTTTGGATCTTGGATTCGGATAAGGTGCAGGTGGTTGGTTGTTTTGGTGAAAGGAATGGTTGGATGGTTGATTTGGTTAATGGTTTATCTATTACTATTTGTTTGAAATGTTTTCTTCAGCTTCTTTTGTAAAAATGTGAATGTGAATCTATTATCATATTGCAAGCAAAATCTGCTTTGTGCTCAAAAGACTAGTGTAGAAACCTATTATTCATTGATTTAACCTACATTTTATATGTATATATTCCATACACTAAAGTCTTGCGAGTACATACGTGTACTCACCGTTTGCTCTAACGGACTTTGGTCAGAAGGAGAAGAAGCAGGTAATGATGCAGATGTTCCGCATTTAGTCGCATTCGCTATTGGCCGACGATTTCCGGGGCTTAGCTGGGTTATCATCTAGCCAGTTGCCTGGGGGTGGAGGCACACTGTGTGTTCTTCTTTTGGAGTTTCCGCTGGTGTTGGAAGATTCTTTTGGACTTGTGCCGGCTGTAAGCCGAGACTTGTAAAGTTAAACTATTGTAATAATGTTACCTTTCATGTGTAATATATTTACTCTTGCATAGTTGAGACCTGTCTTGTATGACAACGCGTGGGTACTGGGCTACTGATCCAGGGAACCAATACAATGCACGCGGTTGTGGGAAGCTCGAGTTGGGATCAATCAGTTGGCATGTACACTCCTCACGAGTTTTGCCGATTAATTGGCCCCAATCCGAGTACGGAGTTGGTTTAGCGGTCAGGAGACGTTACTGGTTGCATTAATCTTCTGACTGATGCAACAGTAATGTCCTGCATCACTAATCTGATTCCGGAGCCCCCACAACATCTTTCTTGCACCCTAGGATAGACTAGAGATCAAGTTTCTATCAAGATTGCAAATCTATCCTGAACTTGTTCGTCGCGCAGCATTCAGTCTTTGATTTTTAGAAAAATATAGAAAAATCCTTTTTGATTGATTCTTGTTGGAGAAGGTGCGTGACTCATATATCCATCAGTGGAAAAATTTTGGAGTCCACTGGTTGCACCATTTGGGAGCTATGAGGTGAAAACCGAGCCCCATTTTTCCTGATTGAACATCCTGACTATTCGTAGTCCTTGATTTTTCCTGATTTCTGTATAAGGCTTTTGGTGGTGATTTTTGGTGGAGTGCTTCAAGACTCATATTCTCACAGTATGAAAAATGCTCAAAAATTTGGGAGCAATATAAGTCCACCATCCACCTGCTCGAAGTGAGGACAATTCCTGAAAAATGTGCTTTTGCTTTTCTAAAAGTGGCTTTTGTGTTTTGGCTTGATCTCTTTTAGAAAAGAAGTATTTGAATTGATCCCTCTTTGCTTTGGACACTTGACAACCGGGATTGTGATTTAAAAATCCCTCACATGATTCATGGTTCTCATCCATGTAAGCTAGGGACACACATAGTTGTCTAGTCGTTCCCGATTTTGCGGGTTTTGCGATTTTGAGGAGCACCGAGTTTTCTTTGCGGGATTGTTTGTAGTACGTTGAGTAGGGGATAATTTTATTTGGGATCATTCACCCCCCTCTGATCGCCATCTCGGTCTTTCAATTGGTATCAGAGCCGGTTTTGCTCTTTCATAGATCTTTACCGGTCTCAAGAGCCATGGCGACGGACAAGTACTCAACTAAGCCTCCAATTTTTGCTGGAGTTGATTATCCATTCTGGAAGGTTTGGATGGAGACATACATCACTGCCCAGGGCTTTTCTTTATGGCAGAAGGTGAAGGACCCATATGAGGTGCCGGCCAATGAGAACGTCAACGCCGCAAACATGGCTGACGTTGAGGCAAACGCTAAGGCCAAGAACCTCCTGATACAGGGACTTAGCCGCAGTGAGTATGATCGCGTCTCTCACCTACGATCGGCTCACGAGATCTGGGTGACCCTCAATGCTTACCATGAGGGCACCACTCAGATCAAGTCCGTGAGACAGGATCAATTTAAGCGTGACTACAACAAGTTTGAGCAGCACGCTGGTGAGAGCCTTGATGAGTGCTTTGCTCCTTTTGCAAAGATCATCAGCAATCTTCGGTTAGTGGGTTGTTCATACACTGATTCGGAGAATGCGAGGCATTTTCTTCGAGCACTCGATCTGAGGATTTGGGAGATGAAGGTAACCACCATCACGGACCATACAGACTTATCGACCTTGACTCTTGACGGGTTGTATTCCCGCCTCAAGACTCATGAGCTCGACATCGTCGCTTGCAAGATGAAGTCTGAAATGATGGCATTGGTTACCGATCCCACTGGGTCTTTCTCTTTTGGACCCCCTCTTGACTTCTCTCCTGGTTTTTCTCTCCCCACACTTTGCGACGTAAGCGATGACATTCTAGAACAATTTCCAGAAGATGAGCTTGCTCTTGTCGCTCGAAAATTTTCAAACATTTACAATAGGGTGAGAGATAGGAAGAGGAGTGGCAAGTTCACTTCCTTTGAGTGTGGTGGCCCCAACCACATTCGGGCAAACTGCCCCAAGCTGGAGAAGGGCAATAATGAACAAGGCGGTGCGGGCAAGAATGACTACATCAACAAGAACCGCAGCAAGAAGCCTCCAGCTCGTGAGCCGGCGCAAGAGAAGAAACACCGCAAGTTCACCAAGGGCAAGAAGCTCTTTCACCGCGTCCTGGCCACGCTCGACGACCTTGACCTCTCCGACACGGAGACATGGAGCGATGAGGACGAGGATGAACTGCAAGAGAAGGCGAAGGGCGGCGATGACTTCTACGGCATGTGCTTCATGGCCTCCAGTGCCATGGAAGTACCCGACACCGAGCTGCACAGTGAAGACCCTCGGCTTTGCTTTTTGTCTTTTGTTTTGTCTTTGTCTGTAAGAAAAACTCCTGCAAGTAAGTCCTTATTTACAAATGCATGGGCTCCCCCCTTGGACATCTTATGCTTGAGTGTCCGTCCGCGTGTCCCACTTTGCTGGCTCTGCATTAGCGAACAGGCAACCGTACACTTTAAAGGTTAGTTGGGATGCAGGGCTCGAGACCCACGCGCCAGAACACCACCTCCTCAGGACCTTAGGACCTTATGAAATCAATTATTTTCATGGTCTCTCGGGACCAAACCTTTGGTGAGGCATGGCAGGGTAGTAGGCTTTCGGTAGCGGTGTTTAAGTCGCTGTTTCTCACGGGGACGCCCGGAGCGTCATGACCGTGTTGAGAACCATGCCAAACTAGCAGTCCGATCACCCATCCCTGCTCGCCGCACTCACCCAGGGGTTCCACTTTTACCGTCAAGGTTTTAGGGAGTCGCAAGGTACGATGGGCGATCACACGGACGCGGCCCACCAGGGCGCAAACGAGAGAAAAAAAAAGAACAAAGGCGGTAGCTGCTTTGAACGAAAACCGAACACTTGATTTAATCAGAGGCTTCCCCCGACCGGCCAAGGAGAGAAAAACTTACTCCGACTGGTTGGGGTACACAGCTCTGTACTTACAGCCATTTTTTTAGGGATAGAACTTGCGCAGAAGCTCTATGTTTTGGGAGTTTGCTAACTCCTCCCTGTCTTCTGTGGCCAACCTGACCACCCCAGGGCGAGAGACTAAGACCACCTTGAAGGGGCCCTCCCACTGGGGAGATATTTTGTGCAACCCAGTAGGCGTCTAAATTCTGTGCAATACCAGGTCGCCCACTGCCAGTGTTCTCTCGCTGACCCGGGTGGCGTGGTACCACCTGAGACTTTGCTGGTCCCGAGCCGCGCGCAAGGCCGCACGGTCTCGCATCTCTTCCAGGAGATTGGCTTCCTCTCGACGTAGATCTTCCTGGCCTTCCTCCGTGAACGCCGCGACACGCGTTGACCCCAAGGCAGGACAGCCTCCGCGCCGTAGACCAGGAAGAAAGGAGTTTCTCCAGTGGCCCGGCTGGGGGTGGTGCGAAGCGACCACAAAACAGCCGGGAGCTGTTTAGTCCACCGCGCTCCGCGCTTATGGAGTCGATCGAACGCCCTGGTTTTAAGGCCCTTCAGCACCAGCGCATTGGCTCGCTCGACTTGGCCATTACTCCTTGGGTGGGCCACCAAGGCAAAGCAAAACTTGGTGCCCATGTCTTCACAGAAACCCAAGAAGGCAGCGCTGGTGAACTGTGTGCTATTGTCGATGATGATGCAGTTGGCGACCCCAAAGCGGCTGAAGATTCCCTT
This sequence comes from Rhipidocladum racemiflorum, assembly GCA_036346355.1. NCBI lineage: Eukaryota > Viridiplantae > Streptophyta > Magnoliopsida > Poales > Poaceae > Rhipidocladum > Rhipidocladum racemiflorum. Next base: position 42,421,470 of record CM070590.1, read on the forward strand.
CATGAACTTGATTGCGGCGGCGGTAGTAATCACCCTTACTGCTTCGGCTTCCACCCACTTGGTAAACTCGTCAACGGTGATGAACAAATGGGTGTAGCCCCCTGTGGCCCGCAGGAACGAACCCAGGATATCCAGCCCCCAGACCGCAAAGGGCCATGAGAGCGGGATGATTTGTAGAGCCTGGGCTGGTCGGTGGATTTGCTTGGTGTGGTACTGGCGCGCCTCGCACTTCCTTACCAGTTCGCAAGCATCCTGGAGGGCGGTTGGCCAATAGAACCCTTGGCGGAAAGCTTTCCCAACCATCGTTCGACTTGACATGTGGCTCCCGCACATGCCTCCATGGATATCAGAGAGCAAACTGCTCCCCTCTTCCCGAGTGATGCACTGCAGAAGAACTCCATTTCTACCCCAGCGATACAGGTCCCCGCCCACTATGGTATAGCACTTGACCTTCGTGCTATCTTCTCTGCTGATGCATCATCGTCGGGGCACACTTGATCCCGCAGGTAGGCCAGGATCGGATCCATCCATGTGCCTTCCCGGTCAAGTGTCGCGACCACTCGGTGATCGCTCGGGTACTCTGCCTGGCCAGACGTTTCCGCTGGTACTACTTTCCCTTCCGAAACGAGGGCTGAAGCAGCGTCACCATCGTCCCCACCAGAAACGGGGGCTGCGATGGACGGTCGCGGAAGCCTTTCTTCAAAGACTCCGACCGGAACATGGGATCTTGTCGAGGCGAGCTGTGCGAGCCCATCCGCCAAGTAGTTGTCCCCAGCCCATCGAAGTGTCGCTCCATCTTTCTAACCTCTGCCAAGTACTTCGCCATGATAGGATCAGAGCAGGAGAACTCCTTTCTTGCTTGGTTGATGACAAGCAGCGAGTCGCCCTTGACTTGCAGGCGCCGAACACCGATGGCTGCGGCGGCGCGAAGTCCCGCCAGCAAGCCTTCGTACTCAGCAACGTTGTTGGTGGCCTTAAAGTCCAGGACAACCACGTACTTGAGGAGGTCTCCGGTTGGGGAAACCAGGAGGACTCCAGCCCCCGCGCCTTCATGCCTGAAGGAGCCGTCGAAGTAAAGTGTCCAGGGGGAGGGCGCAGGGGTTTTTTCAGCTTCAGACTTGGCAGGAGTCCACTCGACAACGAAGTCTGCCAACCTTTGACTCTTGATTACAGTGCGGGGAGCGAACTTGAGGCCAAACTTGCCCAGTTCCATGGACCACTAGGCAATGTGGACCTCCGCTTCACGATTGTGAAGAATCTCACGCAGGGGATAGGTGGAAACCACCGTGATCTCCCTTCCTTGGAAATAATGCCACAACTTCCTAGACGCCACCGACACGGCGTATACCATCTTTTGGGCCTGCGGGTACCTTATTTCTACATCATGTAGCACCTTGCTGACATAGTAAACCGGCCGCTGGATGCCTTCCCGCTCTGCCACCAGTGTCGCGCTCACGACCGCCGGACTGGCCGCTACATATAACAGCAGCGGCTCACCCAGCTCGGGGGCGACTAGTATTAGAGGGGAGGAGAGGTACTTGTTGCGCTTCTATAGTCCATTCGAAAAAATTAGTCTTCTTTAACAGCTTGAAGAAGGGGAGGCTCCTTTCCCCTAGCCGGGCTATGAACAGGCCGAGAGAGGCCAGGCGACCAGCTAAGCACTGCACTTACTTGAGCCGTGTGGGTGGTTGCATGCGCTCGATGGCCGCAATCTTTTCCGAGTTGACCTTTGTAGGATCGAAGTATACGAATAGCAATCAGAGGGGGGGTGAATGATTGTGCGGAAGCTAAAACCAAATTCTTGACCTATTAAAAGTTCACCCCTAAAACAGAACCAAATAATTGCTTCGTTTTCGACAAAAACAGAAAGATAGAGGTTTAGTAAAACGCGAATTTCCGGAGATACAACCGTAGGATCGATCTGAAATTTGGACACAAGAAACTAGATTCCAGTACGAACCGAACCCAAAAAGAATCAGCTCGATCGGACTTACGGATCAAAAGTTATAAGCTTCGCAAGCTTGCTGTTTCAGAACTTGACGAGAATCAATCTAATCAAAACTTCAAGATTAAACAAGATCTTCAAAAGATTAATCAACTAGACTTTGAGAAACTCTAAATCAATACCCTAGAACGGTTTTTGATGGATCAAATCAAGATGAAACTCAACGATCAAAAACCAATCTAGATTTAGAACAAGCATGCAAACAAGAACCAAAACAGAAAACACCAGAGCGACGTGGTTATCAGAGTACGCAAAATCTTGGAAGAATTGATCTTTATTTCTTGTCTAAAATACTCTCATCAAAAGAGTACAAACCCTAAAACCAAGCTCAAGGCTTGATGCGCTCAGCTCTACTTGGTGCCTTTCAACAGAGACCCCCACCTATTTAAAGCACCAACCCACAAGGAGTTACGAATACGATTCCTATTCCCTAGAAGGAATCTGTGATCCAACACAACTCTACTTGGCCCAACCTGGCCGAGTACAACTCTTGCACGCGTATGGCAACCCTACCATACTCACGTGACTAACACTTTGCACGCCGTATGGCCACCGCCATACTCACGTGACTAACACTTTGCACGCCGAATGACCTCTGCCATTCTCACGTGACTAACCATTCTTCATGTGCACCATTCTCTTAGCCCGATCGTCCCGGATGACATCCTTGACCACCTAGACCTCCGTTCCTCCTGAACCTAGTCCCGAACCTCAGTTCCTCCATGAACCTAGTTCCGGTCCCGTCATCGACCACATTCGCCCTCGAGCAATACTTGCACATGAACAAACCACAAAACAATTTCGAGCACAAGTCCGCGACTTGACTCAACATTAGTTCATGCAACTACTCACATGAGCATTGCATAGATTCCACTTCAAGCATCATGAAATTCTCACAAATTTCATAATCTCAAAACAGATCAAAAATCAATTTCAAATCTCTCAAAACCCTAATTGAGCAAACACCATTCACGCCGGACAGATCGCCAAAAGCATGTGTATGGCGGACCAAAAAATTGGTCCGTCATGCATGGGAAAAACGAGATCGCCAAAAAGCATGTGTATGGCGGACCAAAAAATTTGGTCCGTCATGCATGGGAAAACGAGATCGCCAAAAGCATGTGTATGGCGGACCAAAAAATTTGGTCCGTCATGCATGGGAAAAACGAGTTCGCCAAAAGCATGTGTATGGCGGACCAAAAAAATTGGTTTGTCATACATGGGAAAAACGCGATTTCTTGAACAAGCGTAAAAGCATCAAAATCACGTTTATGACAGACCAAAAAGTTTGGTCCGTCATACATGCGAAAAACGCGATTTTTAGTTATTTGGTTCGGCGCAAATGCAAAGTTTCTGTTTTTGGATGTTTGAAAGTTTGGTCCTTTATGCAAGCAATTTTGCAAGACTAAACCTAATCAATTTTTCAGCACATTATCAAGCCAATTTTTCATCACATGATCAAGCCAATTTTTCATCACATGATTCACAATCTCCCCCTTGATGAAAACATTGGCAACACCAAATAGAATTGAACATTTGGCATTCACTTTACAAAAGATTTTGAAATCCAAAAGATCAAGGATCAAAAAGAGAAAAACACAGAATTCCCCTTTGACCAAAATGCAAAACAAAATCTCCTCCTGAGATGGAAAATGTGTGTGAATGTGCAATGTGTCCAAAAAGTCTAAAAATCTCCAAACTTCTCACAAAATGCCAGAAACAAATCCCCCTTTTTCTTCTCCCCCTTTTTCTTAAACTTTTCAACGATTCCCAAATTTCTCCCCCTTTGACAATGGATTCATCAAGAGTACAAAAGAGAGAATTTGTTCAAAATTTTTCCTGTAGCAAAGATTTCACAAGGAGAAACAAGGGAGTGCCAAGATAGGAAAAGATGAGCTCATTTGATCATATAACCTTATATATCACATAATATGCAAAATACATGATCTTGAAGTGATTTTAACAAGTTAGGGAATGACATGCATCTCAACCTCAATTTAGTCAACTATAGCCAAGTACTAAGCAAGATCTTAGCAGAAAAAGCAAGGCTTTAAAAAAATTGAAGCAACTAACAACTTAGGGCGAGCAAGTAGTTTCAACTCCAATCTAGTAGACCAATTTAATCTTTAAACAATAAATCGCATGTGGCATGCTTGAAGCATACTTCTTTTATTTTCTAGGAGTGGCATGCTTGAAGCATACATCTTATCTTTGAGGGAATGGCATGCTTGAAGCATACATCTTATTTTTAAGGAAAACATGCCCAAGCATACAACTTGAAGATTTTGCTTTTAACACCCCTTTTTTATTCCCTTTTCTTTTTCTTTTTCTTTGATTATAAACATGCAAAAATGATTAAATGGTCTTATGAAAGAGTAAAGTTGAAACCACACTTGCTTCATAGCCCAAATTTGTCAAGAGGATTCAATATCAAGCCTAGAAGAGTAAGATATCACAGAGTATTTAGCTATAGGCAATCGATCGTGGAATTTCGCAATGTCATTCTTAGTTCAAGTGAGACAATTTAGATTATCATATATTAGCTCAATTATATAGTATATAAAGAAATATGATAAAGTGAGCTCATCAAGTGAAAGAACTTGGCAAAGAAACTCCTCAAAACAATCCCATTGGATGAACAATTCCAAGTTCTCCCCGAATAAAAGCAAAACGAGAAGAAGACAAAGGTTTTGTGAAAATATCTGCCAATTGATGTTCAGTATCCACATGATGAAGCACAATGTTGCCTTTTTCAACATGATCTCTAAGAAAGTGAAATCTGATGTCAATATGTTTTGTTCTTGAATGTTGCACAGGGTTCTTAGCAATGCAAATTGCACTAGTGTTATCACACGTAAGAGGAACACTATCCAAAATAACCCCATAATCTTTAAGTGTAGCTACTATCCAAAGAATTTGAGAACAACAACTAGCAGCAGCCACATATTCAGATTCGTGATTGATTGTGCAAATGAAGATTGCTTTCTAGATGACCATGCAATGAGAGAATTTCCCAAGAAGTGACATGAACCAGAAGTGCTCTTCCTATCAATTCTACATCCTCCAAAATCAGCATCAGAAAAGATCTCAAACTAATGCATGAGGAAGCAGAAAGCCAAATGCCAAAATCTTGAGTTCCATGAAGATACACGAAAATCCTTTTGTGACTTGTCGATGTGAAGCACGTGGGGAAGCTTGAAAACGAGCACACAAGCACACAGCAAATTGTATATCCGGCCTTGATGCAGTGAGGTACAAAAGTGAACCTATCATGCTTCTATATTCCTTTTGATCAACCGGCTCATCATCTTCATCAGGGTCAAGTGCGCAAGTGCTCTCCATAGGTGTCATGATCGGCTTGCTGTTTTCCATCCCAAAACGATGTAGCAAGTCTCTTGTATATTTGCTTTGATGCACAAAAGTACCATCCTTCGTTTGCTTGATTTGAAATCCCAAAAAGTATGTCACCTCACCCATCATACTCATCTCAAACTCCGTCCTCATTGTTTCGAAAACTTCGGACACTAAAACATGAGATGAACCACCAAAGATAATATCATCAACATAAATCTGAACGAATAGTTGATCATTGCCTTGCTTGAGTAAAAAGAGAGTTTTGTCAACCTTTCCCATTAAAAAGCCCTTTTCAAGTAAAAAGGTTTTTAGCCTATCATACCATGCTCTAGGGGCTTGTTTCAAACCATACAAAGCTTTTGTTAGTTTGAACACATGATTTGGAAACTTTGGATTTTCAAAACCAGGTGGTTGCTTGACATAAACCTCCTCATTTATGTAGCCATTCAGAAAAGCACTTTTCACATCCATTTGATACAATTTGAAACCTTTGGATGCAGCAAAAGCTAAAAGGATTCTAATGGCTTCAATTCTAGCAACAGGAGCAAAGGTTTCATCAAAATCTAAGCCTTCAATTTGAGTGTAACCTTGAGCAACCAATCTAGCCTTGTTTCTAACAACAACACCATCCTCACTTTATTTATTTTTGAAAACCCATCTTGTTCCAATAACATTAAAATCTGGAGGAGGTGAGACAAGTTTCCAAACTTTATTTCGTTCAAAATTCTCTATTTCTTCATGCATGGCATTGATCCAAGATTCGTCAGATAATGCATGAGATATATCTTTGGGTTCAAAAGAAGCAACTAAAGCGGAATGAGCATGAGTGTCAGAATGAATAAACCTGGATCGAGTGACTCTCTCATTTAGGTCTCCAATCATTTGTTCAGATGGATGCATTTTTTGAATGTACAAGGGAGCATTGGCTTTTGAGACTTCTCCTTCTCCTTCTTCATTTTCAGCATGTACAGATGATGTTGTAGCTTGAGGATGGTTAGCTGTAGGTGATGTAGTAGTAGGTGCCAAAGGTGCTACAGCTTGTTGTGCATTAGAAAGAGTCAAGACCTCATCTTCAACATCATCATTATCTTCAAAGATTTTCTCCCCCTGAATGTATGCTTTGACTGCATCACTTGGACTAGTGCCTGGACTAGCCTCATCAAAAGTAACTTCACAAGTTTCCACAATTTTGTTAGTCTCCAAAACAAGCACACGATAGCCACGAGTATGAGCAGGATATCCAAGGAAAAAGCCATCCATTGATCTAGCTTCAAATTTATCAAGATTTCCAGATTTCAAGACAAAGCATTTGCATCCAAAAACCCTAAAGTGAGAAACAGTAGGCCTATGTCCAAACCGAAGCTCATATGGAGTCTTACCCAATTTTGATCTCAAAAACACACGGTTTGAAACATAACATGCAGTTGAAATCGCTTCAGCCCAAAAGTTTCTAGGAGTATGATGTTCATCTAACATGGTTCTAGCCATCTCAACCAATGTTCTGTTTTTCCATTCAACTACACCATTTTGTTGAGGCACTCTAGGTGATGAAAATTGATGATCAATTCCTTTTTCAGTACAAAAGAGATCAAAAGAAGCATTTTTGAATTCAGTTCCATTATCAGTTCTAATAGCTTTGAGAGCTCCTGGATGATCAATAGAAAGCCTAAGAACAAGACTTCTAAAATGACTAAAGGCCTCATCCTTAGATGCCATAAAGTATACCCAAGAGTATCTAGAAAAATCATCAACAATCACAAGCACATACCATTTGCCTCCAAAGGATTGAACTCGAGATGGTCCAACTGTATCAAGATGTAGAAGCTGTCTGGAGCGTTTGTCATCATCATGGTAAGAGGTGGATGTGAACTCGCAATCATCTTACCATGTCTACAAGAAGAACATACTAGATTGCTATCACCCTTAAGCTTAGGCAGGCCACGTATAAGATCTAAACCACTTACACGAGTAAGATGATCAAAACCAACATGACCAAGTCTACGATGCCAAAAGAATAAATCTTTAGAAACATTGGCAATTAGACACCTATGCTTAGAAGAAGGCGATGCATCAAAATCAGCTTTAAAAACTCTTCCAAAGCGTGAGATCTTAAAAACAAGGTCACCTGAAGCATCTAACACTTTGCATTCACTTTTCTTAAAATTTATTTCAAGATCTTCATCAAGCATTTGTGAGACAGAAAGCAAGTTATATTTCAAATTTTCAACAAGAGCCACATCTTTGAACATAAACTTGTCACTCACCTTCACTGTACCTTTTGCCACAACAGAAGAGGAAGAAGCATCTCCAAAAGTAACACTTTCAGCACGAGATGCACGAGTGAGGGAGGAGAACCAATTCTTATCACCGGACATGTGGCGTGAGCATCCGGAATCCACTAGCCATATGTTCTCCTTCCTCGCGCGAGAAGCCTACATAGCAAAACATGTCGAGGTCTCAGATCTTGGGGTTAGGAATGAGATTTTTGGGAATCGATCGAGACACACGACGCACAACAGAGGTACAACACGATAATTTTTATGCACAAAATCAGATTTGCCTTTTCCCATGTTTCTAGGAGCAGAAGGTGTTTTCATCACTCTAGGCGCATAAAAATGTGCTTTGCTGAAATTTGACCTAGCCTTAGTTCTTTCCTTCTTTTCTTTGTTTGGCTAGTCTAAAGCAAAAATCTACTAAGTGTCCATCTCTACCACAATGAGTGCAAGTGTACTTGAAATTATGTTTAGCTATAAAATTAAAAGCACATTTTGCATTCATCATAGTAGAAGATAAAACCAAAGCAGATTGAAAAGCAATTTTCTTAGGCTCATTAGATAACTCAATTTTGCAAGGAGCCTGAACAACAGTGCGAGGTTTAGTTTCATATGTGGCATAAGGATCAAAACCTAAACCTCTCTTGTTTGTGCTAACCTTAGATTGATGCAAAATCATGTTCAACTTCTTCTTGCCATTAGTGAAACGTTCCAAAGAATTTTGCAAGTAATCAACTTTCTTAGCAAGAGTTAAACAATTATTGCAGGGAACATCTACTTTTCCTTTTTGCTTGCGACAAGTTGAGCATGAGAGAATTTCATGTGAAAGCAAATTATCAGTTAATTGAGAAACCCTAGCATTTGCATCTTTCAATTTTAATTCAAGAGTTGAGCATTTAGAACAAGAAGTTGAACTATGCAAATCATCAGTGGAACAGCTAGCATGTACAACATGTTTCTCATTTTTCTCATTTAGATGCAACAAAAGAGCATGTTCTTTCCTAAGCAAGGTGAGCTCATTGTAAATTAAGTCACATGATTTGCAAGTATCATCACTAGGAATCAAAGTCTTAAGTCCAACAATTTCAGCATTCAATGATTCAATAATGAAATCATGTTTCTTAATTTTCTTATCACGTTTGTCAAGCAATTTTCCAAGACGAGCAACGACAATAGCTAATTCATCATAAGAGGGATCTACCTCATTGAAGTCATTGCCGTGGTCGCCCTCAGTGAAGCTATCCTTGCTGCGTGCCATGAGACAGACGCCTATCAAACCCTGCTTGCTAGGAGGTGCATCATCGTCGCTGCTCTCCGAGTCCACATCGCTCAAATTGACTTGTTCAAGAGCGGAAAGAACTCGATGAACCACCTTGCGGTTGATGAAGCTCTTCTTCTTCCTATCATTTGACGAGAACCTTTTCTTCTCATTCCTTTGTCATTGTCCTTCTCCTCCTTTGATGTTTTTCCTGCAAGCTTAGGACAATTTGTGCGAATATGGTTGAGGTCACCACACTCATAGCATCTTGGAGGACCACCTCTCTTTCTCATTCTCACATTCTCGCAAAGCTTTGTTAAAGCGAGAAGAGAGTAGTGCGAGATCTTCTTCAGGAAACTCTTCAAGTTGCTCATCTGTTAAAGAAGACATGGAAGACAAGGCAAAGCTAGAAGAAGAATTTGCATTTGACATGTTAGGGTTAGAGATCAAAGCAATTGATTTAATGTTACCCTTCCTGGCAAGAACATCCAACTCATGAGTTTTCAACTTAGAGTAAAGAACATCTAATGTGAGTGTGCTCATGGTAGTAGATTCTTGTATAGATGTTACTTTCATCTCCCACACCGACATGTCCAAAGCACTAAGCAATTGTCGAGCATTTTCAGCATCGGTGTAGCTAACTCCAACAAAGACGTAGATTGCTAAGAATTTTATTGAAACGTGCAAAGAAGTCATCTACTGATTCACTAGGTTTCATCTCAAAACGCATGTATTCTTTTTGTAAATATCTTGGCGAACCTCTTTGACAATGTTAGAACCCTCATGGTAATCACAAAGAGATTTCCATACCTCATATCTTGGATCGAAGATGAACCACACGATCAAAGTCGGCTGCGTCCCAAGCCTTGGATGATCAAGTTGCGCGCCTTGCTATTTGCTTCAACATGTGTGCGATTGGTGTCGTTGACGTTGTCGTTTGCAGGGACTTCATATGGCTTGTAGACCTTCTCCCAAATTGTGAAGCCCTGTGCTTGGATGAACGCCTCCATCTTGGCCTTCCAAAACTGAAAATCAACACCATCGAACACACATGGTTTTGTCGAATAACGATCCATTGATCTAATCACCGGTTAAGATAGATTAGAGAAACCTTGCTCTGATACCACTTGTAGGATCGAAGTATACGAATAGCAATCAGAGGGGGGTGAATGATTGTGCGGAAGCTAAAACCAAATTCTTGACCTATTAAAAGTTCACCCCTAAAACAGAACCAAATAATTGCTTCGTTTTCGACAAAAACAGAAAGACAGAGGTTTAGTAAAACGCGAATTCCCGGAGATCCAACCGTAGGATCGATCTGAAATTTGGACACAAGAAACTAGATTCCAGTACGAACCGAACCCAAAAAGAATCAGCTCGATCGGACTTACGGATCAAAAGTTATAAGCTTCGCAAGCTTGCTGTTTCAGAACTTGACGAGAATCAATCTAATCAAAACTTCAAGATTAAACAAGATCTTCAAAAGATTAATCAACTAGACTTTGAGAAACTCTAAATCAATACCCTAGAACGGTTTTTGATGGATCAAATCAAGATGAAACTCAACGATCAAAAACCAATCTAGATTTAGAACAAGCATGCAAACAAGAACCAAAACAGAAAACAAGTAGCGGCGTGGTTCTTGTAGCACGCATAAAAATCTTGGAAGAATTGATCTTTATTTCTTGTCTAAAATACTCTCATCAAAAGAGTACAAACCCTAAAACCAAGCTCAAGGCTTGATGCGCTCAGCTCTACTTGGTGCCTTTCAACAGAGACCCCACCTATTTAAAGCACCAACCCACAAGGAGTTACGAATACGATTCCTAATCCTAGAAGGAATCCGTATCCAACACAACTCTACTTGGCCCAACCTGGCCGAGTACAACTCTTGCACGTGTATGGCAACCCTACCATACTCACGTGACTAACACTTTGCACGCGTATGGCCACCTGCCATACTCATGTGACTAACACTTTGCACGCGAATGACCTCCTGCTATTCTCACGTGACTAACCATTCTTCATGTGCACCATTCTCTTAGCCCGAACGTCCCGCATGACATCCTTGACCACCAAGACCTCAGTTCCTCCTGAACCTAGTCACGAACCTCAGTTCCTCCGTGAACCTAGTTCCGGTCCCGTCATCGACCACATTCGCCCTCGAGCAATACCTGCACATGAACAAACCACAAAAAAATTTCGAGCACAAGTCCGCGACTTGACTCAACATTAGTTCATGCAACTACTCACATGAGCATTGCATAAATTCCACTTCAAGCATCATGAAATTCTCACAAATTTCATAATCTCAAAAACAGATCAAAAATCAATTTCAAATCGCTCAAAACCCTAATTGAGCAAACACCATTCACGCCGGACAGATCGCCAAAAGCATGTGTATGGCGGACCAAAAAATTGGTCCGTCATGCATGGGAAAAACGAGATCGCCAAAAAGCATGTGTATGGCGGACCAAAAAATTTGGTCCGTCATGCATGGGAAAAACGAGATCGCCAAAAAGCATGTGTATGGCGGACCAAAAAATTTGGTCCGTCATGCATGGGAAAAACGAGTTCGCCAAAAGCATGTGTATGGCGGACCAAAAAAATTGGTTTGTCATACATGGGAAAAACGCGATTTCTTGAACAAGCGTAAAAGCATCAAAATCACGTTTATGACAGACCAAAAAGTTTGGTCCGTCATACATGCGAAAAACGCGATTTTTAGTTATTTGGTTCGGCGCAAATGCAAAGTTTTTGTTTTTGGATGTTTGAAAGTTTGGTCCTTTATGCAAGCAATTTTGCAAGATTAAACCTAATCAATTTTTCAGCACATTATCAAGCCAATTTTTCATCACATGATCAAGCCAATTTTTCATCACATGATTCACAACCTTGATCCCACGACTGGAAACGAGGAACCCGAGCAGCTTTCCAGATGACACACCGAACACACACTTCTCAGGATTCAGCTTCAAGCAATACAGCCGGAGGTGGGAGAAAGTCTTCTGTAGATCTTCAACAAGCCCAGCAGTCTTTTTGGTCTTCACTACCAAGTCATCAACATACACTTCGAGATTTCTTCCAATCTGTGACCGAAATACAGTGTGCATAGCTCGCTGGTAGGTTGAACCAGCATTCTTCAGCCCAAATGGCATTCGGACATAACAGTACACGCCTTGGGGGGTCACAAAAGCAGTCTTCTCTTCGTCTTCACGTGCCATGCTGATCTGGTGGTAGCCGGAGTAGGCGTCCAAGAAGCACAAGACCTCGCACCCTGCTGTGGAGTCGACGACAATGTCTATTCGCGGCAGAGGGTATGGGTCCTTGGGGCAGGCTTTATTGAGGTCGGTGAAGTCGATGCACATCCGCCACTTCCCGTTCGACTTCTTGACGAGCACAGGGTTGGCCAGCCATTCGGGGTAGGTGGCCTCCCGTACAATCCTTAGCTATAGCAGTTTCTCTACCTCATCCCGAATGGCATCTTGCCGCTCTGGTGCCTGCCTCTGGACTTTCTGTCGGACTGGGTGCACTCTAGGGAGCGTTGCTAATCAGTGCTCAATCACCTCCCTAGGGACCCCGGTCATTTTAGATGGTTCCCAGGAAAACACATCTAGGTTAGACCGGAGGAAGGTGACGAGCGCATCTTCCTATTTGGTGCTGAGGTTGGTACCGATCTTCACAACCTTCCCAGAACCATCCTCGCCTATGGGGACCGCCTTCACCTCACCTGAGGGACCAGGTGAGGCGCGGGCCTTCACCGGGGGGAGCTCTGGGCAATCTTCCTCGCCTCGGGCTGAGTAGGTGGCGCCGGCCAGGTCCTACACCTGCTTGCTGAGGCGTAGGGCTTCCAGCCGATCCACCTTCACAGTAATTGGACCTCCAGGCCTGGGGATTTTTACCATCATGTAGGCATAGTGCGTGGCCGCCATGAACTTCACCAGAGCTGGCTAGCCAAGCAAAGCGTTGTAGGGGAGGTTGAAATCGGCGATCTTGAAGTCGATTCTCTTTGTCCGGAAGTTCTCCACACTTCTGAAGGTGACAGGCAGCCGGACTTGTCCTAGGGGCATCAAGCCCACCCCAGGGGCAACTCCGTAGAAGAGAGGGGCTGGGCGAAACTCCTCATAGGGGATTTTGAGTGCCCTGAATGCCCCGACTGACATAAGGTTGATGGAGCTCCCTCCATCAACAAGCACTCGCCCGAGTCTCGCATTTAGGACCGTGGGAGAAACCACGATCGGAAGATGGCCCGGGCCTGAGGTGCTCTCCAGGTGGTCGGCTCAACTGAAAGTGATCAGCTCCTCCGACCATTTCAGTGGCCTGCTCGCTCCGGGGGTTGGTACGGTGGCGCACATCTCCCTCAACTCTCGCTTGTACTGTGAGTTTGAAGAGTAGGTGGCGGAGCCACCATGAATGAACGCCACCGTGTGCTCCGCTTGCTGAAAGGTTAGCGAAGCAAGATCTTCACCCGCGTCATCGCGGTCGTCTTGGCGGCGTTCCTTAAGCCCCTACTCCACCAGCTTGGACACGACCTGGCAATCCGCCAGATCATGTCCGTTGGTCCTGTGGATGGGGCAGTAAGGTCTGCCCCCATCGTCTTCTCGGCGGGGCGAACGGCGCTCCCCACGGTCGCCACGCAGGTCTCGGCGATCACCCCTCCAGTCGCGGCGGTCACGCCTCTGGGGTTTGGCCTCCGGCGACTAGGATCTCTCCAATGTCGGCCTCTTTGCGCTTCTTCTTCTTGTTGTGATCGGAGGCTTTTGAAGTTCCCACTTCGTTGTGGCCGGAAGGCCCTGTCGTGCGCTCCCGGGCCGCCGACACCCTGGCGCATTTATGCGCCAAGGAGAACAGCTCGGAGGTGGTCGATATGGTGCGGGTAGCCATTTTCTCCCGCATCTTCTGATCCCGAACCCCCTTCGGAACGCGATGATGATAGATTGCTCGAAAATCCGGGGGATTGTGTTATGGCAGTGGCTGAACCGTCGGATAAACTCTCTCAGGGACTCCCCCTTTGTTTATTCCAGGGCATAGAGGTCGTCCTCCACACTCGGCTGAGTGTAGGAGCCCTGAAAGTTGGTGACAAAAAGGTCGCACAGTTCCTCCCACGAGTGCACGGAGCCCCGCGGGAGGTTCAGCAGCTAGGAGCGGGCAGAGCCCGTCAGCGACGTCGGGAGGTAGTTTGCCATGATCTTTTCAGACCCTCCCGCGGTGCGCACGACCGTTGTATAGATCTACAGGAACTCCTCCGGGTAGGTGGTACCTTCGTACTTCTCGATGGACGCGGGGCGGAACCTCTCCGGCCATGTAGCTTGGTGTAGGCGGAGGGAAAACGCCTGGCATCCAACGTTGTAGGGGGAGTAGCGTCGCTCGCCCGCCCCTCGGCCCCGAGATGGGGTCGAGGAGTGCGAGTCTACACTCTCCTTGGAGCCGGGTGCGAGGTCTCCCCCGACCGCTAGACATCGGGTGGCCAACGCCACGTTGCACGTGCGCACGACGTCCCCTAAGGACATCGCGCAAGTCACCGTCGTGCTGGATCCTCCTTTCGTCTAGGCGGGCCCTCAGATCCTCGTGGCCCCCCACCGGCTTGGGGGACCGAAAGAAGGAGTGGGAGCATGTGCATGTCCCCCGGTATCCGAGGGGGCTGCAACTTGCGCGCCCTTCCCTTTGTCCCGGCCCTCGTGACCAGGAAAAACTCTGATAGGGCGGCTGGAAGCTTGCGCATCGGTCGCGCGCGTGTCCTACCGCCCGATGCCGGAAGCCCCCGACTGATTTGCCGCCTCTACCTGCTACTGGGCGGCATCCACTAGGCGGGCGATGTCCCGCAGCCATGGAGCGGCCGGGGTTTCGCCCCCTAGCGTAACTGGAGGGTGATCGAGGAACAGCCGAGCCGCGTGAAGATTCTGCGCTGGGGTGTCGTCTCCCATCAACAAACGCCGTCGGACGGGCTGTCCTCCATGCGCGGAAGCACCACGTGTCCCTCCCTGGACGGAGGGACCCGGGAGGTCCGACGCCCTGGCTGAGCACCGGGACCGACTGCGAGCGCTGCTCTCCTCGGGTAGGTTGTCGTGCTTGGAGCGTGAAGCCGCCATGCTGACGACCATCAAAGCTTCTTGCAAGCTTCGCAAGAAGGGGGAAGAAGAAAGGGCAATCTAGCCACTGAGCCCCTACCTGGCGCGCCACTGTCGGCGGAAAAGCCAACAGACACCTCCAAATCGGGTGTATATGATGTTCAAACGGGGGCTTTCATGGAGATCGCTCGAGAGATGGAGGAAAAGGATCTGCGTTGAAGCTTGCAATGGGACACTGAGGTTTTTCCAGGTTCGGGCCCTCATGAGAGTAATAACCCTAGTCCTGTCCGGGTGTTCTTGCTTGTGTTCTTGGTGTGGGCTACAATTATCCAACCGAAAAGATCTTCCAACCCCCTCTCCCATGCACCCAGGCTCCCTTTTATACTTGGGCTGGCTGGGGCGCATGGGGGACTTACATCAGTGTACCACTCTTATTACACTGCCATACCGCATTTAATGCACCTGTCACTATTCTTGAGTTGCACCCAATGCTTCTGACACAGCCGACTCTGCCCTAGGCCTCGGGACCCATGTGCCTGCCGACTTCGTACGCCTCGCCAGGGGGGATTTCACCATGACATCACTCGTAATAAATGCCCGCGTTGGAAACACGCGTCGCCACACTGTGGTCTTCAATACCTCCACTTCATGCGCACGACACGCATTAAATGCCCTTGACCCTCTATGCGGTGGCACAGACTGCTAGATGGCCTTGGGAACTGAGCCCCAGCGACGTGGCCTGGACGCCACCTGTCCGCTGGGCGATCACCTTGCTGACCGCCAGCGGTTTGTCCTGGACGCCACCTGTCCGCTGGGCGATCACCTTGCTGACCGCCAGCGGCGTGGCTTGGACGCCACCTGTCCGTTGGGCGATCACCTTGCTGACCAGCGGCGTGGCCTGGATGCCACCTGGCCGCTGGGCGATTACCTCTACTGTGTTGGAGTGGGCACCCTGGTGTAGAATACACCGACACATAGCCATTTAACCATTCATATTCATAATATCACATGCAGGGATCCAACATAGCAAGACTTGAATATAGCATCTGTTGTGCATGCTCTAAAGCTGTGGCCACATGAGGAAAATTATCCAACGCATGACTTGGAATTAGCATTTGTTGTGCATGCTCTAAAGCTGTGGCGTCATTACCTTATTGGTAATAGATGTGAAATATATACCGATCACAAGAGCCTTAAGTATATTTTCACCCAGCCAGACTTGAATATGAGACAAAGAGGGTGGTTGGAGTTAATCAAAGATTATAATGTGGAAATTAATTATCACCCAGGTAAGGCTAATGTGGTGGCTGACGCCTTTAGCCAAAAGAGCCATAGTGTAAATATGTTAATGGAAATCAATCAAGTAGAGTTATGCAAGAATTTTCAGAAATTGAAACTGGAAGTTGTGCCAAAAGGATTTTTAGCTGCTCTAGAAGTAAAGCCCACTTTAGAAGATCAGATCAAGGAAGGACAGAAGGATGACGAGAAGATCAAGCAGATCAAATCCAGGATGGAGGAAGGCCTAGCCAAAGATTTCAGGTTGGATGACCAAGGTATCTTGTGGATGAAGGAGCGCGTATGTGTGCCTGACAACAAGGAGCTGAAGCAGTTGATACTGGAGGAAGCTCATGATTCCAAGTATTCAATTCATCCAGGAAGTGCGAAGATGTACCAGGATTTGAAAGAAAGGTTCTGGTGGCCAAGTATGAAAGGAGAAGTTGCTGAACATGTTGCATTTTGTGATGTATGTCAGCAACTCAAGGCTATGCATCAGAGGCTAGTAGGACTGTTACAACCTCTACAGATTCCAGAGTGGAAGTGGGAGGAAATCAGTATGGACTTCATAACCGGTTTACTGTCGGGACCCGAATCTGCAAATCCGGACCCTCTGTGTATTCAGCACTAGTCCAGGAATGCGCTAGTGCACACAGTCTTAACATCGGTAAATATCACAATCATACCACTCGATACTAATAAAGTACTTTAATTAAATAGTCAAACTGGTTACTCGACCTTATGGTCAAGTTACAAATATACGCCTCGCAGGGCGAAACTTATTAAGAGAGAAATAGTAGCAGCGAAAAAATAAGATAACTTCGTGGCGCCATCCAGTATACCACAGGCAACTGACTGGGCTCGCTCCCTAAGTAGACGGTTGCTCTTGGAGCTCCTCCTCCAAAGCTGGTGTAGTCTCCTCTTCAACTGGTGTTGTATTGTGGCAAGGGTGAGTACTTGGTACTCAACAAGTCATGCACAGAATGCAGCTAATATACTACATGCATGGCTTAATACAAAGGAGTGGCTCAGGGTATTTTTGCGATGCTTGACATTTAACAAGTATCATAAGTAGATTCGAAAGCGGTAGTAACAAGTAAAGCATAGATAACTTTTCAAGGAGTTTAATAAACATCTTTCCCATCCTAGTCCACATTTCCATTAACGTCATTCGTAAACCAAACCCAACCTTTCAAGTCCAAGTTATTCTTTTGAGAAAATCTAACCCTTGACTGTAATTCCCGAGCGATGTCCATTACCGCGGACACGGCTATTCGAATAGATTCTACACTCTGTAGAGGTTATGCACTTTACCCACAAGGTACAGTCAAACACCACAAAGGCGAGTTCCCGTAACAAAGTCTTTCGGAAACTTCTAACAATACAAGTGGTCCTCCCCGGTTATTGCACACTAACCCTTCCCTTAGCTAAGGCGAAGTTTAGGCCAATCAACCGTTAGATGGGTACCTGGCCTCAGCCCGATGACGCTCCCCGCACAACTTACACAAAGGGTGTAGTTGACCTCCTGAGGTCCCACAGGTACGTTATTAGCAACTTAGTCAACTAGGTCCGTCCCATTACAGACATGTGGTTGCAAGATTGACTCAGTTCAAAGGCTTGCAAGGTTAAGTCCTTAGGGTGACCAGGGCAAGACTACCCGAAGAACCAAAACATCATTCCCAATGCCACAACTGGCCCACCTGATCATTCTTGCCACATGCCCCGGCCGAAAACTATTTATCAAAACCCCAGTTGATTACCATGCACCACGTGCCATCAACATCACATGATACTTTTCCAAAACAGGTTCAATATATCATTAAGTCAATATTAACATTTGATCGTCCAAAATCATGTCATGAGCACGTAGCAGGTCTAAGCAGTAAACTACAACGGTCTAAAATCCCATGTTGGCAATTTATTAATGTCCAACTAGTAACCCACAACTAGGGTGACAAGGGGTCATGGCACATACTTAAGTAATCAAGGTGTCATACAACAATTTGGCATTTATCTAATTCCCCATACTTAAATAAAGTATTTTCTAATTGAACTAGCATGCAATAGATTAAATCAAAATAGGTTTCAAAATAGGATCAACATGGTCAAAGCACAACTTGCCTTCAAAAAGTACTTGTTCTTGGTCTTGAGTTGGATCCTGAGTCAACACCTCTCCTTCGAATCCTTCCGGCACTTCAACGTCTACTTGTAAAGCGTGCAAATAGCAATACCCAAATAAACAATAGGCAAAAAGTGTCCAAATATCCAAATAAAGTCCATAAACAGAGAGAACCTAATTTTATGAATTTTTAGGAACTGGAATCGTTCAAATCGGAGTTAAAATGCAAAAGTTATGATTATTTAAAGTTTAAATAATCAATTAAATAATTTTACAGAGAAAAACTTTAGTCCAAAAATTAAATAAAATTCATATTTAGGTAGACCTCAATTTTATACAAATTTAGAAATTTGAATCACTCAAATCGGAGTTGAAACGCAAAAGTTATAAGCGTTTGAAGTTTGAAACAAAATCTGAAATCATTATTTCTGTAGGATCGAAGTATACGAATATAGCAATCAGAGGGGGGGTGAATGATTGTGCGGAAGCTAAAACCAAATTCTAGACCTATTAAAAGTTCACCCCAAAACAGAACCAAATAATTGCCTCGTTTTCGACAAAAACAGAATGACAGAGGTTTGGTAAAACGAGAATTCCCGGAAATCCAACCGTCGAAACGATCTGAAATTTGGACACAAGAAACTAGATTCCAATACGAATCGAACCCAAAAAGAATCAGCTCGATCGGACTTACGGATCAAAAGTTATAAGCTTCGCAAGCTTGCTGATCCAGAACTTGACGAGAATCAATCTAATCAAAACTTCAAGATTAAACAAGAACTTCAAAAGATTAATCAACTAGACTTTGAGAAACTCTAAATTAATACCCTAGAACGGTTTTTGATGGATCAAATCAAGATGAAACTCAACGATCAAAAACCAATCTAGAATTAGAACAAGCATGCAAACAAGAACCAAAACAGAAAACACCGTAGCGACGTGGTTACTGTAGCACGCAAAAATCTTGGAAGAATTGATCTTTATTTCTTGTCTAAAATACTCTCATAAAAAGAGTACAAACCCTAAAACCAAGCTCAAAGCTTGATGCGCTCAGCTCTACTTGGTGCCTTTCAACAGAGACCCCCACCTATTTAAAGCACCAACCCACAAGGAGTTCGAATACGATTCCTATTCCCTAGAAGGAATCCAGATTCAACACAACTCTACTTGGCCCAACCTGGCCGAGTACAACTCTTGCACGCGTATGGCAACCCTACCATACTCACGTGACTAACACTTTGCACGCGTATGGCCACCTGCCATACTCACGTGACTAACACTTTGCACGCCGAATGACCTCCCGCCATTCTCACGTGACTAACCATTCTTCATGTGCACCATTCTCTTAGCCCGAACGCCCCGCATGACATCCTTGACCACCAAGACCTCAATTCCTCCTGAACCTAGTCCCGAACCTCGTTCCTCCATGAACCTAGTTCCGGTCCGTCCATCGACCACATTCGTCTTCGAGCAATACCTGCACATGAACAAACCACAAAACAAATCCGAGCACAAGTCCACGACTTGACTCAATGTCAATCCATGCAACTACTCACATGAGCATTGCATAAAGTCCACTTCAAAAGAAGCATCATGAAATCATCACAAATTTCATAATCTCAAATTCAAATTATTTCAATTCTGCTCAAAACCCTAATTCAGCAAAAACGCATTCACGACGGACAAGGAAATATGGTCCGGCGTACACATGAAAAAGTCACTCAAAAAACCATTCACAACGGACCAACAAAATCGGTCCGGTGTACAAGTGAAAGTCTCGGTTTCAAGAAGAAATCATTCCGGCGAAAACACGTTCACGACAGACTAAAAGAAATCAGTCCATCGTACATGCGAAATCAATCCTCAAAAAGCCATTTACGACTGACCAAAGAAGTTTGTCCGCCGTACATGCAAAACTTACTGGTTTCTTGGAAGATTGAGTTCGACTCAATGAGTTCAAAAGCATGTCCACGCATGCACCAACAAAGTTTGTCCGTCGTAGATGGGAAACTTACTGTTTCTTGAGATTTTGGTCCGGCGCAAAAGCGAAACTTACTGCTTCTTATCAAATTGTCAAGCACATGCACCAGCACATTTGCAAATTCAATTCTAAGCCAATTTTTCAGCACATGATCTCACAATCTCCCCCTTGATGAAAACATTGGCAACACCACTTAGAATTGAACATTTGGCATTCACTTTACAAAAGATTTTGAAATCCAAAGGATCAAAGACCAAAGTAAGAAAACACAGAAATCCCCCTTTGACCAAAATGCAAAACAAAATCTCCCCCTGAGAATGAAAATGTGTGTGAATGTGCAATGCGCCCAAAAATTTCAAAAATTCTCCAAACTTCTCCCAAAAATTCGAAACAACTCCCCTTTTATTCTCCCTTTTTCATTAATTTTTCAACAATTCCCAATTTTCTCCCCTTGACAATGGATTCATCAAGAGTACAAAAGAGAGAACATGTTCAAAATTTTGAAAACAATGATTTCACAAGAAGAAACAAGGGAGTGCCAAGATAGAAAAAGATGAGCTCATTCGATCATATAACCTTATATATCACATAATATGTAAAATACATGATCTTGATGTGATTTTAACAAGTTAGGGAATGACATGCATCTCAACCTCAATTTAGTCAACTATAGCCAAGTACTAAGCAAGATCTTAGCAGAAAAAGCAATTCTTTAAAAATTGAAGAAACTAACAACTTAGAGGCGAGCAAGTAGTTTCAACTCCAATCTAGTAGACCAATTTAATCTTTAAACAATAAATTGCATGTGGCATGCTTGAAGCATACTTCTTTTATTTTCTAGGAGTGGCATGCTTGAAGCATACATCTTATCTTTGAGGGAATGGCATGCTTGAAGCATACATCTTATTTTTTTAGGAAAGCAAGCACGAAGCACATAACTTGAAGCTTTTGCTTTTAACCCCCTTTTTTATATTGATTCCCTTTTCTTTTTCTTTTTCTTTGATTGTAAACATGCAAAAGTGATTAAAGGTCTTATGAAAGAGTAAAGTTGAAAACACACTTGCTTCATAGCCCAAATTTGTCAAGAAGATTCAATATCAAGCCTAGAAGAGTGAGATATCACAGAGTATTTAGCTATAGGTAATCGATCCGGGGAATTCCATAATGTCATTTTTAGTTCAAGTGAGATAATTAGATTATCATATATTAGCTCAATTACATAACATATAAAGAAATATGATAAAGTGAGCTCATTAAGTGAAAGAACTTGGCAAGGAAACTCCCTCAAAACAAAACCCATTGGATGAACAATCCCAAGTTCTCCCCGAATAAAAGCAAAACGAGAAGAAGACAAAGGTTTTGTGAAAATGTCCACAATTGATGTTCAAGATCCACATGATGAAGCACAATATTTTCTTTTTTCAACATGATCTCTAAGAAAGTGAACCAAAGATCAATATGCTCAAGAAAAGGGATTACTCAAGAGGTGGCACAAACCAAATCAAATCAACATCCTCCAAAGTCAACATCGTAAAAGTTCTTAAACTAATCCATGAGGAAGGTAAAGCCAAATGCCAAAATCTTGAGTTCTATGAAGATACCTCAAGATAGCTTGTCGATGTGAAGCACGGGAAGCTTGAAAACAAGCACACAAGCACATACAAGCACGTGGGAAGAGTCTCTCATGTAAACTCTAATTATCTCGCCCTCAACAAAGATTATCATCATCTTTATGAACAAAGACACTTCTCCCTCGAACATATGTACTTGTACTGCATCATTTGAACTAGTGCTCTTGCGAAAAACAGAAGTGAAAGAAGCATCTCCAAAGGCAACACTTTCAAGATGAGATGCACGAGTTTGAAGGAGAACTAAATTTTATCATCGAACATATGAAGTGAGCATCCAAATTCACTAGCCACATGTTCTCCCTCCTCGTGAGAAGCCTACATAGAAGCGTAAAGTGTCCGAGGTCTCAGATCGGGTTAGAAATAAGATGTTTAGGAATCCAAGATCGAGACACACGACGCACAACATAAAGAGGGCACAACACGAGTATTCTTATGCACAAAAACAGATTTGTCTTTTCTCGTGTTCTTAGCAACAAAAGGTGTTTGCATCACCCTAGGCACATAATGAGAAACAAAGCGTGCCTGTCTGAAATTAGACCTAGCCTTAGCTCTATCTTTCTTTGTTGTTTGGCTAGTCTAAAGCAAAAATCTACTAAATGTCCATCTCTACCACAATGAGTGCAAGTGTACTTAACAGGATGTTTGGGTTTAGAAGTAGAAGCAACATTTGCATTCATCATAGTAGAAGATAACACTCCAAACAGACTTAAAGATAATTTTCTTAGGCTCATTGTCAATTTCAAATTTTCCTACTTCAAGTGCTTTAACAACAAAGTGGGAGCTTGTGATTTATGATGAGCATAAGAATCAAAACCTAAACCTTTATTATGAGTGCTGACTTTTGATTGATCCAAAATCATGTTTAGGTTTTTCTTTCCTTTAGTGAAACGCTCTAACGACTTTCTAAGTAATCAACCTTTGAGAAAGAGTTAAACAGCTTATTACAGAGAACGCTCACTTTTTCTTTTGCTTACGACAAGTTGAGCATGAGAGAATTTCATGTGAAAGCAAATTATCAACCAATTGAGAAACCCTAGCATTTGCATCTTTCGCTTAATTCAAGAGTTGAGCATTTAGAACAGGAAGTTGAACTATGCAAATCATCGTTGAACAGCTAGCATGTACAACATGTTTCTCATTTTTCTCATTTAGATGTAACAAAGAGCATGTTCTTTTCTAAGCAAGGTGAGCTCATTGTAAATTAAGTCACATGATTTGCAAGTATCATCACTAGGAATCAAAGTCTTAAGTCTAGCAATTTCAGCATTCAATGATTCAATAATGAAATCATGTTTCTTAATTTTCTTATCACGCTTTGTCAAGCAATTTTCCAAGACGAGCAACAAATGAATAGCTAATTCATCATAAGAGGGATCTACCTCATTGAAGTCGCTGTCGTGGTCGCCCTCGAAGCTATCCTTGCCGCTTGCCATGAGACATAATCCTATCAAATCATGCTTGCTTGGAGTTGCATCATCTTCGCCGCCTTCCGAGTCCACATCGCTTCAAATTGACTTGTTCAAGAGCGAAAGAACTCGTGAACCACCTTAAGGCGTTGATGAAGCTCTTCTTCTTCCTATCATTTGACGAGAACCTTTCTTCTCATTCCTTCCGCGTTGTCCTTCTCCTCCTTTGATGTTTTTCCCGCAAGCTTAGGACAATTTGTGCGAATATGGTTGAGGTCACCACACTCATAGCATCTTGGAGGACCACCTCTTCTCATTCTCACATTCTCGCAAAGCTTTGTTAAAGCGAGAAGAGAGTAGTGCCGATCTTCTTCAGAAACTCTTCAAGTTGCTCATCCGTTAAAGAAGACATGGAAGACAAGGCAAAGCTAGAAGAAGAATTTGCATTTGACATGTTAGGTTAGAGATCAAAGCAATTGATTTAATGTTACCCTTCCTGCAAGAACATCCAACTCATGAGTTTTCAACTTAGAGTAAAGAACATCTAATGTGAGTGTGCTCATGGTAGTAGATTCTTGTATAGATGTTACTTTCTATCTCCCCACACCGACATGTCCAAAGCACTAAGCAATTGTCGAGCATTTTCAAGATCGCGTAGAGCTAACTCCAACAAAGACGTAGATTGCTAAGAATTTTATTGAAACGCAAAGAAGTCATCTACGCATTCACTAGGTTTCATCTCAAAACGCATGTATTCTTTTTTTTTTTTGTAAATATCTTGGCTAACCTCTTTGACAGTTGTTAGAACCTCATGGTAATCACAAAGAGATTTCCATACCTCATATGCGGATCGAAGATGAACCACACGATCAAAGTCGCCGCGGCCCCAAGCCTTGGATGATCAAGTTGGCGTACTTTGCTATTTGCTTCAACATGTGCGATTGGTGTCGTTGACGCTTGTCGCTGCAGGACTTCATATGGCTTGTAAACCTTCTCCCAAATTGTAGAAGCCCTCGTGCTTGGATGAACGCCCATCTTGGCCTTCCAAAACTGAAAATCAACACCATCGAACACACATGGTTTTGTCGAATAACGATCCATTGATCTAATCACCTGTTAAGATAGATTAGAGAAACCTTGCTCGATACCACTTGTAGGATCAAGCATACGAATATAGCAATCGAGGGGGTGAATGATTGTGCGGAAGCTAAAACCAAATTCTAGACCTCATTAAAAGTTCACCCCAAAACAGAACTAAATAATTGCCTCTGTTTTCGACAAAAACAGAATGACAGAGGTTTGGTAAAACGAGAATTCCTGGAAATCCAACCGTCGAAACGATCTGAAATTTGGACACAAGAAACTAGATTCCAATACGAATCGAACTCCAAAAAGAATCAGCTCGATCCGGACTTACGGATCAAAGTTATGCTTTCCTGCAAGCTTGCTGATCCAGAACTTGACGAGAATCAATCTAATCAAAACTTCAAGATTAAACAAGAACTTCAAAAGATTAATCAACTAGACTTTGAGAAACTCTAAATTAATACCCCTAGAACGGTTTTTGATGGATCAAATCAAGATGAAACTCAACGATCAAAAACCAATCTAGAATTAGAACAAGCATGCAAACAAGAACCAAAACAGAAAAACACCAGCGACGTGGTTATCAGAGCACGCAAAAATCTTGAAGAATTGATCTTTATTTCTTGTCTAAAATACTCTCATAAAAAGAGTACAAACCCTAAAACCAAGCTCAAAGCTTGATGCGCCAGTTTACTTGGTGCCTTTCAACAGAGACCCCACCTATTTAAAGCACCAACCCACAAGGAGTTCAACACGATTCCTATTCCCTAGAAGGAACTGTGATTCAACACAACTCTACTTTGGCCCAACTCGGCCGAGCATAAACTTGCACGCCGTATGGCAACCCTACCATACTCACGTGGACTAACACTTGCACGCCGTATGGCCACCGCCATACTCACGGATCAACACTTTGCACGCGAACGACCTCCTCGCCATTCTCACGTGATCAACCATTCTTCATGTGCACCATTCTTCTTAGCCCGAACGCCCCGCATGACATCCTTGACCACCAAGACCTCAATTCCTCCCCGAACTCTAGTCCCGAACCTCCGCCTCCATGAACCTAGTTCCCGTCCCACATCGACCACATTCGCCTTCGAGCAATACCGCACATGAACAAACCACAAACAACCGAAAGCACAAGTCCACGACTTGACTCAATGTCAATCCATGCAACTACTCACATGAGCATTGCATAAAGTCCACTTCAAAAGAAGCATCATGAAATCATCACAAATTTCATAATCTCAAATTCAAATTATTTCACTCGCCAAAACCCTAATTCAAAGAAAACGATTCACGACGACAAGGAAATATGGTCCGCTGCATACATGAAAAAGTCACTCAAAAACCATATCACAACTGGACCAACAAAATCATCCTGTACAAGTGAAAGTCTCGGTTTCAAGAAGAAATCATTCCGCTGAACATCGCTCACGACATCAAAAGAAATCACCCATCGCGATACGCAAATCAATCCTCAAAAAGCCATTTACGATCGACTAAAGAAGTTTGTCCGCACATGCAAAACTTTAATCGGGTTTCTTGAAGATTGAGTTCGACTCAATGAGTTCAAAAGATGTCCACGCATGCACCAACAAAGTTTGTCCGTCAGATGGGAAACTTCATCGCTTCTTGAGATTTTGGTCCGCACAAGTGTTAAATCCATCGCTTCTTATCAAATTGTCAAGCACATGCACCAGCACATTTGCAAATTCAATTCTAAGCCAATTTTTCAGCACATGATCTCACAATTTCGAATTAATAAATCATTTTATTTTTCGAAAATTAATTATTGCGTCAGCGAGGACACGTGGCAGTCTCTGATTGGTCTGCTGACGTCAGCCGGTCCATGGACTTGGTCCACGCTCGGCTTTCGGAGTCTCAGTGGACTCGGCCCACGGCTCCATGTGTCGAGCGGTGGGTCCACTCGTGTGGCGTCATGGCGGCGTCGGCGAGGCTCGGCGGCTACGACAAGTGGGACCTTTGTGGCGTCATTGCCGGACGTCACCGCGACGGCTGAGCGGCGGCCCGACATGCGGGCCCGCCATGGCGTCGGTGTGGCGTCGTGGTGCGAGGTGGCTGGGCGTGACATCACGGGCCCAGCGTGTCGGCGTCACCGCCTGAGCAGCGTGGGCCGGCGGCGAGCGGCGGTCGGCCCTTCCCGAGGCGCATGGCGCAATCTTGGCCGTTGATTTGAAAATCAGCGGCCCAGATTAGATCTGGCTCTCAGCGTTTGGGTTAACGCGTTTGATCTCGACCGTTGGATCTAGATCCAGCGGTCGAGATTGATCTGGGATTTTGGGCGGAATCTCACCGTGAGATGGCGTGGCGCAATCTGGGACGTTCGATCTGGATCGGACGGTGAGAGCTCGAAGTCGGCGATGGCTTACTGGCGCGGCTTGCCGGGGTTGGGGGCGGCGACCACGGCAGCGGCGCCGGGCGTGCTCGGCGATGTGAGAGGTCTCCTCCAACGCGGCTTGACCTCGATTCAGATGTCGACCTCAGCGCGGCGGAGGGCAGCGGAGGCGGCGGCTGTCGGCGAAGAACTACGGCGAACGCTACGGCAACTACGGCGGCGATTGCGGCTAGGCAGCGGCGGCTCGGCGGCGTTGTCAGGGCTACTGGTGCGCAATGAAGCGGGCTTCACGATGGCGGCGGCGGCGCAATAAATAGGGGCCTCGGCTTCCGTGTATCGCGCGAGACCGAGGTCGACCGCAAGGCATGAGTCCGACGACGACTCGGATTGGGTGACGTGGCGCGCGCACAGCCGTTGGATCGTGTAACACCCCAAAATTTTGCTTTTCTTGAATTCATGTGTGATTTGGCACTTTGGTGAATTTTTGGAATTTTCTGGAATTTATTTGGATTTATTTGGAATTTATTTGAATTTATTCCATTTTGAAATAATTAAAGAATTTAATTTTGCAAATAAAATTTTGTTGGAAATATTTTATTCGAGTCCAAAATGTTCCAAAATATTTTCGAATTTTTCTCGGAATTTTTCGAGTATTTTGCTATTTTTAATGAATTAAATGAATTTAGGAATTATTTTAATTATTAAATCATTGGAAAATGCGAATGGGTTTATCTTGTTCATCCGATCGAGCCCGAGTCGGACTCGAGTTCGAGTCCGACCAACCCGACCGAGCAGTTGACTCAACCAAACCCGTTCTTAACTGATCGATTAGGCCGTTGGATCGGGATCCAACGGTCGGATTGGATCGCCCGACCAAGCCGTGTCGCCGGATCCGATCGCGTCCACGCGATCGTGGCCGTTGATCGTGCCATGTGGACGGCCGTGCGTCATCGTCCCCGCCGAGTCCGGAAGCCGGACTCCTCCGCTTGTCCGCCGTGTAGGATTAGGGTTCCGTCCCGTGCGCGCATGCCGAGGGCATTTAAGTACCGGGTGGTACCCCGAGGACCGCCGTGACCCCGCGCACTCTCTGCCCTATCTCACCGAGCCTCAGCCGCCGTAGATCTGACGGAATCGCTCGCCGGAGTCATAGCATCCCTCCGCTGTGGTTTTGCTTGATTCCGCCGCCGTCCGCCGTCCCCTGCCGCCATTGACCCCAGATCCGGAACCCCCGAAGCCAGGCGCACCCGAAGAGACCCTTCACCTCGCCGGAGCACGTCCCAAACGCCGTTCGTGTGGTCGCCGTCCTCAGCGCCGGCAGCCACAACTTCGCCGTGAAGCCATCGCCGACCCCGAGCTCCACCAACCGTCCGATCAAGATCCAAGGGCTCAGATCGCGCCACGTCACCCTCGGTGAGTTCCCCGTTGAAAATCCTAGATCTAATCTCAACCGTTGGATCTAGATCCAACGGCTTAGGTCGTGCCACGTAGCGGGAACTGCACCAGGCTAGATTGGATCTGGACCGTTAGATCAAGATCCAACGGCCCAGATTAACCCGTGCGCCCAAGCTCTTGAGGCCCAAATCCAATCCTAGCCGTCGGTTTTCAAACCAACGGCTACGATCGTGCCACGTGTCCAGGGAGCCGAACCGCCGCGCCACGCGGCGTGGCGTGGGCCATCGACACGCGGGCCCGCGTGTCGGCGATCGCACCGTGGACGTCACCCATGGCGTCATCGGATGAACCCACCTGCCGCACCGGTGGTCGAGCCGACGTCGGCCGATAGCGTCACGAGTGGGCCCACATGTCGGCCGACACGTGGAGTCGTGGGCCGAGTCCACGGTAGACCCGAGCCGGCGTGGACTATGTCCATGGACGGCTCACGTCCAAGAGCCAATCCGAGGCTGACACGTGTCCATGATGACGCAATAATTAATTTCCGAAAAAAGAAAATGATTTATTAATTCGAAATAATGATTTGATTTTGTTTCAAACTTCAAGCGTTTATAACTTTTGCGTTTCAACTCCGATTTGGGTGATTCAAATTTCTAAATTTGTATAAAATTGAGATCTACCTAAATATGAATTTTATTTAATTTTTGGACTAAAGTTTTTCTCTGTAAAATTATTTAATTGATTATTTAAACTTTAAATAATCATAACTTTTGCTTTTTAACTCCGAATTTGACGATTCCAGTTTCTAAAAACTCATAAAATTATGTTCTCTCTATTTATGGATTTTATTTGGGTGTTTGAACACTTTTTGCCTATTGTTTATTTGTGTATCTGCTATTTGCACGCTTTACGAGTAGACGTTGAAGTGCCGGAAGGATTCGAAGGAGAAGTATTAACTCAGGATCCAACTCAAGACCAAGAACTAGTACTTTTTGAAGGCAAGTTGTGCTTTGACCATGTTGATCCTATTTCAAAATCTATTTTGATTTAAACTATTGCATGCTAGTTCAATTAGAAAGATACTTTGTTTAAATATGGGGGTTAGATAAATACCAATTTGCCGTATGACACCTTGATTATTTAAGTATGTGCCATGACCCCTTGTCACCCTAGTTGTGGTTTACTAGTTGGACATTATTAAATTGCCAACATGGGTTTAGACCGTTGTAGTATACTGCTTAGACACCTCGTGCTCATGACATGATTTTGGACAATCAAATGTTAATATTGACTTAATGATATATTGAACCTGTTTTGGAAAAGTATCATGTGATGTTGATGGCACGTGGTGCATGGTAATCAACTGGGGTTTGATAAACAGTTTTCGACCGGGGCATGTGGCAAGAGTAATCAGGTGGGCGGTTGTGGCATTGGGGATGTTGATTTGGTTCTTGGGTAGTCTTGCCTGGTCACCCTAAGGACTTAACCTTGCAAGCCTTTGAACTGGGTCTAACGTGCAACCACATGTCCGTAATGGGACGGACCTAGTTGACTAAGTTGCTAATAACGCACTGTGGGACCTCGGAGGTCAACTACACCCTTTGTGTAAGTTGTGCGGGGGAGCGTCTGGAGTGAGGCCAGTACCCATCTAACGGTTGATTGGCCTAGACTTCGCCTTAGCGAAGGAAGGGTTAGTGCAATAACCGGGGAGGACCACTTGTATTGTTTGAAGTCTACGAAAGACTTTGTTCTGAGGAACTTCGCCTTTGTGGTGTTTGATTGTATCTTGTGGGTAAAGTGCATAACCTCTGCAGAGTTTAGAATCTATTCGAATAGCCGTGTCCGCGGTATTGGACATCGCTCGGGAATTACAGTCAAGGGTTAGATTTTCCTAAAAATAACTTTGGTTTGAAAAGTTGGGTTGGACTAATAATGAAGTTGATGGAAATGTGGATTAGGATGGGAAAGATGTTTATTAAATTCCTTGAAAAGTTATTTATACTTTACTTGTTTCTCTTTGCTTTCGAATCTACTTATATTACTTTTCAAATCTTGTTTACTGCAAATATACCTTGAGCTATTCCTTTGTACCAAGCCATGCATATAGTATATTAGCTTGCATTACGTGCATGACTTCTTTGAGTACCAAGTACTCACCCTTGCCACAATACAACACCAGTTGAAGAGGAAGCGCACCGGCTTTGGAGGAGGAACTCCAAGAGGATCCGTCTACTTAGGAAGCGAGCCCGATCGGTTGCTGTGGTATCTTTGGATGGCGCCACGGGTTATTTGATTTTCATTGCTATTATTTTTCTCTGAATAAGTTTCGCCTTGCGAGGCATATATTTGTAACTTGACCATAAGGTTGAGTAACCAGTTTGATTATTTAAATAAAGTACTTTATTGGTATCGAGTGGTATGATTGTGATATTTACCGATGTTAAGACTGTGTGCACTAGCGCGTTCCTGGACTAGTGCTGAATACACAGAGGGACCGGATTTGCAAATTCGGGGTCCCGATAGAGGTGGTATCAGAGCCATACTGACATCTCGAGCTAGAATGGTCGTAGTGAGGATAAAACCTATTTTCTAAAAGAATAAAATTTGTCAAGATAAGAAATGACATCTCGACTTATCCCCTTCTCTCTTTTCTTGTCTCTTGCTGAATTTTCCTTACCTTGTCACAATTCAAAAATTCCGAGTTCTTACGTAAAGCACTCTTGTGACAGATGGAGGAAGAGTTCAACTACGTTGATCTGGGAGTTGGTCACGCCGCGGAACTTTGGCATATGCTACAAACTCTCGGAGATTTTGAGAAGCCCCAATACCAAGTGGAAGTGATCAGACAAGCGGGATTGATCAAGGCTTGTGACATGAAGATTGAGGTACCTGCTAGGAAAAAGGGCCCAGGCAATCGCCCGATACAACAGACCTTTGCCAGGAGATCTACAATGCGAGATGGGTATCCAAGAAGTATCACGACGAGCAATGCGGCACATTACCCGTATCTACGCCAGAAGGTGGAGATGCGGTGTTCCGTTATCATCCGCGCCAGCGATAACCTTCTTGACCGAAGGCAATTCAGGATGAGGATGCCACGGTTACACGATTGGCATGATTTGTTGTCGCCCAAGAGGATGTACTAGATAATACAAGCAAGGAGCTCTGAGAAGGCCCGCAAGGAGATCACGGCGAGAGAAGAGCAGATGGCGGGAAGCTCAAGAGTATGTGGCACACCTTCTGCGAAGGATTGACGAGTTGAAGATGACTTTGTACGGACGGACCAGAGCGATTACTCGAGCTACGAACCAGATCCGGAGGAGTCGGACCTCGATGAGGACACGCTTCTTCGACTACCACAGAAGGACACGATTCTTTGGACATGGCAATCGTTTCGGCGCCTATGCCGCGGCACCGTGCCGGGCCGTGGAGGTTTTCTCGATGAGTGAGCATAGGTTCTATAGTGAGACTCCTTCGCCGAGTCGCGTCATAGAATAAAGAGTCACCCTTTAGGCGTTAGACTCGAGTTAGTTCGATTTGGATTTTCATTGTTTCTTTGAGTGTGCAGTATGTGTTGCAAGGCCCTTAGGCATTGTGGCGACCATACCAAGTTATTAATAATAAAGTTGGACCTTACAGTTATACCTTTCGCCCGCATAAGTTCCATATTACTTGTCTATTCTTGATTCCCTCTCATCTCTAAACCTAGAGCAAATCGGCAGATGGTGAACACCCGTGGAAACTTTGGAAGCAATGGGAGTGGTTCTCGCGCCAGAAAACCCCAATGAGGAGCACCAACACCGCCCTTTGGATGTGCAGAATTTGGAGCTTTTCTCGCTGCCTGCACTCAGTTGATGCATGCTATGATGCAACAAATGCAACACGTCCTGCTTGTGATTCACTTTGCTAATCAAGTCAATCGGGGACCACGCGAGAATACAAGACTATCGAGTTCATGAGAACTCACCCACCCACTTTCTCTGGAATGCCAATCCATTGGAGGCCGATGATTGGTTAAGATCAATTGAGAGGAAGCTACATATCGCCCAATGCATAGGAAATGAGAAGGTACTCTCGCTTCTCATCAATTTGGAAGGAACATTGCCGAATGGTGGGAGAACTTACGTGCCACGCAAGAGAACCCTCAAGATATCACTTGGGAAGAGTTCACAATTGCATTAAGCGGTATCACGTGCTGAAGGAATCATGGACCTTAAGAAGGAGGAGTTGAGCACTAAAGCAAGGTAATCGGCCGGTGGCCGACTACGAATAAGTTCACACAGCTAGCACGCTACGCTTTTTGAGGATGTAGCGACAGATAAATCGAGGCAGTCTCGTTTTATGAAGGGACTTAACTCGGGATTGCAAGTAGGGTTGATCACCCACACCTTTCCAGATTTCCAAGAGTTGGTGAATAAGGCGCTTATTCTTGAGGACAAGCGCAAGGAACTGGATGAGAACAGAGAGCGCAGGATGCAACAAAGAAGGATCACGCTAGGAACGCCTTGGCGCTGAGAGTTGCACCAAATCAATTCTTGATTCCAACCACGAGAATGCAACAAGGACACCATCCCGGCACCAAGACACATCAATCGAACTACCAAACCCCAGCCCCGCTAGAAACATTACTCGAGCGATCGGCAAGGAGCGGTGAGGCAGCTGCTACAAGCGCAACGAGCCATGACACTTTGCCAACAGTTGTCCGAAGAAGACAGCAGGAGTGACCCGATTCGCTTCAATCTAGGAACCACCCAGCTAGGGCGCCCGGACCAGAGCCACACCCCAGGACCGTGGTGAGAGGCCGAGTCAACCATGTCACCGCAGATGCCTTTGTAGAATGCTACGGACGTCGTCTTGGGTAAGTTACTTGTTAACTTCGATACACCTTGATTTTGTTTGACTCTGGAGCTTCGCATTCGTTTGTTCGCAAGGCTTTGCTACTAGAAATGATTTGAGGATTGCAAGACTTAAGTGCATGCTTTTAGTTCAAACCCACAGTTCCGAACTCCGAGCGAAAGTAGGATGTTCGGGGTGAGAATACTAATAGGTGGAATAGAGTTCCTAGCAAACCTTATTATTTTGGAGACCCGGACCTTAGGCGTCATATTGGGAATGGATTGGTTATCCAAGCACAAGGCCGTATTGGATTGTGGGCGAAGGACTATCTCGATTGAGAGCCCGTGTGGGAAGAAAGTGGAATTTCAAGCCACTGCGATTAGAGATGGACAGTTGATGGTTAACAGTACCAAGGCAATCAGCATAGAGGATGTCTCATTAGTGAATGAGTACCCGAGATGTTTTCCCGAAGATCTACAGGATGCCGCTGACAGGGGACATAGAGTTTGTGATAGAGCTTGTACAGTACGGACCGATAGGAAAGAGACCCTATCGGATGTCCACCGAGGAGTTGGTTGAGATGAAGAAACAGCTAGAAGAGTTAATGGAGAAAGGATTTATCGAGGCCGAGTTAGTCGCCGTGGGGAGCACCAGTTTTGTTTGTCAAGAAAAAGGGCGGAAGTTTCGGGATGTGCATCGACTACCGTGCACTCAATGAAGTCACCGTGAAGAATAAGTATCCGCTACCCAGGATTGATAATTTGTTCGATCGGTGAGAGGAGCCGGAGTTTTCTCCAAGATTGATCTTAGATCGGGATACCATCGATTGAAGATCCGATCGAGAAGATATTCGAAGATTGCATTCTCGTCAAGATATGGACATTACGAGTTCTGATTATGTCCTTTGGGTGACGAATGCGCCCGGCTTATTTCATGAATATGATGAATAAGGTGTTCATGGAATATTTGGACAAGTTTGTCGTCGTGTTCATAGATGATATCCTAATCTACTCCAAGACAGGAGGATGAACATGCCGAACACTTAAGGCGAGTTTTGGAAAGGCGAGGAACAGCAACTTTTCGCCAAGTTCAGCAAGTGTGATTTTTGGAAGGACAAAGTGGAGTTTCTTGGACATGTAATGACCGCAGAGGGAGTCGCCGTAGATCCAAGCAAAGTAGAAGCTGTGTTACATTGGGAGGCGACCAAAGGCGTGA
Source organism: Rhipidocladum racemiflorum (assembly GCA_036346355.1). NCBI lineage: Eukaryota > Viridiplantae > Streptophyta > Magnoliopsida > Poales > Poaceae > Rhipidocladum > Rhipidocladum racemiflorum. The sequence goes on from CM070590.1 coordinate 42,455,731, forward strand.
CCAGATTCGGAGTTTCCTTGGAATGGCGAGGATACTACCGCCGTTTCATCGAAGGCTTCGACAATTGCGAAACCTCTTACGCAATTGCTGAAGAAGGAAAAGAAGTTTGCATGGGCGCTTGAGAATGTGAGAAAGGATTTCAGGAGCTGAAGAAGCGATTGACATTAGCTGCCGGTGTTAGTTCTACAGGATGTTGCTCAAAGCTTCGATATTTATTGTGACGCATCGCGCCAAGGACTTGGATGTGTCTTGTGCGAGAATGGAAAGGTTGTCGCTTATGCATCAAGGCGATTGAGGCCGCATGAGGAAAATTATCCGACACATGACCTAGAGTTAGCGGTAGTAGTGCATGCCTTGAAGATATGGCGTCACTATCGATCGGAAGCAGATGTGAAGTATATACGGATCATAAGAGCCTTAAGTACATATTCACCCGATCGGATCTGAATATGAGGCGAGAGGAGATGGTTAGAGTTAATCAAGGACTACAATGTTGGAATCCATTACCATCCGGGAAGGCCAGCGTAGTAGCCGATGCTCTGACAGTCGGAAAAAGCCATACCGTGAGTACGTTGCTAGCCACACGTCAGGATGAGTTATGTTAGGATTTTCAGAAAATGAAGATTGAGGTTGTACCTAGCGGATTCTTGGCCGCATTGGAAGTAAAGCCTACTTTAGAGGACCAGATTCGAGAAGGACAGAAGGATGATGACAAGATCCGCAGGATTAAGTTCATCAAGGAGGAAGGCAAGGCAGAGGACTTCAAGTTGGATGAGCAAGGCACGTTGTGGATGAAGGATCGGATTTGTGTGCCTGACAAGAAAGAATTAAAGCAACTGATTTTGGAAGAAGCCCATGACTCCAAGTACTCAATTCATCCTGGAAGCGCCAAGATGTATCAGGATCTGAAGGAGAGATTCTGGTGGCCGAGTATGAAATGTGAAGTTGCCGAGCATGTTGCATTGTGCGACGTATGCCAGAGAGTCAAGGCAATGCATCAGAGACCAGCAGGATTGCTACAGCCGCTAAAAATACCTGAGTGGAAGTGGGAGGAAATCGGAATGGATTTCATTACCGGTTTGCCGAAGACTCAAGGAGGTTATGACTCCATATGGGTTGTAGTGGATCGCTTGACTAAAGTAGCCCATTTTATCCCCGTGAAGACCACTTACTCGGGAGATAAATTAGCAGAATTGTACATGATCAGGATTGTCTGTTTGCACGGAGTGCCGAAAAGGATTGTATCGGACAGAGGTACCCAACTTACCTCAAGGTTCTAGAATAAGTTGCATGAAGCCATGGGAACCCGTGTGAACTTGATCTGACTTATCATCCACAGACGGATGGACAGGCCAGAAAGAGTCAACGGTCTACGGAGGATATGTTGAGAGCTTGTGCATTGGCTTATGCTACCTCTTGGGATAAGAGTTTGCCGTATGCCGAGTTCGATTACAACAATAGTTATCGAGGCTAGTTCTGAGATGTCACCTTTTGAGGCCTTTGTATGGTCGACCTGGGACGCCATTGAATTGGAATGAGGCCGGCGCCGTGTCTTTGGGCACGATATTCTTCAAGAGGTGAAGAAACGGTCGCCATGATTAGGGAAAGGTTGAAGATAGCCCAATCACGACAAAAGAGTTATCTTGACAATCGTCGTCGAGACTTGAGTTTTGAACCGTAAGACTTTGTATACCTCGAGTTACGCCTCTCGGGAGTTAAGAGGTTCCATGCCAAAGGGAAACTTCGCACCCGTTATGTTGGACCATTTAAGATTTTGAGCACAGAGGCGAAGTTGCTTATCGGTGGAGTTGCCGCATGATCGTTAGCGAGGAGTGCATGGCGTATTCCATGTGTCCCGATTGAAGAAGTGTCTCCGAGTTCTGAGGAGCAGACACCGCTAGAGTTAATTGAGTTGCAAGAGGATTTGATTTATAAGGAGCATCAGTGAGGATTACGGACACAAGGGATCGAGAGACCGAGAAATAAGTCAACCCGTTTACGTAGAGTTCAGTGAAGCAACCATGCAGAGAGCGAAGCGACACAGGGAAGCCTTGAAGAGGATTTGAGGAAAGAGTTTCCAAACCTATTCTGTAGTGAGCCCTGAATCTCGGGGACGAGATTCTATTAAGGGGGGAGGTTTGTAACACCCCAAAATTTTGCTTTTCTTGAATTCATGTGTGATTTGGCACTTTGGTGAATTTTTGGAATTTTCTGGAATTTATTTGGATTTATTTGGAATTTATTTGAATTTATTCCATTTTGAAATAATTAAAGAATTTAATTTTGCAAATAAAATTTTGTTGGAAATATTTTATTCGAGTCCAAAATGTTCCAAAATATTTTCAGAATTTTTAGAATTTTTGAGTATTTTGCTATTTTTAATGAATTAAATGAATTTAGGAATTATTTTAATTATTAAATCATTGGAAAATGCGAATGGGTTTATCTTGTTCATCCGACCGAGGCGAGTCGGACTCGAGTTCGAGTCAGGCCGAACCGACCGAGCAGTTGACTCAACCAAACCCGTTCTTAACTTGATCGATTCGGCCGTTGGATCGGGATCCAACGGTCGGATTGGATCGCCCGAGCCCAAGCCGTGTCGCCGGATCCGATCGTGGCGATCGTGGCCGTTGATCGTGCCATGTGGGCGGCCGTGCGTCATCGTCCCCGCCGAGTCCGAGCCGGACTCCTCCCGCTTGTCGCCGTAGTGTAGGATTAGGGTTAGATCACGTCTTGGCGCATGCCGAGGGCATTTAAGTCTGGGTGGTACCCGAGGACCGCCGTGACCCAGCACTCTCTGCCCTATCTCACCGAGCCTCGGCCCGTAGATTTGTGGAATCGCTCGCGGAGTCATAGCATCCCTCATTGTGGTTTTGCTTGATTCCGCCGCCGTCCGCTGTCCCCTGCCGCCATTGACCCCAGATCCGGAACCCCCGAAGCTAGGCGCACCCGAAGAGACCCTTCACCTCGCCGGAGCACGTCCCAAACGCCATTCGTGTGGTCGCCGTCCTCAGCGCCGGCAGCCACAACCGCCAGTGAAGCCATCGCCGACCAGAGCTCCATGGCCGTCCGATCAAGATCCAAGGGCTCGGATCGCGCCACGTCACCCTCGGTGAGTTCCGTTGAAAATCCTAGATCTAATCTCAGCGGTTGGATCTAGATCCAGCGGCTTAGGTCATGCCACGTGGCGGGAAGCGCACCAGGCTGGGTGGATGCGGGCCGTTAGATCAAGATCCAACGGCCCAGATTAACCCGTGCGCCCAAGCACTTGAGGCCCAAATCCAATCCTAGCCGTCGGTTTTCAAACCAACGGCTACAATCGTGCCACGTGTCCAGGGAGCCGAACCGCCGCGCCACGCGGGCGTGCGCGTGGGCCACTGACACGCGGGGCCCGCATGTCAGCGACCGCACCGTGACGTCACCCATGACGTCATCGGATGGACCCACCGACCGTGGTGAGCCCGCCGACGTCGGCGATGACGTCACGAGTGGGCCCACATGTCGGCGACCGCGTGGAGTCGTGGGCCGAGTCCACGGTAGACCGAGCCGGCGTGGACTACGTCCATGGACCGGTGACGTCAACGAGCCAATCCGAGGCTGACACGTGTCCATGATGACGCAATAATTAATTTCGAAAAAGAAAATGATTTATTAATTCGAAATAATGATTTGATTTTGTTTCAAACTTCAAGCGTTTATAACTTTTGCGTTTCAACTCCGATTTGGGTGATTCAAATTTCTAAATTTGTATAAAATTGAGATCTACCTAAATATGAATTTTATTTAATTTTTGGACTAAAGTTTTTCTCTGTAAAATTATTTAATTGATTATTTAAACTTTAAATAATCATAACTTTTGCGTTTAACTCGAATTTGTGATTCCAGTTTCTAAAAACTCATAAAATTATGTTCTCTCTGTTTATGGATTTTATTTGGGTGTTTGGACACTTTTTGCCTATTGTTTATTTGTGTATCTCGCTATTTGCACGCTTTACGAGTAGGCGTTGAAGTCTGGGAAGGATTCGAAGGAGAAGTATTAACTCAGGATCCAACTCAAGACCAAGAACTAGTACTTTTTGAAGGCAAGTTGTGCTTTGACCATGTTGATCCTATTTCGAAATCTATTTTGATTTAAACTATTGCATGCTAGTTCAATTAGAAAGACACTTTGTTTAAACATGGGGGTTAGATAAATACCAATTTGCCGTATGACACATTGATTATTTAAGTATGTGCCATGACCCCTTGTCACCCTAGTTGTGGTTTAATAGTTGGACATTATTAAATTGCCAACATAGGTTTAGACCGTTGTAGTATACTGCTTAGACCTGCTACGTGCTCATGACATGATTTTGGACAATCAAATGTTAATATTGACTTAATGATACATTGAACCTGTTTTGGAAAAGTATCATGTGATGTTGATGGCACGTGGTGCATGGTAATCAAGCGGGGTTTGATAAACGATTTCGGCCAGGGCATGTGGCAAGAGTAATCAGGTGGGCCAGTTGTGGCATTGGGGATGTTGATTTGGTTCTTCGGGTAGTCTTGCCCTGGTCACCCTAAGGACTTAACCTTGCAAGCCTTTGAACTGGGTCTAACGTGCAACCACATGTCTGTAATGGGACGGACCTAGTTGACTAAGTTGTTAATAACGTGCACTGTGGGACCTCGGAGGTCAACTACACCCTTTGTGTAAGTTATGCGGGGAGCGTCTGGGTGAGGCCAGTACCCATCTAACGGTTGATTGGCCTAGACTTCGCCTTAGCGAAGGGAAGGGTTAGTCTTGCGCAATAGCAGGGAGGACCACTTGTATTGTTTGAAGTCTCTGAAAGACTTTGTTACGGGAACTTCGCCTTTGTGGTGTTTGTTGTATCTTGTGGGTAAAGTGCATAACCTCTGCAGAGTTTAGAATCTATTCGAATAGCCGTGTCCGCGGTATTGGACATCGCTCGGGAATTACAGTCAAGGGTTAGATTTTTCTAAAAATAACTTTGGTTTGAAAAGTTGGGTTGGACTAATAATGAAGTTGATGGAAATGTGGATTAGGATGGGAAAGATGTTTATTAAATTCCTTGAAAAGTTATTTATACTTTACTTGTGTCTCTTGCTTTCGAATCTACTTATATTACTTTTCAAATACTGTTTACTGCAAATATACCTTGAGCTATTCCTTTGTATCAAGCCATGCATATAGTATATTAGCTTGCATTCTGTGCATGACTTGCTGAGTACCAAGTACTCACCCTTGCCACAATACAACACAGTTGAAGAGGCGCACCGGCTTTGGAGGAGGAACTCCAAGAGGATCCGTCTACTTAGGGAAGCGAGCCCGATCGGTTGCACGTGGTATCTTGGATGGCGCCACGGGTTATTTGATTTTCATTGCTATTATTTTTCTCTGAATAAGTTTCGCCTTGCGAAGGCATATATTTGTAACTTGACCATAAGGTTGAGTAACGGTTTGATTATTTAAATAAAGTACTTTATTGGTGTCGAGTGGTATGATTGTGATATTTACCGATGTTAAGGCTGTGTGCACTAAGCGCGTTCTGGACTAGTGCTAAATACACAGAGGGTCGGATTTGCAAATTCGGGGTCCCGACGGTCGAGATCCAACGGTGCGTGGAGTTTGGGTTCGGTCGGACTCGAGCGGTGGTGGCTCGGTCGGACTTGGGTCGATGGCGTGGCTCAATCATGGCCGTTGGATCTTGATCCAATCACACTGATTTGGGTTCGGCCGAGCGGGTTCGGCTGGACCAACTGGCGCGAGTCGGACTCGAGTCTGACTCGGACTCGGGTCCGGTCGGATGAACAGTAAAACCCACTCGCATTTAAATAATCCAATTAAATTCCCAGAAATTCAATTAAATCATTAAAAATAGCAAAAGACTCAGAAAAATTCCAGAAAAATTCTGGAAAATATTTTAGGGTATTTCGGACTCAAATAAAATATTTCCAACAAAATTTTATTTGCAAAGTTTAATTCTTCAATTATTTTAAAATGGAACAAATTCAAATAAATTCCAAATAAATCCAAATAAATTCCAGAAAATTCCAAAATTTCACCAAGGTACCAAATCACACATGAATTTAAGAAGCAAAATTTCGGGGTGTTACATTTACCCAGGACACAAGCTGGTTACGATTCAATATGGGTCATAGTGGATCGTTTAACCAAAGTTGCGCATTTCATACCCGTGAAGACAACCTACTCAGGAGATCGCTTAGCAGAACTGTACATGTCAAGAATTGTTTGCCTACATTGAGTGCCAAAGAAGATAGTTTCAGACCGGGGGTACCCAATTTACTTCGAGGTTCTGGGGTAGGTTACATGAGGCACTGGGAACTCGATTGAATTTCAGTATAGCCTATCACCCACAGACAGATGGTCAGACTGAAAGAGTCAACCCGATTCTTAAAGATATGCTTTGAGCTTATGCATTGGCATATACTACCTCGTGGGACAAGTGCCTATCTTATGCAGAGTTCAGCTATAACAACAGCTACCAAGCAAGTCTGCAAATGTCACCTTTTGAAGTGTTATATGGAAAATCTTGTCGGACACCATTAAATTGGAATGAGACTGGTGAACGATGAGTATTTGGACCAGCTATATTGCAAGAAGCTGAAGATAAGATCGTGGTGGTCAGGGAAAGATTGAAGATTGCTCAGACCAGGCAGAAGAACTATGTTGACAATAGACGCAGATATTTGAGCTTTGAGCTAGAGGACTAAGTATATCTCAGAGTTACACCCCTCAAAGGAGTCAGAAGGTTTCACGCCAAAGGGAAGCTCGCACCAAGATATGTTGGACCGTTCAAGATCCTGAGTCGCAGAGGTGAAGTTGCTTATCAGCTGGAGTTGCCACAATCACTAGCTGGAGTACATGATGTATTTCATATCTCACAGTTAAAGAAACGTCGGCGAGAACCTGAGGAACAGGCACATCTGGAAGCCATCGATTTGCAAGAAGATTTGACATATAAAGAACATCCAGTGAGAATTCTAGATGCCATGGACCGCGAGACAAGAAATAAATCGACCTGCTTCTGCAGAGTACAGAGGAGCAATCACTCAGAAAATGAAGTGACTTGGGAACGCGAAGAAGATTTGAAGGAGTTTCCGAACCTATTTCTATTTAGCCTCGAATCTCGGGGACGAGATTCTGTTAAGGGGGGGGAGGTTTGTAACATCCCAAACATTTCTTTTAAAAATTTAGTGTATTTCTGGGATTACTTGTAAATTTTCCAAAATTTACTTGGAAGCTTGGCGAGTAAGTCGGATTTAAGTTTATTGGACTAATTGTATTAAATAAAGATCATGCATTTTTGAATAAGCATAAAATCTAAATTTTTTTAAAAAATAAGATAATTGGAAAAAGAGAGTGTTCTTCTCAAATATTTTCAAAAAATATGTTATAAAACTTAAGTCGTTGATTTTACAAAAATCGGTACAGGTGTCTAATTCACGAAACGAATTTTACAAAAAAATCTATACGTCAAAAAAATTACGAAACCAACTTCATTAAGTTCTAAATACTTCCTAGTATTTTGGAGAATTTTTCCAAAATATTTAGAACCTTTTTGCTATTTTATTCTAAAAACGTTTTGAACACGTGCTCGCGTGTATATCTATATGTGTGTACATGCAAGGGGAACTATATGTTTGCATGGTATAGAAGCTCCTTCCAGCTGTTTCATGTAGCAGGCACACAAGCATTGAGAATTATTCCAGCCATTTCACATAGCATGCAATCCCATAATTTCCTCCAACCATTACTACTCATCACCACTCCTTCCATTAATTTTCCTCTAAGCCATTCCCATTTTTTTTCCAACCGTTTCATGCATGTACGTTGCCTTTCCCAGCCGCATTACCAGGCACATGCACTCCATTCATTCTAGCCATTCTCATTTCCAACGCATGCATGTTCCTCTCTTGCTAGCAACACACGCACATCCTTCATTTTATAGCAGCATTTGCACGTCTCCATTTCTCTAGCACTCAAGCATACCATTTCCATTGCCTCATTCCGCGCCGCTATAGCCGTCATCGCCGCCGTTCAAGTCACCGCCACCGTTGAAGTCACCACCGCCATTGTCACTGTCACCGTCGCCGTTGGAGTCGCGTCGCCGTAGTGTACTTCCGCCGTCGCCGCCGGTACATATGTGTGAATGTATTTTTAGATGAATGCTAGTGTGTGTACATATACTTATATATCTACATGTGCCGCATGCATGTAATTATATATATATAGTGAGTTCTAACGGAGCATGCATGATTTCGAATAGTGTGTGTGTAGCATGTGCATATTGGGTGATGCAAGTATATATATATACTTGGATGCATGTGTACATATATATATATATATATGGCAGCATATTTGGTGCAGACCCCCTTTACTGAGAAAATCACGTGTAAAAGTTATGAAAAATTCTCAAAAAATTACCATACATAGGGAAGGTGTGGTTCTACAACCCTATAAAATTTGAAGATAAAACTCAATTGCATTTGGAAGAAAGATATAAAAATGACAAATTCTGTATGAATAGTGAATTTTCACTGTTTAGCACTATTCATTTTGCAATTTGTCTTTTTCATATGTTTCAAATGCAATTGATTTTTGCCTTCAAATTTTACAGGGTTGTATAAACACACCTCCCCTATGTATGGTATTTTTTTTGGAATTTTTCAAAACTTTTACACGTGGTTTTCACGGAGTTTTCACAGTAAAAGGGGTTTGCACCATGAAAACCACGTGTAAAAGTTTTGAAAAATTCCAAAAAAAATACCATACATAGGGGAGGTGTGTTTCTACAACCTTGTAAAATTTGAAGATAAAACTCAATTGCATTTGAAATATATGAAAAAGACAAATTGCAAAATGAATAGTGCTAAACAGTGAAAAATCACTATTCATACAGAATTTGTCATTTTTATATCTTCCAAATGCAATTGAGTTTTGTCTTAAAATTTTATAGGGTTGTAGAACCACACCTTCCCTATGTATGGTAATTTTTTGAGAATTTTTCATAACTTTTACACGTGGTTTTCACGGAGTTTTCACGGTAAAGGGGGTTTGCCGTAGTTTTCACGGTAAAATTGCCGTAGTTAGTAGACATACGTATATAAATACTCGCTAGGCGCACGCATGTTTCTATATTAGTCGTAGCATGCATATATTTACGCATTGTGTTGTAATATATGTATGTGTATACCTGCGGTTATATTTGATTGATCTGCATGTAGAAATGTTTGACCGATTCGTTAGTATAACTTTCCATATGTATGTATACGTGTATATATATATATTATTTATTAGTGTGTATAAGCCGAACCAGTACATACATGAAGACCTCCCACGCCGAACAGTAACATGCCAGGATAGTTAAAAGGTTAAGTTATATGTGTTAATATCCAGGATTTACGAACTTTGTCCTTTTCGATACAAATTCGTTTTAAGTCCGAATCACTTGAGACAAATTTTATTAATTAGTAAATATTAATACCTAGCTACGCTAATTTTACTAAAATTTTATAATCGAATCTATACTGTTAAATTATTCACGGAAAGGGCAAAATTATGAATTTTGTAGCTCGTAAACTACATGTCTAAAGATACAAAAATAAAATTTATAAATCTTAGAAAATGCTAGACTAATTATCTGGAAGTTTTTGTGAAATTACGAGTTAGTTTGTTTGTAGTATTTTTTTGGATGTGTATTTAATTGGTTGTTTGCTACGCGTAGACGTTGAACTGTGCGAGAGTGAGAAAGCTGAAGACCAAGCTCAAGCCCTAGATCAATATCATCAGTTTTCTGAAGGCAAGCTGTGCTTTGACCATGTTGTTCCTAATTTTAGAAATGTATTTTGATTTAAACTATGCATGCTATATTGTCAAAAGGAACTAAATTAATTTGGGTAAATTAGCTAATCAACCTAGTTGTTTATTCCACCCTTTGATGTTAATATTTGTATGTCATGTATCCATTGTCACCTTAAATTTGGTTTAAAATAGTCAGATGTTAATATTGTGCCAACACGGGAGGCTAGACCGTGAATAGTTGCTGAGCTATGCTTACGTGAAATGTGTTTCAAATGGCAAAATAATGTTGACTAATGATATATGGAATGAATTTTTGGAAGTAGTGTAATCTTGCCATGTGATGATGTGAAGTGTAGGTACCTTTGTGGTTCTACATGGTAATTGATATTATTGTTGGCATGTGTTGCACAATAATCAAACTACGGTGGGAAAAGATTTAGACTGGGGCAAGTGGCAAGATGGCTTCGTGCTAGGTGGGCCTTTGTGGCAACGGGATGAGTGATGTGAGGGCTTTGTGCCGAAACTTGAGAGAAGGATGTCTTGCCCTGGACAGTTAAGGACTTCACCTTGCAAGCCTTTGAACTGGGCCTTACGTACAACCATATGGCTGGAGTGGGACGGTCTTAGTTTAGTAGGATTCTGAAATCTTACCTTTGATACCTCAGGGTGACAGTTACATCGGGGTAACTGTGTGGGGGAGCGTACCGGAGCTACGGCTTGGTACCCTATCCAACGGCGATTGTCGGTCCTACACTTCAATCCTGCGTGGGAGAAGTGGTAGTGAACGCAATACCAGAGAGGGTCATAGGTGTAGATGGAAGTTTCTGAAAAACTTCATTACGGTCAATCGCCTTTGTGGTGTGCGACTGTATCATGTGGGTAAAGTGTGCAACCTCTGCAGAGTGTGTCAAAACTATTCGAATAGCCGAGTCCATGGTACTGGCAAAGCTCGGGGATTACATTCAAGGGGTAGATTTTCTAAAATAAAATGTGGGAAGATTGGCTAAGTGCTAGAGAGGATGATAAATTGACTTAGGCTTTGTTCCATACTTATGAAATGAGATTGTAAACTTAATATAATATAATATAATATGATTTCACTGTTTTTGAATCCATTATAGTTATTCAATCAAAGCAAAATGCTTTTTAATGCAATGGAACCAATTAAACCATTCCTTTGGAAGAAGCTATGCATATAGTAATAGGATTGCACCTCTGTGCATGACTTGCTGAGTATGTTGTATACTCACCCTTGCCAATCAACAAAACATCAGAAGAAGAGTCTACACCCGCTTGGGAGGAGGAGTACGTTGAGGACCAGGAAAACTAGGAGGCAACCTTCGTCAGATGCCTGTGGAGTTGTGGAGCTTATCAAGACTTTTATTTTCTGCTACTTATGTTTACTTGTCTTTAATTGAGTAAACCTTGCTTGGCTGAATATTGTAAGGTGACCTTAAGGTCTTGCAACAGTTATTTTAATTATTGAAGTACTTATTTATATTCCGCTGTGTATTATTGTGGTACTTCATCCCTGTTATGACTATGTGCACTAGCAAGATCCTGGACTAGTGCATAATACACAGAGGGTCCGGGTTTGCAGATTCGGGTCCCGACATGGGTCTATCTAACCCATGTTCGTCAACATGTGCTCATAATGTATTGATGATGTCTCCATATCCCATGATATATGAAACATGATCATCGATCAGTACATGTGCTGATCTATTCATCGTTGTCTACTACGATGATATCCGATCAGAGATATTTACAGAATTATATCAATGAGTAGAGAGTTTCATAAGAAAGTCACATACTTACTGATCAATATAATGATATACATTCATTGGACCAATAATCATATTATTATTCATAAACATAGTCATGTTACAATCATCTATATGACTGTCTCAAGGGCATAACACTAACAACCCTCGCTACGGGGATGAAGGGAGGAGGCTCAAGGGGGAGGGAGGCGCAAGGGGAGGGGCCGGCCAAGGGGGGAGCAAGGGGTGATGGGGGGCAGCTATGGAGTGGAGGGGGAGGTGGGCTAGGGTTTGAGCAGAATTTTCTCCCCCCACATGGGCCAAAGGCCCCACCAAGGCCCAAACTTCCCTAGAAAGCCCAAAACTTAGTCCCTTAAGGCCCAAACTCATTCCCCTATGGCCCAATCTCTCCCGAAAAAGCCTAAACACCCTGAAAAGCCCAGAAACACGGCATAAACTCTTACTGTAATGTCACATTTAGGTGGATAAATTAAATTTTAGGTGAAATTTCATTAAAAAGTTAATATTTTTAAAATATCAATACTTCATTACAAATATTGAAAAGGATTATTCTTTATATATCTAATGTGTTAAAATTCCTCAATAATTTTTAAATTTCCATGATAAAATTTCATCTTGTTATATAAATTGAATTATTTCTTCTTTGCTTAATAAAAATAAGAAATCATACACATTCCAACCGATCGATGGAACCAAAACCAAAATTTTATCTAGATCAGCAACTAAAATGTAAGAATTGGTAGATCAAAGTCTAGATGCAAAAATATTCATTGATCAATGGAACCAAAGCTTAAATTTGAGCTAGATCTACACCTTCAATGCGAGCTACATCTAATCCAAGCAAATTCCAAACTTACACAGCAATTTATTGAAACAAACATGAAAAGATCAAGCTAGATCTCTGCATTCTTAATCTTTCATCGATCATGAGAAAAGATCAAATTTTCTTCACATTTCAAGCAAAGAAGAAGCTCCATTTTACACTAAATGCAGTGAGGAACGATGTTACTAACCTTGGTTAAATTGGCTTGGATTAAAATGACCAAAAATTTAAAATTTTTGCAGCACCTCGCCCTTCTTGAAGCTCAGGCGCTGCGCTGTTCTTGATCGAGCAGTGTTCTTGATCGGGCACTATGGGGAGGAGACGAGGGAGAGGGGATTTAAATAAGGCTACTCAGTACCGATTTAAGACAACAACCGGTATTGATGTCCCTGAGGGCAACGGCTTATGGGTCTTTAGTACCGGTTGATGTTACCAGCCAGGACTAATGCTCTAAAATTAGTACCGGTTGGTTACACCCATCGATATTGATGTACCTACGCTTATTAGTACTGGTTGGTGTAACCAACCGGTACTGAAGGTGGGGAATCATTACCGGTTGGTATTGTAAACCGGTACTGAGGTGCCCCCAATACTACTGACCATTGAACGGGGGTGGAAATCGAGCCAAGTCACCGTTTTTTCAAGCTTTTTTCAAAATTGACACAGTTTGACTTAATATAATTTTATTTACAATTTGGAAATATTTTTAGAATCGAGTCAACGAGCCGAGCCGAGCCAGAGCAAAAACCAATTTCATTCGAAATTAACTCATTCAATGATTAATCAAAAAACAAGTGTAATTGGAGCAATTTTGAACCGAGCCAACGAGCACCACAAACATGTTTTTTTCCAGCCCTACTTGAACCTCTAGATATCGCATGGTTTTGAAATCCAAAATTTTGAAGAAAAAAAGTGATTTTCTCCTGATTTTCGCTGTCCAGTTGAATGTTTCTTGAAGACAAGTTTTTTGAACGATTCTCTCATTGTAGCATAATTTTGTTGAATGTTTTTTTTAACGTTTCATAATTTTTTTTGAATTTTTGAATTTAATGGTTCAGGCGGCGGGAGGCTCCCAGGGTTGAAGCAGTGATCATAATTTTTGGCTCATTATTGCTACGACAATGGCCTACTTCTTCACATTACCATATTATGAAAATCCTACTAAAGGCATGAAAATTGAAGGTAAAATATTATATATAGAACACAAAATATTATATTCATTAAATTACAATAGTTAATAACATAACAATATATTAATTACAATATATATATAATATTTAGTGACGAGTGGCAGGTGGTGCGATCACGGATACCACCACTCGTCGTCGCTGTCGCGGGGGGGGGGGGGGGGGGGGGGCTGTTGTCGTCGCGCCGGGGCTGTCGTCGTCGTCCCCCTCCGACGATGACGACGAGCTCCCCTACCGGAGCTTGGCATCCTGCTCCTCCTCATCCTCATCATCCTCCTCCTCCCGCTCCTCCTCTAGGGGTGGTGATGGTGCGCCAGAGGGAGAAGGAGAAGGAGCTGCCATTTTAATTGGGCTCACCCGTTGATAGCTCGTATGTCTCCCTCAGTCATCTGATCCTTTTATAGGTGGCATGGATCGGAAGATGAAGAGAAAGCACTTCAATTCTAATGAACACGAAGAGTTTCATCGAAAAGGAGCGCGGGGCGGGATCGAGGAGGCGCGCGCGGTAGACGAAGAGCTTTAGTACCGGTTTAATGCACCAACCGGTGCTGATGTGGGATCATCAGTATTGTTTGGTTACACCAACCGGTACTAAGCAGCCTGCTGGGTCCACGGTTGCTTATATCGGGTGGTGTAACCAACCGGTATTGATGTTAACTATCAGTACCGGTTGATATATTAAACCGGTGCTGATGTTGGATCATCAGTACCAGTTGATTACACCACCCGGTACTAAGTAGCCCGCTGGGTCAAGGACTACTTAGTATTAGGTGGTGTAATCAACCGGTACTGATGTTAGACCATCAGTAGCGGTTGGTATGTTAAACTGGTACGGATGTGCCTCCTGGGCCAAAAGATCGTTGAACCGGAACTGATGTAATTATCAGACCCGATTCATGTATAACCGGTACTGATGGGCCGGTATGGAAGGCTAGATCTGTAGTAGTGTTATGATCATTCTGGCAAGATAGTTTTGGGTATGTTTTCGTGAACGAGGGTATTAGATAGCATATTTTCCACAAGAAAAAAAACTCTCAAACTTAAAATCATCTTTAGCAGTGATTTCTCTCGATTGAAAGGAAATTATTCAACCGGTCAAATACAAGGCCACAAATGATATGGGAAAACAACACATGTATTTACGCAGGTTTTGGCAAAATTTAGGCGGTACGTACGGCAATGCGTGACGCGTAACGAGTAGCAGCTGCTGCAGGCCGTGCAGCTTGGTGCACGAGAGGAGAGGAGATATCTCAACGACGTGACAAGTGCAGCTTTGGAAAATGGGCCCCACCGCAGAATCGGCCACAAATCACATACGCCACATGGAGACATGGTGAGCCCCCAACCGACCATTGGCCATTAATTAATTGGCACGTTTTGGCATATGGGTACCTAACATAATCTGAAATTTTTCGTGCCGAGTATCTCGTTTTCTTTGTCTTCAGCCACGGCTTTTGCCAGAAGCTGGTGTAGTCACAGTGGAAGAAGAAACCTTTGTACATTTTTCTTTTGGAGAATGCTTTTCTAGCTTGCATGTAAACTCTTACGGCCGTGGTCTTTGATAAAAATTTATGTGTGAGACTCGGTTACGTGTAGATAAACAAGTGCATGCGTAACATATATATGAGTGATTACGAAACTAGTGATGTTAACTTGAATTATGTTATGATTGGCAAGCTGTAGACAATAATTTGCTTGCATAGGCTCTCGTGATGGTTTTATGTATAGTTACTGCATTTGGTTTGATTTAGATGTCATTTTAGGCCTATGTACATAGAACAGAGAACAAATAAATGATTTTTTCCCGACACATGTTGCAGCTGCTTATGATAATCTATCTTAGCTCAAAAAAAAGATGTGGTCTCTTTGACACCATATATGAATTATCAATAAGCAATTGATAAAAGCATTTGGCAAAAGGTTGTTGCTGGAAAAGGAAAACAACAAAGTGTGTAAACGTAACTTGAAAAATAATATTACCAATGGGAGATGGTAATTTTTCGAGGTAAATCTGAGTTTGTCCATCATGGGAGGGAAGATCCATCAGATTTTGTGGGATGACCTAATTCCTCATTTTGTATTATAGTTATGCGTATGTATCATGAGGTGGTGATGGACAAACTTATTTCATTCATCAAACAAAACAATTGGGTTAGGTCCAGATCTAGGATTGGGACGATCCTTTCATCTGATCACAGCGAATATTTATATCTATACTAATTGAAGGTCCTCATAGAAGCCCCAAGTTAATTCTAAGATGTAAAAATTTAGAAATTTCCACATTAATCATAGAAATCGAAAAGAGCTAGAAATTCTCATATTAATCGGAGAAAAAAAAAACATCTAGACTGTTAAATTTTTTAGATTGATATATTAATCTTTACTAATTGGAGGATCCTACAGGAGCCCCACATGCAATCGTCCAATTTTTCTTATCGATATATCTTGTGGCTTAAAACATACCCGGCTGGAATTGGGTAAAGGTCCCTTACATGATCATGCATGTTTGAATCAAGTTAGGAAAAAAGTGCAAACTTATTTCACGTACGTGAAGCTTGGGATTCCTGTTGATAGCCGGTAGCCGTATCCATATACATTAATACATAATAACATGATTATGTAAGAAGGGTGAAACGATGCAGCTTTAGACTCTCACATATATGTATAACGATATAAAGGAATTAAAATTGTCCGGTAAATCTTTTGATGCGTCTCAAAATCGATCACCATCGATAATACAGACAACAGAAAACATGCACATAAAAAATAATGAGGTAATAGATATTTATAGGTTAAAAACAAAGAGAAAATACTATAGTATCACCAAAACCATATCAGAAAACTTTAAAATATTTCCACAATACATAGTAACTCTACGAAAAGTATATTATTTAAAAAAAATACTGGTCCGTGCAGATGCACGATATTTTTTTTTAAAAGAATCAGTAGGAGCTCTGTCATGCATTAAAGAAGAGGACTAACAAATAGAAAGTTTGAGGCAGATGCCCAGTCAATAACTGAGAATAGGACTCCAAGAAAAAAGAAAAAATTGCTGCCCTGACGTAGCTTGATAAAGTGACAAAATAACTAGAAGATTGCAACCTTAAGTCCCTTCTTAACCTGTGAAATTGTGAGAGCTTTGTCTGCCTTATGAGGACCCTCCTCTTTGCTGATTATTTAAAGTATATTATTTAAAAAATACTAGTCCGTACAGACGGACAGGTTGATGACTAGTTTGCATAATTCTTTAATCTTTCTGTCATCTGGTTTGGAGAGCTTACCGTCGTGCAAAGTATATATAGTACGCTGTGCACGGGGAACATTTACTTATGTTTTAATTGTAGGTGAGTTCCTTGGCGTCTAGCCCTTAAAACAACTGGGAAAGATCGTCAATAAACCCCCGGGTGCAAATACTGGGGAGCCCATGGACGAAAGCACGAAAAGAGGAAGAAAAGGAGGAGCGAAAGCGAAACGGAGCCATCGCTTCAACGCTGCTCGCGCGCCAGTCAAATCCCCGCGCTCAACGTGCAAGATGTGCTTCTTAACACTCAACTCCCACGCCTCGCTTTCCATTTAGCCAACACGTCTCGCGAGAAAACGTTGTACGCGCCGCCTCCTTTTCCCCAACCGCTATATATAAGCTCACCGGCCTTTGTTTCGCTGCTTGTCCCCAACTCCCAAGCAGTCAAGCACCAAACTCCCTCCCTCTCTCTCTCTCTCTCTCTCTCTCTCTCTCTCTCTCTCTCTCTCTCTCTCTCTCTCTCTCTCATATCACTACGTACAGACATTGCAGCTGCAGCACCTGATCGATCAGGAATGGCGATACACCTCCTGGTGTCTAACCCGTCCTCTTGCGGGCTCTGCGCTAAGCCGCAGCAGCAGCGTGGCCACGGCTCGACGACGTCCACCGCCGCGGCGGTCGTGACGTCGCCCTCAACGTTCGCGCCGCAGACGACGCGGCTGTCTGCGCCGTCGACCATCGCGGTGAACACCAGCTGGCATGCGGTCCCGGTGGCTCCCGTCGTCACGACGGGGAGGAGGAAGAATGAGCAGACGCTGGCGAGCATGTGGCGGGAGATCCAGGGCGAGGACGACTGGGCTGGCCTGGTGGAGCCCTTGCACCCTCTCCTCCGCGCCGAGATTGTCCGGTACGGCGAGCTCGTGGCGGCGACGTACAAGGCCTTCGACCTTGACGCCGGGTCCAAGCGCTACCTCAACTGCAAGTACGGCAAGGCCCGGATGCTCGAGGAGGTTGGCATGGCTGGCGCCGGGTACGCCGTCTCGAGGTATATCTACGCCTCTCCGGACGTCGCACTCCCCGGCGGGGTGGGCCCGTGCCCGAGCCGGTGGATCGGGTACGTGGCAGTGGCGTCGGATGAGACTGCGCGCCAGCTCGGCCGTCGCGACATCGTCGTGTCTTTCCGTGGCACGGTGACCGGGTCGGAGTGGGTGGCCAACATGATGAGCTCGATGGCGACGGCGCGGTTCGACCCGGCGGATCCCCGCCCAGACGTCAAGGTCGAGTCGGGATTCCTCTCCGTCTACACCTCCGACGACGCCACCTGCCGGTTCACCCGCGGAAGCTGCCGTAACCAGCTCCTCTCCGAGGTGACACTGCTCATCAACAAATATAAGCACGAGGACATCAGCATCACACTAGCCGGCCACAGCATGGGCAGCTCTCTGGCCCTCCTCCTCGGCTACGACCTCGCCGAGCTCGGCCTGAACCGAGACGGCATGGGTAATACTCTGCCGATCACCGTCTACTCCTTTGCTGGCCCGAGGGTGGGGAACATGGGGTTCAAGAACCGGTGCGACGAGCTTGGCGTGAAGGTGCTGAGGGTGGTGAATGTGAACGATCCAATCACCAAGTTGCCGGGCATCTTCTTGAATGAGAACTCCAGGGTTTTGGGAGGCAGCCTGGAGCTGCCATGGAGCTGTGCATGTTATACACATGTAGGCGTCGAGCTTGCCCTAGACTTCTTCAAGGCAAGAGACCCTGCTTGTGTGCATGACTTGGAAACCTACTTAGGGTTGCTCAAGTGCCCTAAGATGGTAAAGGTTAAGAAACAAGGGGAGGATCTTATAAGCACGGCAAAGAAATTTGTTCTTGAGCAGAGTTTTGATGCTTGGTGGTGGCAAATGGCTGCAATTCAAGTTGGTGACTTGGTACAAGCCCTAGGGATGTAGATTTATCCAGGGTTAATTTTCATTCCCATAATTTTTGAGGGAAATGAATCTTAGATACCCTTGTAAATTCAAGTTTTTTCTGGGGTAAATGAGCCCAGGGAAGAGTGGAAATACTAGGCGGAATACTGTACATGCAAGTTAACCAAAAATACACGCGATACTAATTATACCAAAATATATTTCATATTTATTGGCCGAGAACTAACCCGAAAATCTTTTTTGATCAACGTGATCGATCTACATATTTCTTCGAGGAATAATGAGCATGCACATACTCAATCTTATTTCCAGTTTTCCGTTTTGCTCATGCCCTACAAAGTTATTTGCTCGGCGTGCAAATTAACATGGAGGGATCAAGATCAAGTGGTACTAATCTTACGTAAAAGTTGAACGCACTTCACGTTTTTTGTACTACAAGATAAAGGGAGAAAATCAAATTTTGTTGTATATGGTGCAAATTAAGTTAAAATTTTGAATTGTTTTGGTGCATAGGTAAGGGCTTAGAAATTGTACATGTACTAGATCAGCCGTCTTTGATAGGAATGACCAAGGAGTATGCTTCTCTAATTCTTGACTTGTTTCATTTTACAAGCTTATTGAGCTAGAGGTAGCTCGTTTAATTTGTGCTCAAGCTCCTTTACACACCAAGAAATAACTCTAGCGAAAGCTAGTACGTGCCACAAGCGGTCTAGCGAAAGCTAGTGTGTGTGTTTGTGTGTGCCACTACTACAGAACTGGTCTTCACAACCGGTCTATCACAAGCGGTTAGGTGCGCACCGCTTGTGCTCTAGGTGCCACAAGCGGTTCGTGGGCAACGGGCGTGAGGGGGTCTCTAGAAGCGGTTCTTAACACGAACCCCTTCTGGAGCCCACACTCTACAAGCAGTTCGTGTTACAAACCGCTTCTAGAGGTGTAGTGTAGCTCCAGAAGCGGTTTGTATGTAGAACCGCTTGTAGAGACCTCTCCTCCCGCCCAGCACATTTAAACCCTGTCTTCCTCCCCGAACCCTGTCTTCCTCCCCGAGCTCGCACAGAACATCACAGTGGTGGACCGAGAGCTGTTCATGGGGAGGTGCTGCTAAAATTTTCAATTGAGGCTATTAGCTCCGAATTAATTGTTCCTAAGGTGAGTAATATGTTGCCAACATCCTTCTCACATAGATATTGATGTTTTTTGTGCATTGGATGTTAATAAATTATGTTTTGTTCTTGTGGGAATTAGTGTTTCTTTTGTTTGGCTAATTTTTTTTTGTTTTTAAGGTCATATATTGTTTGGTGTACGAAATGAAATGCAATAAATGTGAAACATTCAAAAATTACAAAGGTGGGGAAGAGAAAAGATTTGCATGATTAAAACAATAATTAGTTGGCTTTAGTTAAAACAATACAGAATGATTAAAAAATACAAAACTGTTAGACATAGTTAGCTTTAATTAAATATTGTGATAGATGTTGTTATTATTTTTGTTTCTGTAGATGAACCGGCAATGTATGTACAATGCAGACCGTCGGTCAAGAGAGTTCAGAGATGGCATGAAGGAGTTTCTCGACGTAGCCGTTGCATTCTTGCCTCCAGGAAGCTTCATACGTTGTCCTTGCGTAGACTGCAAGAATGAGAAGGAGCATTCCGAACGATGGATGGTTATGAGGCATGTGATCACGAGAGGTTTCATAGCAAACTATGCCTGCTGGACCCACCATGGCGAAACAGAGGCGATTCGACAGGACGACGATGAAGAGGACGAAGAAGAGGAAGATATAGCCAACAGTATGCCGGACACCACTCAATACGGATCTGTGGAAGATACACTCGACGAGTTTGGCGATGATGAGCTAGATCAGATGCAACGTGATGGAGAGGGAGAGTTCACAGAGGAAAGACAATACAAGAAGTTTCAGAGCATGGTAGAGGACCACAGAACTGCTTTGTACCCAAACTGTGGACAAGGCCACAAAAAGCTGCGTACTACATTAGAACTCATGCAATGGAAGGCCAGATATGGTGTGTCAGACAAGGGATTCAATGGTTTGTTATCACTCGTAAAGAAGTTGCTTCCGGAAGGTAACACTCTACCCGAATCTACGTATGAAGCGAAGCGAGTCATCTGTCCTTTAGGATTGCAAGTACGGAAGATACAAGCATGTCCTAACGATTGTATCCTGTATCGTAATGAGTATACCGCTTTGGAGGTTTGTCCAGTGTGCGAAGAATCACGGTATAAGGTGCAGCGTGACGATTCAGGTGAATTAGATGGAAATCGTACGAAGAAGAGAACTCCAGCCAAAGTATTGTGGTATTTCCCTGTGATACCCCGGTTGAAGCGTCTGTTTGCTAATAAAGGTCATGCCAAGATGATGCGTTGGCATGAAGAGGAGCTTAAGGAAGACGGGTTGCTTAGACACCCCACAGATGGCTCGCAGTGGAGGAAAGTCGATTGGGCTTACCCGAACTTTGCAAATGAGGTCAGAAACATAAGGTTTGGGTTGAGCACCGATGGGATGAATCCTTTCGGTCAGTTGAGTAGCATCCATAGCACCTGGCCTGTGACGCTTTGCATCTATAACATTCCTCCATGGCTGTGCATGAAGCGGAAGTACATCATGATGCCATTGTTGATCGAAGGCCCGAAGCAACCTAGAAACGACATAGATGTCTACTTGAAACCATTGATTGAAGACCTTGTGAAGTTGTGGGAGGATGGTGTAAGGGTTTGGGATGAGTACAAAAGAGAGTATTTCAACCTGCGTGCATTGTTGTTTGTAACAATCAACGATTGGCCTGCTCTCGGTAACCTGTCCGGCCAAACTGTCAAAGGGTTTAAAGCCTGCACCCAGTGCATAGATGAAATAGACTACATGTACCTCAAAAACTCTCGGAAGTGTGTGTACATGGGCCACTGCCGGTTTCTTCCTAGCAATCATGCTTTGAGGTGTAAAGGCAGTAAATTTAACAGGGGAACAGAAATTCGTGTTAAGCCTCAGCATCGTAATGGGCGACTTGTATTTGCTATGGTAAAGGATGTGAAAGTAGTATTTGGGAAGGGTCTTGGAAGCATACCTGTGCGGAACGAGGATGGTCATGCGGTCACATGGAAGAAGAAGTCAATATTTTGGGACCTACCGTATTGAGAGCTTTTAGAGGTTCGTCACTCGCTTGACTTCATGCACATCATGAAGAATGTTTGCTTGAACCTGTTAGGCTACATAGATATGTACGGCAAATCGAAAGATACACTGTAAGCTCGGAAGGACCTTGAAGACATGAAGGTGAGGAGTGACCTACATCCGAAAAACAAAGAAGGGACAAAACAACTTTATCTACATCCTGCGAGCTACACTCCAAGCAAAGAAGAGAAAAAAAGCATGATTGAGTGTTTGAACAGTGTGAAGGTCCCTTCTGGATACTCCTCAAATGTAAAGAGACTCATAAACACGAAAGAGAAGAAACTCCAAGGCCTAAAATCCCATGACTGCCTTGTGTTGATGACACAGTTGCTCCCAGTAGCTATCAGAGGTATACTGCCCGAGTGGGTGCGGGGGACAATCACAAAGCTATGTTCCTTCCTGAACGCCATTTCGCAGAAGGTCGTCGAACCACCTAAACTGCCTAAGTTGGAGGCTGATGTGGTACAAAGTTTGGTTAGCCTCGAGATGATTTTTCCTCCTGCATTCTTTGATATAATGGTTCATCTCACCGTTCACCTTATCAAGGAGATAGGTATCCTTGGACCAGTGTATCTGCACAACATATTCCCTTTCGAGAGGTACATGAGTGTCCTCAAGAAGTACGTTCGTAACCGTTCGCGTCCGGAAGGCTGCATTGCCGAGGGCTACGTGACGGAGGAGGTGATAGAGTTTTGTGTTGATTACATGAATGATCTAAATCCTATCAGCGTCCCCATATCACGACACGAGGGGAGGCTACGGGGCAGAGGCACAATAGGAAGGCAAGCAGTTGCATGCAATGATCTTGCTGCATTCAAGCAAGCACATTTCACTGTTCTGAAGCAATCAACCATAGTTGCCCCCTATGTCCTTCAGCACAAGAGTGTCCTACGCCACGAGTTCACAGGGAAGACAGAGAGTTGGATAACCTTGAAGCACATGGATTCTTTCGGCAGCTGGCTACAGAAGTACATCCTTGAGGAAGGGTCAAATGATGAACTATTGTAACGCTTGGCCCGGGGACCATCATAAGAAATCGTGACATTCAAGGGGTATGAGATCAATGGTTACACATTCTACACCAGATCCCAGGATAACAAGAGCACCAACCAGAACAGCGGTGTCCGTATAGACGCCGAAGACAACAGTGGCAGGTTGAACACATATTATGGTTTCATAGAAGAAATATGGGAGCTCGACTATGGACCTCTCAAGGTCCCTCTATATAAGTGCCAATGGGTCAAGATGACTCCAAATGGTGTGAAGGTCGACAAATACGGCATGACAACTGTGGATCTCACAAAAGTCGGCTATAGGCGCGAACCGTTTGTTCTCGCGAACGATGTGATCAAAGTCTTCTATGTAATGGACATGTCAAGCAAGCCTAAAAATCGAAAAGACAAGCAAAAGGTAATGCCGAAGCGACATGTAGTTCTCCAAGGCAAACGAAGGATTGTAGGAGTTGAGAACGTCACCGACGAGGAAGAGTATGGTCAGTTCGACGAGCTCCCTCCTTTTACAGTTGATGTTGACATAAACGTCCTGCGTGACAGTGATGTCGATGCTCCTTACATACGTCATGATCATAACGAAGGAACAATTGTAAAGACGAAGACTTAAGATGTAGTGCTTGTATACATTATTCCATATGAAACATTGCTTTTACATTATTCCATATGATCGTGTTGATATGTTGATGTTTAACATTGCTTGTACATATTTTCTACAAACAAAAGAAAACGATGAAGCTCATAGACTCCCCAAAATTTGCGAGGGGAGAGAGAATCCCCAAATTTAGCGATTCTCTCTCCGCTCGCTATCCGACCAAGGCTGTTGGGCACCCTCATTCGCGCGAGCACAGAAAACGATGAAGCTCATAGACTTATGTATGTACTTGAAGCCCATAGAGCTAGCTTGTAGTTGGATTAAAAAAAAGAAAGGCCAGCGGGGCTCGAACAGCCAACCTCATGGATGGCCACAAGCCCGCGCTAGCCAGGGGGGAGAGGAGATTTCTTGTTAACCACATTAGGCATGAAACCCTTTTAAGTATCACATGGCGGTACTTTTACAAGCGGTTTTTAGTACAAACCGCTTGTACTCGGGGTCCTCTACAAGCGGTTTGTATTACCAACTGCTTGTAGTCATGGTCTTCTACAAGCGGTTTGCATTTCCAACCGCTTGTAATTGGATTTAAAAAAATAGAAAGGCCAGCGGGGCGCGAGTGGGGTTCGAACAGCCAACCTCATGGATGGCCACAAGCCCGCACTCAAGCGCTCGCGCTAGCCAGGGGGGAGAGGAGATTTCTTGTTAACCACATCAGGCACGAAACCCTTTTAAGTATTACGTGGTGGTACTTCTACAAGCGGTTCTTAGTACCAACCGCTTGTACTCGTGGTCCTCTACAAGCAGTTCGTAATACCAACCGCTTGTAGAAATACCTCTACAAGCGGTTTGTATCACCAACCGCTTGGAGTCGGGGTCCACTACAAGCGGTGAAGCCAGCCTAGTCCATTCTACAAGCGGTTGGTACTACGAACCGCTTGTAGAAGTACCACTACAAGCGGCTGGTACTAAGAACCGCTTGTAGAAGTACCTCTACAAGCGGTTGGACTTACGAACCGCTTATAGAGGTGGGTGAGCTATAAATTTTGAAGTCCCCACACTCGCCCGCACCTTCAAATTTTCTAAGTCCCGCGCGCCACAGCCCCGACCATCTCGCGCGCCACAGCAACTCCGTCGACCGCCACCGCTCCGGCGCCCCCCAGCCACCGCCCCGACGCCCCCTGCCACCGCCCCGATGCCCCCCAGCCAATCCACCCCGGAGGACCTAGGTAGCTGGCGCAACGACCCCCCCTGCTCTCTCTGTTTTCATGCCACATGGTGTTCGATGAAATGCCTACAAGGAGTTTTGTTGATCTGTTGATGTTGGAGTAATGAAATATTGTATATATGTTGGTTCCATTCATGCTCTCTCTGTTGTATATATGTTTGTGTATGTTGTATGTTGGAGTTTTCATGCTCTCTTGTGGTATGGAGTTTTCATGCTCTCTTGTGGTATGTAAGTTTGACTATATATAAATATTGTATACATGATTTCTTAACCACTTTTATGTTGTATGTATGTTTGACTATATATAAATATTGTATACATGATTTCATGCCCACTTTTATGTTGTATGTATGTTTGAGTATATATAAATATTGTATATATGATTTCATGCCCACTATAGATGGCGACACCACGACGTGGTGACCCGGATTTCGATGACGAGGAAAATATGATGTTCGAGACAATTGCGCTGGGTAGCATCTTAGGTGTCGATGAGGCTATTAACACTGGTACCGGCGAGGATCCTGTTAACGCTGTCGATGAGGCTGCTAACACTGGTACCGGCGAGGATACTTCTAACGCTGCCGGCTACACCGAGGTATCCTCTTAACCACTATAGCATGTCCAAGTCTTCTATGTAATTATTCTAACATGTGTTTGTGTATCCAGCCCGGTACATCATCGGCCACCCAGTCCGGAATTAACCGAGGACCAAACAAGAAGCCTTCGACCAAGTATGTGAT
Organism: Rhipidocladum racemiflorum; assembly: GCA_036346355.1. NCBI lineage: Eukaryota > Viridiplantae > Streptophyta > Magnoliopsida > Poales > Poaceae > Rhipidocladum > Rhipidocladum racemiflorum. The sequence continues at coordinate 42,481,281 of CM070590.1, forward strand.
AACCGAAGTCGGAAACGACGGGAGACTGCTAGCCCCAGAATCAGCAGTTGGCCCTTTCAACAATGCTTGCGGATACCACGTGAGGGACCACGTCCCAATCAGCATCCAGAAATGGGCCGAAGTCCCTGCAGCTACCAAGGAACTGCTCTGGAATGATATGAAGGAAAATTTCACTTTTCGGAAAGTGCAAACGAAGGCCAAGGGTTGGGCTTTGAAGAAGATGGCAACTTCCATTCAGCAGTGGAAGTCATCCATCACCCGCAAGTACATCGACAAAGGAGAAAGGCCAGACTTCAATCAATTTCCTAAGCTGGCGGATCATTGGGAGGCTTCCGAGGAGTACAAGCTGTCCGATGCAGGATAGGCAGTAAGAGAGAAAAACAAGGTGAATGCTCAAAAGAAGAAATACCACCACCATCTCGGCACCGGTGGTTACATCAAGGCTGCAAAGAAATGGGACAAGCGGGAAGAGGAACTTCGGCAGCAGGATATTATACCTGAAACTGATAATTGGGAGCCCCGCCTTCGCAATTGGTTTTTGGGTCACGGGGGCGCACTTGCAGATGACGGTAGCTTGGTGATGGCACCGACAGTCCAAGAAGTTGGTGAAAGGATTACAGAAGCCATCGACCAATCTCGGTCAGGATCCTTGGTGACGGACAGGGACAATGACGAGCTAACATATGCCCTTCAAAACCCTGAGCACCCGGGACGAACACGAGGTTTCAAGAAGGTACCGTGGAGGCACGGCTTTGCCAAAGACACATGCAATTACAGGAGCCGGGACAGAAGCAAGAGGAGAGACTAGGCTAGAGTGAGCTGATTGGAGCACGAGCTTAGATCTATGAAGGCTTCCATCCCTGATTTGGTCGCGCAAAAAGTCTCCGAAGCAATAAGCCAGCTTCAGCTTCCCGCCAGTAATGTCCAGGCAGCGCCGGAATTCGTGATCAGCCCGAACACGCAAAAGAGCAGTTGCGCATCCGCCGTGGCCCCTGAAGTAGACGACCCGCAGGCCCGCTATCCCGTGGACATCATCAAGGTTCGCCGCCAGTGCGAGCTACACATTGATATGCGTAACCTCTCCTACAAGGTGGCTTACGGCATGGCTTATCCGGTGGAGGCGGGCCAGACATTCCACTTCAACCAGATACCCTTTGGATATTCGAAGGTCACGGTGGAAGAGGTTGTGGGGGGCTTCGAAGAACTAATGCTGGAGATTGCTGGGGGCGACGACGTGACCAAGCTTGGACAGGCCGTCCATGGCACATTCATCCTCTGGCGCAAAAAGTACATTATATTTCCAGATGGTGTGGAGGTTACATCTCCAGCAATACAGGCCCCGCAGTTTGAGCAAGTTGGAGGAGCAAGCACACCTCCTGTACATCGACAACACACGACTCCTCCGACGTCTCCTGCACGCAATGCTTCCCCGGTGGTCCTGGCCACGACTCCTCCACCTCCCGCTCCACAAAGAAGCCCGACTCCGCCTCCAGCATCTCCCCCGAGGAAGAAGCTCGCTGTTAGAAGGAGGGATCCCGCACCGGCACCTCCTCCCACGAAGTCGGCATCCGACAAACAGATAATGTTAAAGGAACTGCCAAAGCGGCCATATGATCTGACTGCGGAGGAGCTATCAAATACCGTAAAGGCCGATGTGGCCAGGCAGCTTGCGCCAGCGAAGCAAAAGCCCAAGGTTCAAATAGATAAAAAAAACTGTGAAACATTTTCAGTCATGCGGAACGGCGCCACCTCTTGTGACGACAGACTACGAAAGGACAATAAGAAAGGCTACAGTGAAAAATAAACGGGCTATGTCAGCTGGAAAGAAGAAGATAGTGGAAGATGAGCAGAGTGCTGAACAGTTGAGGGTCCAGGCATTCCTGAACGAGGCGGGACTCGAATCAATAGATCAGGATCTTCCAATGGCACCAACCAAATGGAAGTATGAGTTGGGCAAACTGCTAATTGATCCAAAAGATATAAATGATCTCCGAACCAAGATGCGTCAATTGCATGAATGTTACATGAAAAGGGCATCTAAAGGAGTGAAAATGTTCCTCCTCGTTTGTCAAGATGAGCATTTCTTCCGCGGGAAGAACACAGAAAAATGGCTGGAGTTCGAGGACTTGTACCATGTGTACCAAACAGATGCCGTCGACGTGTCCTTCATGTGCTGCTGGTGTCTGTAAGTGTCGATCTACTAAGTTTACCATTTGCTTCCTCTCGTACGACAAAATTGGATATCTAATTAACTTAGTTATCCCTTTTTATGTAGAATGGAGATACAACGATGTACAAGACTGGGCAAACAGAACGTTGGCTTCATCGACCCACAGGCTATCAACGAGAAAATCTGGGCATTCAACCAGCAAAGACCGCAAGTTGAGGCATACATTTTGCATGCATTATTGAAATAGCACTACAAACCGTACATACTTCTGCCCTTCAACTTCAAGTACGTGTTCTCAGAAACCTCTTGTTCTTGTATTACTTAAGACATTGATAGTACGACTAGCTACTTACGCATATGTTGGAATATACGAATAGGTTTCACTGAATCCTTCTGTAACACCCCAAAATTTTACTTTTCCTAAACTCATGTGTGATTTGGCACTTTGGTGAATTTTTGGAATTTTCTGGGATTTATTTGGATTTATTTGGGATTTATTTGAATTTATTCCATTTTGAAATAATTGAAGAATTTAATTTTGCAAATAAATTTTTGTTGGAAATATTTTATTTGAGTCCAAAATGATCCAAAGTATTTACCAGAATTTTTCTGGAATTTTTCTGAGTCATTTGCTATTTTTAATGAATTAAATGAATTACTAGGAATTATTTTAAATATTAAATCGCTGGAAAATCAAACTCAAGGGTCAAATCTTGTTCATCAGCCGACGAGCAGAGTCAGACTCGTGTTCGAGTCCGACCGAGCCACGTGACTCAGTGAACCCACTCCTAACCCTAATCAATCCCAGTTGGATCAAGATCCAGCAATCCAAACCGAGGACTATCGGGCCGGACCGTCGCGCCCCGTCGCGATAAGGCGTTAATCGCGCCACGTGGACGGCTGCGATGCGTCGTCTCCGAGTCCGGCCGGACTCGCCGAGCGCCGCCGTGACGACTAGGTTCCATGAGCACGCCTCGAGGGCTATTTAATGCCGGATCGCACCCGAGGATCGCCATCCCACGCCGGTCGAAACCTAGCTCACGCCGCTTAGGATCCCACGAATCTCATTTGCTATTGCTCGCCAGGAGTTGGTAAACACTCCGCCCATGATTTCGTTGCCGTTCGCCATACCGTCGCCATCCTCCGCGAAGCGTTGACTCCAGATCAATCCCTTGCGTCAAGGCGCACCGTGCCTACCATCCACGCCGGAGGAGCCTGCAGCGCGTCCGGGCGTGTCGCCGATCATCGACTCCGGCCGCGCAAGCCGCCACGCCATTGCCGTCGCCGAGCCATCTTAGCCGTCCGATCCAAGGTCGCACGATCGAGATCTTGCCACGCGTCATCGCACGGTGAGGTTTAATTCACGATCTCTAGATCCAATCTCAACCATTGGATCTAAATCCCGGTCAATCGCCGCGTTCACCCCAAACGCGTAACACGAATCAATCCGGCGGGTTGATTTTCAAATCAGCGGCCTAGAATCTAGCCACGTGGCCAGAGAAGGCCAGCCGCGGTCGGCCATGCGATCGGCGCCCGCGCGCGCATGAGAACGCAGTGTCCCGACACGCAGGCCCGCATGTCGGCGGCCCGGCCAAAGCGCACACCATGGCGTCCGCGATGACGTCATGGCGGCCCGCTTGTGGTCGCCACTGCCGGTGTCTTGGCGTCGGCCGAATGCGTCACCCGAGTGGACCCATATATCGAGTCTCACGTGGAAGCCGTGGGCCGAGTCACCGTGGACCCGAGCCGAGCGTGGACCAAGTCCATGGACCGGTGGCGCCACCGACCAATCAGGAGCTGACACGTGTCCATGCTTTGGCTAATAATTAATTTCGAAAAGAGAATGATTTATTAATTCGAAATATTGATTCAAAATTTAGATTCAAACTTCAAAGCGCTTATAACTTTTTGCGTTTCAACTCGATTTGAGTGATTCAAATTTCTAAATTTGTAGAAAAATGAGCTCTACCTAAATATGAATTTTATTTAATTTTGGACTAAAGTTTTTCTCTGCAAAATTATTTAATTGATTATTTAAACTCTAAATAATCATAACTTTTGTGTTTTAACTCCAAATTTGTGATTCCAGTTTCTAAAAATCCGAGAAAATTATGTTCTCTCTGTTTATGGATTTTATTTGGAGTTTTAGGATCTTTTTTGCCTAGTGTTTATTTGTGTATTTGCTATTTGCACGCTTTACGAGTAGGCGTTGAAGTCTTAGGAAGGATTCGAAGGAGAAGTGTTGACTCGAGGATCCAACTCAAGACCAAGAGCAAGTACTTTTTTGAAGGCAAGTTGTGCTTTGACCATGTTGATCCTATTTGAAAATCTACTTTGATTTAAACTATTGCATGCTAGTTCAATTAGAAAGATACTTTGTTTAAACATGGGAGTTAGATAAATACCAATTTGCTATATGACACCTTGATTACTTAAGTATGTACCATGACCCTTTGTCACCTAGTTGTGGTTTACTAGTTGGACATTATTAAATTGCCAACATGGGTTTAGGCCGATTGTAGTATCTTGCTTAGACACCTTTCGTGCTCATGACATGATTTTGGACAATCAAATGCTAATATGGACTTAATGATATATTGAACCTGTTTTGGAAAAGTATCATGTGATGTTGATGGCACGTGGTGCATGGTAATCAAGCGGGGTTTGATAAATAGTTTCGGCCAGGGCATGTGGCAAGAGTAATCAGGGCGGTTGTGGCATTGGGAGTGTTGATTTGGTTTTTCGGGTAGTCTTGCCTGGTCACTCTAAGGACTTAACCTTGCAAGCCTTTGAACAGGTCATACTTGCAACCACATGGTTTGGGAATGGGGCGGCCCTAGTTGACTAAGTCGCTAAGGACTCACTTGTGGAGCCTCGGTGTCGATTACACCGTTTGTGTGATTATGCAGAGGCGTATCGTGGCCGTGGCCAGGTACCCATCTAACGGTGTGTTGGTCCCATACTGCCTTGGCTAAGGGAAGGGATGGTGTAGAGCACGTCTGGGAGAGGACCACCTGTGTTGTTTGAGGCTTAGAAGGCTTTATTCTGAGGAACTTCGCCTTTGTGGTGTTTGACTGTATCTTGTGGGTAAAGTGCATAACCTCTGCAGTGTAGAATCTATTTGAATAGCCGGAGTCCAGTGCTGGACAATGCTCGGGAATTGAGTCAAGGGATAGACTTTACGAAAATAACTTGGTTTTGAAAAGATGGGTTGGTTTAACAAGGAAGATGATGGAATTATGGTTTAGGATGGGAAAAATGTTTGTTAAACTTCTTGAAAAGTTATTTATGCTTTACTTATTTCTCCTCTTTGCCGAATCTACTTTTATTACTTGTCAAAAGGCACATTTCTTTCAAATATACCCTGAGCTATTCCTTTGTACCAAGCCATGCATATAGTCTATTAGCTTGCATTACAGGTGCATGACTTCTTTGAGTACCAAGTACTCACCCTTGCCTCAACACAATACCAGTTGAAGAGGAGACTACGCCAGTTTGGAGGAGGAGTTCCAAGAGACCGTCTACTTAGGGATGCACGAGCTGATCAGTTGCACCGTGGGTATCTTTGGATGGCGCCACAGTTTATTTGATTTTTATGCTATTTGTTATTTCTCTTTTAATAAGTTTAAGCCTTACCAAGGCATATATTTGTAACTTGGCCATAAGGTCGAGTAACCCTTTGATTATTTAAATAGAGTACTTTGATAGTATCGTTTGGTATGATTGTGATATATACCGATGTTAAGACTGTGTGCACTAAGCGGCGTTCTGGACTAGTGCTGAATACACCGCAGGGTCGGATTTGCAAATTCGGGGTCAGAAGCAGAGGTGGTATCGAGAGCCATACTTGATTTGTAAACTCAACCCTAAGCTAGAATGAGTCGTAGTGAGGATAAAACCTATTTTCTAAAGGCTAAAATTTGTGAAGATAAGAAATGACATCTCGACTTATCCCTTCTCTCTTTTCTTGTCTCTTGCTGAAATTTTCCCTTACCTTGTCACAATTTAAAAATTCCGAGGGATTCTTACGTAAAGCACTCTTGCTTGTGAGATGGAGGAAGAGTTCAACTACGTTGATCCTGCAGGAGTTAGTCACGCCGCGGAACTTTGGCATATGCTCTGGACTCTCGGGGGATTTTGAGAAGCCCTACCAGTGCAAGTGGAAGTGATCAGGCAAGCGGGATTGATCAAGGCTTGTGATGTGAAGATTGAGGTACTGCTAGGAAGAAGGGCCCAGGCAATCGCCGATACCTTTGCCGCGAGGAGATCTACAATGCGAGATGGGTATCCAAGAAGTATCACGACGAGCAATGCGGCACATTACCCGTATCTCGCGGAGAATTGGAGCACGATGTTAGATATCATCCGCGCCAGCGATAACCTTCTCAACCGAAGGAGATCGGATGAGGATGCCACGGTTACCACGGTTGGCACGATTTGTCGTCGCCGGAGGATGTACTAGATAATACAAGCAAGGAGCTACAGAAGGCCATAAGGAGATCCAGCGAAGAGAAGAAGCAGATGGCGGGGAAGCTCAAGAGTATGTGGGCACACCTTCACGAAGGATTGGCGAGTTGGAGATGACTTTATGACGGACTCAGACCGAGCGATTGAGCTACGAGCGATCCGGAAGAGTCGAATCTCGATGAGGACACCGCTCGACTTACCACGAAGGACACGATTCTTTGGACATGGCGTCGTTTGCGCTTTGTGCCCACGACACCGTGCCAGGCCGTGGAGGTTTTCGATGAGTGAGCATAGGTTCTATAGTGAGACTCCTTCACGAGTCGTCATAGAAGAAAGAGTCACCCTTTAGGCGTTAGACCCAGAGTTAGTTCTGATTTGGATTTTTCATTGTTTGGCGAGTGTATGCGTTATGTGTTGCAAGGCCCTTAGGCATTGTGACCATACCAAGTTATTAATAATAAAGTTGGACCTTAAGGCTACACCTTTTGCCCCGCATAAGTTCCATATTACTTGTCTATTCTTATTTCCCTCTCATCTCTAAACCTAGAGCAAATCGGCGAGATGGTGAACACCCGTGGAAACTTGGGAAGCAATGGGAGTGGATCTCGCGTGGCAGAACCCCAATGATGGAGCACAGCACCACCAGATTGATATCGCAGAGTTTTGGAGCCTTTCTTGCTGCCCAGGTGAGTTGATGCATGCTATGATGCAACAAATGCAAAGCGTCAATGCCGGAGCCACGCTAATCAAGTTAATCGGGGGCCACGCGCGAATACAAGGCATCGAGTTCATGAGAACTCACCCACCCACTTTCTCTGGGAATGCCAATCCATTGGAGGCGGAGTGATTGGTTAAGATCAATTGAGAGGAAGCTACACATAGCTCAATGCATAGGGAATGAGAAGGTACTTTCACGCTTCTCATCAATTTGGAACAACGGCCTTGAATGGTGGGAGAACTTCTGCCAGCAGAGAACCCTCAAGATATCACTTGGGAAGAGTTCCTGGTGCATTCGACAAGTATCACGTGCTGAAGGAATCATGGACCTTAAGAAGGAGGAGTTCGAGCCTTTGAAGCAAGGTAATCGCGATGGTAGGCTTCTGAACAAGTTCACTGACTAGCACGCTCGCTTTTTGAGGATGTAGCGACAGATAAATCCAGGCGATCTCGTTTTATGAAGGGACTTAACTCAGGATTGCAAGTAGGGTTGATCACCCACACCTTTCAGATTTCCAAGAATTGGTGAATAAGGCGCTTATTCTTGAGGACAAGCGCCAAGGCCCGGATGAGAGCAGGAAGCGCGAGGATGCAACGGCAGAGATCACGCGAGAATAGCGGCGCTGAGAGTTGCACCAAATCAATTCTTGATTCCAACCCGCGAGCATAATAAGGACACCATCCATCGGCACCAAGACACGCCAATCGAACTACCAAACTGACCGCTAGAAAGCGCTACTCCAGGCCGTCGGCAAAGTGAGGCGCTTCGCTACCAACGAGCAGGACACTTTGCCATGATTGCCCAAAGAAAGGCAGGAAGCGACCCGATTCGCTTCAATCTAGGAACCACCCAGCTAGGGCGCCCGTGGAGCCGCACCAGGCACCGTGGTGAGGCCGGAGTCAACCATGTCACCGCAGATGCACTGAGAATGCTACGACGTCATCTTGGGTAAGTTACTAGTTAACTTCAGTACACGCTTTTGTTTGACTCACGGAGCCAGATTCGTTTGTTTCGCAAGGCTTTGCTAGAAATGACTTGAGAATTGCAAGACTTAAGTGCATGCTTTTAGTTCAAACCCACAGTTAGAACTCGAGCGGAAGTAGGATGTTAGAAATTGAGAATACTAATAGATGGAATAGAGTTCCTAGCAAACCTTATAATTTTGGAGACCGGACCTTAGATGTTATATTGGGAATGGATTGGTTATCCAAGCACAAGGTATTTGTGGATTGTGGACGAAGGACTATCTCGATTGAGAGCCGTGTGGGAAGAAGTGGAATTTCAAGCCCACTGCGATTAGAGATGGAGACAGTTGATGGTTAACAGTACCAAGGCAATCAAAGCATAAAGGATGTCTCAAGAGTGAATGAGTACCCGGATGTTTTCTGAAGATCTACAGTATCTTGTGACAGGGGACATAGAGTTTGTGATAGAGCTTGTACTGCAGTGTAAGACCGATAGCAAAGAGATCCTATAGGATGTCTGAGGAGTTGGTAGAAATGAAGAAAGCGACTAGAGGAGTTAATGGAGAAAGGATTTATCGAGACCAAGTTAGTCACCGTGGGGAGCACCGATTTTGTTTGTCAAGAAGAAGGGCGGGAGTTTCGGGATGTGCATTGACTACCGTGCACTCAATGAAGTCACCAGTGAAGAATAAGTATCCGCTACCCGGGATTGATGATTTGTTTGATCAGATTAAGAGGAGCCGAGTTTTCTCCAAGATTGATGCGAGATCGGGATACCATCGATTGAAGATCCGATCAGAAGATATTAGAAGACTGCATTCTCGTCAAGATATGGACATTCTGAGTTCTGATTATGTCCTTTGAAATTTCACGAATGCGACTTACTTCATGAATATGATGAATAAGGTGTTCATGGAATATTTGGACAAGTTTGTCGTCGTGTTCATAGGCGATATCCTAATCTACTCCAAGGCAGAGAGGATGAACATGCCCGAACACTTAAGGCGAGTTTTGGAAAAATTTGAGGAGCGAACAAAGAATTTTAGCCAAGTTCAGCAAGTGTGATTTTTGGAAGGACAAGGTGGAGTTTCTTGGACATGTAATGACTGCAGAGGGAGTCAGTAGATCCAAGCAAAGTAGAAGGCTGTGTTACATTGGAGGAACGACCGAGGACTGACCTGTATTCGGAGTTTCCTTGGAATGGCGGGGATACTACCGTAGTTTCATTGAAGGCTTTCGACAATCATGAAACCTCTTACGCAAATTCTTTGAAGAAGGAAAAGAAGTTTGCATGGGCCGGAAATGTGAGAAAGGATTTGGAGGTTTGAAGAAGCGATTAACATCAAGACTGTATAGGATTCTACCTGATGTTGCTCAAAGCTTCGATATTTATTGTGACGCATCGCGCCAAGGACTTGGATGTGTCTTTGATGCAAAATGGAAAGGTCAATCGCTAAACATGCATCAAGGCGATTGAGAGACCGCATGAGAAAATTATCAGACACATGACCTAGAGTTAGCGGCAGTAGTGCATGCCTTGAAGATATGGCGTCACTATCGATTGGAAACAGATCTTGAAGTATATCACGGATCATAAGAGCCTTAAGTACATATTCACCCGGATCTGAATATGAGGCAAAGGAGATGGCTAGAGTTGATCAAGGACTATAATGTTGGAATCCATTACCATCCGGGAAGGCCAGCGTAGTAGCCGATGCCTGAGTCGGAAAAGCCATCACAGTGAGTGCGTGCTAGCCACAAGTCGGGATGAGTTATGTAAGGATTTTCGTAAAATGAGGATTGAGGTTGTACTGCGGATTCTTGGCCGCATTGGAAGTAAAGCCTACTTTAGAGGACCATCAGAAGGACAGGATGATGGCGGGATCCGTGAGGATTAAGTCAAAAAAGGAGGAAGGCAAAGCGCAGAGGACTTCAAATTGGATGAGCGGTGGCACGCGTTGTGGATGAAGGATCGCATTTGTGTGCCTAACAAAAAGGAGTTAAAGCAAGCGATTCGGAGGAAGCCCATGACTCAAGTACTCGATTCATCCCGAAGCGCCAAGATGTATCGAGATCTGAAGGAGAGATGCGGTGGCCAGAGTATGAAACGTGAAGTTGCTTAGGCATGTTGCATTGTGCGGCGTATGCCAGGAGAAGTCAAGGCAATGCATCGAGGAGACCCGGCGAGGATTGCTACAGCTGAAGGTACTCGGAGTGGAAGTGGGAGGAAATCGGAATGGATTTCATTACCGGTTTAGAAGACTCAAGGAGGTTATGACTCCATATGGGTTATAGTGGATCGCTTGACTAAAGTAGCCCATTTTATCCGTGAAGACCACTTACTCGGGAGATAAATTAAGCGGAATTATACATGATCGATTGTTTGTTTGCACGGAGTGCCAAAGAGGATTGTATCGGACGGAGGTACCCAATTTACCTCAAGGTTCCGGAATAAGTTGCATGAAGCCATGGGAACCCGTTTAAACTTGATCTGACTTATCATCCTGAGCGGATAGACCAGAAAAGGGTCAACCAGGTCTGGAGGATATGTTGAGAGCTTGTGCATTGGCTTATGCTACCTCTTGGGATAAAAGTTTAGTATCTAGGGAGTTCGATTACAACAATAGTTATCGAGGGCTAGTTCTGAGATGTCACCTTTTGAGGCCTTTGTAGTCGACCTGTCGGACGCCATTGAATTGGAATGAGGCCGAGCGCCGTGTCTTTGGGCCGAAATATTCTTCAAGAAATTTGAAGAACGGTCGCTATGATTAGGGAAAGGTTGAAGATAGCCCGATCTCGGAAGAGTTATCTTGACAATCGCCGCCGAGATTTGAGTTTTGAACGAGAAGACTTTGTATACCTCGATTACGCCTCGGGGGAGTTAAGAGGTTCCATGCCAAAGGAAAACTTGCACCGTGCTATGTTGGACCATTTAAGATTTTGAGCGCAGAGCGGTTGCTTTATCACTGGAGTTGCCACGATCGTTAGCAGGAGTACATGATGTATTCCATGTGTCGATTGAAGAAGTGTCTTCGAGTTCCGAAGAGCAATGCATTAGAATCAAAATCAATTGAGTTGCAAGAGGATTTGACCTATAAGGAGTATCCGTGAGGATTCTAGACACAATGGATCGAGGAAACTAGAAACAAGTCAACTCGTTTAAGTCAGTAGAGTTGATGGAGCAACCATGCGGAGAAGCGAAGCGACTTAGGGAGCCTTGAAGAGGATTTGAAGAAAGAATTTCCAAACCTATTCCTTTAGTAAGCCTGAATCTCGGGGGCGAGATTCTATTAAGGGAGGTTTGTAACACCCCAAAATTTTACTTTTCCTAAACTCATGTGTGATTTGGCACTTTGGTGAATTTTGGAATTTTCTGGGATTTATTTGGATTTATTTGGGATTTATTTGAATTTATTCCATTTTGAAATAATTGAAGAATTTAATTTTGCAAATAAATTTTTGTTGGAAATATTTTATTTGAGTCCAAAATGATCCAAAGTATTTACCAGAATTTTTCTCGAATTTTACGAGTCATTTGCTATTTTTAATGAATTAAATGAATTACTAGGAATTATTTTAAATATTAAATCATTGGAAAATCAAACTCGGGTCAAGTCTTGTTCATCCACCGAGGCGAAGTCCAGGACTAAATGTTAGTCGAGCCGAAACCACGTGGCTTCGGCCGAACCCACTCCTAACCCTAATCAATCCCAACCGTTGGATCAAGATCCAACGGCCAAGATCCGCCGACCCGACCAGCCGTGTCGGGACCGGACCGGTCGCGCCGTGCGTCGGGGCCGTTGATCGCGCCACGTGGGCGGCTGCGATGCGTCGTCTCGCTTAATCCGGCCGGACTCCGCGATGAGCGCCGTGACCCGACTAGGAGTTCCGCCCAGTACGCCTCGGGCTATTTAATGCCCGGATCGCACCAGGATCGCCATCCACCTTGGTCCCGAAACCCTAGCTCACGCCGCTAGGATCCCCGAATCTCATTGCTATTGCTCGCCGGAGTTGGTAAAGCACTCCGCGCGGTTCAGCCGTTCGCCATACCGTCCGCTATCCTCCGCGGCGTTGACCCCGCATCCGGATCCCTTGTGTCAAGGCGCACCCGTGCCTACCATCACGCCGCGGAGGAGCCTGCGGCCGTCGGGCGTATAAATCATCCCGGCTCAGCAAGCCGCCAAGCACGCCATTCTGCCGTCGCCGAAACCATCTCGGCCGTCCGATCAAGATCGCGATCGAGATCTTGCCCGTCGCCATCGCACGGTGAGGTTTTAGATTCACGATCTCTAGATCCAATCTCAACCATTGGATCTAAATCAAGCAGTCGGATTAACGCGTTCACCCCAAGCGCGTAACACGAATCCAATGCAGGCGGGTGATTTTCAAATCAACGGCCTAGATCTAGCCACGTGGCGAGAGGAAGGCCAGCGCCAGCGGCCGGTAGCGGTGTGCCAGCGCATGAGAACGTGTCGACCGACAGGCCCGCATGTCGGCGGCCCAGCCCAAATCGCACCATGGCGTCCACGATAGCGTCATGGCGGAAACCGCTGTCGGCGACAGCCCGAGTGTCTTGGCGTCGACAATGACGTCACCCGAAAGTGGACCCATATGTCGATCTCACGTGGGCCGAAGTGAGCGAGTCCACCGTGGACCCGGCCGAAGCGTGGACCAAGTCCATGGACCGGCGTCGGCACCAGCCAATCAGGAGGCCGACGTGTCATCTCGACAATAATTAATTTCCCAAAAAGAAAATTATATATTAATTCGAATAATAGATTCAAAATTTAGATTCAAAATTCAACGCTTATAACTTTGCGTTCAACTCCGATTTGAGTGATTCAAATTTCTAAATTTGTGAAGAAAAATGAGCTCTACCTAAATATGAATTTTATTTAATTTTTGGACTAAAGTTTTTCTCTACAAAATTATTTAATTGATTATTTAAACTCTAAATAATCATAACTTTGCGTTTTAACTCCAAATTGTGATTCAGTTTCTAAAAATCCAGAAAATTATGTTCTCTCTGTTTATGGATTTTATTTGGAGTTTACAGGATCTTTTGCCTAGTGTTTATTTGTGTATTTGCTATTTGCACGCTTTACGAGTAGGCGTTGAAGTGGGGAAGGATTCGAAGGAGAAGTGTTGACTCGGATCCAACTCAAGACCAAGAGCAAGTACTTTTTGAAGGCAAGTTGTGCTTTGACCATGTTGATCTATTTGAAAATCTACTTTGATTTAAACTATTGCATGCTAGTTCAATTAGAAAGATACTTTGTTTAAACATGGGGTTAGATAAATACCAATTTGCTATATGACACCTTGATTACTTAAGTATGTACCATGACCCTTTGTCACCCTAGTTGTGGTTTTACTAGTTGGACATTATTAAATTGCCAACATGGGTTTAGACCCAGTTGTAGTATCTTTGCTTAGACACACTTTCGTGCTCATGACATGATTTTGGACAATCAAATGCTAATATGGACTTAATGATATATTGAACCTGTTTTGGAAAAGTATCATGTGATGTTGATGGCACGTGGTGCATGGTAATCAACGGAGTTTGATATGATTTCGGCCAGGGCATGTGGCAAGAGTAATCGTGGGCCGGTTGTGGCATTGGGAGTGTTGATTTGGTTTTGGGTAGTCTTGCCCTGGTCACTCTAAGGACTTAACCTTGCAAGCCTTTGAAGGCCAGGTCATACTTGCAACCACATAGGTGGAATGGGGCGGCCCTAGTTGACTAAGTCGCTGAGACTCACTTGTGGAGCCTCGGGGTGTCGATTACAGTTTGTGTGATTGCACGGGGCGTGATCGTGGGCTGTGGCCAGGTACCCATCTAACGGTGTGTTGGTCCCATACTTCGCCTTGGCTAAGGGAAGGGATGGTGTAAACGCGTCTGGAGAGGACCACCTGTGTTGTTTGAGGCTTCCAGAAGGCTTTATTACTGAGAACTTCGCCTTTGTGGTGTTTGGTGTATCTTGTGGGTAAAGTGCATAACCTCTGTGAGTGTAGAATCTATTTGAATAGCCGAGTCCACGATCTTGGACAATGCTAAAGGAATTACTGAGTCCAAGAGGATAGACTTTACGAAAATAACTTGGTTTTGAAAAAGATGGGTTGGTTTAACAAGGAAGATGATGGAATTATGGTTTAGGATGGGAAAAATGTTTGTTAAACTTCTTGAAAAGTTATTTATGCTTTACTTATTTCTCTGCTTTGAATCTACTTTTATTACTTGTCAAAAGCTGTTTCTTTGCAAAATATACTGAGCTATTCCTTTGTACCAAGCCATGCATATAGTCTATTAGCTTGCATTACATTGCATGACTTCTTTGAGTACCAAGTACTCACCCTTGCCTCAACACAATACGATTGAAGAGAGACTACGCCGGTTCCGGAGGAGGAGTTCCAAGAGGACCGTCTACTTAGGGATGCGAGCCCATCGATTGCACGTGGTATCTTGGATGGCGCCCGCGAAGTTTATTTGATTTTCATTCTTTATTATTTCTCTTTTAATAAGTTTCGCCTTGCAAGGCATATATTTGTAACTTGGCCATAAGGTCGAGTAACCCTTTGATTATTTAAATAGAGTACTTTGATAGTATCGTTGGTATGATTGTGATATATACCGATGTTAAGACTGTGTGCACTAGCGCGTTCCTGGACTAGTGCTGAATACACAGAGGGTCCGGATTTGCAAATTCGGGGTCCCGACACCTTCCAGTCATCGAGCTTGACAACAGTAGGATTATAGTTCATGACTCAAGAAGGAATCCAATCGAGAAATACTAATGGTTCATTGACGTCCTGAACAGGACATTTGCAAAGTTCAGGAAGAAGTAGAAAGGAGAATTCAAGAAAGAATTTGAAGTCGTAATAAATACTCAGGTACGTACTACAAAAACAAATATGAAATCAAATGTGTCATATCAGTTCTTCATCTTATGTTCTGAAATTTCTACCCGTGAAGGTTAAACGCCAGACGGCTGGAAATAACTTATGTGGCTACTACGTGTTCCACTATATTCAAAGTTTTATCCATGGCGATGAGCCGGAACATTATGCCGAGGTTCGTGTATGCATGTCAATTTGTTTGCTGCAACTGACATTTTAATTAATTGCATGTGATCGCATATTTATATACTTCGCACTTAATCAATTGTTAGCCCAACATAAATGAGCACGTTAACGTGCTCCCACCTCACCGAGTGCGCGCACTCCAAGAGCAACTCATGGGCTTCATTATCGACGAGGTTGTATCTCCAAATGGCGAGTTCCACGTAAGGCTTGGTCCTTCGTTGAACACCGCCGAACTTATGACGACATCCACGTCGGCCAAGGACTTGACTGATGCATGCAAGAAATGAGTTCGATAATCATTTTTTTCATTCAAACTTGTAAACGTCGGTAGCGTGTATGTACTTGTCCATTTGTTACACTATTAAGTTCGTTTTTTTTGTGAGAGCTAGCTTGTGAACATGTGTATGAGTGAGCTAGCTTGTGAACATTTGTTACACTATTAAGCATATGTAATATATATTTCATTGCGCTAAAAACTCCTCCACTCATTTTTAAGTTTATGATCAAAAATGATATACAAAAACACTGAAAGAACATATTCTGTAATACATATAATTGAAAACTCTCTCCACAAGCGGTTGGTGATTCCAACCTCTTCTGGAGTGCTTACTATCCACAAGCGGTTTGTAATACGAACCGCTTGTGGAGTCCCCCACGTGGTGCCTCCACTGGCCTTCCTGGACACATTACCAACCGCTTCTGGTGCCACAGCACAAGCGGTTCGTGCAACCGCTTGTGATCTTGGGCCGGGTATCACCTGTGATTTGCTTAGAAGCGGTTATAAAACCGCTTCTGAATGGGGTTACGACCCGCTTGTGGTAGCCGGTTCTGTAGTAGTGTGTGTGTGTGTGTGTGTGAAGTAATAAGACTTTATATTAATGAAGTAATTTGGATAATATTTGAATATTGTTGTGTCGCACATGATTCGTTATCAACCCTTCAGACGTTTTGCCATAGGGAAAAAATGGGCAAACGTTGGTTTATGAGTAATATATTATTTGTTATATGCTGGTTATAATAGTTTGGTCAGGATTGTTGGCGGTAACTATTTTTTCACTGTTCCCTAATAAAGTATATTGTGTCTAGTATATGCAACAATTCTCCATAACAACTCAAACATTCTGACTGAGATATTTCAACATTACAAGCTGGTAACTAAACAAAATGTTGGTGCTTTTCTTACCATATGCACGTAGTAGTCATGTGTTATGTTTACATAATTATAATGATATTCCACGTATAAAAATTTTTGCGTTTGATCTTTGGAAAGTAATTAAGATTTTACGTACATTGTTGCCTTGCAATGTTATGCAAGGAAATAAGATTTTAAAATAATTCAGACTTTTCAATGTTGACTTGCCATGTGGGTAAGGCAAGTAGATCACGATGCAACCAGTAATTGGATCAAATCAATTTTTTTTATTCTTTGAGTTCTCCCATACATACATACATACATACATACATACATACATACATACATACATACATACATACATACATACATACATACACACACACACACCCTATAAATACTAGCCTCAAGGTTAAGATGAATAACACAACAAAAAATTGTCCCCAAAACTTCTGTATTTGCTTGCGTGTGTTTCTTTGATTTGTTATTTATATGCTGCTATTATTGGGCTAGAAACCAACAAGTGGTTTTAGAGTTTCATCAGCATGCCGAAGTAGACACCATGCACACACAACTTGAATCATCGACTCGACTTCTTTGTGTAAGATTTTCATCATCAACTCAACTCCTCGGCGGAGGTGCTATTTATGGGGCGATGGTGAAAAGGGGGCAACAACATGTCGTTGCAATATCAATTTCTCTCACGGAGCAACTGTGCCACATGGTCATTGAAGATGAGTGTTAACCTATGGGCACAAGCCATGTGGGATGCCGTGATGGATGATGATGTCGATGACTGGAACGATAGGATAGCTTTCACCTCCATCTATCAAGGTGTACCGGAGGACGTACTCCTGACATTAGATGAGAAGGACTCTGCCAAGGATGTGTGCGAGATGCTTAGGGCGATACTCATAGGCGCATATCATGTCAAGGAGGCGAAGGTCCAAACCTTGAGGACTGACTTCAAGGTGATAGCATGAAGGAAACTGAGCCATTGGATGATTTTGCCATGAAGCTAATGATGATTGCCAATGGCATTTGAGCATTGGGCAAGTAAGTGGAGGAGACCTCCATCGTCCGCAAATTTCTTTGAGTAGTTCTAACTCAAAGCCATGACCGTTGAAGAGCTGGTCGGCCACCTCAAAGCCTTTAAGAGGTTCAGAGCTACTAGACAAGGGGGAGTAGCAACATCTGTTGCTCATGTACTCGGAGTGAATGGCACGCATGTAGAAAAACAAGGGAGGTGAATCTTCCTTCGGCTCAAAAGGATGCAACAGTAATGGTAGCGATAAATGTGGCATTACAAAAGGATGTAGTCATGGCCACAGGTGCAAGAAGGGTGGCTGCGACAACACCTAGACATCGGTTATGCTATCCATGGCCCTAGAGGTGGCAAAGATAAAAACAAGATCAAATGCTTTTAAATGTGATGTTAACAGCCACTATACACCTGAGTGTCGTAAACCTCATTGTAATTGGGATGAGGAGGCCAATCTCACTCGAGTATAGGATGACAACCTTACCCTACTTCTTTGTGTTTATGCGCATGAGGCGCATGACATGGTGCTAATGAACGAGGAGAAGATGATGCCAATGCTTCGCATTGATGGCGAGGCGTATCCAGTTTCCAATGAGTGGTACCTAGCTAATTGTGCCAGCAACCACATGGTGGGGGCAGCGGTCTGTGTTCAATGAGCAAGATGAAAGCGTCAACGAATTGGTTTGATATGGTGGCAGATCCAAGTGGAAATTAAGGGGAAGGAGTCAATCCTTCTCCAATGCAAAGATAGAGAACAATGTGTACTATGTAAGGTATACTTCATACCAAGCCATTGCAATAACATTGTAAGCCTTAGGTAACATGCAGAAGATGGTTATAGGGTGGTATTGAACCATGCGTAGCTATGGGTCTGTGAGAGCAGCGGAAGACTTCTCATGAATGTTAAAAGATCTAAAAATAGGTTGTATAAGATTCAGTTGGTGACAGGAAACCAAGTGTTTCTCATGGATAGTTTGGAGGTTCCTACATGGTGATGGCATGCAAAGTTAGGGCACATGAACTTCTATGCCCTAAAGCAAATGGTAAAGATGGAGATGTTGGTAGGGTTGTCGAAGATAGACCACCCAATGCAACTGTGTGAAGGTTGCTTGGTAGGGAAGCAAACTAAAAACATGTTCCCTTCACAGGCGCACCAACCCAGCTAAGAAGCTGATAGAAATTGTACACATGGATTTTTGTGGGCCGATAACTCCACATACACCTCTTGTTAATAGGTACTTCATACCCTTTTTTGATTATTTCAATAGATACATGTGGGTGCACATGTTGAAATCTAAGGATGAGGCTCTCAACGCACTCAAGAAGTACAAAGCACTCATCGAGAACGAGTGTGAGCTCGAACTGAAAGTCCTTAGATTAGACCACGGAGGAGAGTTTCTATCACGTGATTTTGGTGCATTATGTGACATTGAAGGGATTGCATGGAACTTCACAGCACCACACTCAGCACAACAAAATGGTAGTATGGAACACCGTAACCGTACCACGTTGTCCATGGCGAGGAGCTTAGTCAAGAGAAAGCGTGTACTAGCAGTAATGTAGGGGGAGGCAGTATGACATGTGGTGTACCTCCTTAATCATGTGTCACAAAAGCCCTAGATGAGGTCACACTATATGAATCCTGGATCAGAAAGAAGCCACACATTGAGCACTTGTGAGTGTTCAGGTGCATCGCACAGCCAAGGTGGTAAAGCCGCACTCAAAGAAGTTCGATGATCGTAGCATTGCCTTAGTATACCTAGACATGGAGCTTAGCATCAAGGCTCACCTACTTTTGATCCTCGTCAAGTGAAACTTCACATCAGTCGTGATGTGGTGATCGAGGAAGGAAATGAATGACCGTGGAATGATGACATCACCAATGATCTAACTGACATTCCTTGGACGATGTTTACTATGTCCAACAATAGAGGTGTTGGTGAGATAAGCCTAAATCAGGGGCAGCAGGACGCCACTCCACACAACCCAGCAACACCGTGAGCACTAGGCTTGACACCATTTGGCTCACCAGGCGTTGCGGCGATGAATGCTATCCCTATCATGGAGCCAGAGAGCACGAGTACAATGACACTCGTGGGTACACCAGTAGCCACAGGATGTGGAACGGGCATGGGGCCTATGTCGCCTGCATTGGCAAATGATGAGAATGGGCATTGCATATAGCATAATATCGATGATATCTACCCTGTGACCAAGGAGATCGAGGGCGTGGATGAGTTGTACCTCTTAGCTATAGAAGAGCCAGTGTATTATCACAAGGCTGCACGAGAGCAACAGTGATAGGAGGCATTGAAGAGCGAGCTTGAGGCCATCGAGAAGAACAAGATAAAGAATCTCACCGATTTGCCACCTGATCATAAACCCATTGGGCTCAAGTAGGTGTACAAGCTAAAGAATGACTCGAATGGCAATATTGCGAGGTACAAGGTAAGGTTGGTTTCGAAGGGATACGTGTAGTGACACGGGATTGACTTCAATGAGGTATGCACTCATGTGAACGAGTCATGATAGTGAGACTTTTGCTTGCCCTCATAGCGTAAACTGCATGGGAAGTCCACTACCTTGTCATTCTATTGACATGTAAAACCAAGTTCATGGCTACCATGGAAGCAGCACGTCAAGGCATATGACTGTGTAGCGTGCTAAGTAATGTAACGAGAGAAGGCTCAAGTCCAATGGTCTTCTATTTTGACACACTACAACAGATAATAACATCATAGACGGTTCAGAATCGTGATCACAAATGGTTTTTTCAACTGTCTGTGACCATGTGTCAATGATATAATAGCATATCACAAATGGTTTGGTCACCGCCTATGATATAAACATCACAATCGTTTCTAGCACTACTATAGAAAGGCTTATATTAGACCCATTATCACTGACCCTTCCAGCATAAAAATCATCTGTGTTGAGTATTGGGCACATCCCAAATGTTTTTTCGGCTAAAATCATATGTGATGTGCCCCTTACCATAGACGGTTTTAGCCAAAAAAAACGTCTATGATATGCCCCCTCTCATCACAGAAAGTTTTTGGCTAAATTATTTGTGATGTGCCCCTCATCACAGATAGTTTTTGGCTAAAATTTTTTGGGATGCCCCTCATCGCTAACGATTTTAGCCAAAAAAAACCATCTGTGATGAGAGGGGGCATATCACAAATGGTTTTTGGCTAAAACCATCTGCGACGGGGGGCATATCATAGACTGTTTTAGCCAAAAACCATCTGTGATGACCTTATCTAGTACATAAGAACATAGGCCCCTAACCTCCTTTGCATTTTTAGGGTTTCCTGAGCTATTTTTGAGGTGGCTACAATTAAGCATCGATCTAGTGGACAGTGACCCTGGATTTGGAGTTGTGATTGTAGATCCTTCTGTTCTAGGTCATCTAAGTTAGTAATTGGTTCAAATTTGCATTATATTTATGATCTAGCTTGGTAAAGAGGGAAATTGTGAAATCATGAGCTGAAAAATTGGCTTAAGAATTGAATTTGCAAAATGTGTTTGTGCAAGTATTTGACCTAGTTTTCAAGTTACAGAAAATTCTCTTTTACATCGGACCAAAGTTCCAAGAAACAGTAAGTTTTCACTCTAACGCCA
Source organism: Rhipidocladum racemiflorum (assembly GCA_036346355.1). Lineage (NCBI taxonomy): Eukaryota > Viridiplantae > Streptophyta > Magnoliopsida > Poales > Poaceae > Rhipidocladum > Rhipidocladum racemiflorum. Next base: position 42,502,485 of record CM070590.1, read on the forward strand.
GACCATTACACCGGACCAAACTTTAGTCCGCCGTGAATGAGCTTTTGAAGCCTGTTTTTTACATGCACGCCGGACCAAACTTTTGGTCCATCATGAATGGGATTTTGAGCGTTGTTTTCGTTTTTGCACCAGACTAAGTTTTTGAAAAACACTAAGCTTCTATGTTACACCGAACCATGCACGCCGGACCAAAAGTTTGGTCCGTCCTGAACACATTTTTGAGCGTAGTCCTTCCATGCACGCCGGACCAAAAATTTGGTCTGTCATAAACGCATTTTTGAGCGTTGTTTTTACATGTACGCTAGACCAATTTTTTGTTCCGTCGTGAACGTGTTTCTGAACATCTTTTCTCTGATTTGATCTGAGTCTTTCACATGTACGCCAGACCAAATATTTGGTCCGTCGTGAGTTGCGCCGAACTGATGTTTGGTCCGGCGTGAATGGTTTTTTGCTCGAGGTTGATTTTTGTGATTTTGAAAATTGTTTGGTGATTGATCTGTGGTTGTGAAATTTGTTTGAATTTCATAATGCATGTTTTGAATTTATGCAATGCTCATGTGAGTATTTGCATGTACTAATGTTTAGTCAAGCCGCGGACTTGTGCTAGGAACCGTTTTGTGGTTTGTTCATGTGCAGGTGTTGCTCGAGGGCGAACGTGATCGATGACGAGATCGGAACTAGGTTCATGGAGGAACTGCGGTTCGAGACTAGATTCAGGGAGGAATCTAGGTCTTGGTGGTCAAGGATGTCATGCGGGACGTTCGGGCTAGAGGACAGTGCACATGAAGAATGGTTAGTACGTGAGTATGGCATGGTGGCCATACGCGTGCAAGTGTTGTTAGTCACATGAGTATGGCTGGGTTGCCATACGCGTGCAAGAGCTGTATTTGGCCATGTTAGGCCAAGTGGAGTTGTGTTGAATACATACTCATTCTAGGATTTGGAGTGGGACTCCTTCTAGGATTTGGAGTAGGAATTATATTCAGGACTATGCGTTTGCTCTGTATAAGTAGGGAGAGGTGCCTCCTGTCTATGCAATCCAGACATTGAGAGCTTAGAGCTTTGTTTTAGGGTTTGTACTCTTTTGATGGAAGTACTTTAGACAAAAGAAATAAAGATCAATTCTTCCAGATCCTTGTGTGCTACAGTAACCATGTTGCTACTTTGTTCTCTGTTTTTTCTTGTTTGCATGCTTGTTCTGGTTCTAGATTGGTTTTTGTTCCTTGAGTTTCATCTTGATTTAATTGATCAAAAACCTTTCTAAGGTATTGATTTAGGGTTCCTCAAAGTTTAGTTGATTAATCTTTTGTCGTTCTTGTTTAATCTTGAAGTTTTGGTTAGATTAATTCTCGTCATCTTTTGTCAAAGCAATATTGCGAGGTTAATAACTTTTGATCCGTAAGTCCGATCGAGCTGATTCTTTGTGGGTTCGATTTGTATTGGAATCTAGTTTATTGTGCCCAAATTCAGATCGATCCGACGGTTGGATCTCCAGGAATTCACGTTTTACCGAACGTGTATCAATCTGTTTTTGTCGAATACGAGGCAATACTTTGGTTCTGTTTTGGGGTGAACTTTTAATAGATCAAAGATTTGGTTTTAGCATCCGCACAATCATTCACCCCCCCTCTAATTGCTATATTCGTATACATCGATCCTACAAGTGGTATCAGAGCAAGGTTTTTCTAATCTATCTTAATCGATGATTAGATTAATGGATCGCTATTCGACAAAACTGTGTGTGTTCGATGGTGTTGATTTTCAGTTTTGGAAGGCCAAGATGGAGGCATTCATCCAGGCGTAGGGCTTCCCGATTTGGGAAAAGGTGTACAAACCAAATGAAGTGCCCGAGAACGACAACGACGCCAATCGCACACATGTTGAAGCAAACAGCAATGCGCGAAATTTGATCATCTAAGGCTTGGGATGCAGCGACTTTGATCATGTGGTTCATCTTAAATCCGCATATGACGTTTGGAAATCTATTTGTGATTACTATGAGGGTACTAGCACTGTTAAAGAGGTTCGGCAATATATTTACAAAAAGGAGTATATGCGATTTGAGATGAAATATGGTGAATCTGTAGATAACTTCTTTGCACGCTTCAATAAAATTCTTAGCAACCTACGTGCTGTTGGAGTTAGCTACACTGATGCTGCAAATGCTCGACAATTGCTTAGTGCTTTGGATATGTCTGTGTTGGAGATGAAAGTAACATCTATACAAGAATCTACTACCATAAGCACACTTACATTAGATGTTCTTTATTCTAAGTTCAAACTCATGAGTTGGATGTTCTTACTAGGAAGAATGACCATAAATCAATTGCTCTGTCATCTCAATCTAGCATGTGTCATAAAAATACTTCTTCAAGTTTTGCTTTGTCCTTCTTGTCTTCACTAACCAATGAACAGATTGAGGAATTTCCGGAAGAAGACTTGGCATCAGTTTATTCTCGTTTTAATAAAGCTTTGCAGAATGTGAAAATGATGAAGAGAGTTAGTGGCAGTCCTCCAAGATGCTATGAGTGTGGTGATCTCGACCATATTCGTCCAAATTATCCTAAGCTTGCAGGTAAAGTATCATGGGAGTAGAAGGACAACGACAGAAGAAAAGAAAAGAAGAATTTCCTTTCAAGAGATAGAAAGAAGAAGAACTTCATCAACCGTAAAGTTGTCCACCGAGTACTTTCCGCTCTTGAAAAATTCAATTTGAGCGACGTGGATTCGGAGAGCAGCGAGGATGATGCAACTCCAAGCAAGCATGAGTTGACGGGGTTGTGTCTCATGGCCTAAAGCATCGATAGCTTCACCGAGGACAATCATGACAGCGACTTCAATGAGGTTGTAACACCCCGGCATTTAATATGCCTGAATGCTACCAAACATAAGCTAAACAACATCTAAACACCATAATCAAACATAAATTCCAGCAAAGGCGCACATGCTAAAAACTGAGATTTCGGTAGCATCTCCTTTGTCTTAACATGATTTGAAGGAGCAACAACAGTATAGCAATATATGGAATATGAGAGACAACTAAAAACAGCAACAATTAACGACTTAGCAACAATATAAGTCTAGTTCCAAACATATAATGTCTCCAAGAGTCAAACGAACGAAAAGATTCTCATTTAGCAAAGCTAAGCCTTAAAGCAATGATCATCACACGCAATTTATTATCAACAATAATTGAATGACTTGTGAAATCAAAAGAGTGAAGCTACGTGTGGAAGCGTGACTATTTTCCTTCCCCGCATGCCGATCTCATGGTACCTAAAACAACAAGAAAACACAAGTGTGAGTTCGAAACTCAGCAAGCATATTGCAATGGACAACAAGGACAATAACATGGCAATAATGTCTCACATCATGTATATCATCTCATTCATGAACACATAACATTATCATCATCATTATGTATGCAATGCAATGCAATGCAATGCTCATGTCTCCTTGGAAACTCATACCGGTATGGTTGAGTACACACCCGTCGGTGTGCACCCTCTCCCCCCTTCCATCCCAAAGATGGAGGGTGCCTACTCCTCGCTTCCAAACACCGCGTGGATGGAATCATGATGTAGGACTTACTCAATGGCTCTCCGGATTAGTCATAACTTTCTCACCGACCTTCCCCGGACTAGTTATGACTTTCTCACCGCCCGGGCCATGTAACATGCCATGTATGCAAATATGCCAACATCATAATTAACTTGTACATTAACACATGGCATCATAACATAATAAACATACTCATCATATCATTGGCAATCATTAAAGCATGGCAAGTGATCATATCATCTAATCAACTTCATCTAGTCTCAACTAGCAACCTACAAACCGCTATCCATTACAATACACTTGCCTCAACCACGGGCAACGGATTGGCGAGAAGTAGAAGGCACTCCCGGGGTCACACCACCTGCACATAGGTACCACACACTCACAATCATATCCACAAAATAGTACGCAAACCCTCATCTACCCTGACATTGCCAACTACTCGCACAACCTAAAAACAGAGGTTCTGTCCCGTCGGGACAACAGCCTTGCAAAAGGCAGAACTTGAGCTCTGGGACTCCGAATCAATTAAACGAGTAGATCCTCACGTATATTAGGAAATTTCCTAACTTTTTCTAGTTATAGAGAAAGACTGATTCGGACTCTAAAGTTGTTTAATCTACAAAATACCGTGATCTGTTCAAATCACGTCACAGATTTTAACACGCTCGGTAAAACAGCCATAACTTTCGAACGGCTGATCGGAATTTCGCGTTATTTATACCCACAGAAAGATATTGAAATTACCTACAACTTCTTCAACAGGCGGCCGTCCAAATTCGGAGTTTAAATTGGCGAAAAACAAAACCCTAGGTCGACTGCTCATGTTGTCCAAAACAGAGAACGTGGCAACTTCTAGATCTAATCTAATCTACTCAATTCCAGCACCACCATTTGATCTAAAAACATGATAATGACCCTTAGAACAGTACCTAGATCAACCCCAAGGATTCCCATGGCCATACCTTCGCCCGACGACCGAAAACCCAACGGATCTCCTCCCGGTTCGCGCGATCTCCTTCCTCGCTCCAAATCCACCGGATCTCCTCGTCGCGGAGCGCTCCAATGGATGGATCTTTGAGGTGTTGAGGTGGATAACTCCCCTAGGGGCAGCAAGGGAGGTGGAGAGGGGAGGAGAGGGGTGGTGGCACCATGGGGGAAGATGGAGAGGAAGGGGAATGGTGGAGGCGCATGGGGGGGGCTAGGGGGTGGCTGCTAGGGTTGGGAGTGGGAGTTTGGGGCGCACCAAGGGTGGGGGCAAGATTTGGCTGCCCAAAAGTTCCCCCCCTTGGGCCCAAACCCTTCCACCAGAGGCCCAAGTCAACCCCCAAGGCCCAAAGTCCCCCGGAGAGGCCCAAACACCCGAGAACGGCCCAAAAACACACTATAAACGGCATAACGTAAAGTTTTAACCTCCATTTACATATTTTATAATGTTTTGACCTCAACATCCACATTTTATAAGATTATGACACTCCGTGGTGTCACAGAGGTAGATCCTTCATATGATGAATTAGCTATTGCTGTTGCTCGTCTTGGTAAATTGCTTGATAAACGTGATAAGAAAATTAAGAAACATGATATTATTATGGAATCATTAAATGCTGAAATTGTTAGACTTAGATCTTTGATTCCAGATGACGATGCTTGCAAATCATGTGACTTAATTTGGAGTGAGCTTACTTCACTTAGGAAAGAACATGCTTCCTTGTTAGAGCAAATGAATGCTGAAAATGAGAAAAATGAGAAACTTGTTAAACATGCTAGTTGTTCTACCATTGATTTGCATGATACAACTTCTTGTTCTAAATGCTCAACTCTTGAATTGAAATTGAAAGATGCAAATGCTAGGGTTTCTTAATTGACTGATGATCTGATTACACATGAGGTTCTTTCATGCTCAACTTGACATAAGTAAAAAAGGAAGGTTGACATTCCATGCAATAATTGTCTAACTCTTGTTAAGAAAGTTGATTAATTCTTTGGAACGTTTCACTAATGGCAAGAAAAACCTAAACATGATTTTGGATCAATCAAAAGTCAGTACTCAGAACAAAAGGTTTAGGTTTTGATTCTTATGCTTATCATAAATCACATGCTCCCATTGTTGTTAAAACACTTGATAGTGGAAAATTTGAAATTATCAATGAGCCTAAGAAAACTGCTTTTAAATCTGTTGGTTATTTATCTTCTACTATGATGAATGCAAAATATGCTTCTACTGTTAAAGCAAAACATCATGTTAAGTACACTTGTACTCATTGTGGTAGGGATGGACATCTAGTAGATTTTTGCTTTAGACTAGCCAAACAACAAAAGAAAGAAAGAGCTAAGGCTAGGTCTAATCTCAGACAGGTACGCTTTGTTTCTCATTATGTGCCTAGGGTGATGCAAACACCTTTTGTTGCTAAGAACACGGGAAAAGACAAATCTATTTTTGTGCATAAGAATGCTCGTGTTGTGCCTACTATTGTGCGTCATGTGTCTCAGTACTGGATTCCTAAATATCTTATTTCTAACCCCAGTACCGAGACCTCGACACTTTCTACTTCTATGTAGGTTTCTCACGCGAGGAAGGAGAACATATGGCTAGTGAATTTCGGATGCTCACGTCACATGTTCAGTGATAAGATTTGGTTCTCCTTCACTCATGCATCTCGTGCTGATAGTATTATTTTTGAAGATGCTTCTTCCACCTCTGTTTTCGCGAAAGGCACTAGTCCAAATGGTGCAAGTACAGGTGCATATGTTCAGGGGGAGAGTATCTTTGTTCATGAAGACGACGATGATGATAATGTTGAGAATGAGGAAGGCCGGATATACAATTTGTTGTGTGCTCGCTTTCAAGCATCCCCACGTGCTTCACATCGACAAGCTGTCAATCGAATTTTCAGGTATCTCCATTGTACTTAAGATTTTGGCATTTGGCTTTTTGCTTCCTCATGCATTAGTTTAAGAGCTTTCTCTGATGCTTATTTTGGAGGATGTAGAATTGATAGAAAAAGTACATATGGTTCATGCCACTTCTTGAGTAATTCTCTTTCTTGGGCATATTGACATTAGATTTCACTTTCTTAGAGATCATGTTGAAAAAGGGAACATTGTGCTTCATCATATGGATACAGAACATCAATTGGCAGACATTTTCACAAAACCTTTGTCTTCTTCTCATTTTACTTTTATTAGGGGAGAACTTGGGATTATTCATCCAATAGGTTTGTTTTGAGGGAGAGTTTCCCTGCCAAGTTTTTTTTTACTTGATGAGCTTATTTTATCATATTTCTTTATATATTATGTAATTGAGCAGATATATGATAATCTAAATTGATTCACTTGAACTAAAATTGACATTGTGGAATTCCTTGGTCTGATTGCCTATAGCTAAATACTCTGTGATATCTTACTCTTCTAGGCTTGATATTGAATCTTCTTGACAAATTTGGGCTATGGAGCAAGTGTCTTTTCAGCTTTACTCTTTCATAAGACCTTTTAATCACTTTTGCATGTTTACAATCAAAGAAAAAAAAGGGAATTAGTAAAAAAAAGGGTGTTAAAAGCAAAAGCTTCAAGTTGTGTGCTTCAGGCATGCTTTCCCTAAAAAGTTAAGATGTATGCATCAAGCATGCCATTCCCTTAAAGACAAGATGTATGCTTCAAGCATGCCACATGCAGTTTATTGTTCAAAGATTAAATTGGTTTACTAGATTGGAGTTGAAACTACTTGCTCGCCCTGAGTTGTTAGTTGCTTCAGCTTCGAGCCTTGCTTTTCTGCTAAGGTCTTGCTTAGTACTTACCTATAGGTGACTGTACTGAGGTTGAGATGAATGTCATTCCCTAACTTGTTAAAATCACATCAAGTTCATGTATTTTGTATATTATGTGATATATAAGGTTATATGATCGAATGAGCTTATCTTTTCCTATCTTAGCATTCCTTTGTTTCTCTTTTGTGAAATCATTGCTACAGGAAAATTTTTGAACATGATGTTGTTCTTTCTTTTGTATTCTTGATGAATCCATTGTCAAAGGGGGAGAAGTTTAAGGAAAAAAGGGAAAATGGGGAGAAGTTTCTCGGATTTTTAAGAATTTTGTAAGAAGTTTGAAGAATTGAATTTTTGGGAGAAGTTTGGAGAATTTTTGAATTTTTGGCACATTGCACATTCACACACATTTTTCTTCTTATGAGGAGATTTTTCGTATTTTTACCCAGGGAGAGTTTTTACTTTGTATATTGGTCAAAGGTGGAGATTCCTTGGTTTGTTCAAAAATCCTTTTGTGAAATGAATGCGAAATGTTCAATTCTAAGTGGTGTTGCCAATGTTTTCACCAAGGGGGAGATTGTGAAATCATCTGCTGAAAAATTGGCTTAAGAATTAAATTTGCAAAATGTGTTTGTGCATTTGTTTGACATAGTTTTCAAGTTACAGATAATTCTCTTTTGCGCAGGACCAAAGTTCCAAGAAACAATAAGTTTTCACTCTTACGCTGGACCATTGCGCCGGACCAAACTTTAGCCTTACATGAATGAGCTTTTGAAGCTTGTTTTTTACATGCACACTGGGCCAAACTTTTGGTCCGTCGTGAACAGGATTTTGAGCGCTGTTTTCGTTTTTGCGCCAGACTAAGTTTTTGAAAAACAGTAAGCTTTTATGTTACACCGGACCATGCACACCAGACAAAAAATTTGGTCCGTCGTGAATGCATTTTTGAGCGTTGTCTTTGCATGCACACCAGGCCAAAAGTTTGGTCCATCGTGAACACATTTTTGAGCGTTGTTTTTGCATGTACGCCAGACCGATTTATGTGTCCGTCGTGAACATGTTTTTGAACATGTTTTCTCTTATTTGAACTGAGACTTTCGCATGTACGCCGGACCAAATATTTGGTCCATCGTGAGCTGTGCTGGACTGATGTTTGGTCCAGCGTGAATGGTTTTGTGCTCGAGGTTGATTTTTTTGATTTTGAAAATTGTTTGGTGATTGATCCGTGGTTGTGAAATTTGTTTGAATTTCATAATGCATGTTTTGAATTTATGCAATGCTTGTGTGAGTATTTGCATGGACTAATGTTGAGTCAAGCCGCATACTTGTGCCAGGAACCGTTTTGTGATTTGTTCATGTGCATGTGTTGCACGAGGGCGAACGTGATCGATGACGAGACCGGAACTAGGTTCATGGAGGAACTGATGTTTGAGACTAGATTCAGGGAGGAATCGAGGTCTTGGTGGTCAAGGATGTCATGCGGGACGTTCGGGCTAGAGGACAGTGCACATGAAGAATGGTTAGTCACGTGAGTATGGCATGGTGGCCATACGCGTGCAAGTGTTGTTAGTCACGTGAGTATGGCTGGGTTGCCATACGCGTGCAAGAGTTGTATTTGTCTTGGTTGGGCCAAGTGGAGTTGTGTTGAATACATACTCATTCTAGGATTAGGAGTGGGACTCCTTCTAGGATTAGGGGTAAGAATTGTATTCATGACTCTATGTGTTTGCTCTGTATAAATAGGGGAGGTGCCTCCTGTTTATGCAATCCAGACATTGAGAGCTTAGAGCTTTGTTTTAGGGTTTGTACTCTGTTGATGGGAGTACTTTGGACAAAAGAAATAAAGATCAATTCTTCCAGATCCTTGTGTGCTACAGTAACCACATTGCTACAGTGTTCTCTATTTTGTTCTTGTTTGTATGCTTGTTCTAGTTCTTGATTTGTTTTTGTTCCTTGAGTTTCATCTTGATTTGATTCATCAAAAACCTTTCTAGGTTATTGATTTAGGGTTCCTCAATGTTTAGTTGATTAATCTTTTGTCGTTCTTGTTTAATCTTGAAGTTTTGGTTAGAATAATTCTCGTCATCTTCTGTCACAGCAATTTTGCGAGGATCATAACTTTTGATCCGTAAGTCCGATCGAGCTGATTATTTTTTGGTTCGATTCGTATTGGAATCTAGTATCTTGTGTTCAAATTCAGATCGATCCGACGGTTGGATCTCTGTGAATTCGCGTTTTACCGAACGTTTGTCAACCTGTTTTTGTTGAATACGAGGCAATAATTTGGTTATGTTTTGTGGTGAACTTTTAATAGATCAAAGATTTGGTTTTAGCTTCCACACAATCATTCACCCCCCCTCTGATTGCTATATTTGTATACATCGATCCTACAGAAATGAAGATAGTTTTTAGATCTAGCTTGGTGTAGATCCATTTGTTCTCTGTGATGTAATGTAGTAATTGGATGTATTTGCATTATACTCAATATGTAGATAGTTACTTAAAGGAAGGTGATGTAGGCTAATAATTGTTTGTAATAGAATTATATTCAAGGTATATACATCTTGCTTGGTAAAAAGGGAATTGAAGATGGTTTTGATATTGCTTAGTGTAGATCCATTTTTCTTAGTCTAAAGCAGTAATTGGTTCTAATTGCATTATACTCAAAATGTAGCTAGATATGTAAAGAGATAATTCAAGATGCTGAGTTTAACTGTAGCTTATATATATATATATATATGTTTATATATCCATTTGTTCTTTATGATGTAAGGAGCTATATAACTTACTCGGTAAGTTTAAATGTAGCTTATATGTAGCATATGTGTGCATGTGCACTCCTAGTGTACTTAATTCATTATTTAACACATACTATTACATACATAACGTAGATGAACCAAAGCTGGATGTACATTAAGAACCGTGCGAGCATCGAGTACATTAATGGCATCTCAGTTTTTAGAAGAGCTACAGAGGAAGATATGTTCAACAAGGGGGTGGAATTTATGTCCATGCATTGATTCCTAGAATATGAGGATGTTTTGAAATCTAGCACAGATTAAAGCACCCGTGACTCTATGGTGTTTCAAAAGGAGGTATACATGTTGGACTAGTCATGGTGAAGAGCAGATTATGCAGGAAGAAAGTAGTACTAACATCATCGACAAAGTTAACGATACACTTAATGATAATATGGATTAGACACTACTATAAAACACCTAATAGGTGACGGTCTATTTGTGTTGGTTTTTTTGGAACCAACACAGATAAAGCTTTTATGTCAGTTGTAAAACTTAAAATGGCAGGAAGACTATTTATGTCAGTTTTTAATTGAAACCGACAAAAATAATGCATTATTTGTATCGATTTTAATTAAAAACCGACACAAATAGTCAAATTTTCCGTGTCGGTTCTAGCCAAAAATTGACACAAATAGTAGTCCCATTATTTGTGTCGGTTCTAGCCAAAAACCGACAAAAATAATATAATCTATGTCGGTTCTAGCCAAAAATCAACAAAAAAATATTTATCTCTGCCGGTTCTAGCCTAAAACCGACACAAATAGTCCACGCCTCTACCTCTCCGCTAAAACGGCCATAACTTTTGACTCGTAACTTCGATCGAGGCATTCTTTAGCTCATTGGAAAGCAATGAAAAGTTCCATCCAAAAACATGATGAAGTTCAAAAATTAGCAGGTCTTTCAATGATGATTTGCGTGAGTGCGAGCACGGCAATAGAATTTCAAAAAAATCTTCGTTTTGGGCCGCAAAACGGCCTCTAAAGTTTTGGAGTATATGGCCATTAAAATATATAGGTCAAACCGTGTTTGAAGTATGAGAACATTAAAATCAATATTCGGGTGCTCTGCGGGGTTAAGAGGAGAGGGACGCGTTACATGCCACATGCGATCATACCAGCACTAAAGCACTGGACCCTATAAGAACTTCAAAGTTAAGTGTGCTTGGGTGAGAGTAGTACTAGGATGGGTGACCTCTCGGAAAGTTAAATCCATTGGACCTATTAGAACTTCGAAGTTAAGCGTTACTAGGATGGCCACGTGAGAGTACTATGATGGGTGACCTCTCGGGAAGTTAAATCCATTGGATCCTATTAGAACTTCGAAGTTAACCGTTACTAGGATGGCCATGTGAGATTGATGTCGATTCTAGCCAAAAACAGACACAAATAATAGTATTTTTTTCGGTTCTAGGCAAAAATCGACACAAATAGTCTTATTAGTGTTAGTTTGAAAACCGACACTAATGTGTGTTTCGAACCGACACAAATGTGCGTTTTAAGGTAGTGAGATACTGCGAGATGCAGAATGGAAATGTGGTGAATGGGAGTATATAAAATTCTGGGGTTTGATGGATGACTTTGAGAAACCTTTGTTCCTGGGCTACAAGTCAAAATACACAAGGTTTTCATCTATGTTGGAACGTCAGAAATTAAAGACAAGTAATGGTTGGTCCAATAAGAGTTTTACAACACTGTTAGGTCTAATAGCGGATATGTTTCTAAAGGAAAATGAGTTGCTGACAACCACCTACAAAGCCATGAAGGTTCTTTGTCCCTTGGGAGTGGAAGTAGAAAGAATACATGCCTATTCGAACAACTGTATCCTGTACTGCAATGAGTATGCAAACTTGTATGTATGTCCGATGTGCAACGCATCCTCGTACATGCATGAAGATAGATCAGATGATGACGACGAGGGCATCGTGGTGAAGAAAGGACCTCCTGCTAAGGTGGCGTGATATCTGCCTATAATTCCCTGTTTGAAATGTTTGTTTGCGAACCCAAAAGTGTAAACCCCAGCACAACGCGTGCCTAGAATGTCACCAAATCAAACACACACATTAACAAAAACTCCAACTACACAAAAATTTTAGCAAGCAATCTACTTTCAAATCTCCCAACCAAGGTTTGCCATGATCACATGGATGGGCAAAAACACAAGAGCGATGACATAACAATTACCACAAGCCTAAGATCATCTAGAAAAAAACATGCTTTTATGCTCAAGAAATACTCTCTTTAAAGACTATATTGGTATAGCTGGAGTGCTCACTCGTCAGTGGTACACCATTACATTCCCTTCCATCCCAATGGAGGGGCCTACTCTTAAGGTCTCGCTCCCATCCATCCCTATGGGTGGGACTACGAGGTAGGACATCACAAGAGCACTCCAGGTTAGTCATATGTCCACATATGACTTTCTGACCGACTGGGCGCGAATTTCTCTTCATGACATGAATGCAAAATATGCAATATAATAACTCACTCTTTCATTGGCCACGTATCATCATCACCAATATGGGCACAAGTATCACCAATTGCAACATTCGCACAAAAACCATCTAGATAGCTAATGTAATAACAATAGGCACAAGTAATATCATCAAATACAATCATCTCATATGAATCATCTTTTGCACGTTATACTTGCCTCTTTACCGCACGAGGATGTGGGGCGTGAGCTTGATGCCACCATCAATGTCACATCACCTACACCAAATACAACCCTCGAATTCAAGCCAAAAAAGTACATGTAACAAATAAAAACATAGCGTACTATGCACCACTCCCCGAGGTCAGTTACCCTTCACGACAACAACAAATTACAGGCCGTTCTGGCGGTCAACCAATGCTAACAAATAGCTATTAAGCCTAAATTGAGAAAACCATTCTTTTTGCAACAACTACATAGGAATTCCTAATCATTTCTAGTTACTCACCAATTTCCACAAGTCAATTACCACCTTGAAACTAAATCTGCATTCAGCTTTGACTGCCCATTGGATAATCAGCTTCATCACCTCATAACTAATGCTATACAAATCCAAATCATTGAAATAAAGACATTTTTAGAATCTAAAGGAAATTTCCCAACTTCTTCTAGTATTGAGAAATCCTGATTTGGCCTCTAACTAGCCTTAAACAGTAGATTACCGCAACAACTGCTAGAGCAGATAGATTCAATACAGCAGGCAGTAAAACAAGCATAAATTTTAAATGGCTAAACCAAAATGCGTGTTCTTGCTCACAACTTAAAGGGGAGGTGATGATTTACAACTTTTGCTATAGTCAAACATTCAGGAAATATCCCTAAGGTCCTTTAATACCTACCCTAATATAGGGGTTTGTTCTGCCCGAAAACAGAAATAGACCTAAACAACTCTAATCCCCCAAATACCAACTAATCACAACTCCAATTTCAAAAACCCTAGCAAGGTCTGTCTAAAAACCAACATGCAAGACCAAAACCCCATAAAAACAGAAGTTACCATAGCTAAGCTTACCTCCTTCGATTGGGGAGGATACAAGGAAGGAGGAGGAAGGAGCTCGGCTGCCATGGGGGAGGAGGGAGGAGCTGCTTGTCCAAGAGGGAGCTTCTTGGTGTGTTGTTGGCCAAGGAGGATATGGGGTGGCTGGGAGTGAGGTGGTCGGCTAGGGAAGTAGTTGTGGCTGGCTGGGAGTGGGATGAATAGGAGTTGGTGGAAAAAATAACGGAATTCTAGCCCTACAAGTCCAAAACAACAAAGCCTGCTGGCCCTAAAGTCTAGCCCAAACCCGCCAATTTCCCCTCCTAGAAAATAGGTTCTCTCCCCAAGAACCTATAATATTACATTCTCCCCCCTTAACAGAATTTGACCCCGAATTCTAAGGACACTAGCTACATGCCCACAAAAGACAATAGAAGTTACATCACAAGAAATACCTGTGGTGAATAACTCTGGAAAACTCTCATGCATGCGAGACTCTAGTTCCCATGTTGCTTCTCATTCAGATTGATGTGACCATAAAACTTTGACAAACCTCAGGGTTCTATTTTTCAAAACCTTATCAAATCTCCCTAAGATTTGCACTGGGTAGGACTCAAAGGTGAGATTATGATCAATCACCAATGGTTCAAGTGGCACCACAAGTTCCGAATCATGCAAGTATTTTCTTAACATAGATATGCAAAACACATTATGCACTCCTCGCATTGAACTGGTGAGCTCTAATCGATAAGCCAATATTCCAACCATAGCGATAATAGGGAAAGGGCCAAAAAACCTTGGGCTAAGCTTTCACTTAGAGCCAAATTGAACCACACCCTTGGTGGGGGACACCCTTAGGAGCACAGTACTAGAAAAATGGTAATCTATGACATCGTAAATACGTCATGCAAATCTCCAAAAAGGTCATTGTTGTTATTCTATGACGAATTTGTGAAGAAACAAGAAGCGTCATCTATATCGCGTCACATTTGTTATACGGTGACGAATCGTGTTATTTCGTCATAGAATTGTGACGAGTGCACAGACCATGGGTACCCCCATCAGCCCGGGACCACGAACGGGCTGACCTCCTTGACAGCCCAGTTCTGGCGAAAGGCCCGTAGGCCGTAAAGAGTGGGCCTAGCCCCTGTTCAGAACTAGCCCCTGGTGGCCGGCGGAGTCCGACGTCTTAGGTCGGAGCACGCGGTCGGCCAGCTCCACCAGCGCTCGAGACGATAGGACCCACGCTGGCGTCAGGCCAACTGCCCTGTGCACGCGACGCCCCCTGACGTCCGTACCAGGGTAGGCGGCCCCTTACCGAGAATTTAAGAGTACCCGCCAAATTCAAGCCCCAGTCCCGTCATCCTGACACACCACAGAGGAGGGCGCCCCTTCCCGAGGTAAAACACCATTTAATCACCGTAGCTGACAGTTGTACAGAACGGTGCGTCACTCTATCAGCCCGGCCGAAGACCACTCGCCGCAGGACTACCAACCCAGCATAGGGTTGGGCGGAGGCCGGTCGGACGACAAGACGGATGTAACACCCCAAAATTTTGCTTCTCTTAAATTCATGTGTGATTTGGCACTTTGATGAATTTTTGGAATTTTCTGGAATTTATTTGGATTTATTTGGAATTTATTTGAATTTATTCCATTTTGAAATAATTAAAGAATTTAATTTTGCAAATAAAATTTTGTTGGAAATATTTTATTTGAGTCCCAAATACCTAAAATATTTTCCAGAATTTTTGGAATTTTGAGTCATTTGCTATTTTTAATGAATTAAATGAATTATCGAATTATTTTAAATATTAAATCGCTGGAAATCCAAACCGAGTCGGTTACTGTTCATCCGACCGAGCCCGAGTCAGACTCGAGTTCGAGCCCGACCCGAGCCACGTGATCCGGTCGAACCTTGATCGATCCGAACCGTTGGATCGAAATCCAACGGCCGGAATTTGGCCAAGATCGATCAGTAGGATCGGTCCGGATCCGTTGCGCCCGGAAATCTGGGCCGTTGAGCGGGACGCGTGGGACGGCCGTGATTGCGTCGTCTTCCGTGATCGAGCCGGACTCCACCGCGCGTAACCGCCGCGTCGATTAGGTTTCCGCCTTAGGCGCGCATGCCGAGGCCATTTAAGGCGTGGAGTTATCGCCCGAGGACCGCCGTTCGTAGGCGACTGGTTGCCCTAGTTTCCAACGCTTGCCGCCGTCGCCTCACGATTTCGCGAAGTTTGGGGTGTGCCGCGCGGTTTCTTCGTTCGGCGCCGTTCGTCATCCTCGCGGCGTTCAAGCCCGGTGCGAGAACCTTGCGTCAAGGCGCACCTATTGGGTGCACTCACTCGGCCGAGACGCCCGAAGTGCCGTTGGTGTGGTCGCCGTCCTCGGCAGCCGCAACGCCGCCGCGTGCCATCGTCGTCATGAAGCTTCGGTGAACCGTTGGATCAAGATCCAACGCACGCAGGTGAGGCCACGCGTCGCATCGCTTTCCGCCCTCGATTAGGTTTCCACCGTTAGATTTAGATCGTACGGTTGAGGTTAGTTGCGTTGTAGCTTTAGGGTTAGATCTGGACCGTCCGATCTAGATCGAACGGCCCAGATTGACGGTGCTGTTTTGGAACGCGTAAATTCTAGATCTAATCGCGGCCGTTGATTTTCAAATCAACGGGCACGATCGAGCCACGTGTGCTTAGCCACGCCACGCGCGCGTGAGCGCGTGTCTCTGACACGCGGGGCCCGCGAGTCAGCGGGACAACCAAACTGCACCATGACGTCACCCAAGACGCGTCATCGGTGGACCCACTTGTCAAAGACGATGGGCTGAGCCGACGTCAGCAATGACGTCACCCGAGTGGGCCCACATGTCAGTCTCACGTGGAGTCGTGGACCGAGTCCACGGTGGACCCGAGCCGAGCGTGGACCGAGCCCATGGACCGGCTGACGTCAGCCAACCAATCAGAGGCTGCCACGTGTCCATGCTGACGCAATAATTAATTTCCGAAAAAGAAAATGATTTATTAATTCGAATAATGATTTCAAATTTAGATTCAAACTTCAAACGCTTATAACTTTTGCGTTTCAACTCCGATTTGAGTGATTCAAATTTCTAAATTTGTATAAAATTAAGATCTACTTAAATATAAATTTTATTTAATTTTTGGACTAAAGTTTTTCTCTGTAATATTATTTAATTGATTATTTAAACTTTAATAAATCATAACTTTTAAGGCGTCTTAACTCCAAATTTGATTTATTCCAGTTCCTAAAAATCCAGAAAATTATGTTCTCTCTGTTTATGGATTTTATTTGGAGTTTTGGGATGTTTTTGCCTATTGTTTATTTGTGTATTTGCTATTTGCACGCTTTACGAGTAGACGTTGAAGTGCCGGAAGGATTCGAGGGAGAAGTATTAACTCAGGATCCAACCCAAGACCAAGAGCAAGTACTTTTTGAAGGCAAGTTGTGCTTTGACCATGTTGATCCTATTTCGAAAATCTATTTTGATTTAAACTATTGCATGCTAGATCAATTAGAAAGATACTTTGCTTAAACATGGGGGTTAGATAAATACCAATTTGCTGTATGACACCTTGATTATCTAAGTATGTGCCATGATCCCTTGTCACCCTAGTTGTGGATTACTAGTTGGACATTATTAAATTGCCAACATGGGTTTAGATCGTTGTAGTATACTGCTTAGACCTGCTACGTGCTCATAACATGATTTTGGACAATCAAATGTTAATATTGACTTAATGATATATTGAACCTGTTTTGGAAAAGTATCAGGTGATGTTGATGGCACGTGGTGCATGGTAATCAAGCGGGGTTTGATAAACGGTTTTCGGCCAGGGCATGTGGCAAGAGTAATCAGGTGGGCCAGTTGTGGCATTGGGGATGTTGATTTGGTTTGGGTAGTCTTGCCCTGGTCACTCTAAGGACTTAACCTTGCAAGCCTTTGAACTGGGTCATACTTGCAACCACATGGCTGGAATGGGACGGCCCTAGTTGACTAAGTCGCTAAGGACTCACTTGTGGAGCCTCAGGGTGTCAGTTACACCGTTTGTGTGATTGTGCGGGGAGCGATCGTGGTCGTGGCCAGATACCCATCTAACGGTGTGTTGGTCCCATACTTCGCCTTGGCTAAGGGAAGGGATGGTGTAGAGCACGAACCGGAGAGGACCACCTGTGTTGTTTGAGGCTTCCGAAAGGCTTTGTTACGGGAACTCGCCTTTGTGGTGTTTGACTGTATCTTGTGGGTAAAGTGCATAACCTCTGCAGAGTTTGGAATCTATTCGAATAGCCGTGTCCGCGGTATTGGACATCGCTCGGGAATTACAGTCAAGGGTTAGACTTTCTGAAAATAACTTTGGTTTGAAAGGTTGGGCTGGATTAATAATGAAGTTGATGGAAATGTGGTTTAGGATGGGAAAAATGTTTGTTAAACTTCTTGAAAAGTTATTTATGCTTTACTTACTTCTACTGCTTTCGAATCTACTTTTATTACTTATCAAAAGCTGTTTACTGCAAATATACCTTGAGCTATTCCTTTGTACCAAGCCATGCATATAGTATATTAGTTTGCATTCTGTGCATGACTTGCTGAGTACCAAGTACTCACCCTTGCCTCAACACAATACCAGTTGAAGAGGAGACTACGCCAGTTTCGGAGGAGGAATTCCAAGAGGACCCGTCTACTTAGGGATGCGAGCCCAGTCAGTTGCCTGTGGTATACTGGATGGCGCCACGAGTTTATTTGATTTTTCCGCTGCTATTCTTTCTCTTTTAATAAGTTTCGCTTAAGCAGGCATACATTTGTAACTTGACCATAAGGTCGAGTAACGATTTAGTTATTTAAATAAAGTACTTTATTGGTATCGTTTGGTATGATTGTGATATTTACCGATGTTAAGACTGTGTGCACTAGCGCGTTCTGGACTAGTGCTGAATACACAGAGGGTCGGATTTGCAAATTCGGGTCCCGACAGAGGTGGTATCGAGCCATACTTATTTGTAGGCTCAACCCTAGCTAGAATGGTCGTAGTGAGGATAAAACCTATTTTCTAAAGCTAAAAATTGTGAAGACAAGAAATGACCTCTCGACTTATCCCTTCTCTCTTTTCTTGTCTCTTGCTGAAATTTTCTCTTACCTTGTCACAATTTAAAAATTCGAGTTCTTACGTAAAGCACTCTGTGATGAGATGGAGGAAGAGTTCAACTACGTTGATCTGGGAGTTGGTCACGCCGCGGAACTTTGGCATATGCTCTGAGACTCGGAGATTTTGAGAAGCCCCAATACCAAGTGGAAGTGATCGAGACAAGCGGGATTGATCAAGGCTTGTGACGTGAGGATTGAGGTACTGCTAGGAAAAGGGCCCAGGCAATCGCCCGATACAACTGACCGCCAGGAGATCTACAATGCAGATGGGTATCCAAGAGGTATCACGACGAGCAATGCGGCACATTACCCGTATCTACGCCAGAGAATTGAGAGCACGGTGTTCCGTTATCATCCGGCAGCGATAACCTTCTTGACCCGAAGGAGATTCGGGATGAGGATGCCCGCGGTTACACAGCTTGGCACGATTTGTCGTTGCCTGTGAGGATGTACTAGATAATACAAGCAAGGAGCTCTGAAGGCCCGCAAGGAGATCACGACAGAGAAGAACAGATGGCGGGAAGCTCAAGAGTATGTGGCACACCTTCTACGAAGGATTGACGAGTTGGAGATGACTTTATGCGGACCAGACTCCAGCCAAGATTGAGCTACACGAGCCAGATCCAGAGGAGTCGAATCTCGATGAGGACATCGCTTCTTCGACTACCACAGATGACACGATTGCTGGACATGGCAATCGTTTCGGCGCCTATGCCGCAACACCCGCACTCCAGGCCGTGGAGGTTTTCGATGAGTGAGCATAGGTTCTATAGTGAGACTCCTTCGCCGAGTCGAGTCATAGAATAAAGAGTCACCTTTAGGCGTTAGACTCGAGTTAGTTCGATTTGGATTTGCTTTGTTTCTTTGAGAGTGCATTATGTGTTGCAAGGCCCTTAGGCATTGTAAGCAGCCATACCAAGTTATTAATAATAAAGTTGGACCTTAAGGCTACACCTTTTCGCCCCGCATAAGTTCCATATTACTTGTCCATTCTTGTTTCCCTCTCATCTCTAAACCTAGAGCAAACCGACAGATGGTGAACACCCGTGGAAAGTTTGGAAGCAATGGAAGTGGTTCTCGCCCAGCAGAAAACCCCAATGATGGAGCACCAGCACCGCCACTGGATATGCAGAATTTCGGAGCTTTTCTTGCTGCCTGCACTCGGTTGATGCATGCTATGATGCAACAAATGCAGCACGTCCTTTGCTCAGGCCACAGCCAATCAAGTTAATCAGGGGACCACGCCAGAATACAAGGCTGTCAGAGTTCATGAGGACTCACCCACCCACTTTCTCTGGGAATGCCAATCCATTGGAGGCCGATGATTGGTTAAGATCAATTGAGAGGAAGCTACACATAGCTCAATGCATAGGGAATGAGAAGGTACTCTACGCTTCTCATCACTGGAAGGAACAAACCGCCAGAATGGTGGGAGAACCTGTGCTACGCAGAGAACCCTCAAGAAATCACTTGGGAGGAGTTCACATGCATTCCGACAAGATCACGTGCCTGAAGGAATCATGGACCTTAAGAAAGAGGAGTTGAGCATCAAGCAAGGTAATCAGCCGGTGGCGACTACCTGAACAAGTTCACACGGCTAGCACGCTACGCACTTTTTGAGGATGTAGCGACAGATAAATCCAGGCAGTCCTCGTTTTATGAAGGGACTCAACTCAGGATTGCAAGTAGGATTGATCACCCACACCTTTCCAGATTTCCAAGAGCTGGTGAATAAGGCACTTATTCTTGAGGACAAGCGCAAGGAACTGGATGAGAACAGAAGCGCAGGATGCAACAAAGAAGGATCACGCCGAGGAACGCAATACGCTGAGAGTTGCACCAAATCAATTCTTCAGATTCCAACCACGAGAATGCAACGAGGACACCATCCCAGCACCAAGACCTGCCAATCAGAACTACGGACCCAGCCCCGCTAGAAACGCTACTCGAGCGTCGGCAAGAAGGAACAGTGAGACGTTACAAGCGCAACGAGCCAGACACTTTGCCAACAGATTGTCCCAAGAAGACAGCAGGAGTGACCCAGTTCGCTTCAACCTAGGAACCACCCAGCTCGGACGCCAAAGACCAGGAGCCACACCCTGCACCGTGGTGAGAGGCCGAGTCAACCATGTCACCGCAGATGCACTGCGAATGCTACGGACGTCGTCTTGGGTAAGTTACTTGTTAACTCAAGACTGCTTGATTTTGTTTGACTCGAGCTTCAGATTCGCTTGTTTCGCAAGGCTTTGCTACTAGAAATGACTTGAGAATTGCAAGACTTAAGTGCATGCTTTTAGTTCAAACCCCTGGTTAGAACTCCGAGCGAAAGTAGGATGTTAGGGTGAGAATACTGATAGGTGGAATAGAGTTCCTAGCAAACCTTATAATTTTGGAGACGGACCTTAGATGTTATATTGGGAATGGATTGGTTATCCAAGCACAAGGTGTATTGGATTGTGGACAAAGGACTATCTCGATTGAGAGCCCGTGTGGGAAGAAAGTGGAATTTCAAGCCCACTGCGATTAGAGATGGGCGATTGATGGTTAACAAGACCAAGGCAATCAGCATAGAGGATGTCCGGTAGTGAATGAGTACCCGGATGTTTTCAGAAGATCTACAGGTATGCGGACAGGGGACATAGAGTTTGTGATAGAGCTGGTACAGTACAAAGACCGATAGCAAAGAGACCCTATCGGATGTCTACCGAGGAGTTGGTAGAAATGAAGAAACAGTGGAAGAGTTAATGGAGAAAGGATTTATCAGGCCGAGTTCGTCGCCGTGGGGAGCACCAGTTTTGTTTGTCAAGAAGAAGGGCGGGAGTTTCGGGATGTGCATTGACTACCGTGGCACTCAATGAGGTCACCGTGAAGAATAAGTATCCGCTACCCAGGATTGATGATTTGTTTGATCAGTTAAGAGGAGCCGGAGTTTTCTCCAAGATTGATCCGAGATCGGGATACCATCGATTGAAGATCCGATCAGAAGATATTCAAGAGCGCATTCTCGTCAAGATATGGACATTACGAGTTCTGATTATGTCCTTTGGGCCGACGAATGCGCCAAATTATTTCATGAATATGATGAATAAGGTGTTCATGGAATATTTGGACAAGTTGGTCGTCGTGTTCATAGACGATATCCTAGTCTACTCCAAGACAGGAGGATGAACATGCCAGAACACTTAAGGCGAGTTTTGGAAAAGGCGAGGAACGACAACTTTTCGCCAAGTTCAGCAAGTGTGATTTTTTGAAGGACAAGGTGGAGTTTCTTGGACATGTAATGACCGCAGAAGGAGTCGGTAGATCCAAGCAAAGTAGAAGGCGTGTTACATTGGGAGCAGTAGAAGGCTGTGACCAGATTCGAGTTTCCTTGGAATGGCAGGATACTACCGCCGTTTCATTGAAGGCTTCGACAATTGCGAAACCTCTTACATGGCTGCTGAAGAAGGAAAAGAAGTTTGCATGGACGCCAGAATGTGAGAAAGGATTTCAGGAGCTGAAGAAGCGATTGACATCAGCACCGGTGTTAGTTCTACCGGATGTTACTCAAAGCTTTGATATTTATTGTGACGCATCGCGCCAAGGACTTGGATGTGTGCTGATGCAGAATGGAAAGGTCGTCGCTTATGCATCAAGGCAGTTGAGGCCGCATGAGGAGAATTATCCGACACATGACTTAGAGTTAGCTGCCGTAGTGCATGCCTTGAAGATATGGCGTCACTATCTGATTGGAAACAGATGTGAAGTGTATACGGATCATAAGAGCCTTAAGTACATATTCACCCAGTCGGATCTGAATATGAGACAGAGGAGATGGTTAGAGTTAATCAAGGACTACAATGTTGGAATCCATTACCATCCCGGGAAGGCCAACGTAGTAGCCGACGCTCTGAGTCGGAAAAGCCATACCGTGAGTACGTTGCTAGCCATAAGTCAGGATGAGTTATGTGAGGATTTTCAGAAAATGAAGATTGAGGTTGTACCTAGCGGATTCTTGGCCGCATTGGAAGTAAAGCCTACCCTAGAGGATCAGATCCGAGAAGGACAGAAGGATGATGACAAGATCCGCAGGATTAAGTCCATCAAGGAGGAAGGCAAGGCAGAGGACTTCAAGTTGGATGAGCAAGGCACGTTGTGGATGAAGGATCACATTTGTGTGCCTAACAAAAAGGAGTTAAAGCAACTGATTCTGGAAGAAGCCCATGACTCCAAGTACTCGATTCATCCTGGAAGCGCCAAGATGTATCAGGATCTGAAGGAGAGATTCTGGTGGCCGAGTATGAAACGTGAAGTTGCCGAGCATGTTGCCTTGTGTGATGTATGCCAGAGAGTCAAGGCAATGCATCAGAGACCAGCAGGATTGCTACAACCGCTGAAAATACCTGAGTGGAAGTGGGAGGAAATCGGAATGGATTTCATTACCGGTTTGCCGAAGACTCAAGGAGGTTATGACTCCATATGGGTTATAGTGGATCGCTTGACTAAAGTAGCCCATTTTATCCCCGTGAAGACCACTTACTCGGGAGATAAATTAGCAGAATTGTACATGATCAGGATTGTTTGTTTGCACGGAGTGCCAAAGAGGATTGTATCGGACAGAGGTACCCAATTTACCTCAAGGTTCTGGAATAAGTTGCATGAAGCCATGGGAACCCGTTTGAACTTCAAGATCTGACTTATCATCCACAGACGGATGGACAGACCGAAAGAGTCAACCAGATTCTGGAGGATATGTTGAGAGCTTGCGCATTAGCTTATGCTACCTCTTGGGATAAGAGTTTGCCGTATCCGAGTTCGGCCATTACAACAATAGTTATCGAGCTAGTTTACGAGATGTCACCTTTTGAGGCCTTTGTATGATGGTCGACCTGTCGGACGCCATTGAATTGGAATGAGACCGTGGCGCCGTGTCTTGGACCTGATATTCTTCAAGAGGTTTGAAGAGCGGTCGCCATGATTAGGGAAAGGTTGAAGATAGCCCAATCTCGACAGAAGAGTTATGCTGACAATCGTCGCCGAGACTTGAGTTTTGAACCAGAAGACTTTGTTTACCTCAGAGTTACGCCTCTCAGGGGAGTTAAGAGGTTCCATGCCAAAGGGAAACTTGCACCCCGTTATGTTGGACCATTTAAGATTTTGAGCCGCAGAGGCGAAGTTGCTTATCAGCTGGAGTTGCCACAGTCGTTAGCAGGAGTACATGATGTATTCCATGTGTCCCAGTTAAAGAAGTGTCTCCGAGTTCTGAGAGCAGAACACCGCTAGAGTCAATTGAGTTGCAAGAGGATTTGACTTATAAGGAGTATCCTGTGAGGATTCTGGACACAATGGGTCGAGAAACTAGAAACAAGTCAACCCGTTTCTGTAGAGTTCAGTGGAGCAACCATGAAGAAAGTGAAGCGACTTGGGAGCGCGAAGAGGATTTGAAGAAGGAGTTTCCAAACCTATTCCTTTAGTAAGCCCTGAATCTCGGGGACGAGATTCTATTAAGGGGGGGAGGTTTGTAACACCCCAAAATTTTGCTTCTCTTAAATTCATGTGTGATTTGGCACTTTGATGAATTTTTGGAATTTTCTGGAATTTATTTGGATTTATTTGGAATTTATTTGAATTTATTCCATTTTGAAATAATTAAAGAATTTAATTTTGCAAATAAAATTTTGTTGGAAATATTTTATTTGAGTCCCAAATACCCTAAAATATTTTCGAATTTTTCGGAATTTTTCGAGTCATTTGCTATTTTTAATGAATTAAATGAATTCTTGGGAATTATTTTAAATATTAAATCATGGAAATCAAACGAGTCGATTCTTGTTCATCCGGCCAGTGAGCCCGAGTCGGACTCGAGTTCGAGTCCGACCGAGCCACGTGATCCGGTCGAACCTTGATCGATCCGAACGTTGGATCGAAATCCAACAGTCGAATTTGGCCGATCGATCCGGATCCGGTCCGGATCCGTTGCGCCGAAATCTGGCCGTTGAGCGGGACGCGTGGGCGGCCGTGATTGCATCGTCTTCCGTGATGGCCGGACTCCACCGCGCGTAGAGCGCGCCGCGTCGGTTAGGTTTCCGCCTTGTCTTGGCGCATGCCGAGGCCATTTAAAGCGTGGTTATCGCCGAGGACCGCCGTCGTATGCGCTTGGTTGCCCTAGTTTCCCAACGCGCCGCCGTCGCCTCACGATTTCGCGAAGTTTGGGGTGTGCGTTTTTTCTTCGTTCCGCGCCGTTCGTCATCCTCGCGCGTTCAAGCCCGGTGCCCGAGAACCTTGCGTCAAGGCGCACCTATTGGGTGCACTCACTCGGCCGGAGACGCCCGAAGTGCCGTTGGTGTGGTCGCGTCCTCGCCACGGCACGCAACGCCGCCGCGTGCCATCGTCGTCATGAGCTCGGTGAACCGTTGGATCAAGATCCAACGCACGAGGTGAGCCACGTCGCGTTCTTGTTTTCCCCCTCGATTAGGTTTCCACCGTTAGATTTAGATCGCACGGTTGATGTTAGAATGCGTTGTAGCTTTAGGGTTAGATCTGGGACCGTCCGATCTAGATCGAACGCCCGCATCGGCAGTCTTTGTTTTGGAACGCGTAAATTCTAGATCTAATCGCGGCCTTTGATTTAAAAATCAACGGGGAAGATCGAGCGCGTGTGCTTAGCCACGCCACGCCAGCGTGGCGCGTGTCTCGACGCTGGGCCCGCGAGTCACGGGACAACCAAATCGCACCATGGCGTCACCCATGACGCGTCATCGGTGGACCCACTTGTCGCCTGATGGTGAGCCGACGTCGCCGATGACGTCACCCGAGTGAGCCCACATGTCGATCTCACGTGTAGTCGTGGACCGAGTCCACGTGGACCCGAGCCGGCGTGGACCGAGCCCATGGACCGGTGGCGTCGCCAACCAATCGAGGCTGCCACGTGTCCATGCTGACGCAATAATTAATTTCCGAAAAAAGAAAATGATTTATTAATTCGAATAATGATTTCAAATTTAGATTCAAACTTCAAACGCTTATAACTTTTGCGTTTCAACTCCGATTTGAGTGATTCAAATTTCTAAATTTGTATAAAATTAAGATCTACTTGAATATAAATTTTATTTAATTTTTGGACTAAAGTTTTTCTCTGTAATATTATTTAATTGATTATTTAAACTTTAATAAATCATAACTTTTGCGTCTTAACTCCAAATTTGACGATTCCAGTTCCTAAAAATCCAGAAAATTATGTTCTCTCTGTTTATGGATTTTATTTGGAGTTTTGGGATGTTTTTGCCTATTGTTTATTTGTGTATTTGCTATTTGCACGCTTTACGAGTAGACATTGAAGTGCCGGAAGGATTCGAGGGAGAAGTATTAACTCAGGATCCAACCCAAGACCAAGAGCAAGTACTTTTTGAAGGCAAGTTGTGCTTTGACCATGTTGATCCTATTTCGAAAATCTATTTTGATTTAAACTATTGCATGCTAGATCAATTAGAAAGATACTTTGTTTAAACATGGGGGTTAGATAAATACCAATTTGCTGTATGACACCTTGATTATCTAAGTATGTGCCATGATCCCTTGTCACCCTAGTTGTGGATTACTAGTTGGACATTATTAAATTGCCAACATGGGTTTAGATCGTTGTAGTATCTTTGCTTACGTGCTCATAACATGATTTTGGACAATCAAATGTTAATATTGACTTAATGATATATTGAACCTGTTTTGGAAAAGTATCATGTGATGTTGATGGCACGTGGTGCATGGTAATCAACTGGGGTTTGATAAACGGTTTTCGACCGGGGCATGTGGCAAGAGTAATCAGGTGGGCATGTTGTGGCATTGGGGATGTTGATTTGGTTTTTCGGGTAGTCTTGCCCTGGTCACTCTAAGGACTTAACCTTGCAAGCCTTTGAACTGGGTCATACTTGCAACCACATGGCTGGAATGGGACGGCCCTAGTTGACTAAGTCGCTAAGGACTCACTTGTGGAGCCTCAGGGTGCCGATTACACCGTTTGTGTGATTATGCGGGGCGTATCGTGGTGTGGCCGATACCCATCTAACGGTGTGTTGGTCCCATACTTCGCCTTGGCTAAGGGAAGGGATGGTGTAGAGCACGAACCAGGAGAGGACCACCTGTGTTGTTTGAGGCTTCGAAAGGCTTTATTCACGGAACTCGCCTTTGTGGTGTTTGTCTGTATATTGTGGGTAAAGTGCATAACCTCTGCAGAGTTTGGAATCTATTCGAATAGCCGTGTCCATGGTATTGGACATCGCTCGGGAATTACAGTCAAGGGTTAGACTTTCTGAAAATAACTTTGGTTTGAAAGGTTGGGCTGGATTAATAATGAAGTTGATGGAAATGTGGTTTAGGATGGGAAAAATGTTTGTTAAACTTCTTGAAAAGTTATTTATGCTTTACTTACTTCTACGCTTTGAATCTACTTTTATTACTTATCAAAAGCTGTTTCTGCAAATATACCTTGAGCTATTCCTTTGTACCAAGCCATGCATATAGTATATTAGTTTGCATTACATGCATGACTTGTCGAGTACCAAGTACTCACCCTTGCCTCAACACAATACAGTTGAAGAGGAGACTACGCGATTTAGGAGGAGGAATTCCAAGAGGACCCGTCTACTTAGGGATGCGAGCGATCGATTACTGTGGTATCTGGATGGCGCCACGAGTTTATTTGATTTTTCCGCTGCTATTCTTTCTCTTTTAATAAGTTTCGCCTTGCGAGGCATACATTTGTAACTTGACCATAAGGTCGAGTAACCAGTTTGGTTATTTAAATAAAGTACTTTATTGGTATCGTTTGGTATGATTGTGATATTTACCGATGTTAAGACTGTGTGCACTAGCGCGTTCCTGGACTAGTGCTGAATACACAGAGGGTCCGGATTTGCAAATTCGGGGTCCCGACAACGGAAGACCAGACTCCAAGGCGTACAGTACCCCTTCCTTTTTCTCTCCAAACTCCCATGTAACCTGCTGCCTCCGAGTATATAAGGAGAAGCAGGGCTCCGGAGCGGGGCGAACAAACAAGCAAGCAAGCACCCCACCGAAAACCAATCGAGCACAAGGGAGATCGATCCATTGAACCCCTGTCTCGCATGTAACCCTTGGTTCGTATCACGAATACAATACATCCCAACGGCCCGAACTGGAGTATGGACATTCGGCCCGAACCAGTATAAACCCCTGACTTCCTGAGTCAACCATTCGAGGAGAGGGAGCGCACGACTCCCACTAACCGAAAATTCATATTGCCGGTGCACGAAACACTGACAGTTGGCGTGCCAGGTAGGGGCGCTTCGCGCGTCATCAACGCCTCCATCTTCAGATTCCCACCACTTTCGTCCTCGATGGCTTGTCCCTCGCGCATCGAAGGTGCACCAGCGCCGAGCGGCTGCATCCGCTTCAGCACCCTCGGCTTCATCGCTACGGCAGCAGGAGAGCTCGTGCTCGTCCCCGCCGCAATTCGCGACCAGGTCTTCTCCGGGAGCCTGGGCGCAGTCGCCGATATCCTCGGCAACCTCCGCCTCGAGGCCCCAGCACGGGGCACGGAGGCGGGCTTACCACGTACCGGTGTCGCCTCGCGTGATGCTGCGTACGAGTCGCGACCTACGACAGTCTCGCCATCCACGGGCTCCCGGCTCGTGGCCATGACCGGCTACATGCCAACTTCCCTCCATGACCTGCTGGGGGACTCCTCCAGCCGCAGTTCCAGCTCCGACAGGGAGTATCCCCCGCGAGTGCAACATGGCGGGCGCAACGAAGCCATCCGCCACCCACGCAACTCCCGGAACCCTCCTCCCACGCGTCAAAGTGCGGGGGGATGGGTCCCAACGGGAGGACGACGCAGCCCTCCAGACTCGCCTTGCCGACCTCCAGGGTCAGCGTAAGGAGCTGGACGCCCGCAAGGCCGAGCTCGACAAGCTCTAGGCCGACCTGGAGCGACGTCAGCCTGAGCCACCGCTGGTCTCTGACGCGCACGCACGCGCGTGCCAGGTCCATCACCAGCTAGCCGAGGGGACGGACGATCTCTCGTTCTTCCCCCACACCAACCAAAACATCGCCGCGGTAGCAATGCTGCTCCGCGGGCTGACTAAGCCGACGGACCTGGACGCCAAGGCCACATACCAGAACCTTCGGGGGCTGGTGGAACGTGCTGTCGTCCAGCATGCCCAGTGTTCCGGTTCCCAACGCTCAGGTACGGCCTCGGGTCAACCGGGCCACTCCCCTTCGTGGGGTAATCAGACCCCGGCCGCAACAGCCCCGCATCACGAGCTTCCCCAGGCATCGTGCACCCCGGTGTGCCACCGCCTGGGGGACAACCGTGACCTTCGCGCCACCCTCGAGGCGCGGAGGAGAGTTGCCGACACGGTGGCATCATCGCAGGTAGCGGATAGCGGGCGGCGCGACCGCCACGATCCGGGACCCGATGGCCCCGGACCGCGGGCGTTCACCCGCGCCATCCGCAACGCCGATTTCCCGGCCAGATTCCGGGCCCCGGCCAACATAGCCAAATACATAGGGACCACAAACCCGAGTGTTTGGCTGGAGGACTACCGGCTCGCCTGCCGGGCCGGGGGAGCAACAGATGACTCCTTCGTCATCCAGTACCTCCCCATCTACCTCGCGGACTCTGCCCGAGCCTGGCTCGAGTACCTGCCCGCCAACACCATCGGCAGCTGGGCCGACCTGACGAACCTCTTCGTCGGGAACTTCCAGGGCATGTATAAACGCCCTGGCAACTCCTGGGATTTGAAGAGCTGCAAGCAGCAACCGGGGGAGAGCCTCCGGGACTACATTCGCCGCTTCTCCTAGCAGTGCAACGAGCTCCCCGACATCCGTGATGCCGATGTTGTCGGGGCATTCATCTACGACACCACCTGCGAGGCTCTGGTCCACAAGTTGGGCTACGTGAAGCCGCGGACCACTAAGGAGCTCCTCGACATCGCCACCAACCACGCCTCTGGCGAGGAGGCCGTGGGGGCCATCTTCGAACGGAAGGTGACCCGCAAAGCGTCTGGCTCCGAGGCCGGCACCCCTTCCGACCTCTCCGACAAGAAGAAACAGAAGGGGAAGCAAGGCCGTGAAGATCGCATGGTCGCCGCTGCCGACCGCCCTGCCAAGCAGCAGGCTCGTCAGATGCACGACCGTTTCGAGACGTTGATGGATAGTTCGTGCCCGAACCACGACTATCCCATCAAACACAAGTACCAGGACTGCGAAGTCCTGAAGCGGTTTCTCTCTGGGAACCCCACTACGTTGCGGGGCAAGGGGAAGAAGCGCGACCCGACGCCCGACGCCGGGGCGAAGGGTGACGATACGACCGACGAGTTTCCGCAACTCGACGGTTGCCTTATGATCTTCGGTGGGGTGGAGTGCTACGCCGACAAGCGTCGGTTGAAGCTCGCCCACCGTGAAGTCCACACGGCGACCCCCGCCGTACCTAGCTACTTGAGGTGGTCAGAGTGCCCGATCACCTTCGATCGGACCGACCACCCCGACCACGTCCTGCACCCGGGGCGATACCCGCTCGTCGTCGACCCCATCGTGGGGACGAAGCGCCTGACCAAGGTGCTTATGGACGGCGGCAGCGGTCTCAACATCATGTATGTTGAGACCCTGGACACCGTGGGGGTCCCACGCTCCGCCCTCCGGCCGAGCAAGGCGCCTTTCCACGGCGTCGTTCCAGGCCAACACGCCCATCCGCTCGGGCAGGTCAACCTGCCCATCACCTTTGGGAGCCCGGACAACTTCCGCACCGAGAGCCTCACTTTTGAGGTCGTGGATTTTCCCGGCTCCTACCACGCCATCTTGGGGAGGCCGTGTTACGCGAAGTTCATGGCGGTTCCCAACTACACCTACCTCAAGCTAAAGATGCTAGGGCCACAGGGCATCATCACCATGGCCGCGTCCTTTCAGCTCGCTTACAACTGCGAGCGGAGTAGTTGTGAGCTAGCCTCGGCGGTCATCGCTTCCGCCGAGCTCTCTCGTCTCCAGGAAAGGGCCCCCGAGTCCGCCCCTGACTCCAGCAGGTCGGGGCCGAGTTCCTTCAAGTCCACGGAGGACGCGAAGGAGGTCGCGGTCGATCTCAAGGATCCCGCCAAGACCGTACGGATCGGGGCCACCCTCCCTGCCAAATAGGAAAGCGCGCTCGTCGACTTCCACCGAGCAAACCGAGACGTCTTCGCCTGGAGACCCTCGGACATGCCGGGAGTTCCGAAGGAAGCCGTCGAGCACTCCCTTACTATCCGACCGGGCTCCAGACCGGTCACCCAACGCCTGCGCCGCTTCGACGAAGAAAAGCGCCGGGCCATTGGGGAAGAGATCGCCAAACTTTTGGCCGCTGGCTTTGTAAGGGAGGTGCGTCACCCCAAGTGGCTCGCCAATCCTGTTCTTATAAAGAAAAAGTCCGGGCAATGGAGGATGTGTGTTGACTATACGAGCCTCAACAAGGCCTATCCGAAAGACCCATTCCCATTGCCTCGTATCGACCAAGTTGTAGATTCCACCGCTGGGTGTGAATCCCTTTCCTTTCTGGACGCCTACTCGGGCTACCACCAGATCGCGATGAAGGAGTCTGACCAGCTCGCGACCTCCTTCATCACTTCGTATGGCTCGTACTGTTATGTCACGATGCCCTTTGGTCTAAAGAACGTGGGTGCAACATACCAGCGATGTATGAAAGCGTGTTTTTCCGACCAAATAGGCCGTAACATCGAGGCCTACATCGACGACATCGTTGTCAAGACCAGGAAGGCCGACGACCTCATCATCGACCTGGAGGAAACTTTTGCGAACCTTTGACGGTTTCGCATAAAGCTCAACCCCGAGAAGTGCGTCTTGGGGTCCCGAAGGGAAAGTTGCTCGGCTTCATCGTCTCCGAGCGCGGCATCGAAGCCAACCACGACAAGATCTCTGCCATCATGAGGATGGGGCCAATCAACGATCTGAAGGGGGTCCAAAGGCTGATGGGGTGTCTCGCGGCTCTGAGCCGCTTTGTGTCCTGCCTCGGCGAGCGCGGGATGCCACTCTATAAGCTGATGAAGAAATCCGACCGGTTCTGCTGGACCCAAGAAGCTCAGGAAGCCCTCAGTCGACTGAAGGCGTTCCTGACTTCCCCTCCGGTGTTGGTCGCCCCAGAAACGCAAGAGCCGTTGCTCCTCTACATTGCCGCCACGACCCAGGTCGTCAGCGCAGCGCTTGTCGTGGAGCGAGCGGAAGAAGGCCGCGTCTTCAAGGTGCAGAGGCCGGTCTACTTCGTCAGCGAAGTACTCTCCGAAACAAAGGTTCGGTACCCTCAGGTACAGAAGCTGTTGTATTCGGTGCTCATCACAAAGAGGAAGCTGGTCCACTACTTCGACCGGCACTCCATCTCCGTGGTGACCTCATCACCTCTCGGAGAAATCGTCCACAACCGCGACGCCACCGGAAGGATCGCCAAGTGGGCTCTCAATCTCAATGGCCTCGACATATCGTACGTCCCTAGGATGGCGATCAAGTCGCAGGTATTGGCTGACTTCGTCGCCGAGTGGACTGAAGCGCAAGTCCCGCCGATGGTCGAGGACCCCGAGTACTGGACAATGTACTTCGACGGGTCCTACACCAAGAACGGGGCTGGCGCGGGGGTCGTCATTGTCTCCCCTCTCGGCAACAAGCTTCTATACACCATCTGACTACTTTTCGATGCCACCAACAATGTCACCGAATACGAGGCCCTCGTGAATGGCCTTCGGATTGCCGCTGACCTTGGCGCTCGACGGCTCTACGTCCACGGCGACTCCAAGCTGGTCGTTGACCAAGTTATGAAGGCCACGGAGCCTCGCGACGCCCGTATGGCGGCCTACTGCTTGGAGGTCCGCAAGCTCGAGGAGAGGTTCAAAGGATTCGAGCTTCACCACAGCTACCGACGCTACAATGGGGAAGCCGACTCCCTCGCCAACCTCGCCTCCAGCAAAGGGCCGGTCCCTCCCAGAGTCTTCGTCTTTGACCTCCACAAGCCATCCATCCGGTTGGATCCGACCGCTGAGGACACAGCCGACCCCCTAAAAGCGGATGCTCCGACCGACCTTCGGTCGGACGCGCACCCGCCTGGGTCCAACCCTAGTGTGCTGAACATCGAGTCCGACAGGAGCCAACACTTCGTCGATCGGTTGACAGACGGATCACTCCCCGCCGACTCCACCGAGGCTCGGCGCCTCGCCCGGCGGGCCAAGTCCTATGTCCTGGTCGACAACACCCTCTACAAGAGGAGCCCCTCCGGGATCCTCCAGAAGTGCATCCCGGCCGACCAAGGAAGACACCTGCTGGTCGACGTCCACGGCGGGGTTTGCAGACATCAGCCGCGCCACGGTCCCTGGTGGGGAAAGCCTTCCGACAAGGCTTCTACTGGCCGACCGCTGTGGCGGATAAAACGCAAATTGTCCGCACTTGCAAGGATGCCAATTCTTCGCCAGGCAAACGCACCTCCCGGCACAAATCCTGCAGACGATCCCCATCACGTGGCCCTTTGCGGTCTGGGGGCTCGATCTGGTCGGACCCTTCAGAAAGGCGCCCGGAGGCTTCACTCATTTGCTTGTCACCGTGGACAAGTTCACGAAGTGGATAGAAGCCAAGCCGCTGGCGACCATTACTTTCGCGCAGGCAGCGAGCTTCTTCCGCGACATTGTCTACCGCTTCGGAGTTCCGAACTCCATCATCACCAACAACGGAACGCAGTTCACGGGGAAGGAGTTCCTCGAATTCTACGACGACTTCAACATCCGGGTCGACTGGGCAGCGGTTGCACACCCACATGCCAACGGTCAGGCCGAGTGGGCCAACGGCAAGATTCTCCAAGGGCTTAAGCCGCGAATCTTCAGTCGACTGAAGAAATTCGCGGGACGGTGGGCGGCCGAGCTGCCCCCCGTACTCTGGAGCCTGCAAACCACGCCAACACGATCGACCGGATTCATGCCATTTTTCCTGGTGTTCGGAGCAGAGGCCGTCCTCCCGACCGACCTCGAGTACGGCGCCCCAAGAGTGCAAAACTATGACGGCGCGTGGGGGTCGGAGGCGCAACAGGACGACCTTGACCAACTCGACGAAGCACGAGACGTCGCCGTCCTGTGGTCGGCCAAGTACCAGCAGACACTACGCCGATACCACAGCCGACAGGTTCACAGCCGGTCGTTCGAAGTCGGCGACTTAGTGCTGCGCCAAGTCCAGTCCACGAAGGACAGGCATAAGCTCTCCCCGCCCTGGGAGGGTCTTTTCACCGTCGCAGAGGTCCTCCGACCCAGCACCTTTCGTCTCAAGGACGCCGAAGGCAACCTCATTGCGAACGCGTGGAACATAGAGAAGCTGAGAAGGTTTTATCCTTAGCAGACCTGCCTTATCTTTGTACCACTCAAGAAATTTCGAAAAAACAAGAAATCACGACGGTCGATCATCCGACCGATTGACTGTTCTCTCCTCTTTTGCGCCTTTTTTGCTGACCCCGAGCACTACGACCTACGCTCCGGCGGCGGGGGTCCCGAAATAGTGCCATGCGGGTGGCAGAAACTATGCGTTCAAAAGCAACCAACAGTTAGTCGGAGCAACTACTCTCCCGCGCGAACTCGTGTTAAACGCCGTCTCAGACCTATGCTTCACCCGATGCGGTCCCTAAAGGCTACGGTCGACGGAGCACGTTTTCCCGAAAGCAACCCCGTGGAAGAGAAGCAGAATTAGCAAAAAAGAAGGAGAAAGCTGATAAAACAGTCTTTTTATTCATTTACATAAGGGGCACTAGCCCCACCGGTGGGAGCCGCCCACCGGGGTCAGAGCCTCCCGTCACTCATGGCGGTACTCCTCCAGGTGTGCACCAATCCAGCCGAACGACACGTGCCGCCGCTCAGTTAGCGCCTGGATCAGCGGCTCCCTCACCTCCCAAAGGCGAGGAACGGCCGCAATGAGGACGTCAACTCGCCTCGCGTCGCCGGCTACGGCGGCGGCCTCATCCTCCGCCACAATCCTTCGCCAAGCTTCCTCAGCTTCCACGGAGGATTGCCTAAGGAGCAGAGCAGAGCGATCCGCCATTGTGCGAGAGAGAAGCTTGGCTAGTGAGTTCTGGTGAAGCTCGCGAAGACGCCGGCGCACCTCCTTTTATACCCCGTGGTACGGAAGGCGAAGCGCGTCGAGTAATGGCAGGGAGCGGGAGCCGAAGTGTCCGACGCCAGTTCAAACCACGGCGCAGCCCTCCAAGAGAGTTAAGACAGCCTTATCCCGAAAACCCTTTTTTCCGTATTTCACATGTCTCCTCACCCCGAGCTCAAAGTGGTACGCAGCGACTACACCTCCAGTCCCCGCACACCACTCGGGGGCTACTTATGACCGCATGGGTCGGTGACCGAGGTCAACAAACCCGACCGACCAAACGGTCTTCCTCGCGGTAACCTCCTCAACCCAAGTGCTGCGGCTTACGTCCCTGCGGCTACAACTTCGAAACAGCACTTCGCGGAAGAAAGAAATTACCCGAGCAAGGAAGGCTGAGGCCGGCTGGAGGCATTTCGACTTAGGTCAGCAACCTGATCGACCGAACGGTCTTCCTCGCGGTAACCTCTTCAACCCAAGTGCTGCGGCCTACGCCCCTGCGGCTACGGCTTCGAAGTAGCACTTCGCGGAAGAAAGAAACTACCCGAGCGAGGAAGGCCGAGGCCGGTCGGGAGCATTTCGACTTAGGTCAGCAATCCGACCGAACGAACGAGCACTTCGCGGAAGAAAGAAGTTACCCGAACCAGGCAGGCCGATGCCGGTCGGAAGTACCCCTTCTCTGCGAAGTGAGCGCTCTAAGTCCTAGTATCATCCCGCGTTTTCCTCAGATGTGATTGACACAACACCTACGCTCTCGGGATGTCCCTGCGGGTACTGTGGCTACGGTCGTAAAAATGTCCATCGCATAAAGGAAGCACGAGATGAGCGATCGGAAACTTAAAGCGGCCCAGCAGACCGGATTCATTAGCGACGTATTGTTCTTTACATGTACTTCAAAAAACAAAAAAGTTAAACGTCTCCTTCTTCTCGACGGAGGATACTTTGTGGCGAGATCCGATCGTCAATCTCCCGTGCATACGGGTCGACCTGGGCCACAAACTCGTCGACTTCACTACTACAGAAAAGACCATTAGAGACGGTTCACAAATATCATCAGAGACGGCTTTGTGAACCGCCTCTAACAATGGGTCAGTGATAATATAATAACTTCACAGACGGTTTCATTAACCGTCTGTGATAATAATTTACTGACGGTTCTTATTTAGAACCGCTCGGTGCTATATTAAATCTACTGACGGTTTGTAATATGAACTGCTCAGATATAAATCCTATCACTAACGGGTTCCATATACCAACCGGCCGCGGTGCTATATTAAATCCATCGACGGTTTGTAATATGAACCGCCTGCGGATATAAATCCTAATCACTAACGGTTCCATATACCAACTGCTCATTAGTTAGTATATCGCCGGTTTGTAATATGAACCGCCTGTGTTATACAAACTATGACGGAAGGTCCATGTATGAACCGTTCAGATATTTATATCCTGCAGGCGGTGCTTAGTTGTGAACCGTCTGTGATATGGTTTTCATACATACATCTTTTTTCTGCTTATTGGCTAGCCTCAGAAATGCTAGCCATGCCCTCAAAAGCAGACATAAATACGGTTACATTGCAGTTATTAGACAAGCATTATTTCAAATGATCACAGATATGGGATTCATTTAGCAATTGTTCCAAGCTGATTATAGCACTATCATTACATCCATTTCAGCAAATGAAGACTCACCGGTAAATTTCATCAATATTAAATTCTTTCCCAGCTTCCTAAAACAACAGGACGCCCGGTGACTCGAAAAAAATAAAGAATCAACAAAGTTGATATGGAGAGTATATCCTACTCCTCATTCCGGTCATGAAGCACAATTCTTGCAGCAGCTTCAACATCCACTATACCACCCTTTTTCAATTTCCTGAGTGTGTGGCAACTTTCTCAAGGAAATCATCAATCAAGTAAAGGTCGGCACTTTGTACAGAGACAACAATGTCTCATGTGTGCAAAGATTGAGGATTTCTTTCAAAGGCGTTAAATAAAGTTATCAAATGATGCACTTCCAGCCACATTACTATATACAAGTTATTATTGGATGAAATAGTATCCACACAATGAAAATAACCACAACTAGAATAAATTAGACCTTTAGTCTCCACAAGCAATATTACTTGAAACTAATATATGATTTATGATAACCAGGATATATATACATACCATTTCCTCCTCATGGTGTGCTTTTTCAATTGCTCTTTCCTCTCTTCTTTCTTAACCTTCTCTATTTCAGCCTGTATTTGATCGCAAGAGCAGGGGATTAGGCAATAGAAGAAAAGCATAGACTTCAACATTTTTAGAAAAAAGAAGAAGGTTGCACACTAGTGACCTATTAGGATATGTATATGAAAAAGAAAGCACTGTATATACGGCAAGATATATGTCCGCACTAGTGGTAAGATATAGTATGGCATATGTATACTTGGAAAATCCTATGTATTACTCCGAAGATGGCTCTTGATATGAGATATGTTGACTCCTTCATGCCCATCAATCGAAGATCAGCAAGCATTATTACATCCATTTCATCGAATATCATCAAGACATTACAAGCATCATTACATCCATTTCATTCGGTTCATCGAGACAGAGACATTACATCCATTTCAGCTTATCGAGATCATCACAAGCACTATCCGTACATCCATTTCAGCAAATAAACTGGAAAATTAGAATGACTGTTACAAGTGGCAACACAGAGATAAACCTAACTCTTGCAGTTAGGCACTGCAGATAGAACTCGCCTTTTTACTAATGACTTCAGTGACTAGAAAAAAACAAAGTTTTTCCTCGAAGGACGCCAGATCCTTGTCTTGCAACGTAAGTTTTATCGTTACTCATTTGTGTTGCATTGATTTGAGAGATGCATGTTATGGCAAACGTAAATCCACATCGGTTATTGCCTCTGTCCTTGTTGGTGGCATCGGAAAAATAGAATTGCTTAGTTCGAGAATCATGGCTACGGAGTTTGAAATAGGATTATATCGTATAGAGGATACCGGAAACTTGAAATCGCGGTCGCAACGCCTTATCCTCGCCTTGAACAGAAGGATCTCGCAAAGCTTTGACCGTCCTACGTGATTTGAAAGGTTAGCCTCATTTATTCCAGGAGCAACAAGCTCCTTAAACAACGTGGTTACCTGGTGATTAACTGCATGATAGGGTTCAAGTCGCGGGTTGCCGCAGATGTGAGGAATCAACGTAATAACTCCAGTTCTTGGCCAGATGAATTACAATTAGAACCCGGTGAAACCTGCATAGGTATGTTGCCATGGTCAATTAGCACCAAAGTATTGTGTGCACATTACAAAATGAGAGTATACCAAGTCGGGCAAAGCACTTACCCTGGGTTAAAGGGTAAAAGTATGAAGCTTTTATCTTTCTCGAGCATCCAAGGCATGTCGATTTATTCCTCTACTGCTTTTGCATCTTGGTTCATTGTTGGCTGCGAGATCAAGAGTGGGTCGAGGAAACCCACCGATGTATTGTTCGCTCTCGCTTCAGTGATCATGAATCTATATATACAAAAGTTAGGCAAAGTGTCACTTAAAATATATATATATATATATATGACATTTATCCGTATTACAGGAAGACACACTCACAATGTCCAGCATCTTAAGAGCGAGGCGCGAGGGCGCCGAGGTTGAAGAGATCGAACAGGTCCCGGAAGCCGACCGCCGAAGTAGCCCCCCCGACTCGTTGAATGTGATGCTTAGGCTTGTAGCGGACCATGATACTTGTTGCACGTTCGTTCTGCGCTTGTTAGCTTCTCATGTAGTATGTATGCAGGCTTTTGCAAGAAGTCAATGTCTTGATGCGATCTTCTTCCGTTAATAAAGGCTCTCTAGCTTGAATACTCCACAACGGGCCATCGGATAGTACTCCAAGGCCTTCGCTATCTTTTTTCGATTTGCCCTTCCCTTTCTTTGTTGGAACGGAAATCTTCGGGAGACGAGGAGTAGAGAGCAATCAAAGTCAAAGTCAATATCAAACTCATGGTCAATGTTTTTGGGTGGGGAGGGTACGATAACTGATTTGGGGAATTGGATCAATCTAAGTGAGGAAGTAGAGGTATACTGGAGGATGGATGTCTAGAGATATGTCTTGGGCCACTGGATGAATGTGCCATGACATCCTGTCTCAAGGCTCGTCATTTGGAGGCAATTGTAGTGTGATGATCTTGAAAATGTCATGAACGCCATTCCACATTGACCTTCGTGAAACCCGGCTGGCTAGTAGGGTACCGTGCACCATCGCCCCTTCAATGGATGGATACGCAGGCCCCAAGCACCAGATAGGAAGGGAGCAATTGGCAACTCTCACTGGAGATTACACCGCGTGGGCTCCTAAACAACGGTACCCAATTAGCTAATGTGCCAAAAGATATATCTATGGAGCATTCAAGGGATCATACTTAGTATACCTTGATGTCACATGTGGAATCTGGGTGTTTACTCCTGGTCAGTGGGCGACGCACACCGTGCTCTTCACGTGTAGTGGGGCTAAACCCTAGTTCTTGCACACAGGATTTGTGTTTTGAGCATTGAGCCTTCTCGAGGCTTCTTATCTTACCATTGAATTCTTCTCTCACCGCCCTCAAGATCCTTCACGATCTTTTCTCACGCTGCCTCTACCTCTTCTTACTCCGGTACATGTCGGTGTCTTCAAGCCCGTCTTCCAGGGGAACGAAAACCCCTTTGCCTCGCGTGCGACTGTGGGTGTTCCTTGTTTCCCAATGCCGTGGAGAGTGCATCTCTCCCTCGTTCGGGACAAAAGATCCAATTTAAGATTGTGCACTCAACTCTACCTCGCAAGATCCCAACAATTTATTTCACTGATGAAGTTAGGAACTAAATACATTACCAAAATGGTGGTTCGATATCTTACCAAACGCGTTGCATTTCCTCGTCCGCAGGGTTTGTAAAGGATATGGTGCCGATGGTGTGGCACATGACTCGCCTAGCCGCCTGGGCGCTGGCTGGTCAACAATCGATTCAAATGACGCCGAGTCCCCTCGCCCTCCCTGTTCCCATTGCATCCTCTTCCGCGTGAGGCCGCCGTGCCGAATCGTGGGGTGGGTGTTCCTTGCCTCGCAGTGGCCTTGTGGGCTTCGCTTTCAAGCACGAACTGATTCGCTGCCTTCATCTCGAACAAAAACGCCGCCATGAATCCTCGCAATGAACCCGCATTAGAGTAGGAGTCATGTCCTTATTGACGTATTCCTGACAAGTGTGCTCTTAAAGGTCTTCCACGCCTTTCTGCCACTAGCAAAGTGCATACTGGCCGTCGACCGGGCCTCGAAAGTTCTTCCGGGATATCGAAGGAGGAAAGGATTTCGTAAGGTGTCGCTATGCGGTCGTCACTGACTTCCAGGATACAATTGTGATGGGAACCTGCCGCGAACAACTATCCCGCACATTGTTCGTAACGCATTCACTACCTTTTACATCCGGTAGGGGACCCATCTTTCGGATCGATCGCGGATGCTATATCGGCCTGTTGGCCTTTTGTTTGCTTTTCTTGAGCGCGAGTTGGTTTGACTTGACTTGGCTGAATGCATCCTTTAGTTGGTCCTAAGGTGGATAGAAAATATTGAAATAATGTTATTCCATCATTATTTCGATGGGAACTGCTTTGGATGTGTTCATCACATGAAAAGAAGAAATGTGGGTGATCAGGTCAAAATTCGACGATATCCAATCAAAATTCAAATACATCCAACAATGTCGCCGCTTACTCCATTGCCGCCCTGGTTCCTGTCCCCTTCATCCTCGCAGCCAATTTCCATCCACCGCCACCGCCGGAGCGCAGCCTTGGTTACACCCGACGCCACGACCATGGGGCCCGATGTAAAGAACAAAGGAGAGAGAGAGAACTATGAAAAGAAAAATAAAATAAATGAACCTAACTATTCACTTGATCTAGAACATACCGGTGCAAACATTATTTCAATATTTTAATACGTCCATAAAAATATATATATTGGCATCGAAGTTTTAGTCTAAAACGACTTTTATTTTGTATCTAGAGGGAGTAATAAAATTCTAACAATGTGATTTTTAAGTGCCTAGACTCGAAGGGATTAACAAAATTGTGGGTGATGGAATGTCGCCAGTCAGATCTAAAAGAAGGAGTGAGTGCACCAACCAAACGCAGACACGACACGATCATAGTAAAATAGAAAGGTTGGTTTGCCAGCAGACGTCCTCCCTCCTGTCCCGGCTCCCCATGATTATCCTAAGCTAAGAGATTCCAAGACAAATGACTGCAAGCAGAGCAGCAGGTACACAAGCCCACAAGTTGTGTCCAATCCCTCCCTTCCACAATGCATTGCCTTAAAAGGCTACTACGATTGCCAAATTTTGCAAACCATGACAATATATAAGTGCAACATACTACTACTTGAAAGAATGTATGATGCATCCATCATACATTCTTCTTCCTCCTTCTTCTTTTTTTCCACCTTACTTTTTGCGGTTTTGCCCATTCATTCATTCATTCATTCATGACGATAATTAACACACGAAACAATACATACATATATACATACAGAGCTGAGCTACCAACAATTCATTCATTCATTTGCGGTTTTGCCCATTCATTCATTCTCTCATTTAGTCTTTACCTTGTTTTTTTAGATCAAGAGGACATCAAAAAAGATGTCAGTTCCTTTATATAGAAACTGGATAGTATCAAGCACAAGTTCAATACATTCATTCTCGATAGCCACAAGGACTCCTCCAGTGAGCCAGCACAAACCGAAAAATAAAAAGCAGTGATTCCTGATTTTTAGCGCCAGACGACGATACCAAACATTCAAACAGTTTTTACCTTGTGGGGGAGGAGCATTACTCATTTACCTTGTGGGGGAGGAGCAGACGTCGCCGGGGGAGGAGGAGACGTGCGGTGGAGGAGGCGCAGCTGGGAGGAGGAGGCGCAGGGCGCAAGGGCCTCGTGGAGGCGAAGGCCGGGCCTCGGGAGGCGGCTCCGGCCTCCATCAGTGTTTCGGGCGGGGCACGGCTCGGGAGGCTGCGGTGCGGGCTCAGGGAGGCGGCGGCGCAGCGGAGCGGCGCGCCATTAGGGCTTGAAGCGCGCGCGCTTTGAAGTCTGGGTAGAAAACGCTTTCAAGTGAAGAAGTTTTATAGGTTTGAATATCACAGACGGTTCTAAATTCAGAACCGCCCGGATATTAATATGCGACGGGTATTAAATAAAACCGCCTCGTAATAGAGTAATATTACGCACGGTTATGGTGTAGAATCGTCTGTGTTAATATATATTGCATTGCTCGGTATAGAACCGTGCATGTTATTATATATCACAGACGGTTCTAGTTTAGAACGGCCTGTGCAGATACGCCCACCATTCCTCCTCGAGTATATATACTCATGCAAGTTGAGCTTCATGCTAGGGTACATAATTTAAACTCCATGAAGAAAAGAAGGTAGAAATAACTCTATGGATAGTTTAGAACCATCTGTGATACGGCCCACCATTCTCTACAAGATATATATACTCATGCATTGAGCTTCGCTCTTGGACGCTCATCTTGACCTTAGCTAGCTCACTACTAGGGTAATGTAATTTAAACACCATGAAGAAAAGAAGCGCTACCTCCGTGGCTCAACCCTACCGCTGATGTCTGCAAGTTTACGGCTTGGTTACTAACAAAACCACCATGCACACCAGTTGGTGCCTAAGGGTGTGTACATGCCCGCACACACTGCTCCACTATCCATTCGGACGGCTACAATTACTATGGTCACTACTCTACAACCACGTGTGCAATAACATAAGTACAGAAATATTACTTTATTATCCATACATGCATGGTCCTCGCTTACAAATTAACATTGTAATTATACAAAGGAAAATTAGCCCTTCACAATGATCGATGTATAGGTGACTTCGCCAATTTGTTCCTCTTGGACCATGTCGGCATTTCGATAGGAGGCAAATCATCAAATTGATTGTACTCTTCCTCATCTACTACATTCTCAACCCGAACAATCCTCCTTTTCCCTAACAACTACGTGCGCTTCTTTACGGATCGGTAACATAAAAGACTTGAACAACTTGGTTTATGAGCACTAATGGTTCATCTTTGTATCCGACACGCTTGAGGTCCACCGATGGTGATGCCGATTTGTCAACCTTCACGTGCTGGAGGTGGACCCAACGACAATCAAATAGTGGGATCTTGAAAAGTACATAGTCAAGCTCCCAAATCTCCTCTATGAACCCATAGTAGGAGCTCTCGTTGACCCAAATACTGAACGCATTCATGTGGACCTCTGCTCGTTTGTGTTCTTCAAATCCTCGATCTATCGTGTAAAATGTGTATCCATTTAAGTCGTATCCTTTCCACGTGACAACCAGAAAGTCCGGGCCTTTGCCAACCATTTCAGGGTGTCATATGACGAGCTCAGTGATGGGTCGCTCTTTGAACCAATTGTTGAATCTGAAGGTTATGTTGTCTTATGATCCAAGACTCATGTCGTGATGGATTCTCTTGCCTTAGCCATTGCTTGTGCTTTCGACGATGTACGGGGACACTACAGTCATGTGTTGTAGAACCAGTGAAATGGGCTTGAGCACGCCAAATCGATCGTGTGATTGCTTTCCTTCCGATGGTCCCGATACTCGAGCCTCCTCTTGGCGAGATCGAGGCACACCTATTGGTTGGGCTCGAGCCATGTAATCGACGCAGACTCGACCCTCTTCGGTTGCATAACCTTCGACAATGCTACCCTCCTGACGAGATCGATTTGACATAAGACTTAAGAATTCCCATATACCTCTTGAACGGGTACATGCTACGTAGGAACACAGGCCCACACATCTTTATCTCTATTACAAGGTGAACAATGAGATGGACCATGATATCGAAAAATGACGGAGGGAAATACATCTCAAGATTACATAGAGTCATCACCACCTCAAATTTCCGCAGACCATCTAGTCCTTCGGGATCGATGACCTTCGAAAGGATTGTGTTAAATAAATAACACAGCCTAGTGATTGTCTCGACCTTTATTGGCAAAAATACTTCTAATTGCAATTGGGAGCATTTGTGTCATCAACACATGACAATCATGAGACTTCATGCCAATTAATTTTAAATCTTGCATTGAAACAAGTCTCATCATGTTGGACGAGTAGCCGGACGGAACTTTCACACCATGCAAGCACTGGCAAAGTTCAGTTCTTTCGGCCTTTGACAGAGTGTAACAAGTTGGTTCGCAATACGTACCACCTTTAACGGTCTCTTTTGGTGCTAACTCAGGTCTTATGCCCATATCGACTAAGTCAAGTCGTATGCTTGATACCATCCTTTGTTTTGCCCTTAATGTTTAGTAGGAGACCAATCAGCTATCACAGGACATTCTTCTCCACGCATGACATCGATGCAAAGTGGCTTAACTTCTAGGTGCTCCCAGTAAGGTAGGTCCCAAAAGATTGATCTCTTCTTCCACAAGCTCTTCTCACGGCCGACCTTGCCTTTACGTCCCTTTCCATACGTAACATCCAAATCCTTTACAAAGTCATGAACATCTCTCCCGCTAAAAGTCCTTGGAGTTGGAACTGCTGTCATTCCCATCGAATAGTCTCTTCATCTTGCGGTATGGGTGTTTCCTCCCAAGGAACC
Organism: Rhipidocladum racemiflorum; assembly: GCA_036346355.1. Classification (NCBI taxonomy): domain Eukaryota; kingdom Viridiplantae; phylum Streptophyta; class Magnoliopsida; order Poales; family Poaceae; genus Rhipidocladum; species Rhipidocladum racemiflorum. The sequence goes on from CM070590.1 coordinate 42,547,006, forward strand.
TACGGTGACGCATGTACACGGTTTTACGCGAGTGATTCAGCCACACACTCTCAAGATCGCTCTAGGCAAAGGAGTGCAAGCCTTGGCACCTTTTGTACTCTGGCCCGACAGGTTAAGCAAGTCGTAGGTAATCATTTATGGTGCAGAACAACAAGCGTGTAAAGTGAAGTTCTCTCGCTTGTATGCATCCCAAACCTGTACCCCAGAACCTACACAATGTTTTTAGATCTTCCACCAATGGAGCTAGGTACACATCAATATCGTTCCCAGGTTGTTTCGGTCCTTGGATAAGCACAGATAATAAAATGTACTTTCGCTTCATACACAACCAAGGAGGAAGGTTGTAGATACAGAGATTCACTGGGTCAAGTGCTATGTCCGGCCGTCATGTTACTCTAAAGGATTCATTCCATCTCAGACTCACCCAAACCTTATATTCCTCATCTCTGCGAATTCTTCATACCTCCTATCGATGTTTCTCCACTGGTGGAGTCACAGGGTGTCTTATCATTCCATCGTTCTTACGCTTCTCGGAATGCCAACACAGCCAGTTTGGCCTCCTTTGGGTTAGCAAACAAACGCGCTTCAATCGGGGAATTAGAGGCGATACCATGCCATCTTAGCAGGACTTCCTTTCTTCACCTCCTCATTTGAATGACTCTTACGCTTTGTACCGGGATGCGTTGCACACGGACATACATGCAAGTTTGCATACTTTGCGTATAGGATACAATCGTTAGGACATGCATGTATTCTTTCTACCTCCATTCCCAAGGGACAAAGAACCTTCTTGGCTTTGTAGGTTGTTGTCGGCAACTCGCTTCCCTCCTGGAAGCATGTCTCGCCAATAGACGAAAAAGCGCTGTGAAACTCTTATCCGACCAACCATTGCTTTGCCTTCAATTTCAGCAGCACATGCATTTACAACCTTGTGTATTTCACCTTGCAACCAAAGAAACAAAGGTTTCTTCGAGTCCTCCATCAAAACCTACTTAATTTTTCTTATATTCCCTTTCATCACGGTTCCCTTCTCGTCGCAAAGATCTGGTCCAGATTGTCATCATGCAACATATCCTCGCTTGGAAGCGTAATCAATGTGATCATCCCAAGATATCGTTGACTTAGCCGAAGATGTTAACAAAGATTTCACCCGCTTCTTGTATATTCCGCTTCTTCGTGATCGGTCCAACATGTATATCCTTTTGAAACCTCGCATAATCAAGTGTGCTTGATTCATCGTGAGTTTCAAACATCATCATATTCTCGCAATCGATGCATGGACAAGGCATATCGACTCCTTATTAAACATGTCCTCCTCTCGCAGCTCTTCTAAAAGTGGAGACATTAATGTACTCCACACTGCGGTCCTCAGCATATCCAGCCTTCGATCCATCTATGCTACACATGTAATATTCGATCCAATTAGAACTCTCTTTCAATGATTAAGTACACTTTCCTTAACAAGTTAGAGCTTCAAAATAATATTGCAATTATAACGTCCCAATTACTATCACCACTAAAACATGGATCTAAAAGCTAGATCTAAACAATCTTAAATTTCTTACATAACCAAGCTAGATATTGAATTAATATATATAAGGCAATTTTATATCCAATACTAACCTTAGATCTGAATTAATATATATAATGCAATTATCCATTACTAACCTTAATTACATCACAAGAATCACCTATTATATAGGCTTACAGATTGTATTGCCAAACCGCCGGTGATATAACGGTCTTAGCATTCTATCCCAACAGTGACTACAACATCGAACTTGCGCCGGGCCTATATATAGGCAAGCTTTATCACGACGTTCTATGTAATAACCGCTCCGTAATATACTAAGATTACGTACGGCGATGTGTAATCTTTATCATGCATTTGTTCTATGTAATAACCGCCTGTAATATAGTAAGATTACAGACGGCGATGTGTACCAACCTGCCGGTGATATTTTACTGACGGTTATGTATAAACTAAACCGCTGTGATATAGGTATATCAGCGACGGTTATTTTAAAACCGCCCGTGAAGGCGACGAGGAATGGTGTGTGATAGTCAACAATCGGTTTGTTTATAGAATCGTCATGATAGCGACGGTCCGCTCTCGTCTCTTTCGCTTCTCGCGCTTTGAATGAGAACTCTTCGCTTTCGCTTCGTCTTCAATTCCGCCACCTATAAAATCACCGCTATTGATCGAATTGATCAACACGCATATTATCGATAATGGGAATCTGCCAAGCTCTCCTTCGCCATGTCGCTTCCACTATCACCTTCCGCAGAAGCCTTCGCCGCTTCACCATCACCTCTCGCCGCTTATGCGGAAACGCAAGCGGGAAGAGGAGGAGGAGGAGCGGAGGAGGACGAGGAGGAGGAGGAGGAGGAGGAGCGGGAGGAGGACGAGGAAGAGTCGAGGAAGACGACCACGCCATGCACTCGGGGCTCGGGATGGACGGACGATAGCTCACCGTGGCGCGACGACGACGATGGCAGCCCACTGGGGAAGCGTATGACGACGACGATGGCAATTCGCCACCTCCTCCGACGATTTATGAATATTTTAATTTATAAGTAATAATATATATATATAATGTAGTAATGTAATGAATGTTTTATGTTATAAAATGGTCACATATATGTTATCAAATTTCATTGGGAGAAACTTACACTGGACGCCTCGATTCGTTTTTTTTCTGACGCATTGCAAGATTTTTGAATGTATGAAACAATTTTACTGCTTGTAAGACAAATGTTTCACACGCATAAAGAAAATGTTGCGTAAAATCGACGTCCGATCACTAGCAATTTGAATTTCATTATGTTATAAAATGGTCATTTACTTCATTTTTCGCCCTATCTATGAACGAATTATGGCCTTCGATGAAAATACGTAGTTCGATAAAAACATCAAAATGTTATTACAATGCAGAGCCGCAGACGGTTATCAACACAAACGCCTGGTGATATAAGCAATATCGAGACGCGTTTATAAACACAACCCGCCTGCGTGGTTACTATACAAAACAGCTTGTATAGTAAAACCGCTCAGTGATATTACTTTATATCACAGACGGTGTTTTATAGAACTGCAGATAATATCACGCAGGCGGTTTTTTAATACAAAACCGCCTGCGTGATATTTATCTAATCGCTGCACGGGTTTTATTAATAACGGTTCGTGAGATAATTTCACCACGCTGGTTTATAGAATCGTCTGTGATATCATATATTACAGACGGTTTTTGAAAACCGTCTGTGATAGTGCGTCTAATATAAGCATTTCTGTAGTAGTGCTTCTTTGTCGCTCCGGTTCGCGGCAGCACCGCTCCCGACCATCTCGAGGTCGATGCCGTCGTAGTAGGAGACGGCGTTAACCAGTGCCGAGGAAGCGCCGAGCATCACCGCCTCCCGCACCGTCAAAACATCCCCTATTACAGCACCTAGTCCATCCCCAAGGATCACCCATAGCCATACCTTCGCCCAACGAATGACAAACGTTGAAAACTCCTCTCCCGGCCACGAACTCCCACCAATCTTCGGATCCTCTCGGTTGGAAGCCTTCGCAACGTGGAGATCAATGGAGGGGACACCGTGGCAGCGAGGGATGGGTATGGATCTGTAACACCCCAATTTTTGCTTTTCATGAGTTTAAATAAGATTTGGCACTTTTCTGTATTTTTGGAATTTTCTGGGATTTATTTGGATTTATTTGGAATTATTTGGAATTTATTTGAATTTATTCCCTTTTGAAATAATTAAAGAATTTAATTTTGCAAATAAAATTTTGTTGGAAATATTTTATTTGAGTTCAAAATGTTCGAAAATATTTTCTAGAATTTTTCTGGAATTTTTCCGAGTGTTTTGCTATTTTTAATGAATTAAATGAATTTCTGGGAATTAATTTGATTATTTAATCGTTGGAAAAACCCAAACCGGGTTTTACTGTTCATCCGACTGAGCCCAAACCCGAGTCAGACTCGAGTCCGACCTGAGCCGCGTTCGAGCCGAACCCAAGTCCAACCTAACCTAAACCGCGTGACCGTTGGATCAAGATCCAACGGCCACGATCGCGCCACGTCACCCAAGCCCGACTCCGACCGAGCCAGCCAAGTCACCGAGCTGGACCCGAGCCCAAACTCCATGCCCGTTGGATCTAGATCCAACGGCTCACGTTGAGCCACGTCACCCAATCCGAATCCATTTCGGATTCCGCCGCCGCAGTCTTGTGGACCTCGGTTTCCGCGATTTTCACGGACGCCGAGGGGCCTATTTAATGCGCCGCCGCCAGCGTATTCTCCGTTTCCTTGCGCACCCGTATCCCTAACTCACCGAGCTCAAGCCGCCGTGGTTGCACCGCAATCGCTCGCCGTAGTTGATCGTGCGTTCGGCCGCGGTTCTCCGCTGTTTGCCGCCGTCTTCCGCCGCCGTTGAGTCCAGATCCGGAAACGCAAGGTCAAGCCGCGTCGGGAGGTGCCATTCACTTCGCCAGAGGAGCCCCGCAGCGCCGTTGCCGTGGTCGTCGTCCCCGTCTCCGGTGAACCAGCACCGCCGCACGCCATCGCCGTCGCTCGAGCTCTCTCCACCGTCCGATCAAGATCTGAGGGCCCAGATTCGTCCACATCATCCCTGGATAAATTCCACGTTTTAGTTTATAGATCTGTTTCCAGCCGTTGGATCTAGATCCAACGGTTTAGATCGTGCCACGTAGCCATAACTGCACCGTGCTTGGATAGATCTCAGCCGTTAGATCTAGATCGTACGGCTAGGGTTAGCCACGTTGTAACCTCTAGATTGAATCTTGACCGTCCGATCAAGATCGAATGGTCCGGATGGACCGAGTTGTTCCCTAACGCGTGAAACCAGATCCGATCTGGGCCGTTGATTTTCAAATCAACGGCCGAGATCCAGCCACGTGGCCGGAAGCTTGACCGTCGCGGTCAGCCGCGGTCACCGCTGACGTCACGCGTGACGTCAGCGTGGGACCCGCGTGTCAGCGGCTCAGCCGAACCGCACCATGACGTCACCGCTGACGTCACGGTGGGGCCCAGCTGTCAGCCGTCCTCAGCCGAGCGCGATGACGTCACCGCTGACGTCATCCGAGGGGGCCCACTTGTCAGTGAGACGTGTTCTCGTGAGCCGAGTCCACGGTGGACCGAGCCGCGCCGTGCGCCGGGTCCATGGACCCGAGGCGATGTGGTGGCTCCCGATTGGTCCACGTGTCGTGCTGACGCAATAAATCATTTTCCGAAAGTGAAATTATTTATTTAATTCTGTTTATTGATTTTAAATATAGATTCAAACTTCAAACGCTTATAACTTTTGTGTTTTAACTCCGATTTGGGTGGTTCAAATTTCTAAATTTTCATAAAAATGAGACCTACTCAAATATGAATTTTAATTAATTTTTGATTATGAATATTTCTCTGTTTATATTTAATTGATGCTTTCTTTAAATTTCAAATGATTATAACTTTTGCATTTAAACTCCGATTTGGACGATTCCAGTTCCTAAAAATTCATAAAATTATGCTCTCTCTATTTATGGACTTCATTTGGATGTTTGGACACTTTTTGTATAGTTTTTATTTATTTATTGCTATTTGCACGCTTTACGAGTAGACGTTGAAGTGCCCGAAGGCTTCGAAGGAGAAGTGTTGACCCAGGAGCTAGTTCAAGACCAAGAACAAGTACTCTTTGAAGGCAAGTTGTGCTTTGACCATGTTGATCCCATTTTCAAATTAGATTGGTTTAAATTATTGCATGCTAGTTGAATTAGAAAATACTTTATTTAATTCTGGGAAACTAGATAAATGCCAAATTGCTGTAGGACACCTTGGTTAATTAAATATGTGCCATGACCCCTTGTCACCCTAGTTGTGGATTATTAGTTGGACATTATTAAAATTGCCAACATGGGTAGTTAGACCGACGTAGTATGCTTAGCCTTGCCATGTGAAATGCTTTGGACAATCAAATGCTAATATTGACTTAATGAGATATTGCACCTGTTTTTGAAAGAAGTATCATGTGTTATGATTGTTGATGGCACGTGGTGCATGGTAATCAACTGGGGTTTGATAAATAGATTTCGACCGGGGCATGTGGCTAGAATGATCGGGCGGGCCAGTTGTGGCACCGGGAACGTTGTTTTGGTTCTTCGGGTAGTCTTGCCCTGGTCACCCTAAGGACTTAACCTTGCAAGCCTTTGAACTGAGTCAAACGTGCAACCACATGTCTGTAATGGGACGGACCTAGTTGATTAAGTTGCTAATAACGTACCTGTGGGACCTCAGGGTGTCAACTATACCTTTTGTGTAGTTGTACGGGGGAGCGTACCGGGGCTGCGGCCAGGTACCCATCTAATGGTGGATTGGCCTAAACTTCACCTTCGCTAAGGGAAGGGTTAGTGTGCAATCACCGGAGAGGACCACTTGTGCTGTTAGAAGTTTCCGAAAGACTTTGTTACGGACACTCGCCTTTGTGGCGTTTGGCTGTATCTTATGGGTAAAGTGCATAACCTCTGCAAAGTGTAAAATCTATTCGAATAGCCGTGTCCGCGGCATTGGAAATTGCTCAGGAATTACAGTCAAGGGTTAGACTTTCTTGAAAATAATTTGGACTTGGAAGGTTTGGTTTGGTTTAATAATGACGTTGATGGAAATGTGGATTAGGAATGGGAAAGATGTTTATTTAACTCCTGGAAAGGTAATTGATCTTATACTTGTTTTCACTGCTTTCGAATCTACTTATGCTACTTGTCAAATGCTGTTTTACTGCAATTATACCCTGAGCTACTCCTTTGGACTAAGCCATGCATGTATTATATTAGTTTGCATTCTATGCATGACTTGCTGAGTACCAAGTACTCACCCTTGCCACAATACAACACTAGTTGAAGAAGTGTCTATACCAGCTTTAGAGGAGGAGCTCCAAGAGGAACCGTCTAACTAGGGAGCGAGCCGGTCGGTTACTGTGGTATCTTGGATGGCGCCACGGGTTATCTTATATTCATTTCTTTGTTATTTCTCTTTTATTAAGTTTTCGCCCTGCGTGGTGTATATTTGTAACTTGACCTTAAGGTCTGGCAACCAGCTTGGTTAACTAATTAAAGTATCTTATTATTTCGATGAGTATGATTGTGATATTTACCAATGTTGAGACTGTGTGCACTAGCGTGTTCCTGGACTAGTGCTGAGTACACAGAGGGTCCGGATTTGCAAATTCGGGTCCCGACAGGATCTCACCTTGGGCCGGCTAGGGAGGTGGAGGTGGAGGCGCATGGGAGAGGGAAAGGGAGAGGGAGAGGGAGAGGGAGTGGGTGGCGGCTAGGGTTGAGGGAGAGGGGAGTGGGGCGCATGGGGAGAGGTGGAGGCGCCCCCTTGCTGGTTTCCCTCCCCTCATGGGCCCAAAGAACCCCCCACCGATGGCCCAATTCATCCCCCTAAGGCCCAACTAGCTCCCGCTAGGCCCAAACTTCTGAAAACGGCCCGAAAACGCGATTAAACCTCATACCGTAAAGTTTTAATCTCCAATTTCACATTTTATAATGTCACGACTTTCCGTAGTGTCACAAATTATGCTTAGGTATGCTTGCATATAATCTTTCCATTTCGAAGGCTGGCAAAAAGATGGATTTCTGCACATCTATTTTCTTCGTTTATCTCAGAGGAGGCAGTTGAATTGGTGGTTGCCTACCTATTTTTGAAACCATTTTCGTTCCATGCCCCTTCTTCACAGATTGCTGGTTTTATTAGGTTTATTGTCTCTGGAAGCTTTCATATAACACCTATTTACTATTATTGTTACTGTAACCGGTTCACTTTATCAGCTTCATTTTTTTGTGATGATAGACAGATACCAGCAATCCTACCAGATTTCTTAGCCATGACTTGATTGTGGGAAAAAGTTTGTCTAGTAGTTCTGACTTCTAAAAAAGTATGGAAGGAAACAAATTTTGTCAAAAATGATCCCATGATCATCCAAGAAAAACAAAAGAATTTTATTTTTTCAATTATCCATTTTAGATCATTTATAGTAGAGAAGTGATATCAATGTTTTGATGGGTAACGAACATGTTTTGTTTTCTCAATTTAAATCTGATTCAATATAAAAGATTCAGATACATGTTTAAAACAAATGATCTATTGCTGGTTGTAAGTTATAACTGCTCCACGACAACAGAACCTTTACCACTAGTTTCTTATAACTAAATATACCAGGCTTATAATAACAAAATATACCAGGCTTATAAGCACATGAAATTATTAGTTATCTTGATATGATAAAAATTGCTGGTACCCTATTTCATATTCTAGCAAGAAACCTTAATGTGAGTCCATTTCTAGAGTAGAATGGCACAATCTTATATTCTACCATGACCAATTGCATAGCAACTACGCATAAAATAACATTCACAGTAGTAAATAAGTAACAACAACATCACAGAGCAACCAGATTTTTAGGTTCAGGTTACATAATTAAACAAGGTAGCAATAGTTGAGATAAAGGCAGTATCATTATTGCTTATCACACTACAACATTCCAACAGTAACGATAAAAAGGTAGGAATGGAAGTAGGGACATACAATTGCATGCTGCACTGGTTGAGAGAATCCCATTTTCTCGCTGTTGTGGCATTCCTTAAAGATTTCCACCGCATCTAACTCTCGATCTTTGTTCTTCTCCTTCAATATTTTAGTACTAAAGAAAAAAAATGGTTAGTACCTTTAACAACAAAACAAGGCAAGATAAGTAGTTTTGGATAGAAAACTGTGACACTACGGAAGGTCAAAACTTTATAAAAAGTGAAAATGGAGGTTAAAACTTCATGTTATGCCGTTTATAGCGTGTTTTTGGGCCGTTTTCGGGTGTTTGGGCCTCTCCGGGGGACTTTGGGCCTTGGGGGTTGAGTTGGGCCTCCGGTGGATGGGTTTGGGCACAAGGGGGGACTTTTGGGCAGCCAAATCTGGCCCCCACCCCTAGGTGCGACCCCCACTCCCTTTCCCAACCCTAGCCGCCACCCCCTAGCCCCCCATGCGCCTCCACCCTTCCCCTTCCTCTCCATCTTCCCCCATGGCGCCACCACCTCTCCCTCCCCTCTCCACCACCCTTGCTACCCTAGGGAAGCCTCCCCACCTCACCACCCCGCAGATCCGTCCATTGGAGCGCTCCGCGATGAGGAGATCCGGTGGATTTGGAGAGAGGAAGGAGATCGCGCGAACCGGGAGGACATCTGTTGGGTTTTCATTCGTCGGGCGAAGGTATGGCCACGGGGATCCTTGTGGTTGGTATAGGATCTATTCTAAGGGTTAATATCATGTTTTTAGATCAATTGGTGGTGCTGTAATTGGGTAGATTAGACAAAATCTAGAGTTTGCCACGTTCTCTGTTTCGGGCAGCATGAGAAGTCAACCTAGGGTTTGGGTTTTCGCCAATTTAGAGTCGGAATTTGGTCGTCCGCCTGTTGAAGAAGTTGTAGGTAACTTCAATATCTTTCAGTGGATATAAAGAATGTCCAATTCCGCTCAACCGTTTGAAAGTTATGCTCGTTTTACCGAACATGTTAAAAAATGTGACGTGATTGGAACAGATCACGGTATTCTGTAGATTAAACCACTTTAGAGTCCGAATCTGTCTTTCAATATACTTAGGAAAAGTTAGGAAATTTCCTAAGATACGCGAGGATGTACTCGTTTAATTGATTCGGAGTCTTAGAACCCGAGTTATGCCTTTTGGAAGGCTGCTGTCCCGACGGGACAGAACCTCTGTTTTTGGGTTTTGCGTGTAGTTTGCGATGTCGGGGTAGAAGAGTGTTTGCGTACTGTTTTGTGGACATGATTGTGAGTGTGTGGTACTTATGTGCAGGTGGTGTGACCCCGGGAGTTCCCTCTACGTCTCGCCAATCCGTCGCCGTGGTTGAGGCAAGTGTATTGGAATGGGTAGCGGGTTGTAGTTTGCTAGATTGGTTAAGATTAAAATTGAATATATGATGTGTTCACATGCCATGCCTTAATGATCGCCAATGATATGATGAATATGCTTATTATGTTATGATGCCATGTGTTAATGTACAAGTTATTCATGATGTTGGCATGTTTGCATACATGGCATGATACATGGCCCGGGCGGTGAGAAAGTCATAACTAGTCCGGGGAAGGTCGGTGAGAAAGTTATGACTATTCCGGAGAGCCAATGAGTAAGTCCTACATCGTGATTCCATCCACCGTGGTGTATGGAAGCGATGAGTAGGCACCCTCCATCTTCGAGATGGAAGGGGGAAGAGGGTGCACACCGACGGGTGTGTACCCAACCATACCGGTATGAGTTTCCAGGATATATGTGCATCGCATTGCATTGCATTGCATTATATGAGGATGTTATATGATGATGATATATGATGATGTCAATGATATGCTTACATTATGAATATGAGATGTGTATGATGTCGTATGGGAAAAGTGGTGATGAAGGTATTGGAATGTATTTTCTTGTTCCATTGCAATATACTTGCTGAGTGATGAACTCACGCTTGTGTTTATGTTGTTTTTCTTAGGTACCATGAAACCGGCAAGCGGGAAAGGGAGCTAGTCACACGCCATCACTTAGCATCACACATATAAACAATGACATGTTCCTTCCTTTAATTGTGATGGTTAATTCACTGAACTAAACTGTGGTGTTGATGCTTTGTTGGTTGCCATGAGTAAATGATTAGTCCATATTTGACATGAGACGGATAGGCTTATATCCTTAGCTGTATGATGGCTGAAATTCCTGTTTTCTCAAGTTATTGCTATCGTTCTTTATGCTATCTTGATATGTTAAGATTGTTGTTGCTCAATTTATGGAAAAACAAAGGAGATGCTGCCAAAATTTTTGGTACTAATTGTGGTATTTAGAGGTTGCTTAGTCTATGTTTGGTAGCATTCGGGCATGCTACATGCCAGGGTGTTACAGTTGGTATCAGAGCGGGCTGTAGGTCCCTGGAATGTGTATTTTTAGTGTCATGCTTGTAACACCCCGGCATCTAATATGCCTGAATGCTACCAAACATAAGCTAAACAACATCTAAATACCATGATTTAAGGTAAAATTATAGCAAAGGAGTAAATGCTAAAAAACCCCGAGATTTCGGCAGCATCTCCTTTGTTTTAACATGATTTGAAGGAGCAACAACAGCATAGCGATAAAGCAATATGAGAGACAATTAAAACAATAATAATTAAAGTCTTAGCAACAATATAAGTCTCGTTTCAAGCATTTAATGTCTCAAAGAGTCAAACGAACAATAAGACTCTCATATAGCAAAGCTAAACCTTTAAAGCAATAATCATCACACGCAATTTATTATCAAAAACTAATTGAATGACTTGTGGAATCAAATGAGTGAAGCTACGTGCGGAAGTGTGACTATTTCCCTTCCCCGCATGCCGGTCTCATGGTACCTAAAGCAACAAGAAAACATAAGCGTGAGTTCGAAACTCAGCAAGCATATTGCAATGGACAGCAAGAACAATTACATGGCAATAATATCTCACATCATGTATATCATCTCATTCATGAACACATAACATTATCATCATCATTATATATGCAATGCAATGCAATGCAATGCTCATGTCTCCTTGGAAACTCATACCAGTATGGTTGAGTACACACCCGTCGGTGTGCACCCTCTCCCCCCTTCCATCCCGAAGATGGAGGGTGCCTACTCCTCGCTTCCGTTCACCGCGGTGAATGGAATCACGATGTAGGACTTACTCATTGGCTCTCCAGAATAGTCATAACTTTCTCACCGACCTTCCCCGGACTAGTTATGACTTTCTCACCGCCCGGGCCATGTAACATGCCATGTATGCAAATATGCTAACAACATAATTAACTTGTACATTAACACATGGAATCATAACATAGTAAACCTACTCATCATAACATTGGCAATCATTAAAGCATGGCAAGTGATCATATCATATAATCAATTTCATCTATTATCAACAAGCAACCTACAAACCGCTATCCATTACAATACACTTGCCTCAACCACGGGCAATGGATTGGCGGGAAGTAGAAGGCACTCCCAGGGTCGCACCACCTACACATAGGTACCACACACTCACAATCATGTCCACAAACAGTACGCAAACCCTCATCTACCTCGACATTGCCAACTACTCGCCAAACCTAAAAACAGAGGTTCTGTCCCGTTAGGACAGCAGCCTTCCAAAAGGCATAACTCGGGTTCTAAGACTCCGAATCAATTAAATGAGTACATCCTCGCGTAGCTTAGGAAATTTCCAAAATACTGTGATCTGTTCCAATCACGTCACAGATTTTAACACGCTCGGTAAAACAGCCATAACTTTCAAACGGCTGATCGGAATTTCACGTTCTTTATACCCACTAAAAGGTATTGAAATTACTTACAACTTCTTCAACAGGCAGACGACCAAAGTCGGACTCTAAATTGACAAAAACTCAAACCCTAGGTCGACTGCTCATGCTGCCCGAATCAGAGAACGTGGCAACTTCTAGATTTCATCTAATCTACTCAATTCTAGCACCACCAATTGATCTAAAAACATGATATTGATCCTTAGAACAATACCTAGCCCAACCCCAGGAAGTCCCATGGCCATACCTTCGCCTGATGCACGAAAACCCAATAGATCTCCTCCCGGATCGCTCCTCGCTCCTCACTCCTCGCTCCAACGGATGGATCCTCGAGGTGCAGGGGTGGGGAGGCTACCCTAGGGCAGCAAGGGGTGGAGAATAGGTGGTGGAGAGGTGGGGAGCAAAGGGCAAGGGGAGGGGAGGCGCACGGCGAAGTGGGGGGGAAGAGAGGGGGGGTGGCGGCTAGGGCTCAAGGGGGAGGGGTGGGGCGCACAAGGGGGTGTGGGGGCGCAACAAGGGGCAGGGGGAGCCCCTTAAACCATCCCATACAGGAATCCTAGTCCTAAATGGACTCATACTCCATCCCACCAAAGCCCACAACCCCTTCTTTTAGGCCCAAACTCCCCCCACTACAAGAAACAGGGAAAAATTCGTGGGTTTTTAAATGTGGGCCAAAACCTACTTAATTTATGTATTTTAATTCGGTTTTTAAAAAGCCCACGATTTAATTAAATGGGGCACAAAAACTCCAATTTATATTTTAAATTGGCCGGTTTTCAAACAAGCGATTTAATTAATTAAATTGCCGGCCTGACCGACGCCTAATTTAGGCCTCTTAACCTAGCTCTCCTCTCTCTCTTCGCTAGCCTCTCACCCGCCCACCCGCTACCATGTCTCTCTGTTCGCGCTTCATCTACTCCTGGCCGACTGCAGCACTTGCTCGCTGCCTCGTTCGCTCGCACTGGCTCGCTCGCCCGCCCTTGCCTGCCCTTTCAGACGGGCTCGCTTACCGACCTGGCCATTGCACTGGCTTCCGCTGCGAGTCACTCGTTCGCATCGGGCTGCTGGCTTCAAGTCGGGCCACGACCACTCGCCGAACGCGACGCCCGCTCATTGCGCTCGCTTCCGCGCTGCGCTTCAGGTTGCCAGTTCTATCACAGGCTTCAGTTACGCCTACGCTTCGGGCCGACAAGCCAAAGACGCGGCCACTCAGCCTCGTTCGCCACCAAGGCTACAGTTGGCCGACTGGCCTGGCCAGACGCGTTCCGCCACGACTTGCCCAGCAGACGTTAGCCGCCGCCCGTCGTCCCACCCACAAGCGCGCGCCCCAGTCGCCGCCCCATCGCCGACCACCTGGCGTCAGCTCTAAGCCACCGATCACCCTGCAGAGGTGAGCTTAGCTTCCAGATTACATCAATATTTATGCATTCAAAGTGACTGGCAAGGGCGATTAGGGTGTTCAAACAGATAATTCACAAAATGAAAACAATGCATGGTAAAATGGCGGTGGAAATAAATGGATATGATAGCACATGGTTGTGTCGAGAGCTAGACTTTAATCACCAATCTCAGTAATATACTCCGTAGACAAATGTACAAGTAAAACAAATTGAAAATAAACAGTATGTAATAAGCCTCTAGTACTACTACAAAGTGTAGTGGTGGACAAGAAAGGCCTTTTAAGCTACACCATATTGCAAGTAATATACTGCCCTTCATGTAGGTTCAAGAGAATAAACATGCTTTAGAACACATGTGACCAACAAGCCAAATTTTAGTGGTGAGAGCCACAACACAAGACAATGTGACATCGCTAATCCTTAGTTTGTCTGCATAATGGACAAAACATTCCAACATCCTCGACTCAAAGGACTATGTGTTACAGTACGCTTGAGTGAGTAAAATCATCTCAAGCAGTATTAATCTGGAAGTGACTCAGATCGACTTGTATCATTTACAGCAAAGATTATCATAATTAGAAAATCCGGAATGTAACTTATAGGTGATTTTTCAAATGCGTGCTTTCTTCTTCTGTATGTGATTTCTAGAAATTTACCTAACTAAAATTGCCATATTTGATGAAAATCATAGAACTTGGGTTAGATTACCTTCCTATGATTCATGTAGGACTCTTGTTTGGGAATTTGAAACCACAAAGTTGAAAAGCTTGCACTCATGTTTGTTTCTTCAAAAAATTATCTTGTGTGCATATTTGTTTCTTCAAATAAAGTATCTTGTGTGCATATTAGTAGCAAGTGAAATCAATCCATGGGCGCTTTAATGTACTTTCATATTGCAATAGAAGTATTTCCTGCCCCTTCATGATCACTCTGTCATTCGGAGAATATTTGTGCACGCGATATATGGGTTTTCCTTGATGGCATAATGACAAATGCATTGTCAAATGAAATCCTTGACATAATTTTTAGAAAATGATGTTACGCATTTATTACCCTATGCTCATGAGTATAGAGATGACCAAAACATTTTCTTAAAAATAATTCATCAAAAACTTCATCACAAATTTTACTAGATATTACTAAAATCTACCATTCCCACTACTAGTTATGGAAAGCCGAACTACTACATCCATTAATCAAGCCTATCAACCTTGTACCAAAAAGCGCCAATTGAAGGATCCTATTTATTACAAAGATTCGAATTGTTTGCTTCTATAACACCCCAAAATTTGAATATTAATTGTTTAATTATTTACATGATTCGCATTATTTATGCTTGTAGTTGATTAGTTACTTATCACATGTGTTTGCATTAATGATCTCGCTAGAATGTCTCATACGGTTTGAGAGATTGATATATATATTATCCTTTGCAAATGTTTTTTTTTGTCTGCTGAGTGGATGTCCTATTTACTAGAGGTCATGCCGTAAATTTTGTACATTTCGTGACTTAGTTTTAAGCCGGTTTTAAAGAGTTAAAAGGTTGGTTTCAGTCTTTTAGTAGAGGTAATAAGTCTTTTAGCTAAGTGGATGTCCTATTTACTAGAATGTAGGTTGTTGCATGGGCCTCGTGACGGGCGAGTGATCCAACGTGATTCGTGGATTTTTAAAATTCCAATCTTCATCATATCTATTGTTTAAGTTTCTCAATTCATATGAAGAAAATGTCTTGGTATTGGCGCTGTTTTTTTGGCAGAGAGAAGAACTCGACTTGCTTGAACAACATTAATTTAGTAAGACCATTAGTAATTATCTAAACTCATTGCCTTTAGGCCATCACCAACATGGATTAAAAGAGTACTAAAGATTATCTACTAGTATGTTTAGTTGGGATAACCTTATGCTCCAATTTGCCCTTCATGTTAACTTTGTGATGATTCAATGGTATTCTAAAGGGAAAATAAAATTAAAATGTAATCGAGCTATTTTTCTAATATCAAATTAGGATGCTCACAGAGGAGTTTTGAATGCTCCAATGGAGCATTCTTTTTTCATCTCTCGTGATGAATTACCAATCGATAAGCCTAAAAGTCTTTTTAGGTTAACCTAGCCTTTTAAGTTGTGAATTTACAAGATGGATAATGTACCATCTCCTCGTATAAGCTTCAATTTGGAGGTAGGACTTAATCTTATGAGGATAGTCAGAAAAAAATCCAGGATATGTGACTTAAACCTTTTCTGCTTATAAACTCAATTAAGCCCAAGTTAGGCTAAAGCAGGATCTTATCCAAAACATGTGTTAGTGTTATTTAATTACATTGGCCATGTAATTGAGTTACTATGCTATGCTCATCATCTAGTGATCTATATATCATATTTTTTTGTATTTGCACAAGTTGCACTTATCTAAAAACATGTGCTCGTTTGGAAGTTATTTCATCTCATTTTATATATTTTTATTCTTCCTCGCCATTGTATATAACGTTAGATTTAGGTTTGATTTTAACAAGAGAGAGCCTAGGCGTCACCCGTTGCCGAACGGGCAAGATATCACATTTACTTGTGAGGTGCGTTCCGGTAATTGTCCAAATGATTTTGGACGAGAATGTTGGTTGTTAGCATGGGACTCGTGGACGCAGTCGGCCGATCCGAACGTGATTTGGCCATATACCTGTTGTTCTCCGACGCACCAAAGATCGCAGGCGCTTTGGAGAACAAATGGAAGTTATGTCGGCCAAATTTCGTTCGGTTTAGCGCACGCCACAGGTCGCATGCAACGGCCTCCATTCTTGGGTGGGTTTAGAACACATCTTTCCTAACAGGGTTGTCTTTGTCACCTAAGCCACGGTTGTACGTTGACATCATTTCATTTGTTTAGCTTTGAGAATGGGTGACGATCGAAGGGCGATGTATGACGGATGGAGGAGTGATGGGGGCCACTCAAGGAATGGGGCAGATCACTTGATGCTTTTCTGAAGCAAGCATTCGCTCGAGGAGCTGAATATGTGTATTGCCCGTGTACCTCTCATGAGAATAACGGCCACTACAAAGAAGGATATAGTGCAAGATCACATTTGCAAAAACGGGTTCATGCCTAACTATTTGGTGTGGCAATCACCATGGAGAGGTCACAGGCGCCCATTGAGTCGGACCATGGGGACGATCATGACCTGATGGAAGAGATGTTGGATGATCTTGGCGTGGGATTGAATTTAACTCGGGAGGGGTCACAGTGAGGAGGTTAAGGAATTCTATAGGCTACTTGACGCCTTGGATGAGAAGTCGCATGACTTGACTAATGTGACCGCCTTGCAAAGCGGTTACACGGCTTATGTCGATGAAGTCAAGTTCAACTTTTCAACAAATGCTTCAACGCTTTGCTTGAACTTATGAATGATGTCCCGCCGCTAACCACAAGATGCCAAAGGATTTGTACCAATCGAAAAAGTTGATGGCTGGCCTGGGGGGGATGAATTACCGTAAGATTGATGTGTGCGAGAATAATTGCATGTCGCTCGAAGGATCATGACAAGGATACTCATTGTATGCACAAGGGTAAGTGTAGATTCGCTGAGGTGGTAGATGAGGAAGGGGTATCTGACTACAAGGTCGAACTTAAACAGCTTAGGTACATGCCGATCACGGATAGGCTTAAATGGTCGTGATATGTCAAAAGAAACAATAAACATATGGTGGCACAAAGAAGGTAAGCGTGAGGACCAAGACCTTGATATGATGGTGCATCCGTCGATGGCGAGGCATGGCGTGCATTGGACCGATTTGATCCTGATTTGCAAGCGACCCTAGGAGTGTCCGTTTTGGTTTGTCCACTGACGGTTTCACACCTTTTCAAAGACAAGCGCTAGCCCCTACTCTTGTTGGCCGTATTCATCATGCCATACAATCTTCCACCTGAGATTTGCTTGAAAGAGGGGTTCATATTCCTTGCTCTTGTCATTCCAGTGTCCTAAGCATCCAGGAAGGATCTCAATGTGTTCATGCGCCTTAATTGACGAGTGAAAAAGTTGTGGCGAGGAGAAAGGCATACGACAACACAGCTGTAGTAGAGAATTTACCTTACGAGCCGCATACCTGTGGTGGTCCATGATTTGTTGGCATATGCCATTTGGGCCTACCGGTGTTCATGGTCGCTGTGGTTGTCCAATTTGTATGGTCGACTCGATGCATTCAAAGCTCACGCACGGTAAAAAGATCACATTCTTCGATTGCCATCGACGGTGGCTTCAAGAGGCACCCTTTAGGAATGACGTCAAAGCATTTTAAAAGGAAAGAAAGTTAAAAAGGGCCACCGGGCGACTCACAGGAGAGGAGATAAATAATGGCATAGAAGCTTGAACGACTGGCTGTATGGGTTTCACCGCTATGGAAAGGAGCACAACCGAGTCATATTTCTTTTCTTTGGGAGCTGCCTTACGCGAAAGCTTTGATTCACGCAAGATAACATAGATTTGATGCACCAAGAGCGCAATGTGGCGTAAAGCATCATAAGCATGGTGTTTGATGTAACCGACAAAAGAAAGGATAACGTGAGAGCTAGGAAAGACATGGGTGATCATTGTGCTAGGCCGTGGCTAGAGGTTAAAGTTGGTTTAAATGGAAATGAGAGCCGCCACGAGCCCATACTGCGGTGAAGCCGTAAGACCGTAAAATGTGATTTTCGAGGTGGTTGAAAACTCTAAAGTTTCCGATCGCTATGCATCTAACATAAAACGAATGCTGTGAATGTCGGCATCGGTAAGCTAAACGGGCTAAAGAGTCATGATTACCATATCATCATGGAAAGACTTGTTCCTAATGTTTCGTGGCTATTTTGATAATGAGTTGTGGAGGATGTTAGCCTCGAGCTCACATTTACAGAGATATGCGCTAAGGAAATCTCAAGACGTTGATGCGGTTAGAGAAGGGAATTCCATTGCTTGTATGCAAGTTGGAAAAACTTTCCCACCTGGTTTTATGAATGTGATGCAACATCTGCCGTGCATCCGCTTTGGGAAGCGAAGGTTGGAGGTCCCTGGCAGCCTCGGGATGGATGTATAGTCGAGGAAAGGGAGTTGAAAAAGCTTAGAGCTACAAAGGCGCAACAAGGCAAGGGTAGAGGTGTATCGCAGAGGCTTATGCAAGTAAAGAGATCACAAACTTCTCAACAAAGTATTTCGCACTCAAGCACAACGTGAATGTCCTCACGACCTGCAGACTGCGTCGCTAAAAGAACCGCAGCGAACTTAAGCTTTTTCAATACAAGGTCAACCTGTTGGGTCGCATAATCGCACACCATGTTGAGTATGAGGAGTGGAACTCCGGCCATGCTTTACATGTTCACTAACATGGTAGAAGTTGAAAAATATTTTTGAAGTGACCTTTCTCAATTATGTTTTCAACATTTGAGTGTAGAGTCCTTTTAACACAGGATTAAATGACGCAGTAGTGTTTGACAAAGAAAATTGGAAGTCAACTCGACAACCCACATCTAAGCAATTGGATAACCTACGCCGTGATGGGTTGCAAGGCGCCCAAGCTTTGCGGCAATGGTTCCACAAGATGTAATTTGACTATTTATTCATTTTTTAAAATGAATTGTTGTAGTAACCTAATATTAGACTAACAAAGGATGCATATTGCTATATCGTATGTTGATGCCTCCGCCCTCGAGGATCTCCGAGCGGCTCTCGCATGGTGATGTGACGGCAAGGAGCTATAGTCGCTATGATGTGAACGGGTCTGCTTTTGAGCAATGAAATTAGAAGCTAGCCAGTCGACTTTGCGGCCACTTAAACAAATGAGTAGTCACAACGCTATCCGATTCCAAATGGGTGATATATTAGACTACTACGGTGTTGTACAAAACATAATTGAGTATACCTTGGGGTGCCAAAGATCCAAGGTTGTGGTTTTTGATTGCCATTGGTTCGATCCACACAGCACACGTGTCGATGACTTTGGGATGGTGGAGGTGAAGCATAGTTCGCGCTTCAGGGTCACATTAATAACATTGTGCTTGCACATCAGGTTGAGTTGTGTACTACCTAGCTATCCTCACCCTAGCTTGAAGGCTTGGTGGGGTTGTATTTAAAGTTAACCTGGCATATCCTCCTAAGGATGTTTCGTATGTGGAAAGCAACGTAGAAGATGATGTGGGTGATGTATATCAAGAAGAAGCTATGGGGGATTCTTTCCTTGTCTCCGACGGGGCAGGACTCGATCAATTACCTACCGATGCCATAGACTTAATAACAGATGAACCAGGCCCTTCACGAAAACGCCCTCAAAAGTCAGTAAGGATCCACAGAACCCAGATGTTTTGTGCGACGACGGGGCTAGTGAGAGGATGCTAAGTATAAATGAAACAATATGTTTTGTGCAATTTTAAATCCGGGAGCACCAAATGTTTTGTGCAATATGTTTTGCAAAGGGCCATATGCGAACAAATGACACAACGTCATGGGACGGAGTTTGATTGGAGGGCCGCACTTTGGCCGATGTGGAAGCCTTGTACCACGCTTTGGAGGGGCCTAAAGCATGGGAGGTTCGTTATCAAACTGATTTCAATTGTTTTTGCTCTATGAATAAAAAATGTTGTATGGTCACATTTCAAAGATATATCGCTTTGTAGGTGGGCCATGGGGACGGAGTTGTCGAATCGATCATCTTCCACGAGGCTCGGTTTCCTCACAGGAGTGCTCACTGCCGAGGTCCGCACGGGAAGCACAAGCGCGGGAGGAGGCTCGTGAAGCGAGAGAGGCTCGGCGCGAGAAGAGTCTCGTCCAAGCACGAGGAAGCTCGCAGGTCGAGAAGACTCGTAATACATGAAAATGTATCTCGGCAGGTACAATCTCAACTTTGAACAAATCGATCATTTGTACATCTGGTGATTAAAATCTAACAAACAATCTATATGCAAAGAATCGTCACAATCTCTTGGACCTAACGTGTTTCGCCTCCTATTATGCCCTGTAAAGATACTTGAGTTCATTACTCTCTAACTCACTTAGCTTATAAAATCGTGTTTCCGACAAACTTGACTATTATGTCATAGGCCCTCCCAGCCCACCTCCTTTCTGCATGTTTTCTCCTCACATGCAGCCACCACCACAAGGAGAAGCATCACAGGGTGCTCAACCTCCCTGGCGTCCTTCATAACCCTACTGGGATGCAGCACCACCCTAGGAGATGCACCTCAGTTATATGAAATTCTCATGCATTCTTTATTTTTAAAAACTCTATTCAGATAATTGATATCACAAACTATGATCCATAGGGCTCCACCTCCTGCCCTTTCTACATGTTCACCCCACGTATGCACACTCAGAGGAGAGGCACCACAGTAAAGATGGATCGGTTCAATTCGATATTCAAAATTTGAACGAAAAGATTTAAATGTGGCATAATGTACCTAACTATGCCTTACAGTGGCTCCCAGCCTCCAAACCCGTTCTCACATGTACCCACCACCTATGCTGTGCCAAGGAATGCCTATGTACTTCAACCATTGGGCCATGCACCACTCAGCATAACACCACAGGTATGGATGTCAAAAAACATTCTAAGTTTACAAACGAGCTAAGTTTGTCAATTGTGAGCTAAACCAAGTCAAATTGAGTAAATTGAGCTACCTTCACAAAACTTAGTCAATTATATCACATTTAGGCAAATAAAACTCAATCACAAAAGTTGAGCCAGACTTAGTCAACTTGAGCAAATTCACTTATACGGCAAAACTTAGTCGATTTTACGACACTTAGGCAACTCATGCTTAAACCTTGCACAAATCATCTCAATGTTTGCTAAGTTTGCAAATTGAGTTAACTTTGTTATTTGTGAGTCAAGACTAGTCAAATCCTGCAAATTGAGGTATTTATGCAATAATTATTCGATTCTTATCAAATTGATAATTAACATGTAAACCTCTAGTCAAATTGAGGCATTCGTTCAAAACCGAAACATTCTACCACATTTAGCCAAATATAGCTTAAATCTTATCAAATTCATCTCGGTTGCTAAGTTTGCGAAACAAGGTAATTCTATCAATTGTGATCCAAACTTAGTCAACTTGACGAAATTGCCTTATTCGTGCAAAACTGATTCGATCCTAGGACATTTAGCACAAATCATTTCGATATTTGCTAAGTTCGACGATATGTTACTTGTAACACAACCTAGTCTTGAACTTGCGTTTCGTCACGCCCAAAGACGCATTTCAACGATTTACATCATAGAAGACGTCATAGTCTCGCTCAGCTGGTGGTAGCGCCACAACTCCAACAACCCCAGACATGAATTGCATTGTGAGCTGGATTGGTGTATTACTGGACTTATGACTTCGTCGGATTTGTATTGTGATGGATAGATTGTAATGTGATTGTATGCGTAGTTTACAAATTGTCGTTGGATGTGATTGGTTATCTAAGGATCTCGCTAGAATGTCTCCTTTTGGTTTGAGAGATTGATATATATATTATCACCGCAAATGTTTTTTTTTTGTCTCACGAGTGGATGTCCTATTTACTAGAGAGGTCATGTCAAATTTTGTACATTTTGACTTAGTTATTCGTTAGAGTTTGATTCTTGAATCATGTTGGTAATACTCTTGAATTGTTCGTAATACTCTTGAATCTTGAGTTGTCGTATATATATTGAGTTTTGATTGAATGTATAGATATTGATATTGAGTGTTTGATTGAATGTTGAATGAGATGCATACCCGATCGATATATATTGATTGTTTGATTGAATGTTTGATTGAATGTATAGATATTGATATTGAGTGTTTGATTGAATGTTGAGATGCATACCGATCGATATATATTGAGTGTTTGATCGATATAGATATTGAGTGTTTGATTGAATGTTGAATAAGTTTGATTGAATGTTTGATCGATATATATTTGAGTACATATATTTGATCGATATATATTTGAATCTTGTGTTGGACTTATTGTGATGTAAGAATAAGATTGAATGTGAAGATGCTTGTGTTGAATGACATGCATATCGATCCATATATATGGTCGATATATTGAGTGTTTGATTGAATGTTGAATAAGTTTGATTGAATGTATTGAGTGTGATGCATATGGATATATATATATATATATATTAAGCGCCGCTTAAATTCGTGGTTTCTCTCCACTAATTTGTTAAATTCGTGTTTTGCTCGCCTGAATTTAATTTAAGTTAAATTGAGTCTGCCCAGCCTAATTCTAAGTTAAATCTGTGTTTGCGGTACCTAATTGGTTAAGCACGTGGGTTTTCTGCCCAGAATTTAAGTTAAATTACCTGGAGTTTTCCTGCCCATTTAATTTAAGTTAAATTCGTGGTTTTCATTACAATTTAAGTTAAATTCGTGGTTTTCCTGACCCACGAATTTACTAATTAAATTCGTGGGGTCAGAGAAACCCCTAATTTATCGATTAAATTGTGGGCCAAAGAAACCCACGAATTTAACTTAAATTGCAAGCACCCACGAATTTAATTGATCAGGCCCAAATCGAGTTAAATTCGTGGCCTAAATTGACGCTTATATCTAATTTATATTAAATTGCGGAGTTTTGCCTAAATTGCAAGGTTTCGCCCACTTAATTTTCCCCTGATTCCTGTAGTGCCCGGAAAGGCCCAAACTCCCGGAAACGGCCCGGAAACGCGATTAAACCTCATACCATATGGTTTTAACCTCCAAAACCATATTTCATAATGTTTTTGACCTCATCATGCTCATTAAATTAGGTTACGACATTCCGTGGTGTCACAATGCTATAGGGTACAACTAAAATGTGATGTGGAATAACTTAGAAACATGGCTTAGGTTTTAACTAAAATTTTGTCATAGGATAGCAACATTAAAACTTGCAAAAGTGGTATAACTAATCTAAAATTTGACACACATGGATGCACAGTAGGAAAAGGGTATGGGTATCGTTGCTTACGGTTAAATGTTGTATTTAAGCTTTGATGTTGAATGCTTCATTTGATAATGAGATAAATGATTGAATTGTGCTTGTTGTGGTGATAAAGTGGGGTTGTGGTGCCGAAGGGTGTGGTTTGACGGTATGGCCGGTTAAAGCCATCACCGAAGAACTATTAACCCCTTGTGGGGAAAGAGTGCTTACCTTTTCTATTGTAGATCGGGTAGTTGACTGGAGACAAATAGAAGAGTTGATTGTGGTTTCCTTCGGATGCTTTTCACCGTTCTGACGGTCGGTTTTGGTTGGTCTTCTTGGTTTTTTAGTCGATTGAAATCAAAAGAAAAGTGTTTGGTATTTGATTTATCGCAGATTGTTCCGTAGGTGATTTGTGGTGTTATCTTCCTTTGTTGAAGACGTAGAAGCAAAGGTTTTGTGTTGCGCATCTGTTGGTCGCTATTTTTGCTTTGACATCGGTTTTTTTGGTCTTTACGGACTGTCTTGAGGAGGAAACTTTTGTGGTTGATGTTCTCCCTATCTAAGAAAAAGTGTTGGAGTTTCCCCTTGTGCAGGCCTTGAGAGCTAAGTTTGAATCTTTTATCGGAAAAGATTTAATGAACATTTGATTTTCCCTGGTGCATCCTTCTTTCTTCTTGGAAGTATAGATCTTGATATTTCTTGAAGAGTTTTGTGGGCAAATTTGGGAATTTGAGAGTTGAGCTCTCCTGCATTTCTGTTGGAGTTTTGTTTTTCTTCCTTGCCTAGAAAGGAGAAATTTTCTACCGGTGTTCGTTCTGGTTCTTGAGTTGTGGTTATCTTTAAAAGTTGAGTTGCATCCTGTTTGTCAAGAGTTCGTGCCCCATGAAGGTGTTTAGAAAAGTTTATGTCCGTGCTATGTAGTAGGTAACAATGTGGTTTATGGAATGATGTGTTGCTAAGTTAAATTTTGAGTTGAATCAATTCAATGTGATTATCATCTCTAGCTGGAGAATAAATAGACTACTAGTGTTGTAGTTTACTCTGTAGCGAGAATGATTAAATGGGTTAATGTACATGCTTAGAATCTGTTGCCTTGCTTTAAAAGTGCTTATGATCCTCGTTAATGTTAAAAGTTTAAACCTTGATGCCTAGTTAGAACATTAAGATGATGTAAATTAATGATACTGTTAAAGAAACCTTGCTGGTTTTTTAAAGATGTTCTAATCTAACGGGTTAATAGAGAAATTTAATCATGTTGACTAGTGGCTTTAATTTAGAAGTTGATTAGAGTTGCTGTTTATGTTGTTGCAAACTACTAGTATATTTGGAAGTATGCAGTTGTGTCTCTTCAATGCTAGTATTGATATCTATTGAGAAGACATAAGACTTATTGTTAATGATGTTGTTAAGGGCAGTGTTAATGCTAGTACCGATGTCAATTGGGAAAAAACATAGGTTTGGTTGTTGTTTTAAGAACATTGTGCTGATCTAACTTATTAAATCTAATTTAATAGTTGGAGTATGTTGTGTAGTGACAATTTTGTTGCAACCTATGTGTAAGGTAGCTAAAAGCAATGCTGTTGATTGATGATTATGCAAAGAATTGATATTGATGCCTTGGTAGTGTTGTTAATTGTTGGAAAATATTGATCCAATAGAAGAAAAGTTTAAACTGTGGTATTATGTTGAGTACATGTTGTGATGGGATGAACAATGGGTAATAATCATGATGCAAGATTTTAACCTTAATTAACACATATCTTAGAATCCTATTTACGAATTTTTTCTTGTAGAGATATTACTTATTTGTTGAAGTCATTTTATTGATTGAACAAGTTTCAATTGTCAAGATTTTGACGTATGGATATTATAAAATTGATAGGTTGACCCTGCTCAAGTAGCTGTTGAAGTACTATGTTTGAAATATAGAATACGTTGTTATATGATTTGGTGATCCGTGGGGATCATGTCAATGTAGTCTTGGTTGGGTGCCTTTGTGATAATCATCTTAAACCTTAATTAAAAGTGTTGGGAGTGGTAACTAGAGAAAGAAATTGTTTTGTAAATTTTGTTAAATCCGGTTGGATTGTCTTGATGAGTAAATAGTGATTATTGAATGCTTAAATGGTAAGTGTAGTGGAATACAAGTTATGGTGAAATTTATGCTAAGCTGGTGTTTAAAACCTTCTGGACTGGTGTGGTTGTTTGCCA
This sequence comes from Rhipidocladum racemiflorum, assembly GCA_036346355.1. Taxonomy (NCBI): domain Eukaryota; kingdom Viridiplantae; phylum Streptophyta; class Magnoliopsida; order Poales; family Poaceae; genus Rhipidocladum; species Rhipidocladum racemiflorum. The sequence continues at coordinate 42,572,909 of CM070590.1, forward strand.
TTTTGGTTGAATGCCTTCGGTCAAGGTATTCCTTGTGTTGTGTTTCCGAGTTTCCCTAAAACCCGTAGCTATTGGTGCCAATCTTTGGTTTTGGCTATTTTGTTTAATTTGTGTTATGAGTATGGATTTACACCAAAAAGTTTTTGAGTGGATCGCGCTCCTTCGCGTTCACCCTGAATTATCTTTGGAATAAATTTTAAAGCAAGCAGATGGTCATAATGGGTTGTGTTGGAAACTTTTGAGTTAAGCGCTTGATGTGTAACTCTATCTGGCTAGAGTTGGAGTTATTTGGAAAGTATGTCTGGTGTGCGGATGCTTCACAAGGTTGGATTTTTATGAATGTTTCATAAGTGATTTTGTTAGTGAAGTGTTCCCTTTTGAAATGAGTTTCCCTTTCTCTTTGAGAAAATTTGTGGTGGTTGTGTGTGCAGATGTTTGACTTTGGAGCCGATGTTCTTTTCCAAATGTTGAATTTGGATGAAATGCAATGTTTTGCAAGTTCAGTTTTCAATTGATGTGGGATGTGATGCGACGTGGTGTTTTACTGTCAACTATGCTGCCGTCATAGTCCATATGAATTTCCGCAACCTTCGATGTTAATTGTGTTTCCATTATTTGATACCGAGGAAGAAGTCATTTGGTGAATGACTATTCGGTACCGTTGTTACATGATGAATGAATGGTGAAAAGGAAAATGAGACATTGTTTATGCATGATTAATCATAAAGGAGTCGATGAGCCAGGTCGGTGAGAAAGTCATATATGGATATATGACTAATGCGGAGTGCTCTTGAAAAGTGTGCATGTGACACCTCGGAGTGTCGCAACCTTATACAATGTGAATGTTGAGGACAAAAACTTTATGGAATGTGGAATTTAGGTTAAAACCTTTCGGCTTGAGTTTTACTCGCACTGTTGGGCAGTTTGAAGTGTTATGTCGCCACGGAGTGTCGTATCCTTAATTATTGAACATGATAAGGTTAAATACAGTATGAGGGGTGGAAATAAGGTTAAAGCCATAGGAATTGGAGGTTAATAGCTTTTCCGGGCCGTTTTCGGGGTTTTGGGCCTTCCCGGGGGAGTTTTGGGCCTTGGTGGGCTTTGGAGGGATTGAGGACTCTTTTTGGACTTGGACAGGGTGTGGGGGCTGGTAAAAGGGGCTCCCCCTGCCCCCTTGCGCCCCCACCTCAGCCCCCTTGCGCCCCCACCTCAGCCCCTTGCGCCCCATCCTTCCCCCCCTAGCCCTAGCCGCCACCTCCCCCTTGTGGCCATGCGCCCCCCCTAGCCTCTCCTCTCCACCTCTCCACCTCTCCTCCATACCCTTGCTGCCCTTGGGTGGCCTCCCCACCTCTGCACCTCGTGGAGTCATCCCGTGGAGCGAGGAGCGAGGAACGTGGAGCGAGGAGCGATTCGCGAGGGGATTCATTGGGGTTTTGTGCATCAGGCAAAGGTATGATCTTGGGGAAACCTTGGGGAAGGTCTAGGTGCTGTTCTCATGGTAGATTTGGAGTTTTTAGATCAAGAGGATGTGCTGCCATGGAGTAGATCTGAAAAGAACTAGAGTTCGTATTGTACTCAGTTTCGGGCAGATTTGGAGTCCGTTTTAGGGGGTGCAATTTCGCAATTTTAGATTCGGAATTTGGCCGACCTCCTGTTGAAGAAGTTGTAGGTATCGTCAAGAACTATTTTGTGTATTTTTTTGAGAATTTTTGGAGTTACGGTCTGAAAGTTATGGCCGTTTTGGTGGGCGCTGTCCAATCTGTGTCAAGGTTGGGACAGTCTGTGTTCAACATTAGATTAAACTAATTTAGATTTCAAATCTGACCGTACGGACTTCTAGGAGATAATTTCAATATCTTTCCGTGGATATAAAGAAATTGAAATTCCGCCCAGCCGTTTGGAAGTTATGGCTGTTTTACCGAGCGCTGTCAAATCTGTGACGAGATTGAGACAGTTCGTGTTCAACGTTAGATTAAACAACATTAGATTCTGAATCAGTCTTTCCCTATAACTAGAAAAAGTTGGGAAATTTCCTAAGCTTCGCGACGGTGTACTCGTTTATTCGATTTGGAGTCCCAGAACTCAAGTTATGGCCTTTGCAAGGCTGCTGTCCCGCCGGGACAGAACCTCTGTTTTAGGTTTTGCGAGTAGTGGGCAATGACGGGTGAGATGGGGATTTGTGTACTATTTTGTGGGCATTATTGAGAGTATGTGATGCCGTTGTGCAGGTGGTGTGACCCCGGGGGTGCCCTCTACTTCCCACAATTCCGTCGCCCACGGTTGAGGCAAGTGTGTTGTAATGTTTAGCGGATTGTAGGTTGCTTGTTGATATTGGATGAAAGATTGAATACTTGCTATGATCACTTGCCTTGCTTGCTGTTTTCCAATGATATATTGAGTATGATTATCATGATATGATGCTATGTGTCTATACTTATCATGATTCGATGCCATGTGTAATATTTGTCATGATGAGATGCCATATGTTTATGTACATGTGAAATATGATAATTGGCATAGTTGCATGCATGACATGAGATAGGGCGAGGGCGGTGAGAAAGTCATAACTAGTCCGGCAAGGTCGGTGAGAAAGTTATGACTAGTCCGGAACGCCATTGAGTAAGACCTACATCGTGATTCCATCCACGTGGTGAATGGAAGCGAGGAGTAGGCACCCTCCATCTTCGGGATGGAAGGGGGGAAAAGGGTGCACACCGACGGGTGTGTACTCAACCATACCGGTATGAGTTTCCAAGGAGATATGAGCATTGCATTGCATTGCATTGCAATACATATTTAATGATGATGATGTTGTTATGTGCTCAAGTATGAGATGTTATATGTGATGTAAGGTATTATTGTCTTGTAAATGATCTTGTTGTCTATTACAATATGCTTGCTAAGTTTTCGAACTCACGCTTGTGTTTTATGTTGTTTTTAGGTACTTTGAGATCGGCATGTGGGAAAAAGGGGTCTAGCTACACTTCTACACGTAGCTCCACCATCATAGTCCATAATTAATCACTTGGAGACATGATATTAAGAGTTGTGCCTTAAACTTAATGTATGGTTTAATTTAGCATGCTAGTGATTCCTTATTTGCTTCGTTTTAGTTTATGAAGTGGTTGAGCGTGGTATTATTGGCGTAATTTGATGATATATCCATTTATGTTGATGTTTTAGATGTCGTGTGCTATGATATATCTTGCCATGATATTGTTATGGTGTTAATTCATGGAAAAACAAAGGAGATGCTGCCGAAATATCGGTTTTTAGCATATGTACCTTTGCTGGAATTTATGTTTAAATGTGGTATTTAGATGTTGTTTAGCTTATGTTTGGTAGCATTCGGGCATATTAAATGCCGGGGTGTTACTGATTGGTATCGAGCTGGTCTGTAGGTCCTTGGAATGTGAATTTTTATTATCATGCTATAGGGTACAACTAAAATGTGATGTGGAATAACTTAGAAACATGGCTTAGGTCTTAACTAAAATTTTGTTATAGGATAGCAACATTAAAACTTGGAAAAGTGGTATAACTAATCTAAAATTTGACACACAATGGATGCACAGTAGGAAAGGGTATGGGAATCGTTGCTTTATGCTTAAATGTTGTATTTAAGCTATGATGTTGAATGCTTCTTTTGACAATGCATGTTGCTATGTCAATGATTTATGTTGTGGTGATAAGAGTGGGGTTGTGGTACCGAAGGGTTTCGGTCACCTCTTGTTGTTTATAGTTAGGGTGAGGTTTGACGGTGTGGCCGGTTAGCGCCATCACCGAAGAACTGTTAACCCCTGTAGGAGAAAAGCGCTTACCCTTTACGTGCGTAAATCGGGTAGTTGATTGGAGACGAAAAGGAAGAGTTAATGGTGGTTTCCTTCGGATGTTCTTTGTCGTTCTGACGGTCGGTGTTTGTTGCTTTTCTTGGCTTTAGCTGTTTTGAACCAAATGAAAAGGTGATGGGCTTTCGCGGATCGTTCCGTATGCGGTGTGTGGTTTTGTCTTCCTTGGGTGAAGACGTAGAAGAGGAGTCTAGTGTTGCGCTTCTTTTGGGCGCCTTTCGATTTTGATGCCTGTTAATTGCTTTATGAAGAACAAGCATTCGATTTATTCCTGTGGTTGTTTGTCTCCAAGGCTAAAGGAGTTTTGTTCGGAGTTGTGCGGACACTGGCCGCCGTGGCTGAAGTTACGCGGGCCGTAGTAGTAATGGCGGTGTTTGATTTCATCATTTCTTGGTTTGAGAAATCATCTTAGAAAGCCCCTCTTGAGTCGTGAAAGTTAGGGGTTTGGTGTTAAGGTTTTATTTGAAAAGGTTAATGGAGCACTTGGTTCCTTTCGAGAAAAGTTGTCTTCCAACCAGTTTCCTCTATGGAAGTCTTTGAGATTGAAAAGTGTTTTGGAGAATTCCTTTGCATAACCAAGTTTGGGTTTGTCTCATTGCAATTTTGAGAGTCAAGTTTCCTTATGAATTTGGGATGAGTTTTAAAACTAAAATGCTGTAAACAAAGTAAGTAGTCTTTTGACTGAAATCGTTTGTCCCTAGTAAGAATTGATGTTTAGCATGTTATGTAGTAGGTAACAATGTGGTTTATGGATTGATGTGTTGCTAAGTTAAATTTTGAGTTGAATCAATTCAATGTGAGTAAAATCTCTAAGTTTGAGAATAAATAGACTACTAGTGTTGTAGTTCACTCTTAGCGAGAATGATTGAAAGTGTTAATGTTCATGCTTAGAATCTGTTGCCTTGCTTTAAAAGTGCTTGTGATCCTCGTTAATGTTAAAAGTTTAAACCTTGATGCATAGTTAAAACATTAAGATGATGTAAACTGCTGATATTGTTAAAGAAACTTTACCGGTTGTTTAAAGATGTTCTAATGTAAAGTGTTAATAGAGAAATTTAATCGTGTTGGCTAGTGACTTTAACTTGGAAGTTGATTAAAGTTGTTTTTATGATTATGCCCATCTATTGATATTAATGACTTAGTAGTGGTGGTAATTGTTTAGATTACTTCTTGGAAGCCATTGTTAAAGTGGAGGTTATTATAACATGTTATGATGGAGTGAACCATGGATAATTAACATGATGTAGAATTTAATCCTTAATGAGTGTATACCTTGAATCATGTTTACGAATTTTATCTCGTAGAGTTTTATCCTTAATGAATGATTGCCTTGGAATCCTAGTTATGAACTTTGTCTTGTAGAGATAATATTTACATGTTGAAGTCGTTGTTTAAGCTGAATAAGGTTCGGTTGTCGAGACGTGAATATATAGGTGGCATGAAATTTATATGCTGATCTTCTTTGAAAGATTTATTGAAATACTATGTTTCCAACTTGGAATAAGATGTATTATGATTCGGTGACCCGTGAGGGTCATGTCAATATAGTTTTGGTTGGGCGCCTTTTTCGATAAGCACCTTAAACCCTAATTAAAAGTGTTGGGATTGGTAACTAGAGGAAGAATTTCTTTGTGAAGTTTCGATTTATTTGTGTTGGGGCTTCTCGGAAGTAGATAGTAATTATTGAAGTCTTTTAATGGAAAGCGTAGTGGAGTACTAGAGATGGTTCTTTTTATGCTGGGCTTGTGTTTAAAAGCTTTTGGACTGGTTTGGTTGCTTGCCATTTTGGTTGAAGGGTTTTCGGTCAAGGTGTTCCATATGCTGTGTTTCAGAGTTTCCCTAAAACTCATAGAAATTGGTGCAAATATTTGGTTTTGGCTAACTTGTTTAGTTTATGCTATGAGTTTCCCTTTCTCTTTGAGAAAGTTTGTGGCGGTTGTGTGTGCAGATGCTTGACCTTGGAGTCGATGTTCTTTTCCAAAATGCTGATTTTGGTTAAAATGCGAGGTTTTGCAAGTTTAGCTTTCAAGTAATGGAGGTGTAACACCCCGGCATTTACTATGCCTGAATGTTACCAAACATAAGCTAAACAACATCTAAATACCACATTTAACATCAAATTCCAGCAAAGGTGCATAGACTAAAAACCGAGATTTCGGCAGCACCTCCTTTGTTTTATCATGAATTTAAGAAACAGCAACAATATAGCATTATATGGCAATAAGAGAAACATCTAAACAGCAATAAATAAAGTCTTAACGACAATAAAAGACTAACATCAAGCTCTTAAAGTTCCAAGTGTCAACCAAACAATAGAACTCTCATTAACCAAGCTAAGACTTAATTTAAAGGCCATCACACGCAATTTATTATCCAACTAAATGAATTGACTTGAGGAAACATTAAGGTGAAGCAGCGTGTGAGAGTGTGACTATTCCCCTTTCGCGTACCGTTCTCATGGTACCTAAAACAACAAGAAAACACAAGGGTGAGTTAAAAGCTTCGGCAAGCATCTGCAATGGACAACAAGCATAACAACAAGTCAATAACATCTTTCGGCATGTATAACATCTCATTCATGAATACTTATCAATATCATCATCAATTTGTATGCGATGTAATGCATTGCTCTGACCCTACGGAACCTCATACTGGGGTATGGGAAGTACACACCGTCGGTGTGCACCCTTTCCTCCCTTCCATCCGAAGATGGAGGGTGCCTACTAAACGCTTCCAAACACCACGTGGATGGAATCACGACATAGGACTTACTCAATGGCGTTCGGATTAGTCATAACTTTCTCACCGACCTTGCCGGACTAGTTAAGACTTTCTCACCGCCTCGCCCTATCTCATGACATGCATGCAACCATGCCAATTATCATATTTAATTCACATATTAACACATGGCATCATAATATGTTAAACATGCTCATCATATCATATCATTCATTAACACATGGCAAGTGGACATATATCATGTAGGCAATTCCATCTAATTTCAACATGCAACCTACAACTTGCTATCCATCACAACACACTTGCCTCAACCACGTGCAGCGGATTGGCGGGAAGAAGAGGCACTCCAGGGGTCACACTACCTTTGCCCGGCGCCAAAGCTCCAATCAATCTCATGAATCTCCTCGCGAATCGCTCCTCGCTCCACGTTCCTCGCTCCTCGCTCCTTGCTCCTCGCTCCACGGGATGACTCCACAAGGTGCGGGGGTGGGGAGGCCACCCTCGGGCAGCCAGGGGTGGAGGGGAGGGGGTGTGCAGGTGGAGGAAAGGGAGAGTGCGCCTGGTTTGGGGGGCTAGGGCTTAGGGAGGGGAGGGGAGGAGGGGCGCAAGAGGGGGAGGTGGGGCGCAAGGGGCTGAGGTGGGGCGCAAGAGGCAGGGAGCCCCTTTTAACAGCCCTCAACCCAATCCTGATCCGTTACGAGTCCTAATCCATCCACAAAGCCCACCAAGGCCCAAAACTCCCGGGAAGGCCCAAAACCAGCGGCCGGAAGCGGCCGGAAGCGTTATTAACCCTGATCCTTATGATCTTAACCTTATTTCCACATCTCATCTGTATTTAACCTTATCATGCTCAATAATAAGGTTCACGACACTCAGGTGTCACATTCTTCCCCTTCAGCAGATTCGACCTCGAATCTAAGCGCAACACGAAACCAGCAAAACCAAAAGGTCGAATTTTCACATCACATACACAGGCGAACAGCTCGGGATACTTCTCGCGCATCAGATTCAGCTCCCAAGTAAACTTCTCTCTCGGTCCGATGTGACCACAAGACCTTGACAAACTTAAAGCGTCTGTTCTTCATCACTTTCGCTCTGAAGTCCCGGAATTTCCACGGGCGGGACTCGAAGGTGAGGTCTGCTCAAGCACTAATGGTTCCAATGGAACCACCAACTCGAGATCGTGCAAGTATTTCTTCAACATCGAGACATGGAACACATCATGCACACCTTGCATGGATTCCGGTAGCTCTAGGCGATAGGCCAACCTGCCAACTTCAGGCGAGGATAGGAAAAGGCCCAACATACCTTGGGTGAGCTTTCCTTCGTGCCAAAAGCACCACACACCCTTGGTGGGAGATACTCGCAAATGCGTTTATCACCCACCTCAAACTCCAAGAATCTCGCCGCCTCACATCGGCATAGCTCTTACATGCGCTCTGTGCTGCGAAGGTTCTGCCGAACCTCGACACGCGATCAACGATCCGTGAACCCGGGCAATCCGGCCCAAGAATAGCTCTCTACGCCTGACATCCCAACAAAGTGGCGTCTGCACTTCCGACCATACTGGTACCTCATAAGGAGCAGCCGGATCTTTGGAATGGTAGCTGTTATTGTAAGCAAACTCGCAAGGGGCAAATGGTCTTCCCGAGCTACCCTTCCAAGCCATCACACAGGCCCTGAGCATGTCCTCCAAAGTTTGGATGAGTGCGCTCAGGCGCCCATCTGTCTGAGGTGAAAAGCGGTACTAAGGCAAAGCTGCGTGCCCAAAGCACTCGCAAACTCTCCCGAACTTGGAGGCGAACCGCATCCGATCGAGAGATAATGGTCTTGGGTACACCATATGCAATCTCACGATCTCCTCGCACATAGATGGGAGCCAACTTTCGCTCATTGAATTGGTCGATGCGGATGGGAATGAAATCATGAGACTTCTTGAGGCGGTCCACCACAACCCAAGCGCATCCTTCCTCGTGGAGAACGAGGTAGACCAACCACGAAATCCATGGAGATGTCATCCCATGGCCACACGAGAACCTCCAATGGCTGCCAGGCCAGTGGGGCGCTTATGCTCGGCTTTGATCTTACGGCCAGATCCCACAAGAGCGCCACATACTTGGCAATATCCACTCTCATCCTTTTCCACGAAAATTCTTCTTCAAGTCCACAGTACATCTTGGTCTCTCGGGATGGACCGTGTCTGAGTGCGATGAGCTTCTCTCAGAATGTCTTCTTTCACTTGAGATTTAAGGGCACGCCTGACGACCTGAAACCTCAAAACTCCGCATCATCAGCGGTAAAGTCTCCCGACTTGCCATCCTCAAGGCGTTTCCTCACTGCTGGAGCAAGCGATCATCTTCTTTGTGCCTCCGCTTTGCCTTTCGGGAATCGCCGACTCAAGAATCAATTGAGTTTCAGCTTGCACGGTCCGGCAAGCGAGGAGACTCCCAACCGCTCAAAATCAGCAACAAGACAATCAACAACGAGGGGCATTGTCTTGCGGCGTCGGCCTACATTTGCCTTCCCGGATGATCTGGATAGTGAGGTCATAATCCTTTATCAATTCTAGCCACCTCCTCTGCCTCAAGTTCAAATCTTTCGAGTAAAGATGTACTTGAGGCTCTTGTAATCGATAAAATATCACAAGATTAAGCCAGTACAAATAATGCCTCCATATCTTCAATGCAAACACCACGGCTAGCTCAAGATCATGGGTGGGATAGTTACGCTCATGCTTTTCATTGCCTCGAAGCATAAGCAATCACCTTGCCATTTTGCATGAGCACACAACCAAGTCCCAACCGAAGCATCGGAGATAAGCAGTGAAAGCGCTTCCCGGTTCGGGAAGGGTAAGAACGAGGAGCGATCACTAACTTCTCCTTCAAAGTCAGAAGGCTGTGCTCACACTCTGTGATCCATTGGGAACTTCATCATACAGTCGGTTGTGAAAGTGGCTTGGCAATGATAGAGAAATCCTGCACAGCAGCCGATAGTATCCGGCCAACCCAAGGAAACTCGCACCTCTTTGACATTGGAAGGCCTCTTCCAATCCAAAGCTCTTTGAGACTTTGCTAGATCTCCGGGATATGCCCTCTGGATTGATGATGTGGCCAAGAAAACCCGCCGAAATCGAACTCGCACTTTTTCAGCTTAGCAAAGAATTGATTCTCCTCGGGTACTCGCCAAGCCTCAAGTGTCGCTCATGCTCCTCTTACGATTTAGAGTAAATCGAGAATGTCATCGATGAACACTACCACAAACTCATCAAGGTACTTGTGTAGCATCTTGTTCATCGCCTCCATAAAGACGGGGAGGCATTAGTTAGTCCAAAGACATAACTTTAAATTCATAATGCCCATACCTAGTGGAGAAAGCGATCTTCTCAATGTCTGCTCCCTCACACGGATCTGATTGTACCAGTGAAGATCAATCTTGGGAGAACACCTTTGCTCCCTTCGGTTGGTCAAGCGGATCCTCGTCTTGAGCAAAGGATACTTGTTCTTAGTGTCACTTGATTAAAAGCACGATAATCAATGCACATACGCCAACTTCCATCCTTCTTGAGGCGAGAAGGGCGGAGTGCTCCCCATGGCGTCGCTACGCCGAATGAAGCCTTTGGCCAACAGATCCTCAAGCTGCTTCTTCCTTTCGTCTTGAAAGGTCGAGCCAGCGGTATGGAGAGATAGAAATAGGTCGAGTGCCGGAGCAAGATCAATACGAAACTCCACATTCCTCACGGGAGGTAGACCGAGGCAACTCGTCAGGGAACACATCAACGAACTCCTTCACTACAGAAATCTCCTCAATGGGAGGCGAGGAAGATGGCTTCTCGAGACAAAGTCATGAGGAAACCCAACAGGCCTCAAGCGCCCGACCAGGAAAACAAACTGGTCAAAGCAAAGACGGAGGCCGGAGGTATACCACCCTGAAAGGTCAACTCTTCCAGGCGGGGCGGCCTGCAAAAGCTGTCTTCGAAACAACGAGATCTTAGCAGTCTTGATGCAGCGATCCATGCCCAAAATGACATCAAAAGGCCAGCTGGATCACCATGAGATTGGCAAAGAAAAGCGTCATCATCAATGGCAATGGTGCAACGAGGGCAAACCAAAGAACTAGCAATCAAACCCCAGGAGGCGGCTAACACGGACTCGAAAATCCGTTGAACTCCCAACTTAGCTCTTCTAGCAAAATCCGGCTGACATAAAGGAATAGGATGCTCGGAATCAAATAGAACAAAGGCATCAACGGAATCCACGAGCGATGCAGAAACCACCTCTGGATGCCCGGCGGCTCGGCGGTCGGCAAGCGTGCCCCTCTGGTGGCGGCGGGACGAGAGAGCCCCGACTCGGTGATGCCCCATCAAAGTGAGGCGGAGGAACAGCGAGGAGAGCGGAGCTGCGGGCACCGATCTGTGGGTGGCGCCCATAAGGGTGGGTGAAAGCTTGAGGGGCAGCCATCATGTGCAGATCCTCTGGAAGGCAGGCTGGAGTGGGAGGAGAAGACACGTCTCCACTTGATGATGCTCTGGGATTCATCCGGCCAGACTCGTCCGTATGGCCAGGCTTGCCCGCGATGGTTGCAACTCGGTCCAACCACACTCACGAAACCACGGTGCTCACCACGCTTTCGGAAACGATCGCGAAAATCAATACAAAACACTTTTCTTTTGGTTAAAGCTCAACTAAAGCCAAGAAAAGCGAAACCGACCGTCGAGGCAGAGAACATCGAAGGGAACCACCATCAACTCTTCTATTTGACTCGAGTCAACTACCGATCAGGGCGAAAGGATAAGCATTCTTCTCCTCACGAGGGTTAATAGTTCTTCGGTGATGGCGCTAACTGCCACACCGTCAAACCTCACCGAATTACTATGAACCAAAGAGGTGGCGAAACCCTTGACACCACAACTGCACTTTTATCACCACAACAGGAACAATCCAATCATTTATCTGAGCCAGAGACTCCCGCTCTCACGGGAGCCTGCGCCCTGGCCTCCACGGCCCACGGCGTCCACGGCCTCTACCCTCGGCATGGCTGCTTAGGCAGGACAAACCACCCAAACACCAAAGCACACAATCAAGATCATAGATCAAACATCATCATAAGCATATTCCTTATCACATAATCAAGCGCGATGCATTGATGAACCAAAACCCATCCCTCTTGTGCAACCAAGTGTGTCGATTTTAGATTAGTTATACCACTTTTACAAGTTTTAACGTTGCTATCCTATAACAAGGTTTTAGTTAGAACCTAAGCCATGTTTCTAAGTTATTCCACATCACATTTTAGTTGTCCCCTGTAGCATGACACTAAAAATTCACATTCCAAGGACCTCTGACCAGCTCATTACCAGTTGTAACACCCAGGCATTTACTATGCCTGATATGTTACCAAACATAAGCTAAACAACATCTAAATACCACATTTAACATCAAATTCCAGCAAAGGTGCATAGACTAAAAACGAGATTTGTGACACCTCCTTTGTTTTATCATGAATTTAAGAAACAGCAACAATATAGCATTATATGGCAATAAGAGAAACATCTAAACAGCAATAAATAAAGTCTTAACGACAATAAAAGACTAACATCAAGCTCTTAAAGTTCCAAGTGTCAAACAAACAATAGAACTCTCATTAACCAAGCTAAGACTTAATTTAAAAAAGGCCATCACCGCGCAATTTATTATCCAACTAAATGAATTGACTTGAGAAACATTAAGGTGAAACAGCGTGTGAGAGTGTTACTATTCCCTTTCCCGCATGCCGTTCTCATGGTACCTAAAACAACAAAAAAGAAAACACAAGGGTGAGTTCGAAAACTTCGGCAAAGCATCTTTGCAATGGACAACAAGCATAACAACAAGTCAATAACATCTTTACGGCATGTATAACATCTCATTCATGAATACTTATCAATATCATCATCAATTTGTATGCGATGTAATGCATTGCTCTGACCCTCTGGAACCTCATGCGGTATGGGAAGTACACACCGTCGGTGTGCACCCTTTCCTCCCTTCCATCCAGAAGATGGAGGTGCCTACTCGCTTCCAAACACCACGTGGATGGAATCACGACATAGGACTTACTCAATGGCGTTCGGATTAGTCATAACTTTCTCACCGCGACCTTGGGACTAGTTAAGACTTTCTCGCGCCCTCGCCCTATCTCATGACATGCATGCAACCATGCCAATTATCATATTTAATTCACATATTAACACATGGCATCATAATATGTTAAACATGCTCATCATATCATATCATTCATTAACACATGGCAAGTGGACATATATCATGTAGGCAATTCCATCTAATTTCAACATGCAACCTACAACTTGCTATCCATCACAACACACTTGCCTCAACCACGTGCAACGGATTGGCGGGAAGAAGAGGGAACTCCCGGGGTCACACCACCTTTGCCCGAAGCGCAAAACTCCAATCAATCTCCGCGAATCTCCTCGCGAATCGCTCCTCGCTCCACGTTCCTCGCTCCTCGCTCCTTGCTCCTCGCTCCTCGCTCCACGGGATGACTCCACAAGGTGCAGGGGTGGGGAGGCCACCCTAGGGCAGCAAGGGGTGGAGGAGGTGGTGTGGAGGTGGAGGAAGGAGGGGGTGCGCCACGGTTTTGGGGGCTAGGGCTGGGGAGGGAGGGAGGGGGGAGAGAGGCGCAAGAGGGGAGGTGGGGCGCAAGGGGCTGAGGTGGGGCGCAAGGGGGCAGGGGGAGCCTTTTAACAGCCCTCAACCCAATCCTAGTCCGTTCACGAGTCCTAATCCATCCCACCAAAGCCCACCAAGGCCCAAAACTCCCCCGGGAAGGCCCAAAACCCCGAAAACGGCCCGGAAACGGCCCGGAAACGTTATTAACCCCTGATCCTTATGATCTTAACCTTATTTCCACATCTCATACTGTATTTAACCTTATCATGCTCAATAATAAGGTTACGACACTCCGAGGTGTCACAGGAGGGTTCTGTTATGACGTGGTCTTTTCCTGCTAACGGTTTGCAGTCATGGTCTATCTGAATTTCTGCAACCTTCGATGTTAATGGTGTTTCAATTCTTTGATACCGAAGAAGTCGTTTGGTGAATGACTATTCGGTATTGGTTGTTACATGATGAATGAATGGTGGAAAGGGAAACATGACATCGTTTATCGATGTTTAATGATAAAGGAGCCGTTGAGCCAGGTCGGTGAGAAAGTCATATATGGATACATGACTAATCCGGAGTGCTCTTGAAAAGTTTGCATTCATGTCATGAATCGAGATGTCCATTTCTTTCTAGAATGAAAAGAAAGAATAAAGAATTTCTGGTATGATGGTTGTGATGAAGGAGATTTGTGTTTCCTTTGCATCATGGTTTGGAAAGTTAAACTGAATGCTCTTTGGTTGTTGTCGAACCCTTTCCAAAGTGATTGTAGTGCATTGGATTCAAGGTTAAGCATGGGGATCATTTGGGTTCGTGGTTTGTGGTTGAGTTTATCCAATCGTTGTGTCCTTGTTTTAGTCCATGGGTGGAAAGCTTGAGGGCGAGACCCGGTTGGAAGAGAAATCCAGTATGGGTTGTTATCGACCTAAGCATTAGGTGTTGTTAGTAGTGGATCGTAAATGGTTTAAAGGTGAGGAGTAAAGGAAGGTTGAGTTTGACTCAATTCAAACCTTCTTGGAGAATTGTGCCGTTGATGTGTTCCTCGATAGGGTTGATTAAGTACTAGTGGACCACTTGGTGGTTGCTAGTAATTGCTTTTCCTTTTTCGAAGTGCAGTGGATCTTTTATCGCTGATCTATGATCGAGTTGAGTCAACTGTAGCATTTTTGTTCGGTTGTTACTGTTCTTGCGGGTTTTAAGAACTTTGGTTTTAAACCCCGTTTGTTCAAACAGTGGGTTGTCTTGGAGTGTAGTGTCTCTCTTGGCTCACGTCGTCTTGTTTACGGCGAACCATAGTAGAGAGGTTGAGGTGTGAAAACACTTTTGTGCGTGGGAGCTGAAGAGGGTTCTAGCGGTTGAAGCCATCTTCTTCTGGAGAGTAGCATTGCTTAAGGGATCAGGCACTATAGTGCCAAGGAATGTATCGAATGAGGAGTGTGAGACCGTTTTCTTTCGTGGTCTTTTTGGCAATTGAGGTGAAGGAGGAACCGTGCGAGGTTGCACTTTGTTGAGCTAAATCAACATTTCCACGCCAAGGGTTGGTTTTTAGAGCTCGCTTGTCGTTTGTTCTGGTTTGAGTCTTTGTGTGAATGTTTTATGTTGTAAGGTAGTCTTTTGTCCCTTGGGGACTTTGTTGTTGATTTTGGCGTTCGTCGGATTCGAGGTCGAATCCTGTTTAAGGGGGGTAGAATGTGACACCTCGGAGTGTCGCAACCTTATACAATGTGAATGTTGAGGACAAAAACTTTATGGAATGTGGAATTTAGGTTAAAACCTTTCGGCTTGAGTTTTACTCGCACTGTTGGGCAGTTTGAAGTGTTATGTCGCCACGGAGTGTCGTATCCTTAATTATTGAACATGATAAGGTTAAATACAGTATGAGGGGTGGAAATAAGGTTAAAACCATAGGAATTGGAGGTTAATAGCTTTTCCGGGCCGTTTCCGGGCCGTTTTCGGGGTTTTGGGCCTTCCCGGGGGAGTTTTGGGCCTTGGTGGGCTTTGGAGGGATTGAGGAGGACTCTTTTTGGACTTGGACAGGGTGTGGGGGCTGGTAAAAGGGGCTCCCCCTGCCCCCTTGCGCCCCCACCTCAGCCCCCTTGCGCCCCCACCTCAGCCCCTTGCGCCCCATCCTTCCCCCCCTAGCCCTAGCCGCCACCTCCCCCTTGTGGCCATGCGCCCCCCTAGCCTCTCCTCTCCACCTCTCCACCTCTCCTCCATCCCCTTGCTGCCCTAGGGTGGCCTCCCCACCCCTGCACCTCGTGGAGTCATCCCGTGGAGCGAGGAGCGAGGAACGTGGAGCGAGGAGCGATTCGCGAGGGGATTCATTGGGGTTTTGTGCATCGGGCAAAGGTATGATCTTGGGGAAACCTTGGGGAAGGTCTAGGTGCTGTTCTCATGGTAGATTTGGAGTTTTTAGATCAAGAGGATGTGCTGCCATGGAGTAGATCTGAAAAGAACTAGAGTTCGTATTGTACTCAGTTTCGGGCAGATTTGGAGTCCGTTTTAGGGGGTGCAATTTCGCAATTTTAGATTCGGAATTTGGCCGACCTCCTGTTGAAGAAGTTGTAGGTATCGTCAAGAACTATTTTGTGTATTTTTTTGAGAATTTTTAGAGTTACGGTCTGAAAGTTATGGCCGTTTTGGTGGGCGTTGTCCAATCTGTGTCAAGGTTGGGACAGTCTGTGTTCAACATTAGATTAAACTAATTTAGATTTCAAATCTGACCGTACGGACTTCTAGGAGATAATTTCAATATCTTTCCGTGGATATAAAGAAATTGAAATTCCGCCCAGCCGTTTGGAAGTTATGGCTGTTTTACCGAGCGCTGTCAAATCTGTGACGAGATTGAGACAGTTCATGTTCAACGTTAGATTAAACAACATTAGAGTCTGAATCAGTCTTTCCCTATAACTAGAAAAAGTTGGGAAATTTCCTAAGCTTCGCGACGGTGTACTCGTTTATTCGATTTGGAGTCCCAGAACTCAAGTTATGGCCTTTGCAAGGCTGCTGTCCCGCCGGGACAGAACCTCTGTTTTAGGTTTTGCGAGTAGTGGGCAATGACGGGTGAGATGGGGATTTGTGTACTATTTTGTGGGCATTATTGAGAGTATGTGATGCCGTTGTGCTGGTGGTGTGACCCCGGGGGTGCCCTCTGTGAATCATGTGATGAAAAATTGGCTTGATAATGTGCTGAAAAATTGATTAGGTTTAAATCTTGCAAAATTGCTTGCATAAAGGGCCAAACATTCAAACATCCAAAAACAGAGACTTTGCTTTTGCGCCAGACCAAACATCCAAAAACAGTGAGTTTCGCATGTATGACGGACCAAACTTTTTGGTCTGTCATAAACGTGATTTTGATGCTTTTACGCTTGTTCAAGAAATCGCGTTTTTCCCATGTATGACAAACCAAATTTTTTGGTCTGTCATACACATGCTTTTGGCGAACTCGTTTTTCCCATGTATGACAAACCAAATTTTTTGGTCTGTCATACACATGCTTTTGGCGAACTCGTTTTTCCCATGTATGACAAACCAAATTTTTTGGTCTGTCATACACATGCTTTTGGCGACCTCGTTTTTCCCATGTATGACAAACCAAATTTTTGATACATCATACACATGCTGGCGACCTCGTTTTTCCCATGTATGACAAACCAAATTTTTGGTCTGTCATACACATGCTGGCGACCTCGTTTTTCCATGTATGACAAACCAAATTTTTGGTCTCACATACACATGCTTTTGGCGGTTTTGAGCAAAATTGAAATGGTTTGAATTTGAAATTATGAAATCTGAGATGATTTCATGATGCATGTTTTGAAGTGGACTTTATGCAATGCTCATGTGAGTAGTTGCATGGATTGACCTTGAGTCAAGTCGTGGACTTGTGCTCGGATTTGTTTTGTGGTTTGTTCATGTGCAGGTACTGCTCGAAGACGAATGTGGTCGATGACAGGACTAGAACTAGGTTCATGGAGGAACTGAGGTTCGGGACTAGGTTCGGAGGAACCGAGGTCTTGGTGGTCAAGGATGTCATGCGGACGTTCGGGCTAAGAGAGTGGTGCACATGAAGAATGGTTAGTCACGTGAGAATGGCAGGAGGTCAGTCGCGTGCAAAGTGTTAGTCACGTGAGTATGGCAGGTGGCCATACGTGTGCAAGGTGTTAGTCACGTGAGTATGGTAGGGTTACCATATGCGCAGTAAGAGTTGTACTCGGCCAGGTTGGGCCAAGTAGAGTTGTGTTGAATACGGATTCCTTCTAGGAATAGGAATCGTGATGCAGGTTGGTTCTTTAAATAGGAGGGGTTGTCTCCTGTTGAAAGAGCACCAAGGAGAGCTGAGTGCATCAAGAGTTTTAGAGTTTGTACTCTTTTGATGAGAGTATTTTAGACAAAAGAAATAAAGATCAATTCTTCCAAGATTTTTGCGTGCTACAGTAACCACGTCGCTACAGTGTTTTCTGTTTTGGTTTTTTGTTTGCATGCTTGTTCTAATTCTAGATTGGTTTTTGATCGTTGAGTTTCATCTTGATTTGATCCATCAAAAACCGTTCTAGGGTATTGTTTTTGAGTTCCTCAAAGTCTAGTTGATTAAACTTTTGTCGGTTCTGTTAAAACTTTCAAGTTTTCGTTAGATCAATTCTCGTCAAGTTCTGGATCAGCAAGCTTGCGAAGCTCATAACTTTTGATCCATAAGTCCGATCGAGCTAATTCTTTTTGGGTTTGATTCGTATTGAAATCTAGTTTCTTGTGTCCAAATTTCAGATCGTTTCGATGGTTGGATCTCCGGGAATTCTAATTTTATCAAGCCTCTATCAATCTATTTTTGTCAAATCCGAAACAATCTTTTGGTTTCTTTTGGGGTGAAGTTTTTAATAGATCAAAATTTTGGTTTTAGCTTCCTCTCAATCATTCACCCCCCTCTGATTGTTATATTCATAAACTTCGATCCTACAAGTGGTATCAGAGCAAGGTTTTTCTAATTATTCTTAACCGGTGATTAGATTAATGGATCGTTATTCGACAAAACCTTGTGTGTTCGATGGTGTTGATTTTCAGTTTTGGAAGGCCAAGATGGAGGCGTTCATCCAGGCGCAGGGCTTCGCAATTTGGGAGAAGGTCTACAAGCCATACGAAGTTCCTGCAAACGACAACGTCAACGACGCCAATCGCGCACATGTTGAAGCAAACAGCAAGGCACGCAACTTGATCATCCAAGGATTGGGAAGAAGTGACTTCGACCGCGTGGTTCATCTTCGATCCGCATATGAGGTATGGAAATCTCTTTGTGATTACCATGAGGGTTCTAACTGCTTGTCAAAGAGGTTCGCCAAGATATTTACAAAAGGAATACATGCGTTTTGAGATGAAACCTAGTGAATCTGTAGATGACTTCTTTGCACGTTTCAATAAAATTCTTAGCAATCTACGTCTTTGTTGGAGTTAGCTACACCGATCTTTGCAAATGCTCGACAATTGCTTAGTGCTTTGGACATGTCGGTGTGGGAGATGAAAGTAACATCTATACAGGAATCTCTTGTCATGAGCACACTTACATTAGATGTTCTTTATTCTAAATCGAAAACTCATGAATTAGATGTTCTTGCCAGGAAAGGGAATATTAAATCAATTGCTTTGATCTCTAACCCTAACATGTCAAATGCAAATTCTTCTTCTAGCTTTGCCTTGTCTTCCATGACTTCTTTAACAGATGAGCAACTTGAAGAGTTTCTGAAGAAGATCTGGCACTACTCTCTTCTCGCTTTAACAAAGCCTTGCAGAACGTGAGAATGAGAAAGAGAGGTGGTCCTCCAAGATGCTATGAGTGTGGTGACCTCAACCATATTCGCACAAATTGTCCTAAGCTTGCAGGAAAAACATCAAAGGAGGAGAAGGACAACGACAGAAGGAATGAGAAGAAAAGGTTCTCGTCAAATGATAGGAAGAAGAAGAGTTTCATCAACCGCAAGGTGGTTCACCGAGTTCTTTCCGCTCTTGAACAAGTCAATTTGAGCGATGTGGACTCGGAGAGCAGCGAAGATGATGCAACTCCAAGCAAGCATGATTTGATGGGATTGTGTCTCATGGCAAGCAGCAAGGATAGCTTCACCGAGGCGGCAATGACTGACTTCAATGAGGTAGATCCTTCTTATGATGAATTAGCCAATGCTGTTGCCCGTCTTGGAAAATTACTTAACAAACGTGATAGAAAAATTAAGAAACATGATATTCTTGTGGAGTCATTGAATGCTGAAATTGCTAGACTTAAGACATTGATTCCTGATGATGATACTTGTAAATCATGTGACATAATTTACAATGAGCTCACCTTGCTTAGGAAAGAACACGCTCTTCTGTTGCATCTAAATGAGAAAAAAGAGAAACATGTTAAACATGCTAGCTGTTCCACTGATGATTTGCATGGTTCAACTTCTTGTTTTAAATGCTCAACTCTTGAATTAAAATTGAAAGATGCAAATGCTAAGGTTTCTCAATTGACTGATAATCTGCTTACTCATGAGGTTCTTTCATGCTCTACTTGTCGTAAACAGAAAGGGAAAGTCAATATTCCTTGCAATAATTGTTTAACTCTTGCTAAGAAAGTTGATTACTTGCAAAATTCTTTGGAACGTTTCACTAATGGCAAGAAAAAGTTGAACATGATTTTGGATCAATCTAAGGTTAGCACAAACAAGAGTGGTTTAGGTTTTGATCCTTATGCCACATATGAAACTAAACCTACTGATCGTTGTTCAGGGCTCCTTGCAAAATTGAGTTATCTAATGAGCCTAAGAAAATTGCTTTTCAATCTGGTTTTTTATCTTCTACTATGATGAATGCAAAATGTGCTTTTACTTGTTAAAGCTAAACATCATGTCAAGTACACTTGCACTCATTGTGGTAGAGATGGACACTTAGTAGATTGTTGCTTTAGACTAGCCAAACAAAGAAAAGAAGGAAAGAACTAAGGCTAGGTCAAATTTCAGCAAAGCACATTTTTATGCGCCTAGAGTGATGAAAACACCTTACATTCCTAGAAACATGGGAAAAGGCAAATCTGATTTTGTGCATAAAAATTATCGTGTTGTACCCTCTTGTTGTGCGTCGTGTGTCTCGATCTTTGGATTCCCAAAAATCTCATTCCTAACCCGATCTGAGACCTCGACATGCTTTGTTGCTATGTAGGCTTCTCGCGAGGAAGGAGAACATATGGCTAGTGGATTCGGATGCTCACACCACATGTCCGGTGATAAGAATTGGTTCTCCTCCTCACTCGTGCATCTCGTCTTTGAAAGTGTTACTTTTGGAGATGCTTCTTCCTCTTCTGTTGTGGCAATAGGTACAGTAAAGGTAAGTGACAAGTTTATGTTAAAGGATGTGTCTCTTGTTGAAAACTTGAAATATAACTTTCTTTCTGTCTCTCAAATGCTTGATGAAGATCTTGATATAAGATTTAAGAAAAATGAATTCAAAGTGCTATATGCTTGGTGATCTTGTGTTCAAGATTTCGTTTTGGAAGAGTTTTTAAAGCTGATTTTGATGCATCACCTTCTTCTAAACATAGGTGTCTAATTGCCAATGCTTCTAAAGATTTATTCTTTTGGCATCGTAGACTTGGTCATGTTGGTTTTGATCATCTTACTCGTGTAAGCAGTTTAGATCTCATACGTGGCTTGCCTAAGCTTAAGGGTGATAGCAATTTAGTATGTTCTTCTTGTAGACATGGTAAGATGATTGCAGGTTCACATCCACCTCTTACCATGGTGATGACAAACGCCTCCAGACAGCTTCTACATCTTGATCTGATTGGACCATCTCGAGTTCAATCCGTTGGAGGCAAATGGTATGTGCTTGTGATTGTTGATGATTTTTCTAGATACTCTTGGGTATACTTTATGGCATCTAAGGATGAGGCTTTTAGTCATTTTAGAAGTCTTGTTCTTAGGCTTTCTATTGATCATCCAGGAGCTCTCAAAGCTATTAGAAGTGATAATGGAACCGAATTCAAAAATGCTTCTTTTGATCACTTTTGTACTGAAAAAGGAATTGATCATCAATTTTCATCACCTAGAGTGCCTCAACGAGAATGGTGTAGTTGAAAGGAAAAAGCAGAACATTGGTTGAGATGGCTAGAACCATGTTAGATGAACATCACACTCCTAGAAACTTTTGGGCTGAAGCAATTTCAATCGCATGTTATGTTTCAAACCGTGTGTTTTTGAGATCAAAATTGGGAAAGACTCCATATGAGCTTCGGTTTGGACAAAGGCCTACTGTTTCTCACTTTAGGGTTTTTGGATGCAAATGTTTTGTCTTAAAATCTGAAATCTTGATAAATTTGAAGCTAGATCAACTGATGGCATTTTTCTTGGATATCCTGCTTCATACTCGTGGCTATCGTGTGCTTGTTTTGGAGACTAACAAAATTGTGGAAACTTGTGAAGTTACTTTTGATGAGGCTAGTCCAGGCACTAGTCCAAGTGATGCAGTCTGACGCATATGTTCAGGGGGAGAAAATTTTTGAAGATAATGATGATGATGAAGATGAGGTCTTGACTCTTCCTAATGCACAACAAGCTGTAGCACCTTTGGCACCTACTACTACATCACCTACAGCTAACCATCCTCAAGCTACAACATCATCTGTACATGCTGAAAATGAAGAAGGAGAAGGAGAAGTCTCAAAAGTCAATGCTCCCTTGCACATTCAAAAAATGCATCCATCTGAACAAATGATTGGAGACCTAAATGAGAGAGTCACTCGATCCAGGTTTATTCATTCTGACACTCATACTCATTCTGCTTTAGTTGCTTCTTTTGAACCCAAAGATATATCTCATGCATTATCTGACGAATCTTGGATCAATGCCATGCATGAAGAATTAGAGAATTTTGAACGAAATAAAGTTTGGAAACTTGTCTCACCACCTCCAGATTTTAATGTTATTGGAACTAGATGGGTTTTCAAAAATAAACAAAGTGAGGATGGTATTGTTGTTAGAAACAAGGCTAGATTGGTTGCTCAAGGTTACACTCAAATTGAAGGCTTAGATTTTGATGAAACCTTTGCTCCTGTTGCTAGAATTGAAGCCATTAGAATCCTTTTAGCTTTTGCTGCATCCAAAGGTTTCAAATTGTATCAAATGGATGTGAAAAGTGCTTTTCTGAATGGCTACATAAATGAGGAGGTTTATGTCAAGCAACCACCTGGTTTTGAAAATCCAAAGTTTCCAAATCATGTGTTCAAACTAACAAAAGCTTTGTATGGTTTGAAACAAGCCCCTAGAGCATGGTATGATAGGCTAAAAACCTTTTTACTTGAAAAGGGCTTTTTAATGGGAAAGGTTGACAAAACTCTCTTTTTACTCAAGCAAGGTAATGATCAACTATTCGTTCAGATTTATGTTGATGATATTATCTTTGGTGGTTCATCTCATGTTTTAGTGTCTGAGTTTTCAGAAACAATGAGGAAGGAGTTTGAGATGAGTATGATGGGTGAGTTGTCTTACTTTTTGTTATTTCAAATCAAGCAAGCGAAGGATGGTACTTTTGTGCATCAAAGCAAATATACAAGAGACTTGCTACATCGTTTTGGGATGGAAAACGACAAGCCGATCATGACACCTATGGAGAGCACTTGTGCACTTGACCCTGATGAAGATGGTGAGCGGTTGATCAAAAGGAATATAGAAGCATGATAGGTTCACTTTTGTACCTCAACGCATCAAGGCCGGATATACAATTTCTTTGTGTGCTTGTGTGCTCGTTTTCAAGCTTCCCCACGTGCTTCACATCGACAAGCTGTCAAAAGGATTTTCAGGTATCTTCATGGAACTCAAGATTTTGGCATTTGGCTTTACTGCTTCCTCATGCATTAGTTTGAGATCTTTTTCGATGCTGATTTTGGAGGATGTAGAATTGATAGGAAGAGCACTTGGTTCATGTCACTTCTTGGGAAATTCTCTCATTGCATGGTCATCTAGAAAGCAATCTTCTGTTGCACAATCAACTGCTGAATCTGAATATGTGGCTGCTGCTAGTTGTTGTTCTCAAATTCTTTGGATAGTAGCTACACTTAAAGATTATGGGATTATTTTGGATAGTGTTCCTCTTCTGTGTGATAACACTAGTGCAATTTGCATTGCTAAGAACCCTGTGCAACATTCAAGAACAAAACATATTGACATCAGATTTCACTTTCTTAGAGATCATGTTGAAAAAGGCAACATTGTGCTTCATCATGTGGATACCGAACATCAACTGGCAGACATTTTCACAAAACCTTTGTCTTCTTCTCGTTTTGCCTTTATTCGGGGAGAACTTGGAATTGTTCATCCAATGGGATTGTTTTAAGGGGGAGTTTCTTTGCCAAATTCTTTCACTTGATGAGCTCACTTTATCATATTTCTTTATATACTATGTAATTGAGCTAATATATGATAATCTAAATTGTCTCACTTGAACTAAAAATGACATTGCGAATTCCACGATCGATTTCCTATAGCTAAATACTCTGTGATATCTCATTCTTCTAGGCTTGATATTGAATCCTCTTGACAAATTTGGGCTATGAAGCAAGTGTGTTTTCAGCTTTACTCTTCCATAAGACCTTTTAATCATTTTGTGCATGTTTACAATCAAAGAAAAAGAAAAGAAAAAGGGAATCAATAAAAGGATTGTTAAAAGCAAAAGCTTCAAGTTGTATGCTTCAGGCATGCTTTCCTTAAAAGATAAGATGTATGCTTCAAGCATGCCATTCCCTCAAATGACAAGATGTATGCTTCAAGCATGCCACTCCAAGGAAATAAAAGAAGTATGCTTCAAGCATGCCACATGCAATTTATTGTTTAAAAGATTAAACTTGGTCTACTAGATTGAAGTTGAAACCACTTGCTCGTCCTGATTTGTTAGTTGCTTCAATTTTTGAGTCCTTGTTTTTCTACTAAAGGTCTTACTTAGTACTTGGCTATAGTTGATGATTTGAGATTGAGATGCATGTCATTCCCTAACCTGTTAAACTCACATCAAGATCATGTATTTTGCATATTATGTGATATATAAGGTTATATGATCGAATGAGCTCATCTTTTTCTATCTTGGCACTCCCTTGTTTCTTCTTGTGAAATCATTGCTACAAGAAAAATTTTGAACAAATTCTCTCTTTTGTACTCTTGATGAATCCATTGTCAAAGGGGGAGAAATTTGGGAATCATTGAAAAGATTAAGGAAAAAGGGGGAGAAGAAAAAGGGGGAGTTGTGTTTGGAAATTTGAGAATTTTGGGAGAAGTTTGGAGAATTTTGGAATTTTTGGGCACATTGCACATTCACACATTTTCCTTATCAGGGGGAGATTTTGTTTTGCTTTTTGGTCAAAGGGGGAATTCTGTGTTTTCTTACTTTGGTCTTTGATCGATTTTGTTTTGCTTTTTGGTCAAAGGGGGAATTCTGTGTTTTCTTACTTTGGTCTTTGATCCTTTGGATTTCAAAATCTTTTGTAAAGTGAATGCCAAATGTTCAATTCTAAGTGGTGTTGCCAATGTTTTCATCAAGGGGGAGATTGTGAATCATGTGATGAAAAATTGGCTTGATAATGTGCTGAAAAATTGATTAGGTTCAAATCTTGCAAAATTGCTTGCATAAAGGGCCAAACATTCAAACATCCAAAAACAGAGACTTTGCTTTTGCGCCAGACCAAACATCCAAAAACAGTGAGTTTTGCATGTATGACGGACCAAACTTTTTGGTCTGTCATAAACGTGATTTTGATGCTTTTACGCTTGTTCAAGAAATCGCGTTTTTCCCATGTATGACAAACCAAATTTTTTGGTCTGTCATACACATGCTTTTGGCGAACTCGTTTTTCCCATGTATGACAAACCAAATTTTTTGGTCTGTCATACACATGCTTTTGGCGACCTCGTTTTTCCCATGTATGACAAACCAAATTTTTTGGTCTGTCATACACATGCTTTTGGCGACCTCGTTTTTCCCATGTATGACAAACCAAATTTTTTGGTCTGTCATACACATGCTTTTGGCGACCTCGTTTTTTCCATGTATGACAAACCAAATTTTTTGGTCTGTCATACACATGCTTTTGGCGGTTTTGAGCAAAATTGAAATGGTTTGAATTTGAAATTATGAAATCTGAGATGATTTCATGATGCATGTTTTGAAGTTGACTTTATGCAATGCTCATGTGAGTAGTTGCATGGATTGACCTTGAGTCAAGTCGTGGACTTGTGCTCGGATTTGTTTTGTGGTTTGTTCATGTGCAGGTACTGCTCGAAGACGAATGTGGTCGATGACAGGCCTAGAACTAGGTTCATGGAGGAACTGAGGTCTTGGTGGTCAAGGATGTCATGCGGGACGTTCGGGCTAAGAGAGTGGTGCACATGAAGAATGGTTAGTCACGTGAGAATGGCAGGAGGTCATTCGCGTGCAAAGTGTTAGTCACGTGAGTATGGCAGGTGGCCATACGCGTGCAAGGTGTTAGTCACGTGAGTATGGTAGGGTTACCATATGCGTGCAAGAGTTGTACTCGGCCAGGTTGGGCCAAGTAGAGTTGTGTTGGATACGGATTCCTTCTAGGGAATAGGAATCGTATTCTGGGTTGGTTCTTTAAATAGGAGGGGTTGTCTCCTGTTGAAAGAGCACCAAGGAGAGCTGAGCGCATCAAGAGTTTTAGAGTTTGTACTCTTTTGATGAGAGTATTTTAGACAAAAGAAATAAAGATCAATTCTTCCAAGATTTTTGCGTGCTACAGTAACCACGTCGCTACAGTGTTTTCTGTTTTGGTTTTTTGTTTGCATGCTTGTTCTAATTCTAGATTGGTTTTTGATCGTTGAGTTTCATCTTGATTTGATCCATCAAAAACCGTTCTAGGGTATTGTTTTTGAGTTCCTCAAAGTCTAGTTGATTAAACTTTTGTCGGTTCTGTTAAAACTTTCAAGTTTTCGTTAGATCAATTCTCATCAAGTTCTGGATCAGCAAGCTTGCGAAGCTCATAACTTTTGATCCATAAGTCCGATTGAGCTGATTCTTTTTGGGTGTGATTCGTATTGAAATCTAGTTTGTTGTGTCCAAATTTCATATCGTTTCGACGGTTGGATCTCCGGGAATTCTCATTTTATCAAGCCTCTGTCAATCTGTTTTTGTCAAATCCGAAACAATCTTTTGGTTTCTTTTGGGGTGAAGTTTTTAATAGATCAAAATTTTGGTTTTAGCTTCCGCTCAATCATTCACCACCCCTCTGATTGTTATATTCATAAACTTCGATCCTACACCCTCTACTTCCCACAATTCTGTCGCCCACGGTTGAGGCAAGTGTGTTGTAATGTTTAGCGGATTGTAGGTTGCTTGTTGATATTGGATGAAAGATTGAATACTTGCTATGATCACTTGCCTTGCTTGCTGTTTTCCAATGATATATTGAGTATGATTATCATGATATGATGCTATGTGTCTATACTTATCATGATTCGATGCCATGTGTAATATTTGTCATGATGAGATGCCATATGTTTATGTACATGTGAAATATGATAATTGGCATAGTTGCATGCATGACATGAGATAGGGCGAGGGCGGTGAGAAAGTCATAACTAGTCCGGCAAGGTCGGTGAGAAAGTTATGACTAGTCCGGAACGCCATTGAGTAAGACCTACATCGTGATTCCATCCACGTGGTGAATGGAAGCGAGGAGTAGGCACCCTCCATCTTCGGGATGGAAGGGGGGAAAAGGGTGCACACCGACGGGTGTGTACTCAACCATACCGGTATGAGTTTCCAAGGAGATATGAGCATTGCATTGCATTGCATTGCAATACATATTTAATGATGATGATGTTGTTATGTGCTCAAGTATGAGATGTTATATGTGATGTAAGGTATTATTGTCTTGTAAATGATCCTGTTGTCCATTACAATATGCTTGCTGAGTTTTCGAACTCACGCTTGTGTTTTATGTTGTTTTTAGGTACTTTGAGATCGGCATGCGGGAAAAAGGGGTCTAGCTACACTTCTACACGTAGCTCCACCATCATAGTCCATAATTAATCACTTGGAGACATGATATTAAGAGTTGTGCCTTAAACTTAATGTATGGTTTAATTTAGCATGCTAGTGATTCCTTATTTGCTTCGTTTTAGTTTATGAAGTGGTTGAGCGTGGTATTATTGGCGTAATTTGATGATATATCCATTTATGTTGATGTTTTAGATGTCGTGTGCTATGATATATCTTGCCATGATATTGTTATGGTGTTAATTCATGGAAAAACAAAGGAGATGCTGCCGAAATATCGGTTTTTAGCATATGTACCTTTGCTGGAATTTATGTTTAAATGTGGTATTTAGATGTTGTTTAGCTTATGTTTGGTAGCATTCGGGCATATTAAATGCCGGGGTGTTACAGTGCATTCTTGTCATGTATCGAGATTTCCATTTCTTCCTAGTATGAAAGGAAATAATGAATAATTTGTGGTATTTTGGCTGTGGTGTTAGAAGTTTGAGTTTTCTTTGCGATTTGGCTTAGAAAAATGAAATGTGTGCTCTTTGGATGTTGCCGGATCCTTTCCAAAGTAGCTTTTAGCACTTTGGGGTTTGAGTTGTTGTATGTGGATCAATTGGGTTCATATTTTACGGTCGAGCTTACTCAATAATGGTACTCTTTGTCCTGGTCCTTTAAGTGGAAGGATGTGAGGGCAAGACTTTCTTAGTAAGAGAAACCTGGTGTGGCTAGTAGTTGATCGTAAATGGTGTAGAAGTGTAGAGCAAAGGAAGGTTGTCTATGTCTCAATTCAAACCTTCTTGGAGAATTGTGTCGTTGAGGTGTTCCTCGGTAGGGTTGATTAAATTATTAGTAAACCACTTGGTGGTTGCTAGTAATTGCTTTCTCTTTTCGAAGTGTATTGGATCTTTTGTCGCCGAGCTCTGAGCGAGTTGTGTCAACCGATGTGGATTGCTTGGTTGATAATGTTTTTGCGGGTTTTAAGGACCCTGGTTATAAAGTAGGTTTTTCCTTCGGTGGTAGTGGTGGGTATTGGTCTTTTGTAAAAGGTCAATCTTTTGCAAGGTGTTAGCCGATTGTTCAAGCAGTTGGTAGTCTTGGAGTGTTGTGTCTTGCTTGGTTCACGTCGTCTAGAATACGACGAACCACAGTAGAGAGGTTGAGATGTGAAAGCACTTTTGTGCGTGGGAGCTGAAGAGGGTTCTAGAGGTTGGTGCCGTGTTCTTCTGAGGAGAAACATCGGTTAAAGGGATCGGGCACTTTAGTGCCAAGGAATGCATAAAAATGAGGAATATGAGACCGTTTACCTTCATTGTTAGTTTAGGAAGTTATCCTTTTGCTTGGGACGTTCTGAGTCCTTATGTTTGTACTCGGTGTTTCAAAGTGGAGTAAGAATTCTGGCAAGTTTTGAATGTGAGTTATCTTTAGAGCTGTCAGTCTTTGATCCTTAGCTCCTTGCTTCTGAGTGATGGCTGGTGCAAATCGTAGGGGCTTCTAAGCGGGTTCTGAGGCGTGAACCATAGCTCCCTTCAATTTGGTTGTTTGCGAAGTGGCGTGTCTCGGATTCGGGGTCGAATCCTGTTGAACGGGGGGAAAATGTGACACTACGGAAGGTCAAAACTTTATAAAATGTGAAAATGGAGGTTAAAACTTCACGTTATGCCGTTTATAGCGTGTTTTTGGGCCGTTTTCAAGTGTTTGGGCCTCTCCGTGGGACTTTGGGCCTTGGGGGTTAAGTTGGGCCTCCGGTGGAAGGGTTTGGGCCCAAGGGGGGGGGACTTTTGGGCAGCCAAATCTGGCCCCCACCCCTTGGTGCGCCCCCACTCCCTTTCCCAACCCTAGCTGCCACCCCCTAGCCCCCCCATGCGCCTCCACCCTTCCTCTTCCTCTCCATCTTCCCCCATGGCGCCACCACCTCTCCCCTCCCCTCTCCACCACCCTTGCTACCCTAGGGAAGCCTCTCCACCTCACCATCCCGCAGATCCGTCCATTGGAGCGATCCGCGACGAGGAGATCCGGTGGATTTGGAGCGAGGAAGGAGATCGCGCGAACCGGGAGGAAATCCGTTGGGTTTTCGTTCGTTGGGCGAAGGTATGGCCACGGGGATCCTTGGGGTTGGTCTAGGATCTGTTATAAGGGTTAATATCATGTGTTTAGATCAATTTGTGGTGCTGTAATTGGGTAGATTAGACAAAATCTAGAGTTTGCCACGTTCTCTGTTTCGGGCAGCATGAGCAGTCAACCTAGGGTTTGGGTTTTCTCCCATTTAGATTCGGAATTTAGTCGTCCGCCTGTTGAAGAAGTTGTAGGTAACTTCAATACCTTTCAGTGGGTATAAAGTACGTTCAATTCTGCCCAACCGTTTGAAAGTTATGCTCGTTTTACTGAACGTGTTAAAAACTGTGACGTGATTGGAACAGATCAGGGTATTCTGTAGATTAAACCACTTTAGAGTCCGAATCAGTCTTTCCATATACTTAGAAAAAGTTAGGAAATTTCCTAATATACATTAGGATGTACTCATTTAATTGATTCGGAGTCTTAGAACCCGAGTTATGCCTTTTGGAAGGCTGTTGTCCCGACGGGACAGAACCTTTGTTTTTGGGTTTTACGTGTAGTTTGCGATGTCGGGGTAAAAGAGTGTTTGCATACTGTTTTTGTGCACTACGGGATGCCGAGACCTTATACAATGTGAATATTGAGGTCAAAAACATTATGAAATATGGAATTGGAGGTTAAAACCATACGGTATGAGGTTTATTTGCGTTTTCGGGCCGTTTCCATGAGTTTGGGCCTTTCCGGGGGAGTTTGGGCCTAAAGGAAAGGGTCGTGGGCTTTGGTGGGATGGAGTTTGAGTCCCAATAGGAGTAGGATACCTGGTTGGGGGCCTCCCCCAGCCCCTTTAGGCGTCCACCCCATGCCCTGGTCAACCCTGAAGATCATGGAGTGAGGAATCATCGAACTCGAAGAGAAGTAGATTGATGAAGTCTTCCCGAAGCTTGAGGAACTAGTGCTTTGGTAGTCAGTGAGACTCATGTGTGAGAGTCACATCTCTTAAGATAGCTGAGTTACCCTTTTAGACGCTAGATCATTGTGTGCTTAGGAAATTTGGATCTTCCTAGATTGCTGAGTGTGCAATATGTGTTGCATAGCTTTTAGGCTTTTGTAAGCAATCATACCAAGTTATTAACAATGTTTGTTTAAGTTTTGGGTTAAACCTGCTTTCCTGCACTAGAATTCTTTAACCTTACCTTTGCTTTTCCCTCTGAACTGAACCCTAGTGTGTCAACAGATGGAAGAGACAGAATTGCAAGAAGCTTTGACATATAAAGAACATCCGGTGAAGATTCTAGATACCATGGACCGCGAGACAAGAAAGAAATCAACCCGCCTTTGCCGGGTACAATGGAGCAATCACTCAGAGTGTGAAGCAACTTGGGAACGTGAAGAAGACCTGAAGAAGGAGTTTCCGAACCTATTCTTTAGTTAGCCTCGAATCTCGGGGATGAGATTCTGTTAAGGGGGGAGGTTTGTAACATCCCAAAATTTGCTTTTAATAAATTTAGTGTGTTTCAGGAATATTTGGAATTTTTCGAATTAAATTGGAACCCTCGCGAGTAATTCAGGTTCGAGTTTATTAAACTAGTCGTATTAAATAAGGATCAGGCATTTCCGAATAAGGAAAAAATCTAAAATTTTGTTGATAATTAAGATAATTGGTAGACGAGAATGTTCACTTCAAATATTTTCAAAAAACATGTTTTATAATGTAAGTCGTTGATTTTACGAAAATTTGTACAGGTGTCTGATTCACTAAAAGAATTTTTACAAAAAATCTATACGTCGAAAAATCACGAAACCAACTTTGTTAAGTTCCAAATAGTTTCTAGTATTTTGAAAGGAATTTTTCAGAATTTTTAGCATCTCTGTTATTTTTTACTCAACGCGTTTTGAACGTTCATGCCTATATACACATATACGCGAACATGTGGACGTTTGATTTTTCCAGTAACTTCCATCTAGCAGTCAGTTTCCAATTTTGTTTTGGCCACGCATGAAGTTCTCCCTAATCTCAGCCGTTACTAGTCTGTAACACCCCAAAATTTTACTTGTCCTAAATTCATGTGTGATTTGGCACTTTGGTGAATTTTTGGAATTTTCTGGAATTTATTTGGATTTAATTGGAATTTATTTGAATTTATTCCATTTTGAAATAATTAAAGAATTTAATTTTGCAAATAAAATTTTGTTGGAAATATTTTATTTGAGTCCAAAATGATCCAAAGTATTTTCCAGAATTTTTCTGGAATTTTTCTGAGTCATTTGCTATTTTTAATGAATTAAATGAATTACTAGGAATTATTTTAAATATTAAATCGCTGGAAAATCAAACTCGGGTCAAATCTGTTCATCCGACCGAAGTCGGAACCCGAAGTCGGACTCGAGTCCGACCGAGCCACGTGACTCGACCGAACCCACTCTAACCCTAATCAATCCCAACCGTTGGATCAAGATCCAACGGCCGAGATCCGCCCGAAACCACCCGAGCCGTGTCCGACCGGACCCGTCGCGCGCCGCGCGATTGTGGCCGTTGATCGTGCCACGCGGTACGGCTCTCCGTCGTCGTCTCCGCCGAGTCCGAGCCGGACTCCGCGCCGTGTCATGCCGTGGAAAACTAGGTCTCCGTTTACGGACGCCGAGGTTATTTAAAGCCCGGCATACCCGAGGACCGCCCGTGATCCCGCGCCCTCCTTCTCTACTTCACCGAGGCAAAGCCGCCGCCCGTTAGCCGCGGCGAAGCTCGCCGAAGTTGCGCCGCCCGCCACGGTCTTTGCTTGCTCGCGCCGTCGCCGTCCCTGCGCCGTTGACCTCGGATCCGGACTCACCGCGACGAGACGCACCGAAGGACATCTCGCCGCCGGAGGAGGCCGCAACGCCGTTGGCCGTGTCGCTGCCCGGCCCGGCCAGCCCGCCGACGCCATCGCTGCCGCTCAAAGCTTCTCGCCGTCCGATCAAGATCCAACGCCCCGGTGACAGTTACGCCACCGCACGGTGAGATCCCGCCCAAAATTCCAGATCTAATCTCGACCGCCGGATCTAGATCCAACGGTCGAGATCAAACGCGTTAACTCAAACGGCGTGAAAGCGAATCTAACCGGGCGTCGATTTTCAAATCAACGGCCAAGATTGCGCCACGTGTCGGAAGCTCGACCTGGCCCGCGCGTAACGCCGACACGCCGCCCGCGTGTCGGGCCGACGCGGATCGAACCGCACCATGATGTCATGCTGACGTCATGGCGGGCCCGCATGTCAGCGGCTGTCTCAGCCGAGCGCTGACGTCACCCATGACGTCATCGGTGGGACCCACTGCACCGTGGCCGAGCCCACGACGTCGGCGATGACGTCACCCGAGTGGGCCCACATGTCGCCTCACGTGGAGTCGTGGACCGAGTCCACGGTGGACCCGAGCGGCGTGGACCAAGTCCATGGACCCGACGCCACCGCCCAATCGAGGCTGCCACGTGTCCTGCCGACGCAATAATTAATTTCGAAAAGAAAATGATTTATTAATTCGAAATATTGATTCAAATTTAGATTCAAACTTCAAACGCTTATAACTTTTGCGTTTCAACTCCGATTTGAGTGATTCAAATTTCTAAATTTGTATAAAATTGAGATCTACCTAAATATAAATTTTATTTAATTTTTGGACTAAAGTTTTTCTCTGTAATATTATTTAATTGATTATTTAAACTTTAATAAATCATAACTTTTATGCTTTTAACTCCAAATTTGATTTATTCCAGTTTCTAAAAATCCAGAAAATTATGTTCTCTCTGTTTTTGGATTTTATTTGGATTTTTGGGATGTTTTTGCATAGTGTTTATTTGTGTATTTGCTATTTGCACGCTTTACGAGTAGACGTTGAAGTGCCTAAGGATACGAGGGAGAAGTGTTGACTCAGGATCCAACTCAAGACCAAGAGCAAGTACTTTTTGAAGGCAAGTTGTGCTTTGACCATATTGATCCTATTTCGAAATCTATTTTGATTTAAACTATTGCATGCTAGTTCAAGTAGAAAGATACTTTGATTAAACATGGGGGTTAGATAAATACCAATTTGCTATATGACACCTTGATTACTTAAGTATGTGCCATGACCCTTTGTCACCCTAGTTGTGGTTTACTAGTTGGACATTATTAAATTGCCAACATGGGTTTAGAACGTTGTAGTATGCTGCTTAGACCTGCTACGTGCTCATGACATGATTTTGGATAATCAAATGCTAATATTGACTTAATGATATATTGAACCTGTTTTGGAAAAGTATCATGTGATGTTGATGGCACGTGGTGCATGGTAATCAACTGGGGTTTGATAAACGGTTTCGGCGGGGCATGTGGCAAGAGTAATCAGTGGGCGGTTGTGGCGGGGATGTTGATTTGGTTCTTCGGGTAGTCTTGCCCTGGTCACTCTAAGGACTTAACCTTGCAAGCCTTTGAACTGGTCATACTTGCAACCACATGGCTGGAATGGGACGGCCCTAGTTGATTAAGTCGCTAAGGACTCACTTGTGGAGCCTCGGGGTGTCAATTACACCGTTTGTGTGATTGTGCGGGGAGCGTATCGTGGCTGTGGCCGATACCCATCTAACGGTGTGTTGGTCCCATACTTCGCCTTGGCTAAGGGAAGGGATGGTGTAGAGCACGAACCTGAGAGGACCACTGTGTTGTTTGAGGCTTCCGAAAGGCTTTGTTACTGAGGAACTCGCCTTTGTGGTGTTTGATTTGTATCTTGTGGGTAAAGTGCATAACCTCTGCAGAGTGTAGAATCTATTTAAATAGCCGAGTCCACGATCGGACAATGCTTTCGGAATTACTGATCAAGGGTTAGACTTTACGAAAATAACTTGGATTTGAAAAGTTGGGTTGGTTTAGTAATGAAGTTGATGGAAATGTGGTTTAGGATGGGGAAAATGTTTATTAAATTTCTTGAGAAATTATTTATGCTTTACTTATTTCTCTTTGCCGAATCTACTTTTATTACTTGTCAAAAGTTTCTTATCGCAAATATACCTGAGCTATTCCTTTGTACCAAGCCATGCATATAGTATATTAGCTTGCATTCTGTGCATGACTTGTCGAGTACCAAGTACTCACCCTTGCCTCAACACAATACCAGTTGAAGAGGAGACTACGCTTTCGGAGGAGGAGTTCCAAGAGGACCCGTCTACTTAGGGATGCGAGCCTGGTCGGTTGCTGTGGTATCTTTGGATGGCGCCACGGGTTATTTGATTTTCCGCTGTTATTTCTCTTTAATAAGTTTAGCCATCGAGGCATATATTTGTAACTTGGCCATAAGGTCGAGTAACCCTTTGATTATCTAAATAAAGTACTATGATAGTATCGTTTGGTATGATTGTGATATATACCGATGTTAAGACTGTGTGCACTAGCGCGTTCCTGGACTAGTGCTGAATACACAGAGGGTCCGGATTTGCAAATTCGGGGTCCCGACATAGTCCTACCTACTACTACCGTTACCAATCCTTAATGGCTATTTTTACTCTGTTAATTCTTTTAGTTAAAAGTCAGCCATTTCCAAATAACTCGCGTACAGAATATTTAGGTATGCATGTGCATTACTAGTAGTATTTGTGCATGGACAATTTGATTGCCAGCCGTTTCCTCTCCAGTAATTTCTATGCCAGCCGTTGCATGCACGATTTAATAGTGTACCCTTTGGAATTAGTGTGCAGCCATCCCGTGCCAGCCATTTCATTACTAGCTATACACTCCACCCTTTCTACTTATCACGGGTGAAGCTTCTTCATTTTCTAACCATTCCATTCCTCCC
This sequence comes from Rhipidocladum racemiflorum, assembly GCA_036346355.1. Taxonomy (NCBI): domain Eukaryota; kingdom Viridiplantae; phylum Streptophyta; class Magnoliopsida; order Poales; family Poaceae; genus Rhipidocladum; species Rhipidocladum racemiflorum. Next base: position 42,608,026 of record CM070590.1, read on the forward strand.
CTCACATCCAACATTTCCAGCCATTTCCATTCCAGCCACACTATTTTCATTGCTTCCTCGCCGCCGCTGGTCGCCGTTTTTGACGCAGTCGCCGCTACCGCCGTTGCTGTCACTGCCGCCGCCGTCGTCGCCGCTACTGCCGTTATCGTCGACACCGCCGCTGCCATCTCGTCGCCATCGCCGCCATCACCACCGTGCACGACGTCGCCGCCACTGCCGTCGCACCGTCGCCGTCGCCTTCGTCATCGCTGCCGTTGGCCTCGCCGCTGTTGCCGACGCCGTGTACGCTGTCTCATCGCCGTCGCCGTTGGAGCCGCCACCGCCGCAGGTTACCTCGCTGTCGACGCACTCTCCAATCTCGCATCCTCCGCGCTGGCCGGTATACCTGTTTTTCTTTTCCTTCGTGTGCGCTCTATCTCTACCGATCGGTGGATCTCGTTATGTATTTACGCCTGTTTGGGTATTAGTTTAGATGAACGCCTTAATACGTAAGCCTGTTAGACGCATGTGTGTTTTTATATATATACTAGTGTGTATACATATATATTAGACAGTGGCTTGCAGGTATACAAAAATATACTCGGCTATACACGTGAATACCTATATACGTATTTGTAACTATATTTGTTTAGTACATGTATGCGCTGTATAAGAGTCTCTCCAACCGAAGCACAATACGTGCATGTAGAGTGTTCTAGCCGAATCAGTGCATGCACGAGTCCAAGCCCATGCCAAACAGTACCATGCAAGGCTAGTCAAGTTATATGTGTTAATTTCTAGATTTTGCGAATTTTGTCTTTTTCGCTACAAATTCGTTCTAAGTCCGAATGGTATGCGAAAAATTTTGTTAATTAGTACAAATTAGTACCTTTCTACAGTAATTTTGATGAAATTTTATAATTAAATTTACACTGTTAAATTATTTGCGGAAAGTCCAAACGTACGAATTTTGTATCTCAAAAACTACATGTCGAAAAATGTCGGAATAAATTTTATAAATGTTAGAAAATGCCAAAGAATTTATCTGGAAGTTTTTGTCAAATTACGCATAAGTTTGATTCACGGTATTTTCCCGAATGTGTGTTTATTCGTTGTTTTTATGTGTTTATTTGTATATCTGTTACGCGTAGACGTTGAACTGTGCGAGGGTGCTGAAGCTGAAGACCAAGCTCAAGCCTTAGATCAAGATCATCAGCTTTTTGAAGGCAAGTTGTGCTTTGACCATATTGCTCCTAGTTTTTGAAATGTATTCTGATTTAAATTATGCATGCTATATTGATTAAAGTGAATAATTTAATTTGGGTAAAATAGCTAATCAACCTATTTGTTAATTCCACCTTTGATGATTAATATTTGTATGCCATGTATCTATTGTCACCATAAGTAGGCTTTAAATAGTTGGATTTTATATTGTGCCAACACGGGAGGCTAGACCGTTATTAGTTGCTTAGCTATGCTTACGTGAAATGTGCTTCAACTTGCAAAATAATATTGACTAATGTTATACGGAATGAGTTTTGGAATTAGTGTAATCGTGCCACGTGATGATGTGAAGAGTAGGTACCCTTGTGGTTCTACATGGTAATTGATATTATTGTTGGCATGCGTTGCACAATAATCAAACTCGGTAGTAAATAGATTTAAACCGGGGCAAGTGGCAAGAAAGATTGGGTGGGTCATGAGTGGCACTGGGAAAGTCGTTTTGGTTCTTCGGGTAGTCTTGCCCTGGTCACTCTAAGGACTTAACCTTGCAAGCCTTTGAACTGGGTCAATCATGCAACCACATGTCTGTAATGGGGCAGACCTAGTTGAGTAGGTTGCTAATAACTTGCATTTGGTACCTCAGGGTGTCAACTATACCTTTTGTGTAGTTGAACGGGGGAGCGTACCGGTGCTACGGCTAGGTACCCTATCCAACGGTTGGCTGACCTATACTTAGCCTGTACTAAGGGAAGGGATAGTGTGCAACAACCGGAGAGGTCCACTTGTATAGTTAGAGTCTTCGGAAAGGCTTTGTTATGATCACTCGTTCGCATACTCTTGTATGGTGATTCATGGCAGACGTGGTGAGTTGATCGTATCTTGTGGGTAAAGTGCATAACCTCTGCAGAGTGTAAAAATCTATTCAAATAGCCGAGTCCACGGTACTGGACAACGCTCGGGGATTACAGTCAAGGGTTAGATTTTTCTAAAATGAAATATGGGAATGGGTGGCCGAGTGCCAGAGACAATTGCTAAAGTAAATTAGGGCTTTGAGCAGAATTGTTTAAAAAGAGATTGATAAGTTATTATATAATATGGTTTTACTTCTTTTGAATCTATTAAGAGTATTTAATCAAAGCAAAATGCTGCTTGATGCAAATTAACCACTTAAGCCATTCATTTAGAAGAAGCCATGCATATAGTAATAGGATTGCATCCCTTTGCATGACTTGCTGAGTATGTTGTATACTCACCCTTGCTTCCAACAAAATCATCAGTCGAGGAGAAGACTACAACTTCAAAGGAGGAGAAGTTCCGCGAGGAGGAAGTTATCTAGGAGTTGAACCTTGTCAGTTGCCTGTGGCATACTGATGGGTGTCACTGACGTTCTTTATTCCGCTGCTGATTATTTACTTTTGTTATTGTAAGCCCTGCATGGCAGACTATTTGTAAGTTGACCTTAAGGTCTTGTAACCAGTTTATTTAATGTTTGAAGTAATTATTATTAATTCCGCTGTGTATGATAGTGGTACTTCATCCCTGTTTAACTGTGTGTACTAGCGTGATCCTGGACTAGTACAGAATACACAGAAGGTCCGGATTTGCAGATTCGGGTCCCGACATTATGTGTTCATGAATGAGATGATACACATGATGTGAGATATTATTGCCATGTAATTGTTCTTGTTGTCCATTGCAATATGATTGCTGAGTTTCGAACTCACGCTTGTGTTTTCTTGTTATTTTAGGTACCATGAGACCGGCATGCGGGGAAGGGAAATAGTCACACTTTCGCACGTAGCTTCACTCATTTGATTCCACAAGTCATTCAATTAGTTTTCGATAATAAATTGCGTGTGATGATTATTGCTTTAAGGTTTAGATTTGCTAAATGAGAGTCTTATTGTTCGTTTGACTCTTGGAGACATTAAATGTTTGAAACTAGACTTATATTGTTGCTAAGTCGTTAATTATTGTTGTTTTTAGTTGTCTCTCATATTTCATATATTGCTGTACTGTTGTTGCTCCTTCAAATCATGTTAAAACAAAGGAGGTGCTGCCGAAATCTCGGGTTTTAGCATTTACTCCTTTGCTGTAATTTACCTTAATTCATGGTATTTAGATGTTGTTTAGCTTATGTTTGGTAGCATTCTAGCATATTAGATGCCGGAGTGTTACAGTTGGTATCTGTAGGATCGAAGTATACGAATATAGCAATCAGAGGGGGGGGTGAATGATTGTGCGGAAGCTAAAACCAAATTCTTGACCTATTAAAAGTTCACCCCAAAACAGAACCAAATAATTGCCTCGTTTTCGACAAAAACAGAATGACAGAGGTTTGGTAAAACAAGAATTCCCGGAGATCCAACCGTCGAAACGATCTGAAATTTGGACACAAGAAACTAGATTCCAATACGAATCGAACCCAAAAAGAATCAGCTCGATCGGACTTTCGGATCAAAAGTTATGAGCTTCGCAAGCTTGCTGATCCAGAACTTGACGAGAATCAATCTAATCAAAACTTCAAGATTAAACAAGAACGACAAAAGATTGATCAACTAGACTTTGAGAAACACTAGATCAATATCCTAGAGAGGTTTTTGATAGATCAAATCAAGATAAAACTTGAAGAACAAAAACCAATCTAGAACTAGAACAAGCATGCAAACAAGAACCAAAACAGAAAATACTGTAGCGACGTGGTTACTGTAGCACGCAAAAATCTTGGAAGAATTGATCTTTATTTCTTGTCTAAAATACTCTCATCAAAAGAGTACAAACCCTAAAACCAAGCTCAAAGCTTGATGCACTCAGCTCTACTTTGTGCCTTTCAACAGAGACCCCCACCTATTTAAAGCACCAACCCACAAGAGTTCTCAATACGATTCCTATTCCCTAGAAGGAATCCGTATCCAACTCAACTCTACTTGGCCCAACCAGGCCGAGTACAACTCTTGCACGCGTATGGCAACCCTACCATACTCACGTGTCTAACACTTTGCACGCGTATGGCCACCTGCCATACTCACGTGACTAACACTTTGCACGCGAATGACCTCCGCCATTCTCACGTGACTAACCATTCTTCATGTGCACCATTCTCTTAGCCCGAACGTCCCGCATGACATCCTTGACCACCAAGACCTCGGTTCCTCCTGAACCTAGTCCCGAACCTCAGTTCCTCCATGAACCTAGTTCCGGTCCGTCATCGACCACATTCGTCTTCGAGCAATACCGCACATGAACAAACCACATAACAAATCCGAGCACAAGTCCACGACTTGACTCAATGTAAATCCATGCAACTACTCACATGAGTATTGCATAAAGTCCACTTCAAAAGAAGCATCATGAAATCATTACAAATTTCAAATTCACATTCAAAATTCAAATCCAAATCGCTCAAAACCCTAATTGAGCTAAAACGATTCACGACGGACAAACAAAGTTGGTCCGTTGTATAAGGAAAAGTTTCGCTCCAAGAAGCCAACCAAACGCGGAGAAACACGTTCACAACGGACAAACAAAGTTGGTCCGCTGTACATGCAAAATGGCTTCGGTCATGAGCTCAAAACAAGTTCACAACGGACCCCGTAAGCTTGTCCGCGCAACGCATACGCCCGGTTTCACAAAAGTAAAACCCTAGAAAAAGTCCATTCACGACGGACAAAAGAATTAGTCCGTTGTACATGTGAAAATCTTGGTTCCAAGAAATTATCCAAACCGAAAAAGCTTGTTCACAACGGACCAAGAAAAACTGTCCGTTGTACATGTGAAAATGACTTCGATCATGGGCTCAAAAACATGTTCACAACAGACCCAAAAACACCGTCTGTCGCAGATGGGAAACTTACTGCTTCTTGAGAACTTTGTCCGGCGCTAATGCGAACTCTCATCGCTTTCTTGTCAAATTGTCAAAACACATGAACAAACACATTTTGCAAATTCAAATCTAAGTTAATTTTTCAGTTCAAAGCCAATTTTTCAGCACATGATTTCACAATCTCCCCCTTGATGAAAACATTGGCAACACCACTTAGAATTGATCATTTGGCATTCACTTTACCAAAGATTTTGAAATCCAAAGGATCAAAGACCAAAGTAAGAAAACACAGAAATCCTCTTTGACCAAAATGCAAAACAAAATCTCCCCGAGAATGAAAATGTGTGTGAATGTGCAATGCGCCCCAAAAATTTCAAAAATTCTCCAAACTTCTCCCAAAATTCTCAAATTTCCAAATACAACTCTCCTTTTTCTTTAAACTTTTCAAAGAAAGATTTCCAAATTTCTCCCCCTTTGACAATGGATTCATCAAGAGTAAAAGAGAGAACATGTTCAAAATTTTTCCTGAAACAATGATTTCACAAAGAGAAATAAGGGAGTGCCAAGATAGGAAAAGATTAGCTCATTCGATCATATAACCTTATATATCACATAACATGCCAAATACACGATCTTGATGTGATTTTAACAAGTTAGGGAATGACATGCATCTCAACCTCAATTCAGTCAACTATAGCCAAGTACTAAGCAAAACCTTTAGAAGAAAAACAAAGGCTCAAAGTTGAAGCAAATAACAAATCAGGGCGAGCAAGTAGTTTCAACTCCAATCTAGTGGACCAATTTAATCTTTAAACAAGAATCGCATGTGGCATGCTTGAAGCATACTTCTTTTATTTCCTTGGAGTGGCATGCTTGAAGCATACATCTTGTCTTTTGAGGGAATGGCATGCTTGAAGCATACATCTTATCTTTTAGGGAAAGCATCCTGAAGCTCATAACTTGAGGCTTTTGCTTTTAACAACCCTTTTTTATTGATTCCCTTTTCTTTTCATTTTTCTTTGATTATAAACATGCAAAAGTGATTAAAAGGTCTTATGAAAGAGTAAAGTTGAAACCACACTTGCTTCATAGCCCAAATTTGTCAAGAAGATTCAATATCAAGCCTAGAAGAGTAAGATATCACAGTAGTATTTAGCTATAGGCAATTAGTCCAGGGAATTCCGCAATGTCATTTTTAGTTCAAGTGAAACAATTAGATTATCATATATTAGCTCAATTACATAACATATAAAGAAATATGATAAAGTGAGCTCATCAAGTGAAAGAACTTGGCAAAGAAACTCCCTCAAAACAATCCCATTGGATGAACAATTCCAAGTTCTCCGAATAAAAGCAAAACGAGAAGAAGACAAAGGTTTTGAAAATGTCCGCCAATTGATGTTCAAGATCCACATGGTGAAGCACAATATTTTCTTTTTCAACATGATCTCTAAGAAAGTGAAATCCAATATCAAATGCTCAAGAAAGAGGATTACTCAAGAGGTGGCACGAACCAAATCAATTCAACATCTTCCAAAGTCAACATCGAATAAGCTCTTAAACTAATGCATAAGGAAGCAAAAAGCCAAATGCCAAAATCTTGAGTACCATGGAGATACCTGAAAATTCACTTGACCGCTTGTTGATGTGAAGCACGTGGGAAGAGTCTCTCATGTAAACCTCCAATTATCTCATCCTCAACAAGATCATCATCATCTTCATCAATAAAGATACTCTCCTGAACATATGCACTGCACTGCACTATTTGGACTAGTGCCTTTTAAGTAAAACAGAGGTGGAAGAAGCATTTTGAAAAATAACACTTTTAGCACGAGATGCACGAGTGAAGGAGGAGAACCAATTCTTATCATCGGACATGTGGCGTGAGCATCCTAATCCACTAGCCATATGTTCTCCTTCCTTGCGTGAGAAGCCTACATAGAAGCAGAAAGTGTCGAGGTCTCGATCGGGGTTAGAAATAAGATGTTTAGGAATCCAAGATCGAGACACACGACGCACAACAGCTTGGTACAACACGAGCATTCTTATGCATAAAAGCAGATTTGTCTTTTCTCGTGTTCTTAGCAACAAGAGGTGTTTGCATCACCCAGGCACATAATGAGAAATGAAACGTGTCTCAAATTAGAGCTAGCCTTAGTTCTTTCTTTCTTTTGTTGTTTGGCTAGTCTAAAGCAAATTCACCAAATGACCATCTTTCCCACAATGAGTGCAATTGTACTTAACATATGGTTTGGCATTAGAAGTAACTTTTGTACTTGAAATAGTGGGAGATAGAGTGCCGCCAGATTTAATCAAAGTTCTTTTAAACTCATTATCAATTTTCACATTTTTGCTCTCAACAGTTTAGTAGAAGCATGAGAGTTAAAACCTAAACCCTCGCTTGTTGAAGCTCACTTTAGATTGATCTAAAATCATGTTCAAATTTTTCTTCCCTTTAGTGAACCTAGAAAGAGAATCTTGCAAGTAGTCAACCTTTTAGCAAGATTTAAACAATTATCACAAGGAGTGTCAATTTTAGCTTGCTTACGGCAATTTGAACACGAGTTAATTTCATGAGTGAACATGTCATTTGTTAATTGGGTAACTCTACAATTTGCATCTTTTAATTTCAACTCAAGAATAGAACATTTAGAGCAAGCAATTTGATCAGTAAACTATCAAGAGAGCAACCAATATTTTTCACAAGTTTTTCATTTTTCAATTGTTCGGCATAAACTTGTTCTAGTTTAATCACATGTTCCTCTTTTAGTGACTTAATTTCAAATTTGAGATCTAAGCAAGTATCGCAAATATTTTCGAATTTGAATTTCTAAGATCAAAGTTTTCAGATTTTAGCATGGATAGATCTTTTTCTAAGCTTTTATTTTTGAGTGAAGATTTTCTTAAAGATTTTCTCAATATGACTAAAACTTCACAAAGCTCATCATACGAAGGCATTACCTCATCACCGTCGAGGTGTCTGTCGTTGTTACTAGAATCACTAGTGTTCCCTTTTGCCATGAAGCATAGTCCGGTGAGATCCTTCTCATTCAGCGTTTGCTTCGCTTCCTTCTCATCTTCGCTTGAGTCATCAATGTCGCTTAAGTCTAAGCGACCAATTGCCTCAAGACTTTGTTGAGCATCTTCTTTGTTCGTTGTTTATTTTTATCCTTGCTCTCTCTGGTGGAAGGACTTGGAGGAGTTGCTTTGCTCCTTCTCCTCTCTATCTTTGTTCTTGAAACAGCTTAGCACGGATGTGCCCTGCCTTGCCGCAGCTTGTAGCAAAGTGGATGGAGGCTCCTCTTCTCTCCCTTGATCTCATGTACGCTGCATTGACACGCTTGGAAAGAAGAGCAAGTGTATCTTCCGGTATTTGATCTAGCTGTTCATCACTAAGAGCACTCAAGGCGTGAATGGAATATGATGATGAAGAACTAGTAGCATTATCATATGAAGAATTAGCATTAAGAGCCATAGAGTTATCATTGGAAGTTCTTGAAACAATGTCTATTTCAAAAGTCTTGAGACTAGAATAAAGTTTATCCAAAGTCATTTCACTCATCTTGTGAGCTTCCTAAAAGCAATCACTTTCATTTGCCGATTTTAAGATCAAGAGATGATAGGAAATGTCTAGCATTTTCAGAGTCGGTGTACTTTACATCTACAGCTCTAAGATTGTTTAAGATTCATTAAAGCGAGCAAAACAATCATCTAGAGATTCTCCAGAGTTCATTTCAAATCTAGTATATTCCTTTTAAATTGATCTTGCCTAGCTTCTTTTACAGAGTCAAGACTTCTCATGATAATCTTGAAGAGATTTCCAAATTTCATGAGCATGAGTAAATGACAGACTCTATCGAATTCTTTTCTAGCAAGTCCTTGAAGCAATATGTTTCTAGCTCTATTATTGTTTTCAACATCTTTTTCAAACTCGATTTTATCAATATCATCATTAGAAGGAAGCTCATTTAAATTTTTACCTTGCGCCAAATCGCGTTACCTTGAGCTTGAAGATATGCAATCATCCGGATCCGCTGGGAAGTCTGTGCCATCGAAGATTGGCGGTTTGTTCGAGTATTTCTCTGTTGCCATAACTTACCGTTTACTAATCACTTGTTAAGATGGATTAGTAGAGCCTTGCTCGATACCACTTGTAGGATCAAGTATACGAATATAGCAATCAGAGGGGGTGAATGATTGTGCGGAAGCTAAAACCAAATTCTTGACCTATTAAAGTTCACCCCAAAAACAGAACCAAATAATTGCCTCGTTTTCGACAAAAACAGAATGACAGAGGTTTGGTAAAACAAGAATTCCCGGAGATCCAACCGTCGAAACGATCTGAAATTTGGACACAAGAAACTAGATTCCAATACGAATCGAACCCAAAAAGAATCAGCTCGATCGGACTTTCGGATCAAAAGTTATGAGCTTCGCAAGCTTGCTGATCCAGAACTTGACGAGAATCAATCTAATCAAAACTTCAAGATTAAACAAGAACGACAAAAGATTGATCAACTAGACTTTGAGAAACACTAGATCAATATCCTAGAGAGGTTTTTGATAGATCAAATCAAGATAAAACTTGAAGAACAAAAACCAATCTAGAACTAGAACAAGCATGCAAACAAGAACCAAAACAGAAAATACTGTAGCGACGTGGTTACTGTAGCACGCAAAAATCTTGGAAGAATTGATCTTTATTTCTTGTCTAAAATACTCTCATCAAAAGAGTACAAACCCTAAAACCAAGCTCAAAGCTTGATGCGCTCAGCTCTCCTTGGTGCCTTTCAACAGGAGACCCCCCACCTATTTAAAGCACCAACCCACAAAGAGTTCTGAATACGATTCCTATTCCCTAGAAGGAACTGTGATCCAACTCAACTCTACTTGGCCCAACCAGGCCGAGTACAACTCTTGCACGCGTATGGCAACCCTACCATACTCACGTGTCTAACACTTTGCACGCCGTATGGCCACCTGCCATACTCACGTGACTAACACTTTGCACGCGAATGACCTCCGCCATTCTCACGTGACTAACCATTCTTCATGTGCACCATTCTCTTAGCCCGAACGTCCCCGCATGACATCCTTGACCACCAAGACCTCGGTTCCTCCTGAACCTAGTCCCGAACCTCAGTTCCTCCATGAACCTAGTTCCGGTCCGTCATCGACCACATTCGTCTTCGAGCAATACCGCACATGAACAAACCACAAACAAATCCGAGCACAAGTCCACGACTTGACTCAATGTAAATCCATGCAACTACTCACATGAGTATTGCATAAAGTCCACTTCAAAAGAAGCATCATGAAATCATTACAAATTTCAAATTCACATTCAAAATTCAAATCCAAATCGCTCAAAACCCTAATTGAGCTAAAACGATTCACGACGGACAAACAAAGTTGGTCCGTTGTATAAGGAAAAAGTTTCTGTTCCAAGAAGCCAACCAAACGCGGAGAAACACGCTCACAACGGACAAACAAAGTTGGTCCGTTGTACATGCAAAATGGCTTCGGTCATGAGCTCAAAACAAGTTCACAACGGACCCTGCTTGTCCTAAACGCGTGCACGCTTCGGTTTCACAAAAGTAAAACCCTAGAAAAAGTCCATTCACGACGGACAAAAGAATTAGTCCGCTGTACATGTGAAAATCTTGGTTCCAAGAAATTATCCAAACCGAAAAAGCTTGTTCACAACGGACCAAGAAAACTGTCCGCTGTACATGTGAAAATGACTTCGATCATGGGCTCAAAAACATGTTCACAACAGACCCAAAAACACGTCTGTCGCAGATGGGAAACTTATCGCTTTCTGAGAACTTTGTCCGCGCTAATCGTATCAAGCTTTCTTGTCAAATTGTCAAAACACATGAACAAACACATTTTGCAAATTCAAATCTAAGTTAATTTTTCAGTTCAAAGCCAATTTTTCAGCACATGATTTCACAGTATCAGAGCGGGTTGTAGGTCCCTGGAATGTGTATTTTTAGTGTCATGCTATAGGGTACAACTAAAATGTGATGTGGAATAACTTAGAAACATGGCTTAGGTTTTAACTAAAATTTTGTCATAGGATAGCAACATTAAAACTTCCAAAAGTGGTATAACTAATCTAAAATTTGACACGCAATGGATGCACAGTAGGAAAGGGTATGGGTATCGTTTCTTTATGCTTAAATGTTGTATTTAAGCTTTGATGTTGAATCCTTCATTTGATAATGCATGTTGCTATGTCTATGAGATAAATGATTGAATTGTTCTTGTTACTTGTGTTATAGTGGGGTTGTGATGCCGAAGGGTTTCGGTCACCTATTTTTATTCATAGTAAGGGTGTGGTTTGACGGTGTGGCTGGTTAGCGCCATCACCGAAGAAATATTAACCCCTGTAGGAGAAGAGTGCTTACTCTTTCTATCGTAGATCGGGTAGTTGACTGGAGTCAAATAGAAGAGTTTGGTCGTGGATTCCTTCATATGTTCTTTACCATCCCGACGGTCGGTTTCGTTGATTTTCTTGGTTTTAGTCGATTGAAATCAAAAGAAAAGTGTTTAGTATTGGGTTTTCGCGGATTGTTCCAAAGGCGGTTTGTGGTTTTGTCTTCCTTGGTTGAAGACAAAGAAGAGTTTATGATGCGCGTCTTTTGGTCACAATTTTTGCTTTGACATCCAGTTTTGTTGAGTATTGTGGATTGCCTTGGGGAGGAAGCTTTTGTGGTTGTTGTTCTCCCTATTTAAGAAAAGTGTTGGAGTTTCCCCTTGTGCAGACTTTAAGATTGGGGGAAGCTAAGTTTGAATCTATATCGGAAAAGATTTAATGAACATTTGATTTTCCCGGGTGCATCCTTCTTCCTTCTTGGAAGTATAGAACTTGAGATTTCTTGAAGAGTTTTGTGGGCAAATTTGGGAATTTGAGAGTTGAGCTCTCCTGCATTTCGGCTGGAGTTTTGTTTTTCTTCCTTGCTTGGAAAGGAGAAACTTTCTATCAGTGTTCGTTCTGGTTCTTGAGTTGTGGTTATCTTTAAAAGATGAGTTGCATCCTGTTTGTCATGAGTTCGTCCCACATGAAGGTGCTTAGAAAAGTTTATGTCCGTGCTATGTAGTAGGTAACAATGTGGTTTATTGAATGATATGTTGCTAAGATAAATTTTGAGTTGAATCAATTCAATGCGATTATCATCTCTAGCTGGAGAATAAATAGACTACAAGTGTTGTAGTTTACTCTGTAGCGAGAATGATTAAATGGGTTAATGTACATGCTTAGAATCTATTGCCTTGCTTTAAAAGTGCTTATGATCCTCGTTAATGTTAAAAGTTTAAACCTTGATGCCTAGTTAGAACATTAAGATGATGTAAATTAATGATATTGTTAAAGAAACCTTGCCGGTTGTTTAAAGATGTTCTAATCTAACGGGTTAATAGAGAAATTTAATCATGTTGACTAGTGGCTTTAATTTGGAAGTTGATCAGAGTTGCTATTTATGTTGTTGCAAACTACTAGTATATTTGGAAGTATGCAGTTGTGTCTCTACAATGCTAGTATTGATATCAATTGAGAAGACATAAGACTTATTGTTAATGATGTTGTTAAGGGCAGTGTTAATGCTAGTACCGATGTCAATTGGGGAAAAATATAGGTCTGGTTATTGTTTTAAGAACATTGTGCTGATCTAACTTATTAAATCTAATTTAATAGTTGGAGTATGTTGTGTAGTGACAATTTTGTTGCAACCTATGTGTAAGGTAGCTAAAAGCAATGTTGTTGATTGATGATTATGCAAAGAATTGATATAAATGCTTTGGTAGTGTTGTTAATTGTTGGAAACCATTGATCCAACAGAAGAAAAGTGTAAAACTGTGGTATTATGTCGACTACATGTTGTGATGGGATAAACAATGGATAATAATCATGATGAAAGATTTTAATATTAATGAATGCATATCTTAGAATCCTATTTACGAATTTTATCTTGTAGAGATATTACTTATTTGTTGAAATCATTTTATTGATTGAACAAGTTTTAATTGTCAAGATGTTGAAGTATGGATGATATAAAATTGATACATTGATCATGCTTAAGTATCTGTTGAAGTACTATGTTTGAAATATAGAATACGTTGTTATATGATGTGTTGGTCTGTGGGGATCCTTATTAGGTGGTATAGGATGGAAGTCTTTTTGTTAATCATCACAAACCTTATTTATAAATGTTGGGAAAGGTAACTAGATAAAGAATTGGTTATGTAGCTTTCGGTTGAATTATAATTAAGCTTCTCGATGAGTAAATAGTGTATATTGAATGCTTAAATGGTAAGTGTAGTGGAATAGAAGTTATGGTGGGATTCATGCTGAGCTGGTGTTTAAAACCTTTTGAATTGGTGTGGTTGTTTGCCATTTTGGATGAATGCCTTCGGTCAAGGTATTCCTTGTGTTGTGTTTCCGAGTTTCCCTAAAACCCGTAGCTATTGGTGCCAATCTTTGGTTTTGGCTATTTTGTTTAATTTGTGTTATGAGTATGGATTTACACCCAAAAGATTTTGAGTGGATCGCGCTCCTTCGCGTTCGCCCTGAATTATCTTTGGAATAAATTTTAACGGAAGCAGATGGACATAGTGGGTTGTGTTGGAAACTCTTGAGATTTAATTTGTAACTCTTTTTGACTAGAGTTGGATTTATTTGCATAATGTGTGTGATGGTTTCGAGTGCTTCAAAAAGGTGGATTTTATGAATATTTAATAAAGTGATTTTGTTAGCGAGCTGTTCCCTTTTGGAAATGAGCTTCCCTCTCCTTGAGAAAATTTGTGACGGTTGTGGGAGCAGATGCTCGACTTGAAATTTTGATGTTGTCTTCAAAAATGTTGAATTTGGATGAAATGCAATGTTTTGCAAGTTCAGTTTTC